>OZ005742.1:208246630-209742630 GCA_963930735.1 Dioctria linearis | reverse complement strand
AGCTCCTTAACCAAGTCGCATAAATTTTGTGTGACATGAAATCAAAATCAAGAACTCGACTCGATGTGATCTAAAGCATGTTTACGGCGGGAGTTGATGGTCGAAATTTGTGGGAAAAGAAAATAAATATCAAGTAATTACATTTCCACTTACAAAACTAAATTAATTGAAAGCAAGATTTTCCATAATGTTATTGAGAGTGGTCACAGCGTGGTCTTTCTGTTATCTTTTGTCTAGGATTTACTATCGTTGAGAATTCCAGATTAAAAAAAATACTCGTTGGTATAGTAGGTATATATGTATGTATGTATTGACCTAAAATATTTAATTGGTTGAATCCAGCTAAAGAAAAATAATAATACTAAATACAAGGCTACTCGGCTATGCGATTTTAGTAAAAGTAAAACAAGAATTCCAGATTTAAATGCAAAGATTTTGATAAACTTTACTTTCCTTATATGGAGCTTCATTTCAGTACTTTTTTCCTCCAAACAACATTGCAAAATTTTAGATCTGTTGTAGATATAAATTAAACAAACATTTCATTTGGAAAAGGACTCAGTTTATGTCATTTCTCCAAATCTCCGCGAGAGTTTTCTACTCTTTATATTTAATTGTGAAAACAATTTTTTGGCACATTTTTCTTTAAGACAATTTTCCCTTTTTTTCAAAGGTTTCATTTAATTTGAGTACACATGCTAAAGGCACGCGTTGCGCTGGGCACATTTTAGAAAGTTACAAGGTAGATTTACGTTATAAATATATATATATATATATATATATATATATATAAATAATAATGCAAGGATAGAAATAATAGGAACTTAATATACAGAGTGTTTCCTCCATGGTGGTCCATAGCGCATGAGGAGACAGTACTCACCAAGCCAAACAAAAAATTGTACGGCAGGGGGGCGCCATATCAACCGTTTCGGAGTTACAGGGTGATTAAGAAATTATGCTAGGTTTTCACAAAACAACCTGTATCTTAAAAATTACAGGACGTATGATCACCATATTAAGCTGAACTTGTACATGGAACGTCATGGTCTTTCCAGCAACTGCTCAATCAGCCCCGAACTCCTCTCCGCTCAGGAGTTATGGGGCTCTTAATTAAAAATTTTGGATTTTCTTACAATTTTTTTTTACTTTGACCTGTATTATTTTTGCAAATAGGTCATTAACAAAACTTTTTTTTATAAAACTCTAAACTGTAGACTCTCCTCTGTAATTTGACCTATAACACCCAATGTACTATCTGGAGCCGTTAAAGAATTATTAGCTCTTAACCTATTCTTAAAGCTATTCTGAAACCTTTTTTCAAAGATAATTTGTTCCTTTGGTGACTGCAAACAGTTAATTTAAAAAATATATCGGCTAATTCCGGTATGACCTGAATAGGTTGTGAGCTAATAACTCCTTAACGCACACAGATAGCACATAGGGTGTAATAGGTCAAATAAAGAATAGAGTCTTCAGTTAATAGTTTTAAAAAAAAAGTTTTGTTAATGACCATTTTGCAAAAATAATACAGGTCAAAGTAAAAAAAAATGGTAAGAAAACCCAAAGTTTTAGTTAAGAGCCCCATAACTCCTGAAGGGACAGAAGTACGGGGGAGTTGCTGGTAAGGCCATGACGTTCTGAATATAATCAGCTTTATATGGTGACCGTACGCTATATACTTTTTAAGGTACAGGGTGTTTTAAGAAAACCTAGCATAATTTCTTAATCAGACTGTAACTAATTCTAGGTCTCTCTCTATTTGGCGGCAACATTCTTTGTGAACACGTGTTAAACTATTCTGCAGGAATAATACGTATCGGTATATATTTCGTAAGATGAGAGTTATATTTAAAGCTGTAATTATCACATGTTTTATTCGAACATTATTCGAAAATGGAAATGTTAAGAAAATTCGAATAAACACTTGGGTTGCCTTGAATATCTCAATTTAACAATACAATACAAATAAGTATACTATGTACACATAAAAACAGTTAGAATGGCTGTTTAAGATCATACATAAACACCATGGCTTATTCTCTGTCATAATATTATAAATGATTTGCATGCAAGATACAGCCGTAACCTAGGAGTATAGAAGCGACCGAATACTTTCATACAAACTTTTGTATGTTTTCTCTGCAAGCGGAGTGAATTAGATGGAGATGGAGATGGAACCAAATTGTCGAAGGACAAATTCGAAGCTTTCTTCGGACCGAGTTCTTAGTTTAACTGTTAAATTTGAACTTTGAGCTCGTATCGAAGGCACGGTAAAAGTCCAAACTGCCTATATACTATATATTATATAGTGTTTAAATATATTGGTTTTTCGTTTATTTCTCTTAATAGTTCGAATTAGTTCCGCAATTCTGAATCACAATTGCGGATTGAATTCGTTTCGAAATAGTGCAGAGATGAATAATGCGTTGAAATTTTATATAGGGAATGTTAATTTTCAATACAGTTGGCATACGTATTGAAAGTTGACTGTCTAAATACCTTTTGTTAATGAATTTTCGGAAATAATAACTTTCAATCCAAGGAAAACTTTATTACGTTTTTTTACGTTTACGAATAGGATACACTCAGGCTTAACACAATGGAATATAATCAAACAGAAAATGTGATGAGAACAATTGATGTAACTCTTCCAACATTGACTGAAGATGATGCGGTAAATCAGCTACTTAGATCCTGGAATTTAGAGAAAGAAATCTCTCCACTTCTGAAAAGTATTGTCTTTATTTTACATATGTGAACATATATATGTATATTAATCAATAACCGTGTTATATCTTAGAGTTTGGCATAACTTTTGAAGTGCTGAAGTTATTAAAGGACGACGACATTAAAGTCTTACTCCCGGATGATAGACTCGCCACTAGAGTGCTTTTCCGCAATCATTTGCAAAATTGGCAGAAAGCAAATGTAAGTGGTATTTTCTAACTTTTGTTTCTTACAATAACTATTTGAATACAACTCAGTAATGAATCGTTGCTTTGCAAAAAAAAATATACCCGTAAAATCTGGAATCGGAAAATTTTTGTTTGATATGTTAACTTATATAAAACGGTTCGTGGGATACTTAAAATGGTTACATCCGATTTCATAGTTTTTTACATTCTGAAGTGCTTTTCAGTATACATTAAAAACATATGGAGCTAACCGTTTTCCCATTAATACATAAAAAATTTAAAAAAAATTTTTTATGACGCCTCCATGAAGAAGTTGCCGGATTTAGTCCGTTTTTGAAAGAATATGTACAATTTATCTAAGATATCAGCTTATAAAATTTCAGGTCTTTACGTCTATATGTTTTCAGTCGGTGAAAAACAAAATTTTTCTATGGGAACACTACGAAGAACTTGCCCTATTTTGTGTATTTTAAAAATTACATTTACTATTAATATAAAAACACCGCATACAAAATTTCAGATCTTTCAACGTGTTTTCATACAGTATCCAAATAGAGCTTTATTTGTAATTGGTGATCATAATTGAAACAGGTGATAGGTTGAACTGTAGGAACTAAAAATTATGGCAGTGAGGGGGTAGCAATCTCAGCCTACCGGGTGATTAAGAAAATATGTTATTTTTTCACAAAACACCCCGTAGCTTCCTTATTGTGCAACAACTGAAGGTGTTTTCATAGGCTGTACAGCAAGGAAGTTATGAGGTAGGTACTTTGTGAGGATCTAGCATATTTTCTTAATTTCTGTGTAACTCCGAAACAGTTGAGATTGCCCCATATTGTGAAAAAAGTATATGCTTAGTATACCACATGGATTTCATCATAGGGTATATATCAAAGTTGCATATAGAAAACCAAATCGGAGATGTGCGCCTTTCAGAACTAAATCATTTAATTAGTTTCTTATGAACTTAAATGTTTCAGGCGTTTGGTGATTTTCAAGAATATGGTAGTCGGCAAAATAATAATACATTTCACGACATCGATAAATGGCTGGATAATTCTGAAGGCGAATGTACACCAACTAGTAGAGAGTCTTCATTACAAAGCATTTATTATGTCAGTAATTTCTTAGCTTAAATATAAATAATATAATAATTGAACAATATATACATATATAGAAAACTAAGGATTTAGAATTGATTTTGAAAACAACAACAAAGGGAAATCAGATCTTGGAATTTAAGGAACTTAATAAAGATGCTCCTTTACCTAAAGCATGGCGAATTATTTTATGTGAAGTCATTTGTGAATACTTCATAGGCTTAAAATTTCACCTTAAGTCTGAACATTTTGAAAATATTAGTGGAGCAATTGCAACATTATTTCCTACCGAGATCAAGGTAATTATAAACATTCGTTTATTTTTTATAAAGTCATTTGTTCATGATCTGAACCTAAGAAAATAATTTGAAGTTATTTCTTTGTATGCATTAGAAGAATTTTGCTGTTCAGAAATCGAGAAAAGTATTCATAGTGGCTTATTCCTGGTCGCTAGAGTACAAGCTATATTCAAGTTTCTGTATTAGGCGATCGAGGATTAGTCGCACTCACGACATCCAGCTTGGTTTCGAAACTGAAAACTGTATTTGCACAAAATTTTTGCGGGTTCAAAATTCATAAAACAATTTATCCTAATATATTGCTCTCATGTTGATATTTTAAATGCAATAGTTGTACTTTATCAGGAAACTTATTATATACCAACGGTAAAAGACGGCAGAACTTTATCTGGGCCTCGAGGATGTCTAATTGACAAATATAATAATATATCAAGAAATCTGCGGGAAGCTGGCCTACTTTCTTCTAAATATACCCCAAGGTGTTAAAAGGTCGAAAATACCTCAACTTTGGAAACTTCTGGTAAGATTTTCAATAAAGAAATTATTATTATTTATTATATCGGTTGTTTTATACATAAAATATTTCAAACAATTAATTTAAAAACATTACATATATTTTTTTTTATTCTCAATTATGACTTTAGATCTTGACCATTTAAATGAGAAGAAACTTTGGTTAAAAATCCACCGGCAACCTTGGTCTGAAGTCCATAATAAATGGAAGGAAACATACGCGTTAAGAAAACTCAATATAGAAGATAACGAAGATAACTGCCTTAAAGAGAGGCCTATACTGTGCCATAGTTTAGGATACACATTGGTATAAGGTTTTCACCTTTTGCTAATGGAGTGTATAACTTTATTCTTTATTACAGATTGAAAGCGATTTTGCTGTATCGTTCGCGGGAAAGGAATTAAATTTATTTGCACGGTGGGACAAGTTTTGCAAAGACATCATTCCAATTTTCATGACAGATGTAAAGGACAAACAAGGGAAAGAAAAAGTTGATCTGCTAGAGCAGGAAATGACAGAGAGTGAGTGGGGCCAAGATGCTTCGTATATATCAATAATTGTAATTGATTATTTGTTTTTTTTAGATACAAAGAGTTTTTTGGTACTTTCTTTGCTGAATGCTGTATTGGTTCCAACAACAAGAATTTCTGTTAAGCGAGAGGGAGATTCGAAAGCACCATCGTGGAAACCAAGCATTCAAGATGCTCACGACTCATTTGTTTGCCACGTCATTACAGAGAACGACATAAAACCGGCCCTAGGTCGCCTGAGAGATAAGTACTATAAACTTGGATTACCATTTCAACCGATAATCGTAGTTGTTGGAACGACAATTGCTACAATGCATTCATTCATGGTTTGTTTTAATGATATAAGCTATACATTAGATTCCTTTTTAAAGGCAGTTGATGTTATCTTCAAACTTTTTCATTCATTAAATTTGTCTTACCCCAAAGAATCATTATTGATGTGGGTTTTTATTCAGAAATATTTCTTTGGTATAAATTTATCATCTGATAAAAAGGCGTCAGCTTTATCAAATTTATTACATCGTCTTAAAAATACTTAATAATGTTTTGCTGCTTCATTTGCGATGAAATGTTTCCTGTAATTTTTACTTTAATAAAGCACCTAAATTTTATCATGGACTACGTCCATATTCTACTTATCGATGCGCTCAGTCAGATTGTCCGCAAACGTTTTCATCTCTGTCTTCCTTCAAAAAGCATTTACAGCATAAACATAAGCAACTCATCCCAAAAAGACACAATAAAGAAAACGAAAGTATTAATCAATTAGGTTTTAAGTATGTAGTCAATGAGATAGAACCTTCAATATCTGATGTTAATATTGTTCTGAATTCCGAAGAAGAACCCCAAAAGAATTTCAAAATTGACTATTTAAACTCTGTTCTGTCTTTCTGTTGCAAATTAGAAAGTAAACCAACTATGCCTAGAAAAGATGTTATAGAAATCGTTAAAGACGTGCAATATTCAATAATAAAGCCACTTATTGACAATTTCAGAGATGTACTGACCCCATTATTAACAGAATGTGGGAAGACTCAGATGGAAGGTTGTATTGAAAGCTTTGAAAATTCATTTAGACTTCTTAATACTGAGCATTAGTTACTAAAATATCTCAGACAACAATTTTTATATAGAACCCGAAGTATTTACAATAGAATCTGAAGTGGACACAGCCATCCACTGTGGAATTGCTGAAGTAGCAGAACAAAATTTTACTGGAATTATTATACCATTAAAAGTGCAATTCAAAAATTTTTTTGAACTTCCAAATGTACTTAAATCATCATTAGCATTTTTAAATAATTTATTATCAGAATTTGATTCAAATTCTCCTATTTGCCACTTTGTTCATGGTGAGCTTTACCAAAAAAAATTGAAAGTTTTGGAGAAAAATTAGTATTTCCTTATTTTTTATACTTCGACGAATATGAAGTGAATAATCCACTTGGAGCACATGCTGGAGAGCACAGCATTGCTGCTTGTTACATCTCTTTTCCAGTATTACCTCCCGAATATAGATCATCATTAGAAAATATTTTACCGGCAATGTTTATTCAAAGCAAATATTTAAAGAAATTCGGTAATATGTTGTGTTTTAAAGTACTAATTCAAAATATAATTGACCTAGAGAAAAATGGAATTACAATAATCGCTGAAAATGAAACATTTCAAATTTATTTTTTATTAGGTTTGATAATTGGAGATAATTTGGGACTTAATTCTATTTTAGGATTTTCAAAATCGTTCTCAAGTAATCATTTCTGTAGATTTTGTAAAAGAACTAAGTTTTTTACTGGAACAGATACAAAAGAGTTCGTAGATGCACTTCGCAGTCGACAAAATTATTTAGATGACTTAGGTTTATGTGATGCAAAAAAAAATGGGATCGTGGAACAATGTGTTTTTGACATAATTCCTACTTTTGAAGCTATTTCAAATTTCAGTGTAGATTTGATGCATGATTTATTTGAGGGAGTTTGTCGTTATGATTTAAAGCATATCCTCCTTTATTTAATAAATGATGTAAATCTTTTTAGTTTAGAAACTTTGAATTACAGGAAACAAGCATTTAACTATGGTGAAATAGAAGTGGGCAACTTTTCAAAACCGTTAACTTATAGTAATATTATAAACCTTCAATTTAAAATGAGCGCAAGCGAAACTTACTGCTTCATTCACTTCCTACCTTTTATGATCGGTGACCTTATTCCAGAAAATGATAAAATTTGGGACTTTTTCTTACTTCTGTTAAAAATAATAGATCTAGTCTTATCACCATCTTTTACAAAACAAAACCTAGTATTATTAGAGCATTTAATAAGCGAGCATAATCGACTTTTTGTAGAGTATTTTCGAGACAACTTGAAACCCAAATTCCACTTCTTAGTCCATTATCCGACTATCATAAAGAAATCCGGCCCACTTAAGCATTTGTGGTGCATGCGCTTTGAAGCAAAGCACAAGGAATTCAAAATGTATTCCAACGCAATAACATCCAGAAAAAATTTACCGCTTTCCATAGCAATTAAGTCGCAAATGAAATTCTCTTACAGAATTATTAAAAATATTGGTCTCAATGAAAACATTGTTTATAAAGGCGAGATAATTTCCTTTGAAAATGAATTTTATTTTGCACATATTACAAATAAGCATCTTTTAAAGAAACATAATTTAAATTTCACTGAACAAACACAATTTATTATTTTTAATGGTGTTAAATACAAATCAGGATTCTTGCTGGCGACTTATGAAGACATAAATTTAAAAGTTTTAAAAATATTTAAAATGATAGTAGTGGAAAAGAAAACTGTATTTTTAATTTGCAAACCACTTGATGTAGAAAGATTTTATAATCATTTTGAAGCTTATGAAATTGGTATTGAAAAAAACCTCTTTGAGTTACATGCGCTTAACACTTTTGCAACTTTTCCCTTTCAATTACATTTACTACCAAATAAAAAAAAATTTGTTAGAATAAAATATCTTATGGACAATTAAATATGTACAAGACATTATCTATGTATACGGTGACAGCCGTTGTCAGAAAAAATGAATGATACAACCTTTATAAACACAGATATTACAAAGTAAAAAATAAACTTAATAGTCATTAAGACGAATATCACAGTATAAATAATAAAATTTTTAAATATGGTAACATAAGTTATACATATTCATATACATACTATATGGTTATATGTATGTAGATATCAAAATTAATATAGGGCATATATTTAATTTCCATACTTATCGCATGAATGCAGTTTTTCAAGTATTTGATTATTATTTTGCAAAATGTCATGAAAATTTGCATAATCAAAATTTATGAGTTTTGATAGTAAAAAAGCCCAATGTTTTAATCGTAAGTTCTGTTTTGTCACTGTTCCATATATTATTAATAATAGGAAAACCGTTCAGTTTTCAGTTCACCTTTTTTTAAAAAACGTATTAATTTGTGGTGCAGTTTATCTACACTAAACAATCATTTTAAATGACAGAAACAAAAAAAATCCAAATGTGTATTACAAATAATTATAAAAAATCCAATTTAAATTTGAAATAATTATATATCTAAAGGACAAACTGTTAAGGACTCTCCGTTTAAATAAAGGACTAATAGTCGCTGAAACTAGTGTTTTTATTCAAAATCATACCCTGGTTCACTCGTTATTTCTAGATGAACAAGAAAATTTGTTCACAAAACAAACTATCAGGGAAGAAATATTCATACTACATACAATTCTGATTGATGCATTCAACAATTTCTGATTGGTGGTTTACCAATTTGAAACTGTTGATGCAAAAAAACTCATTTGTTGGATTAACAGATATTTTGTTGAGCCATAAAAAAATTATTGTCTATTAAAATTAATATTTCGTTGGATTAACAAACCGGATTTGCTAACACAACAATTTAAAAATTGTCAAAACAAGAAAATATTTGTTAATACTACAATTCTGATTGTTTCCTTCAACAAACTTTTATTGTTGGTTTATCAATTCAAAACTGTTGATTCAATAAAAAACAATTGTTGGATTAACAGATCTTTTGTTGAGCCATCAAAAAATTACTGTTACTATTAAAATTAATATTTCGTTGGCTTAACAAATCGAATTTGTTAACATAACAATTTTAAAAATGTCAAAACAAGAAAACTTTTGTTGGCTGATATGCTACAAAAAGTTTTGTTGCGATAAAATACAGCTTTCGTTGAATTGACGAATCTTTTTTTTCAGTGTATATCAATAAGCGTATTCATCCTAAAGAAAGAGCGTTCCTTCACCACTGTTCTAGTTAGACCAACGAAACACAATACAAAGCGACATCTGAATCTTTTAATGATACAAAATAACTATGAGCAGGATGATGATGATGATGATGCTGCTGATTATGATGATGACGTTGATGATAATGATGATGAAAGTACCAGGTTTCATTTCTGCTGGATTAAATATCTTTCACGGCTTGCATGGAAACAAACTTCAAAACATAAGGCTAGATTTATATATGCGATAGATGTTTGTTCTATTTTTATTCTGCTAATGCATTAGCATCACATATTCCTGAATGTGAGAAACAAAAAAGTTATATTGAATTAAGGAAGCCAACCGTAGAAATAAATGTTAGTAGCAGAACGGATACTCTACTATTGGGAAACATTACTGAATTCCATCAGAGCAACAAGGAGCAGCCGCAGAAAACATATGACCTAAGTCTAGTGTATTGTAAATAAAAAAATATATTACTTACAGTTATAGTTCCATTTATTGAAGTAATTTGTTTTAATTATATTATAGTCTAAGATATACATTATTGGAAAATAAAGAATATATTATAGTTATAGATATATTGAAAAAAGGAAGCCCAACAATAGAATGATATACTAAGAATTAAATGTTAATATTTTTTAATTTATAATAAATCGATAATGCTATTTTATATATGTTGTTCTTATTTTTAAATTTCCAGAACTCCTGAACGTATTCTTTAATAATATTTGCCTACTACAGAGGGCTCTTAATCGGACGGTTGAACCTTTTACCCAGAATGCTAAGTTGAGTGTGAGCGTGAGAAAGCACGTTGACACATGGGCTTGACCTTTGCCTCTGGCATCACCTTTGAAACCGGAAGGGTATTTTGTCCTTGACCTTGATCCAGAAGTGTGTGTCTTGGCGGCTACAACCTTAATCAACTACGTCACAGGGGACTCTATACAGCTTTTAAATACAAATTTGATAACAGATAAACAGTTTTAAACAGGTCTGGTAACAGCTTAACAGCTTTTCAAACAGCTCCGATAACAGGCAAACAGCTTTTTAACAGATTAACAGCTTTTTAACAGGTCTGATAACAGCTTTTAAAACAGCTCTGCTAACTGCTTAACAGCTTTTAAAAAGGTCTGATAACAGGTAAACAGCTCTGATAACAGCCCTGATAACAGCTTAACAGCTTTTCAAACAGCTCTCATAACAGCTGAATAGCTCAATGTTGCTCGACTGAGGAATTTTGTCAGTATTTTCAGACTTGTGGATATCTATCGTTTGATGCATCCAACTACTGCCGCCTTCTTTCACCAAACCCTTAATTGAAACCATTCTCAACCTAATGCTTTCATGTTTTTTTTACCACCCCCAATAACCTTCATGTGGTCTGTTTTTAGATATCTAATTTCATAACATGCTGCAATGATCAGGATTTCCTCGGCTCATATTCAAAACAAGTATTAACATGTTCTTGATATCGATTCAACGTTTAAGGCTTATAAGGAAATGCAGGTACCAGATTCTTATAAAGTTTTCTTCCACCTGTAAGATTATGTATGGAACATACTGTTACCAGAAATCATCTTCTTCTTCTGTACTGCTCAATTACAGCTAATTATATTCTCCCATACAACTTGCACTACTCATCATCATCATCATCATCCAAGTAAACCCAAGAGCAGACACATTCGGTTTCAAAGGTTAAGGTGACGTCAGATGTCAAGGACAAATTGCTGCCTCCAAGACCATGTGTCAAATATATGTAAATAGTAATTTCATAACTTGTTTTTCAGTTGATATTTTGCTCTTTACCCAAACAGATCACTGTTTCTTGGCTAGCTAATTAAGCAATAATTTCAACATGAGTTCTAAGGATACTACAAACCTTCTAAAGCCTACGGACGAAAGGAGTAAAGAATATTCATATAAGGCTCAGTCTACATCTATGAAATCGATGCTTTCCAGAAATAAAGAAGAAAGTTTTTCATCCAAAAACGAGTCGACTTTCCCCTACCAACAGGTCGAAAATCAGGATAATCCAACGAAGATCGCAAAAAGTAAAGATGGAGAGATGTTATTTGTGAAAATGGTGCACAAGGAACCTTCTAAAGTCATGCTGGTGTAAAGGCATAAGGAATATGCATTATAAGGATCAGTCTATATCTATGAAATCTTGGCTTTCCTGAGCTAAAGAAAAAAGAGCTTAGACTTAAGCTATAATGTAATTAAAACAAATTATTTCATTAAATGGCATCGATTGGATATTGAATTTCATAACATGCTGCAATGATCACGATTTCCACTGCTCATGTTCAAAACAAGTATTAACATTATTTCATCTCAGTGTTACATACATACATATCCACAGCTGGGATATGACCAAGTCCCGAGTGAGATGTTCACTAAAGCTTCCTAATGTGTTAGAACAAGACAGATGATAAGAAATAACATGGGATTTTGCTGCCGAACTCTCATAACCTAACACAAAAAAGGATCATGGGAGACATTTGCTCTGGATCGCTTTTTGGATGTGAAATACAGAGAAAAAAGTTTATAACTTAAGATATAAAAAATAAATAATGAATTTGATGTGGATAAATATTGCGTGAAAAATTGCGTGTTGTTGTTTTTCAGTAAAGAAATTGGGAGTCTTACATTTTCAACTTTCACTACTCATCTACAACATATTCCACATATTACTCACAGCTCTCAAGTACTCATCTAAGGCAACATATTCTACTATATTAATATAATAAATCAACCTTCTTGGATTAAAACTTTTAATTTAATCAATTCTCAACCTACTTTCATGGTAAGATTTAAAGATGAATAAATAATACTTCCATATCCTACTAGAATTATATCATTCCAAATACCCACTCTCAACATCGAGATCTTCACTATCACCCCACATCAGCGCTATATCCTGCAAATGTTCACTCCGATAGGACCTCATCATATCCACATAACTGGAATAACATTTCCTATGACGCTTAAGCAAATTAAATAATTTGAAGACCAGAACGATATATCAATAAGCGTATTCATCCTAAAGAAAGAGCGTTCCTTCACCACTGTTCTAGTTAGACCAACGAAACACAATACAAAGCGACATCTGAATCTTTTAATGATACAAAATAACTATGAGCAGGATGATGATGATGATGATGCTGCTGATTATGATGATGACGTTGATGATAATGATGATGAAAGTACCAGGTTTCATTTCTGCTAGATTAAATATCTTTCACGGCTTGAATGGAAACAAACTTCAAAACATAAGGCTAGATTTATATATGCGATAGATGTTTGTTCTATTTTTATTCTGCTAATGCATTAGCATCACATATTCCTGAATGTGAGAAACAAAAAAGTTATATTGAATTAAGGAAGCCAACCGTAGAAATAAATGTTAGTAGCAGAACGGATACTCTACTATTGGGAAACATTACTGAATTCCATCAGAGCAACAAGGAGCAGCCGCAGAAAACATATGACCTAAGTCTAGTGTATTGTAAATAAAAAAATATATTACTTACAGTTATAGTTCCATTTATTGAAGTAATTTGTTTTAATTATATTATAGTCTAAGATATACATTATTGGAAAATAAAGAATATATTATAGTTATAGATATATTGAAAAAAGGAAGTCCAACAATAGAATGATATACTAAGAATTAAATGTTAATATTTTTTAATTTATAATAAATCGATAATGCTATTTTATATATGTTGTTCTTATTTTTAAATTTCCAGAACTCCTGAACGTATTCTTTAATAATATTTGCCTACTACAGAGGGCTCTTAATCGGACGGTTGAACCTTTTACCCAGAATGCTAAGTTGAGTGTGAGCGTGAGAAAGCACGTTGACACATGGGCTTGACCTTTGCCTCTGGCATCACCTTTGAAACCGGAAGGGTATTTTGTCCTTGACCTTGATCCAGAAGTGTGTGTCTTGGCGGCTACAACCTTAATCAACTACGTCACAGGGGACTCTATACAGCTTTTAAATACAAATTTGATAACAGATAAACAGTTTTAAACAGGTCTGGTAACAGCTTAACAGCTTTTCAAACAGCTCCGATAACAGGCAAACAGCTTTTTAACAGATTAACAGCTTTTTAACAGGTCTGATAACAGCTTTTAAAACAGCTCTGCTAACTGCTTAACAGCTTTTAAAAAGGTCTGATAACAGGTAAACAGCTCTGATAACAGCCCTGATAACAGCTTAACAGCTTTTCAAACAGCTCTCATAACAGCTGAATAGCTCAATGTTGCTCGACTGAGGAATTTTGTCAGTATTTTCAGACTTGTGGATATCTATCGTTTGATGCATCCAACTACTGCCGCCTTCTTTCACCAAACCCTTAATTGAAACCATTCTCAACCTAATGCTTTCATGTTTTTTTTACCACCCCCAATAACCTTCATGTGGTCTGTTTTTAGATATCTAATTTCATAACATGCTGCAATGATCAGGATTTCCTCTGCTCATATTCAAAACAAGTATTAACATGTTCTTGACATCGATTCAACGTTTAAGGCTTATAAGGAAATGCAGGTACCAGATTCTTATAAAGTTTTCTTCCACCTGTAAGATTATGTATGGAACATACTGTTACCAGAAATCATCTTCTTCTTCTGTACTGCTCAATTACAGCTAATTATATTCTCCCATACAACTTGCACTACTCATCATCATCATCATCATCCAAGTAAACCCAAGAGCAGACACATTCGGTTTCAAAGGTTAAGGTGACGTCAGATGTCAAGGACAAATTGCTGCCTCCAAGACCATGTGTCAAATATATGTAAATAGTAGTTTCATAACTTGTTTTTCAGTTGATATTTTGCTCTTTACCCAAACAGATCACTGTTTCTTGGCTAGCTAATTAAGCAATAATTTCAACATGAGTTCTAAGGATACTACAAACCTTCTAAAGCCTACGGACGAAAGGAGTAAAGAATATTCATATAAGGCTCAGTCTACATCTATGAAATCGATGCTTTCCAGAAATAAAGAAGAAAGTTTTTCATCCAAAAACGAGTCGACTTTCCCCTACCAACAGGTCGAAAATCAGGATAATCCAACGAAGATCGCAAAAAGTAAAGATGGAGAGATGTTATTTGTGAAAATGGTGCACAAGGAACCTTCTAAAGTCATGCTGGTGTAAAGGCATAAGGAATATGCATTATAAGGATCAGTCTATATCTATGAAATCTTGGCTTTCCTGAGCTAAAGAAAAAAGAGCTTAGACTTAAGCTATAATGTAATTAAAACAAATTATTTCATTAAATGGCATCGATTGGATATTGAATTTCATAACATGCTGCAATGATCACGATTTCCACTGCTCATGTTCAAAACAAGTATTAACATTATTTCATCTCAGTGTTACATACATACATATCCACAGCTGGGATATGACCAAGTCCCGAGTGAGATGTTCACTAAAGCTTCCTAATGTGTTAGAACAAGACAGATGATAAGAAATAACATGGGATTTTGCTGCCGAACTCTCATAACCTAACACAAAAAAGGATCATGGGAGACATTTGCTCTGGATCGCTTTTTGGATGTGAAATACAGAGAAAAAAGTTTATAACTTAAGATATAAAAAATAAATAATGAATTTGATGTGGATAAATATTGCGTGAAAAATTGCGTGTTGTTGTTTTTCAGTAAAGAAATTGGGAGTCTTACATTTTCAACTTTCACTACTCATCTACAACATATTCCACATATTACTCACAGCTCTCAAGTACTCATCTAAGGCAACATATTCTACTATATTAATATAATAAATCAACCTTCTTGGATTAAAACTTTTAATTTAATCAATTCTCAACCTACTTTCATGGTAAGATTTAAAGATGAATAAATAATACTTCCATATCCTACTAGAATTATATCATTCCAAATACCCACTCTCAACATCGAGATCTTCACTATCACCCCACATCAGCGCTATATCCTGCAAATGTTCACTCCGATAGGACCTCATCATATCCACATAACTGGAATAACATTTCCTATGACGCTTAAGCAAATTAAATAATTTGAAGACCAGAACGATATATCAATAAGCGTATTCATCCTAAAGAAAGAGCGTTCCTTCACCACTGTTCTAGTTAGACCAACGAAACACAATACAAAGCGACATCTGAATCTTTTAATGATACAAAATAACTATGAGCAGGATGATGATGATGATGATGCTGCTGATTATGATGATGACGTTGATGATAATGATGATGAAAGTACCAGGTTTCATTTCTGCTGGATTAAATATCTTTCACGGCTTGCATGGAAACAAACTTCAAAACATAAGGCTAGATTTATATATGCGATAGATGTTTGTTCTATTTTTATTCTGCTAATGCATTAGCATCACATATTCCTGAATGTGAGAAACAAAAAAGTTATATTGAATTAAGGAAGCCAACCGTAGAAATAAATGTTAGTAGCAGAACGGATACTCTACTATTGGGAAACATTACTGAATTCCATCAGAGCAACAAGGAGCAGCCGCAGAAAACATATGACCTAAGTCTAGTGTATTGTAAATAAAAAAATATATTACTTACAGTTATAGTTCCATTTATTGAAGTAATTTGTTTTAATTATATTATAGTCTAAGATATACATTATTGGAAAATAAAGAATATATTATAGTTATAGATATATTGAAAAAAGGAAGCCCAACAATAGAATGATATACTAAGAATTAAATGTTAATATTTTTTAATTTATAATAAATCGATAATGCTATTTTATATATGTTGTTCTTATTTTTAAATTTCCAGAACTCCTGAACGTATTCTTTAATAATATTTGCCTACTACAGAGGGCTCTTAATCGGACGGTTGAACCTTTTACCCAGAATGCTAAGTTGAGTGTGAGCGTGAGAAAGCACGTTGACACATGGGCTTGACCTTTGCCTCTGGCATCACCTTTGAAACCGGAAGGGTATTTTGTCCTTGACCTTGATCCAGAAGTGTGTGTCTTGGCGGCTACAACCTTAATCAACTACGTCACAGGGGACTCTATACAGCTTTTAAATACAAATTTGATAACAGATAAACAGTTTTAAACAGGTCTGGTAACAGCTTAACAGCTTTTCAAACAGCTCCGATAACAGGCAAACAGCTTTTTAACAGATTAACAGCTTTTTAACAGGTCTGATAACAGCTTTTAAAACAGCTCTGCTAACTGCTTAACAGCTTTTAAAAAGGTCTGATAACAGGTAAACAGCTCTGATAACAGCCCTGATAACAGCTTAACAGCTTTTCAAACAGCTCTCATAACAGCTGAATAGCTCAATGTTGCTCGACTGAGGAATTTTGTCAGTATTTTCAGACTTGTGGATATCTATCGTTTGATGCATCCAACTACTGCCGCCTTCTTTCACCAAACCCTTAATTGAAACCATTCTCAACCTAATGCTTTCATGTTTTTTTTACCACCCCCAATAACCTTCATGTGGTCTGTTTTTAGATATCTAATTTCATAACATGCTGCAATGATCAGGATTTCCTCGGCTCATATTCAAAACAAGTATTAACATGTTCTTGACATCGATTCAACGTTTAAGGCTTATAAGGAAATGCAGGTACCAGATTCTTATAAAGTTTTCTTCCACCTGTAAGATTATGTATGGAACATACTGTTACCAGAAATCATCTTCTTCTTCTGTACTGCTCAATTACAGCTAATTATATTCTCCCATACAACTTGCACTACTCATCATCATCATCATCATCCAAGTAAACCCAAGAGCAGACACATTCGGTTTCAAAGGTTAAGGTGACGTCAGATGTCAAGGACAAATTGCTGCCTCCAAGACCATGTGTCAAATATATGTAAATAGTAATTTCATAACTTGTTTTTCAGTTGATATTTTGCTCTTTACCCAAACAGATCACTGTTTCTTGGCTAGCTAATTAAGCAATAATTTCAACATGAGTTCTAAGGATACTACAAACCTTCTAAAGCCTACGGACGAAAGGAGTAAAGAATATTCATATAAGGCTCAGTCTACATCTATGAAATCGATGCTTTCCAGAAATAAAGAAGAAAGTTTTTCATCCAAAAACGAGTCGACTTTCCCCTACCAACAGGTCGAAAATCAGGATAATCCAACGAAGATCGCAAAAAGTAAAGATGGAGAGATGTTATTTGTGAAAATGGTGCACAAGCAACCTTCTAAAGTCATGCTGGTGTAAAGGCATAAGGAATATGCATTATAAGGATCAGTCTATATCTATGAAATCTTGGCTTTCCTGAGCTAAAGAAAAAAGAGCTTAGACTTAAGCTATAATGTAATTAAAACAAATTATTTCATTAAATTGCATCGATTGGATATTGAATTTCATAACATGCTGCAATGATCACGATTTCCACTGCTCATGTTCAAAACAAGTATTAACATTATTTCATCTCAGTGTTACATACATACATATCCACAGCTGGGATATGACCAAGTCCCGAGTGAGATGTTCACTAAAGCTTCCTAATGTGTTAGAACAAGACAGATGATAAGAAATAACATGGGATTTTGCTGCCGAACTCTCATAACCTAACACAAAAAAGGATCATGGGAGACATTTGCTCTGGATCGCTTTTTGGATGTGAAATACAGAGAAAAAAGCTTATAACTTAAGATATAAAAAATAAATAATGAATTTGATGTGGATAAATATTGCGTGAAAAATTGCGTGTTGTTGTTTTTCAGTAAAGAAATTGGGAGTCTTACATTTTCAACTTTCACTACTCATCTACAACATATTCCACATATTACTCACAGCTCTCAAGTACTCATCTAAGGCAACATATTCTACTATATTAATATAATAAATCAACCTTCTTGGATTAAAACTTTTAATTTAATCAATTCTCAACCTACTTTCATGGTAAGATTTAAAGATGAATAAATAATACTTCCATATCCTACTAGAATTATATCATTCCAAATACCCACTCTCAACATCGAGATCTTCACTATCACCCCACATCAGCGCTATATCCTGCAAATGTTCACTCCGATAGGACCTCATCATATCCACATAACTGGAATAACATTTCCTATGACGCTTAAGCAAATTAAATAATTTGAAGACCAGAACGATATATCAATAAGCGTATTCATCCTAAAGAAAGAGCGTTCCTTCACCACTGTTCTAGTTAGACCAACGAAACACAATACAAAGCGACATCTGAATCTTTTAATGATACAAAATAACTATGAGCAGGATGATGATGATGATGATGCTGCTGATTATGATGATGACGTTGATGATAATGATGATGAAAGTACCAGGTTTCATTTCTGCTGGATTAAATATCTTTCACGGCTTGAATGGAAACAAACTTCAAAACATAAGGCTAGATTTATATATGCGATAGATGTTTGTTCTATTTTTATTCTGCTAATGCATTAGCATCACATATTCCTGAATGTGAGAAACAAAAAAGTTATATTGAATTAAGGAAGCCAACCGTAGAAATAAATGTTAGTAGCAGAACGGATATTCTACTATTGGGAAACATTACTGAATTCCATCAGAGCAACAAGGAGCAGCCGCAGAAAACATATGACCTAAGTCTAGTGTATTGTAAATAAAAAAATATATTACTTACAGTTATAGTTCCATTTATTGAAGTAATTTGTTTTAATTATATTATAGTCTAAGATATACATTATTGGAAAATAAAGAATATATTATAGTTATAGATATATTGAAAAAAGGAAGTCCAACAATAGAATGATATACTAAGAATTAAATGTTAATATTTTTTAATTTATAATAAATCGATAATGCTATTTTATATATGTTGTTCTTATTTTTAAATTTCCAGAACTCCTGAACGTATTCTTTAATAATATTTGCCTACTACAGAGGGCTCTTAATCGGACGGTTGAACCTTTTACCCAGAATGCTAAGTTGAGTGTGAGCGTGAGAAAGCACGTTGACACATGGGCTTGACCTTTGCCTCTGGCATCACCTTTGAAACCGGAAGGGTATTTTGTCCTTGACCTTGATCCAGAAGTGTGTGTCTTGGCGGCTACAACCTTAATCAACTACGTCACAGGGGACTCTATACAGCTTTTAAATACAAATTTGATAACAGATAAACAGTTTTAAACAGGTCTGGTAACAGCTTAACAGCTTTTCAAACAGCTCCGATAACAGGCAAACAGCTTTTTAACAGATTAACAGCTTTTTAACAGGTCTGATAACAGCTTTTAAAACAGCTCTGCTAACTGCTTAACAGCTTTTAAAAAGGTCTGATAACAGGTAAACAGCTCTGATAACAGCCCTGATAACAGCTTAACAGCTTTTCAAACAGCTCTCATAACAGCTGAATAGCTCAATGTTGCTCGACTGAGGAATTTTGTCAGTATTTTCAGACTTGTGGATATCTATCGTTTGATGCATCCAACTACTGCCGCCTTCTTTCACCAAACCCTTAATTGAAACCATTCTCAACCTAATGCTTTCATGTTTTTTTTACCACCCCCAATAACCTTCATGTGGTCTGTTTTTAGATATCTAATTTCATAACATGCTGCAATGATCAGGATTTCCTCTGCTCATATTCAAAACAAGTATTAACATGTTCTTGACATCGATTCAACGTTTAAGGCTTATAAGGAAATGCAGGTACCAGATTCTTATAAAGTTTTCTTCCACCTGTAAGATTATGTATGGAACATACTGTTACCAGAAATCATCTTCTTCTTCTGTACTGCTCAATTACAGCTAATTATATTCTCCCATACAACTTGCACTACTCATCATCATCATCATCATCCAAGTAAACCCAAGAGCAGACACATTCGGTTTCAAAGGTTAAGGTGACGTCAGATGTCAAGGACAAATTGCTGCCTCCAAGACCATGTGTCAAATATATGTAAATAGTAATTTCATAACTTGTTTTTCAGTTGATATTTTGCTCTTTACCCAAACAGATCACTGTTTCTTGGCTAGCTAATTAAGCAATAATTTCAACATGAGTTCTAAGTATACTACAAACCTTCTAAAGCCTACGGACGAAAGGAGTAAAGAATATTCATATAAGGCTCAGTCTACATCTATGAAATCGATGCTTTCCAGAAATAAAGAAGAAAGTTTTTCATCCAAAAACGAGTCGACTTTCCCCTACCAACAGGTCGAAAATCAGGATAATCCAACGAAGATCGCAAAAAGTAAAGATGGAGAGATGTTATTTGTGAAAATGGTGCACAAGCAACCTTCTAAAGTCATGCTGGTGTAAAGGCATAAGGAATATGCATTATAAGGATCAGTCTATATCTATGAAATCTTGGCTTTCCTGAGCTAAAGAAAAAAGAGCTTAGACTTAAGCTATAATGTAATTAAAACAAATTATTTCATTAAATTGCATCGATTGGATATTGAATTTCATAACATGCTGCAATGATCACGATTTCCACTGCTCATGTTCAAAACAAGTATTAACATTATTTCATCTCAGTGTTACATACATACATATCCACAGCTGGGATATGACCAAGTCCCGAGTGAGATGTTCACTAAAGCTTCCTAATGTGTTAGAACAAGACAGATGATAAGAAATAACATGGGATTTTGCTGCCGAACTCTCATAACCTAACACAAAAAAGGATCATGGGTGACATTTGCTCTGGATCGCTTTTTGGATGTGAAATACAGAGAAAAAAGTTTATAACTTAAGATATAAAAAATAAATAATGAATTTGATGTGGATAAATATTGCGTGAAAAATTGCGTGTTGTTGTTTTTCAGTAAAGAAATTGGGAGTCTTACATTTTCAACTTTCACTACTCATCTACAACATATTCCACATATTACTCACAGCTCTCAAGTACTCATCTAAGGCAACATATTCTACTATATTAATATAATAAATCAACCTTCTTGGATTAAAACTTTTAATTTAATCAATTCTCAACCTACTTTCATGGTAAGATTCAAAGATGAATAAATAATACTTCCATATCCTACTAGAATTATATCATTCCAAATACCCACTCTCAACATCGAGATCTTCACTATCACCCCACATCAGCGCTATATCCTGCAAATGTTCACTCCGATAGGACCTCATCATATCCACATAACTGGAATAACATTTCCTATGACGCTTAAGCAAATTAAATAATTTGAAGACCAGAACGATATATCAATAAGCGTATTCATCCTAAAGAAAGAGCGTTCCTTCACCACTGTTCTAGTTAGACCAACGAAACACAATACAAAGCGACATCTGAATCTTTTAATGATACAAAATAACTATGAGCAGGATGATGATGATGATGATGCTGCTGATTATGATGATGACGTTGATGATAATGATGATGAAAGTACCAGGTTTCATTTCTGCTGGATTAAATATCTTTCACGGCTTGAATGGAAACAAACTTCAAAACATAAGGCTAGATTTATATATGCGATAGATGTTTGTTCTATTTTTATTCTGCTAATGCATTAGCATCACATATTCCTGAATGTGAGAAACAAAAAAGTTATATTGAATTAAGGAAGCCAACCGTAGAAATAAATGTTAGTAGCAGAACGGATACTCTACTATTGGGAAACATTACTGAATTCCATCAGAGCAACAAGGAGCAGCCGCAGAAAACATATGACCTAAGTCTAGTGTATTGTAAATAAAAAAATATATTACTTACAGTTATAGTTCCATTTATTGAAGTAATTTGTTTTAATTATATTATAGTCTAAGATATACATTATTGGAAAATAAAGAATATATTATAGTTATAGATATATTGAAAAAAGGAAGTCCAACAATAGAATGATATACTAAGAATTAAATGTTAATATTTTTTAATTTATAATAAATCGATAATGCTATTTTATATATGTTGTTCTTATTTTTAAATTTCCAGAACTCCTGAACGTATTCTTTAATAATATTTGCCTACTACAGAGGGCTCTTAATCGGACGGTTGAACCTTTTACCCAGAATGCTAAGTTGAGTGTGAGCGTGAGAAAGCACGTTGACACATGGGCTTGACCTTTGCCTCTGGCATCACCTTTGAAACCGGAAGGGTATTTTGTCCTTGACCTTGATCCAGAAGTGTGTGTCTTGGCGGCTACAACCTTAATCAACTACGTCACAGGGGACTCTATACAGCTTTTAAATACAAATTTGATAACAGATAAACAGTTTTAAACAGGTCTGGTAACAGCTTAACAGCTTTTCAAACAGCTCCGATAACAGGCAAACAGCTTTTTAACAGATTAACAGCTTTTTAACAGGTCTGATAACAGCTTTTAAAACAGCTCTGCTAACTGCTTAACAGCTTTTAAAAAGGTCTGATAACAGGTAAACAGCTCTGATAACAGCCCTGATAACAGCTTAACAGCTTTTCAAACAGCTCTCATAACAGCTGAATAGCTCAATGTTGCTCGACTGAGGAATTTTGTCAGTATTTTCAGACTTGTGGATATCTATCGTTTGATGCATCCAACTACTGCCGCCTTCTTTCACCAAACCCTTAATTGAAACCATTCTCAACCTAATGCTTTCATGTTTTTTTTACCACCCCCAATAACCTTCATGTGGTCTGTTTTTAGATATCTAATTTCATAACATGCTGCAATGATCAGGATTTCCTCTGCTCATATTCAAAACAAGTATTAACATGTTCTTGACATCGATTCAACGTTTAAGGCTTATAAGGAAATGCAGGTACCAGATTCTTATAAAGTTTTCTTCCACCTGTAAGATTATGTATGGAACATACTGTTACCAGAAATCATCTTCTTCTTCTGTACTACTCAATTACAGCTAATTATATTCTCCCATACAACTTGCACTACTCATCATCATCATCATCATCCAAGTAAACCCAAGAGCAGACACATTCGGTTTCAAAGGTTAAGGTGACGTCAGATGTCAAGGACAAATTGCTGCCTCCAAGACCATGTGTCAAATATATGTAAATAGTAGTTTCATAACTTGTTTTTCAGTTGATATTTTGCTCTTTACCCAAACAGATCACTGTTTCTTGGCTAGCTAATTAAGCAATAATTTCAACATGAGTTCTAAGGATACTACAAACCTTCTAAAGCCTACGGACGAAAGGAGTAAAGAATATTCATATAAGGCTCAGTCTACATCTATGAAATCGATGCTTTCCAGAAATAAAGAAGAAAGTTTTTCATCCAAAAACGAGTCGACTTTCCCCTACCAACAGGTCGAAAATCAGGATAATCCAACGAAGATCGCAAAAAGTAAAGATGGAGAGATGTTATTTGTGAAAATGGTGCACAAGGAACCTTCTAAAGTCATGCTGGTGTAAAGGCATAAGGAATATGCATTATAAGGATCAGTCTATATCTATGAAATCTTGGCTTTCCTGAGCTAAAGAAAAAAGAGCTTAGACTTAAGCTATAATGTAATTAAAACAAATTATTTCATTAAATGGCATCGATTGGATATTGAATTTCATAACATGCTGCAATGATCACGATTTCCACTGCTCATGTTCAAAACAAGTATTAACATTATTTCATCTCAGTGTTACATACATACATACCCACAGCTGGGATATGACCAAGTCCCGAGTGAGATGTTCACTAAAGCTTCCTAATGTGTTAGAACAAGACAGATGATAAGAAATAACATGGGATTTTGCTGCCGAACTCTCATAACCTAACACAAAAAAGGATCATGGGAGACATTTGCTCTGGATCGCTTTTTGGATGTGAAATACAGAGAAAAAAGTTTATAACTTAAGATATAAAAAATAAATAATGAATTTGATGTGGATAAATATTGCGTGAAAAATTGCGTGTTGTTGTTTTTCAGTAAAGAAATTGGGAGTCTTACATTTTCAACTTTCACTACTCATCTACAACATATTCCACATATTACTCACAGCTCTCAAGTACTCATCTAAGGCAACATATTCTACTATATTAATATAATAAATCAACCTTCTTGGATTAAAACTTTTAATTTAATCAATTCTCAACCTACTTTCATGGTAAGATTTAAAGATGAATAAATAATACTTCCATATCCTACTAGAATTATATCATTCCAAATACCCACTCTCAACATCGAGATCTTCACTATTGAACTTGAAGCATTATCAACTATTTTTCCGACCTTCCTGATACTCGTACAACACCATTTCGAGGAGATAAATACCAAATACCATCCATCAAAACTTTTAACTTAATACATAACTTACAGTACCTACTCTAAACCCCCTACTACGATCTTCACTATGCACTTGGAGAATTATCAATTATTTTTTCCTTCATACTCCACCATTCGGGCGATATTTTAGAGGAGATAAATATCAAGCGAGATTAGGATTTTACTGCTTATTCATAGCTCCCATACAACTTCCACTACTCACCTCAGACAACATATCATACTACATTAATATCATAACACAGCGTTCTTCTATCAAAGCTTTTAATTTAACCCACTCTCAACTTAATGGTAAGTAAACAATGTACCTGCCTCAACAGTATATCAGCTTCATGCGAACTATTTTTTAGATATAGGACTCAATCAAATCTCATAACAGCATACCATAAAAAACTCTGCTACCTTCAAATGCTCACCACAAGATGAAATTATGAACATGAAATCAACACGTTCTTATCTAGTCACCGAGTCAACTGAAAGAAAACATTCTTGCTGGAGGATAAAAGTATAAACCTTAAGATTTAAAGGTATTCAAATAACACTCTCCTCTTCCACGCTCTTCACTGAAGCTTTCATATCCTACTAGATTAATATTATGTCAAAAACCATCCATCAAAACTTTCAATTTAATCCACAACTTACAGCACCTACTCTCAACCTCCACCACGGTCTTCACTATGGGCTTGAAGAATTATCAGTTTTTCCTCCTTCATACAACACCATTTGGATGATACTTTAGACAGATAAATATGAAGCGACCTTGCTGATAAGGTTTTTATTCCTTACTCACAGCTCCCAAACAACTTCCATTACTCATCTAAGACAAGATATCATACTACATTAATATCATAACACCACCTTCTTTCATCAAAACATTTAATTAAACCCACTCTCAACCTAATGGTAAGAAAATAATGTGATCACTCCAATAGTATGAAGATAAAATTATCATATTCTTATCAGCTTCATGTGAACTATGATATCGGCGTCAATTAAATCTCATATCAGCGTGACTGATTGAGAAATTTTATTGAAAATAAAAAACAATTCGTCATAAAATGTAAGATTTTTCAATACAAACTCCTAGATACAAAAAAAAATTAATCGCTCAATTTGTCTGCTTTACTCGGACGTATTTGTTTACTCAAGATATCAAATTACCAGCCGCCTGGCCACCTTTTCTATTGCTTTAATTTCGATTACTTCTAATGATTTCATGTGTCGTACCATCCCAAGCAACCGTGATCTATTTTTACATATCGAATATCATAACATGGTCATATAAAAGACACATACAGACCACAACTGACGTTATAGTTGTTGTTGTTGTTGTTGTTTTTTTCAGCAAAAGAAATTTTCAATTATAACTTCCACTACTCATGCAAGACATCATATCCTACAGATTAATATCAGTTGTTGTTTTCAGCCAAAGAAATTGGGAATCTTACATTAAAAAAACATAAATCGCTCAATTTGTTTACTTTACTCGGCTGCTGTGCGAATTTGTTTACATTATTCGACTGCGAATTTGTTTACTTTACTGGACTGTGCGAATTTTGTTTATGCAAGGAATCAAATTAGAAGCATTCCACCTGAAGAGCAAAATTAGGCATTTACTAATTTCCATTACTTATCTAAGTGAACATATCTACCAACATTCGCTCCAATCAGCTTTGCCTGATTTATTTTTAGATATATCATCACATGGTGCAATCTTGTTTATAAAAGACACCGACAGATTAATATCACCAAATCTTTAATCCACAACTTAAGTTATAGTTGTTATTGTTTTTTTGTTTTTGAGCTACTAATATTAATTACACCTGAGAAGGAAAGATCGCTAATATTTCGATCCATAGCCCGTAGAGGATTTCTGATGAAAATTTTACTCCCCTAGTACTAATACTATTGGCATGGACAAAAAATATTCTAGGGTTAACTTGAATTATTACATATACTAATTACACTACTTCACTTAGGGAATCTCACAACATTTCTTATCAACATAAATACACAGCTGCACACATCCATCCACGCCTTAGGTAACGTTTCCTCAGCCACCAAGTAGCCCAGCCCAACATACCACAGGCACTCATACTAAAGTAAACAACTAACAACAAACTCAAGCTGACAAGTATACAGCCCCGATATAAATTCGCTTAGGGCATTTCACATCATTACTTAAGCCGCACACACTCTACCCAAGCCTTGGTACAGGTAACGTAGCCCAATCCAACACACCCCAGACAATCCTAGTCATAGCATCAGGTATCGCCACTAAAGCTCTCAGCCAACCTCCAGTACCCCAAGCCCGAGATGTTGTAGTACAGGCTAATGCCACCAGGGGACCTTGCTCAAGAAATGGTGTTTGCACTCGAAAGAGCAACTGTGACTTTTCAATGCACGCATCCCCAAGACCCAATAATAATAATAATAATTTGCTAAGAAAACATCAAGCCAAGGTGATATCATGTTGTGAAATTCGAATGATGCTGATATCTAGAACTCTCCCGCTAATAAAAGAAAACAACAAAACCAAGGCATGCTGGTAGTTCCGGCTAAGGCCGCTAGGGAACCTTACTGAAGAAATGGCGTTTGCGCCCGAACAAATGTCGCTAATATCTCGAAAACCAAAGCCCGTAGAGGATTTCTGATGAAAATTTCGTTCCGTCTCCCACCCCACACCGCCAAGAATCCATTTCCATGAGCAAAAATAACGTGAATTATAAATACGCTAATATCTCGAAAAGTAGAACCCCCCCTGTCTTTATTATCCCACCAACATACCACCCATCTAGAATCCATTGGCATGAACAAAAAATTCCTACTATTAACTTTAATTATTAGTAATATTAATCCAAAACCAAAGCCTACATTTACGCGCAACACTTGAAAACAACAAAAGCTTACATTTAGGCGCACCACACATAAAAAAAAACGTAGTATGCTGCTACGTGTGGGCACAAAAACCGTAGCATGCTGCCACGTGCGGGCCAAAGTGAAGCAAAACCCTTCACATATCCAAGAGAACCGTACCACACATCCAAGAAATCCGTAGTACCGGAGCATGCTGGTAGTATCGGCAATTGTCACTAGGGTGCAGTCAAGACCAAATGACACATCCACACACATCCAAGAAAACCATAGTACCGGAGCATGCTGGTAGTACCGGCAAATGCCGCTAGGGCGCAGTCAAGACCAAATGACACGTCCCGGAGCATGCTGGTAGTACCGGTTAATCCCGCTAGGGTGCAGGCAAAACTCAATGGTGCATCCAAAACATAAACCAGTACAGTCAAGACACACAGGAGCATGCTGGTAGCATCGGCTAATGCCGCTAGGGCCAAGTTGCTGCATAGTACTTAAAGTGATCTCGTATCCCCAAAGAGATGAAGAACTTAATGTCACCTTAGAGGCTACGAGTCCGAGATGAAAAATAAGCGAAATCCAGAAATAAAATCGAAATCCTATGCTATTTCCCTATGCTGGAGAGTGCTAAAAGTGGTCTCGTATCCCCAAGATTCGAGATGAAAAATAAGCGAACTTCAGAAACAAAATCAAAATCCTATGCTATTTCCCTATGCTGGAGAGTGCTAAAAGTGGTCTCGTATCCCCCAAATTGGTCTCGTATCCCCCAAATTGGTCTCGTATCCCCCAAATTGGTCTCGTATCCCCAACATCCAAGAAAAAACCCCATACAGCCAAGAAACAATCCCACATTTAGTATGGACTCAACCCGCCAAGCGACGGTGGCGCCATTTGTGGTGAAATTGTGGAGGCTTCAAAAACTGATCCAGAACCGGCATAGCATAACTACTCAAGTCCTAGAATCGCTTCTTGCGTTGTGTCATGTAGTGACTTAAGCGTTGATGCGTTCTCTGAAAGCAGTTTTGGTTGTGACAACAGTTTGTTTAACACTAACAACCTGGTTTTGTCATATCTGGCTTACAACATCTCCCATGCAGTCGTATAATTTTCATTTGTTAGGCTGAGATGTCGAATTAGTTTTTCGGCTTCTCCTCTCAGGTAGGTTTTGAGGTACCACATTTTCTGGCATGCGCTCATTGGCTGGTTATGTACCATCTGTGCAAACAAGTCATAGAATTGGCGCTCAAATAGTCGCCATCGAATATTGGAATTACAATTCTTGGCAGTTTCATCGATACACTGTTTGGAGTATCGTTCATGTTGGCCATGGAACATTGAGCTAATTCATAGGAAAGCTTGATGATTATAGATTGCACCTTCTCTTCAAAGTTGTAATATTGATCTATATTGTAACCTGCTGATGCCGGTTCTTCAGATAGCTCCCAAATTTCATTGTTGCTTGCCTCAATTTCCGACCAATATCTTTCAATAGTATTTATATTATAATCATAGTACTGTCTAGAATGTGATTGTAGTTCATTGGCTTGAATTCCTTGCAGCAGGCGACGCAAGGATTCCAACCTCACCCTTTGTCTTCTGATGATCTTGTTTAGACTATTGTCTGCATTAGCGGAATTTTGACAAAAATTGTAGTCGATAGCTGGTGCAATTCGCTCTCTCCCCTCCATTGGGTTATCAGGAGGGGCATCTACATTGTTGTAACTATCATGCTCCTTGCGGCGTGCATCTGTACTAGTGGAAGTTAACAACGGCTGGGTTGGATGGCCCTTCTTTCTGGTTGTGAATTGAGTTGGTTGGCCTAGAACTTCTTCTTGCACACCCTTTTTCATCTGCCCAATACTTGCAGCAGGCAGAGCTCTTGGTAAGTCGATTTCTGAATAAGATTGAATCCTTGTTGAGATTTGATCTCGATACTTGTCATAGACTACTCTAATGCCATTGTAGTAGTCCTTAACCTATCATAAATGGCTTAGCTCTTCAGAATGATTGGTTCGTATGATATTGTCCCTAGATTCAAATTCATCCCAGAAATTGGTTAAACGTCTTAGCCTTTCTTCTAGGTAAAGCAGAGTTTTTCTGGATGATGAATCTTTTGTATAGTTCGAGATGACCTGTTCATGGTGCGGTTCCTTGTGGTATGATGATCTTGATCAAGTATTTACTTCACACGATCACGTCGGGGTCACCAAAATGTTAGGGAAATCAAGGTTCTTGTACCTTGGGTGTTGATGGTAGTGTATCAGGCGCTTGTACCTGTACACTAAACTTAAGAATGTTGATTGCTGAAAAGGAATTGGTTAAATAAAAACACCTAACTCTTACGATTTTAAAAACACAATAAAATATTTAATTTTCCGCATCTTATTTATATAAATTACAATTCGTTGCAATTGCACCTTTTCACTCATTGTGCAATTCCCACGGAAGTCGTACATACATACATACATCATTTTACAATTCTTATTTCACATAATTCTCAGTGTCATCTGACGGCGAATTCCACCCCGTGACCATGAAAGTTTTGTGATAACCGGCTATATGGGAAAATATTTTTTGCATTGCAAGCATTTTGTTTGTCGTGGGGAATGATCACGTTGAGTGAAAAGGTGCTATGACGGCAAAATGATATTAAATTAAATTGGTTCAAATTTTTCGCGAAATACATCAGAATTTTTCTTAAATCTAAACAGTATTCTTGGAAAAAAATTGGCGCTACTGTCTTGGCAGTTATATCGCGTAACGGGTAGGCTTCAGGCCAGCGGGTGAATCTATCGACGATTGTTAAGACATATGAATAGCCTTTAGATGGTTCTAGTGGACCTACGATGCCCAAATGCACGTGTCTGGTAGTTTGAATCTTTCAAGGGGCGGTCTGATATGTCTCTGAATCTTTGAACGTTGACATGGTATGCATGCCTCAGGCCACTGCTTGATATCAATATTCATCCTTGCCCAGAAATATCTACTAGTAATAAGCTTACGCGACGATCGGATTCCTGGGTGTACCATTGAGTGCAGCGATTCGAATACGACTTTACGTAGCGTATGAGGTATGAAAGGACGAATATTCTTAGTACTTACTTCACAAAATATGGGTTCTGTTGCAGTTGGTACTGGTCATTGCTCTAGGGTAAACGTACGAGATTCTAATTTGTCGTTAGAGATTAACTGATTTAATTCTTCATCGTCTTTCTGAAGACGAATTACATTTTCTAATGACAGTTTTCCGTAGTTATTTTCAGAGATCTCGTTGTTTGGTCGTGAAAGTAAATCTGCATGATCGCGACCTTTAATATGTCGGATATCGTTTGTGTACTGCGTTACAAAATCTAGGTGACGTTCTTGTCTGGGACTTCGATCTGTTTTTGTGAATAACGCTCTTGTCAGCGGCTTATGATCTGTATAAACAGGGAAGGGTTGTCCTTCGAGCCAGTGTCTAAAATGTTTGATTGATAAGTACACAGCCAATAAATCTCTGTCGAAAGCTGAGTACTTGATTTCAGTTGGACTCAACTTCTTCCAATCAAACCCAAGTGGTTCCCAATTGATTCCACTGAATTGTTCTAGATGGCTAGGTTTGAGGCATCTACCGAGCATCACGAGCATAGTGCTGTTGGCAAGCTTCTCTTTAATTTGCATGAAAGCAGACTTGCATTCTCCTGACCACGCTAGTTCAGTTTTCTTTTGTTTACTGTTTATGAGAATTTTTAAATAGTCGTAGATAGGAACAAGCAATTTCGCGAGTTCTGGGATGAAGCGATGGTAGTAATTTACCATTCCTATGAAACATTGAGTTTGTTTGATAGATGCTGGGATTGGGAAATCTTAGATGGCTTTTACTCTATCTTCGGAGGGCTTTATAATGCCGTGTTTATTGATTTTATGACTTAAGAAATATAGCTCATCTATGCCAAAGACGATTTTTGACGGATTGATTTTATTGTCATATTCTGCTAATCGTTTAAAAAGCTCCTCCAAGTGTTCTTGATGTTCGACGGGATCTCGACTTGCTACCAGAATGTCATCTATGTATGTAAACGCATACAAATGCTAAACCTCTAGTAACCTCGTTCATAAATCTTTGGAACGTTTGTGCTGCGTTCCGAAGACTAAATGGCATGCGTGTGTATTCAAACATACCGAATGGTGTAGTAATTGCTGTTTTAAGAACATCTTCCTCAGCTACTGGAATATGATAGTAGGCCTTTATGAGGTCGATTTTCGAAAATACCTGACATCCTTGAACTTGTAAGGAGAAATTATGTAGATGCGATATTGGGTAGCGATCAGGTTCTGTGACAGAGTTTAAACGCCTGTAATCCCCGCATGGACGCCAATCGTTAGTATCTTTCTTTGGAACCATGTGTAGAGGGGATGATGTTGGAGACGTTGATGGTTTGCAAATTCACAGTTGTTGTGTTGTGTTCGAATTTCGCATATGCCATTTTGTGTTTGAGAGGGTCTAGACGCCTTGGTTGTGAAACTGGAGGGTGACCGGATGTGAGAATGTGCTCCAGTACATTATGCTTCACATGTCGTGAGTATTCAGGGGTGCTTGTTAAGGAAGGATATTTCCTTAGAATACTTCCGTACGTGTTTGTCGTTCGAACTTGACTTTTTGGTTTGAATTGATACCTTTTATATGGTGGTGATGTGGAGATTTGCTTCGCCCGCGCGAAATTTTTTGTAGATTTCTTTATCTCTTTTATTTCAGCGCGTGTTTCTTGAAGTTGCTGTTCTAAGCTATGGTAATTCTTGTGATTCACAGGGGATGCGGTCGTGGTATGATGGATCGTAGATATTGTTGGAGTATGAGATACTTCCCATACCTTATCTGCGAGTTTCAATTTTTTTATTAAAATCTTGGTTAGCAGCTACTGCGAGAGGGATGGCTACTGAGGATGGAAGTGTTCGCTCCCATAAAGTCTGAATAAGAGTTTCACCTATTGTTGAAATATTGCCTGCTAAGCTTTGCATATGCCTGAACAGTTCACATGGCGACCGGTCTTCCCTAGCTAATAATTGTTCTAAGCGATGTTGTTCTGATAATGTATATCTCTTGATTAGATTATCTTTTATGTCAGGTGGTTTACTTAGAATATCGGCCACTGTATTTATAGCCTCCACTGGAAGGGACGATATAACTTGTGCGTACTTGTCGTCGTATTTTTTAACTTTTTTTTACGCTGAACTGTGCTTCAGCTGCTATGAACCATGCAGCAGGAGCAGATTCCCAAAAGGTGGGTAACTTTATACTAAAGAGCTCAGCTCTGGATTCGTTTTCCGCGCTTATCTCACTTCCCTTCGTTTCTTTATCATCAACATTCGTCATGTTAAAAAAAACAAAAAAAAAGTCTGTGTTTTATTGTCGATTCTTTGTAGTCAGTTAAGGGAACCGAATTTTAAAATTATCCGCGTATTGCACAAACTATTCAAATTTTCAATAAAATCTGCTCTCCTGAAGGTTTATCGAAACACAGACCACTTTATCAAACTTCTTAACTAAACAATTTGAAGCAAGTTATGTTTAAGTTAAATTTTGAATAAATGTTATTTCTCGTTATGACTTATAGATGAATCTAATTATTTATCGCGACACTGGAAAAAAATGTTTATTTTCTTGGAAAAATTTGTATGCTATATATATAATAATATTTAATGAATATATATAATACTATAGTACCGGCAGGAGAGTGTGATGTGATTGAACTGAGCTTTTTTACGAGCTGAACTTATACGTACGTTAGAACTTGGAACCTAGAAACGTTGGTGACATAAAGAGTGGGGGAGTTGCCAATTGTGTACAGTTCTTTCATTTTGAGACATTACAAATGCACTACAAGTATTAATCTTTCATCTATAAAATAGTCTGCATATGTTGGAGAACAATATGCACTGCTGTCATTTAGGAGGACAACTACGGCTTTAATTATTTTATCAACATTCTTGGGGTGGCAATGTATATCATTTTTCAGCAATGATCCCGAAAGAATTTTCTATTGTCATAGGAGCACGTGAAAGCCTTTTATTAAAGTTTCCATGTTCGGTGGATAGTTTATGTCCTAGAAAAGGCCTCATAAGATTTGGTTTCAGAGCGTTATCTCCAACGAAGAAAAATGGGAATGTTTCCGTTTTGTTTGGTAAAGGTCTCGCATTTGGAATAGGTAAATCTGCTTTTAAAAGCAACTTGCTGTCACTTTGGCTGCCGTATACTCCTATATCTACAGCTGTAAAAGTATAATTGGAATCGCATGCAGCCAAAAGTACTACACTGTGAACTACCATTTTCCGAACAAATTATACATATGTGCTTGCCGTCAACAGCCCCAACACCGTAGTCGTTCCCACCGAACATAAAAGTCATTAGCGATTTTTTCCCACTCATATTCGTTGGGTGGTGCTAAATTTATCGCAAATTGTTCCTCCCAAATAACGCAGCAAGTTTCCAAAATCACCTGTGCGGGCCTCAGTGTACAAGATATCTGTTAAACACAATAATATTAAGATAGTATTTACATAAGCACAAATTTCCTACATATTTCTTTTTTGAAGCCGATTTTCAACTAAAGCAAGAAGTGCATCAAATCGCTCTGGTGTCATTCTAGTGGCTTTCACAAACTTATCACGATCGCGTTCCTTAATTATTTTGAAGGATGTTTCGTAAAATCCATCAATGTTTCTATTCGCGTATATTTCCCTTACCCAGCACGTTCTTTTTTTTTATTTAATTTATTATACGCCTCGTATGCCAAGCAACTACTTTTACTATTTTTAATAGCTTTCTTTTTGATATCTTTCCCATTTTGTTAATGAACTTCAACAAATAATTTTAGCGCCTACATATCTTGATATGTCAACGAACATAAGAATGTGGGTCGGTGTCATTGGATTAATTCGGGGTCATTTACGACGACAGTGTCGTTGTAATTGCCGTGTCGGCATCATTGTGTTTTTCGGCCTTAAGTCATCAGCATTCAATCAATTTTTGGATAACTAGTCAGTCAACATTATCGAGACCAACGGCGTCGAGTATTTACGAAATAGTTTTAGTCGGACATTTAAATTATTGTGAAAATAGATTAGAGTGAAAGTGTATTCTTTTCTTTAATCCCAGTGAACCCCAGCGACACTCATCTCTTCCGTACAGTCCACTCCAAACATCCAACGCGATTTAAATTTTTCTTAAATGATAGGAATTAATGTTTATTTGAAAAATAAAAATAAAGAAAAATAAAGAAAGTGGTGATTCGATAGTCATCCGCAGCCTAATGTCCAGTATTTATTCAGAGTACAAAGTACCAGGACCCATACGTGAAATGTTTTAAGTACAAGTACCGGTACTGGTACTTAAAATTTTTCAAGTACATACAATTCCAGGTTCTGGTACTGTTACTTATAAAGGTCAAGAGCTTTCGAAAACTCAAATCAGACATTTTTAATAATCTATTGCCAGTTAAATAACTGGATGAGGTTTCCATTTACGAAATATCATGAAATATCGTATAAGCTTTTGTTGTTTTAATTTCTACATAATTTTGGAAGTTGTTTGTACATACAGTATTTGAGTTTGCTTTTAGCAAAACAAATGTCACATCAGATAATATTTGCCTTTGTGTAGCATTTACAAGATGTGGAAATGAAAATCAACGCTCCATATGTGCGGAGGAAGAGAGCGGATTGTGTGGCCTTGGTTGCCAGCTTTCTCAACAAAGGATATCGATTCACCATGTCAATTTCTGTCCTACAGTTACTCATATATTGCCCTAATTTTCTTTCTATTTTACTGAAGGCTGTAAGATTTCTTGAGGGACTGTCGAAATGCAAATAACGTCTATTATTAGAAGGCGTATTTAAATAATTTACAAGAGCTGAAATACTTCGCGTTATGGCGGTATTTGTAGTTAGTGCGTTAAGTACCAGTATCGGGATTTGTATTTGAGAATTTTTCGAGGGCCAGTACCCGGAGTTGTACTTGTACTTAAGAAATATTTAAGTCTTGGTTCTGGTACTGGTACTAATACTCAATTACCAATGTACTTAAGTACTTTACAGCTCTGAAGTTAGATACACATTTTAGATCAATTATTGACGTTTTTATTAAGCACTAATAAAGAGCAGTTGCAGTACTTTACAGCTCTGAAGTCAGATGCACATTTTAGATCAATTATTGACGTTTTTATTAAGCACTAATAAAAAGCAGTTGCTATTAACCAAGTTTTAACTCAATGGGAAAACTCCATTCACAGCCGGCCGAGCTGATAGGAAGACCCAGAGCTGCTTGCAGCTACCTGTATTAATTTGGGCAGAAGTCTTTATTAATTTCTGATTTTAGTCTTTTCAAATTTACTACAATGCTCTTGTTTTGGAACATATTATTTATTATTTTTGTTTCAGCCTGTAAGGTGGAAATGTCTTCATTGAAAACATTTTTATAATTTTCTACAAATGCCTCTCCATGTTTCACGAACAACTTTATAAATGAGTCAACTGACTGTGCCAAAGGTAGATTTACAAAACTAGTTTTGAAGTTAGTGATAATGTTGTCCATCACTTGGTTGTAAATATGTATCGTCTAATATTTGGATGAAAAGTCTACTTAATTACTTTTACTTAGAGTATTTATTGTCTAGCTAGAGTGATAATATAGTTTTATTCCATAATGTAACGTAATAAGAATATTATTGAAGTTTTTAATTGCGCAGTAAATATTTCTTCCTTGTAATGATAATCAGCCTTATTACTGAAGTTGTTATGGTCGTAGCATACTGCATGTAGCAATATGCTACACTGAGTCGAGTTGCACGCATACGGCCGGCCCATGAACGGCGAAGAAAGACGCGCTGATGACCAACGAGCAAAAAAAGAAGAAGAAGAGTTTTGGAATCCGTCTGGAGAAGGTGAAAAGTTTTTTTGATGGGCGAAAAATTATCCAAATAAATAGTAGGAAATCCGAAATAAAAATAAAAAGATAACAAGGAAGGGGAGAATAAAACAGTGTGGCGGATTAAAACTAAATTTTATTAAAACGATATATCGTGCGATAGATGGGGAAAATCATCTCTTCATCAACAGTGTGGTGTCTTGCCATATAATCTGAATCATCACCTGTTTTATAAGAGCCATATAATTTGAATCACCACTTGTAAGAGCCATATAATCTGAATCATCACCTGGTAATGTTCGACATAGTTTTATTATATAAGAGCCATATAATCTGAATCATTACCTGGTAATGTTCGGCCAAGTTTTATTTTATAAGAGCCATATAATCTTAATCATCACCTGGTATCTCATCACCTGTGTGGAGTGTCGAAAAGTTCCTTAATAAAGGTATACAGTAAGGTAGATATGGATAAGTCGTCTGGTCATCACCAGTGTGGTGTCCCGAGGAGCTTTTCTTATGAGTGGATTCCAGGCGATTCCTCCACATTGGTCAACTCGGGGTCACCGGCAGCATTATTTCATTAAAACAACAGTACATGTACTTTGAGCCATTCACATTGTCCAGTCCGTCATCACCAGTAGTATTTCAACAGTGTTATTATGGTATTATAAGTTGAAGTGTATATCTATAGGATAAGAATCAGATTAAATTCTTAGATAATGGGTAAGCTGATCATCCTCGGAGGCGCCTCTGCGGTGGATCCACAACACAAAATAAATGTAAGTTAAAGCCTTCTTTTCAAATTTTTTTTTAAACTATATTGGTTTTTTTAAGAATAAGATTTAAAACGAAGAAAAAGTTTGCGTTTTTCTCGGTAGGAACACATTATTGAGTTAAGTTCTACGAAAAATATTTATATGACGACGATTATCTCAAAGAAGCATGACAGCGCGTTAGTTTATTGTAGAGTCGCACGCTTCTGAGCGAATGGTATTAAAATTTTTCAAAGGGAGATAAATAAGACCGTAGGTTTGAGGAATTAATATTAGGTATAAAAAATGAAAACAAATCCATTTCTTTAAAATAAATAATATTGAGGCTATAGCGCATAGCATAAATAATGATTCATTACAGTAGTTATTTCATATTAGGGTAAAGGTATTATCATTACGGGTAATCTGAAGAATGGGAACAATAATAAGCAAAAATTTATGTAAAATTCGACTTTAGACGTGATCCATCAAAACAAAAACTGAAGTGTAAATAATGGTTAGAATACTTTTTATTAAAGGAAGTTTTATAACGTAATGGCAAAGTGAAGTTCCTTTCTTATTCTCCTTCACCCTCCTCGAGCCCTCTTACCATGAAGGTTGACTAGGTCCGCTCTCGTCTCACAGCATCATAGGGTGGTGGGGGCAATGGCGGTGGAAGCAGAACACCTGCGTTTCCAATTAGGTAAGTGGTATGTAGTGTAAAGGTCCCTTCAGGAATGAATGTGTGTTAAGTGGATTCAATTTAATTAGGCCTAAAATTGTACGAATTGACGAATGTTTTTTTGGGAATTTTCATAATTTCCTGGAGGGCCAGTCCGTATTCTGTGGGGGGGGGGCACTCTGGCCCTTACCTGGTTACGCCAATGTGGGAGGCCGGGGACGGCAACAAGGATGTTACCAGCAGATCCTTAGGGAGATCTTCAGGTGAGTGATGTATGCGGTCCCTGCAGGACCAGTGTGTTTTTGTTATTGGTGATGTGACAGAGGCAGGTTTTCGTATTGTTACGGTCTGATTTCCTGCTAACATTGAATTGGAAAATAAAAACGTTTCTGTTGCTCTTTACTTCCCGTCGAGTTAAGAAAGGCATACGACGAAATCTACCCAAACAATACACGGAACAAAATACGTACAAATTAGTGAGGTCGACGAAATTGCTACTGTGATGGCCCAATATACGGAAGATTCTTCCAGCAGCCAAGGGCGCATTTTAGTGAAATAATTAGCAATTGCTAAACAGTAACGTCGCATTGTACTGTTCTGCAACTGTTGGTTATTTTGCTGATTAGCTTAACAGCTGGCTGCGATGAGCGCTTAGTGGAGCAATCGACGATTACAATAATAATTAACCTTCGCATGGTAATTATTATGTAAAGCGATTGTTTACTACTGAGCGACTCAGGTGCTGCAACCGGTAGAACAAACGGCAAGGTTGTTGTCGTTTGTTTACATCCGCGTTGTTAAGTAAAGTCTACTTCCGAATATTGGTGCATAAAAGACCAATGACTAGACTGGCGAGTGCCTGTAGTATTTTTTAGCCGCTCCGTTATCACTCATCGCGATATCAAGTTACAGTTCGGTTCAGATTGGTTTTGCTTTTAAAAGGTATTAAGATAGGTCAGTTTGGTTTATGTTTTAATAAAGAAACTGTGTTAAAAGAAATTCGAGTATCGCTTTTAATTATTGGATTCGTTAATTCGATTGCTCAACGGGCACGACAATTTGGCGCAGCCGGTGAAAAGTTTAAGTGTTGCTGTAATACAGGTATTGTGTTTGTTGTGTTTTTATTTTTGGGAGTTATGCTTTTTTAGCTGCTCCATTTTTTGTTATTTTTGGGAGTTATGCTTTTTTAGCTGCTCCATTTTTTGTTATTTTTGGGAGTTATGCTTTTTTTTAGCTGCTCCATTTTTGTTAATTGTGGGAGTTCTGCTTCTTTTAGCTGCTCCATTTACTTTTCAGGTTAATTAAGAAGTGTTAGATTTAGTGTATTATAGGATCTTTCAGTCTAAAGTGATATTTGGTGGGTTTTTGCTCTTTTGGCGACAAATAAAAAAAAAATTTATTAAAATTTGTTATAGTTTAGGTTTGATTTTATAAAAATATAGATCTGAGATTGAATGAGGAAATTGGGAAAAATTTGAATTAGGTTTACTAGGTGTAGTTTAAAATTAATTAACTTTTGTGTAAGTTGTTTTGTTGGGTGAGATTGTTTTCTTGGTTAGGTGTTATATATAATATATATATATGTAACTCGGCTTAGATTGGAGGGAAAAGAGAGAAGAATTAGATGATCTTCTGGTTCAGACTTCAATGTCGGTGGGTAGAAGTAATGTACTGACAAGAGAGCAACTGTTACGGTTCGAAACTCAAGAGAAGGAATTAGAGGAAAGATCGCAGGAGCTAAAAGAGTGTACGGAGAAGTTAGAAAGCTACGAGCAAGACTGGCAATATATTGGAGAGCATCTCACGGCAGAGTTGCAAAAACGAACATCAAGTGAAGAATCGAGAAAATTGATTCAGGAGTGGAATACAGCTGCCAAGTCCTGTATGAAAGGCGAAGCTTTAGACTTGCTGGTAACGGCTACACTCGAGGTGATCCAAAGGGGTGAGATCCAAGCAGAACAATTCTTAGAAGAAGAGAAAAGAAAGAACAATAATAAAGAAAATATTGTCTTTGGAACAGCAACTGAAGGAAGCAGAAGAGGCAGCGGAGGCACTGGAGACAGAATTAAGAGCCGAGGGTCCACTGCCGCAAGAGAAAGTATACAGGCAAGAAGTCAGTAATAAGTGGACACCAAGGAAATTAGTGTTCTGGGATAAACCACAAGAAACGAAAGATAGGCAAGATATTTCAGCTAAGAGTAGCTCATCGAAGGGAAAGACAAAAGAACCAGGAAGCAGTAAATCATACGGATTGCCCAAGAACAGTATGGCGGAAGCACATGGGAAAGTTATGGATATGGTATCCAAATATATACCATTATTTTCTGGGGAAAGGTCACCAAAGCTGGGCAAAGAATTGTACCGTTTCTTGAATTGCAGCAAGGAACTCTACGATCAATTGACTACTGAAGAAAAAGCTGTCTTTATCAAATGTGTGAAATTTCGGCTTACAGATGACGCTTATTATCTAGTGTGTTCCCAGGAGCCGAAGGATTTTGAAACTCTGCAGCAAGTTATTACAACTGCATATACGCCACGAAAATCGTTCAGTGAGCTACGTACGGAAATGCTGGAGTGTAAACAACGACCTGGAGAGGACATTCGAGAATTCGCTGACAGAATGAAAGAGCTTCTGGACAAAATTAAAACAGCAGTCACAGCTAAGTACCCAAATAAGGAAGGGGGACTAGTAGCAGAATTGAAAGCTGACGCAGTGGCTACTTTTAAAGCAGGCGTAGGGAATAAGGCAACGCAAGTGCATCTGACGGGAAGGAGATTCCAATCTCTAGAAGAAGTTCGAGAAGAAGCTCTTTACTTCGAAAGAGATTCAAAAAGGCTTGAAGCTATGGCGCCAGGAGTATGGGAAAAAGTACCACAATACTCCAGCGAAACACCACAGGAAAGCTGGAAGGCTGGAAATGTTATCAATGTAAGGCAGAAACAATTCCAAAAGCAATTTGAAGTAGTGCAAGCACCAACAATGAACTGGGAATCTCCAAGAAGGACCAGGCAGCAATCCAGAGTTGCTAAATGCTTCAAATGCTGTCAGCCTGGGCACTTTGCTAAAGAATGCCAGTGGAGAAAGCAGCCTCCTTACTGCACTAAGTGTCAGAAATATGGGCACGAGATATCCAATTGCCAAATTCATCGCGTAAGAGTAGCCAACTGTGCAGCTAGTATTCAAAATAAATTCTATCCAGGACGGGAGGAGCTTTATTGCAAATTCTGCAGAACACGCGACCATTACACGGATATCTGCGTAAGAAAGTATTTAGCAGATAGAGAAACAGAACAATTGAATTCCAGTAATAAATTTATCATCACAGTCGCATCAGATATAGCTTTAGAAGGTAAGTTTAGACTTCTCATTGACACTGGTTCCACCTGTAGCTTAATCAAGGGCGCTAGAATAAAAAGAGATACAGCTATAAATACACACCAGAAAATAAGAATTGGGGGACTCTTTGGATTTACCAGGAGTTCCACAGGCACCTGTGAGGCGAAGTTGTTCATAGACAACGGTCAGCAAGAATGCAATTTTAACGTCATTGGTGATACCGACTCGATTCCAGCTGATGGTATCCTTGGAATGGATTTCCTCAGTGACAGAGTTATTATTGACTGTGTAAATAGGAAACTTTGGGTACAAGGTGCTGGAAAAGGCAACGAGGCAAGTGCCTCTGGTAAAAGTGTTGCAGCTTGTGCACGTGTGGGACCCACAGCTTGGCAAAGTAGCAGTCAAGGAAGTCCGTTTCAGGCCAGGATAGAGGAGAATAACATTAAAATAGCGGAAAGCATCGCATCTTGCGCTGATGACCGACACTTCAAAACGAAAAGTCCGGCAAGCAATGCAAAGAAATCTTTAGGACAGAGAGAGAAAAGTAAACCCATATTGGAGGAGCCATTCGGGGCACAATTATGGGAGAAGACTTTGTCCACAGCTTATGATAGTGCGTTATTTCATAATGTAAGTGTCGACGAATTTAGTGAGGGGAGGAGACAACCGGAACATAAAGGGTACAGTAGAAATAGGCTGGAGGATGACCATGCATTCGTAAGAATCGCCAATGCAACAGCCTATTTTGTAAAAAATCCTGATTCCTCGCACGGGCAAATAGGACCGCGCAAATTTTACAGACGACCTGCATGGAATCATAAGAACAATTACAGCCGACGGCGATCTCAGTGGACCTTGCCGCAAAAAGGTAAAGTAAAGCTACAAAAATATAGCTTGCAAACGGGTACGATAGCAACGGTGCGAAGTAGGACCGATATGAAGAATATCACGCCTAGCTTGGCCAGTCTATACAAGGTAGGTAATGGTTATGACCCAGGAATCGGGGAACGTAATCAAAGAGATTTCCAACAAATTCCCTCCAATTTCAGAAGAAATTCGATGAGCGGAGTTTGGTAGTCAATGGCCATAAGGATGTGAAAGAAAACATACAGATAACCCAGTGCATCCAGGTAAATTTCTAGGTTAAGAGGTAAGAAGGTAAAGGTAAGAAAATGTTAAAAAAAAAATATAGAGAAATTAAACGAAAGAGAAATTTGCGAAAGAAATAAGAGATTTTAAAGAAAATAAAGAGATCTAGAAGAAAGAGGATATATAAAAAAAATACTAAAACAAAAATATTACTTGACAGAAAGAATAAGAAATGTATAAAGATAATAAATAAATGTTTATAGTTAGAGATGGAAAACTAAAAAGTAGGCTCAAAAAAGATAAAAACCAAAAGAGCATAAAAAGGAAAACAATAGGTTAACAATGTTGAAAACGAACGAAAAGGTTGTTAATAATAAGAGTTAAAGAAATAAAGTTGCAAAAGAAACAAGGGATAGAAGAAAAAGATTGAAAATGTACATAGCATAGAGAAAAATAAAAGGGTTGCCATAGGTTAAATAAGTATAGATAAGATCGATAAATCTGTATATACAACACTTCCAGAGCACAGGCGGCAGCAGAAGGAGAGGATCTATGAAACGAAGATCGGAGTACGAGCAAAGTACAAGAAATTTGTAAGATGCAGCGGATAAGGATAACTACGCTGATGTCTTTGAGCCTCGTATATTTACATCCACGGATAATTTACGCCCGGAAGATGAGTGAAATAATCATTTGAATATGCGCAGATATACACTATTCCTGTAATATTGAAGCCCACATATATGAGGTACATAGATGCCGAGCAGCAGTGAGAAGGCAAAAAACAATAGCTACATCTTAGAGGAACGTTTATTGGACAGCTACAATTGGGAAACCTGACGGAACTACTAGCGCATAATTTCATGTTGAGAGGTCTGTAATATGGTATACCTACTAATATGCATATATATGTACATGATATATACAAAAAAAAAAGACAAATCTTTAAGTACGCGTGGACTCTCAATATAATTGAGAGAACTCCATCGTGCACAAAAGAAATTATTTTTTTTAAAACATTTGGATCAGTCGTTCCAACTGAAATTAAAGAAGCGTTTCTAACAAGAAATTGTCATATATTCTAGTTACAAACTGATTTAAGGGCTTCCAGCAATACAGTGTAGATGTAGATGAAAACATTTTATTTATCTATCCATATAATTAATGGGATCAATTAGCGTATTGAAGATTTCATTAGTTCATTCGAAATTCAAAGGTAATCAAATGCCAGCAGTATTAGCAGGATTAGTGTACCACTTGAAGCCTCAGAAAAGTGAACAAACTCGAACCATTATCAGCAAACCATTGACGGGCTAAACCCAAGCGAGGCTATCCAAAAAACAGCAATCCAGTATAACAAAGGCCATCCCAACAACAGCAACCCTACAAACCGCAAATTTACCAACCACCTTCGAGAAGCAGCTGGTGCAATTAGAATAGTAAAGTAGTCTTATTGTAATAATGTAATTGTTTTGGGCACCCATAGGAAGAATAACTTTAAGGCTAGAGGATTGTAAAAATTGTAATTAGTGAGAGAAAAATTTTGTTGTTATGGTTTGGATAGTATTTTTGTAAGTATTCGGGCTGTAAAAAGAACTTTTTGTTATTTTGTCATTATACCTATAGGTAGTAAGCAATGTTTTCTAACGGGATAATACGTGTAAATGAATTAATGAATTCTTGTCCAATAGGTACATACAATTTTAATGTAATAGAAATAAATAACTTATTACGATAAGTGGGAAAAGTTTCAAAGTAAAAGACATGTGAAGTAAAAAAAATAGAATAAAGAAATATAATAGAAGAATGTAAACAAAACACAAGTATGCAGTTATTTATATTGTTGTTAATTAGTAAAAAAAAAAAAAAAACAGTAAATAAACTAAAAGAGAAAATAGAGATGTTGTGAGAACACAATAAAAAAGAAATGAGATAAAAGTAAGAAAGAAATTAAATATGTAAAGGAAGTATTGAAGTTAAATGTAAGAAGAAAATAAAAAGAGAAATGCTGTAAAAATAAAAAATGTAAGGAATGAAAAAGGAAGATAAGACAATTTAGATAGTAGGTATGTAAAGAAAATGTAAACAATCTGAACCGAACGAGAAACAAAATATTCTCAGTTGTTAATTAAGACTGTTTCACTCTCCAGATCTAGTTCCCTGCGGAAACTAGTTTTTCCAAGGGGGGAGGGATGTGATGGCCCAATATACGGAAGATTCTTCCAGCAGCCAAGGGCGCATTTTAGTGAAATAATTAGCAATTGCTAAACAGTAACGTCGCATTGTACTGTTCTGCAACTGTTGGTTATTTTGCTGATTAGCTTAACAGCTGGCTGCGATGAGCGCTTAGTGGAGCAATCGACGATTACAATAATAATTAACCTTCGCATGGTAATTATTATGTAAAGCGATTGTTTACTACTGAGCGACTCAGGTGCTGCAACCGGTAGAACAAACGGCAAGGTTGTTGTCGTTTGTTTACATCCGCGTTGTTAAGTAAAGTCTACTTCCGAATATTGGTGCATAAAAGACCAATGACGGGACTGGCGAGTGCCTGTAGTATTTTTTAGCCGCTCCGTTATCACTCATCGCGATATCAAGTTACAGTTCGGTTCAGATTGGTTTTGCTTTTAAAAGGTATTAAGATAGGTCAGTTTGGTTTATGTTTTAATAAAGAAACTGTGTTAAAAGAAATTCGAGTATCGCTTTTAATTATTGGATTCGTTAATTCGATTGCTCAACGGGCACGACACTACATCTATTAACTGTCACTGTATCCTCCAGCAGGTTCTTATTAAAACAGTCATTTATAATGCTGCTTCTGCCATCGACCTTATATGATGATAGATCAACCCTTATGTCTGTTAATGTTTCTGGGGTTCCAGCCATATCTGATAAACTTGGCGACCTTTCTTTTTTTTTCTTTTTTTGAATTGCAACAAGCCGAAATGCAGTACCTGAAAGAGATACAAAAACATCGAAACAAAGAACCGTGCTCAATATTGAAATTATCAGCAAATTTATCTAACTGTCGTGATTGTCTGTATGTAGTTGTCCCAGATTATTCCGATCATACTTCTGCTGTTCTTATTTTCATTCCAAGTTGTCATTAGACTTAGCCGGACATACGGAGATGGAGTTTTAAGTGGCCGCAGAACCGGAGGACAGCACCACGGAGGAGAAGCACCCACAGCACGGCAGTTGCATAGCATCGTAGCATGCCTTCAATTCCTAATTAGTTATAAATCAAACCGTTCGGCACTCAGCATAGATAGACGCGACCGTAATGATTTCATTAAATTAAATTCCAAACATACAACAAATGAATTAAAGACTTGAAACACCGGTGAAATTATAAAACATTTGAAGAATACTCGAAGATATTTGCAAATGCCTTGACAGTTGTAAACTAACTTATGTTATGTGGAACGAGTCGCGCCAGAACCTTTTCATTGAGGGAGAGGCGCAATGGCAGCGTTGCGGTTCTCTGTCGGTTAGCTTCGCGTCGACTGCGGATTTAATAAAGGCAAACCTTCAGCTGGCAGTTGTCACTTGCAGGTTTTGTACTTGTATCTTGCCCAATTACAAGTTTTATTAAATTCGGGGGTGCGTTCAAGTAGAGTGATGACCTAATCGATGGGACATTAACGATTAAAATTGATCACACGTAGCGTTACAGCATCAAGCGACGCAAATTGTACACACCTTTCCTTCGCTTCAGCGGATTGCACTGACGCGATACGCGCGCGCTCTTTCCACGGCGCCCAGTTCTAAAATAATGCGAGAGCACTCTTAGGTGGGCCAGACCAAAGTCGGTAGGACAGTTGTTGAAAAAAAAGGAGGAGGAAAAGGAAGAAGGTCGTCAAAACGAAAAAGGCAGGCGTTTTCTTGGTCTTGCCGAACGTGTTAATGGACAGATGCTTCCGGAGTACTCTTTCTTTTCGTCTCGATTATTATTTTGTCTGGTGCAGGGAGGCGAGTGATAAAAGTAGTGTGCGGACCACGGATGTTCGTTGAGCTGATTAAATAACAAATAAAAGCTGCAAGTCAAACTACGAGTTGGAGCAGGAAGCCAACGACCCATGGCCGAGGACACTTTTTACAAATGAAAAATAAGGAAGAAGCCTCCACTTGTTGAAGGATTAGGAGGAGACTGTAACGAAAAGCATGTCAGGCGACAGATCTACATACATTCACTTGTACCTGGATGCAGATACATACCGCATCCAACACCTCTTGTTACAAAATTCATGTCCGGGATATGTGTGGGTGGCTGCAAAGCGAGTATGCCGCTAGCGATCAGCCGGCTTGGGGTGGTTCTTGCCACCCACATCCCTTCGATGCTTGTAAAGCTGTGCATAAAGAGGAAAAATGTTTGACCGGACAGACGGACGGACAGTAAAAAAAAGAGAAGTCATAGTCGTAACTGCAGACGGATAGACGAACAAAAAAAAAAGATCTATGCAGGCTTCCTTCTCCTGGTGGAACCTGAAAGCCTAAAAAAAGGAAGAAAATTTACTTTATTAATTGCTACAAAAAAAAGAAGAACAGAAGACCTCAGCAACGCCGAACAAGTACTAATTCACCCGGAGAGTTTACAACTCTGGCAGATGAACGATTGAGAGAGAGTGAGAGAGCTGAGAGGGGTCTCTGATGTTGTTGAGACCCCGGCCTTGGGTAATGTTGGGCCCAATCGCCCCATCCACCCTGGCTAAGCCTCCAAAGCCGTATCAAAATGATCAGCCCCATCGATGTCGTAAGTGTTACGGTGTACTGTTCCCCTATCCACCCATCATGCCGTCACCCCGCGTGGGTGGAAGTTACCTGCGTAGCATTATATGTTTACTCACTTAAGCGTTCATGTCCCCAAGAAAAGAGAGAGAAGAAAGAAAGAGGTTCCCCAAAAAAAAGGGCAGAAAGAAAAAAATAGCTATTATTTACAGAATCTAACCTTGACGGTAAGTATTTATTTAAAAATGTAAACGTACTCTAAACCAACATTCATCCTTCTTGGTTCACAACTGAGGAACAATTAATCGTCACAACTGAGGAACAATTAATCGTCACAACTGAGGAACAATTAATCGTCACAACTTACAAGACCTCACTTAGGCTAAAGCAAAGACCATACTAAGCTGACCTTAAAACTAAGCCGCCTCTAAAATGCTCGGTTATACGTAAACCAACACAGGCAATATCGAGTGTTTATACATGGGTTTTAATAATCATTACAAGAAAATGAGAAAAAAACAAGAAAATAGCAAATAGATATGAACTTACTTCAATAGAGTTATACTACCCTATACGACGATTGAATTACCTCGAAGAACTGAAATGATGTTGGTGGGGTGCACCCTTTTTATAGCTGCCGCGTCCAACTGGAACTTGTGCCCTCGGCTTCTGGATGTTTAGGGTTTCCCTTTTTTTTGTGGGTGGGTACATTGACCTCTTTTTTGTTTGTCCTTTTCACCTCTTTGGGTCCTTTCGGACCTGCGAACCTTGACTGTTGGGTATAGTAATACTAGAAACAAATTATATCTATGTATATACAACATCCACGTTTACTGACACTGCTGGGCTTATTGTCATTTTTTTTCCTTTTTTTTTTTTGAAAGAAAAAAAAACAAAGAAAGATGAATGATGTCACGTAATCGACTTAATCACAGTACGGCAGTAAGAAAATGTGTGCTTATAACACTGCTAATATTACTAAATTTATTGTCGTTAAAAGAACTGGTTAATAACTGAGTTTTTCCTTCAATTTTTATTTCAAATAGACACGTCGTGGAAAATCCTTTATCAACTGCTATACACACGGTAAGAAAATGTGTGGTTAAAACACAACTAATACTATTAAATTTATTGTTAATCTAAAGAATTCATCAATAACTGAATTTTCCTCAATTTTTCTTTTCAGGTAGACACTTCGTGGAAAAAAAATCATCTTTATCAACCGCTATGCAAACGGTAAGGAAATGTGTGGTTAAAACTCTACTAATACTATGAAATTTATTGTTAATTATAAGAGTTTATCAATAAGTGAAGTTTCCTCAATTTTTCTTTTCAGGTAGGCACTTCGTGGAAAAACCATCTTTATCAACCGCTATGCACACGGTAAGAAAATGTGTTTTTTAAAACACTACTAATACTATTAAAGTTATTGTTAATTAAAAGAATTCATCAATAACTGAATTTTCCTCAATTTTTCTTTTCAGGTATGCACTTCGTGGAAAAATCATCTTTATCTACTGCTACGAACACGGTAAGAAAATGTGTGGCTAAACACTACTAATACTATCAAATTTATTGTTGATTAGAAGAATTCATCCATAACTGAATTTTCCTCAATTTTTCTTTTCAGGTAGGCACTTCGTGGAAAAATCATCTTTATCAACTGCTATGAACACGGTAAGAAAATGTGTGGCTAAGCACTACTAATACTATTAAATTTATTGTTAATTAGAAGAATTCATCCATAACTGAATTTTCCTCAATTTTTCTTTTCAGGTAAGAAAACTGTATTTGTTCGCACGGGGAATCACTTTAGAAATTCGGAAGCTCACATGCAAATGCCAAAGCAATATGCACACACAATTTCTACAAATCGTAAATTCGATAACCTAAACCACTAAATGTACTCCTTTTCTTTATTACAGGTAAGAAAACTGCACTTCTCCGCACGGGGAATTACTCTTAGAGATTTGGACGTTCACAGGTAAATGCCAAAAGCAATAACTACGCACAATTTATGCAATTCGTAAATTCAATCAATTAAATCACTAATTGTACTCCTTTTCTTTATTCCCGGTAAGAAAACTGTATTTCGCACAGGGAATTACTTCTAGAACTTCGGACGTTCACAGGTAAATGCCAAAAGCAATAACTACGCACAATTTATGCAATTCGTAAATTCAATCAATTAAATCACTAATTGTACTCCTTTTCTTTATTCCAGGTAAGAAAACTGTACTTCGCACAGGGAATTACTTCTATAAATTCGGCCGTTCACAGGTAAATGCCAAAAGCAATATCCACACACAATTTCTACAAATCGTAAATTCGATAAATTAAACCACTAAAGGTACTCTTTTTATGCCCTAGATGAAATCTATAGGGTATACTAAGTTTGCCATTCCGTTTGTAACGCACAGAAATAATGATGGTAGAGCAAAATGGATTGGACACCCCCGCATAAAATTAAAAGTTATTTTGATTTTTGCATGTCCGTCTGTCCGTCCGTCCGTGCGCACGATAACTCGAGAACGCATTCACTTAGAAAGCTGACATTATGTACACGGACATTAAAAAAGAAAAGTAAAATTAAGTTCGAAAATGAGACAAATCGGGCAACTCCTTCGTGGAGTTGCCTACAAAAATTTGGTTTGCACGATACATATATTTGGACACTACCTGAGAACACGTCGACATAGTGTAACGGAGAGCTTGTCAGCCGACAGATCTACCTACATTCACTTGTACCTGAATGTAGATACATACTGCATCCGACACCTCTTTGTTACAAAATCATCGCGGGATTAGCGTGGGTGGCTGCACAGCAAATATGCCGCTAGCGATCAGCCGGCTTGGGGTGGTTCTTGCCACCCACATCCCTTGATGCTTGTTAAGCTGTGCAAAATCGTCAACATAACTGATCAGACAGACGGACTTACAGAAAAAAAAAGATCTAATGCAGGCTTCCTTCTCATGGTGGAACCTGAAAGCCTAAAAAGAAGAAAATTGATTTTATTTATATGCTACAAAAAGAAGGAGAATAGAAGACCTCAGCAACGCCGAACAAGTGCTAATTCACCCGGAGAGCTTACAACGCTGGCAAATGGACGATTCAGAGAGAGTAAGAGAGCTGAGAGGGGTCTCTGATGTTGTTGAGACCCCGGCTTTGGGTAATGTTGGGCCCAATCGCCCCCATCCACCCTGGCTAAGCCTCCAAAGCCGTCTCGAAATGCTCAGGCCCATCCGTACGTGTTTTACATCTATTGCCGTGTGTGTGTGGAAACGACCTCCCTCCTGTCTGCGACCATCCCCTTTATGGAACTACTCACTCCATCGTGCTGGATCCGTTACCAACCTGTAAACAAAAGAAGAAAGCAACTTGGAGAAGAGCGGCCAAAGGTGACCAAACCAAATCACCCAAAAGAAGAAGGAAGGCGTAACAAGGAACTCACAATTTCATCAAGTCCAAATCAAAATAATTTATTTATTGCGGTTGTCTAGGCATATGTATCGCTTACGAGGGAGGAAACCCGATCCCACAAAGATTAACATATGTAAGAGCGAAATGTTTTGCCGTAGTTTCTGCCAGAGGGATACTTCCTCGCCGGTATAAATCCAACTTGCCGTCATGCAGGAAAAATTTTCAAAATGATCTTTGTTACGTGCAAGGAAATTTTTCCTCAAATTTTCTCTCAGGTTCGCCACTACTATGGTATATAAGACTCACCGACGCACAGGTAACTATTTCAAATAATGCAAATTATGTGTGCACAGAATGGTTAAACCGAAATTTGCTCTACAGTTTACCAATATGATGATATATGAAAATCACTGTCGCAGGTAAATATTCTAATTAATACAAATTACGACTGCACAGAATGAATCAACCAAAATTTTCCTTTCAGTTCACTAATAAGAAGATCTACATAAAAAAAAACACTGTCACAGGTAAATATTCTAATTAATACAATTTACGACTGTGCAACATTACTTCTAAAATTTCCTTTCAGTTCACTATTAGAAAGGTCTATATGAAAAAAATCACTGGCGCACAGGTAAATAATTCAATTAATAAAATTTCTTGAATGCGCAACCTTAATAACAACATTTTCTTTCAGTTCACTGTTAGAAAGATCTATATGAAAAAATCACTGGCGCACAGGTAAATAATTCAAATACTAAAACTTATAAATGCGCAGCATTAATACTAAAATTTTCGTTCAGTTCATTATTAGAAAGATCAATATGAAAAATCACTGGCGCACAGGTAAATATTTCAAATATTAAAACTTATGAATGCACAACATTAATACCAACATTTTCTTTCAGTTCGCTATTAGAAAGATCTATGTGAAAAATCACTGTCGCACAGGTAAATAATCCAATTAATAAAACTTAAGAATGTGCAGCATTAATACCAAAATTTTCTTTCAGTTCGCTATTCGAAAGATCTATGTGAAAAATCACTGGCACACAGGTAAATATCTGAAATACTAAAACTTTCAGTTAAGTTTAGGAAAATCACTGACGCACAGGTAAGTAATCCAATTAATAAAATTTCTTGAATGCGCAACATTAACAACAACATTTTCTTCCAGTTCACTGTTAGGAAGATCTATATGAAAAAATCACTGGCACACAGGTAAATATTTCAAATATTAAAACTTATGAATGCACAACATTAATACCAACATTTTCTTTCAGTCCACTATGAGAAAGGTCTTTAGGAAAAATCACTGTTGCACAGGTAAATATTCTAATTAACAAAATTCATGAGTGCGCAACATTAATAACACCATTTTCTTTCAGTTCACTAAAGCAAATAAAGAACTCTAAAGACTGATTTTAAATAAAGAGGAATCGCGACTCAAGTTTTCTGCGACCGTTCTCGTTCAACGCCAAAAAGCAACCCCTCGACTACACGCAGTCTCCCTACATTATTGCCAACGTTCTTCACTCAGCCACCGGCAAGCGAGCGCCTTTTTTCTTCCCAGAATTTTTTGTTCTTGTTTTCAAGCCTGCTGCAACACATTGCATGATGGCATCACGCGATCTGTTACAGCTAGGTGAATTGCCGTTTTAAACGAAAAATTGTATTTTGTGCTCATTTTGCACATTTTATAATTTTTCGACTGAAAAATATTCTGCTGTTGTTGTTGTTTCTTTTAGATCTGGACTTGTATGCGGATATGTATAAATATGTCTTTATCTTTTCAGGAATTTCTTTAATATGAAGAAGTAGCATAGGGCTACTTCTTGTAAATATATAGATTTTATCTTTTATTTTTCCAGGAATTTTTGTACTATGGAGAAGTAGCATAGGGCTACTTCTTGAAAATATATAAATTTTAACTTTTCAGGAATTTTCTCATAGGGAGAAGTAGCATAGGGCTACTTGTCGGAAATAGCTAAATTTTATTAAATTCTATCCTCTGGGAAATCATGGGGTTTTCTCTACAGACGTAGAGAAGCCAAACAAAAGTAGCGTAAGGGGGTATACACTACAATAGAAAGCTGAAATTTGGTACATTGGGTTTTCATACTAATGGCAAATAAAATTTCAAAAATGAACTAAATCGGGCAACCCCTTCTTGGTGTTGCCATATAAAATTTTTGGTTTTTTACATATACTTTGAAAACGATCAGTCCTAAACATTATTATTGTACTAAAAACTTCTTCAGAATAAGAAATCCTATAAAATTGATTATAATCATTTTTTCTGTCCGACGAGCCGTTCTAGATATATATGCTAGAAACCAATGCAAAAAATTAAAATTGCTGAAATGGGTGACCATACAAAATTTCATACGGGCATTCATCTAGGGTATCATAAGAATTGGTCTTAGACCAATTCTAGTTGTTGGATTTCTTTATTTCTTCCAGATGCTTTAATTTGTATGTTTTTCCATTCCTTTGGAGCATGAGCATTTTTATTTTTTGTAAAATCATATTTCGCACAATATTCACAGCCTAACATTTTATTTAAAACTTTTAAACCATCGTATTTTTCTTTAAAGCTTGTAAATTGTTGCCCAGACCAGCATTCAGGACAATTATCTTGGATTTCAGAACTATTATTCTGTTCGGCTCTTTCAATTATTTGAGTGCTTTGTCTTTGAACATTTTTAGAGGATGATGGTTGTGGTTGTGGCTGATTTGTGTTATTTAATTCCGATTCGGAAACAATAGTATCGTTTTTTGCCAAAAAAATCTGATAGATAATGTTGTCTTTTCATTGTTTCTTAATTATATTTAAATTTCCAAATTAAGTGGTTAATAAAACTTAACGAAATGTAGTTATTTTTAAATCAATATATTTTAAGTTACACAGCAAACTAAAATCACTTTATGTAATTGTTTTATTGAACGCTTATTTCTCTTTATTTTTGATTTCTTCTATTAATTGAGAATATAACGGTTTTTAAGAACAGTTTCAACTAAACAAAACCAACATGTTTTGTACACAAAGTTTTTTAGTATGTATTTTTCTAATTCGCATTCAAAAGAAAAACAAAATCATAACTGTTCTCAAATTTTAGTCTTCAAGTATTCAACTTCACGAAGTACGAATTTACTTCTCTTTCTTTTTCTTTTCCTTAATATTTTTCATAGTGTATCTACTATCTATGATATGTAGATTTCATAATTATTTTTCAATTCTGTTCTTCTATGAGTATTAAGCATAGCCAAATGTGTATTATCAAAACCCTCGAGAAATACTTCCCAAGCCATGAAACAGAAATCTATCAGTCTGCCTACTGATGTGCCGTCGTCTGATGAAATCGAATCAAGCTGCCGACAAATTGGGACTGCGAGTGTCGTCTGCCGTGGTCCGATGAAATCGAATGTATCTGCTTGCCTACAGATTCGGACTCCGGACGCACATACCCTATTGCGACTATTACTCAGCTGAGAATTAGTTAGCGTTAAATGGTAAGGTTCGTAACCCCCGAAATATAATACAAGCCATGAAGTCGCCGAAGGCACCGACACATTAAAAGGCCTTAACGTGCCGGGTACGGCATGCAGTAAGAGCTCACTCTGACTGCTTTTTGTATACTCGTCATGGAGGAAAAACTAAAATTTCATTTTGAACAGGTCCTAAAGCCCAAAAATGTCGCTCCCACAACAAAATGAAGTTAAAACAAATTGCAGCCAAATATGTTTTCTTTCTAATCGTTTTATAAAAATATAGCAAGTAGAACAAATTTACGGAAATTATAGCGTTTGAACAAAATACAAGCAACTTTTATATGAAAAACTCCTTCAGTAAGACAAGGATGGCAAGGAAGACTGTGGATGTCGCCTGCTGACCGGCCCGCTGCTCTCTTTTTTCGACTTTGTTCATGGCTTGTATCTTGCGGGGGTTACGTAAGGTTACGTTTACAAACGCGTATCTTCATCATGGTGGTGGTGCTCCATTTAAGGCACAACACAATACAATTCTGTACCTATGTTCAAAAAGCGCATATAAAAAAGATAAAATGTGGTATATCAATATCGTATGTCTATTTTGTTGTTGTATTTTTTTCCGAATAATTTTATGAAGTAATTATGAAATTTAAAGTGTAAATTTTTTATTTTTTACAACCGGTAAGCCGAACTTGGAAACCTTTTACGAAACGGTTCTAGCGAACCGGTGCGAACCGGCTGAATCTCACCACTGAGCCAACATATTACTTCTTACTGTTAGTAAGCTCAAGAGTTACACAAAGCCGATATAGACCTGGTAGTATTCTGGTAGTACGTTGGATAGTACAACTGTTGTGCCGCCTATAGTACTATTGTAGTACGTTGATTAGTGTACCCGTAGTACAGGTTTCATGATTTTGCCTTCTAGGTGAGAAAAATTACGTGGCGCCCATTCCGTCGTCTTCTGGTAAATACAAATACACGCCCCGTCTCCACAGGGTGTAGCCGTGCCTAGCGAAGCCAGTAAGCCGCCTGCTCGGGTTAAGGTAACAAAGACGTGGGACAGAGTTACCCACCCCACACTCTCCACCAATAGCTGAGGCAAGCTAGTGTGCCGCCCTGCAATGTCAACGTTGTGACGGAGTGTTATGTATGTAAAACCTAAGTTAGGATATATATATGTACATATGTGTATTTACATCTGAATTAAAAGTTTTTCAAAAAAAAAAAAGGAGAAATAATCGAAAATAGAAAAAGCAGATATACTCTCATAAACGCCATAAACCTAAAATTGGGTATTCAAAAACATAGAAAGAAACATAAATCATAAAATATCAATAAACTGATTAGTTTCTTTCTCAAAAAGGGTGAAGAAAATTGCATCAGCAATTTTCTCCACATTCCACAAAACTTATAAACATTTTTCCCATAAAACGACTTGGGAACCACAAAAGTTTCAGATTTGAACCAAGTCGTTTTAATAGAAACAATTGCCTTCAGCTAAATTTGTCACTGGAAATAATTAAATTATAACCGGCCAAGTGCGAGTCGGACATGCGCACGAAGGGTTCCTTACCATCGTACAACACTATGTACTTTTTATTTATTTTTTCAAATGAGAGTAGGCATCATATGAACAAATAATGCTGTGATTTGAAAAAAAATGCTTACTTATGATAATAACAATGAATGAACATGAAACGAGGAAAAAAACGCCGAAAAAATCAGATTTCTTGTATGGGGGCCCCTTTAATTTTTAATTTTATTTTATTTTTATTATTTGTTGTTATAGCGGCAATAGAAATACACACTCTGAAAAAATTTCAACTGTCTACCTGTTACGGTTAATGATATACAGCCCGGTGACAGACAGATAATAATAAGAAAGAAAAACGCCGAAAAAATCACGTTTCCTGTATGGGGGCCCTTTAATTTCATTTTATTTTTATTATTTATCATAATATCGCCAATATAAAAACACAGTTTGTGAAAATTTCAACTGTCTACCTATTACGGTTCATGAGATCCAACCTGGTGACGGAAGGACAGCGAAGTCTTAGTAATAGGGTTGCCGTTGTTACCCTGTGGGTACGAAACCCTAAAAAAGAAATCAAAAGGCAAATCGTACCTTAAGTACGATTTGCCCAAAACCCTCGAGAATACTTCACAAGCCATGAAATAACTCCCTCCCTACCACATGACAGCCCCAACGGAGCCTTAACATTCTAAAATATTTGCAGTGTTCTTATGTAAAACTGACACAAGTTTGATTTAAATAGCTCCTCCGCCCTAAACCACTCTGTGGTCTGATAATTTTAAGCTTGCTTTCTTATCTTTCGAACCGAGATAAAAAAATTTTACCTTTTCTAACAAAATTATTTAAACAAATATTATCTGAACCAAATGACTACGATTCCTCAAACAAAAACTCTCAGTTGAGTAATCATTGTAATGCCACTGTGCCGTCATGGCATGCCGTGGGCCAAAACCCTCGAGAATACTTCCCAAGCCATGAAACAGAAATCTATATGTGTGCGTTCGGAGTCCGTACTCTAAAATGCTCTATATTGATGCTTATGGAAAAGTGCCAAACATTGACTTTATATATGCCACAGAGCCTAAACTACTATCCATACAGGAAAATAGTCATCTAGTAATTTAAAGCTTGATTCCTTACCTTACCAAAGGCTACACTTACTATATACCTTACTTAACAAAATAATTAAATAGTTTTGATTACAAAGTAACCTTAACATTTTACGCTCAATACATCTCAGCTGAGTGATAATTGCATGTGTGTATGTGCAGCCGTAGTCCGAATCTGTAGGCAGCTACATTCGATATCATCAGCCCACGGCATCCCATGACGGCAGAGCAACATTACAATGATTACTCAGCTGAGAATTTTTGTTTCAGGAATCGTAGTCATTTGGTTAAGATAATTTTTTTTAAATAACTTTGTTAGGAAAGGTATGAAAATTTTAATTACGGTTCGGAAAATAAGAAAGCAAGCTTAAGATTATCACAACACCATTTTTTTGTATGAATAGTAGTTTAGGGCGGAGGAGCTATTCAAATCAAACTTTTGTCAATTTTACATAAGAACACTGCAAATATTCTAAAATATTTTAGAATGTAAGGACTACGCTGGACCTCACATGTGGTAGGGAGGGAGTCTGTTTCATGGCTTGTGAAGTATTCTCGAGGGTTTTGCGTGGGCTGATGATATCGAATGTAGATGCCTGCAGAGTGCAGATTCGGACTCCGGCTGCTGTAAGATTACTTTTAAATCAAAACTATTTTATTATTTTGTTAAGTAAGATATATAGGAAGTATAGCCCTTGGAAGGTAAGGAACCAAGCTGTAAATTACTAGAAGACAATTTTCTTTCTTTTATGGATAGTAGTTTAGGAGCATACATATATAAAGGCAATGTTTGGCACATTTCCATAAGTATCAGTATATAGAACATTTTAAAAAACGCATACATATAGATTTCTGTTTCATGGCTTGGGAAGTATTCTCGAGGGATTTGATTTGCCGCGAAAAATACAATATGTATGTATGCCGCATAAATACATTGCATGCTTATGCGCGCCACGATTTCAAACGACGGGACGGTAGCTGATGTTTTTTAAAGTGTAAGATTACATTTTTTGAAGCCACCATCTGACGCGAATAATTCTGGACAAGATTGAACAAGTCCAGAATTAATGGTAAAATTCTCTCAGGGTAAAAAAATGCAATTAAGCATTTTCTACCCTGAACAACGGCTCTTGATCACTCAAAAGTGATCAAGAAGAGAGTTGACTTTTAACTTCGAGAGTTGGAAAAGTCGGTTGTTTTTTTGAGTTGAGTTGAGTATTTTCAGTAGGAAGTGGAGTTGGTTTTTAAAAAAGTCGAGAAGAGTAAGAAGTTGTAATTTCACCGCATTCACAGAGTTGTTTTAAAGAAAAATCTAAGAAGTGTAAATTCGCCGCTTTTAGAAGTTGTTTTTAAAAAAAATTTAGTAGTAATTTCACCACGTAAAAAGTTATTTCTAAGGAAAACCTAAGTAGTTAAAATCTAAGTTTTGTGCAATACAGTTAAGAGTGGTGATTAACAATCACGTATAAATCCAACAAAAAAGGGATAAAAGAAGTTTCTATTTCCATCATACTTGGATAACATTGAACTGGCGGTGAGCATTAACACTAAGAATATACATACACAATATAACGGGAGTGAGCTATCCTCAATTCCTCACTCATCCATGTAACCATAATAAATGAAGATAGGGCACAGGCGACATTTCAGAATGTTTTACATTTAACATGTACACGGCTAGAAAAGGAAAGAAAGAAGAAGAAAAAATAAAAAAAATCATACTTTCCTTATAAAAGTTTTAACATAAAGACAAAAAATGTGAAAGCGCAGATTGTTATGCTCGCATGTGGATGGGCATACCAAAATTACCTAAAATATGTAATTTCAAAAACAATTATAATTTATTTAATCATCATACATAGGTATAAGCTAATCATGCTTAAAACATGGTTAGCTTATCTCTCTGCAATGCGAAAATTGCCATCAGCAATTTCTTCACATTCCTTTGCATAAAATAATCAAAATATTTTCCCACAAAACTACTTGGAAAAAATAAAAGTTTTAAGTTTCAACCCTAGTCGTTTCAATAGAAAAAGCCCTACCTTCAGTAAGATTTGTCAAAAACACAATATGTACATACATACATATCGGGCATATAAATTTTACTCGGTGAAGATTCGAACGATCAAGTCTTCAAAAGCTCTTATCAGCAAGTTGTCGCCAGCGGCATACATTGTGGGTGCAACAATGTATGCACCCAAAGGCAAGACGGTGGCTTGAGATATTTATGAAAATATCCAATTACACTTCAAGCCATCGTCCGTCGCGATATTTCTGGGCGTGTTTAAACATGTCCAACGTAAATTATTTTCTCACGATAGAAATGCTAATTAAGCATTTTCCTATCCTGAATGACGATATTTGGGAATCAAAAAAACAAGTCTCGACTCTCGACACAGTCGGTTTTTCGGAGTTGATTACGGTACTTGTAGCTGCGCGGTCACGGTCTTTTGGCAATGAAAAGTAAAATCTCTACAACAGAAAAGTGGTTGGTTTGGATAAGAGAAATTTCTAAAAAACGAAAAGTTTCTGTTGAAGGATGTTGTGTATACACGCAAAGACAGCACCATCTATTTAGAAAATTTTCGTAAGCTAACCATGCTTAAAAACTTGGTTGGCTTACCAGAAAAATACGCGAAGAAAACAGCATCAGCAGTTCCTTCACCTATTTTTCCCACATATATTACGCTAAAGAATTTCACGATAAGAAAGCCGTGCAGAACAAATACATTACATGTATATGAGCGTCGCGATTTTCAAACGACGGGACGGTGGCTGATGTCTATTAAAGGATAGAATTACATTTTTGTTAAGTCGCCGTCCGTCAAGATATTCCTGAACAAGTTTAATCAAGTCAAGAAACAAAGTTGAAATTTTCTCGGGGTGGAAATGCAGACTACGCATTTTACACCCTGAACGGCGGGGCTTGATCACGAGAAGAGAAATCAAGCAGAGAGTTCGTTTTTTAAATCTCAGCGGTTCAGTTGTCGGAAAAAATGAATCTTCGGTCGTGTTTGGTCGGAGGAAAAAATATTATAGATAATTTTTGAAACGACAAATAGATACGAGTCGAGTAATTAACTTGGTTTTACAAATTAACTTAGTTTTACCAATTAACTTAGTTTTACGAAATAACTTAGTTTACAAATTAAAATGTCTTGTAAAACAAAAAGAGAAAATTAAAAGAGTGAAATTAAGCTGATAAACCAGCAAAAGTGAAAAGGAAACCACATAGTGGTAGAAAAATATTATATAGTTGAAAGTGTATTACTAGTTAAACTGTAATTAAAAATAAAAGAAACCAGAGAGGATTAACCGACGCAGGCATTTTGGATTAAAAATTCCCTGTCCCCGTTCGCAAAAGGTAAGAGCGAAATTTATTGTAACAAGGAAGGTTTTAAGAAAAAATCTCTAAAAAAAAGAAAAGTGGTTGTTAGAGAAAGGTTGTGTTAAGGAAAATCTGAAAAGAAGAAAAAGTTTGTTAAAGGAAGAGTTGTTAATAAAGAAAAAGTTATTACATAAAATGTATATTATGAAATAAAAATCCCACGGATTACATACATCCATTACGCACGCAGAGTGACAGTGAGTACCCCTTTTGATTATGTATATATATATAACAAAATTGGTTGTTGTATATAATAAAAATTGGCGCAGCCGGTTGGATAGTGGAAGCCTGCTTTTCTAAAAGTCAAAGTAGAAAGGCATAAGAGCTTTAAAATTTGTTATCCTGCGAACCTAATGGGTCGCACTGACAAAGCCACTCAGGCCAAGTCACCCCCAACACTCGGGTAGATACCATCTCTAGGCGCCTCTGCTCCAGGCGAGCAAGTGTTCACCCCAATTAGTACAAAAGCACCACCGCGGGATATAAGTGAACAGTCCACAGAAGGAAATGGAGAAATATTCAAAAACTCCCCCAAAAGGACGATTACACAAGTCAGCCAGGACGCAGCTCTACAAGCAGCCTGAAGTTTTAGCAGCCATCGCACATCAATCAAACGCTAGTAGCCAACGATCCGGAGTTGAAGAGGAAATCGAAGACGACTCATTAAGCCCCCTTTTGAACTAGATGCAGGGGAAATTAAGACGCCTAGGCCCCCCTCCCCAGGTGCAAAAATCAGATCGAACACAACCGACCAAGGATTGAGAGGGAATACGAAGGCGGTTAAAGAAACCCCTCTCTCAATCACAGCAAAGGGACCTAAGCAGGCAAGGAGCCCCCCTTTCATACCATATGCCAGCCGACAACCGCGCTCCAGCGCAGCCGGAAAAAAAAGCACAAGCAAAGAGCACAAATCCCTCACCTTTACCCAACGCGGGATTAGCCCCACGTGCCAATACTGAGCACATCAGTGAAGGTACATCACCTGCGACAGGAAATAAATCTCCACAGTTATCCCCAACAGGTTCTCGATTCAGAAGCGCGACCGTTTAATCAGGTCCAAATAGTCAAGTAAATCTGACTAAGTTTTTAAATAAATTGTACGAAGGAGCGCGGGAATCGTACAAACTGATGATTACCCATTGTGACGCAAAAAGAGAGCATGAGACCAGACTCGCCCAAATTAAAAAATTAAAGGAAAATACAACACAGTTCAGAAAAGAACTAGAACAGTTTTCCGAATCCCAGCGCTCGATCGAACTAGATTTAGAAAAGAATAAGAGTGTTAATTTAAGTGACAGTGAAAGTGCCGAAGGTGATAGTGACGGTGAAGTGACTGAAACAACCCCCCAAGACCTGCTGATTGACTGGCTGGAAGAATCCTTAACGGAAACCAGTCCAGAAACAAGCCGAATTAGTCCACCCAAATTTAAATATTCAGTCAATAGACTACACACAATGGTGGACTACTCTAAAGTAGCTAAGCTAACAGCTCAACTCGTTCCCTTATTTTCGGATGAAAGTAACCCACAATTGGGACGAGAACTACAAACCTTCATCGGCTGCTGCAAACAAACTATGAAGTGCCGAAATGATGAAGAAAAGGTGGCTTTCATTCAGGTCCTTCCCACAAGACTCAGAGGTGACGCATACCAATTATTCGCTTTAGACGTCCCTGCTTCATTTACTGAAGTAGAGGAACGTTTAAACAGAACATACATTCCCCGTGAGACATACCAAGAGCTGGTGAACAAATTAATTACCACCAGACAAAACCCGTTAAAATATCTCACTGTTTTCATTACAAGATTGAAACATTTGTTGATAATTTGCAAAGAGGCAGCGGCACAGAAGTATGGAGTTGAGGCAGTCCCTGTGAAAACACAGCTGATGGATTTTGCCAAAAATGCTTTAAAAAGTGGAGTAACTAACCCACATCTGTGCCAGTATTTGGTCACGCAGGGAGAAGATGATCTAGAGTCACTTATACAAAAAGCCCTGGACATGGATAAATTGCAACAAAGTGCTACATTCATCCAGAGTCCTCTGGCACAAGCTCCTCCAGTGGCACCAGTATACCCAGATTTACGGGTGAGAGCATACTATAGAGCTCCATATTACCAAATGCCAACAACACCTATGCTCGCATCACCTCGAGCTTCAAACCCTAATCAATTTTCACGCAATGTGAATAACTCAACTCCATCACAGTCACCACAGAGACCATTTACAAACACTGACGTCAGAAAATCGGACACAGATGCACTGGTTCGTAACATCACGTGTAATTTCTCCCAGCGAAAGGTTCACACTTATACAGATTGCCTAAAGCGCAAAAACAACCCTTTCTGCTCAAACTGTAAAATCTATGGATATGACGTCCGTGATTGCAGAAGAAATCAACAAACTCAACAGATTGTTTCTCCACGCTACCCGAATAGATCTGCACAAGAACAACCCAACACGAAGAAAACTCAAGTCATTAATATAAGACACATATGCACCTTTTGTGGTCGCAGTGAAACTTCCACTGGACATAAGCCTTAACGGCCAAACAAAACTGGTAGTAGACACCGACGCTGAGGTTAGTATTATTAATAAAAGAGCAATTAAAGGCCGCAATACAATTATTTCCAATGAGTCATGCACGTTACAGACCCCTTTTGGAACCGGAAATACATTGGGAAATTGCAAGGCAACTTCAATTTTAAAAATAAAATTCTCTGCAAGTTTCAGGTGGTACAAAACCTGCCAGGTCTTTCCGATGACGGCCTATTAAGAAACGATTTCCTATCAAACAATTGGAATGTTGACGGCCCAAATAAAGCACTCAAGTTTCCTTGTACGGAAACAAATCCCGGAGAGTTTACTGTGCCCTTGTCATGCAAAACGGACAAGCTGTATTAAAGAAAAGCAGTCGAAGTGAGGTAACTTGCAGAAAAGATGGAGTAGTAGAGAAGATTAGTATATCGTCTAGATACACTACGCAAATTTTATTAATGATGACAATTCTCCATTTCTTCTTGCCGGAATTGTCCATCTTCTTTGGAACAATCCATAATGGGCTATTATATGGAGAGCTACTCTCTCGAATGATCTCCTGAGCATGTCATTCATTTGTGACACAATCTCTCGTTCATGGATTTGAGGGTATCTATATAATTTTGATTATATAGGTTTGTCAGTGGTTGTAATTATCTCATGTTAGGTGTCAAAGGTGCTGGTTAGCAGATCAACACTTTGATATTATCGTCAATCTCAGAATATTCGAGTTGATGAATTTCTTCGTTTTTATATGGACACTTAGACAGAAATTTTATTTCATTACTATTGATGGTTAGAGTTTCTTTTTTCATATCAATAGTAGCACCTAGCGGTTTTAATAAATTATGTCCTATTATTGCGTCGAAACACTTGTTGTGAAATTCTGTAAGTTTCCAATTCATATAAGCATCTTCTTTGAATTCTATGGGGAAATCTGTTTTAATTTCTTTATTGACGAGGGTATTAGTATTAATAGTATTGAATTTTATTGGTTTCTCTAAGAAATGTCTTCTATACTGTGATCATTTTTCTTCATCTAATAGAGAAGTAGATGATCCTGTATCGACTAGACATTTAATTCTGTCTCTACCGATTGTTAAGTATGCTTGTGGGGCGTTAAATGAAAATTTATATCTTCTTGTTGGATGTGATCTACATCCATCGGCTCTGATACATTCTGAACATTCTGTCTGGGGAAACTGTAATTGGGGTTATTGTAATAGCTACGTCTGGTTTGTCCAGAATTCGTTTGTCTTTGTCCGTGATAGTTACTTTGTCGGTATTGCCTTGAATTTTGTCTAAAATTATTATCATAGTTATTTTTATTAAAATTGCTATCACTGTTAAAATTATTATTTGAACGTCCTGGATTGTATGAATTTCTATCATGAGCATCAAATTTACGATGATTAGTGTTGTTGATTACTTTAGATCTATCTCTAATCAATCCTAAACTTTCTAATAAGTTAAAAGCGTCCCTTAAATTATTTATATTTATATTTAAAATTATTGAAGCTAGATTTGGGTCGATATTATTTAGGAAAGTTCGCAAAATTATTAATTCATTTGATTTTGGACTAAATTCTATAGGTTTATCTGCATCATACTCGTATTTTTCATTTAGTTTAGCTAATATATTTTTTAATGCTATAAAATAATCCCTTACTTGAAAATTCCTTACTGAGAGTGCTTTCGTACAATTGATACATATCCTGAATGTTGCATTGGTTCCCAGAGTACGAATTACATCTAAACCTGGTCCCTGGATCATATTTATGATAATCCGGTGATATGTATACTGCTGTGCCTGGTGGCAATTTTCCAGAAGCTGTAAAATTACATCGCATTCTCGTAGAAAAAAGGTGAGGGCGTAATTTCTATCTCCCTTGAATTCATGGATCCTATGAGCATCCTTTAAGGCGTCGTTTATGGAAATTTCAAATCGAGCTTGTGGTTGTTGTGCTTATTGTATTAATTTTTCCTGTTGTACTTGTTGTGTTGCCTGTGCCTGTTCTACCTGTTGTGCTGATTGTATTTCTGCGTCAATTGGGGTGACCGTAGCATTGATGCTGATTGCTTTTGCGTACTCATTTTTATATGTCAGTGATAAAAAAATTCCAATTTATTATTTTATTTTATTTGCACTTTACACTTCAATAGAAATCTTAATATTTTCGTTTGTTTCAAGAAAAATTTATTATTCACTTAATGCGATTAAAATTTCTAGTAAATCACTGTTTGTGGTTTAGTAAGAACATGAATACTTTCACTTGAATAATTTCGTAGCTTCACTTAAATGTATAACTTCACATGGATATTGGAAAATATTAGAGCAGAAATATAAATTGAATGAATAACACTTTATGTCAAGATTTTCCGTTTGCAGTTTTATTTTATTTAATATTTAAATATTAAATTTCTCGTTAATTCGAATCACTGGATATCCTTCTTCAGAAAGACATCCTAACGACTGCGACAGTTTGGATTTAGTTCCCGTAGATTATCGCAAAAAATAAAAATGTAAAGGACAAACACAAAATAAGAAATAACACCAGTTTTAGAACTAATTACGTTAATCTTTATTATATATATCATCAAATAAAAAAACATAAGACTTAAGATTACGATTTTACATTCATATGTATGTATGTCTTGAGACGTTTAACAATAATCCAGAACTGATTCTTAACTTAATTATAATTTCTCAGCCTGGCTTAAATTCATTTACCAAAAGATTTGCTGACTTTTCATTTCAACTATCGCTTTATGGGAAACTGTCCCATGAGAAAATTTTATTTTCTGGATTCTCATAAGCGATAGGTGAAATGTGATTCCTCGTCACATGTTTTTGCAGACGACTGAAACTCTGGAATTTTGTTATTTCCGTTGTTTTCGTCGTCGCGAATTTTAGCCGACGTAACTCGCGTGCAAGTACTCGGACCAAGCAAAAGTAGCCATAAAACATGGTACTCCACCATAAAAACCTGAGGAAGCCCACCTAGTAATGTAAGTAAAGAAGAAAATAAGTACATAGCTACACGAAATAAGCAAACAAACGTAAGCTTTTCGGACAATACAGTTGTCTTACAAGAAGATCCCAAACATACTCCGCGAGTCAACAGGTTAGACCAAGAGCTCAGCCTAGACCCAAATTTAAAAGCGGAGGAAAAAGCTTCGATATCCGAACTCTGTTATGAGTATAATGATATCTTTTATCTCAAAGGTGATAAGCTAACATACACAAATGCTATCGCCCACTGTAATTCCGCGTAATCGGAAAAAGAAAAAGAAAGTGATCAATCCGATCTGATCGCTATGCAAAACAATTGAAAGGTTTGAAAAATTAAAAGACACTCAGTTCTATACTAATTTAATTTATTGATCATAGCAAATTCACATTAAGCAGAGTAGCTTGTTCGCGTCGAGATATCAAATTGAACTGAACTGGTTAGTTTGACTGCAGATACAATTTTAGGAGAACAATGCAAAGATTAACGGTGTGTCTAGCCCTGTTTACCTCGAAGCAGCGAAATTTATTTCTTACTTTGCTTTTTTAGACTGCGTGCAGTAATATTTGGTGTAAATGTTTTAGCCTTAAACATCACCGCCCGCCTCGTTCGGTAGACGAAAGGATGTAGAAGGTTGATGAATCACTGGACTGGATATGAAAACTGCCGCCCGCCCTGAGGGAACCTGCTGTGAGTTGTCATATCGATTGTCTGAGATTGGAAGTAGACAAATCTTAGTTATTGGTCGTTGTAGTACCCGATCTTTTGTTTGAACTGAGATAACTGGCACTAGTCCATCTGATTCAGGATGGACCTTCACTATACGCCCAAGTGCCCAGGATGAAGGTGGAAGATGGTCTTCTCGAAGAACGATGAGATGTCCTGGTTGAAGATTAAGCGACGGCTGTTTCCATTTGATTCTTTCTTGCAGGGTGTTCAAGTAATCCTTTGACCACCGATTCCGAAAATGCACGTACGTTTGCTGTACAAGTTTCCATCTGGAAAAGCGATTTTGAGGTTCATGTTGAAGCGTAGGCTCCGGAGTTGTCAGAAGACTGGATCCTATATACGCTTTATGTGCTGCTCTACCTCGGCCAGGCCCATACCGTACTAGAATAGGTCCTGCATAATCTAATCCTGAATGGGAAAATGGTCGACTTGGTTGAACTCTTTCTGATGGAAGGAGGCCCATAAGCTGAGTTTTTGATGAACAAGATCTCGTGGTCCTAGAATCCAGTACTGTTGTCGGACAAAACTAAGCGTTAGCTGAACACCGCCATGTAGGGTTTGTGTTTGAGCGTCTGGAATAATAAGTTCGGCCAAAGTACTAGTTTTTGCTATGAGAAATTGATGTTTCGAGTCATCTGATAATTCTTAATTTTGAAGTCGACCGCCTACACGAATCGTTTTTGTATCAAAATCAAAGAATGGAGTCAAGCGAATAGATGAGCTGCAATTAGAAATTTGCCGATGTGATGACAGGTGGAGATACTCATCAGGAAATAATCGTTGTTGATCGCATTGTATCCAAAAATGCATAGATTGCTTCAATTCTAATGGCAATAAGTTTCAGGATGCTCTTTCTGTCCTTAGCAGCTCTACAGTTTACAACGAAGCGGCGGCACCATGCAGTGAGTCGGAATAGTCGTTGTAATGATGAATACCTAGCGATTAAATCCCATGGTATAAGTTCTGTATTGCTCGGTGTTGTATTATCTTTATAGTATGCTGTAGACTGAAGGGAGTTTATTTCAATGTTCAATACTATGGAAGAAGATGCTGCAGCATAGTTGGTAACTAGTCGTCTTTGTTCGACATCCGTTTTAGGGACACAGTTGTGTACGGCAGGACGCTGGGGCCAGGTAGTACAAGAAGTTTTAAGCCACGGGGGACCTTCCCACCAGAGTGAGAGATCTCCTAGTTTTGATAGTAAGACACCTCGTGATGCACAGTCAGCAGGATTACAGATTGAAGGTACATACCGCCATTTGACTGATGGCATAAGCTGAAGAATTTCACTGACCCGATTAGCCACAAAGACTTAGACGGATGGCCAGTTACCCACGCTAGAGCGGTTAAAGAATCTGTCCATCAATATACAGGAATGCCTTGCATTTCCATTGATGCTTGTATGCTGTGCATGAGGTTGATGAGAAGATGAGCGCCCATAAGTTCCAGTCGAGGAATTGACAACTTCTTAATTGGAGCGAGTTTGGTTTTGGAACACAATAAAGTTGTCTGCACATTATCAAAATCGTGAGTGGCTCTAAAATAAATAACTGCTGAGTAAGCTATTTCAGAGGCGTCGGAAAATACGTGTAGCTCATACGAGAGACTTGCTGGATGATGACCAATCCATCGTGGAATGGATATTTTACTCAAATTTGGTAGGTCCTTGCGATATGACAGCCATTCTTCTCTGATACTGGTAGGAAGTGGTTCGTCCCAATCAATTTTAATTAACCATAGTCATTCAAACATATATTTCGCTAGTATAATTGTCGGCGATAAGAATCCCAATGGGTCATAAAGTTTTGCAACGTCTGAAAGCAAATTCCGTTTTGTGATAACAACTGGCGCTTCATCTAGCTTTATTTTAAATTCAAAGCAGTCCGTCTTGGGATTCCACCAAAGACCTAGCGTCTTGACTGTTTCTTCTTTGGATAAATTTAGTAATGAAGGAGAAGATATAGTGTCGATATTTTATAGGCATTCAATTGAATTGGAAGCCCATTTATGCAACTGGAATCCTCCGGCGTTGATAATCTGGATTAATTCACGCTGAGCATGAATGGCCATCAACACATTGTCAGCGCCGAACAAAGCATCGTCGACGTACAAATTTTGTCGAATAATCTGTGAGCCCAGAGGATAGTTTACTTCTTCATCAATAGCCAATTGCTGCAGCGTCCTGATAGCTAAGTAGGGCGCAGGGGTTGTTCCATATGTTACGGTCAGCAATCGGAAATCTTGGACTGGCTCTGAGGGATCTGTTCGCCAGACAATTCTCTGTAACTCACAGTCACGTATATCTACTTGAATTTGTCGGTACATCATCCTAATGTCTACTTCTAGTACAATGGAGTGTCGTCTCCAACGTAAAACAATGGATGCGAGATCAGGTTGAAGCTTGGGTCCCACTGCCAGATAATCATTTAAAGAATACCCATTTTTAGATTTGCGTGAGTCATTAAAGATAACTCTGAGTTTTTTGAGAGCGCTGCTTTCGTTGATGACTCCATGATGTGGTAAGTAAAATAACGATGATGATGTAGTATGAGCTTCGTGTGAGATGAGTTCCATGTACTCAAGCTTTAAATATTCATGCATGAAAGCTAGGTAGCTTCCTTTTAGCTGGAGGCTGGTTTCAAAACGTCATTCAAGAGATTGCAAACTTCTTACAGCAGCTGGGCGAGAGTCCCCAAATGTAACAGAATTCTGATAACCTTTACGAATTGGTAATCTCAGAATATATCGTCCACTAGAGCTACGACGCACATTCTCTTGGTAGTAAGTCTCGCAAGCTTGATCTTCATCAGAGAGAATTGGTTTAGGTACTGCTAGTGCCTCTATCTCCCAAAACTTTTGAAGGAGGGTGTCTAGATGCTCAGAGTTTAATGCCCCATTTATGTGATAAGCATATTTTGTTACACCGTCAACTTCATGAGATTCAACTGGTCTAGCAGGTCCTGAGAGTATCCATCCTAATGTTGTTTTTTATGAAGTTGGCATACCTTTTCGAAGTCCTTCTTGGATTATTGTGTGATATAAGTCCGCTCCGATGATTAGGTCGATAGAATCATTAATTACAAAAGAAGGATCAGCTAACTCAAGACCACGAAGGTGTCGTAGATCTTCGATTTGGATTTTTTGTAGACAAGATACCTTAGCTAATTTTGGTAAAACTAACGCAAGCGCGTCGATGGTATCTTCGGGGTTTGTTCGAGATTGAATAATGATGGAAGCTATCGATTTGACTACTCCACCATCAATGGTACCTATGCCTTTTACGGGAATGTTGACTTTAACTCTGCCCAGCTGTAGATGTGATGCCACAAATGAAGATATAAATGTAGCTTGCGATCCCTGGTCGATTAGTGCTCGGCCTTGCATAGTTCTTCCAGCTGGTGATCGCAATACAACTCTAGCTGTCGCTAATAAGATGGTTTGCGGTATTCGAAGTAGGTTAGTGGACAATGTTGCAATAGGCTTAGATGTCGATACTAATGGCATTGTCAAGGACGGCACCTGGTCTGTTACAGGCAATGAATGTGAATGCGGTCGTAACTCACCACAATTGGATGGTGAGCATGCCATCGAATTAGAAAATGCAGGATCTCGCTGTGAGTGCAGCATGAATGATGCTGGTGATTACAATGCTTACATCTATTCTTTGATGGACAATTCGCTGCAGAATGGCTTGGGCGCAAGCAATTAAAGCAGAGATGTTCCTTGAGTACAAAATTTCAACGTTGTGTAACAGTCTGCTGTCTAAATGATGGACCAGATGATGTTTACCAGAACATTTAGGACACTTTCCGTATTTAGTGGCCACATGAATTTTAACTTGCCACGACTTTTGGATGACTGGGCTTACTTCCTTCCTTTGGTCTAGGCGTACTAGTCCCCATCGCTTTTAGAGTGTTTAATCGATGTTGAAAAAATGCACATAGTGTCTCAAAAGAAGGAAGTTTCGTATTGGAGTCAAGAGAATTCTCCCAATCCTTTCGAGTTGTAGGATCTAGCTTTTGGACAGTAGTGAAGACTAACCAATCCTCCCACTGGTCTACAGGACGTTTTAATGATTCTAAACCTTTTATTGTTTCGACGGTTCCATCACTGAGCCTTCGCAGTTCTTCCGCGGATTCGATGTAACTAATAATCGCTCGTTTTGATACATATCTACTAAGACTTTAAACGCCGCCGAGTAATTAGCATCAGTTATTGCAATATTTCTTAGTAATTGTTCGGCTTGTCCACAAAGGCTTGTCTTCAAATAGTAAAGCTTCTGCGAACCAGTCAGCCTACTATTTGAATCAATTAGGCTTTTGAATTAATCATGAGAAGCTGGCCATTCTCTTAATTCGCCACCAAACCGGCTTAGATTAATTTTTGGGAGTGACGATTGTGATATTGAAGTACCAGATACCTCTAAATGAGACGATGAATCCGCGTTTGATTTCAATTTCTTTAGCCTCTCCTTTAATGTACCATAGCATTCACAATACGCAATTTCTGCATTAACAAAATGATTTTCGGTAAAATATTCCCCTTGCAAATCTTTTGCCGCTGCTTGGGTAACAATCGTATCATGAATAGCTTAATATTTTTCCCAATATTTCTGCAGTAATTCAATACATGCTTGAATGTAACCGTCGTTATGCTTATCTTTGGCGACCCTATTAGTATTTGTAATAAAATTACCCATGTGATTTAACAACGTAGCCTGTTGATCCAGCAATTTCTCCATGGTTCGAAGTTTATCTTCAATAGCAAAACAGTAATAATTGGAATGGACTTACTTTGTGTTCTGATGAATGTTGGTTGAGAAAAAAACCGTTAATCCGATATGATATGGCATCGATTGGAATGAGAACGAGGCGAAATAACGGAGAACTAAAATTGGCCCTGAGATTTAGAGAAATCTATCACTTGGATGCCCTGACAACGTAATTAAGCAAAATATGTAGTTATGCACGCTATTCTTCACAACCCGTGCAATTTAACTTATTAGAAAGTATGTAGCCACACAGGTGAACAAGGAGTCACGAAAAATTATTAACGGAAATAAAGTACCACTAATTCGTAATTGGATTTTAATCACTTTGGTCTATTTTCAAATTATGCATACGCACTGCACACATTAACGTTCACAAGATGTTGTTATGCTTACTATACATCAGATTTCAAGGTCACTTCACAGTAAGACAAATTCAATGCATCATTGTCTCGCGCACGTGTCTAAATTTATGCTAAGAAAGCTCCCGTTAACGTTAATTACAAGATAGTTCTATGGAAAAACCCCGTTAATGTAAATCACAATATAGTTCCTGGGAAAGTTCCCAGGTTTCGGCACCAATGTCGTGTCCCAAAAGCAATCAATCAATAAAACCCAATAATTAACCGCGATAAAACTTTCTTCGAAATAAAACAACGCTCGAATTTCGTGCACGTTATAAATCTTTATTTACTAAAACTTGACCTATCTTAACAATTACTATGTACGCCGCACCGAACGGAAACTTGACACCACTATGCAACGCGACGGCTCACTGGAAGAATAGAATATTACAGGCATTCGCCAGTCTAGTCATTGGTCTTTTATGCACCAATATTCGGAAGTAGACTTTACTTAACAACGCGGATGTAAACAAACGACAACAACCTTGCCGTTTGTTCTACCGGTTGCAGCACCTGAGTCGCTCAGTAGTAAACAATCGCTTTACATAATAATTACCATGCGAAGGTTAATTATTATTGTAATCGTCGATTGCTCCACTAAGCGCTCATCGCAGCCAGCTGTTAAGCTAATCAGCAAAATAACCGACAGTTGCAGAACAGTACAATGCGACGTTACTGTTTAGCAATTGCTAATTATTTCACTAAAATGCGCCCTTGGCTGCTGGAAGAATCTTCCGTATATTGGGCCATCACATCCCTCCCCCCTTGGAAAAACTAGTTTCCGCAGGGAACTAGATCTGGAGAGTGCAATAGTCTCAAAAATTGAAAATATTTTTGGTCTCCGTTCGGTTCAGATGGTTTTACATTTTTCTTACATATCAATATAAATATTCTAATTTATATTTTCTTACATTTTTATCATTTTGCATTGTTTTTCTTTATTACCACCTGCATGCTAACTTTTCTTTTTGATTACACGTATTTATTTTCACTAATAATTTTATAGTTTATCTGTTTAACTCTTTTTGACATATATTTATTTCCTTATATATATCCTTATATATATTTTTTCTTTGTCTTCATGCTTATCTCTAATTTATGACATTTATTCTTTAACAATTAACAAATTTTTTTTTTCATGCATATCTTTACTTTATGAAATTTTTCTTTCACAACTAACATATTTTCCCAAAAACTATGTATCTTTCCAATGCTATAATCAAAAATTTTCTCTTATATTATGCTGCAATCTATTGATCTCTTTTATTTATTTAACTAAATTTACATGATTAAAGCAAATATTCTTAATTAATTCACATGCATTTTAAAAAATACAACGTATTTATTGTCTGTCTAATAACAAAAATAACAAAAATTACAAGTTTTCTTTTTACAAGTGTTTATAGCACTTATATATAACAAAATTACTTACACAAAAATTCTATCTAAGAGTATACTTTCTACGGGTGCCCAAAACTTCTCTAATTACAATACTATGGCTACTCTAATTGCACCATCTGCTTTCCGACGAGGGTAAATTTACTGTTTGCAGGTTTGGTATTCTTGACATGATGACTATATACTGGCCTCTGCTAGCTTGGATAACCTCTGATTTATTGACCCTTTTGATGGTTTTCCGATGAACGCTCGCACTTTTCACTTTTCTAACATTTCAAACGGTACACTCTTTCTGATAATGCTGCTGGCACTCGATCTCCTTTAAATTTCAAATAAGATTTTACGGTGAAATGCTACTTTATCCCATTAATTATTTGGTAAGAGTAATTTCATCTACATTGCATTTCAGGAAACCATTACATCAGTTTGTAGGTTTTAAGATGTGATCATCATTTCAAGAAACATCTCAATGGAAATCGTTGCTCTGAGGGTCGGTGGTAGGACGGACTCATCAAAATGGTTTTTTTCAAAAAAAATTTCTTTTAAGTACGATGGAGTTCTCTCAATTATATTGAGAGTCCACGTGTACTTAAAGATTTGTTTTTTTTTTTATATCTCAGGCTGTAGATTAGTAGGTATATATATATTACAGACCTCTCAGTATTAAATTATGCTCTCAGAGTTCCGTCAGGTTTCCTGATTATAGCTTTCCATTAAAAGTTTATCTAAGATGTAGCTATATTTTGGGACTTTTTCACTGCTGCTCCAAATTCGGTATCTATGGAGATAATATATGTGGACTTCACTGTTACAAGAATAGTATATATCTTGTTCATGTTCAAATGATTATTTCACTCATGTTCCGAGCGTAAATTTTCCGTGGATGTAACTATCCGAAGCTCAAAGACACCAGCGTACATATCCTTATCAGCTGCATCTTACTAATTTCTCGTTCTTCGCTCATACCCTGAGCTGCAGTAATGTTGATCCGTATCTACTATGGTTGATATATTCTTTCACTGATCCTTTCGTTCCGCCTATGCTCTGGAAGCGTTGAATATGTAGATTTGACGATCTTACCTATAGTTATTTAAGCTTTGGCAACCACTTTTATTTTTCTCTATTCTACTATATACTATAATATATGTTTTAAATCTTTTCTTATAACTCTTGTTCAATTTAGCATTTTTTTTAAACTCTTATTATATATATTTTTTTTAAACTTCTCCTTAAATCTCTTATTCCTTTTAACTTTTCAATTTTTTCTTGACTCTTATCTTTAAAAATCTCTTCGTTTATTAATCAACATTTTTAAAATATTCTTTTCCCTTATTTTCATTACTCTTTGGGTTTTTTTTTTATCTTTCTTATGCCTGATTGTTAGCTTTACATTTCTAAGTTTAAATCTTTATTAATTATCTTCACACGTTTCTTATTCTTCTAACTTTTTCTTTCTTGGTTCTTTTTCAAATTTCTCTTTCTTTTACATATCTTATTTATTTTTTTCAAAAAAAAATCTCTATTTCTTCCTTTTTATTCAATTTCATTCTCTTTTAAAATCTCTATTTATTTAAAATTTTCAAATTTCCATTATTCAATTGCTCTCTCTCTTTTTTCTTAAGACATTTCCTTACCTTTGTACCTTTTATTTTATAGATTTACCTTACATTGGATCCACTTGGTTACCTTTTTATATCCTTTCCATATTTTCCGGCTCATTTTAAACTCCGCTCATCGAATTTCTTCTGAAATTGGAGGGAATTTTTTTTTGACATTTCTGTGGTTAAGCTCCCCGATTCCTGGGTCATAACCGTTACCTACCTTGTATAGACTGGCCAAGCTAGGCGTGATATTCTTCATATCGGTCCTACTTCGCACCGGTGCTATCGTACCCGTTTGCAAGCTATATTTTTGTAGCTTTACTTTACCTTTTTGCGGCAAGATCCACTGAGATCGCCGTCGGCTGTAATTGTTCTTATGATTCCATGCAGGTCGTCTGTAAAATTTGCGCGGTCCTATTTGCCCGTGCGAGGAATCAGGATTTTTTACAAAATAGGCTGTTGCATTGGCGATTCTTACGAATGCATGGTCATCCTCCAGCCTATTTCTACTGTACCCTTTATGTTCCGGTTGTCTCCTCCCCTCACTAAATTCGTCGACACTTACATTATGAAATAACGCACTATCATAAGCTGTGGACAAAGTCTTCTCCCATAATTGTGCCCCGAATGGCTCCTCCAATATGGGTTTACTTTTCTCTCTCTGTCCTAAAGATTTCTTTGCATTGCTTGCCGGACTTTTCGTTTTGAAGTGTCGGTCATCAGCGCAAGATGCGATGCTTTCCGCTATTTTAATGTTATTCTCCTCTATCCTGGCCTGAAACGGACTTCCTTGACTGCTACTTTGCCAAGCTGTGGGTCCCACACGTGCACAAGCTGCAACACTTTTACCAGAGGCACTTGCCTCGTTGCCTTTTCCAGCACCTTGTACCCAAAGTTTCCTATTTACACAGTCAATAATAACTCTATCACTGAGGAAATCCATTCCAAGGATACCATCAGCTGGAATCGAGTCGGTATCACCAATGACGTTAAAATTGCATTCTTGCTGACCGTTGTCTATGAACAACTTCGCCTCACAGGTGCCTGTGGAACTCCTGGTAAATCCAAAGAGTCCCCCAATTCTTATTTTCTGGTGTGTATTTATAGCTGTATCTCTTTTTATTCTAGCGCCCTTGATTAAGCTACAGGTGGAACCAGTGTCAATGAGAAGTCAAAACTTACCTTCTAACGCTATGTCAGATGGCACTGTGATCACAAATTTACTTCTTGAATTCAATTTTTCACTTTTTTTCTCTGCTAAATATTTCTTAAGGCAGTTCTCCGTGTAGTGGTCCCATGTACGGCAGAATTGGCAATAAAGCCCCTCTCTTCCTGAATGGAGTTCATCTTGAAGGCTAGCTGCACAGTTTGCCACTCTGACGTGATGAATTCGGCAATTGGATTCCTCGTGTCCATATTCCTGACATTCAGTACAGGAGGGTACTTGTTGGCACTCTCCCGCAAAGTGTCCACGCTGTCCGCATTGAAAACACTCAATAGATCTGGGAGGTGTTCTCCTTGTCGAAGATGCTTGGTATCTTCCTGATGACACTGGCCCTGTTCTGTGTAAGAATGGTCTCGAATTCTGTCTAGGCTTTTCGCTGCTATATTTCCCCGTTGCCCATCTGTTTGATGCATTTTCTGTGCTCGGCTGTCGGTTTTCTTGCCATATTCCTAATTCTCTCACTTGAAGCCTTTTGGCATCCTTTTCAAAATAACTGGCTTCCTCTCTCACTTCTTCCAGTGACTGAAATTTACGCCCTGTAAGGTACACTTGCGTGAGTCTACTCATCACACCCGCTTTGAAAGTAGCTACAATATCGGCCTCCAACTCGGTTAGTAGTCCCATCTCCCCTCCCGGGTATTTGGCCGAGACAGCCTCCTTAATTTGATCGCGCAGTTCTTTCATTCGATCTGCAAACTCCCTGATGTCCTCTCCAGGCCTCTGTCTACATGCAAGCATTTCAATCCGCAATTCACTGAAAGATTTTCTCGGCAAGTATGCAGTTCTTATTGCTTGCTGCAAAGACTTGAAGTCCTTCGGCTCCTGAGAACTTATCAGGTAATATGCATTATCGGATAAGCGGTACTTTATGCATTTAATCAAAATGCTTTGCTCCGCTGGTTCTAGCCTGTCGTGCAAGTCCTTACTGCAGCTGAGGAAGCGAAATACCTCCTTTGGCAACTTTGGTGTCCTTTCTCCCGAAAACATGGGAATATATTTGGACACCATATCCATGATTTTCTCAAATGTATCTGCCATTTTTTCCACTTTTACCGATTTCTTATATTTTCATCAATTTCGAATCTACTTTGATCTGGTAATTTCATTAACTTCGAAATTTACTTTTTCTCTAACTACGTTTATGCTTCATTCCGACAAATTTATACAACACACTCTAGAAAAAATCTTTTCGCAAAACTCAAATCTTTATTAATCGAATACCAATGCTCTATATAACCTTAAACATGCAAAACTATAATATAACTACCGTACTTCATTACTCTGAATTCAGCTATTATTCGTACATACAGAACAGACACGCTTTCTATAAAAATTTTTATTTGTTCTTACTCAGATGTACACAATCACAAACAAACATAACTAACCATACGTTACTTGAACCCAAAATTATTCTCGTAAAAAACTAGTCTAGTAAAACAACTAACTAACGCAATAAGTTAAATAGACGCCCGTATCATCAACGCCTAAGCCGACACGACGTTGAAAAAATTTCTAAATCTCACGTAGCTAAAAAATAGATTATCTTAAAAATTTTCAACATTACAACATTATTTTATTTTAACTTTTACGCCTTTTTATCTGCATGAAAGAAGCATTATCTTAAACTCAATCACTCAATCAATTACTTTAGGCTGAAAAGTAAATGGAGTAGCTAAAAAATAATGTTAAATAAATGGCGAAGCCAAATGAGGCTTTGCACCAATTTAATTAACGTATACCTTGTTTAAGAAAAAATGGAGCAGCTAAAAAAAGCATAACTCCCAAAAATAATAAAAAATGGAGCAGCTAAAAAAAGCATAACTCCCAAAAATAACAAAAAATGGAGCAGCTAAAAAAGCATAACTCCCAAAAATAAAAACACAACAAACACAATACCTGTATTACAGCAACACTTAAACTTTTACCGGCTGCGCCAAATTGTCGTGTCCCAAAAGCAATCAATCAATAAAACCCAATAATTAACCGCGATAAAACTTTCTTCGAAATAAAACAACGCTCGAATTTCGTGCACGTTATAAATCTTTATTTACTAAAACTTGACCTATCTTAACAATTACTATGTACGCCGCACCGAACGGAAACTTGACACCACTATGCAACGCGACGGCTCACTGGAAGAATAGAATATTACAGGCATTCGCCAGTCTAGTCATTGGTCTTTTATGCACCAATATTCATTGCTTCGCCATGACCAGAGCTCAGCAGCAGAAAGCTCAAGACGCCAATACTAGCTCCTGCGCTGAAACACAGCCCACGGCAGCGGAAAATAAAGAAATTAAACTCCCAGAGGTGTGGACACACAATCCCCTGCTACGCTTAAACAGAATATAAGTCCAGTTAAGGCACCTGAGGTAATCACGAGCCCCAAGGAAGTTCAAACAATCCTAAAGGATTATCACGACTCTCCTTTCGGCGGCCATCAAGATGTCGTTAGGACCTATAAAAGAATTAGACGCAAGTATTGGTGGAGACACATGATTAGCGATATAAATAAATACATCAAAAAATGCCCTAAGTGCCAAACAATGAAAGCATCTCCACAATTTAAGATGCCAATCGTAATAACGGACATCGCAGAACAACATTTTGACAAGGTATAGCTTGATATAGCAGGTCCACTAGAAGAGACCATATCAGGTAATAAATATGTCTTGACTTTTCAAGATAACCTTACCAAGTTTGTCGATGGGTGTACCATACTTAATGGAGAAGCAGTAACGGTGGCGCAAATCTTTTTCAATGAGATTGTCATGCGCTATCGCATTCCAAAGAGAATAGTCACCGATCAGGGAACTAATTTCCTGAGTGAGCTATTCAAGAAGATCTGCAAACTGTTGAAGGTAAAGAATTTACAAACTTCAGCATACCATCCACAGTCTAATGGAGCACTAGAACACACTAGAGCACATAGACCTTTGATAGAATATCTGCGTACTATCGAAGACGAAAATCCCAAAACATGGAACCAATTCCTACAAACCGCTGCATTTGTGTTCAATAACAGTGTACACGAGGGTACTAAATTAACCCCGATGGATTGCCTTTACGGCTTCACAGCGGATGTCCCATCTAATTTAAGACGGGATCCTGAACCTGTTTACAACCACGAACGTTATTACCATATGCTGAAATACAGATTACAAAAACCATATGCGACGGCTCGTAAAAACCTCTTAGCCAGCAAGCAACGTTCAAAGGCATATTACAAAACAGTCAGGCCTCTCCCTTTCCACCTAAGAGACAAAGTACTCCTCAGAAATGAAAGCCGAAACACAAACTGTCTCAAATCTGGGATGCCCCTTATCTGGTAATCAATGTACCCAGTCTAACAAACACTACCATAATAATAGGCAAGCGGCAGGTTCTCATACACAACAACCGTTTGAAGCCCTATTATGAGTAGTATACTGGTACATATATCTTCAGCAAATAAGTTAAGTCTATACTAAATTCCACAATTAAATTATGGTCTGCTAGTTATACACACAAGATCATCTATCATGACTAATTGACTAATGAAGCCTATCCTTCATTTTCTACAGAACATGAAGCACGTATTGGTGTTAATGTGCTATGTCCACCTGGCAAATACAAACGGAATCCTACACAATAATTCCCCTGAACAATACCGGAATACTCTATAAGCACTTAGGTAAATTACAAGTATATCACAATACATGGAATATACTAACGGAGATAAATCTACTGGAATTGGACAACCAAACGCTAGTGGCAGAGCAGGCGGAACACCTAGTGTATAGATTATGCTTGAACCGCTCTCAAACGGATGAACTATGCGTTGTTCAACAAAAACACGTTCATTCACTCTTGGAAAAATCAAGAGAAGAACAAGTGTCATTCGAGAAGTGGTCCCAAGGTGGAGGTCAACAAGATCCCTTTTCGACGGAATGGGGAATGCAATGCATTACCTATTCGGAACCATGGATAGCACTAATGAGCAGGAGGTATATAGTCGACTCGAGGAGCTCGAAACAAACACGAAAGAAGAACAGCCCAAGAGTATTAGTACAAAACTATACTCAGGGGATGACACTAATAATCTCATCCTAAAAGGTACCAAGTCATTAAAAGAGCTGGACGAACAATTAACAAAAATAGCTCCTCATATAAAACACCATCCTACAAATGTATGAGCAACAACATCAGTATTTTTAACTGGTGTTGTCATCACATTGTCGTGTCCCAAAGCAATGCAGGGAAAACAATTAAAAACAACACCGACTTTACTTTTACGTATGATTTTATTTAAAAACACTAACCTAACTCACAAATTATTACTGCGACTATCGCGATTGAAATCTAACACCGAACCGCTATCTTCAATAAACTCCAACTTCTAACTGAACTAACCGATCTAGCGAATCGACCGTGCTCACCTCCATTCAATTAGGCGGAAGCGACTTTGACCCAGTGACCAGCGCAATACCTTGCAATCATAATTACAAAGTATTACGCTAATCACTGCCGACAGCGGGAGCCCCCAATACTGTATGTCAACAAACAGTGAGCCCAGCTGAGTATTTCACTATTTCACATGACTCAATGCCCAGTTACATACAGCAGTGGATGCGACAGTTTACAAGTAAACAATTCGCAATCGCCAAGCATTTCACTGTGCGAAGTAAAATGCTTAGTTATTGCAAATCGTTTAATTACTTGTGCATTTGCTGCTAGCTCGAGTCGTGATGTCACAATTGCACCAATTGAATATTGGATCACGACATTCCTCCCCCCTGAGAAAAACTGATTCCCAAGAGGAATCAGATCGGGGTGCTCAGTTAGATTACAATATATAACTTAACTAATTTATACCAAAATTAAGAGACAATACTCACTATGATCTACACAATTTCTATAGCTATGGTTCGGTTTACATTCTTTACGTCATTTTATGTACATCCTTTACTTCATATATAATTTCTGCTCTATTCTTCTATATTCTTTTCTCATTTTTCTTTCCATTACCTTAACAATGTTTCTTTTTTCTTTTTCATTCCTTTAATTACTTTATAATATATCCATTTCATTTAACTTTTGCTTTTGCATTCTCAATCATTGGCAAATTTTGATATACTAGACTTATCCAATAAACTTAACACTTATTTCTTTCCAAACCATTTTCTTTTCTACTTATTCATTTCTTTTCTTTACAAATGTTACTCTAACATCTTTCTTATAATTTCCTTATTTCCTTGTTTTGATCTCTTCTATCGCTTCTTTGTGATTACATTGTTTTATTTTCACTAATAATTTTTAGCTCATCTGCTGCTTAACAAAATTTTCCCTCTTTACAATATATTTCCTATTCGATTCCTATTATCTTCTAAAATCTATTGACGTTTATAATACTCTATTTTTACAACGACAAGTAATACACATTATAACCCTAATACTACTGTGATTGCTCCAAGCTGCTTCTTGATGAGTGCGGTCCGTTGCGTTCGGTCTTGATTTAGGCTACTAAAAGCTAGACCATATCCGTGGGATAAACTAAGTCCTCTTTTTCTTTGTGGGGCTGCTCTCTACGGGATTATTAAAATGTATTTCCAATAGCGGGATTTTGGGTAGAACGAATCATCAATTTACGCTTGAGATTTTTTGCTTATACGAATGCTCACTATTCTTTTTAGCCGTGCTGGACGCTCCTCCTTTCCTATGCTCATTCTTATTGACCTCTGAATCGCTAACTTGTTAGATATTTTTTGTACTATTTCTAAATGTACGATGGAGTTCTCTCGATTATATCAAGAGTCCACCCGTACATAGAAGGAATAGACTTGCTCTCTCTATATGAATCTGCTAATGTATTTTATACAACTGCATAGCATTCTGCCTGTTCCCAAATCTTTTGATTTATTCAGTGATATGTTTTGAATTTGATGCCATATATAACTTCACTTTGATCTCGACTTATTTGAGTATACTAAAATCTTGCCGTTACTTTTAACCCCTTTCATTTAACTAGATGATCTTGGGGCTTAACTTCTTTGAATCCCTCAGATATCTCAATGTCGGTGTAACTGAGAAATGATGAGTATACCATTCTTTTCTCGTAGTAATTATAGTTGAGATCGAACTTCTGATTCCTCCCGAAGTTCTTTTACTTCTCCAACGGTGCCTTCCTGCTTTGGAAATCAATCTTCAGAGTTCGGTTAATATCTGCAAATAAGAAAGTCGTCGGCGGTGAAAATTCAGTTTTCACAAGTGCTTATCATTATTTTCCCACCCACACTATTGGTCTGATGCTTGCTCCACGTAGTCTATACAGGGATAAATTGATGTCATGATGCGACTGCTACATCTGCTTCCGTTACGTCGAGGTTATTTTACATTGCTTATACAACTTTCTCAATCTTATCTAGTTCTCGGTCTTTCCATTATTCTATAGTTTTAAGCCTTAAACACTTACTACATATTTATTTCTTATATTTACACTTTCATATATATATTCTTCTAACCTAATCTTGCTTATAACTTTGCCAATGATTTACAAACTTTTTCCTTCTACTTTTTTTTGTCAAATAATATTTCTCCTCTTTTGTTTAACTTCTCCTTCTTTTTAATCTCTTATTTCTTTTCTTTTCAATCTTATCTTTTTTTTTAAATCTTGTATTCCTTTTTTTTTAATTCCTGTAATTAAATAACTCTTTTTTTTCAAGTTTCTCTTGTTCTTAAATCTCACTGTCTTCTTCCTAAAAGCATTTGCTTACCTCCTTACCTTTTAATTTATAAATTACCCTTAAATTGGATCCACTGGGTTACTTATATTTCCTTCCATATTCCTCCTGGCCACAGACTACCAAACTCCGATCATCGAATTTGTTCTGAAATTAGAGGGAATTTGTTGGAAATCTTTTTGGTTACATACCCCTATTCCTGGGTCATAACCGTTACCTACCTTGTAAGGGTTTATTGAACTTGTAGCCAAAGTTGAACTTTCAACATGAATAAAGTTCCGTTCCCTTACTTTCCTTCTGCCTTGATGGACTTCTGTCCTATCTGGCTTCCTTTTATCTCCCTGCGATTTAAACCTACCTTTCTGCAGAACCCCCTGGACTTTCCCTAGTTGAGGATAACAATTGTTCCTACCATTATAGCGCCATCCAGATCGTTTAGGATACTTACGAGGTCCGTGCCATTCGTGCGAGGAGTTCATGGTTTTGACAGGGTAGGCTCTTGCATTCGCGATTCTAACAAATGCAGGTCCATCTCCCAGCTTATTTCCGCTATACCCGTAATACCTATGTTGTGTCCTACTTCCATTATTGACTTCTTCATTTCTTACCTTATCAAGTCCCGCACTGTCCTCAGATGTGCTCCAGGTCTTCTGCCATATTGGTGTGCTCTTCTCTCCGTGTCTTGAAGCGGGCTCTACATTGCATGTTATACCTTTCCCTTTGTTGTCTGGGTTATTGCTACTTGGTGTGATGTATTCTGCCACATTAATTTGACCCTCTTCTACTCTGTCTTGTGAAGGATTTTCTAGACTATAACAATGGAAAGCAGTCGTCACAACTTCTCCACTAGCGGCGACACAAACGGCACTTTCTTCTTCTGCTTCAGCGCCTTGTATCCACAATTTCCTCCTCATGCAGTCGATAACAGCTCTATCACTGAGGAAATCCATCCCAAGGATACCGTCTGCTGGAATTGAATCTGTGTCGCCTATGGCGTTAAATCGACAGGCCTGCTGACTGTTATCTATAAGCAAATTCGCCTCACAAGTGCCTATGGAGTTCCTAACAAATCCAAACAGTCCTCCAATTTGTATTTTCTGATGTGTTTGTATCGGTGTATTTCTTTTTATTCTATTAATTTTAATCAAACTACACGTAGACCCAGTGTCGATTAAAAGCGTAAGCTTGCCTTCTAAAGCTATGTCTGATGGCACTGTGATGACAAATTTATTACTGGAAGTCAATTTTTCTTCTTCTCTATCTGCTAAATACTTCTTTACGCAGATATCCGTGTAATGGTCACGTGTTCGGCAGAATTTGCAATACAGCCCCTCCCTTCCTGAATGGCAGTTATCTTAAATGCTAGCTGCACAGTTGGCTACTCTGACGTGATGAATTTGGCAATTGGATATCACGTGCCCATATTCCTGACATCCCGTACAGAAAGGAACTTGTTGGCACTCTCTCGCAATGTGTCCAGGTTGAGCGCATTTGAAGCATTTGACAACTCTGGGCTGTTGTGCTGCCCTAGCCGGAATTTCCCAGTTCCTTCCTGATTGGTTTGGCCTCCGTATCGATGGAAAAGGTATGTGGGACTGTCTCTGTCTTTCAACATTAAAATTACTAGTCATCCCTCCTTCCTGTGATGATTCTCTGTAATATTCTGGTGTTTTTTTCCATACCCCTGGTACCTTAATTTTAAGTCTCCTAGCATCCATCTCAAAGTAGTCGGCCTCCTCACGTGCTTCAGCCAGAGATCGAAATTTGCGTCCCGTCAAATATAGCTGAGTAGTCTGCTGCATAACACCCGCCTTGAACGTTGCCACCGCGTCTGCCTCAAGTTCCGCTATCAATTCCCCCAACTTTGTCTAGATACTTAGCCGAAACTGCCGCCTTGATTTGACACAGTAGCTCTTTAAGTCTATCCGCATAGTCTTTTATGTCGTCACCGGGGCTTTGAACGCATGCTATCATTTCAGCTCGGAGCTCACAGTACGATTTTTTTGGCATATAGGCAGGTTGAATTGTCTGCTGCAATGCCTCAAAATCCTTCGGCTCCTCCGAGCTTACTAGATAATATGCGTCGTCTAACAAGCGATATCTTACACATTTCATGAAGATTGGCTGTTCCTCGGCCTTTAAACGATCGTAAAGATCTTTGCAGCAGCTCAGGAAACTGTGAACTTCCTTCAACAGTTTTGGCGTTCTTTCTCCAGAAAACGTGGGTATGTATCTGAACACCAAGTCCATGACTTTATCATAAGCATCGGCCATGGTTTCCTTGCTGGTTTCTCTGAGTTTTTTTTTCTGCACTTTTCCTTCACTCGTCTTTGCTAAGGTCTGCTTTTTTGTTTTCGCTTAAAATGACTCCTCGTACCCGATTACGATTACGTTCAACGCGATTACGACCAATGTGACATTAAGAAACTTTTTACAATCAAATCACGATTTAGAATTATTAACTTATTACTACATACCTCTGAACTTTCACACTTTCACCCTTTTTCCCACACAAAGAAAATTAACCAAAAATTATAAATTTCATAGTAATAATAACAAAAATATTTTAGCCCACTTAACGCAAAAACTGCTCTCATTCACCCACAAAAATACATATATTCCCCTTCTGGCCTTTTCTTTTAGTCTCTTGAATATTTTTATATATTCACCTTGCCAATTTTAATCCTAATTCCCCAAAAACCATACATAAAATATCAACATCACAATAATCCCATAAGTTAATTAATTTTCCCTCCTGTGAAACTAAACAACTTACTACCTCACCCCTAGCACATCCCTGAAGATAACCCAATACTATACTTTCCACTCACTCAACAGAAAATAATCACATCACAAACATTCAGATTGATGCTGATACACTATGCGCAACATTATCGCCCACAAACAGAGCCCCAATGAATAACGTATATCAATACTTTAAAATTAGACGTACTTCACTTAATCTAGCAATTCTTAGATTAATTCTGGAAAGTAAATGAAATTAACAATGGAGCAGCTAAAAAAAAGCGTTAACTCCCACAAAATACAACACAACGGAGCCGCTAAAAATGCGTTACTCCCACACCTAAAAAAAAACGGAGCGGCTAAAAAAGCGCTACTCCCACACTTTAAAAAAAATGGAGCGGCTAAAAAAAAGCATTAACACCCATACTTCACCAAAAAAAAAATGGAGCAGCTAATAAGCTTTACTCCCACAAAATACAAAAAACCGGAGCAGCTAAAAAAGCATAACTCCACAATTCACAAAAATATGGAGCAGCTAATAAGCTTTACTCCCACAAAATACAAAAAACCGGAGCAGCTAAAAAAGCATAACTCCCACAATTCACAAAAATATGGAGCAGCTAATAAGCTTTACTCCCAACAAAATACAAAAAACCGGAGCAGCTAAAAAAGCATAACTCCCACAATTCACAAAAATATGGAGCAGCTAATAAGCTTTACTCCCAACAAAATACAAAAAAATTAATTGAAATGAATTATTTCACTCAAGAAAAATAACACTTACCTACTTTTTATCCGGCTGCGCCAAATTGTCGTGTCCCAAAGCAATGCAGGGAAAACAATTAAAAACAACACCGACTTTACTTTTACGTATGATTTTATTTAAAAACACTAACCTAACTCACAAATTATTACTGCGACTATCGCGATTGAAATCTAACACCGAACCGCTATCTTCAATAAACTCCAACTTCTAACTGAACTAACCGATCTAGCGAATCGACCGTGCTCACCTCCATTCAATTAGGCGGAAGCGACTTTGACCCAGTGACCAGCGCAATACCTTGCAATCATAATTACAAAGTATTACGCTAATCACTGCCGACAGCGGGAGCCCCCAATACTGTATGTCAACAAACAGTGAGCCCAGCTGAGTATTTCACTATTTCACATGACTCAATGCCCAGTTACATACAGCAGTGGATGCGACAGTTTACAAGTAAACAATTCGCAATCGCCAAGCATTTCACTGTGCGAAGTAAAATGCTTAGTTATTGCAAATCGTTTAATTACTTGTGCATTTGCTGCTAGCTCGAGTCGTGATGTCACAATTGCACCAATTGAATATTGGATCACGACAACATGTACGGTGCTGTACCTGGTCGCCAAATGGCTAGTCCCATTCATAAAAAATTATCGATCAGGCACATCTGAAAAAAGCCCAGAGGCAGTGGAACAAATCAAAACAACTTAACCTACCCCTCTCAAAAGGACCCGCACCCTGCCACCTACTAGGTCAGTGCAAGTGGTATAGTGTCACCACTTCAAACGGTCACAATAATGAAGCATTATCACTGGTAATAGCATAAAAAAAAAGAGAATGTAACCGGTCCCAACAAACCGGAAAAAATTAAGCAAAGCAAAAAAATAAAAATAAAACGTTAATAAAAACAAAAACCAAAGGAGAGAGGACATGTATAAATAATTATTAAAGCGTAGAAATAAGAAAACAAGTCTATAATAGATATAAATAAAAATACAAAAACAAGGACGGAAAACACGTTCTTAAAGACCTCTTGATAGAAAAATAAATAAATAAATAATGTAGTAGTAAAACCACATAAGCATGTGGAATAATCTCTCTCGTTGAAGCATTTTTTTTTAATAAATAAAATAAATACTAGTAGAAATATAACAAAAAATAGAATTACAGATAGAAAAATAGATAACATATGTATATTACAAATAAAAGTAATAAAATTAGTATTGTAATAAGACTAACCTAGCATAAAAACTAAATAAACACTAACACTAAAAATAAGGCATAATATACAAGTAGATGTTTAAAAGCAAAAAATACACATAGATTAGCACTTAACAAAATAATATAAGAGAAAATATCATATGTAAACAAAAAAAAAAGTGAAAACCAAAAAACAGTGCCAAACCGACCAATAGCCGAACCACCGAAAAAGCCCCAACAACAACTTCCCCTGAGAATTATTCCTCTTCAAAGAATAATCCTCTTTTTCGCAGAGGAAGGATTGTTGCCTACAAAAATTACCTAAAATAGGTAAATTAAAAAACAATTATAATTTACTTAATCATCATACATAGGTATAAGCTAATCATGCTTAAAACATGGTTAGCTTATCTCTCTGCAAAGCGAAAAATTTCCATCAGCAATTTCTTCACATTCCTTTGCATAAAATAATCAAAATATTTTTCCACAAAACGACTTGGGAAAAATAAAAGTTTTAAGTTTCAACCCAAGTCGTTTCAATAGAAAAAAGCCCCACCTTCAGTAAGATTTGTCAAAAGCACAATATGTATGTACGTATGTATAAATATAACAGTTGTCATCGCCAGAAGAAGAGTCTTGTTTTAGACGTTGCAGTGTTAAGAAGCGAAAGTAATAAAGAAGCGATAGTGTGTAATTAGATTGCGATAATTGAAAGCACAGTGTTAGCGATAATTAGAGTTGAGTTGATTAAATAAATGTTTGTGAACTTTATATGATTAGAGTGAAATAAAGAACTTATATATTAATTTTTTAATATTGTGTTTTAAATAACGAACCAAAGGCCACGCTCGCAACAACTGGTGTCAGAAGTGGGATATATTTGAGAAATAAAGTGGTGGCAATTGACTGAAAAATTAAAAGTGTGATTAATTTTGTGGAATTGTGTTAAATTTTAAAAGTTCTGGAAAATAATTTATATTCAACTGTGAGTGAATTACTACAGTAATGGGGCGCAAAGTGGAGGAGCTTCGAATACAGGATTTGAAAGTGGAGCTAGGGATCCGCTCATTACAAACGACAGGTGCAAAGAAAGTTCTAGTCGAGCGACTTAGACAAGCTTTGATAGCGGAAGGAAAGAATCCTGAGACATTTGTTTTCGAAGAGAACTTGGAAGGAACCGAATTTGAAGAAGAGCCTGGGATGAAAATGGAACAGTTTTTGAGTATTTTAATGAGTAAAATGGAAGCCCGTTTTGATGAGCAAAAGAATTCTCTCGAGGAACAAAAGAATTCTCTAGAATCACGTTTAGATGAAAAAAAGAAATCTATGGACGAACAGAAGAAATCTATGGACGAACAAAAGAATTCTCTCGACGAACAAAAGAATTCTCTCGAGGAACAAAAGAATTCTCTGGAATCACGTTTAGATGAACAGAAGAAATCTATGGACGAACAAAAGAAATCTATGGAAGCCCGTTTTGATGAACAAAAGATTGATTTTGAGGAACAAAAGAAATCTCTGGAAACCCGTTTGGACGAACAAAAGATCTCTCTGGAGAATTGTCTAGCAACTCGTTTGGAGGAACAGAAGACTTTCCTGAAAAACTCATTAGACGAACAAAATTTGAAAATTGAAGGAATCGAGCAGGAACTGGCGGAAGCTCAACAAAAAGTCACCGAGCAGCTTGACAGTTTTAAGTCAGATCTGGAAAGAATAAAGCATCGTCAGCCTCTTAGCGTAGCAACTGAAATATCCGGTGCAGGTAGAGTGAAACCTCCCATATTTGACGGACAAAATTCGTGGCATATCTTCAAGAGACAATTCGAGGCAGCTTCAGAGGTAAATGGATGGAATTATGAAGACAAAGCTATAGCTCTGGTGTTAGCACTTCGAGGTCCTGCGTCAGAACTCTTACAAACTGTACCGATTGAAAATCAACGTAATTACTCTTCATTAGTACAGGTGATAGAATTACGTTACGGAGATGAGCACATGCAGCAAGTATATCGCCTACAGCTGCGCAACAGGATTCAAAAACATGGCGAATCACTACAACAACTGCAGGCAGATGTAGAAAGATTAGCGCATCTATCATACTCCAGCGTGAATGCGGATTTTCTCAATGAAGTGGCGACGGAGGCATTTGTGAACGCTATTACCGATCAAAATTTACAACAAGCGTTAAGGCTAGCAGGAAAGAAATCAACAGCAGAAGCACTAGCCTATGCATTAGCATACGAATCCGCCAGACAAGCTTCACGAAGTGCAGTACGAGTGAGAGAAATTTCAGTGGAAGAATGTATTTGTAATAGAGTGCAATCATCACAGAGCCCGCCTTCACGTGGTGTCCCTCGATGCTGGAATTGTAATAAACCAGGGAACCTTCAAAGAGACTGCAGAAAACGTCGACGAAGGGAATCACCAGAAGAAGAGGGGAAAGAAGAATGCCAAAGATGTCGAGCCAGGGAACAAGCTATTCGTGGAGAGACTAGATATCAAACAGCGACTAGTCGCATCGTCTCTCCTCTTGAGCAGTCGGAAAACTAGTAAAAACCAACTTCGTGGGGCAGAAGTTGGTTGGTGGAGTCGACAGCCCCGAAGTCATCATCCAAGTAAGTCAGTTACAGAGAAATAATAGCAGTCTTGTTATATATGGAAGTGTAGGAAAAAATGACTGCGCAGTTACTATTGATACTGGAGCTTCAAGATCAATTATTAGAGCAGAACTTGTTAAGAACAAATGGCTTCACAACACCACTAAATATCTACTAAGAACAGCAACTGGAGCGGCAGCACAGGTGTTTGGAGAAATAACTTTAGATGTTCAACTAGTCGAACTACTATTTCCTCACACTTTCCTGGTTTCAGACATAATGGATGACTGCATTCTTGGAATAGATTTCATGACCACATACAAAATAAATCTGGATGTCGGAGAGCGGATTCTCAAATATGGCAACATAGAAATTCCTATGAAACTAGGAGAAGAAGCAGATCATCCTGCGAAAGTAAGGACGATGGTTTGCGAAAATATTACTCTTTCGCCATGCTCCGAGACACTAATATGGACAAAGCTTACTGATGACATCGGGACCTACCGATTCTATCTGGTGGAGCCTAGCCCCACAAAAGTTACATCGAACATCATCGTTGGCAAGACTTTAGTGAAGGCAGAAGGTGCAACATTAATTCCAGTCAGAGTGCTTAACACATCCGAAAACGAGGTACAACTAAAAGAAGGTGCTATAATTGGAAATTGTGAACCCGTTTACCAAATCGTCAATTTAGATAATGGTAGTAATGTCAAGGAGACAAAAACTATACCAGCTACTACCCAACAGGTTCAGAAACTTCTCTCGTCCAGTGCCTTAAGTGAACAACAACACAAAGATGCCAAAGAGGTGATCGATGAATTTTCGGAATTATTTGCAATGAATGATGATGACTATGGTAAAACAAATCTTGTTCAGCATCGAATCGTTACAGGAGATTCCAGACCCATTCGACAGACACCACGAAGATTGCCATTAGCCAAACAACCAGAAGTTGCAGACATGATGAACTCCATGAAGAAACAAGGCATAATAGAGGAATCTAACAGCCCTTGGACATCGCCGGTTGTTCCGGTTAGGAAGTAGGATGGCAGCACCCGATTCTGTGTAGACTACCGCCAACTAAATAACGTGACGAGAAAAGATAGCTATCCATTACCAAGGATTGATGACACATTGGATACCCTTTCCGGAGCGCAATGGTTTTCCACGCTGGATTTGAAGAGTGGTTACTGGCAAGTGGAAATACATCCCGAGGACCGAGAGAAAACTGCTTTCTCAGTTGGCAGTGGCTTATGGCAATTCAAAGTAATGCCATTTGGGTTATGTAATGCTCCAGCCACATTCGAACGACTAATGGAATGTGTTCTACGAGGTTTAACCTGGAAAACATGTCTTGTCTATTTGGATGACATAATAGTAATCGGAAGGACATTCATGGAACATAAAAACAACTTACGGGACATACTTCAAAGACTCAAAGATGCAAAATTGAAGCTCAGTGCGAGTAAATGTGCTCTATTCAAAAATGAAGTTAAATATTTAGGGCACATAGTTTCATCACAAGGAGTAAGAACCGATCCAGAGAAGATAGAAGCCGTCAAAAATTGGCCAGCACCAAAGGACAAACATCAATTACGGAGTTTTCTTGGTTTAGCTACCTACTACAGGCGATTCGTGAAAGGTTTTGCAGATATAGCAAGAAGCCTACATCAACTTACCGAAAAGGGAAAGCCGTTCATATGGTCGGATAAATGCAACGAAAGTTTTGAAAATTTGAAGCAACAGCTCTGTGAAGCTCCAGTACTTCACTACCCAAAGCTGGGAAAAACATTTATATTAGACACGGATGCCAGCAATGAAGGTATTGGTGCAGTGCTTTCGCAGGAGGAGAATGGTCAAGAAGTTCCAGAAGCTTACTATAGTAAGGCACTTTCAAAGTCAGAGAAAAATTATTGTGCTACAAGAAAGGAGCTACTTGCCATTGTAAGTTCAAAAAAGCATTTTCATAAATATCTCTATGGGCAGAAATTCATCCTTCGCACCGACCATGCAGCACTTCTGCAGTTTAAGAATCCTGAGGGACAAGTGGCGAGATGGATAGAGCGACTCCAGGCTTATGATTTTGAAATACAACACCGAAGAGGTCGTATCCATGGAAATGCAGACGCCCTTTCACGACGTCCATGTAAACTTGAATGCAAACATTGCGCCCGGATAGAAGAAAAAGAAACAACAGCAACTATACAGTTGGTAACCGTGGAACCATCTACAGGTTGGGACAACGAGGACCTGCGAACAGCACAACGAGAAGATCCGGACATTTCACCTATTCTTGCTTGGAAAGAAGACATGGAAAGACCAGACTGGAAGGATATTTCGGAACGGAGTGAGAAGCTGAAAAGTTACTGGGCTCAATGGAACTCTTTTCATGTTGAATGTGTTATATTAAAACGCAAGTGGGAAGCACCTAATGGCGAATCTTTCTGAATGCAAATAGTCGTGCCGGCATCAAACGTCAAAGATGTTCTAGAAGAAATGCACGGTGGAACCTCTGCAGGACATTTGGAAGTGAACAAAACCATTTCCAAAATACGAGAAAAGTTTTATTGGTTACATATGTGAGAAGATGTGGAGGAGTGGTGCCGCAGATGCACTGTCTGTGCTGCTTGCAAAGGGCCGCAACACAGAAGCAGAGGAGAAATGCATAAGTATAATGTCGGAGCCCCCTTTGAAAGGATAGCTATAGACATCGCAGGACCTTTTCCTGAAACGGATGGCGGTAATCGTTATATATTAGTTGCCATTGACTATTTCAGTAAATGGCCTGAAGCTTATGCAATCCCTAATCAAGAGGCAACCACAGTTGCGGAACAAATAATAACGAATTGGGTCAGTAGGTTTGGTGTGCCTCACGAACTTCATTCGGACCAAGGACGGAACTTCGAATCGCGGACTTTCCAGGAGATGTGTAAAATGTTGGGAATTAGAAAAACTAGAACAACTCCTCTACACCCACAATCTGATGGCATGGTAGAGCGCTTCAACAGAACATTGATCGAGCATCTAAAGAAAGTAGTTGACTATCATCAACGCGATTGGGATCGACATATTCCTGTGTTCCTAATGGCTTATAGATCAGCCGTTCATAGTACTACCGGACAAACCCCAGCTAAAGTCATATTCGGAAGAGAGATGCGTTTACCTAGCGACCTCAAATTCGGTACCCCCAGAGGTGAACAAAAGTTACCAGAAGACTACGTATCGGAGCTCAAACAACAATTATTGGATGTACACGAGGCCACGAGGACGAAATTAGCAACAAATACTGATCGGATGAAGACCCGCTATGCCTTACGCGCTAATTCCGCAGGATTTAACGAAGGTGATCTTGTTTGGCTGTACAACCCGAAACGACGTAAGGGACGTTCTCCAAAATTGCAACAACACTGGGAAGGACAATATTCAGTAGTAACTAGAATTAATGACGTGGTATACAGGATTCAGCGTGGCACAAGAGGCAAGCACAAAATTGTTCATTTGGACCGCTTGTGTCAATACTACTAGCATCAAGACCGTGGACCACCTGTTGTTCGGGACGAACAAGTTTAAGAAGGGGGCAGTGTTACGTGCAATAGAAAGAGACAACTGGTGACATCTACTGGCAATAAGCAACTTCAGGTTCGGAGAGTAAATGACTTCAGGTTCGGAGAATCAATTATGAAATCTACAGGAAAGTTCAGGAATAGAACAAATAGAATAGTCAAGAAGCTTTTGGAATAGAACACTCCAGAATAATCCGGAGTGTTTGTAGGGTATAAATATAACAGTTGTCATCGCCAGAAGAAGAGTCTTGTTTTAGACGTTGCAGTGTTAAGAAGCGAAAGTAATAAAGAAGCGATAGTGTGTAATTAGATTGCGATAATTGAAAGCACAGTGTTAGCGATAATTAGAGTTGAGTTGATTAAATAAATGTTTGTGAACTTTATATGATTAGAGTGAAATAAAGAACTTATATATTAATTATTTAATATTGTGTTTTAAATAACGAACCAAAGGCCACGCTCGCAACAATATATAACAAAAGTGGTTGTTGTATATAACAGGCCAATAACATGTCTAACAACGCCAGTGTCATCTAAAGTGAGAAACATAACTGTCAAATACGGGGAAAAAGTCATTAGGTTAGTCATTAGTTAGGTAGGAAGAGAAAAGAAAAGCTGGACAAACAAAGAAAAAGGGATCAGTTCACGAGCAGGAGACGACTCGAAGGAAGTAATCAAGAAAAAAAAACAAAAACATGGTACAAGAAAGTATGGGAAACTCGAGATAACTACTAGCGTGCCGTTTTTTTAATTTTTTCATTCTTCAGGCCATCACTTTTTTGGAGCGCCTGTAAAATTAGCCGAACAATTTCTTATTCAGTGCAGGAACATATTATATTACGAAATTTATATTGAACGAAATTAAGTAATATAATAATTTATATTATCAAATTTATACTGAATGAAATTAAGGTCGCCAGTCGCCAAAGAAAACAATTTAAAAAAAACGTGCTTACGTGATGTACAATCCCTTCTGGACTCAGTGAGTGTATGTATGTAAACATGTATGCCTATTGTCCAGCCTGCCAGTAGAGCGAGCTATCAGCTGATAGATGAGACTTCACATCTAACTTGCCTCACTCAACATTAGTTCCATAACAAGATTACTTACATGCAACGAAACGGAATGGCAAATGTATCCGGTCCGGGCTTTTGTAAAAACAGGTTTTTCTGAAATATTGACAGAGTTGGTTCCAAGGTTATTGCTGTAATCCTATGTTATGTTCCAAAGTTGTTGCTGTCTATAATATTTGAACGCATGCGCTTCTGTTTACATTCGTTTTGCTCTGAAGACGTTATGTGGGAGAAACTTATCCTGGCCAAAGGCTTTCAATGGAGATTTGTCTTACATTTCCCGGATAATATAGTCGGAATAACACGTCCATGAATAGTAACAAGAAAGTAAAGCGAAACCAATCTCCTTGATTTAACTCTTATGGTAGCATAGGAGGGAGCATACTTCGACGTGAAGTCCATGTTGTCATCATTCTGTGAACGGCGAGATACCTGCCGCTGTCACAGCCCACATACAAAAAAATTTTCATGCCTGCAAAAAAAACACGCAGCACCACATCCGGTCCAGAAGGGACCCTTACACCACTTACACTTACTTACTGTCGAAGACATAGCTGTTGCGTCTTCACTGCCGTGCCCCATCCACGCTGCGACATCATAACAATTTCCTGAGGTGGTGGTCTTGCTTTAGATTCTAAGCGGCGCCATTACATAATGAATACAATAAGATAATGTATCCTAATACTATATTAATGGGTGAATTTATTAGTTACGATTCCTGAAGGATCAGGAGACCTACATATGTGCATAACAGAGAATTTTATTTCCTTTAAGACTACCAAGCAAAGTCTCAACTAAATGCTATTATGATATTCTTGTTATGATAAGTTATCTATTGAAATGAATTTTAAACACGTTCTGTTGCCTTAGGGTCTGTGTTGGCAGGTAACCAAGAATATTGGACCGATTTGGTGGACGAGGGTTAAAGAAGAAAAAAACCCTTTACTTGAGATTTAAATTTTATTTCTGGAAGTGACTAGACTAATGTCTAACTTCCAACTAACTTTAACATATCATATATCAATTACAATGCAGCTGGGATGATAACAATGAGCATGAAGTTACGGTAATAACAATAGATAAATTTGTGAACAAAAGATGTTAGTCGACTAGTTTGGAATCTCAAAATACAAATGTGATGATGATTGGCTTCTGGGTGCTGTAGCTATATGATGTAACGCCCGTCTCGTCTAAATGCTGATGAAATATCCAATGAAGAGGTCACCCAGAAAGCCGCCCGTCATGTGTAATTCGTAGGACCAAATGAGCATCGTGATATTTTGTTAACGAGGACGAAACCTTCAGCGATGAAATCTGAAAAGAGTTATATAAATTTATGGGTTAGAGTTGGCGTCGAATTTGTTATCTTCTGAGAATGGCAGGAGAATAAGTTTTACTATGGGTTTTTGAAGTATACCGGTTTTGGTTCGTATACTAGCTACTCGTCCTAAATCATCCAAGCCGGGATGTGTGGAAATGACTCGACCTAGTAGCCATCTTGACGGCGACAAGCGATCGTCCTTGATCAATATCATATCATCAACCTTTAAGGAGTGCATTGGTTTGTTCCATTCATTCCGTTGTTGTAACTGATTGAGATAATCGTCGGACCAACGTTTACAGAAGTCTTGATAAAGCCTTTGTAATAATTGACAACGATTCAGTTGATTTTCACGAATATCCTGTAAGTTTGGTTCAGGAAAGGAAAGAAGGGCGCTGCCGACCAGAAAATGACTCGGTGTGAGTGCGTTCATGTCATTCGGCTCTGTGCTGTGATGTATAATTGGCCGCGAGTTTAATCATGGTTCAATTTGAAACAAAAGCGTTGTCAATTGCTCGAACATTAATGTTGTTTGTCCGATTACTCGCTTTAGGTGATGCTTCACGGATTTGACGGCAGCTTCCCATATGCCGCCGGTGGTATAAAATGCCATCCATCAGAATCAAAGAGCTTCAGAAGATCATAGGATTGATGAGCCTGCTTTAGGTAGTACACATTAGTAGTATATATTTACCACGGCGAGCAGTGAAATGTCGAAATGCAGCGAGGAAGGTTTCAGCTGTGAGGTCACTCACTAACTCTAGATGCACGGCTTTAGTATCTAAGCATATGAAGACAGCAATGTAACCCTTGAGTATTTTTCTACCACTTCGATACCTTCGATACCACTATGAAGAAAAGCTGGCGCAGGTTTAACGCGATAGGGAGGAAGATCGACCATCAGTTGTGTTGTTGCTGGGCCTTCGAGTGTCGAAAGGGGCTGATACACTTGTACATGTGTTGACGTACACGATCTAGTCCGCCTAGCATCCAGAATTTCGTTCGCAGGAGACTCAGAGTGAGTTGAAGACCCCCATGAAGTGATTAAAGCGTGAAATACAATTGCGACTTCGCAGTCGACTTCGACTTTGCCCAAATGATTAATGCATGTGGCAAGATACAATTGCAACTTCGACCTCGACTTCGACTTCGACTGCAAATAAACTTTGCTCAAAGTTCAAAGTTGGTGTCTCCTGCAACCAACTTCAGTTCAATTACATCTGCCAAATTAGCCGGCACTTCTGGTTTGTTTGTGTTTTGCTTCGGCTGTGAAATTATGGAGGAAAAATTAATCGAGTTAGTTAGGGATCAGGAAATATTGTGGAACATTAAAAGTAAGGCATACAGAAATGTCCACGTAAAGGAAAAAGTTTGGAAGAAAATCAGCGAGTCACTAAATATTACTGGTAAGCGTTGTTTATCTGCATTCCTTCGTAGCGTTGCTTATGTGTACAAAATTGTTTATTTTAGCTGAAAGGGCCCAAAAGAGGTGGAGGAGTCTGCGCGATAAATACAGGATGGAAAAAAATAAAAAAAAGCGGCATCAGGGAGTGAAGCTACTTATGACACCGTTCGGCGATTTTATGACCACCTAAAATTTTTAGATTCTAGCCTGGAGCCAAGAAAGTAAGCTAATAAATATATTTTTCAATTTATGTCAATCTTATAAAAAAAAAAATTTTTTTAATAGAACACACACGGCTGAAAGGAATGTATCCCAAGCAATCCCAGAAATTGTGGTAGCGGAACCTGAGAATTTTTTTGACGACATCATAGAAGAATGTTTACCTGATGATATAGCACAACCATCATATCATGATATCGACGATTCATCGGCTTCATTGAGCTATTTACCATCTTATACGCCAACAAAATCAGGCCCAAAGAAAGGAAAAGCTGCCGCTCAAAAAAATGTCCTTGAAAAAGCGGGAAGTGAATTTTCAGAACTCGTGGCAACAGTGAAGGATATAATGAAACCAAGAAGCTCCATCAATTTATTTTTTAATTCTCTCTCTCTTCAAATTGAAGAGGCCAACTTAAGTAAAGTGCAGTGGATGGGACTCCAGCAAGAGCTTCTTACTAACACAGTGCGGGTTATAGGCGAAGCTCAGCGCAATAACAATAATTGCTAAAACCGCAATTTTGTGTGAAATGTCGTAAACATTATTTTTCGGGAAAAAAAATGTAATTTATTGCTTTATTTATTCTGGTGGAGGTGCTTTTTTTAGTTTTTCAGTTAGTAATAAAATAATATATACATGTGTTCATTTTAAAAGCAAAGAAAGATGTGATAGAAGCTGTGAAGTAAAAAAAATGTAATTTAGTGATTTATTTATTCTGGTGGAGGTGCTTTTTTTAGTTTTTCAGTTAGTAATTACTATAAGTATATATATATATACATATGTTCATTTTACAAGCAAAGAAAGATGTGATCGAAGCTGTGAAGTAAAAAAGACTGAATTTGGAAAATATATTTATTTTTTATTTCAGTATTTCGTGTTTTAATTTCTAATTAAATAATTTTTTAAAACATCTCTTAACCTAAAAGCATTTCTAGAAGCATTCAGTCCAGTATTTTGTTTGAAAGGTCGTAGTTGTTGATTTTCTTGCCGCCAAAGACCCTCTACTATGATTCCATTCTCTAAATGATCAATATAATTCGTGGGGCAGTAAGCGTTGTCATTCATTTTGCAGAAATTGTGCAGCAAAACCACTCCTTTCACTATTTTGTCGACGTTATCAGGATAACAATTTATAGTAGTAAACAATATGCGCCATCTGCTGGTTAAGACACCGAAAGAGTTTTCAATAAGCCTTCGAGCCTTTGAAAGCCTAGTATTAAAATACTCTTCGTCAGCCCGCAATCCTCTTCCGGGAAAAGGGCGCATTAAATTCCTCTTCAGAGGAAAAGCACTATCTGCGACGAAATAATGCGGAAACATTATATTTGAGTCTGGCAAATTCTTGTCCTTTGGGAGTGGCAGTGTCTCATTTAAGATTTGCTTCCCGAAAACACTATTTGAGAAAACTCCTCCATCGCTTTGGCTTCCGTATGCCCCAATGTCAATTGCTGTGAAGCATAAGTTTATGTCACAAGCAGCTAATAGAATTATGCTGTGATGTCCTTTATAATTAAAATATTCGGAGCCAGCATTCGGAGGGCACTTAATATTAACGTGCTTCCCATCAATGGCCCCTACGCAATTAGGCATCCCGCTCAAAGTATAAAATTCGTCAGCTATGCGTCTCCATTCGTCTTCATTAGGCTGCGACAGATAAATAGCAGATAATTCATCCCACAGGCTGTCACATGTCTCTAGAATAATATTTCCAACAGTGCAAACAGCCATTTTAAATGCCCAAGATAAAATCTGCCTTGGGGCTCCATGAGCCAAGTAACTGCAATTGCATATTATTTTGAAATGCTGCCTGGTGCAATAATATTATGAAATACTTACATGAGAGTAAGAACCAATCTACATTCTGGATCAATAGCTTCTCTCCGTGAATTTTTCATCAGTTTCGGCCTAATTAACTGTAATAGTAAATTAAATTGTGGCACGCCCATCCGCACAGCCTTATAAAACTGCGGCTCATCCCTACATTTAATGACACTAAATGTCTGGGTGAAAAACCCGTGGAGTTCCCTCTCATTTTTTTCGAATATCTCCCGCACCCATATTGTCCTTTGGCTTTGCGAGATTGCACATAAATTTTTAAAAGCCTTATACACGGCACAAATTAATAAAAAAAAATTGCACTTGATCAGAAAAATCCATTTTAATACGCGATTCACACAAACGTCAAATACAAAATGACAGCAACAGCAATTGCACCTTGACAAAGTCGAAGTCGTAATTTAATTACAAATTTCACCTCAGCGTCGACTTCGACCGAAAATCAAGTCGAAGTCGAGTGAGAAGTCGCAATTGTATTTCACGCTTAATGCTCCCTTCTATGGTAATATCGCAGTATGTTTTGCATCGAATGCGCAATTGCATGTTGAAGCCGTCCGCCAACACGCAATATCCCAAATTTATAATGGTGAGGAGTTAGTCGTATTAAAGAGCTTCGCGAGTAGAGTTGTTTCCCTCGTGATAAGGCCATTATTTCCGTTGAAAATTCAGTCCGTTGAACGAATGGTATCCAATATTTCAGAGCATCCTTCATCTCATCAACAAGGAACTATTCCTGTGTCGAGTATGATTGCCTTAAACTTATAAACGTTAGACAGTAAACAGTTACTCGCAATAATTTCTTCATCGATGAATATTTGCATAACAGAACACACCATACGGAATCAGCAGCTATCATATTAGTATATGAATCATTTGCCTTTCTTCAAGGTGACTGACAGCTACCGGAGAGGCAGGTTGTGCTGGCCAGCTGCTGGAATGTCGAGACAACTAGCCCGGTCCTTTCCATCATGTTTCAGCAGCTAACATGTCTGATGGTCTTGTTTATACCGCGGATAAGTTAATTTACTTGGTCTCCAATTTATATGTAATACAGGTCCTATGTACCATTAATATGTTGCTAGATGCAAGAGTGATGCATTCTTGCAAACACGTTTGTTGTCGGATGGCTGTAGAGCAAAGGTGCTTGTACCTACACGTTCAGATTTGTTGATGGTGCAAGAGTACTTAACCCTTACACCGAACTTGATTAAATCGTCGAGATGAATACTGTCAATGAAAAATAACAACTGAAGTTCTTTATTACGATCATATTATTTATATAATACAACAAAATGCTTGTCTAACTGACTAACTGAGTACACAGTAAGTACTTTTAACCGTGCATGAAAATGTATAATATGATGCTACAAATAACAGATAAAGAAGTAACTCGAATATGAATCGAGGTACATGCATAAGAATTTTTACAGACAAATTGTGGTGAGTGAAATCAAACTAAGCATTTATTGTGCCTTAAAAAATAGCTTAGATAATTATGAGCGTGGGACTAATACCTCAACTTGCTATATCAGCTGGGTTGGAATCAGTTACAGCACGAACCATAAAAATCGCGAGTTTCGATAGGAGGGTGCGGTAATCGATTCGACCAAAGCCATTGACAATTAGCTTAAATCATTTCATGTTATCTTACAGTTCTGCACAGTGCCTTATCACATGAAATTTTATGTGGTAAATACCACTAATCAAATTCAAGTCTCTAGTTGACTTTCTATAACTTATTTGGTTGTTCTGTAATTTGTTTAAAAACAGATTGTGACAAATTGAAGAAAGTAATTCTAATTAGTCAAGTTACAGTTCTTTTGATTATAGTAAATTTCTTTAACAGCTTGTTGTACTACAATTTTTACCAAGCACATACCTCTGTACAATAACTTAATCAGAATACTAGTCGGGACAGGTAAACGGGGTTTTATTGTGTGCGATCGCCTTAAGGGCACGTTTCAAAAATGAAAAAAATTACATTGCCAACATCAATGAAGGCGTTACTTCCAATGAAATTATACCGCGTTTGGAACAACTCGTAGCATGCTTCAAGGGCGTTGAAGATGAAATTTTGCAATTCCCTGACCAAAATTCCGAATTTGATTTGAAATTGATTTAAAGATTCCTATTTCAAAACCAAAGCTGCCTTGTTAGCTGCAATAAAACCTGAGCCTCCAAACAGGGAGGAACATACCAATAGGTCCGAGGATCTCAACTCGACAATTCATAATATGCTCTCCCAACCACAATCATTCTTGGAATATTTTTCTGCACAATCAATTAATGAAGTGAAATTGCCTCCGATAAATATTCCTCCATTCAGTGGAGAATACAGTGACGGCCAACTTTGCAAGACTTGTTTAAATCGTTCATCCATAGCAAAGAGCACCTATCTAAATCACAAAAATTGCAATATTTAAAGGGCCTGTTAAGAGGGCCCACAAGCTCTGTAATTAGTCACTTGGGCTGTGTTCACGTCGGCGACTGCAGTCGACTTCAGTCAATTTGACTCAGAAAATGTCGTTCTGGTCGTACTCAGAAGTGTACATGGACACGGCTCTTTTAATTGTATGTGTAGGCGGACGGGGTATTTTAGGAAGTGTTCATATACACCAAATTGCGTTCACGTCGTCAAGTCAATTTGACTGCAGTCGACCTGACTCATTTAACTTCGCGCTCCTGAGGTGGAAGTAAGTTAACTCGTGCGGGAAATGGGAAAGTTTTTCAAAATGGAAATGGATGATAAAAATTTTATGGTGATTGATGAATCAGATAAGACCTAAAGGTGTAACAAATCTCATAAAAGTACGAAGAAGCTTAAACGAATAATTAATAATCGAAGCACAAGTTTCTCGTCTGGCGTCCATTTCCTTTTTTACCTCTTTGACGTTTACTCACACATTCTCCAGGCCGAGTTAATTTGACTGCAGTCTTTTTGACTAAAGTCGACTGCAGTCGCGGACGAGAACAGACCCTTAGTAGTTTCCGATGCCAATTATGATGACGCTTGGAATAGGCTAACAAAACGTTTTGACAAAAAACGAAAAATTATGTATTCGATGATCAAAATGTTCCTCGATCAACCTAATGTACATCAAGCAACTACTAAAGATTTACGAAAGTTGTTTGATACTTCCGACGAAGTAATAAGGTGTTTGAAATCTTTGGGCAGCCAGGATGAATCAAGAGATCCATGGTTGATTTATATAGTTTTGAGCAAAATGGATAAAAAGACACAACAGCTTTGGTCTCAACAACCAAAGACGGATGAACAGCAACATTTTAGAATTTTCTAGACTTCGTAAGTGATCGCATTGACCACGTCAACCGCACGCAAGGCTCCGTTGCACTTTAAGAGCATGCATACAATTACTCGTCCACCGTTTGATTGTCCTAAGTGCCACGGTGATCATTCTTTAAGCAAGTGTGCTCAATTCATGAATACACAGCATAAGTCTGCGAAGAGATTGTAGAAAAATCGGCCTTATGTTTCAATTGCTTATATAAGGGTCACTCAGTTCAGAAATGTCGTTCCAAATTCCAATATAACATTTGCAAACTCAAGCACTCATTTCCGAACAGTGTGTTCAAAAGTTAGGCCTTAAGCGAAATCATACGAGAATTTCTATTACTGGATTAGCTCGCAGTGGAACAGGAGTTACAAGAGGTGGAATCTCGTTTCAATCCACATTGCTCAACTAGTGGTGACAGCGCTGATTATGAAATCACTCACTTCGTTCTTACCGGCAGATCATTTAAAAAAAAATGAAATTTCAATTACTGCAGGATTTGGAGTTGGCTGATCCCGAGTTTTATAAACCTGGCCAGATTGATATCATATAAGGGGCATATGTTTGCTTTGATGTGGTAAGTGAAGGTCAAATTAGAGATGCAGATCAGACTATTTTAGCACACGCGACTATCTTTGGCTGGGTAATAGTGAGAGCGGGAACATTAAGCAATCCACCAGCCCCATCAGTGGATTTTCATTCATTGGTGAACGTTGACAATATATTACGCAAATTCTGGGAGACCGAAGAATTAACAGATCCAAAGCCGCTAATGTCAGATGAAGAGCGAAGTTGCGAATAGAGCTTCGAGTCAAGTCATAAAAGAGATTCTCTGGGAAGGTTCATCTCTCGCTTGCCTTTTAAGTCTAAACCAAATCTTAACATTAGCTCAAGGGCAATAGCAGAATCGAGATTTAAATCTATAGAAAGAAGACTTAGCACTAATCAATCTCTTAAGGAACAATATTGCAACTTTATGTGCGAATATATCCAACTGAATCACATGGAGGAGGTTCCTGATAACGAACGAGACAATGTAGATTCGGTGTAGTTACCTCGCCACGCAGTGTTCAAAAACACTTCCACTTCACAAATACGAGTGGTCTTCGACGGATCTGCCAAGGGTGCGGCGGCATATGCTTTGAATGATTGTTTGCTAGTTGGACCGACAGTTCAAAGAGACCTAGTTCTCATGGGCTTTAAGAGACACAAAATTGCAATTCGATAAAACACTACAGGCTTAGGACAGTTACTTATGGTACTGCATCAGCTCCATTTCTAGCAACTAGATGCCTGACACAATTAGCTATTGAAACATCCGAAACCTACCCCAAGGCATCAGAAAGTATACAGCGAGACTTTTATGTTGACGACGTCTTGTCCGGTGCAAATACAATTGAAGAGGCTTCAAAGCTTCAAAAAGTTATATCAATGATTCTGCTTTCGGCTGGCCTTCAGTTAAGGAAGTGGAGATCAAACTTAACGGAAGTAACCAAGCTTGCTGCTAAAACTAATGAACCAAACATTTCGAAAGTCATGGATCTAGATGAGAGCCCTCCAATACAAAAGCTGATAGGGCTTCAATGGAACTCTGCAGATGACACATTCTTCTTCAAAAGTTATGATTCCAGAAACGTTCACACTCATATAAAGGAAACAGCTATCAGATTCTTCAAGAATCTTCGACCCTCTTGGATGGTTATCGCCAATTACGATTATCATTAATGTTTTATTCCAAAGACTATGGCTTTTGAATCTCAACTGGGATGAACCGCTGCCAGATCATGTAACTAGTACCTGGAAGGAATTCAGAGTGGGATTACACTATATAAGCACTATACAAATCCCTCAATGGATCTGGACTTCAATTCAGCTTGGACAGCTAATCGGGTTTTCTGACGCATCTGAATCTGCCATGGCAGCTGTAGTCTATTGTAGAGCCACAGTTGAATTGGGTGCAATTCACATTAGCATGATCGCTTCAAAGACAAAGGTAGTTCCACTGAAGCAAGTTTCACTACCAAGATTGGAGTTGAATGCAGCGCTTCTTCTATCTAAACTCATGATGAAAACTAAATTGGCCTTGGGTGATGACACCGTTGATGTGATCGCGTGGGCAGACTCAAGTATCGTGTTGGATTGGCTTACCGATATACCTAGACGTTGGAAAAGTTTTGTCGGAAATCGCACATCTGAAATCTTAGATAAGATTCCTCGTAGATGTTGTAGACAGGTTTCTTCTCAAAGTAATCCTGAAGAAGTAAGAATTATGTAACTATGATCTATGGTAGAAGGGCCCAGGTGGTTATATCAATCCGAAGAACAATAGCCTACACAAAACTATAATAAACGTACTCATGAAGTGACAAAGGAAGAAAGCAGCACATTGTTCAAAATATGTGCTACTTCCATAGCATCAAATTGTACTCTCGAATTACCCGTTAACAAATATTCATCATGGCTTAAATTGGTTCGCATCGTCGCATATTGCCAAAGATTTATCCATAACCTTAGATTAGCACCGCTGAATAGAAATCGTGGGTTTTTATCAACGCTGGAACATCCAAAGCAAAACAAAATAGTATACTTTGGGATCTACAAAGTTCTTTCAAGGCCGAATGTCGCATCACTTCTAGAGGATTTTCACCGACTAAAGGTGCACTTCGGAATTTAAATGATTTCATTGATAGTGAGGGGCTCTTAAGAGTAGGAGGACGACTCAATCATGGCACAAGAAGCTCACAAAGAGAGAAAGACGATATAGTTCTCATCTGCGATGACAACCTTCCTCCAGCCAGATGGGTCGTGGGCAGAATTCTTAATCTTCATCCAGGAAAAGATGATTTACGTAGAAGAGCAACCATCCAAACTGCTAAAGCCGATACAAAGAGACCAGTGGTAAAGATGCGAAAACTTCCAACTGATTAAGGAATCAAGTCCTTAGATAAGAGAATGTTCACGCATCTATATAAATAATTGGAAATCTTTCATAGTTTAAATTTTCTTTGAATTGCTACATTTAGTGTATTTAACGCCATTTACTTTGAATTATATAAGTTTTTAATTTCGGTAGTTCGAATATAAATTGTTTATCAGCCTGATTTCGAATTCAATTTAATTGTACATGGTAGCACTAAACTCATTCAATCAGAACTTCCATTTTGTATATCTACCTTCTTCTTGTGGTAGCCTCCAACGTGTAAACATCATAAACTTCGGAAGGCATATAATTAGCCACCTTACTCCGCCTTTCCAGATTGCAGAAACAAAAGCAAGGATATTCCAGCACCATATTGGGGCCCAAAACCACAGAAGCACCTCACGGTCATTTTTACTTATGGTATGTAGCTGAAATAACCCCTCACGAAAGGTTAGCCATTCATATGTGATGTCTTCTGGTAACAGATCATCCCAGTCGACCCGAAGTAGCCATAAATTTTGAAACATAATTTTCGCAGTGATAATCGTGGGACTTAGCCATCCCATCGGATTCTTCTTCTTTTTGTTACAATTGTCGACGGATTGCCAAGATTAATGTGAATGTCAAACTCATCAGTGTCGGAGAACCAAAGTATTCCTAGCGTTTTTATAATATTGTCGGAATCGAGGGAACATTTCAGACTAGTTTCTTGATCTTGTATTGGAATATCGCTAAGAAGCTCAGTACAATTTGTAGCCCATTTCTTGTGGATGAAACATCCACTACGTAGCAATTCAGTGACTTGGGACTTAAACTGTTTAGCTGTGTCTACATCATACACGTAGCAATCTCGAGTCAGTGCACGAGAGCTTTTAGGAAAGCGGTCATGTTCTAAAGCTGCCAATGTCTTCAGCGTTTTTATCATCAAATATGGTGCGCGGGTGATTCCGTAGGGCGCAGTATTTAGCTGGTAGTCTTTGATTTTTCCATCCTTCTCATCTCGCCATACAATTCGTTGAAGATCTCGATCGGTTGGGTGTACCCATAACTGCCGGTATATCTTTTCAATGTCCGCTATGAATGCAACGAGATGTATTCTCCACCTCATGATGACAGATAATAAGTCTTGCTGAATTTTTTAACCAGAGTGTAACGTGTCGTTGAGTGATAGTCCACTGGATGTTTTTTGAGACGCGTTAAATGCAACCCGATTTTTTTTTAAAGAGCCGCTAGACTTCAACACTTTATGGTGAGGTAGATAACATACTTCTGAAAGGTTACTGGCTACGTTGTTGTGGGATGATATGTCTGACATGTGTCCTAGAGTTAAATAACAGTTCATGAATTCATTGTACAAGTGATTGAGGTATGGATTTCGATGTAACGTCTTCTCAATTTGCAGAAATCGCTGAATAGCAAGCGAATGACCTAGCACAAGGGATTTATCGGGGTTCGCCTTCCGTGGAAGGGTAACTGTGAATCGACCAGAACCATCTCTAGAATATGATTTCTGAAAGTGAGCTTCACATTCTTCTTCATCCTCAGTTAAAGCACTGATTATTGGAACCTCTTCAACTTCCCAAAGCTTTTTTAGCTGAAAGTTTAACTGTGATTGATCAGCATATTGGACGATGAGGGAGTTCGTGTTAGTTGATGATCCCTGTATCTGCTCCACGGGCAGATTGCCAAGAGGCCTTAACGAACCCGATATTACCCATCCTAGATGTGTGTTTTGAGCTACTAAGCTCTCCGAATTAAATTTGAGAACTCCATCCAGTAATAAATGTGCGTAGATATCAGCACCCAGAATAAGGTTAATAGGTGCAGCTCGGAAAAATATCGGATCAGCCAATTATAGTTGAAAACCCGGAGGCCATGTCCTTAAGCTAGTCATTACATAAGGCAGTATATTCGTTAGTTTTTCAAGAATAAGACTTGCACATTTATTGTGATCTGGTTTGTAAACAGGAAGCTAGATGTAGTTGAGTGTATCCCCTAGTCATGATTGTGTGGGTAGCCCCTATACCCGCGACATTAAGTGTAAGACATCTTCTATGAGCTTAAGGAGTTGAACCGCTGATTCTAAAATAAAGCTAGCTTCTGACCCTTAGTCTAGGAGGGCACGCAGACGTATGTCAGAATCATCTCTGTTACGTACTTTGACCTATGTGGTAGCAAGGAGAACTGGCCTAGTATCGTGTGGTGTTTATCTTTGTACACCGCGAGAAAAAGGGATGTGGAGGCTTTGATTACGAAAAGGCGAAAATGACACACAGTTTAATCTTTTATTTTCGTAGTTATTAATTTATCTTTACACCTTAATGCTTGTGAACTTTTATATCTACACGACTTTAATAAACTTTTTTAAACTTTAATAATTACACCGCTTTTTAAACTTTTAATTATTACACCGCTTTTATACTTAAATAATTAAACCGCTTTTTTCCTTTTTTTATTACATCGCTTTTTTACCTAAAATAATTACACCGCTTTTTTCCTTTAATTATTACATCGCTTTTTTTTCTTAAATAATTACACCGCTTGTTCTGTCTTGTTTAACTTTCCACACGAGACTCTAAAGTCACTCGACTTATTCTACCGCACTCGATATTAATTAGTTTATTTAAAAAAAATGCAGAATCGGCTACGCGTAATTTCTGTGCCAGAATTTTTTAATGTTTCCAAACAAGATCATTTTTATTTCCTACTTGGCTTTGTTTACCTGCGAAGTAGGTCATTATTGCGAAGGTAAGTCACAATAAATTCTGATCAATCACTAGGTCATTTTTTATTTATGCTGACCGGGCATTGATCAGTGCACGTAAAATGTTTTTATTTTATTTATTTTTGCAATTGTTACGATTGCAAAGTAACTTACATATTAGTTAATTTGTAACATGGAAACAACTGAGGAAATAATTATACAACATTCCTTCCCCCCATGTAAAAGAAAAATGATACTAAGGATTAGTATCATTTTTCGTCGAGAGAAGGAATTAAACTAGCAGTAATGGAACATAAGAAAAAGTTATGCTGCTGGCACAGAAGTTTACGAGTAGCTTGATCATCTGAGCTATTAACAAATACAGGTATATTGATTAACTTAAGAGAAACTATATATTTTATATTAATTAATGTACCTAAGTAATTATACATTATCAGCGGAATAATAAAAAAAAATAGAAAAATTCCTAATAATAATTAAGACTAATAGAAGGAGTTTGAAATTAATCTAACAATACTAATAGTTACAATATTTTTTTTTTGTTTTTTTTTTTTTTTTTGCAACAAAATTCATTTATTCATTTTTAACTTAGTTATTCTAGTAAATTAACGTATTCAATTTAATAATTTTTTAAATGCTATTAATCTAGTTCCTATAAAGATTCTTTTTACTTATTTATTTTTTTATGATAATGTAATTTAATAATTTGAGACTGTGTGTGAGGGAATGCGGAACGATTTCCCATATTTGTTTTTAAGAGTTGGTGGTGCTGGTGCAAGTTCTATAGGCAATTCATAAACTTTTTCCGTTGTTGGATGCGTTCTGGGTGTTTCCATTGAAGAAATAGTGGCAACCTCGTGTGGGATAGCAGTGAGGGTGGATGCTGTTATTATTGGAGAGGATATATTTATCGTAGAACGTGATTTTGATATTTTTGAGAATGCTTTTCCTTTCCAATATAAATAAATTCCTACGACTATTAGAAAGGCAGTTACTAACGAGAGAAGCCCGGTGTTAGTATATGTAAACATTTTATGAGCAGACTGTACCTTTTCGTGTTTTGCATGCCTTATTTCATTGTCTAATTCTTTGAAATTTAGAGCAGCCTTTTTAAGTACTTCTTGAAAGTTGGGGTGTGATGAGGTTATGGTTAGATTTCTTAGTTTGGTTGCGTTAAAGATAGATAGCCTGAGTGAGGAGTCCTCGTAATTTAATTTGGGGAGGGAAAAGTTTGCATACACGTACGTATTTAGTACATTAATTGAGTTACCTCTTGTGGGGAGCTCCCAGTGTCCTAGGGTAAATTTGCAAGATGCATTAAGATGTAAGATGCCAGGCCCGGAGAGAGTCTTTTGGAAAACTCTGTTTGGACATTGAGCTTGTAGAATTTTGTCTTCGTGGAATACAAACAGCCAGTGGTTGGGAGCGGTTAATTCCGTCACAACATTGGGAGGCTGAGATAATAATTTTACTGGACATGTGAGGACATTTTCATTTTGGCTTTTATAAAGGCTGTTAACACATGATTCCTGTAATTGGTGGTCAATAGAATGGGGCTTACTCTGTCTGCAGAGATAGAGTTCAGTTTCTCGATATGTAGATAGAAGACGACATAAAGTATTGAGCTCACTCTGAAACATAACGACGGTCTGCTGAGTAATATTATCTTTGAGAAGATAATCAGCGTCAATATCTAACAAAGCGTAGACTCCATCGGTTTTTTGGAACGGAAGGGGGTGAATTTTGCTGATGTAAAAATCTGGCGAAGTACCTACGGGTATAACAATTTTAATAAGTATATGATCGGGCAGATAGAGGCTTTGCACCGATATTACCTCATTAATAATAGAAGCATCTCGAAGTAAATGGTTAATCGGGGAATACAGGGTTATGTTGTTATATAAATTTTCCAAGTTCTCTGAACGTAAAAGAAGTGGGTGTAATCGGTGTTGTTGCAAGGCATTTATAATTGTGAAAATTTTCGAAAGAGTGTTTTGTATATGCTGTAACTGAGATAACATTGTCAGAATAATCTCGTTTAGTTCAGCTTGTATTCTATTTCTATGAATTTCCACGTCAAACTCGCTCATAGTGCCATTAACTTCTAGAAGAAAACTATTGACCACCTGTATTAAATGGTCCTGATTTTTTGTCAAATCTAGTATTGGCGAGGATAGCGATTCAAAATTTGACTTCATTAAAGTGAGTTGTCTTTCCAGAAGATGGATGGATTGATTTTCTTGGTTTTCTAACGCGTCGAGACGACTGTAGATATTGTTGGCATCATCATTATCCATTGTACCAAACAAAAATTTGCTCACTTTCCCACCGATATCCAATAACCCTCATTTTTCGCGATGTCGCGCTAAGAAGGACGTCAATTCAGAAATTTCTTCCTGGACGTCTATTATATTTCTTTTAAATAAACTATCCCAGAAATTGCACCTACCCTCTTCATTTTTACCTTTGAAACTGCACAAGTTTAATAGGTTGTCATCGCAGTACCTCAGAAAATCGATGGTTGTTGTCCAATTAGGCATTTTCATGCGAGTAACCACCGTCCACGTCGTGTGATAAAATACTGCAGTTCCTATTGGTTCCATCAAGACTTCCCTTTCCGGCTCCAGTAGTTTTATGTCGAAGGGAGTACTGGTGATCCATTGCCACGTAAGTGTGGTCATTAGAAAGCGGAGTATTTTCATACCTAAGAAAATTCAGCGGTTAGGACAGATTCTTTCTTTGTATATTTAAGTAGAGATAAAGAAAACGAAGAGAAAGAAAAAAAAGAATAAGAGGAAAAAAAAATATTTGTTTGTTTTACTTATTTCCAAAGTTTTAATCTATTATTATGTACACGCCGTTTACCGTTTTTAATTCGTATCACCGTATTTACTTCCGAAGGTACTTCAATTACATTGTACGGTCCTAACCATTCAGGAGAAAACTTTCCTTTTTTAACCGGGTTCTTTAGCAGCACTTGGTCGCCAATATCGAAAATTAAAGGCCGAGCCGTTTTGTCATATTGGGTTTTGGAGTACTCTTTACTTTGTAGTAAATTATTACGCGCAATTGCATATGCTTGTTGTACAATACTTCTTAATTTAAAGTAATAGTCTTCAAAGTTGTATACTGGTTCAGGCTCTCGTTGCAAATTGTTAGGAATTTCCGCAGTGAAACCGAACAAACAGTCCATAGGCGGTAGCTTAGTTCCTCTATGTTTGCTGTTATTTCGTACGAACATTGCTGCCCTAAGATGTTCATCCCATGTACGGGGGTTAGACTCAACGAAGATTTTCAGATACTCGACCAAAGGCCTATGAGACCGCTCCAAAGCTCCATTGCTTTGCGGATGGTACGCGGTAGTCTGTATTTTCTTGACCTTAAGCATTTTACATACTCTTTTGAACAAATCGCTTGTAAAGTTTGTCCCTTGATCTGTAACCAGTACTTTGGGGATTCTGTAGCGCGTTATTATTTCATTAAAAAATGCCTTCGCTACTGTTGCTGCTTCTGCGTCTGGTATAGCGACACAGTCCATGAACCTCGTCAAATCATCTTCGAAAGTTAAGATATACTTATTACCTTCACTCGTTTCTTCTAAAGGGCCTACAAGGTCCAAATAAACTTTCTCGAAAGGTTCGCGAGCGGTGTCTGTTATTACCATAGGCATTTTATTTTTACGGCTAGCTTTATAGCGTTGACATTTAATACAGTTTTTTATGTATTTATTTATATCCGATAACATACCTTTCCATTTAAATTCTCTGCGGATTTTATAAAATGTTTTCCACACGCCTTGGTGACCGCCCAGAGGTGCATCGTGGAAGTTATGTAGGATAGTCTCAATTTCGTTCCTATCTTTCAAGATTCGGATTTTGCCTTTTGTGCTAATTTCTTCCTCATTTGTTATATCATCAGCTTCTTCGTCTGAACTGAGGGGAGTCTCTGTATGTATACTTCCATAGTAGAAGGCACCGTGGTTGTGTGATTCAATGGTATGTCCTGTATACGTTGAGGCTCCTCTGATATTAAAGGCAAGCTATAGGGGCCCTGTTTGGCTTGAGATCGTGTAACCACCAAGCAGTTGGTTTTGCTGTTTTCCTGATCTTGAGTCGCGGAACTTGCTAATTCTGCGCTAAGAGGTAAAATTCTGGACAGCGCATCTGCATTTGTATTATATTTTCCGGGCTTATATTCAATGTCGAAATCATAGTCTGACAATTTCACATGAAACCGAGCTAGACGCGAAGTGGTATCTTTTACCTTGAATATTCCTTTTAAAGGCTTATGATCCGTATAAACCGTAAATTTTCTTCCCAACAAGTAGCATCGAAAGTTTTTGACCGCCCACACAATGGCCAGGAGCTCTTTTTCTGTTGTACTATAATTTTTTTCTGCCTGGTTCAGGCTTCGGCTTGCGTATGCTATGGGTTGATCTTTGCCTACCTCTCCCTGAGAGAGCACAGCTCCCAAAGCGTCATTACTGGCGTCGGTAGTTAGGATGAACGGCTTAGAGAAATCAGGGTATAACAAAAGCGGAGGTGAAACTAAAGCATTTTTCAGCGCACAAAAAGAATTTTGGCATTCCTCGGACCATTTAAATTTTACATTTTTCCTTAGTAGTTTGTTTATTGGAGTTGCTATTTTGGAAAAATCGCGAATGAACTTCCTGTAATAATTTGCCAATCCCAAGAAAGATTGCACTTGTTTAACTGTTTTGGGAGTTGGAAAATTTTGAACACTTAAAGTTTTCGCAGGATCTGGCAAGGCACCTTCCTTACCACATTTGTGTCCTAAATAGACAACTTCACGACGTAAGAACTGACACTTTTCCGGTTGTAATTTTAGGTTATTTTCCCTTAGCCTCTGGAATACTTCCAGCAGCTTGGCGTTGTGATCATTCAGACTTTTTCCATAGATGACAATGTCATCTAAATAAACGAAACATTTAAATCGCTGCAAACCAGTCAAGATATGGTTCATTATGCGTTGAAACGTTGCTGGTGCTCCGGTGAGTCCAAAAGGCATCCGTTTAAACTCATAATGTCCATAATTAGTGCTGAAGGCAGTTTTTTCTCTGTCTCGTCTATCTACTTGTATTTGATGATAACCACTTGCCAAATCTAAAGTTGTGAAGTATCTTGCGTGACCCAACTGATCTAAGATTTCTTCTATTCTCGGTAACGGGAAAGCGTCCTTGACAGTAACTTCATTTAACTTGCGGAAGTCGACGACAATTCTCCATCGTTTGGTACCATCCGAGCCAGGCTTTTTTGGTACTACCAGTAATGGGGAGTTTCATGGGCTTTTACTAGGAGTTATGATATCATTTTTGAGCATTTCCTGAACTTGTTCATTTATTATCTCTTTTTGACTCTGTGGTAATCTGTAGTTCTTCTGGTTAATTGGTGCCTGGTTTTCTTTTACCTGTATTTTATGTTTTAGTACTGGAGTGTATGTCAAAAGATCATCTTTCAAATGAAATATATCCTCATAATCTTCACAAATTGCCCATATTCTACCCCTTTCCTCAGAGTTTAATTCTTCATCTAGGCTTATTTCTTCATGTAGTTTTTGCAATCGGTTAATATCGCGATAAATTCTTTGGCAAGTACTATTCTTCTTTACTACAGTTGCTGTCTCCACTGCGTTTATTTCCTTACTTTCATTCACCATTTTCTTCTTTGGTTTCTCAACTTTTCCTTCACTAAGTCTTACTATATCGTAATCTTCCAGTTTCTCAATCTTGGGATTAATATTTTTCAGTGTGACCGCAATTTCGTTGATGTTTACTATTCTTATCACAATGTGTTGGTCCTTTGGATGCACTATACAATTTGAAATGAACACTCCAGGGCTTAGCTCTTCGGCTAAACAAATCAAATCTCCTTCATTTGAACAAGTTGTCTTGACCAAAACTTCTGATCGAGCAGGAATATGAACTTCTCTCGAAGTCAATTCATTTTCATTATGGCACTGAACATTAGTAAATTGTTCAGGGCTACTCTCTTGTTGCGAGTCTTTTATTTGATCCGCTAGCATAATGCGGACAGAATTTTGTTCAGCATGCCTAGGCTTGCCGAGATTGCGGGTTGCTCTCTGAGTCTCCTTCCCACAATCCAACTTGGGACTAGCCTTGGCACTTGAACTTTCTTCTGAATGCGTAGCAGTTTCTTCAAATGGCACTTCGAATTCTACTTTATTGATTTCCGTGCGAGGAAAAAGTAGTCGTTTTCTAGGACCTTCAACATTGCAATTTTCTTGGAGAAAGTCATTTCCTAACAATCCATCTTCCGGAATGTTAGTACCCGTACTTACTACGTTTAATTTACAGGGTAACTCCGATTTCAACACAAAAGTTCCTGTACAAGTCCCTAAAGTATTTTCTTTGCCGTGTACTGAATTTATTCGAATTTGTTCATTTTTATTTACTTTTGTTCCCGTCTTCAGCACGTTTTCCTTAATAAGAGTTACCTGGGAGCCAGTATCTATCAAAAATTTTGTTTCACGCTTTTTACTTACATCTAACGGCAACTTAACTACAGAGTCATGAGGAGTTTGCGATTCAAAATTTCTTACTTCGTTAAGGCTCTTGTTTATGTCTAAGAAAGTTACTGCCGATCGGGGTGGGATCCGATCGGCGCCGGCAAGTTTCCCGAATTTTCTTGTTTTTCCTCCCATCGTCTTTTCGTAGCGCAATTAAATACTGTATGGCCATGCCTTTCGCAGAAATCGCAAGTGACGATTACCTGTCTTACTTCCGAGGGTCGATCACTTACTCGCCTACAGCTTCTTGCATCGTGACCCGAAGTCTTACACCTTTGACAATAGATCGAATTACCGGAGGCTCTGCAGTCTCTACTCAAATGATTTGGTTGTCCACACTTAAAGCAGGTAATGGGGGCTGAGTTTCGTGGGGGAGCACCATGTGCGGTACGTCTAGGATACTGGAAGCTTTCATATTGTGTTCGGGGTGGGTGATTTTGTTCTTGATATTGATAATTCTGTGGATATATGGGTACACTTGGACGTTCTGAAAAGTGTGAAAAAGGTCTACGGCTATTTAGCCCATTCCTATTTATTTCACTTTGGCCAGGGAAGTTATTTACACCACCAAAAGGGAAGTTATTGGAGTTTACTCCACCAAAAGAGAAATTGTTGGAGTTTACACCACCGTAAATTTGATTTTCCGTGTCTTCCATAAAGCTAACCTTTTTTATTAAATCTGTGAAGCTTGAACTATCTGACATGCAGGCATATTGCTTGAGTGTCATACTTAAAAGTCCTCTCCTAAAAACTTGTGTGGCCATATTTTGATATTCTTTTATCATTGGTTCTGGATCTGTTTTGCATTTTTGTCTCAAGTTCAGCTCACATTCTTCTAGACGTTGTTTTACTCGTTGACCAAACTGTCTCACAGTTTCTCCATTGAGTTGTCTACAGCTTTGCATGTCATGGGTGAGATCTGCTAAATTTTTACAGGGAAAGTAATAGGCCGTTAAGGTCTCCTGCAATTCCTCCCATGTTTTAAAACTGGTATTCTTGCAAATCTCATAAGGAATTTTACCCAATTTTAGTTTGGGGAGAAAAGATAAGAAAATTGCCTTCTCTTCTTCACATGCAAATCGGATTCTGCTGTTGAAGATGGCTCACCGGAAAATGTTGGCACTATTTTGTTTATGGTATCTATTATGGTGGACGTTGGTTCGCAGTGAAAAGTCTTGCTAAGACTGGTGCTGTTATTGGGGTTAGACATTATTCCAGAAAGAGTTGGAGCTTGCGTTATTTCGGAAGGTGGAGAAGTTACTTGAAAGTGTTCTAAGTCAGTGAAAAGATCTTGATTTTTCTGAACCAACTGCTTAACTAAGGTGGTTCCTTTCGAAATTTTTTCACAGAATGCCCTAATCTGGTTGTCCGTTTCTTCAGCGGTTTTAAAGAGTAGATCAATAGCCGTAGTTGAATGGACTGAATTTATGAAGGTTTCGGCAGAACTCGTAGTGGGAGTAGGAGGTTTCGCTATTCTATGACCTGATCGCAGTACTGTTTCTTCAAGTGGTTCAATATCACCTAGAAGAAAACTTACTTCCCTATTTTTGGGTTTAGGGGCATCTGCACCTCTACCTTCTAATCTGGACATGCGCTATACAGGCACCATGCGTCGGTCGATAAAATTAAAGAAGTTTACAATTTAACTCATGAAATGGCATTCAGAAGCTCAAAATTTAATCAAATGAATTACCGCAGAGTACCTTCACACACAGTTAACAAGGAAAGTTTAAGAAAATTTGACTTCTAATATATGTCTATATATACATATAAATTGGAGCTTCAAAAAAAAAATCACTGATTCCGTAACTCGTAAGCTACTATTATGTATATGCACGAAAATAATAATAAATAATCTTACGTTGCTATAAAAACTATATATGTAATATATGATATGGTATAAATAAGAATAAATGCAAGATACGCTATACTGCTTACTGAATTTTAATAGGCTGCTGGATGCTCTATTTGTTGACCACTTTGAATTCTTCTTCGGTTTTTGCGTTTCAATTGGCTGCTTGATGCTCTATTCGTGGACAACTTTCACTTCTTCAGTACTTTCTCAATTTCTATCTTTTTATAGACTACTGGCTGCTCTATTTCTTTTTTACACTGTAACTTTTGCACACTTTTGCCTTCTATTGCCTTTCGTAGATCGTAGTCAGCCTCGTTCTCGCTTTCAAATAGGTTTGGATTCGGATATAGCTTTTCTAATACCAGTAATATCAGTATTATTAAGTGATACAACGCTATGTAATTTTCCGAATCCTACCGGCTGCGCCAAATGTGGTGTTTATCTTTGTACACCGCGAGAAAAAGGGATGTGGAGGCTTTGATTACGAAAAGGCGAAAATGACACACAGTTTAATCTTTTATTTTCGTAGTTATTAATTTATCTTTACACCTTAATGCTTGTGAACTTTTATATCTACACGACTTTAATAAACTTTTTTAAACTTTAATAATTACACCGCTTTTTAAACTTTTAATTATTACACCGCTTTTATACTTAAATAATTACACCGCTTTTTTCCTTTTTTTATTACATCGCTTTTTTACCTAAAATAATTACACCGCTTTTTTCCTTTAATTATTACATCGCTTTTTTTTCTTAAATAATTACACCGCTTGTTCTGTCTTGTTTAACTTTCCACACGAGACTCTAAAGTCACTCGACTTATTCTACCGCACTCGATATTAATTAGTTTATTTAAAAAAAATGCAGAATCGGCTACGCGTAATTTCTGTGCCAGAATTTTTTAATGTTTCCAAACAAGATCATTTTTATTTCCTACTTGGCTTTGTTTACCTGCGAAGTAGGTCATTATTGCGAAGGTAAGTCACAATAAATTCTGATCAATCACTAGGTCATTTTTTATTTATGCTGACCGGGCATTGATCAGTGCACGTAAAATGTTTTTATTTCATTTATTTTTGCAATTGTTACGATTGCAAAGTAACTTACATATTAGTTAATTTGTAACATGGAAACAACTGAGGAAATAATTATACAACAATCGCGATTTGCCAAACGGGCGTTGACTGACGATGTGGATTCCACTAGTGGTCCATTTTGTTTAGAACTCGCGTTCTCATGCAGCATAGTCTGATTAAGCTGTTTGCATATGGCACATCGATTGAGAGATGGGCAACTATCTACAGTATGAGTGCTTCTGAGACAATTATAACAAAGGTGCTCCTTTGTGACGAAGCGCTCTCGTTCTTTCATACTTTTCTATCGAAACTGCAGGCAGAATAAGAGTAAATACTTTCCTGAACAAGAGTGGACCTAGAGTTAGATGTAATCTTGCGAGATATGTGTATATTATTTCGGGCTGTAGTACTTTCCAAGACTTTTTTTGATTTCGTTGGTGCTATAAATTCAAGAGCTCGAACACGATTTAATAGAAAGTCTTCTAAACAAGAGAATTTAGGTAAATCGTTTGATGCACTGATGGAAGCTTCCTAATCTTTTCTCGTAGCGGAGTTCAATTTTTGAGTTGTTATTTGGACTAGCCAATCATCCCAATGAGAGACAGGTCGACCGAGGGCTTGAAGGACTCTGACCGCTAATTGAGTCCCATTTAATAACCGTTTTAATTCATTAGAGGATACCCCTTGTATTGGTGATAAAGACAAGAGCGTACATAAATGAGCATGCACAATCATTCGTTGATTACCATAACGTTTAACTAGTGCTTCCCAAGCTATATCAAAATTCGCATCGGTGATAGTGATATTCTTAAGCAAATCATCAGCCTCCCCACCTAATGTCATCTTCAGATAGTGCAGTTTTTGTACGTTATTAAAGTCAGAATTTGTTTAAATTAAAGACTCATTCGTTATAGCAGCCAGAAGAACGCGGAATCGATATTTGTAGTAGTTTTGCAACAGCTTCTGACCGAGCGCTCACGGAACGGGAATTATGAGTAGGATCGGATATATCCGGTGTTGTTTTCTTTGGATTGAATCCATCTAAGAGGTCATACAGGACACCAAGTATTTCAGTGTATGTACACTCAGTTTCTGCATACATGTCATCTTGAAAATAAGTGCTGTCATTTAGAGTATCATCATCGACACAGATCATGAGTTTGCGATGTCTAGATTCAAATGAGTTCCAATATTTATCTAAAAGCTTTATGCGAGCAGTTACCACACCGCGAGTATGTTTTGCTACTCCCATTTTCCTAAAATTTGCCATAAAAATCTTAATCAACGTGCCTTGGTGCTCTTGCTGTGTTAAAAGCTTTTGTATATTCGCCATACTCACTTAATTGTTATTAAAATATGAAAAGGTTGGAACGGACTTACGGTTATTGCTAACTGTGTGTATAAATGGTTAATACGATTAATGATGCCGTTGCTTATGCATACACAAAGCTTATCGAATGGAAACCGCTGCAATTTCTTCCACACTTTGTTGTAAATAGATATGTGTATGTGTATTATACGGCACCAATCACAACGTGTTTGTTAAATGGCACCTCAAACTAGTTTAACTAATTATTGTTGGGCTTACCTGTTAGAATAAAAATTCAATTCTTTACTGAATTAATTCACTTTTTGCACAGGTTTAAGCATATGCCTTTACACTCAACATACGTTTTAGTCACTGCTTAGTTACTAAGAAATGACTAGAAAATAGCGATCGTAGGCGCGAGTTTAGCATAAGCACGAGATGATCGATATTTAACCCCTTTGCGTTGTCTCAGATCCGGCTTGCAAGGACCAAAATGTTAGCAGGTAACCAAGAATATTTCACCGATTTAGTGGACGAAAAAAACGCTTTACTTGAGATTTCAATTTTATTTCTGGAAGTGACCAGACGGATGTCTAACTTCCAACTAACTTGAACATATCATACAGAAATCGCAATGCAGCTGGGCTGATAACAATGAGCAAAAAGTTACGGTAATAACAATAGATAAATTTGTGAACAAAAGATGTTACTCGACTAGTTTGGAATTTCAAAATACAAATGTGATGATGATTGGCTCTGGGTGCTGTAGCTATGTGATGTAACTCGTAAAGAGTCTCTGAAGAGTGATAAACTCTTGAGATCGAACTGAGTAATAACCTAGAGCTCCTCGTAGCAGAATTGTATTCAACGACCTTATTCTTTACGTAGATGTACTTATGTATGCCTATATAATATGTACTTTGCTTACACCAATGTGAATACTTTAAGATATTTCATTATTCATAAAACTTAACGCCGAGGAGCCAGTAGTGTTTACTGTCTAAAGTGAATGTCTTTTAGTTATCGTGTTAGTTGTACCAACTACTCTAGATTTAAATAATTGATTCAAACAATTTAAATTTCAACTTCATATTCTGAACCGTAACTTCACGAAACGCTATAACGTATAATTACTTTATTAAGGCCATTGAAATTTCAAACTCATTTCTTGGGCCATAATTTCAACAACTACTCTCAATTTAATTAATCAAACAAACTCTTTACTCAAGCGCTTTCCTTATTTTTGTGTGTTTAATCGTCTTCTCCTAGCATTTTTTTGTGCTTATTTAAGGAAGAAAAATATATATGTGCATGGAAGACTAATAAAATGAAAGAGGGCAACTTACGTTTTTATTGCTGGGGAATCCATCGCAGAGGCTTCCGTGATGTGCCGCTGCTATTAGATAAAACTTTAAACTTAATAAAGTAATTAGGTGAGATCATGAGACGTAGTTACGCTATGTTACTCTAACACGGCTTCCCTGAGTGGGTAATAGGTATTAGATTATACTTATTATAATCAAAATTGAATAGCCATCTGTACAAATGACGGCGACACCTCTTCGTGATGATTCCAATATACTATTAATATTATCGTCAGTGGACGATTTGATCGTGTTGTAAAGAGAAATTTCAGCTGTGCCTAGTCCGGTATTCAAGTCTTCATAGAACAAAGTTTAATTTGGTGATTTTGCTTGCGATCTCTTTTCTTTCTTTTCGATGAGACTAATATTCGTCACTGAACAATCTTTTGGTCTCCTTATTCTCCCTGTTTTTCCTTTTTTATTTTTATTATAATATTTTTTAGATATTATCACCTTCTGACGAAAATTACGATATTTTCTTTGAGAATATATATCTGATTTAATTCGTCCTATTGTCCCTATTTCCTATTTTCCCATACGGAGCACAAATTTTATCAGTTCGAAACTATTTACCTCTGACGAACTTCCCGAGTTTCCCGTATAGAAAAATATGCTTCGATTGATTTTTCGTATAAAAATATAAACCTTATAATACGCCGATATTTGTATTTTATATAGATATATTTATATATATCTAATTTCAGCGCCCGTCAACTCGCACTCATTCCCTGCGGAGAATTGATCCTACATTATCTCTTACAGTTCCTTGCATGCGAAATCCTCTCACGCACGCATACATTCAGTTGTCTAACTAATCTATCAGTGCCGGCCTATTATCCTATCTAATTATCAATCAGTCATATTCTCACAATGCAAGAGAATGCATGCATGCAGATACGTTCACCCATGAGTATACGAGAAGACAGAGCTAGGATATTGTAAGCGCAAAAAGGGATTTCTTTTGCGTGCGTTACAGATCGGCCAACCTAATAGGTCACTGTCCCCAGTGACTGTCGACATATCCCAGCCGTGTCTGTCTTACCTGTGGTAGTTCCACAACCTTGTTTCAACCTATTGTCTGCCAGTCGGTCCTCCATCTTCAGCCCACTACGTCACCGGGTCGAGCCTTAACAAGGCCTTGATTCATCTACCGTAATATTACAATCGCTCCCAATCGAGCCACTTCCTTACGAAGCCGCAGACAATATCGCTCCTAATCGAGCCACCTCTTCCTGAGGCTACTGTCTTACGACAGCACAACAGCCGCAGACACTATCGCTCCTAATCGAGCCACCTCTTCACGAGGCCACTGTCATCGCGACAGCAACAAGCAAAACAGTAAAAAGTCCCAAATAACTGAAATATCAAATATTATTCTGAAAGATAAACGATACATCGAAACTCATCGTCATTTTAATCTTATATCATCTTTAATATATTCATTCTTGATTATCTATAGGTACATTTGTCATATGAGTTCATTGTATCATTACCTGTATAGTTACGATTATTGGGTGATTAATTCTTTATTCGAAGGATTAAATCCCCTTATCAACGTTTCCATCTCACGAAGACCGATTTTCAGTGGATTTTTTTCCTTGAATGTCGAAACCCCATCTATTTCATTCGAGCTACCACTACAACTTTGACACCGTTCTTTTTGTAAAATTGCCCTTTCCCGTTTTGAAAGGTCGTTCTACCATCTCAACAGCTCCACTTCAGAGGGAGGAGTTTTATTTGTCACATCCACAAGTACATTTTCCCCCTGCCCTTCGCTGTTCTGGGTATTTTCGTTGTCCTGATTTACGTTCATTTTTATACGATTGTTCTTTACGTTATTTTAAATTACCACTATTATTTATATTTTCTTTTTATGTTATCCGTACTATCTACCATGTACCGATTTTCTAAAATTTTCATTGAAAGTAGCTACTAATATCCAAAATTAACTAAGTGTATTATTATATGATTATTATTATTAATTTCCCGATTGAATCGTGTAGTTACTCTTTTAATATCCCTTTTTTTCTTTTATTTATGGCCACAAATATTAATTTTTTGAACAGATCATAGCAAAGAGAGATACAAAAAAAAATCACTGACCTTTTTTTTCTTTCGCTGAGCCGTTACTGCTTTCTTCCTTTTCCTATAAGCTATCGCCCCTTATTTTCATATATAAAAATAAATGATGACGCCACCACAGGTAGTTCCTTCTTATGCTACAGGTAGATGCACGTACGCTCACTCGCCTTAGGGCTGGTGTTATATGCAATATCTAACTATCACTCACTCGCTCATTTCCTGTTATAAGGAACAGGAATTGCACTTAAATTATTTCTTGTTCATTCAAGGATTTTTCGTTGTGCCTTTGTTCTAGGAATATTAGAAGGGTGGACGTTTCTATGTACGCGTTCTTCACTATCCGGTTTTTCTGGTACACACGCACTTTTATCTTTTTACCTGCGTGATCCTCAAGATTTTTGCAAGCGTACTGTCCTAAACGATCTATTACAGCACTGATCTGTCTATACTTCACAATTTCCTCAACAAACAAAGAAATCTTCTTTTCTTTTCTTTTAATCACTTTTCACTGTAATTCAGTTTTTGCCAATAATTCAATCCCGATCACTTTTAATTTATCGTTTTTCACTATTTTGGGGATCTTTACCCCACACTTGAATTATAATACGCGGATATTTTGTTATGGTCGCAGCGTCACACAGTGCAGTATGCTGCGTCGTGCTGGCACTGTGATCTGGCGGCAAATTATATATCAAGCCACACGGCGAATGTGCTGCCACTTTTGACACCACTGGGTGAGAAAGATCTGGGGGTGAACAAAAGTTGAGAAAATAAGAAGAAGAGTGACAAAAAGGCGGGCGATTTTATTCACTTCGGGACCATCGAACGGCAAGAGACAAGAGATGCTGTCGAAGCGGGTTAGAGGAATACTAAAAAGATTGAATTCATTCGAAATTAAGTGGTAACGTGTCTTGTGGTCAGCGGGAAATAGCAAATTGCGCGAAAAAAAACAAAAAAATACAGAAAAGAAAGGTATGCTACACATAAATTTTTACATTATGATATAAAGAAACCTTTTGCACACAGAGCATCACGTGTAAATCGGCCGCGTGGAGTATTGTTGCTGAGACAGGGAGACTCCGCCAAAGAAGTCGGTCGGAGTTCGCACACCTGGAATTAGAGAGTGAAGCCTAAAGCAAGGCAGGGAGAAAAATCCATGTGATTCTTCTGGAAAAGTGGAAAATAATAGTAGCAGAAACAGCGCGGATAAACGGGTACAGTCCTCCCCCAAAAAGGGGGCAGAAGAAAACGCAAATCGATTAACCATATTAAGGTCAGGATATTTTTTTTTTAATTTCATTTTAAGTTAAGAGGTATAAACAAGGAAATCGAAGAGAAACAGAAAAAGACCAAAAGACAAATTATCCAAATCAGGATCCAACCAGTTGAGGGATGCTAAACGGGCCTTTAGCCACGTGCATGCATATGTACATAACCTCGCCAAATGAAAAATTAAATAATGATGACATTCTTAGTAATTTATAATTTGTGAAAAGAAACCAATAAATGTAATCATTAGAACCTTTAGATCTTGGAAAACTGAATTAATAATAATTAAGTAATTTTTGATTTTTGAAAAAAAGGGAACCAATAGTAACATTATTAGAACCTTTAGATCTTGGAAAACTGAATTAATAATAATTAAGTAATTTTTGATTTTTGAAAAAAGGGAACCAATAGTAACATTACTAGAACCTTTAGATCTTGGAAAACTGAATTAATAATAACTTTACTGGAGTTTAAGACTATTTTTAATTTATTGATAATAATATTAGTAGGAATTTTAGAAGTAGGAAAACGGACTAGAGTAATCTGCTGTAAGGGAAGTCCCGGACAGACATTTTTTTTGTTTTTTTGTTGATTACAGGAACGCACTCCAGGAGGCCTTCGTGGAGGAACTTGGCGCCTCATCAGCCAATTTGGTTCTTAAAGGTAACGAAACCCTGTCGGGACTTTTTTTTGTCTGTTTTTTTTTTATATTCTTTTCTGATACTAGTTGTAGGATAAGACAATTTGTTCAGTAATCCGTCTTGAAACGGTGACAAGCATTGTAAGTTCGGTATATGTTAAAGTCAGAAAATTACGAGACCGATGAAGGTCCTGGTACATACGATCATAGATGTGTAAAAAAAAAAAATTAAGGCTTAGAAATTAGTATAGAATCATCATTGGAATTCAACTTGTGTGAAATCGTGTCAGTATTAGGGGTAGTTCTAGAATTTGTGCAGCCATTATGATCTTGAGTTCGGTTGGGATGTTGGTACTGAATAAATTTTTATAACGTGATGTAGCCTTAAGCTTATTTCTTTTCCATCCCACTCCCGGAGCCCTGTTGTCTTAGCTCGTTGGGTGATCCCTCGCTCGTTTTTCCATTTTCGTGTGAAAATACACAGGGTCATTTTTTTTATTGTAACATTGTGTCGACGATGCCATGGAGGAGGATGGGGACTAGGACACGGAGGATCATCACGAACCGATCCTCGACTCGAAGGTGAGTGGCGAGGTCCCTTCTGGACCTGATGTGTGTTAGTTTCAGTTTAAAGTAAAATGTCGTTGTATTTCAGGCATGATTTTTTTGATTATGGTACGTGGTAGTGCAGGTTATTGGGTTCCCCACCCCGCTACTCTCCCGCTCTGGCCGAGGTGCTAGCATGCCGCACTGTCATACAGCTACCACGGAGTGAGCTGTCAGTCGTCGTTGACTGAATGACTTCACATCATCCTGCCCTCACTAAAGTAGAACCATAACAAAATGGCGTCCAACGTGGGGCCAGATCACATTTGGAGTACTTCAGGCCTATCTTTTCTGGGGACCGAGACTCTGAATGATTCTTTGGAATTTTGGCTGTAAGCCAATTTGCTAACTCTGAGTCACACATCCAGTAACGAGGGGATGAACCTTAGACTCAAATCCTTTTGAGTTCATAGTACTCGGCTCCACGCGAACCTTCTGTTCGAATCTTTCTTGTTCATATTTTTTTTTACGTTGTGCGTGTTATGTGCTATGCACATAACAAAATGGCGCTCAACGTGGGGAGTCCATCAGTTGAACTACAGTGGTGTAAATGCCGCTTGTACGGGGGACTGAGACGTCGATGATTTCATTTGATGATTCACTGACTACCAGCAAGATCAAATCCGACTCACAGTCAGAGGAGGCGACATGAAGACTTGTAGCCTAGCTGTCTTTGTTCATTTCGAATAACAAAGTCCAGGTCAAGTTAAATCAGTTCCAGTTCAACTCGTATTTCGTATTCGTTTTTTTGTAAAGTTTTCATGAAGTGGTAAAGTCTACTCAAGTTTTTGGTCGGCTTGAATAACTTTCTTGGTTTTTAGAGAAAAATTGGTAGAGTGTCTTCGATTTTTAAATATCAGTTTCGGTAAAATTTCTTTATGGCCCTAAGCCACGGAAATGGGGGGAGGTCCCCACGGGTGTTTTTATTAAATTTTAATTTCGAGGTCTCACGGAGTTTCGGGTGTTCCAATCATTGGACTGGGCGGAGCTGTGAATTCGGAGAGGTGACTCCCTTCGTTGATAGATATCTGGTCAACCGGATTCATGGTTTTGCTCAGCGGAATGGCCGGATGCAGAAGCAGTCTGAGAAGGGACGTCGATGGCGGTGAGTGTCGTCTGGGATCCTCGGTATTCAGGAGCTGGCTGTAGCTAACTGCCTGACTGAGGAACCTGAAGCAGCATTCTCATTCCTTGATAGCGCGGCCTGACCTTTCCGATGGTTTTCCATTGAGAACCCGGACTACTCGACTTTCTTTCAATTATCGTACACAACACACATCAACGCTGCTTGCCGGAGAAATTATGGAATTAAACGAGTGGAGCGAAAGACCATCGATTCTTTTGACGAGGGCTTCGGAGAGGGGAAGAGAAGAGTTAAATTACTGAATATTATCGTTTTTATTATTTTCGCTTAGTCCTTGGGACAATTGCAACTACATTTTGAATTTTGCCAATAATTGCAAACGTTCATTCCATTTGGGGTGATATTGCTCGTGTTAATGAATCAAGTGGGTAAACGAGTCCTTTCAAAATAACCAGGAATTTTTTTGTGATAACGTGAAAAGAAAAGAAATATAAATTTAAACTTAAACTTAATAATATACATAACGCTACGTCAAGAGATAATCTGATCGGCTGAGGAATGAACTTGGAAAGTAGACAAATGGAATAACTTAGGCCTACTTTCGATCTGTACGTATACCTTATTCAATTTGATGTTACTAATGAACACTAAGATACCTCTTAGTCCAAACTCCTTCATAGTACCTCGAATTTATGACTACATTCCAACATCGGCCTTTGCCTATGTATTTCATTGTAAACTAATTTACCTGAGTGCTGCTTACAACTAGTCTAACAGTAGTAGCACCCGACAATATATAACCAGCCACGATGTTTATCGGGAGATCACCTCCAGGCGCTACAGCCGCCTTCAAATTGCCTCCGCAGTGCACAATTTGTCAGGAGGAAGACTGGTCGATTGCCACCAAACCATTAGTCACAATCTGTGGTCACATTTTCCACAGAAAATGTCTCCAAAGATGGAGTTCTAGTACCAAGACCTGTCCTAATTGCCGTGAACCGTTCAATTTGGATGAATGTATTCCGTACACTGGGACTATTCCGCGCAAGTATCAAACTCGTCAGACGACTGAGCAGGATAGAAATCGTATTCAAACACAGTCACCACGCCCTAACATGCAGCATGGTAGCCCGATTGGTCAATCGACTATAGAAATCAACGTGCAGGCTGACAGCTCAGTTCCACCAGCACCTAGAGATCCATCGGCAGCTACACAAGCTTTGTTAGCAGGCTTTAGAGTACAGCTAGCAGACCTAGTACGTGATGAGGTATCCCGAGGTCTGGCAGCATTACGGGAAGAGAGAATGCACAGTCGATTCTCTGAACCTAATGCGGCTTCACGACTAAATCAATCTACGTCGCACCAGAGTAATCGTTTACCAGATTTGTCCCGGCCACCACCTGTTAACAATGTTAATTATTCTCAACACTACCCACAGCATAGTCTTGACTCAGACGTCACCTTGCGCTCACGACAAGGATTCCCTCCCATACCTGAAGAATCAAGACCTAGGAATTCAGAGCCTCATAGATTCGATTTCGCACCATTACCTCATTGGCAGGCTCGGCATAGTCCAGCATATCGAGCAAGATCAGCCAGTCCTATTAAGCGATGGAATCTGATATATAACGGTGACAATTCTAGATTGTCAGTTGATGAATTTATCTTTCGAGCCGAAACACTAACGGCGTCTACCTTATATGGAGATTTTGACCTCCTTGTGAGGAACATCAATATGCTTTTCGGAGAGAAGGTACATAATTGGTACTGGACACTTCTGAGAAGCAATCCAAACCCACCTTGGGCACACTTAAAGTCTGCGTTGCTAACAGATTGGGGAGAGCTGCGCGATGATGTAAACATTCGAAGACAAATGTTAACTCGTCATCAGAAACCGAACGAGACTTTCTCCACTTACTATCAAGCCTTAGCTGAGCTTAAAAATCGACTACAGATCCCAATGGCAGAACCTGAATTTGTGGAAACGGTGCGTACGAATCTATTGCCCACGATCCAACAACAAATCTGTCTTCATCAGACCACCTCAATAGCTCAGCTAAGAGCTCTCGTTACGCAGATACAGTTTACTCAGTCTCGCATACAGACTTCAATTTCGTCATCATTACCATATCGAAATCGACTAGCGGAAGTTAGTCTCCAAGAATACCATGAGCCGGAGGAAAGCATACAGATGCTTGACGTTCCCGAAGTGGCTGCGCTAGGAAGTTTCCAACCACATACAAGTGTTTTGTGTTGGAACTGCGATCGTCCTGGTCACTTTTACCAGGATTGTGCTATGATTCCAAAAGGTTTCTTTTGCTACGGATGTGGAAAGAAAGACACCATCAAACCAAGGTGTGAAAATTGTCGACAGGAAAACTCGTTGAAGGTCGAGAACAACAACACCCGTTCTCGACCGAGATTTGTCCCACGTCCACGGCAGACAGCTTCGACGGGATTGACCCTTGTCAATCAACCTCAACCTCCGCCACAGTCGAGCCACCATTAATTAATTTTGATGAGGTTCCATCAGGGTCTAGTGTACCACCAATATCCAGCCATTACCTCATTAACCTAGTGCTAAGTTCAGATGCGCCAATCTCAACCGAGACCACGGAGCTCTGGGACTCTAGAGGCAGTGAAACACCTAATATGTCCTTAAAATTACAAACACCGTTAGTCCCAATAAAGAAAGATCCTACTGGTCTCAACAAGGTGGAAACTCGAACCGCGATGTTTCAAATATTAAGGCGGGCATCAAATTCCGTAACGACAAGTGGTCATGTACCAGTCTTATATCCGCTTCAACCATACCATCAGAGGTTGAAGAACTACCAAGCTGTTAGGAAACGAATTTTCGCTTCTGCTGTTGAACCTGCTGTTGACCATGTAGTAGAAAAATTCGATGCACTGGTAAACAATCCCAGACCCAAAAGATCCACGCTAAGGCTGCGAACGTTTTGGAAAAAGATCAAAATAGACAGGAGAAGGCTGTCTACTATAAACATTTCGAATCCACGCGATATTAGGCCATATGCTGAAGTTCACATGCTCGGGCGAACAGTAACCGGATTACTAGACAGTGGAGCCACAGTCAGTATCTTGGGGAAAGGAGCCCCGGAGCTATTAAACGACGCTAAGGTCCAATGGACGCACTATCATACCGAAGTAGAGGTCGCGAATGGTGCCAAGACGTCAGTGCTTGGTCACGTGTACCTCGACATAACTTTCCGCGGTGAGACGAAGAAGCTACGTATATATGTAGTTCCTAGACTCACCCAAGAGCTGTATCTGGGAATCGACTTCTGGAGGCATTTTAGGTTGGCTCCAGATGTCCTAGGTACAGTTGCGGAAGTGCATGTTAGTGGAGTCCCGGTTGCTGATTCGAGTAGATACTCTTTGACACCAGAACAAACCACACGTCTGGAAGCAACGAAACTTTTGTTCCCTTCTTTTACCAGCTTAGGGCTGGGAAAAACAAGTCTGATATGTCATAAGATAGATACCGGCGACGCTAATCCTATAAAGCAACGTTTCTATCCTATATCCCCGGCAGTACAAAAAACTGATGGACGTTGAGCTGCAACGAATGTTATCCCTAGGAGTTATAGAGGAGAGCCAGAGCTCTTGGAGTTCTCCCGTGGTACTAGTAAGGAAGCCAGGTAAAGTCAGATTATGCTTTGACGCGAGCAAAGTGAACTCAGTATCGAAAAAAGATGCCTATCCGCTGCCGTTGATAGATGGGATCCCGAGTCGCCTTCCGGCAGCTAGGTACATAAGCAACCTTGATCTTAAAGACGCTTTTTGGCAAATCCCGCTAGACACGGAATCCCGAGAAAAGACCGCCTCTACAGTGCCTGGTCACCCTCTATATCAATACACGGTGATGCCGTTCGGACTGTGCAACGCCCCTCAGACAATGTGTCGACTGATGGATAAAGTTATCCCTTTCGATCTTCGAGACCATGTTTTGGTCTACCTGGATAATTTGTTGGTCCTCTCACAAGATTTCGATTCACACCTCACGCTATTAGCACGGGTGGCCGACTGCTTGAGGAAAGCTGGCCTTACCATAAACGTCGAGAAGAGTAGGTTTTGTTTAAAAGAGACCAAATACCTAGGCTTCATCATCGGAAACTGCGGTCTAAAAACAGATCAAGATAAAGTCGCCGCGTTACTCGATTATCCGCCCCCCAAAAACGTTCGACAGGTTCGACGCCTGTTAGGAATGGCCGGATGGTATCGCCGCTTTATCCCTAATTATGCGGATCTGACTGCTCCAATTACCGATACCTTGAAAAGTTCAAGGAAGTTCGAATGGACTGCTGAAGCTCAGACCTCTTTTGACCACTTGAAACAACAACTTACTTCGGCTCCGTTACTGATGAGTCCAGATTTCGGCAGGCCGTTTGTCATACAATGCGATGCGAGTCAGCAAGGAATTGGTGGAGTGCTGTTGCAAGTCGACAATGAAGGCAATGAAAGACCTATTGCATATATCTCAAAAAAATTGAACTCTGCGCAACGTAACTATACAGTGACAGAGCAAGAATGTCTAGCTGCTATCCTCAGTGTGGAGAAGTTTCGCCCTTATATCAGTTGACTCATTTTAAGATTGTGACTGATCATGCGAGCTTGCAATGGCTGATGTCCCAAAAGGACCTTAGTGGACGACTCGCTAGGTGGAGTCTGAAGCTTCAGGGCTTCGACTTCACGATTGAACACCGAAAGGGAAGTCTTAATGTTGTCCCGGACGCACGGTCACGGGTTCATTGCGAAGAGTTGTCAGCGATTGAAGATCCGGACCCTGAAGTCGACCTCAGTTCTGCTCATTTTCACTCTCCTGAGTACGAAGAACTGAGGCTTAAAGTTAAAACGAATAAGATGAGCCTGCCTGACCTGTGCGTGCGCGATGACTTCGTTTACATCCGGACAGTTCCGAGGACGGGTGATCCGGTCCAAGAGGAAGAAGCCTGGAAGCTTTGGATTCCGCGTGGACTTCTCCCTGACGTCATTGCAAGGGCGCATGATCCGCCACTGTCTTCCCATGGTGGAATCTCCAAAACTCTAGACAAAATCAGAAGATACTGTTATTGGCCTCGGATGACGATTGATGTCCGAAAATATGTTGCCTCCTGCGACACTTGTAAAGAGATAAAAGCACCCAACTTTACCTTGCGACCACCAATGGGAAATCAACCAATAACTGAAAGGCCTTGGCAACGCCTCTACATAGATCTGCTAGGTCCGTACCCGCGTACTATAACAGGGAATGTCTGTATCCTAATAGTCCTCGACCATTTTTCCAAGTACCCAGTTATAGAACCATTAAAACAGGCCAGTACTACACTGATATGCCGTTTTACAAAAAAGAATATCTTCCACATGTTTGGAGTCCCTGAATCTATCCTGACGGATAACGGAACTCAATTCAAATCAGTCCAATTTGCCGAACTTTTAAAAAGATATGGAGTTCCGCACTTGCGAACCGGACTATACTCCCCTCAAGCGAACGCCTCAGAGCGAGTCAATAGATCGATCTTAGCGGGGATTCGAGCCTATACTAATAATGAGCACACCAAATGGGACGAGAAAGTAAGCTGTATCGCAAGTTCTCTCCGAAGCTCAATCCACCAGGCTACCAGATTCTCGCCGTATAAACTGCTATTTGGACTGCAGATGATCGAACACGCTTCTACTTACAGTCTCTTGCGGAGCATAGGGGGCGTCAACGAATCCCAGACCGTAGACTCCTCTGACAAGCTGCAGCTATTGCGTGCAGATACACAAATAAACCTTGATAAAGCTTTCAAAATGGGTACCAAGTCATATAATCTTCGGACCAAACCAGTGAGGTTCAAAGTGGGATAAGAAGTGTTCCGAAGGAACTTCCAACAGAGTAGCTTCAAACATCAACGTAGTGCCAAACTTGGGAAAAAATTCCTAAAATGTAGGATCCGCGCTCCGAAGGGGAACGCGCTGTATGAACTTGAAGATTTACAAGGAAAACCATTAGGGGTCTATCACGCGAAAGACATCAGGCCATGATGGTTGATCGCTTTAATTGAAGAGTTTGTTAGGTTTACTGGTATTTATTAATCCTGGTAGCCCTACGAAGGCATCCGGCCAGCTTAACTGGTAACTACAGGATACCAATGTGCCGCTTAGGACCCTCGCAGCCTAGCGGCCGGTATACCTCTTGTTGCCAAATTCATTTTTTTTCACACTCCCTCGTCTGACAATGCGTCGGAACCCCTCCCACATGGTACCCTACAGAGGCTACACCGCCGTAGGAATCCCAACTTTCAAAACGTCTTCGAATATTTTAATAGCTGCTGTGCAAGCACCCTTACTGTGTGTGCTTAGACCTCGAAAGTAGCCCTGACTCAGCACGCTTAAAGAGAGAGACTGACAAGCCTTCACGGCTTTTGTAGAGCTAGCACAATTCACCTTTTTGGAAGAGTAATTGTGAGTCGAGCCACACGTGGGGCGCCCACAATTATGGAACCCATGGTTAAAGACCGGCTAGCTCAGTCGAATTCAGTAGTTACGACCCTTTCCAGCATCGTCAGCTTCGCCGGCGAAGCATACGATCCTGCCCTGTTATGGTCGCAGCGTCACACAGTGCAGTATGCTGCGTCGTGCTGGCACTGTGATCTGGCGGCAAATTATATATCAAGCCACACGGCGAATGTGCTGCCACTTTTGACACCACTGGGTGAGAAAGATCTGGGGGTGAACAAAAGTTGAGAAAATAAGAAGAAGAGTGACAGAAAGGCGGGCGATTTTATTCACTTCGGGACCATCGAACGGCAAGAGACAAGAGATGCTGTCGAAGCGGGTTAGAGGAATACTAAAAAGATTGAATTCATTCGAAATTAAGTGGTAACGTGTCTTGTGGTCAGCAGGAAATAGCAAATTGCGCGAAAAAAAAACAAAAAAATACAGAAAAGAAAGGTATGCTACACATAAATTTTTACATTATGATATAAAGAAACCTTTTGCACACAGAGCATCACGTGTAAATCGGCCGCGTGGAGTATTGTTGCTGAGACAGGGAGACTCCGCCAAAGAAGTCGGTCGGAGTTCGCACACCTGGAATTAGAGAGTGAAGCCTAAAGCAAGGCAGGGAGAAAAATCCATGTGATTTTTTTTATTGTAACATTGTGTCGACGATGCCATGGAGGAGGATGGGGACTTGGACACGGAGGATCATCACGAACCGATCCTCGACTCGAAGGTGAGTGGCGAGGTCCCTTCTGGACCTGATGTGTGTTAGTTTCAGTTTAAAGTAAAATGTCGTATTTCAGGCATGATTTTTTTTTATTATGGTACGTTGTAGTGCAGGTTATTGGGTTCCCCACCCCGCTACTCTCCCGCTCTGGCCAAGGTGCTAGCATGCCGCCCTGCCATACAGCTACCACGGAGTGAGCTGTCAGTCGTCGTTGACTGAATGACTTCACATCATCCTGCCCTCACTAAAGTAGAACCATAACAATTTATTTTATATAGATATATCTATATATATTACTATATTACTCTATCTAATTTAAGCGCCCGTCAACTCGCACTCATACTCATCGTGCGTTACAACCTCGATTGGTTTTTCCATTTAAGAATAAAATTCGATTCGTTTTCTCGTACAAATATCAACCTTAATTCCATCTACCTACGGCTGCCTCTCTGACGATACCCCTGAATCTTCTTCTTTTTTTCTGGATCTTTCCTCCCGCCCGTCAGGTATTATTCACGCGGCATGGTACGATTGGTAGCACAATCGCAGTGTGGCACAATGTGAGCACTTCTGCTAGCTGTCAGTGGCATAAGTGTAGCATACTGCATACAGCACGCCGTGACCATAACATAACAAACTCAACTAGCTTTTCGAAAATGATTATGCACCTCAAAATTACAATGCCATTTCTGCATAAAATGTTAAATTTGTTATTTTTTTAATTATCGTTAAATGATTCATTTTCGTAAATAACCAAGTAAAAAAGCTAGAATTGATCAAAGACCAATTCTTATGATACCCTAGAACTAGATGAATGCCCGTTTGTAATTTCGCATGGTCACCCATCTGGGAAAGTTTGATTTTCAAGTGGCTTTTCACATATATCTGAAAAACGGTTCGTCGAACAGTAAAAATCATTATAATAAATTTTATAGGATTTCATATTCTGAAGAACTTTTCGTTACAATAAAAACGTCTACATACTCTGTGATATATAAAAAAAACAATATTTTTATATGGCAACACCAAGAAGGGCTTACCCGATTTAGTCCATTTTTGAAATTTTGTTTACTATTGCTTTCAAATTTCAACTCTCCACGTTGACATGTTCTCAGGCAGTATCCAAATATATAGTGAAAAACGAATATTTTGTATGGCAACCCTACGAAGGAGTTGCCCGATGGGTTCCATTTTCGAAGTTAAGTTTACTTTTTTTTAAAAGCCCGTGTGCAAAATTTCAGCACTCTAAGTGAACGCGTTTTCGAGTTATCGTGAGGATGGACAGACGGACACGCAAAAATCAAAATAACTTTTAATATTATGCGTAGGTGTCCAATCCTCTACCCTCATTATATCTGGATGTTACAAACCGAATGACAAACTAAGTATACCCTATGATTACATCTAGGGTATAATGAGAAGGGCGTTTTCAGATTTTACTCAAATAAAATGTTCCCGGGCTTTTGTGAAAACAGGTTTTTCTGAAATATTGACAGTTGGTTCTTAAGTTGTTGTTGTAATCCTATGTAATGTTCCAAAGTTGGTGCTCTAATCCTAGGATATTTGAACGCACGTGCTTCTGTTTAAATTCGTTTTGCTCTGAAGACATTATGTGGGGGAAATTTATGCTGAATTTTTGGGAAAAAGGAAAATTTTATTTGAGAGGCATTTTACATCTCCATTCAGCACCTTGCCCACAGTGAAATTTATCTTTTTCTTAAAAAATTGATGTACATTATTATGAATTGTTTGAAAGGATTTTGAAGGTAATAAGATTTTATCATTCCTGTTATTCTACGGTCTCTCAATTTCTGCTTTTAACTCGTTGTCTCAGCCCCACTGGAATAATGCATAGCCACGGTCTTTTCCCCATTCATGCAAAAGACGAAAGTATATGACATAAATATTTATCTCTTTCCTGAAAGCATAAAAAATTTCCAATTTTGTTCGGCTGTGTCCTATCTTCTTATTAGGTTATCTTTGCTTAAGCCTTCGAGACTTCACATGGTATTTTATTTGGTTGAACTATAATTTGCCACAAGAAATGCAGTTGCAGCAGCAATTAATGTGGCACACATGCGCAGTGAAGTCCACTTTACTGCAACGGCTACTGCAAAATCGAAGTAAATGTGTTTCAGACTTTAAGTTAAGCTTGACTTAAGGCAGTTATCTCACTTAAGCCTTGACTGTGAAACTGTCTTAAGCCTTGGTTTAAGCCAAGACTGTGAAACCGGCCATTAATGTCATGGCTTCTAATAAAGAAGGGCTGATTAGAACAAACACACAAACATACCACATACCAACAATAGTCCAGTTTTAGTCTCTGTGGCCATTTATTATTAAACAAATTTTAACTAATCCAAAATGTTGAAAATATTCTCAGGTAAATAAAATACCAAATATATCACGATAAAAAAATGGTAAAACAAGTTTTTAATCTCTTTCGTTTGATATTACATACAAGTTGCTGACAAATATTTTTTTTACACAGGATTCATAGTATATAAATAAAAAATATATTCTCTAAATGGAAAAGCAAAAAAAAAACAGAAGCAGAAACCTCATCAGCAATATGTCTTTAAGCTAAAATAAAGAAAATAAAAAATTCTTTTGTGATGTAAATCTATAGTTATACATAGGTACATCCCTTACTTAATAGAAACAAACAAACAAAAAAGACCAAAAATTTACAAAAAAAAAAAAAAAAAAAAAAAAAATCTAAAACGAAAAAACAAAATAATTTCTTTGTACAAAATCATCGATAAAACTTTTTTACGGTAACTAAAGCTTAAATTTAAAAGATATTTTCATAAATTCTTTCAGTTTTTTTGTTTTAATATTTTAACAAATTCCCCATTTTTATTATCTTATAATATCTCATAAAATAATTTTGAGTGAATGCTGTATATGTGATGCAATACAGAAACGGCTGGGTATCTTCTGCGTCTACATGAGAAATGCATCACGTTTGAATCTTAATCTCGATTTTTACTTAAATTTAATAAAATTTAATAAGTTTAAATCGAGTGATTCGATCGACTGTATGCTTTTATGTTCTTCATATTTTCACAAAAAAGAAAACATTTACATTAAATCAAATTTTAGTGTTAGTTTTTTTTTTTTGTTACATCTACAGTTAAATTGAATGTGTACAGTTCGTATAAAAATGACCTTAAAAACTATAAGAAACATTTCTTCCCTTTTTGTGGAGAGAGACTACAATTATTATTATTCTTGAGATATTTTTTTTACATATACATACATAGATACATATACACGTAACGTAGTAAATACACATATCGAGGCGATATATACTTTTTTCTTTTTCTTCTTAAGAGACTTATTGTTTGTTATACAGTTTTCGAGTTTTTGTTCACACTACCCCACCTTAATATACTACTCCCCCTAGGGTAAATAGATAAAGTATTTTTCTATATATTCTAAAAAATTCGTATTTTCCGATTGCGTAGTACTTTTTTTTTTATATATATATTTTTTTTACGAGCTCAGTGCATCGTGATACTATGAGTTGTGCGCTTTGAGAATATTATTGTACTCTGCCTGGCTGCTTGGTGATGATTTTCTATTTTACAGGATGATTATAAATTGGGGGAAAAATGAAGACTACTATTACTTCTGATACCTTCTTCTTTTTTTCACTTGTTTTTTTTTTAAAGAATAAACATAAAAAAGGTGGAGTTGCATAATAATTAAAAAAAACATATTTTACGTCCATACATATAATAGTATGAGTAAATATGTAAAGTATTACTTAGGTACTATATACTTATATGTAGGTGTTTTAAGATTATAAACGCAACCTAATTATATAGACCCCATGTACTAATTGATACTGATTTTTTAGCAAGAGTGTGACAAGAATGAGGTTACGGTGTGTTAAGAAGGGCTTGAAATATCGCTCCCAACTCAGACATGTTTCTCTGAAAATAATTCTTTTTCCGGAGTGTTATGTTTTAAGCTCCTTATTGATTGCTCCTTCATGACTAAACAAAATTCCATCTGATTTTAAGTAAATGCTCCACACCAAAACGTTCCTCTGCCTGGTAATTTGTTTCTGAAATGTCCCAAGAAATTCTAAACTCCATTTTTGGAACTAAATATTTTCCTCACAAATTATATAGCTTCTTAGCAATTAGCTTTTCCTGCACGGAAAATATTGTTTAGTACATTCAATACGTCAAGTGTTCATAAATGTATAAGGGAGCGAGCGTATACGTTCTAACATTATCTAGAATATTCAGTATCCGTCTAGCATTCTTGGTGAGAATATTTTCCGCAAGCAATATTGGAAGTACTGCTGCAAGAAGAAGAAATACCTCTTTCGAACTCAGTACAGAGATTGGATTTTTCAAAATATACATATACAGCTAATTAGCTAAAAGTTTTTGAAAAATAATAAAAATGAAAAATTTCTTCCACCCACATCTATTAAACCTCGAAATAAGGTCCGGTATCTCCTTGCGTCTAGTAATTTTTAAAAGCATAGGTAACATTCTTTTTCACTTGGAAATAATTTTTATAGACCCATGTTTAGTGGAAAAATGGTAACACATTTTGCTGTAGGTACTCATTAACGCAAGTTTAGTAATATGAAAACTCGTTGAAATCTCGCATCGATAACTATACGTGTTGGAAACTATTTTTGCATGATTATATGAACGGACCTTTAAGGAGACCTAGTGGATAGTAAGTTGATACAAGAATTATGTCTGATACATAGATATGTATACAGGGTGATTCTGATCAAGATACCTTCCGGTATACCACGCGATTCCTTGAGGTAGTCTGATCAAAAAATTGTTCGACAGTTCTTGAAGTGCTTCATTTCTCGGTGGGGAAAAACTATCAACCATAAAAACATGGACTATCAACACAATTAAAATTTATTACACGAAAACTGATTTATCATCCTGCCTGCTTGCTATATGAGAAACGATCATATAAAGCGCAAAGCTGTTGCTTACTAAATCTTGTTTTTCGATTATTTAAAACATTTTCGCAAGTAACTCAAAATTGTTACGGATTTATTACGTTTTTTATAATCCTCCGTTTCGAAGTACAAAAATTTTATATTTGTTCATAATACAGATGCATGAAATTTCGGTTTATGTGTGTATGTTTAAAGTGTACTTAATTCTAGGAATTCATATTTTTACTCTCATCGGTGCCATTTCTTTTTGTTCACCGCAATAAATTTAACAGGTGAAACACATCAAATATGAAGTTGGCGAATGCAACAGACGTGGAATATGTAGACGCTATGTATAAGATAAAACTTTGTAGATTAGCTGTCTATTCCTACTTTGTTTGCAGTTATAATATGTGGTTTTACGAATATGACTACTTTATTCATTCACACACATAAATGGTTTAGATATCAAATGATAGTAAGTCGTCTAACCTTAAAAAAAACCTTTGTTCAAGGACATCAAAATCATAATATTGAAAAAAAAAATTTCATTATTTCTTCTGAACGCGTGCTAAAGATAGCAATTTCTAGCAAGATTTGGATAAACCTGTTTTTATTAATGGATATTTTATTTTCATTTCCATGTTTTGATACTACGACGTACAGAATAAGGTTTGTTTGTGTAAGCTATAATTTAAGATTTACCATATAATGCGACAATTATACAGGGTGTTGATGGTGAAAATATCCAAAATAATGAAGCCCCTGTTACCAGAAAATAGCACTCTGTATCTGCATAAATTTTTGGTTATCCCGTCCCAGCTGTCAAATATTTAATTATAGCAGTCTGTATAATGTATATCTGACTGTCAGTATATACCTACATACATTCTTTACAATTCATAGACATCCTCTTTACATGATCGATGCAAAATAATTTTTCTATCTCCCTCTAACTCTCAACCTGATAACCAATAAATATTCCATAAATTCATCGATGATCTTTCATTATGAATACTTGAATGAAAGTATATTAATGAAATTCGTTCAGGATCTTCTTTTGGTGTCTGTGAGTATTGAGCAATGAGTTATATACATAAGCATTTGCAATGAATAGTTTTATGAGTTAGTGTGGAATATCCAAATGAGATTCAGTCACTTTTGGTATGCAGAGAAAACACATCGGGATCAACGCCCTGCATGACCTTTCTCGTGTAAACATATTTGTTCCAATAGTACACATTGAAATTGATTGAAAAAGTATTTAATGATGGGGAGTTGCGTTAAACCCTCATTCAGAAATAATTTTCTTGAAAGTTAATAATAGCAAATAAACAACTAAAACCAAAAATCATAGAGATTTGTGATATGAATAAAGTAGAACTAATTTTTCTTTTCGTATTAATAACAAGAAGATATTGGTAAACCCGTTTCTATAACTGCCGATTGCTGTCGGTATAAATATTTCGGTGCGTTATATGTATCGAAACCTCTAAAATAGTTGGTTCCGGTTCATAGCATTCAGCTTATTATATGAATTCTGCTTAAATAGGAGGTAAATTGTATGAGGAATGCCACGAAATTCGGATAGTAGAATGGTGTCCTTAATCTGTAGTTGCACGTAAAATATAATAGATAATAGTCACAGTACATTCACAACACCCAACACAATATAAAGGATCTAAAAACCCATTCATCTCTATCAATCCAAGTCTTCGTCTGATTATTACAGTTGAAGATATATCTTTTAGCTAAGCTCTGCACGAATAAAACAGATAAATCAGACTCTTATCTTGATCCTCGAGACATGAATTGATTGCCTGTTCCCAACACAGGAAAAAAATATTCCTCACATTCAGTAGGAAAGAATTAAGACTCATAACGTGCCTACTTACTGGGCATTGCCCACTTAGATATCATCTCAAAAGATCGGTAAGGTCGATAGCGTGATCTGTCGCTTCTATATGGAAACGACGAGACTGCTGAGCACGTCCTGAGGATGTTGCAAAATTGGAAAAAAAAAACAGAAAACCAATAACGTGTTTTATAAAATACCTCTAGATCGAATGGACACCCTAGGGTACTTGGAGATCATGTCAAAATAATAAATAACACTAGAGACAACGTATTGAAGTGTTTTCATGTGATATATAACATAATTGCTCCCGAGCTAACGAAAACAATTTAGTCAGGTTAGTTTCGTCTTCATCTAACTTTTATACTAGCTGAAAAAAGACGAATTTAAAGATTAAGGAAGGTTTGATTTGGTATATGGCCTTAGATATAAATCGAATTAAATGTTTCTCATGACATGAAGTCGAAATAATGCAGATTGTGCTCATGTTAGATATAAATTCTGCGCAGTCCCTTCATATGGAGAAATTATCATCAAGCAATTTTTAGCTTTTTTCCGTATATGTATTCCCAAAACTGATCTCTCAAGTATCTCTCAAGGGTTTTGTGCAAGCCCATTAATTTCTTAAAATATGTCTAACCCACTTGAGAGAACGGAATTAGAATACCGTCAGACATCCAGGTCCTTAATTTATATTGAGTGCCTTACATTGACAGAAAATATCTATATGGATGCTTCTAACAAAAACTAAAGCCATTTTCTATTAAATATATGTAGGTATAGAGTGTCGACGGATGTGAGTAATTCAACATTAACTGTTTCCGAAAGCCTTTTTAGTTTTTCTTATTGACATTTCATTCTGTACATTAGTACACAGCCTCCACATTTTATCTAGATAGAATGAAAAAAAAATTGGCTAGGATATTTACAATATTTTCTGGAAGAAAATGATTTTTCCCCTCTAGAAGAAGACTATAAAACAATAAAAAAATAAATTAACAGTGAAGTCTCCACTTTGATTTTATGTCTAACTTTAAACAAGTGCAAAAGCTACTTTCTATCACTTCATCCTTTGATGATCGGGGGTACTCTTCAATATGTCCGGTTGTCCACCATGCGATGAACTCATCGTATTCTGATGACTACCACTACCGCTATAATGTGATGAATTTAATGTGTGCGAGTGCTGTGAGTTTAACGTGTGTGTTGCATGTGAATTGAGAGTATTATGAGCTGTCGTTGTTGCATTTGTTGAAGCACCACCGCTAGTTGTACCACCATGAGTAGGCCTTGATCGTATACTTCGATGAGATCCATTTCGTGTTAACGTATTCATTTGAGGTGTTCCGGGTAAAGTGTGTCCAAGAGCATTCATATAATCCGCAATTAGTAAAGTAATTTCTAAAATTTTTGGTTTACTCATTGCGAATAAAAGTTTCTGTTCATTATTTCCAGTTGCTAGAGTATCTTCAGAGCCTACAACTAACATAAAATCATCTTGACATCCTCCAAATGTCATAACTGATGCATACGGATATCGAGCAATCGGTGCCATCGATGATAACTCTAAAACGTTAAGAGCATCTTCAGATACTGCTAACCATGCCATTGCTTGATCAGAATGTCGGGGTTTTGCTTGAAATAAAGCCGCACCAAAGAATGGCCATTTTCGACAGCATGTCAAATATATTCGAACACAGTCTAATGTTGAACGTCCTTTTAATAGAAGCCATTTCGATACGAGAATCTCTTGTAGTTCTTTCAATTGTTCAGGACTTAAAGCATCTCTGTATCTATAGGGATAAAATTTATCTAAAGCATGAAGCGATGCCGTCATATTTCCAGATCCTCGTGACTTCTCAGTTGAATAATCTCCCATATCGATTTGTGACATCAATGATGCAAGCTCCAGAGCTAAATCTCTGGATAATGGGAATCTTCCTTGGACGATTTGCTGATTAGTTTGGTAGCATAACAGTAATTTCTCTTTGTCAGTCTCAAATTTCGTAGAATGCTTCCAGTAGAGTCGATTCTTGTAGGTCAGTTGAATGACACGAGAATTTTCGAATTTTCCTGATCCTTTCTCTCTTAGAGCAGTTTCCCACTTAGATATGACATCACATAACTTCGCTTGAGGATCTAGATAATGTTCCAAGTCTTTTTCAATCGGATCATCACTGAACAGACAAAATCCATTGGATGTATCACGGCATCCAATTTCCTGTGCCAATGTCATATGAAATTCTTCGATTGTTGATGATCCATCGAATGATATCACCTGAGAAAAATTAATTGATTCAACTTAACCAGTTACCAGAAGAGTGTGTGTATGTGTGATAGATCTCTATGTAGTTCTTTACCTGATAAGTACCATTCATCAGATGAACAGGAATGGCATGAGGTAGGGAATGGTGATAAGGATTTTTTAATAATATTGATAGGACCTCCATTCGGGATGGTTTTGTCTCTCTTCCCCCGTTCTGTATTGTCCGTTCTAAGGCACGTTCACAGTAGGCTGCATATTTTCCCGTTTCCGTTTTTGAATCGGCATTCCTTGATAAATGTAATTTCAAGTACCAAAGTAGTCGATTATTTTTTGGAACAAATAGCGAAACGGCTAGAGCTAGCAGCTGCCATCCTTGAACAAAAGTGTACGCTGGCGGATTTGATTTGCAATCGATTATTGGTGGTGGGGGTGGCGCCTGAAAGAAATATCCAAAAGAAACAGTTTTTTGTCGTTATACAACTTGTGTCACCGTGAAAACGCACAGTTTTTAAAATAAAATTTTGAAAATAATTTTAAAATTTTAAATAAATTTTGTTTTGTTTTTTTAAATAATTTTTTACCACCCAAACATCCCCCATACCTGAATGGATGTTGGGGAGCTCCCATTTGCCTGCGCTGCACCCCCTTGTTGCGTATCACAAGTGAATAGGCTCTGTGTCGCACACAGCAGCAGTTGCTGTAAAAATTCATTCATTTTGGTTTCTTCATCGAATTTTTTATTTTTTTTTTCTATTTAGGCATGAGGAAAGATAACTGTGTACTGTACGTTTTTGTATTGTTTTTTTTTTTAATGTTGGATGTGTCTTTAATTGTCGTGCTATTTAGGCAACAAAATAAACCTCAAAAAATTCATGCAGTTGATTTTTAAATAAGTGTGAAGGTGAGCAGAACTTATTGATTTTTGTAGCAGCCAACAAAAGCTTTAGACATGATAGCTAAGAGCGAAGCCAGAACTGAATACAAAGCCTTATCCAAGTGGACTGGCGAGATATTGTTTGAAAAATCTCTTCAATTCATCCGTTTTCTTTAGAGATAAACAATATGTGCTAGAAAGAAGCTGTTTAAAAAGGAATCGCCCTTATATAAAATTGACCAAAGTGACTATCATAGGAGCATTGTGTGGAACAATTTAAAAAGTTGCAATATGCCATCCTAGAACTGGAAATCGAGACTTCCCGAACAGAATTGAGTTAGATGATTGTTTAAAAATTACAGACATTGTAACTTTTACTCAGTTAAGACTTTTGCAAAGCTTATTATTGTAAAGTTAATTAGAGAGATTTCGATAAAGTTCTATGGAACGGAAAAAGCCTTATTGCAGATGCGCTCTTAAAAGAATAAATGGTAGCAAAAAGTCAATCAGTTAACTCTTGTCCTCAATCCGTTTCATTTTTTGTGTAGTTTTGTCTTTTTAGTAGTTAGAAACATAGTCTCAGTCTCTTTTTTCTAGCAAACTTCGTCCTCGAAGGATAAGTAAAAAAGCTTATAGTATGTCACTGGCTAAACCGTGTACTTCTGTGAGGCCGAGATAAGTTAATATGTAGTTACCCTTTACATATTAAGCAAAAAGTCCTAGATTAAAATCTCTGATAAGATGACTTCATGGCAACTCATCTATCTGAAGTACAAAAAATAGAATAAAATTTGGTATAACCATAAAGTAATAAAGGCTATAGAGATGACAAGATTAAGTTTGCTTTGCGAACCAATATTTGAAAACTCAATCTGAAAGTTTGGATCGTAAAAGCTTGTCATGCAGAGCTTGCATCTTCTGTATTGAATTTACAGCCCACTGTACCAGCAAGCATCACATCTAGTCAATGCACGATGTACTGAATGGAGTAAATGCAACACTACCAAATTTTACCATGGTATATCTACCTACATATCTATTGTATATCAGCGCAAAAATTTTCTTCCGCGTGAAGCAATAATATTTTGTATCAAAAGAGCTTCCAAAACCAACACAATGCGTATTAAGATACTGTACTGGTTCATTGGAAATTTAAATTAATTTAATTCTATAAAACGTGTATATGTGCCATGATTTTTTTTTATGGGGGCAAGTTATCAAATTGCATTTCAATTTTCACAAAATGCCAAAATAGATTTAAAATATTTGATTCTAATTCTAAAGTTGTAATTCTTCAAAAGCTGGCAATTTGATGGTTTTTTATCCGTGTATCTCTTTTTATATGGATCAGGAACAAAGAACGCAGCATTGTAATCGTAATAGTATTGCAAATTATATACAAGCAAATGTCTTAGACGGCGATTGTTTTTTCACAGTTGTATAATTTTCAAAGCGATTTAGTATTGTCGTAATCTTACAGACGTAAATATAATGATATATTTAGTTGACGGATAATTCTAAGCTCGAAATGGGAACATTTTCGAAAATATAAACATAATTTTTACAAATTCATGAATAATATCTGCAGCCGTTAAGGAGTTATTAACTCACAACCTATTTCGGTCATACCGAAATTAGCCGATACTTTTTTTAAATGACGTCGCCAAGGAAACAAATTATCTTTGAAAATAACTTTGAGAATAGATTTGGAAATAGGCTAAGAACTAATACTCTTTAACGATTGCAGATAGCACATAGGGTGTAATAGGTCAAAGTAAAGAGGAGAGTCTACAGTTTACAGTTTTTATATAAAAAAAACTACGTTTTTCTAAAAATATAGAGGTCAAAGTAAAAAAAAAGGTAAGAAAATCCGAAATATTTATTTTAGACCACCATAACTCCTGAGAGGATGAGGTGTGAGACTGCTTGAGCAGTTGTTGGAGAGGCCATGAAGTTGTGCACATAATGAGCTCTTAACTGTGACAGTGTGCTTTGTACTGTTATGTGATAAACTTTATTTCTTAATCATCCTGCAACTCCAAAACAAGTGAGTTAATAGCTCCTTAACGGCTGCAGACAGCACATAGGGTGTAATAGGTCAAATTATGCAAAATTATGTAATTTGAAACAAACCATGAATGTGTTCTCAAGTTATTGTGGTGACGGACGGACGGCGAACGGACATGCAAGAATCTCAATAATTAATAATACATATACGTGGGTGTCCAATCCATTTCTATACGTTACAAACGGAATGACAAGCTTAGCATATCCTATGAGACTTCATCTAAGGTATAAAAATCATGAGTTTATAGAATTAAACAATTTGTTAAAATATTTTTCGAACATAAGTCGATGGGGATTTAAAAAATATGATTGTGTTCAAATTTTCAGCTTTATCAATCAAAAATAGCAAACTAAAAAGTATAATAAATTGATTTTTAGGTCACTCATAGTGCAGACAATTTGAATATCACACGATCACAATATGAGGTACATCGACGTGTGGGAAAAAATTATTCATGAATTTGTAAAAATGATGTTTATATTTTCGAAAATGTTCCCATTTCGAGCTGTTAGAATTATTCGTCAACTATTTCATTATATTTACGTATGTAAGATAAGAACTGTATAAGGAGATAGAAATACACGAAAATACTAACGCAACGATTACACGAGTTAATAGAGCTGATGGACAGTCCTGATTTCGTCTGTCAAATTTACTACCAAAAAACGATTTGCGTTCTATCAATTGAGCAGTCTGTTCATAATAAAATGTCGTTAAGCGGTGCAGACATTCCTCTTCTATATGCATATCAAACAATTTCTTCATTAATCCGTCTTTATTCTGTACAAAATAAACAATAAAATGTATGTTAAACACTTTTCAGTCATTTCCCAATCAAAAGAGAGCAGATTAGGAATATAAACACAAATATCTACTAGCATCTACCCTTTATTTTCAATTTCCGCCATCTTAATTGTACGTTTGACAGTTTATTGACTAGTCCGTACTGACTCGTCAGAAATCTTGTCAGTACAGACTGGTCAGTAACAAAAAATTAGTAAGTAGGGGCTTACACGAGCCTGTGTAAGTGTCAATCGCTGTCAGAGTCAGTTCTACTGACTCGTGTAATCCCCGGGTAAATCACTTTGAAAATAATACAACTGTGAAAAAAGAATTGCCGCCTAAGAAACTTGCTTGTATATAATTTGCAATACTATGTATTACACGATTACAATGTTGCGTTCTTTTTTCCTGATCCATATAAAAGGGGATACACGGATTTATAAATGGATAAAAAATCATCAAATTGCCAGCTTTTGAAGAATTAAAACTTTAGAATTAGAACCACATATTTTAAATCTATTTCGATATTATATGAAAATTGAAATGCAATTTAATAATTTGCGTGAAGCAATAATATTTTGTATCAAAAGAGCTTCCAAAAGTATTAATATCTGCCATGGTAAAATTTGGTAGTGTTGCATTTACTCCATTTAGTACATCATGCCTTGACTTGATGTGATACCTGCTGGTACAGTGGGCTGTAAATTCAATACAGAAGATGCAAGCTCTGCAAGAAAAGCTTTAACGATTGCATCCAAACTTTTAGATTGAGCTTTCAAATATTGATTCGCAAAGCAAACTTAATCTTGTCATCTCTTTGGCCTTTATTACTTTATGGTATAACGTAGAAACAAATCAAAATTGTATTAATTTATCTTTAAGGCCTTGGGGAGAAGTGGGGCGAGGCCAATGCTCTTCGAATTTGCTATGATTCAGCCACCCATATTAGAATGTTTTTTTGTTTTTTAATTTAATTATAGCCGCTTAGCCATAGGCTTGGCGGCCAGCTTTTGAGGGGAGCCTTTTGTGTGATTAGGCTTGACATTACGCGTCGAAATCCATAAGTTCTGCTTTTAATAGTTTAAACATTATTCAAAATAGATACGTTGTCTTTCAGGGTACATTTTCTGGTACATGAACTAAAACAGATAGTGAGGGTTTTTATAAAAGCAAAAACAACTGTAGATAGAACCAGTCCATCATTCCAAGGTCATAAAACGGAAATAATAAATAAAAGCCACATTTAGACTTAATAATAATAAGAATAACAACAGAAATAAATAAGTAAAAACAAAAGTAAAAAGAATTAAATTGAATAACTTCAAAACAACTTTGTATGAATGAAAATTTACGGCAATGCTATAAATGTATACAGAAAATAGTAAACATCGAAAGATTCAACAGAAATTAATAATTTTGATGAGTGCATTCAAAACAGTGGTGTATAGAGGTTCTTAGAATATTGAAAAATTTTCCAACTGTAAGAGACTGTACGCTTTAGAATGCACCCAACACACTGTTAAGAAACTCTTTTTCGCAATTCGAACATGCGAATAACGCAAAACTATTGAACAATTAATTTTATGTCGTGTAGGTATTTTTTACATATTTATTTATACTCTGTTGAGTTATGTATGTTTTTTTGTAGATGAACATATTTTAAGCATTCTTAACTATGTATGTAAAGTAGAATTACGTGATACTTTCGCATAAGTATGTATGTAGCAAAAGCATGTAAAAGCATCAAGCGGGTTGACAGCAAAGAATATCTAACAACCAAAAACATTACATAAATTTTACGCTATAAAATTATGAGTAAAAGTAAAAAATTAAAACTAGAATTAGAACTTTAAATTACACTAAATTTCAGTAGGCTTTATATGTACCTATATACCTACGAGATTCTTAGAAAAGGTTAGTACAAAATTACATGAAGAATATCAACATACAAATGGTGCTCTTTAAAAAACGACCCTGCTTTATATAGTTTTGGGAAAACTAAACTACGAAATGCGAGCTCGCTGGATCTGATTAGGGTATTATTATATTTAATTTATGACCCTAACATAGGACAATGTGGACCAGAAGCTATTGCTGCCGTAGCAAATTTTGTACACAACTACTTCTAACTCGCTGATCTGCCTCTTTCTAGATTTATACCTGATCCAACACATTGACATACATGTATGTACACGGATCATTATTTCTTACCCTTACTGTAACGAACAATTTTATTTACTAAGAGAAATTATCTTTCAATGCAATTCATACTTAAATTTTACAACTGCAGTATAAGTAATCAGGAGTCCCGTTAGTTTCGATCCTCGGCCAGATTCTCTTCAACCTGTGCACGGTCGGTCCAAGACCAACCTGGAAATGTAAACTCAACAGCTTTTCTATACGGATATGACTTCTTCCTTAACCAACGCTAAGTCTATGTGCCCAAAAGCAGTAGTAAGCAAGGTAAATATTCACCTTAACAAGCTATTAAAAAAAGTGGAAAATAAAAATAAACACCCAAAAATTCGTGCTCATCTGCATTTGTCGAAGCCGCCAAAGCCAAAGTGATGAGCTCGTTGACATAAACGGTGGCAAAAACAAGCCCTGCAACAAAACCAAATACCGTAGCGTGAATTTCAACGAATTCTTCTGTTTTAACAACCATACTAAGGCTGTTTTTCAAAAAGCGAATTACGCCTACTGCCTCCTCAGTCCAATTATCAACTTTCGAAACAGACTATGAATAATCACAAAGCCACGGCTCCTGGCATTTAATATGTCCCAGTTACTTGAAAAAGTCTAGAGCAACTAGACAGGAAAATATTCCCAGCCTATACGGGCCTTCATACATTAAACATTTGGATAAAATCCCAACACCCCGTCATTAATAATCTGCTTATCTCTGAAGGTTTTGGATACCTATCACTACTACTTCTAACTAAATTTTTGTATCACTACCCTAACCTGTAGATCTGTATTCAATAAGATTTATAATCTTTATATAGTTGACCAAAATAAAGAATTATTGTTATTGTTAAGCCTGATAATTCCAAAAGAATTGAAGCAAATCTAAAACTGGATATGATGCCAGACAGAATGGTTGTTGACCACAACCTCCGTCTGCCCAAGATAATAATACCAGATAGGGAAGAAATAGATACAAATCTAGTAAATCAAGCCCTAATCTGGTACACCGACGGTTCTAAAACCGAGAAAGAAGTAGGATCAGGAATATATGGCGTTAAGCCAAGACCTAACATCTACCAAAGCCTAGGAAAATTTCATCAATATTTCAGGCAGAGGTTTATGCCATCACTAGATGTGCATACGAAAACCTCAGCCAATCCTACACGAATACAATATTTATATCTTTACAGATAGCCAAGTGGCTTTGAAAGCCATCTCATCACCTGAGATCAAAACGAAGTTAATGTGGGTATGCATCCAAGCATTAACGAACCTTGGCACATGCAACCACCTAACACTTCAGTGGGTGCCAAGACACGCAGGAATTGATGAGAATGAAAATGCCGACTCACTGGTCAAAAAAGGAGCATCCAAGCCCCTCATAGGACCAGAACCCTTTTGCGGTATTTCCTACAATACCTAAAGCTTACCTTGCAAAACTGGAGCCAGAACCAGATAGACCAGAGATGGACTTCAACGACAGGATCCAGACAAGCCAAAAGATTCATCAAAAGACCTTCCTCAGAGAAGAGCCTAGATCTTTTAGGGCTATCTAGATATAAACTCAGAATCATTACAGGAGTCCTAACCGGCATCTGACCCACTGATGTATGCAGACTATGTTTCGAAGAGGATGAAACATCGGAGCACGTGCTGTGTGAATGCGAAGCCATCGCACAATGTAGAATCCAGGATTTTGGCTCATACTTCTTAAAGCCTGCCGACTTCGAATATATATATATATAAATCTAAATCTAAAGCCTGATAATTCTAATATTTATTTCCAAAATGGAAAATAATATTTTACGACGATAAAGGGAACTACTACCTACGGTGATGGTAATAAAGTCAATTCAGTTTCTAACAAGCTGAACCCACTCCTTGGACACAGCCATCATAAACTTACCCATATCCTCAAACTTCCAATTATTACTTCCCATTCCTTCTCCAACTAAATCAACTAATTGGGTAACACCGAAATATGTGACTAATGTAGTGCAAAGCTGTATAATAGAAAATGATTGGGTGACACCAAAATCTATAGCTAACATAGAGCAATAGCTGTATATAATACAAAACAACGGATCAAAAGTTGACAAATTAGCAGGACAAGAATCAACGAGGGATAAAACAATGACAACATCGAGCTGAGAGCCAAAGAAAATTCCCAAAGAGGCAGACGACATGATTCAGATTCAAAGGTAATATCAAATAAACTCATCAAAAGCTCAGATAGAGGTAACTCGTAACTTGAAACCCTTCCTTACTAAGGCTACTGGAAATCCATAAACCTATTCACTCCCTCTTCACCCGCACCATCCACTAACAGGCTAACTACATAAAGGAAAACGACGTCAATTACGGTTGACATAGCGCAGCAACCGTGGAAGAAACGATAACATCGAAACGGAAGTTCAACAAAACCAAAAGGACAATCATAAACAACAGGTGAAATGAAGGCTAAAGAGAAGCCCCAAAATCGCTTACTTGACTTGACATGACTTGAGCGAACTAAATTTACCTTCCGATCTTATCGTAGCATTCTTAACCCCCAAACAGAATCAATCCGTTCGGTTTGAGGATGTAAAAACTTAAAGTTCAGAAAATATATGGTATAATCTTTCTTGTCATTAAGCAAAAGTTAAAATATTGCAACTTATTTTGGTCTATTCCATTCAGTCCGATTCATTCAGTTATGTGTAGCAATCCATTTTATTTGCAGAAATTTATACAACCGGATCGAACGGATCAATTATGTTTGGTGCATTATTTGAATTAGCTCATCCGGGAATCGAAGACGCCTTGAAATCAAGTCAAAAGACTTACTGTCAAGTGACTACAAACGAAGACACATGATTTTCACGCGTTTGCTCAGTCAAGAAAAACAAAAATAATAAAAAAATGCATTAATAAAATGGGATAACTGCTGACGCTGAAGAAAAGCTTCTTTGATTACCAGGACTACAAACTCATCACTCACTTCGAAGGAGAATGCAAGACTAGGTGTAAGAGAAATTAAAGCAATGGTATTGAATGGTAAAATGGAGTTAGATCATGGAACGTTAAATAAACGACATCCAGCCTAAATGAATTCGATGGAATCATAGAGAATCACTGCTCCGAAAGAGGTATGAGGAATGCAAAGTGCGGTCGTAAGTGTAAATATGCACTAACCCCAAGGCAATGTGAAAAAGAAATCAATTACCTGCAGCCATCTGGCTTCCATATGATTCGCCCAAATGATCGTTTAAACAATGATATAGGCTCGCCTTAAAAAAGAAAGTTGGAGCTACATTTTGTATATATTGAGCGTAATAAGGCAACTGTATAGCTCTAATTGGAGACATATTTCAGAGGTTTTTCCACTTCACGTTGAGATGAAAATAATCATTGAATCAGTAATTTGGTTGATTACAGAAATTCAAGCTAAGCGCGAACATTTGTTACCTCCAATGGGCCGTTAGCATCTTAAAGCCTTATATATTCTTTTGGGTGAGATGGTATATTTCTGGCCCTTCTTTCTTCAATATTCAATAGAGAATTGAAGAACTTCTTTCTCCATTAATAATAATTTTTAGGAGCCATAGACAAAACTTAATTGGGACTACCTTCAACACCACACACTCTCATGAACAAGAAAATTTCTTCATATAAGGCTTGGGAAATGAGCGAATATTGCAATGCTACACTGATAAAGATAGTGCCAATGATTAAAGATACTCTTGATCTGAGAGAGCTACAACCAAGTGCTACGTAGAAACTGATGTTGGATCTGAATAATCACCATATGATAAAAGTAGTAATGTACAGCTGCGACAAGTTCATTTAACACATACTACTGAGAACCAAGAAATCATTACAGCACATCTAATGGATTTGACTGCAAAAAGACCCACTTAAGCTAAAGTCATTCAGATCTATATCGAGCTCTACAGAAAGCTATTAACTAATTATCTTCTTAAATCCAATTGCATGATTTTAACCTTCAGTCTGGCTAAGTCATATATATAGTAATACTCGATTGCCTCACCTCCGGTTAAGATCTAGATGTCCACCAACCCAAACAAAAGAAAGCCCTCCATATAAATAATTTCTACCTCAACGATTAGCAAGCAAAATCGCGCAGTGATGACAGTTTTACGCTAAACCTAACCACTAAAGCGTCTGATTTCAAGGTTACTTTGAAGTTAGAAAGGTTTGTCTTATGGCCAGTTTCACAGTGGAGTTTAAACCAAGGCTTAGTTTAAACCATCCTCCAAGTTTAAACGTACTTTAAACCAAATCGGGTTTCACAGTAACGCTGGTAGTACTGATTAAATTGTGAAAGAAATTAGTTATCCCCACCATTGTGAAGGAACAGATTACGATTCTATGTACGTTTTTATTCAGTAACAATAACAGCTGTTCGAATTCTTGGAAACGATGAAGTTGTATGTTTTACTACTTCAAATTTAATTTCAATGCATATTGTGACAACGCTGATGTTATGTGCATATTCTAAAATTGATTTCAAAAATAGTCCATACTCTAATGGCGTAATTCTACATGCAACAAGAATGTACATATGTCCTAAACATGTCCCAATCATGTTCTAAAAATTGGATAATGTTCTGTTGGAGTACCTAATATACATTGCTCTCTAAATAATTTCTCTCCCATAGTCAGAGTAAAATTTTAAGAAAAAAATAAATATAAAAAGTAAATAAAATAAATAGAAACATAAAAAAAAACAAAAAAAAAAGACTAAACAAAACCAAAGAACCCAAGGTTAATAAAAGCGTGCAACTGAAAACTTACGCGCGTTTGCTTGCCCAGCTTCTTGTTTACCTGGACCCCGACACCTAGCTTCTGTCCGGTGTGCCTTGATGTTTGCTTGATCAGTGCACAAATTAATTCAGTCTGCAGTTCTGGCATATCCAGGCACTGTTGGAGGGCGTTTTGGGCTAACACAACATGGTAATCGATTCCAGGTTGATTAACAGCCACCGACATAAAAAGTTGACAGCACTGCAAACATAGTTTTTGTTGTTTTGTTTTTGTTTTCTTTACAGAGCCCGGCATTTTAATTAACAAGCTAAAACTAAAATTATGACATGCAAAGTATACCTTAAATAATTTAACAGCCTCTGACTGCAATAATTCAGAGTGTAAGGAAGAAAGTGGTGAGTTTATTGTTTCTTTTGTATGAAGAAGAATCGGATGTCGCCATAGAACGCAATCTGAAAATAATGAAATCCAATGAGTAAGCAACAGAGGAAGATAAAATAAAACGTTATGCTACAAGGACTCTTACTGGGATCTCCATCTGTTTCCATTAATTTCTGTACTAGTTGCTCATATTGAGTACCCGCATTCGGTCCTCCACCTGAAACTACAGTTAAGTGATATAACCAACTATCACGTTCCTGTTTCCCAGGAAGTATTAAATATGTTGGTCCTTGATGAGCAGGATATATCGCTACTGTTAAACGTGCCTGACTTTGAGCTGGATCTTCCCGTTCTTCTGAATCTGAATCAGAAACATGTTCAACTTCTTCAACACGTGCATCACGCATATTTATTTGTCCCAAAGGATTCTAAACAAAAATGTAAAAAAGAAAGAATTTTTTTGATGATATCAAATCTAAATAGAATGCATGGAACCCTCAACCAAAAAAAAAACTTACCGTCTCTCCAGGAGCTTTAAAATATAAAAACATTTTTCCTAGCAAAACACACCAGCATTTCTTTGCATGGCCATTTTTAACTTTAGTCACCCATCCCTGCACAGTCGGCTTTTGATCCTCTCTACTTAATAATAATTTAGTAGCATTACGTCTTTGGACATTTTGAAGGACTCGTATCCAATCATCCATGGTTGCATTCGAATCTGCTGTTAGATAATAAGTCTTCTTCCCTGTATCGATTTCAAATGTTGAAGCTCCATCTGCTCGACTTATTCGACAAGCTTCGTCTAACATAATTTGTCCTTGAGGTTTTCGATTTGTATCGTGTTGACTTTTCCAATATGTTAGAGTTCCATTTTTTAGAACAAACCATCGTTTCCTCCAAGTCTTTAGTTTTCCACCTAATTTTGCCAGATGGCCGACCTAAAAATCAAAAATTAATTCCATTTTAGAAAAGTGTCACAAATGGCATTTGCATGCGAAGACTCCTACCTTTTCTAGTGATTCTAATTTTTTATTAGGTGAATCAGCATATGATGCCCGCATCAGTAGTGATGGCATTGAAGCGTCCATGCATGTTGATTCCGACACAGCATCCGGTGGTATCGCATAATCGTCAGACATGCCTGATTCAAATGAAGTATCTGAAATTACTATTCCACGTAGAAACGTAGTTTTTTTTTTAAAAATAAATACAGATGTCTTTCGGGGTTCGTAATTATCATCATCATTATAGAGCCACAGTTGAGACTCTCGAGCAATACATGACTGTTACAAACCAGATGAAAACAAGCCGAGAGAGCGAAAGAGAGAGATATGACATTCCAAGCACCACCACAAATGTAGAAAAAAATTATGAAATAAATTTGGACTAAGATTGAACTATGCGCATAGGCATAGCGATTTCACAGATATTTTGCTAATGTTTTAGCTTTTCTATTATTCTGAGTAATATGGAAAATGAAATTAATGGAAAAAAATCAGACACGCGCATATAGAAGGTAAAATCAAAGTAAAAAGCGCACACATTTACATATGAAAATAATTTATGAAGGAAACTAAAAATTTCCATAGAGATTTCTAAAAATCACGCCTGGAGTGAAACATTTTTCTAGTGACTCACTCTGTCATGTTCGACTATTTGTCGAGTATGCTCGAACGATCAAAAAAAGTTATGCTTTAAAAATAAAATAAAATAAAAGCGCTGTTGAATATCGAAAACAGCACACTTGATGCGAGAAAAAAAGAGAAACTTGATCTAAAGTTCGCAATGAAAAAGCATTTATTGTGAACTCCAGACCATAAATGCTGCAAGGGACCATTTCTGCGGCGGTAATGAAAATGAAATGATTCTAACTGTGTGCCATCTCCTGGATAAATTGTAAAGTAAGAACCTGACGTCTCTTAAATATTTTATCTTGAGACAATAAAATGAACGAGAAATCGTATGGTATAGAAATCGTAGTACGTCTATGTAGAAAACAGGGATTAACCCATACGACAATCTTGTCTGGATTAATAATCAAAGCTAGAGCCGCATTTGGTACAAGAAAAAGTGTTCGCACCAGAGATAAGAAAGGGAATCTCACCAACAAGAAGTAGATTCTAAATGCTATGCATCAGACCATTAAAAAAAGAGGGTCATTCTGTAGCAGAGTGCAGAAAAAAGAACGAGAAGAGCGTCAGTGATAATGACGATAGGTTGCGATATTTCATACCGATAAAAGTACAAAGGAATGTCATGAACTGCTAGCTGTTGTTCAAAAGCCAACATTTGATTGACAACACAATGCGGTAAGTCAACTAAGGCCAATGAAGCATACAAAAATGTACAACTTGAGAAAATACTGCAACGCTTCGAGTTTTCAGTACTTCCTTCGAAAATATTGGTATTTATTTTGAGTATAAGCAACTTTAACAATTAAAAACTCTTCAAGGTGAACAGATCGAAATCGGGGAAAGAAGTCTCGTTATGCGTTTGACTAACGAGCTCCTTTCTAGGAGGCCAACGTTAGCCTCCACTAAGATTTTATGCGGCGACGATAATTATCTTTCATGGTAAATTTATAAGAGAAAAAAAAAGAAGAAGAAGAAGAAGAAGAAGAAGAAGGAGAAGAAGAATAAAAAGAAAACAACATATCAAACAGAGGTGACAAAGGACCACGAAGAACTGTAGGACGGTCCAAAAAGATTCCCAGCGCTCTAATCCAAAGCTCACTTTATCTGCAGCTATGAACCACTGAGGATTCAGATTGAGAGTCATATAAGGCTTAAAGCATCAAAATGACAAAATGACCCCCTAGCAGGCTCAAATAAACCAAAAACATGCTTACTAGAAAAAGTTATTTTTTAATCTTTAAGTTAAGTAAGACAAGCCGAGGCAAATTTCCAGTTCAACTTACATGACTCACCACCTGCAGAAGCCAGGTATCTAGTAGACCCACCAAATTCAATGTTCACCACACTATCACCGGGCGAAACTATTAAGGCCCTATATGAATTTCGCTATCTACCCCCAGTATTTAAGGCAGTTAAAAGAAACAAAAATTAAAAGACGCGGATAAGAGTATCAGAAACTGGATTACTTTTACGAGGAGGGCCTCTAACACAACACAAAAGTTCAATTAAAAAGGATAAACTTCAGCGCAGATTTTTTGTTAGTCCAGTAAGTTACTTCTAATGCTATCTTGATGCATTTGTAGATGACTCTACAGATTCCTGAGCTCCCTTTTTCTATGAAAATGAACTTCAGTACGGATTATGCTTCAAAATGTAACGTGTGCTAATATTCAGGAGCTGCCTCCATTGCAAGGACTTTGTCCGCATTATCAGGCTAGGTGCTTATTTATGAGTATCGAATCTCTCCAAGCAAGAAGAGCAATAGCTGATTTTTTTTTCATTAGGGATGTTTTGTTCAATGAGGACCTCATTATGAGGTTGATTGCATTGATTTGCTATATTTGATTAATGTATATGCCCCGGAAAGAATTATCCGTTCTCGGCAAATGCTTTATATCCCACAACATAGAACCAATTATGGCTTTAGAAAGCCGCTTACTAGGTCAATGATTAAATTCAACCAGTACTACGAGTCCGTAGATCTGAATAACAATAGGGTTATTTTTAAATCAAAAGTTAAGGAACTTCTAAGATTAAAGTTTGTAGTTTAAGTCACATAATACATGCGTTATAATTATTCTTTGTACATTATTTAATGGATAAGGTTTAAATTTTGTTCTACCTAGTCTGTAAGAGAGATTCCCCTGTAGACCGTAATAATAAATAAATAAATTACTCAGAGATTAGTCTTGCGTGGAGATTCGGCATTGCCGATCCTGGAAACTATCTGGAGGTGACTACCGACAAGCCAAAATATTGTAAATGGAAGGAATGTTTACAATATTTTCGAGCAGAAAGTACTGGGAAAGCAAACGAGACCCCAGTACCTTACTTAAGCTGTTAAGCTCATCCAATTGAACGCAAGCATTTCCGAGAAAAAGATCACATGGGCTGTAAACAACTGCTTCCAATAGATCTCCGATCTCTGATGGGACAACATTTTGTTAAGTCTAAAGAAAGACGATGTAAGGTTGGTGGCGATCTTGAGTTTGGGGTGTTCTCTTTCGTAATTAGTGAAATTATTCGATCAAAAGAAGGAAAAGTCGCCAGGTACTATATTACAGTCCACAAACCGAACTGATGCTGTTTATACAAGAACCAAAACACCGAACTTCATCCTCGGCCGGCAAGAAATAGAGTCTTCGATCTGAGATAGTTTATGGAATCTTTTCCGAAACACTAGATACTTAAAATTCTATTGAATGCCAGATAACTCTATACCGTCCTTCTGACGGTAGTACTTGCTGTTATAAAAGCTTGTTTGAAGCTCAGACCTTAGACAAATGTCATAAAACAACATAAAAAGAAATAATCCCTTCCTTAAACTGCACAGGCTAGACTTGAGATGATTATGCCAACATTTTCATTCCTAGTAGCAATAAGAATTCTCTAACTCTAAACGTGTTCGATTCTCTCAACCTTATATATATAACACAAATGGTGACATCGAAACAGCGTTTCTAGGAATGCTAATTGGAGCTCTAAGTTCACCACTTAAGCTAAAAACCAAGTATTGACTGAGACTTCGACATCAGTTTAGATATCATCAAACTTAGGAAAAACATTTTGAACTGTCGATAGCCTCAATTAGATGGACTCTTAAAAATAATCCTTCTCCTTCAATCTTCTATCAATTACCAAAATCAAAGCCTCCAAACAATGGGGTGAGCACTAAAAAAAAGAGCGCTCTCTACATAAAGATGAAAACCTTCCCACGCATGTAACTAAGGAAAAGTGATACACGCTACATGCAAGACTTAAAAAAAAAAATCAAAGCACAAGACATTGCCAGAAACATTGCACCTAGAAACAAACCCTTTCAAACTTCACCAAACATCATACCTCTTGCCTTATTTTTGGGACTCTCCGAACCACTCCTTTTTGCAGGACTTAAGCTGGAAGATGTTTTCAAACTTTTCGATGGACTCGATGCACTACCAGATGTACTTGTTTCAGTGTTATCTGTGCTTGAAGAATTATGCGAATTATGTGTCAACATGACAGCATGCTCTTCTCCGTCACTTGAATCATCACTTGAATCGCCAGTGAATGGCATTGAACGTATTTGGGAAGCGCGCTAAAAATCATGGGTAGATGGTGAGATATATTTTTTTCTTCAAATTTATACACACAAAATTCGATTCTTACCCCCTTAACAGTAGCATAAACAGGCACACTAATATCACAGAATCCGCCACTTGCAGTTTGCGTCCTCCCAGCCATTCCAGCATTACTACCAGCCGCTCCACCAGCACCACCACCAGCGCTGGCACTTGTTGTAGAATCTTGACCATCGGCATCATCTCCTGGTGCCAAACCATCATTGGCGACTTGATAAATTTTTGCTTCCCAACTAGGAAACCTATGAAGTGGAGGTGTTGGTGGCCTAGGCGTACCTAAATCACCAGTAACAACTATATCACTCGCCGTCGTTGTTGTTGTTGTTGTTGTTGTTGTCGTCGTACTTGAATTCCCACCACTTGGCATAAGTTGAGGATTATTTTTCGTCCATGTGGGAAGCTTTTCACGTGATGGAGTATATATTTCAGCATAATCATGTGCAGCATCAGTATCAGAACTTGTAGGACTCGCTGTTCGAGGTATTGGAACGATATTTAAACCATCAACAGCAGCGACTAAATCGCGTGCTAACTCTTGCGGTTCCATGGAGAGATTTCGTCGATGATGATGGTGATGGTGATGATGATGATGCAACGGATAATTTGAGACTAGCGTACGAGCTTCTGGAGGGTCTAAAGATTCACTTCGTCGTCTATTGCCAGCACCTTCGCCGTATTCTTGTACATCTAAACTTAAGCTAGTTCGCACGGGTGGCTGAATACTACTGTGCCTATTGGAATTACTCGCTATATGATTTCTAAGTAGCTCAAGCTGCTGGTTACATTTGAGATTCTGTTCCCTAAGAACTTGATTTTGTTCTTCGAGTTCGCGTAATTTATTTGTGACCCACTCTTTAATTTTTGCAGCTTTTGCTTCAACTTGTCGTGCGTCCTGAAGGCGAAGCTGTTTTTGCTCCTCAACCTGAATCTCAAGGTGAGTAATTGTTTTCTCAGCATCTATTTTCGGAAGAACTAATGAATTGGCACCGGACTGCTGTAATTGTAGCTGTTGTTGTTGTTGCTGCTGCTGTTGCTGTTGATTTTGTTGCTGATGGATTGGTGATCCTGTATGTGTTTTTGGCCATTCACTCAGTCGTTGTTCCATTGCCCGGACCTATAATATAAGATAAAAAAAACATGTAAAATTCCGGTGGTACACAATTTGAAAAAGGATTTCATTTATTTAGAGAAGAAATCAACAAAAGACATAATTACAGGGGATTCTGACTGGTGGTGGTGAAAGATGATAAAATAAAAATCTAAAGCCTGAAATAAAACATTAACTGAGGGTGGTATTATTCATCTTTTTTATAGTACATATATATTTACATTTCTTTGTTTTTACAACTAGATAATCAAGTTTAACCTGTAATTTGCGTAAGGATCTGTTTCTTTTGGCCTTATGTTTATCTTAATATAGCTCTCTTGAGCAGTATAAACTTTTTGTAACGTGTACGTAACGTTCCCGGGTTTTCTTAGGTATCGCGAGTTTGTATGAAGTGTTTAGAGAGTTGTGTTGTGGTTCCAGAGTTTGAGGAAATGCTAATTCCACTTCACGAGTTTGACCGACAATTCGTCGCTCGTCGCCTCTCCACCAGCAAATCTCGAGGCGGTTGCTGTGGGGCCTACCTGGCCTATGATTTTGTCAGCTGGAAGCTCAGTTTGAGCTTGCAGCTATTACACAAGACATGGCCAAGTTCAATATAGCGGTTAGTGCGATGGATGTGGATGTGGCACGCGAGGGTGAGTGACGTGCTCGCCAACCCGCCGACTTCACATCAATACAAGACGCTCAAGGAGTTGTTGATTTCTCGCCTGTCCGGTAGCGGGCAATAGAAGATCCAGAAATTGCTCACAGATATGTCTCTTGGTGCTCTCAAGCCCGCGCAATTGCTTCGGTAGATACAGTCTCTCAATCAAGGACGATTATGTGACTCGGTGCTTAAAACGCTGTGGATTCAAAGATTGTCATCACAGATGCAAGCTAACCTCTCCTGTAATCCTAGTTCTTCTCTGCGCCTGCAAAATGCGTCGCCCAAATTGCAGAGGTCCGGCCATCTCCAGAGCTGTGTTCTGTGCGTAATCCGTTTGTCAATTCTGGCGATTCATCGCCCGGCATGTTGGTCTACCGGATTAACGCCTTGATACAAGTCATCAAAGATAGAGTCATTACTCATCATGGGCCTTCTACCAGCAAATTCCGAAGAAGGTCTTCAATACGACAGGGAGACCGCCATGGTTTTTATGCCTTCTGATAATCGGCAAGACTTATGTTGGTTTCATCAGCGTTTCGCTAGCAATGCCAACAAGTGCATTCCTCTGTGCAACTTCAACATAATTAATGCAGCTAAGCCAATTTTTAATCCCTCTTCAAACTAATATGCCCCCTCCTTTGACAAGTGGAAGGCCACTTTTAATAATCGTCTATATATTTTTGACCAGTCTTCTAGGCAGTATTATCTGGTTGATACGGGAGCCGATGTATCGGTTATTCCGGCCACAAAATTCAGTAGGAGCTTTCGGAACAATGGCTTTACTATGTGCACCCCAATTTACCTTTGTGTTTTGTCTATCTCGATGATGTTTTAGTTGCATCAAAATCAGTAGAAGATCATTTCGATCATCTTAGGCAAATTTTTAATAGTTTCAAGGAATATAGCTTATTTATCAATATGAATAAATGCAAATTTTTTTCAAAAACAAATACTTTTTCTTGACCATATTATTAATCAGCAGGCTGTCAGACGCTCTTCTGAATGCGTCGAAGCTATATCCAAGTTTAAATGTCCCGAGACTGTTAAGGAACTATGTCGTTTCCTTGGTATGGTGAACTTCTAGTCTCGTTTTCTCCCGTTCACCGCACATCACCAAGCTAAACTAAACGCCTATCTAACTGGTTCTAAGAAGGACGGCGCTCGAAAAGTTGATTGGTCGGAGGATTTTATTGAAGCTTTTGAATTACTCAAACAGCAGCTGAGCTAGGTCAGTCACTTGCACACCCTTCAACTTCTGCAGCTTTAGCTGTTGTGGTAGACGCCTCCGACGTCATAGAGATACGATAGAGAACTTCTCACAGAAGGAAGAAATTTCGATTTATTCACTGATCACAAACCTTTAACTTTCGCTTTTCAACAAAGTTCAGACAAAACATCACCACGACAATTGCGACTTGGACTTTATCAACCACCGATATGCGGCATATTTCCGGTAAGTATATTGTAGTCGCCGATGTTTTGTCTCGTGTTGACGAAATTAAAGTATCCAGTACCATAGATTTTAAGTCCATTGCTGAAAAACTAGCTATAGATCTGGAGCCGAACCAACTGGTGAAAAATACAACCCTCAAATTCACAAAGATCCTCATTTCTGGCGCAGACATTTTCTGTGAGGAGTGCCCCAAAGGTTTCCCTCATTTCATTTTGTAACCTTTTCGAAAACAATTTTTTAATTTGGTACATTATCTTTCCCATCCAAGCATTCGATCGACAACTAAGATGACCACTGCTCGCTATTTCTGGCCATCGATTAAGAAGGACGTCCGCAACTGGACTCAAAGTTGCCTCGTTTGTCAAAAAAGCAAAGTGTCTAGACACGTTAGAAGTCAGTTTGGTAAATTGCCCGTCTGTTCAAACCGTTTCGAAGCAATCCACATCGATCTTATCGGCGGTAAAGCCTTCACAAAAGTTCAAGTACTGCCTAACTATCAACGATTAGTATATGTACACGTTGGCCTGAAGCTATTCCTATTGCAGATATTAGCGCGGTCACTGTTGTCGAAGCCCTCTGTCAAAATTGGATAGCACGTTTTGGCATTTCTAAAATTATTGTTACTGATCAAGGTTCGCAATTCAATTCACAGCTTTTTACCGACCTAGCTAAATTTTACGGCTTCGAACGTTCTAGGACTATTGCATACCATCCTCAGGCAAATGGTTGCAGCGAGCGTTTGCATAGGACCTTAAAAGCAGCCATTATGTGCCACCAGGAGAAATCCTGGTCGAAAATTTTACACCTTGCCTTATTTAGGCTCCGTTCCGTTTTTAAGGAAGAATTTGGCGCTACGGTAGTAGAGATGGTTTACGGAGAGAATATTCGACTTCGGAACGATTTCTTTCAAAATTCCAAAACCTACAAACCCAAAAATGAATTTGTATACCAAGTCTCCGTAATTCGATAGATTAAATTAAAACTGTTTCTGCATCAAGCCATTCATTAACTAAATTTTTCAAATTTAAGGATTTAGATTCCTGCACTTCCGTTTTCGTACGCATGGACGTAGTTCCATCTCTCTGCAACCACTTTATAAAGGATAGAGAGGTCCACACCTTTGTCGATCGCTTAAAACCTTGCTACGAAGAAGTTTCTGATGAGGTTAGCTCACCTGAGCAACCCCCTTCTTCGTCTCGTAACAAATCTCAAGGAGACCACGTCGCTCAGCCAGACGCCATGAAGCACAGACGCACAGTTGCACACTGATGTTGCGCTTGCAGAACGAACTTGTCGAAGTGGACGACGCATCAAAATTCCCACTCGATTTTGCTGAAACCGTCACGATTTCGCTGAAACAATCACGATTTCGCTGAAACCGTCAGGATTTCGCTGAAACCGTCACGATTTCGCTGAAACCGTCACGATTTCGCTGGTGGGTGAGTACTGATATATTTCTCACGTAATCATGTTTATTCGTTTCTCCGATTACTCTGGCATTACTCCACAACTAAGTTATTCCGTTAAGAAATCCTTTCGTTATAACAAATTTACGTATGCGAAAAAGTACTTTAAACTAGGCCAGATTTTTGAATTGTTTCAAAAAGAATTTTTTATTATGACAGTAAGAATATATTACCAGTCAGAAGTTTTGTTTGTAAAAAGATAAAGCGTGCAAAAAAGATATAAAATAAAAAGTTTTACGGAGAATTTAATGTTACACATTAATGCCGTGTTTTATTTAAAAGTATTTAAAAAAATTAATCTGAGTGTAATCAAATGACGTAAAGAATTACATAAAAGGATAAAAAGTTCTAAAAGGATTCGCATAGCAGATCTGCTAAGGACCCCTTTAAATCACAGTGACTAGCAAACGAAAACAGAACGGCACCGTGTGGGCTGTAACAGATATCTTCGTTCATATGTAAGAGGTAAGAGGTCGATTTCGGGCGGCAGAATCAGACTCTCCTGGTAAATACAGAGCTGACAAGTGGGCTTTTAAGCACCTTCCTTTTTCGAACTTGTGTTAGAATGATAAAAACCAAGTTTAATGGTAAAATCTAAAAGAGCACAGCGCCACTTAGGAATTAGAAGTGAAAGAAATTCTAACTGAGGCATTTGATAGCGATTTAAAAATATCATTTCAATTTCAATTTCAATTTATTTCATTAAGGCATTGTACAATGAAGATACAGGATCTTATAATTAGTACAAGTTCAAAAGTATATACAAAATCAAAAGAAAAACAAAACTTAACATATCGAAACTCCAAAATATTGAAATAATGTGCCAAAAAAAAAAAGAAATAATTGTACCTAATAGTACCAAGGAGTATGTAAACCTATAACTAAACTTAAAACTGAAATAATAATTGCAATAATAAAGAAGCAATCAATCGAGCTAGATGTGAATATACAATATACTAAGTTAGAAATTAAATAAAGTAGAGTTAGATTTCATAAATTCAAATAGTAGGTTTTTGAAGCAGTTGAATGTGAGGTTCCTCAAAGAATTTCTCAAAGAAATTGCTAAAATGTTCCAAATTCTGACAGCGTGGACGAAGAACTGGCGCTTTGATGTAACACAATTGGACCGAGGAATAATCAATGTTACAGTCCTGGTAGATCTAGCAAATTGTAAGCAGTCGTATAAATAATTAGGATATTGAAACTTAATGATCTTAGCCAAGAATAAGGTACACCGAAGTTTAAGGTAAAGTGAAAAACTGCATCCGAAAATAGACGAGACGTATCGCGAAACATGATCGTACCGCCGAAGATTGTAAACATATCGCACTATTGACTTAAAAGCGATATTAAGTTTATAGAAGGACTCCGAGTCAAGTTGACAGAAGACCTCGCACCCATAGGTTACTATAGGAGCAATTAAAGATCGAGCTAGTAATAAGCGCGTTGAGAGTGGAGTATATGAGGCAGATGACCACAGTGTGCGGAGACCACCATATACTTTTTGAATTGCGATATCTTTATGGTTATTCCACGTAAGGGTTCTATTAAACATTACACCCAAGTTTCGAGCGGATTGAGCAAAAGCGATAGTGGAACCGTGGAGTTCAACCACGGGAAAGCTGTTTAGATCAAGCAATGTTTTATAAATAACTAAGCATTTAGATTTCTCTGGATTTAATTTAAGTTTGTTCAAAGCTGACCACCTATTTATTGATTCCAAATCGTGATTAATACAAAACACCCCATCCTCAGCCAAACCAATAGGACGACAGATGTATAATTGTACATCATCGGCATAGAGATGTAAACGAGAATGTTGAGGGCAGCCAAATATATCATTGATGAACATTGAACTGACTGCTTTGAATGAGGAGAGCTTTTCAGTGGAAAAGACTGCCTGAAAGCGTCCACATAAATAGTCAGAAATCAGTCGTACGGCATGTATGCTAAAATTAAAGTTGTTTATCAGTTTTAAGCAAAGTGTTTCATGATCGACTGAATCGAATGCTTTGGAAAAATCAAGAAAAACGACCGCCGAAAACATATCATTATCCAAAATTTCTCTAATATCATTTGTAATTTTCAGCAGTGCGGTAATACAATCATGCTTTTCTCTGAAACCAGACTCGCAGCTATGTAAGAGAGAGTTACTTAACAGAAAATTAGTGATTTGTGTACACATGATTTTCTCAATGATTTTAGATAAAAAGGGAAGAATAGAAATTGGACGAAATTTTAGGGATAGGAATTACTTTAGATAATTTGAAATGGTTAGGGAAACGTGACATCATGAAGCAAGTGTTGACAATATGAGCTAAAGGAGAAAGAAGCTTAGGCAATAATAGACGAACAAATCTGGGACTAATCAAGTCCAAACCAATGGAGCCCGACTTTAAATTTTTAAAAGCTTCCAATACGTCTATTTCAGAAACGATTGAGATGATGACAATGAAGAAAATGTCAAGTTGTATCCTGTGGAGACAGGAGGTTGATCCGACAAAAAGATGTCATTTAGGGTATCGGGATCAACTTCACAGTTTGTACTTTTAGTTGATTTTACACCCAAAAATTTAATATTTTTCCAAAGCTGCTTATTGGGAAGGTCGGTGCGTATTATCGATGAGTAATACCTCTTTTTTGAGATGTAAATGGCATTTGTCGCACGGTTGCGGAGAATCCGATATGCCTCCCAAAAATTGGAGGAGCGAAATCGCTTCCACATAAGGAAAGCTCTGTTACGAGTATGAATCAAATTAAGGATTCTATGTGAAAACCAAGGACACTGAGAATTAACCACTCTTTTAGTTATAAGAGGAACATGCCATTCATGTAAGTCTTTCAGGGTATCACACAAAAACGTTACCTGCTCATCCACAGTAGTTTTAGATAGTACACTATTCCATGGGATAGAATCTGCCTCATCCGACAACGCCTGGAGATCTACACGCTCATAACAACGATAGGTATATGTGTGGGATATCCGAACTCTTTCGAGGCAAATGTCATAAGTGAGCATTATTAAATCGTGATCCGAGATACCTGGTAATGATGTTTCATTATTAAAGATTTCCTTAGACATATTTGATGTAAAGAAAGCATCAATTAGTGTGGACGAAATACTAGTGAAATGCGTAGCCTCGCTATTAACACGGCGCGATGCAAGGGAGCCTAAAAGAGTATTAAATGAGCAAGACTGACCTGCTGGGTCCAAGAAATTATAGTTGAAGTTACTTCCAATTATAATGTTTTCATAGCGTGGTACAACATCTAATAAAACGTTCTCAAGATTCGAATGATGACATGAAGGCGGTTTGTAAATACAACCAATCAAGCACTTAGTAGAGCCAGAACCAAGCTCGCAGAAGATATATTCCGCTCCGGTATTAGAATTGCAACTAGTAAGTAAAGTCTTGCATTTAATGTTATCCTTCACAAATATTGCTACCCCAAGACCACGCCGCCCACGTCTATCACAACGAAACACTGTGTAATTCCGCAAATTTAATGTAACATCATCAATCTCTGGCTTGAGCCATGTCTCAGTGACGCAAATAACATCAATATTAATGAATTGGAAAATATTTCGCGAATCTCGTCAATCTTCGGTAGCAAACTTCTGGAGTTAAAATGAACAATCCTAAGTCCATTGACTTGATTACAGAAAATATTGATTAAAATTTTTACGCAAGCGCCCACGTCCAGACTGCCAAACCTAGCCATCATCGAATAGTAACGAGGCTCTCACCCTCAACTGATTTATATAGACAAAAATTAGCACGATAGTAAAAATTATAAAATCCAACTGAAAAACGTAATAGAATTTTATCTTAGCTATAGAACTAAAGAAAATATAAAATAAATAATAAATCCTGGACAACGTAGCGAAAGATTATTTAGAAAAAGAGTCTTAGGAAGATTGCAATAATCAACAAGCGTAACAGTAGTGAAGCACTTTAAAGAATTCAAGAAATCAAGAACTATGAATTACAAATGAAAATTTTTAATCCTTCAATGCTGTGATCCAAAGTTAAAGCCATTTATTCCAGCGAGTATAAACCTTCAAGCGTCAAAATGCGTGAAGCCCTCTCCCCTCGCTTTTCCGCACAAACACATATCCGGATGATGTATATGCAGTTGAAAGCTTTTTTTCCTTCCTCAACTTAATAGCTGCACGGAAGATGCGATAATTTTTCGTAGATATCATTAACATGAATAGGAGAAGACAAATCGTTCGAGCTGTCAATTCCAACATCGCACAATCGCAGTATTTTGGAGCTAGATGGTAATGATTTTAATTTACTCCTAACTGCAGCAAGCAGAGTACTTTTATCACGTTCGCAATTGAATCGTAAAATTATCGCTGGTGCAGCTGACTCCTTCTCTGTTCTAACTCTGAAAATACTTATGATTGGGTGGGTTAAACTCAGTCAGATTAACTGACTGACATAGTTCAGAAAAAATTCCGTTAAGCCTCTCCTCCCTCATAAATGGTACTCCGGTGATAACAGCATCAAGAAGTTTTTGTTGACGTTCAGAGTTATCCATAAATGAGTTTACCTGATGCAAACGATTTTCCAGAAGATTCAATCTGTTATTAAGGCCATCATATTTTTCATTGATAAGAATTGTAAGGCGGGATTCCAAATCGGTGATTACTTCTTTAAGATCGGCAACAACATCGTTGAGTGATAGCTCAAATTGTTTTTTAATTGCAGAAAGTTTCTTCTCAATGATGGTCTGTACATTTGAAATTGCAGTTTTTAATGTTGCTTGAAAAACAGAAGGAGATGAAGAATTCTCTTGTAAAGATGCTGTGACCGCTCCACGTTTGGGACGGTCGCTATTTCCCCTCTGCACATTCTCATTCATTCTAGTGTGTATGTGTGGTTGCAATTCAAATAAGACACTGTGATGACAAGGATTCCGATATACCGCAATTCGTGTATTGAACTTTGTTAACAATAATTAACAAAATACCGCACCGAACGAAAATATCTCAGTAGACAAAAATAAAAAATGAGAAAAACAAATCACGCAGTTAGACTAATTAATTAAAATAATCGTACAAAAAGCGGAATAAAAACTTTAGCTTGGAGCAATGATAAGCACGTCTCACTCGTTTGAACTCATAACTCTGACTTGTGGTAGGTGTGAAGGAATTTCTAAATTGTATCACCGTTTAGAATTTGGGAATAAGGCCTTCTTTGCATATGGATGAAATACATTATATGAAATAAAAAGTGAGTTTTGGCCGTAATCTATAAAAGAAAAATTTACTTTGATGACAAGAATTGACAGATGCTTAGAGATTTATAAATAAGATAAGAGCAAACAAGAAGTTTTGCTTGCATTTCTTCAATTTAAAGTTCACAAAAATTTTGTATAGTCAGTAATTATAAAAAAATCCATAAATTGTAAATAAGTCCAATTCACTGGCATTGAAACTATCAGCATTTTTTGCACAAATAAATTTTTAGCAGTATTAAATTTCGTCTAGAAATTATTTCCAATTGCAACAATCAGCAAATTGAGCATATAAAAATCCGGTAAAGGAAAATAAAAAAATTAAGTTTTCATTCCAGTTTCATTCAAGACAATGTAATCTGGCAGTCCAACAGTGTATGTAACGCTCCAAGAACCCTTCCACAATTCACCAAGGTACTTTTCTATATCTATCTATACTACGACAAGGGTCCAAGTGCAAAAACTTGCACTCTAGTTCCTTCGCTATACAAAAATTTTTACACGAGGACGTTTGTTGTAACACTGAAACACATAGATGACACTGTATGACAACTGCAGTCATTATTTGAAATCATAGATGACATATTAACTTCTGTTGGATTTGGCGTAATAAAAGGCCGTCGTACACGCTGCTGGCATGCATCCCCCCGAGTGTCTCTCATCCACGAAAAGTGATGCATGCTAGCGGTGTGTACACCTAGGTTAAGTTTAACTTTAAATGAAAGTATAAGTGTGTGACATTTCAAACATATATCAACTTAGCAAGACGACAAGAGATTTTCCGGGAACAGTGACACCTCAGATGATACATATATTATTACCAGCGTAGCCTTAGTTCGTTACTTAAAACACAATATTTCAGACATCATTCAAAAGTTCTACCTGTTTACTTTTATAAAATTCTCAAAAAAAATCTCAAAACTCTACTTGATTTATTGCTAGTAAATCTAATTATAGCAATCCGAATAGTTTACTTCGTTCACTTCATTGTCTGAAATAAGACTGCCTCCTGACGGTGAGAAGTGCTGTGTTTATACCCTACAAGTTGTCCTAGATGGTTCCTGAATATTTCGTCGTCGAACATCGATATTCCGAACCTAAAAATGGCGCTTTCCTTTTCTGCGAAAGTTGTATATGTCCGTGCTTAATTAGTCATTCCACTCGAAGTATGTAGATGTCGCTTGTTCTTATTCTATTCCACGTAATACTGCCCCCTTCCTAAAAACCGGTAGTCCACGGTTTTGATGCTCGTAGTACTGACACAAGCGATCCAGATGAACCACGATGAATCCTGTATACCTATTACGTCATTTATTCTAGTTATCACTGAATACCTTCCCAGTGTTCTTGTAATTTTTGAGAACGTGCCTTACGTCGTTTCGGGTTGTACAAACAGACAAGATCACTTTTATTGAATCCTGCGGAATTAGCATGCAAGTCATAGCCGATCTTCATCCGATCAGCATTTGCTGCTAATTTCGTTCTCGTGATCTCGTGCATATTGGCTAATCGTTGTCTGAGCTCGGATACGTAATCTTCTGGTAATTTTTGTTCACCTCTGGATGTACCAAACTTGAGGTCGCTAGGTAAACGCATCTCCCTTCCAAATGTGACCTTAGCGTTGATTATAGTCGACTACCTTCTTTAGATGTTCGACCAATGTTCTGTTGAAGCGTTCTACCATGCCGTCAGATTATGGGTGTATAGGAGTTGTTCTGGTTTTTCTTATTCCCAGCATTTTACACATCTCCTAGAAAGTCCGTGTTCAAAGTTCCGTCCTTGGTCCGAATGAAGTTCATGAGGCATACCAAACCTACTGACCCAATTCGTCATTATTTGATCCGTAACTTCTAAGTGCCTCTCGATTAAGGATTGCATAAGCTTCAGGCCATTTACTGAAATAGTCAAAAGAGACTAATACGTAACGGTTACCGTTATCAGTTTCTGGAAAAAAATCCAGCGATATCTACGGCTATCCTTTCAAATGGTGCTCCTACATTATACGTATGCAGTTCTCCTCACTCGCCATTAGTTGCCTCCCACTTGCGTTTTAGTATATTGCATTCGACGTGAATAGAATTCCATTGAGCTCAGCAGATTTTCATTTCTCGCCCCTATGTAAAATATTCTTCCATTGTGTCTTTCCATGTCGTCTGTCCAAGCAAGAATAGGCAATACATCTGAATCTTCTCGCTGTCCTGTTCGCAAGTCCTCGTTTCTCCAACCTTTCGATGGTTTTACGGTTACTAACATAACAGTGTTGCTGTTGTTTCTTTTTTTTATCATCCGCACGCAATGTTTGCATTCAAGTTTACATGGGTGTCGTGAAAGGGCGTGTGGATTTCCATGGATACGACCTTTTCGGTGCTGGATTTCAAAGTCAAACGCTTGATATTTGTGAAAATGCTATGTTGAGTTTACAATGTCAAGTAGGTAGCTCTTTTCTTGTAGCACAATAGGTTCTCTCTGATTTTGAAAGTGCTTTGCTATAATAAGCTAATGGCACTTCTTGACCATCCTACTTTTGTGAAAGCATTGCACCAATACCTACATTGCTGGCATCCGTGTCCTATATACAAGTTCTTCACACAAGTTCTTCTTTGGAACTGGCCAATTTTTGACGGCTTCTATCTTCTTATCAGTTGTTACTTCGTGTGATGAAACTATGTGCCCCAAATATTTAACTTCATTTTTGAATAGAGCACATTTACTCGTACTGAGCTTGAGTTTCGCAACTTTCAGTGTTCGAAGTACGTCCCGCAAGTTTTCTTTATGTTCCTCGAATGTACTTTCGATAACTGTTATGTCATCTAAGTAAACAAGGCATGTTTTCCAGGCACATTCCATGAGTGGCTCGAATGTGGCTTGAGCATTACATAATCCAAATGGCATAACTTTGAATTGCCATAAGCCACTGCCAACTGAGAAGGCAGTTTTCTCTCGCTCCTCGGAATGTATTTCCACTTGCCAGTAACCACTTTTCAAATCGTGTGGAAAACCATTGCGCTCCAGAAATTATATCCAACGTGTCATCAATCCTTGGTAACAGATAGCTATTCTTTCTGGTTACATTATTTAGTTGGCAGTAGTCTATACAGAATCGAGTGCTGCTATCTTTTTCCTGACCAGAGCAACCAGCGATGTCTAAGGGCTGTTAGATTCCTCTATTATGCCTTGTTCTTTCATGGAGTTCATAATATAGGCCTGGAATCTCCTGTATCGAGCCGATCCTGGACCGTAATCATCATCATTCAATGAAAATCATTCCGAAAATTCGTCGATCACCTCTTTGGCATCGTTGCATTTTTGTTCACTTAAGGCAACGGAGGAAGGAAGTTTATGGACCTGTTGAATAGTAGCTGGTACAGGTTTTGTCTCCTTGACTTTACCAGCATTATCCAAATTAATAATCTGGTAAACAGGTTCACAATTTCCAATGATATCACCTTCTTTTAGTTGTACTTCATTTTGGAATGTGTTGAGCACTCTAAGTGGAATAAATGTTGTACCTTCTGCCTTTACCCAAAAATTCCCAATGATGATGTTCGATGTAACTTTTGTAGGGTTCGGCTCCCCCAGGTCCCGTCATCACTAGGCTTTGTCCATACTAGCGTCTCGGAGCATGCAGAGAGAGTAATATTTTTACAGACCATCGTCCTTATTTTCTCAGGATAATCTGCTCTAGGACTAGAGTCTCATAGGAATTGCTATGTTGCTATATTTGAGTTCTTGAGCGTTCTCCGACATCCAAATTTATTTTATATGTCATGATTGGCAGATTCCTACGCTAATGCATAGGCTAGCGCTTCTGCGGTTGACTTCATTCCTGCTAGCCTTAGTGCTTCTTGTATATTTTAATCTCCAATAGCGTTCACAAATGCCACTGTTGCCACTTCATTAAGGTAATCCGCTTTTACGCTGGAGTATGAAAGAGAAGCTAATCTTTTCACATCAGCCTGCAGTTGTTGTAGTGATTCGCTATGCTTTTGAAACCCTTTGTGTAACTGCAGGCAATATACTTGCTATATATGTTTATCTCCATAACGTAATTTTATCGCCTGTACTAAGAAGTGTAATTTTTCAATCGGTATAGTTTGTAATAGCTCTGACGCAGGACCTCGAAGTGATAATACCAGAGTTTTGGTTTTGCCTGCATCATTTTACTGCGGAAGCTGCCTCGAATTGTCTCTTGAAAATATTGCATGAATTTTTTCCATCAAATATTGGAGGTTTCATTCTGCCTGTTCCGGATATGTCAATTCCCTCGTGCTGATATTGAAGATGCTTTATCTTCTCCAAATCTGCTTTAACCTGCTTGAGCTGCTCTGTGACATTTTGTAGTACTTCAGACACTTTTTGTTGAACTTGCCACACTTCCTGCTCGATTCCTTCAATTTTTAAATTTTGTTCGTCTAATGATTTTTTCAGAAAACTCTTCTTTTCCTCCAAACAAGTTTTTAGACAATTTTGTGAAGAGCTCTTTTCTTCAGCGGGATTCCAGAGAATTCTTTCGCTCGTCGTAGGTTTCCAGAGAATTTTTTTGTTCTCCCGAACATGAATTCTTTTGTTCCTCATTAGCTTTCTTCTGATCATCTAAACGGGATGTTTTTGTTCCTTAAAAGCATTCTTTTTTCCTCAAGAGCAATCTTCATCTGCAGGTCTGAAAGTTCCAATTTACTCAATTAAACACCTAGAAGTTGCTCAATGTTCATCGCAGACTTTTCTTTAGCTTCAGGTTCTTGCGAATTGTTGTAGAAAATAGATGTGTCAGGATTCGCCCTTTCCATTTCCAAAGCTTGTTTAAGTCGCTCGACTAAAACAATCTTTGCGCCTAACGGTTTTAATGACCGCTTCCCCAACTCCACTTTCAAATTCTGTACTCGAAGCCTTAGTTCGTTATTCGAAACACAATATATCAGATATCATTCAGAAGCTCTTCCTTTATTTCTTAATACTTTTTACTTTTATAACATTCACAAACAATTATCAAATCAACTCTACTTGATTTATCGCTAGTACTGTGCTTCTAATTATCGCAATCCAAATAGTTTACTTCGTTCAATACACTGTCTGAAATAAGAATGCTTCCTGGCGGTGAGAAGCGCCATATTTATACTCTACAAATTGTCCTAGATGTTCCTGATTGATACTCCGAACCCAAAATTGTCGCTTACCCTTATGTATGTAGATGTCGCTCTTTTTTTTTCTATTGCACGTAACAATATGTAGAAAGCGAAACTGGCATATCCTGAATTGAGTCTCTGTACACAAGAAGTGGTAAAAAAGTTCAACCGCTCATCAAAATGAATAATGACTCCCATTGAAACGCTTCTGTTTTTTTGCTAAGGCTAACCTAACATATTCGAACCAAATAAAGTACATCTTGTGTTTCACTTGGTTCGAAAGAAAATTGCTACAGAAACAAAATGAATCATTTCGAGGACTTCCAGTGCAAGTTTTTTATCCGTGGACATGCGTGAGGAGTTGTTTCAATGAATAAGCACAAATTTCGGCCTGGAACAACATCTTTGAGGTAAAAGAAGATAAGCATACAAGGAATTATGCATTGCTTGTACGGAATTGTAATGAGCAAAGTAAAGAGGTTTTTTTACAATCATTGAGTAAACCATATATCTACCAATATCGATAAGGTGTGAATCTGAAATTTTCAAATTTTTATGGAATATTAAAGGAGTGATCTATTAAATATGAGTTGTTATCATGGAATCAGACAGCTTACAAAGGACCGCTACAGCAAGCAACTTAGCAGTAAAAGTGGATTGACTCGAAAATAGCCGCATATCGATAGAAGATCAACCGGCTCGATAGCAATGCTTGACTTTATGTTGCTAACCAGGTAAAGGACGTACTGTTAGAATTTGAATAGGAGGCCAACCAGATATTATCTACATCTAATAACTCTACCTAAACAGATCGGGACAGCATGTATAGTCACCGTACTCGTACTGTAAAGAATGCCATAAAAGTTCAAAAATTAATTGATTCTTGTGGTCGGTTTTAATGATCTCCTAGTGAGATTGCCTAATTCGGGATTTAAGGTACAAGGCTACGCGGATGACCTAGTGGTCTTTATACGGAGCAAGCATATCAGGTCATATCCGACAACCTGAAAGAAGCCATTTCCAAAATCCGCATGTGATGTTTGAACAAAGGCCTTCGCACAAACCCCAGCACAATGGTTATATTTCCGTTCACGAGAAGAACAAAGCTTTCACTAGTGGCTCCACTTCTTAATAATACGGAATTGATATTTTCTAATAAAGTCCAATTTCTGGGGGTTACTCTTGATAAGAAACTTACCTGGAGTTCGCATCTGTCCAGTGTGACGAAAAGAACTGTAGAATTTCTCTACACGTAGCGTCGCTTCATTAGCAGAATATAGGGTCTTACTATACACCACGGTTGTTAGACCCATGATTACTTATGCGGCCATCGCATGGTGGCCAATAATTAATAAAAATAATCCGAGGCTCATCTTAATAAAACCTAGCAGCTTGCTTGTATTGGAATATTTGGTGCCATGCGTACCTGCCCTACAGCAACCATTGAAGCAGATGGAAAAGATAGCGATTTCCAAGGCTATCAGACTGCAAAAGGAGAACCAGTTCAAGCCAGGTGAACTAGTTTCTTATTTAATTATCTTAAAACAGATATGCTTCGAGTAAATGACGACAATATCTGATATAATCACACTTAAGGAGGGTTTTGTAAGACCATTCGACGTGTTTTGGGAGATCGACGACAATGCCACCCCCCCCCCCCCCCCAGGAAGGATGATTGGGCGGTCAAAAAATAAAAAAAACAACAATCAGTGAGGTACTAGCCATAAAAGAATGCACCGATACCTATATAAAAAGAGCGATAAATTGGTTTTAGCATCAATATCCTCTCTCGGCTAGTCAAGCCGTTCTCAAGGCTTTAAAGCTCTTCACTATTAAGTCAAAGATAGTCTGGGAGTGACTGCAGACCATTGAAAATTTATTTAGAAGGAACAAAGTTATTTTCGTGGGGATACTGGCACATCAGGGCCATAAAGGCAATGAAATTGCTGACGGCCTAGCCAAAAGAGCAGTGAAAACTCCCTTTGTCAGACCAGAGCCATTTTGTGGCACTTCTAAACCTTTATTGGGAAAGGCTACAAGCACATCCTCAGGCAAAAAAGTTTATCAACGCCTCTAGCGGAAAAACAAAAGAATTCCTACTCCTCAGGAGAATAGAGTTTAAGATAATTACAGAGCTTTCTCAGGCCACTGTCCCTTGTGGTATCACCTAAAAAAGATGAATTTGGTTGAGATTTCATCATACTGCGTCTGCCAGGAAGCTGACGAAACTTCTGAGGATTTATTCTGCAATTGCGAAACATTACTCAGGTGAAGAATATTCCACCTCGTACATGCTTTTCCTCCACCACAAAACGTATGTAATCCTTATCCCAGAATGATTCTAGACTTTATTAGCAGTCTTAACCTAGAAAGGAAATAATATGAGCGGAGACTAACAATAGATCTTTTAGGTCGCAATGACTGCGAGGCTAGCGCCTGCAAACCCCTCCACGAATCTAAATCTAATCTAGAGGTGACAAATATCGATAGTAAATATCTTGATGAGGTTAAAAATGATAAAAGATAAAATATATGGAACACCTTCCAACAACAACAATTCTTGGGATGTTGACACTTTTCTATTCTTTATCATAAATAAAGAAAGAAAAAATGATTAAAGAACATAACAAACATAATATGTTACAGGTTAGAGTTATATAAATATGTTCTAGGCACACACTATAAATGTAGCTTGCTTCACACCACATCTTTTCTACAAGCTCATTTCGGGGTTCCACACGGATCCATCTTGGGTCAACAAATATTTGAAAAAAATTTGATGAACGAATAATAGAAGCATAGAGCAAAATAGAAGAGCCCAAATTTTAATAGTGCAATACAATATCCGTAGGAGCTTTTCAACGCTTCCTGCCTATTTTTTGTAGCTCTGTTACTGTTCATACAGGAAACATGCCCATAAGCACATAAGTATCCACGAGGCTAAATCAAACATATGTACATAGGCAGCAGCTTTTTTACAAACGTTAGTACATCACAAGGTCTCCTTTTTACGTTCTATCTATAGGACATCAATGGAGATATTTACCTAAAAAACAGATACCAGTACAAATCAGAATAACTAAAAAATTCCTTTCAAACACGGCATATTTTATGATTTTATGAATTATGCAATAAAACGATATGAAAGACCACTTTCTATCCCTTGTAGTCCTTTTTGCCTTTATAAATATTTTAAAGTGTCCTCTATATTTCGCTTGTGTGTGGTATATGTGTGGATTTTTTTTTCCCTGTTTCCCTGTTTGAAAGCATTTTCACCCTAATAAGCTCTCAAATATCTTTAAAAGCCTCTATAGGGACCATCATCCTTACCTTTTGCCTTTTCAAAGAGTGGAGAGAGAGGAACATTTAGAATTGTAATGTTTTCTTCCTTTTCGTCTAAGTATAAGGATTTAAAAAAATTAAAGAAATTTATAGCAGAATTTGTATTACTCCGTTATAATTCCATTAGAAAATTTCATTTTAAAAATCTTATCTCGTCCCAAGACAGACACTAATACCGATTTCCATTGATCACGTTTTCTAGCAGAAGTGTTACACTTTTCTTGTGGTGTTACACCAAAATTGTTCCATTGACCTGCACTGCTAGAAATGGTGTACGTCAAAACGCCTGTGGTGCTACACTCGAATAATTGGCGGTGTTACACCGGAATACGCACACATCTATCTGAGAAATGTCACAACTGAATGTCATTGAGCATCGCATATAAATCTTCAACTACTGCTCTACCAAATTCATCCGCAATCACGCCAAAATCTTTTAAATTACAATTTTCATAATTTTTACGTTATTCGTGATATTATTATTCCCAGAAAATTTCAATCTGACAAATTACACGGATATGAGCTACTATTACATTCTCATCGCGTCAAAAGTTGTTCCATTGAACTTGTTTTTCATTGATTGACGTGCACTTTTCTTAAAATATCAATGGAAATCGACATTAATTGAATCCATAAACAAACAAATTTAAATAAAGATAACAAGAATAACATTAAATTTTGTTGTGAAATCCTTTTGAAGACAGGCAGACAGCCGCCAAAGTTCGCAAAGCAGACAGACGGACATGAGAATTTGCATGGTGCCATCTATGAGTCATTTGAATATTTATGGCTCTATAAGTTGGTTGAACTGTAGGCTGACTTTATATGCTATTTTTATATAGCCATGGATATTTGCGGTCGTCGGTGATGATCATAGCATACTAAATTTTGGGAAATTTTATGCTGCGGAGACTATGAATCTATCCATGACATCGTCTATAAAGTTTAGTGAAGGGAAATGGAATTGAAGCTAACACCCGTCCTGTGACAAAATTACTCAATTGTGGTAGTGGTAGTAGATAGTGATGTCTGTGGCGGTAGTGTTATTATGGAAAACTTTCCAATGCTTTTCATGGAAGGATATATTTTTGATTATCTGTATGCGTGGGTTCATGTATGGCATACAATGGCAGTGATATGTTCAAAGTCTAGGCTCCAACAATAACACACTTTGCCAAAGAAGAAGTTTCTAGACATCATTCACTATGAATTGGAGGATTTTAAGAGATCTTAATATGTAGACGATGAGGAAAATGTACTGATTACAATTGCAATTATAAGCACAACTCAGGGGCGGCGCGGTAGATTAATGCTCTTAGAAAATAATGTTTTAAAGATGATGAAAAGAATACTATCTATACAAATGCCGTGTACGTACAAGTCAAGTGGAAGTAGTAAGAGTAGTGAAAACTATACTTTGTTTGCAGTTGGAGTTGGATACAGCTTGCCATGTAGTATAAAGTGTCTAGAAATATTTTGCTGACTCATTTCTTTGTTATAAAAGTAAACTTTCCCGTATATCCACCCCCTCATCGCGCTTTAATAGTACTTTCATATAATTAAAGCTATTGTGTTCGTTTGTGTTCGTCGTATTAGGCAGTCTTAAAATTCCATTATTTATGTTATCCAAAAGAGTTGCTTTTTTTAGAGTAACTTTTTTTCTGAAATATAAAAGTCTTGGGATTGAAAAACTTTCGAGAGAATGGGAGAAATCGAAGTCGATTCAACATCATACATAAGGTGTGTCATTTAAGAGCGTTATAAGGTGATTCAGATGATATGAATAAGCAATTCTATAAGCTCTCAGAAGGTTTGATCATTTTTCTGAATTTAGGTATTCAATTTTGGGGTGCTGCTATACCTCTGTTTATTTTGATAATTTCTCAGTGATTTGCTTAATTAAAATTATTAAGTTTAAACGTCCTCGAAATTTGTATGACCTTTTGGTGCTTCTAGATTCAACAGAACACAAAATTGTTTATTGCTACGGTATAAGCCCCTGTATATAATGATATAAGACGAATAACGGAAACGATATTTGTTTATTTTATTGTCTTCTCATCTAACCCATGTTGTTATTTTATTTTCTCATCTCTTACTTGAAATCATTTAATTGCAAACATTTTTTTAGTTTACTGTACTGTACTTATTATTCATTTCACTTAATCGCCGCTCAACGCAGACATTTTTAATCTTTAACAGCAATTTTGAAAATTTGTTAAAGTGAAATCAACTTAGCAGAATGACAATGAATTAATTCAATTCAACTTATTTGGCTGCAGATTCATTAATTACTTAAAAGCGAAGGGTCAGCAGGGCCTGGGTAATTAAAGAAGTTATAAACAACGAGAAAAAAAGATTTTAATTGAATTGAAATTTCATTTTGTGCGAATTTCAAAGAAATTTAAGTGAAATGTAAAAATGAAACAATTAAGAGGAAACATTTAATTGCTTTGTGCGGCATTCGGTTGATTTTGTTGTTTTTAAATAGAGAAAAAAATTGAGACATAATTTGAGTTTTTGTGCAAGAGCACCTATAAAATTTAATTTAAGCTTTTGTCAACGATTAACAATAATTGTTTACAATTTAACAAACTTAAGTTAGAGCAAAAATTAAGCCAAGTTTAAAATTTATTTAATTAATTAATTATTGTATAAGCCATCTAGTGTTAGTTTGTGTTACTAAATTGAGATTTTTCTCACTAATAATTAGAAGAGTGAGCAGTTTGACACTTTAAGTATAAATAAAACAAGTGTCTCTACTATATGGAAAACCAATTGAAAGGTGTATGATAAAAATTAATATAAAACGTATATGAAAGGTGATTTTCAATGTGGGTATTCGGTCGATTCCTGTATGTCTTTTCTATTAAACGAGCAAAATAATATTTCAATAAAATAAATTTTAAGCGGGATTCAGATTTACTTTTTCTAGACCAATATAGAGCCTACAGGCAATTTTCAACCTACTGTATATAAGGATAGAATTAAATGACAAGTACCGAGGTACTATCAATTCACTTTTAGTTTGGTGAAAAATAATGTTGTAGGTACATAACGTCAAAGATTGGTAATGAATGAGATCGCCTAATATTTGTTCCCCATTTCTCATGGTGTTCTTAAAGGCTCTATAATAGGCCCTATACTTTTATCTATATAATATGAATATATGATTATGGGAAGTTTTGAAAATTGATTATAAAGTAAAAATACGTCGATCCTGTTATTGTTATGAGTATGTGTGTCAGGTATAAGAATAGAAAATCCAAAAGAAGTTTCCGCAAGGAAAGTGCAATATAATATAATGTAATATAATATTTCTTCTAAACTACATATAAGTCACAGAGAAGTGTAGTAGGGGAACATTTTATTAAAATTATGAGGCTCTTTTTAACTAATTCGCAGGAAAAAAGAGTACGGTTAAAATGATTTTTAAATATGAATATGACAATTTATCTACGAGTAAAGTAGTTAAATTCTTCAAAAAATAAGGAAAACCCGTTGAAAATTGCTATGTTTTTGTGTTTTCATAACACGTACATTCCTTGTTCGTATTAATGTAAATATTTCAATTATTCATTTTGAATATGAATAATTTTAATTTTGCATGTCTGCCTGATCACTTGTCCGCATGATAAGTCGAGAACGAGTTGCCATGCGAGAATTCTGTTTTTTATACTTTTACTTGAGTGCGGTTACAGAGATATGAACTTCTGTGGAATGAATAAGATTACTACTATACACATGTTGATTATGTATTTTAAGAAAAACATCGTAATCTTACACATTATTTCTACTGTACTGTTGAATCTATTTCAGAATGTAAAATCCTATGAAATGGGTTATGATAACTTTTTCAATAGAAATTGTAGTTAGATTTAATTTTGAAAATTAGCAAAATCTAACAACTTTTTCATTAGGTTGCTATATACAAATTCTGATTTTGCTCATCGTCGCTGTTTTTATGAAATCTTCTATGTGGCAAAAGTATTATTTTATAGGAGAGACAAAAAACTGATCATTCTTGTCAAGAGGAGGTTAGGATCAAAACCGAAACATATCCACTTTTGGGAATTTCGTTTTTTTCTCGATTTGTGCAGTAAATGATAAAATCTACCATTTAGCAGGGACAGGTTAGTTCAAAACAGCATATTTTCCACAGTATATTGATTCTAATATTAATATTTAGTTCAACCTCAACCTATTTAGTTCAACCTCAACATATCCCTGGTTAGAAATTGTTAATTTTGAAATTGATTCAAAAGAACAAACACGTAAGTTTATCGGCTCTTTACTATTGCACAGGTCAATGGTAGGACCCACATGCAGCTAGAATGCATCACAGTTCGTGGAGAGAGGCACTCGGCAGGAAGAAAATGTCAAAAATGCCAATTTTCGAACTCCAGCACGAGCAGTATAACAATACATTTTAAAATTGTGAAATTTCTGATCGGATATCTATCCTGTTGTTTACATGCGATTTGAGGTGAAAATATAATAATAAATCATCCTGCTGTGAATTTGCGATATAGTTATTGTTTATATGAAAAACTGTACTTGCTTAAACACGTACACAATTAACCTCGGTAAGTAACTACCGCATAGCAAATTTATTGTGATGAGACGTCTAGTTAAAAGTGCAGAGATTTACGCTTGCTGCGTGATAGATACGTGAACGCACCCCAGGTGGCAGTTGGCAATACTAAAAAAACAAAATTTAATTATAATTTTTTTTCATTTTTTTTCGGCATTTCGCTCGCATTTCATTGTGTTTGCTCTGTGCGTTTCCTTCTGTTACAAAACAATAAAATTCACGCATTTTGACATGGAGGATAATGATGAGAGACCAATGGTTAAGCAGATAAACTGTGGAGCTAGGAAAAAACCACGAAGAGGACGTCAAAGGGATATCGTGAAAAACGATAAGTGATTCTGTGTTTTCGCAATAAATATCTTAATGTTCTCTAGACAACAATGCTATTCTATATAAACTATGCTTAGAAAATGAGCTCATGAGACGTACTCTACTTATTTAATGAGTATTTCATTCTTTTTTCGCAGGTATAGAAACAAAGATCCACTTGCATTGAACTTCACAAGGAATTGTAAACATGAATCTGACAAAACATTTAAGTGTAACAAAGTTCAATTACGTTTAGTAGTGAAGAATAGAAACTTATTTTATGGGAACAAGACCAAAATATCTCAAGACGGATTTTTGACTAGGCTTATCTCGGCAATAGTCCCAGAAAGGAAGAGAAGATTCAAGCCTACCCGGAAACCATAGCCTCACAATGTTTCTTGTTCTTATTATTAGATAGGAAAGAATAAAAAACTGATAGTGGTTTGTAAAAAAACGTTTATGTCGACATTTTCTATAAAACAATTCAGGCTCAGAGCAATATCTAAACATGTGTTCAATGGCACAGTACCAAAAGAAAACAGAGGAGGTGATCGCAAACTTAATAAATATGCAGCTAAAAGGAAAGTGTTTGCAAGTTCATAAGTAACTTACCAGCAAAAGAGAGTCATTACAACCGTAATAAAAGCAAAAGAATTTATTTAAGTTGCGATTTGAATATTTCTATACTTTGGAAATTCTATAATGATTCTGTTGAAAATGTTCTAAAGGTGAAACGCAGCATGTTTCGAAATATATTTAATACACAATTTAACATTGGCTTTTCTTCTCCGTCTTGTGATGCCTGTGGTGCTTGCATATTGTTAACCAACAGAATTAAAAATGAGAAGAATCCTCAGAAAAAGCAACAATTTATTACAGAAAAAATGATACATAAACTTAGAGCAAATGCATTTTATGAATTGACTCGCAGCAGACATGAAAAAACATTGTCGGGAAGTTAAGGTTCTAGGGGAAAATTGGAGATTATATGAAATAAAACACTTATGTAATTAATACAAAAAAGTGGACCAAATCAGAAACATTAAAAGGATTTTTATAACTAAAACAACGAAATACCTGCTAAGTTTGTATGAGCACTTCAGGTATGAGGGCAATGAAACTAGTTCTTGCCTGCTGAAGAGACAAAAACAACACCCCAAACTTTTAATGCAAAAAAGTTTGGGTCATCCTGTTAGTCAGGCAAAAAAATATGATGTCAACAATTTACTCATGAAACAATTCGGCGATGACTGGGCTTCTTTGCCTGAACTAGAGTAGTACAAAAGACTTTTGGGTGAAACTTTACTCCATTGCCTCAAAATGAGGAAAATGATGAGGATGAAATACGTGATTGTTTAGAACCAGACACTGAAACATTAAGAGTGTAATTTTGAAATAAAAGATTTTGATTTTTGCAGATATTTTTATTTTCATTCAAAACAAAACATCACATATCCAATCAGGTTAAGTTCAAAACCGCATTTATCCAAACAGGAGGTACAAAACAGCACATATCCAATAATGTTTTCACAAAACTGCACTTATTCAAAATAACTTCTGGCAATTAGCTGATATCGACGTAAACTATTAATAACAAAATTTTCTGTATAATGACCTATTTGCCACATACAAAAATGGCATTCTTTAAAAAAAATACAAAAATATGTAGATACAGACAATTATTAAGTTTTTTTCGGTTTCTGCCTTTTTGAAAAAAGTGGATATGTTGCGGTTTTGATCCCTGTTCCTAGCATTGAAATAGCCCAGAGGACCTTTCATTTTGTGCTTTATAAGTATCAACAAGATTTTTTTTCACAAAGGAGTCTTTTTCCATAGATAAAGAGCAAAACCGCGGTTTAGTTGATACCAAAACCTCAAAATACCTAAATGTGACACATAGGTGGTTTCATAAAAACAACGACGACATATATTTCGGTACCTCCTGGTTGAGAGGACGCTGCTATAAAGACATCAAATTTTGGATACGGGAATGACATTATAAGTTTAGACAGAATATCAAAAATGGGCTAATTTTAGCAACCCTTTGTAGGGTTGTCATACATAAATTTAATTCTTTGTGTATAATACTTACGTTAGGTACATCTTTATCAAAAATTAAACTCTCATAGTAATCTGTCTTGAAAGCATACTTAGGGGCAGATGAAGACGAACTTGTACATCAACTATTTCTTGGCACTCAATGTGGTATTTGTTCGCATTTCGAACTACCAAGTTTTGCTATCCTTAGTTTTTACAGGGTTGCTTTTGTTTTGCCTGAGAGATAAATCAGGGCATCAAAGAAAATTATCCAAGTTCAAGTAAATCGAAGATTTGAATTCAAGACCATGTTTAGACTTAACTCTACTCTAACACTCAGTTTACGTGTATGTGTAAGTTCGGTTTTAAAGCGCATAAGTAAATCTTTGAGTATGTCTGTATATAGCATCTCCCCTATACTAAAATGAATGACTCATCTCATTCGATATTGTCAAAAAAAAATCTCAAGACCAATTCAAAATGACAACCATTAGGAACAATAAACAAAAATACTAAAAATGTCTATATAAAACGTGACAATGCGGTAGGGGGGGGGGGGGGGTGAATATACCTAGATATATGATGTCAAAAGCTAAGTGAAATAGTTGAGGAAAAAAAATATCAAAAAGCAGATAACAATCAAGAAGTTTCCAAAGTGGAAACAAACCATGTCCCCCTCAGCATATTTGTTGAGTCATTAAGAGCCTCTTTATTCGTAAGTTTGAATGGTTGTTATGGTGAAGTTACCAGAACGTGACAAATCCAGTTTAAGGGAGTTCTTACTACTAAAACAAGGATATTATGGGCGTGCACGATATACATAAGGCGGGTGATATCAAAGTTTCCACTTATAAAATAAACATCAGCGAATTTCATTAGATTTGATTGATTTGGATTTGATGAGTCTATACAGGGTGTATGAAAAGCTGTGCACTATATTTAAACATTAATTAATTTCACAGATAGGGTCGAAATATAAAAAAAAAATATTATTATTTTGAGTAATTTTTCTATTAATACCCTGCAATTTTCTTATGTACTGTACACCATATAAAATTAGTTTATATCAAAAAATCGTTTAAGGTTTCAAAAATTTATCTTTCCGATCATATTTTGTCGAAAGTTAAATTAAAATTTTTTTAAAAATTATGTGAGGGCTCTGTGGATGTTTCAGGATATGAGGAGGGAGGGGGAGGGGCAATGTATCCATAAATTTTCTCGATTACGTAGTCCTGTTAAAATATGTTGCATCGCTACTTTAAAAATAACCGGCCAAGTGCGAGTCGGACTCACGCACGAAGCTTTCCGTACCATCGTACAAAATTTAACACTAAGTACTTTTTATTTATGTTTTCAAATGAGAGTAGGCGTCATCTGAAAAAATAATGCTGACGTTTGAAAAAATATTGTTGTCATTTGAAAAAAAAAATTCCTACTTATGATAATAATAATGAATGAAAAAAAACGAGAGAAAAAACGAGGAAAAAACGCCGAAAAAATCACGTTTCTTGTATGTGGGCCCCCTTTAATTTTATTTTATTTTTATAATTTGTTGTTATATCGCCGATAGAAAAACACAGTCTGTGAAAATTTTAACTGTCTACCTATTACGGTTCATGAGATACAACCTGGTGACGCACGGACATAGCGAAGTCTAAGTAATAGGGTTCCCGTTGTTACCTTTGGGGTACGGAACCCTAATTAATTAAATTATAGTAAAAAGTAAAGTTTGTTTATTGTTTTCTATTAAAACCTGAAGCTGCTCGATATATTTTGTGATTTTGACGGATTCAGCTCGCAGCAGTTGAATACTGCTGTGGTATTCGCAGATCGAAGACGAATATCAAGGAGTAGCTAATACTTTACGATAGAGCGGCGAAAGGCACTTACTCTACATTTAAGGTGATGAGCATTTTAACGCTTTACTTAAATAGAAGTGGCAGAATGCACTTACTTCTACATTCAGCTTATGAGCAGCTAATCCTTTACTCAAATAGGTAGATAGTAATTCACTGGTGTCTATTCACTGAATCAAACTTTATTGCCGCTTTCTTATTCTATTTATACAAAAATAATGATCATCAATATTATGAAGATAATAAATAACGACTACTAACAAGCTTATGCTCATGTCGCCAAAAATACAAGATAGTGGAAGAAAGAAAGTGGTGAGACGTATTTTACATGCATGAATCCCTATAAGACAGATTAGGAAACAATTCAAAAACCATGTAACTTTGACGACAATAGTTATAATCAAATTTCTAGAAGAAAGAGGAGTATTTTTTTCAAAGGTATAGCAGATAACATTTTTAGCGGGTAACTTTATTTTCTTATTATCTTGGTCTTTCCTTTCCTTATAGGGTAATTTGGAAAGAGCACCTTCATCTTTCTTCAGATCTATTGTACCAAGATTTGCAGCCCTGAATAAAGAAATGTAAGAGCAATACTGTGGATAAAGGAAAATACATTAAACTGCCATCACAATGTTTATTACTGGTCTATTCTAATTAATGCGCATGCGATATGAAGACCAAATTTCTAGACTAGACTTCCGAGACTTATAAATTGGACAGTTTTACTACCATCAGGAAGATGGAGATAGCATCGCTGTATATAAGAAGATGACAAACACGTTTTAGGGTTTCGCATAACAAAAGGAACAAACAGGAACCCTTAAAGGATATCTCGTCTGTCTATAAGTTACATACGTTTTTCTCGAAAACGAAGTGACGTTGAATTTTAAATTTGGCAGACAATTGGCTTTTTGTGACGTACACATTTCGATATTCAAAGACTATGAAATGTTTTTTTTATTTTTTGTATCGTGTGGCATAATGTTTGAAGAGGCTACTTTCAAAATTTTTGGTGAATTGTCCAAAATATTTGAAAATATACCGTTTTAAGATTTTGATAATATCTGGGTTAGTAGGCATTGAGTCATAGACTACAGCCTTTTTCGTCAGTCTCATAGTTGCTGCAAAATTTTTTTGTAAACTTATAAGACAACTCTTACTAATAAGATCAACTCTTATAAAATTACTCTTGCGTCCGTCTGTTTGAAATTATTCAGTTATCATGCAAATTTGGATTAGATTTAAATATATGTACTTAAATTCGGTCGATCGACAGTTTATTGATAAAGTTCGGAAGATACGGTACTTGAAATTCACGAGCACGACTCGCTGTTTACCGAATTATTTCAACAGTATGGAGCCCCGAATAGGTTCACCAGATGAGAATTAAAGGGATTCCTAGATGGCATGTAGTCCTGTCGAATTAGGTACCGGGACGAAATGTGTGGTTGGTGGGTAGGTACTTATTGCGGTATCAAACATGCATATTCGCAAAATTATGTGATTTTGATGAAATTTTGCTATACTCGTATAAACAACAATTCTCTCACAAGCTATAGGGAATTTTCGATATTTGCAGAGAGATAGTCGGGGGATAAATTCGAGAAAATAATTTTTCACAAAATTTGCGATATTATGCGTATAGAGGTACTATATATCTCGGTTATGCGTTTTTTTTTTTCATTGGAAAACATTTCACTCCTAACACTCTGTCACAAATTAAGGAGGGTAACTAGATTTATACAATATTATATACATATAATTCATATCGAACGTGGGTGAGGGTATAGTTCTTATAGAGCTGTGAAAGAAACAACAAAACCACTTCTTTCCCTCGCAATATCTATATAAATTTTTAAAACACTGCCGCTCCGCCAGGATTGATTTTAAAATTATTTTTAAATATCAGGTGGAGATTAGAGTGATATTTTTTGCCATTTCAACTCAGAACCTAAGCATTTCGGTACTTTTACTACATTTGGACGACCATTATTCATTGGGGTAATTTTTTTTTCTTTATTAAGTTAGGAGTGTCTATAATTTGTGGATGATTTTTCGATACAATTCATGTGGTATTTTATTATTTCTCGTCAATATGGAGGTGACTTACACCTCGACACAATATCTAGCTAGTGAGAATACCCTTCTTTTAAAATTTCATTGTCAACCTCTTTTTCATACAACATAAACAGGCACGGAAAATTGATTTTGTTGCAGACAAAAACTGACCATAGTAAGAGGAAATAAAATACAGAGACTAGTGGCAAAGTAGGCAAAAATGATTTTCTCTTTTTATTAGTCCATCATGCCCCGAAGAGGGCGGAGAATTAATTTACAGACAAAAAAAAAACTTAAAAATTACCTTTTTCGGATCATAAAAGTTTTATAAGTAATAACTAATACACCTCTAATTTTGTAGTAATTTTTTGCTCATTAAATAAAAAAAAAACTGTCTAGAAATGGATTTTTTTTCAATTCTTAATTGTCGGAAATCCTTCGCTAAGTTGTCGTATTTTTGTCTAAGTCATCTGGCCTATTATCCTGATTGACAGATAGGAGGTTTAGCTTAATATTGGTAACCTTCCAAATAATCGGACTTTGCAGTTTTATTATTGGGAACGTATAAAATCATTTACGAAGAGAATTTCTCGTCTAACAGACTGAAATTTATTGAAAATAATTTCAATAAATTTACAAAATGCATTTAAGTGCAAAAAAATGCTTGAACTTTTCGAAGTTCAATGATCAAAAATGCTTCAAGCAACAAATTTCAAAGAGTACAAAAATAATGAGAATTTTTTCATTGAAAGGTGTTGCTTCTGTCTGTTAAGTATAATTTAAATAAAAAAGAACGTTCCATGGGCAGTTTATTTCGGAAGCACGATGATGTCTTCAAAAAAGCAGCTCGAAATAAAAGTTTTTTTATCGATGTAGTCACTCCAAAACGTATATTTATTACTATTTAGAAAATCAGCCTTGAAAAGCACCATCTATGAGATTATGATTATACTTTTAAAGGAAAAAAAGTTGTCTGAAACATTTTTTCACATATGAATAGAATTAGGACGATTAATCCACATCCATTTCGACTATAATTCCAAAGCGTAACCCGCTTGAGCCTTGATCTTCGACAGGATTTTAGAAGATTATATATAATAAATTTCTCATTTGATATTACAATTTTACATACATATATATGTCTGCTAACAAGTAACTATCAACAAAGAATCTTTATTGTTTAATTCCAAATTTCGACCAACTTTATTATAGGGCTGTATATTTTCTCTTTAATTGCAATTTCAACAGTTCATTAAATTTCTCTGCAACTAGTTAAGCAAGTACTAAAATCACAGCAAAAATCCGAAGAGCTTTGACAAACATATATACCTACATATATACCCTACAAACCGTATACATATATGTATGTATATTTATATCTAAAAGCAATTTACTTTATCCTTGGAAATTTTCTATACTCACAGTTGCTTCCAATCTATATCGGGGGATTTCTAGACTTGGCTGAGAACAAAAACCAGCAACAGCCAGAGGTTTTCATTGACAAAAATTTAATTAAAAACTTTCGCTGCGACATCAAATAATGTCTTGGGTATAATTTTCAATCTCGTCGTAGCGCTATCTATGTGTGCCCTATCTTGTATGTTTATATACATATTACATATATACCTACCATTGTGTGTACACAGTTTAATCCTGCAGCTGACATTGTTGGTTCAATCAAGAGTGCAGTGAAGTTCCCCAATAATCTATAATCCCCGTTCCAGCAATTTACATGCGTTCATGTAGAATGCTACCGAAATTGAAAAGGAACGAGACCTGTTCTTCGTGTTTTTAGTTCTCCTGTCTCGTTTTGTTTTTGTTTCTTTTTTGGATCAAATTACTTGTGAGAGTCGTGACAATAATTTTCGATAATTAATTGTTTTGTTCCTCTTTTGTTATTTTGATATTTCACGTAAAATCCCCAATGACTCCCGAGGTATAATGTTTACTTTCATGGAATTTATAGGAAAGACACGTATACTTTTGGGGCGTCCAATAATGGGGTGATTGGAATTGTGCGACGCGATTGGATTAAAAGGAAAATAAATTCCTTCCTCTCTGTTTGCTAGTTATGCAGACTGTTTCCCATTTCTCTAATCATTTGTGCGTGATTAATGCAAGTTTTTACCTAGGGGAGCGGAAATCAATTTGGAGGTTTGGAAAATATATGTATCTAGGTACATCAATTGTTTGCTTCTTGTAATATCGTATAGTATGAAAAAATGAGAATTCGAACCTTTTAAAAATTGATTACGAAGTACATAGTGAGTATTTTCTTAAAAGACTTTTTGTACTGACGACTAGCAATTGCATGAAATAAAAAGTTAGTTCTCATCAACTTCCTGACAATAAATTCTAGTTGAACGGAGAAGATTATGGGGGTTTTACCGTTTTTAATTATAAACTTACAAGTGATAAAGAAAAGATGAAGAATTAGAGCGTCTTTCAAATATATTTCGAAATTCCATTTTGTTTTCGAAAATGTTTGAATGATAATTTTAAAAGAAAAAACCCATTTACAATGCATTACAGTACATGCATTATGTAAGATGTTGTAAACAAGACTAAGATCTTTCATATTATCTGGAAATATTGATTTGAGGTTAAGAAACTTGTACCTACATACATTTATACGCAATTATTATGAGAAATCATCCATTATTTTGTAAATTACAACACTTTTAGACTTGGTCGTAATAGAAATTTCATTGATTTTTTCACTCTAAATAACCTGTGTAATATTTTACAATATAATTGTAGCAAAATTACAATTTTTGAGGACGAAAAACATAATGTGAAAAAAAAATTAATTTTGTTGTAAATTTACAGCTTAATATTAAAGTTTAGCTTGCTAATTTTTGAAATATTACAAATATCACTTAAAAATATGACAACGAAGAAAATCTGATTTGATAATTTTCTAATCTCTAATTTCAAGATAATTTTACTCTTAAATGAGTTGATTCATAGAACTAATTTAACTCATTTTTACTAATATTTAATTTTGATTTAGAATTTATATGAAGAGGATGGAGATCAGATCGAGTGGAAATAAATAACATATTTATGAGCTAATAATTCCTTAACGGCTACAGTTATCACATAGGGTGTAAGAAGTAAAATTAAAAAGGAGAGTCCGCAGTATAAAATTTTATAAAAAAAAAGTTAAGTTAACCTTTTTGTAAAAAAAACAGGTCAAATTAAAAAAAAATCTTAAATTTTTAGCTTAGGCGCATAACTCCTAAGAGGCGAGGAGTATGCGGCTGGTTGAGCAGTCGTTGGAAGGGTTATGAAGCTCTCCAAATAATGAGCTCTTGATGATGACCGTACACCCTGTACTTTTTCACACCCTTGTGCTTTGTGAAAAGTTAGCATATTTTCTTAATCACCCTAACTCCGAAATGGTTGATATGGTCCCCCCTTGCCATACAATTTTTTGTTTTACTAGGTAAGTACTATCACCTCTTGCTCTATTGACCATTGAGGAAACACTGTGTATGGTACTTAGGTACATAAATACAAAAGTAGTTAAAAACTTTCTCTTATCTACCTACTATGTAATTTTCAGTCTTGCTAACTAAGATTACTGTGGAATTTATACTAAGTTCAACAATATTGAGGTTATGAATTAAATTTATTTGCATAAAATGCGTATGTACATTTTAATAAAAAATCGTTCTTTATAAACGACAAGTTTCGTCTATATGATGTCTGATGCAATGCGCCCCATGCTGTCCTATAATAAATTCTAAACCATAATGAGCCTCCGACACACAACTTCTAATTTATAGCACTCTTAATTTGTTAGAAGCAATTTTCTAATTATTTAATTTAAATTGAATATAATCAACTGCTTTGAACGAACAAATAAATCGAAAGCCCACCGTAATTAATTTCTCCCGAATAAATATGCCTATACAACATCAAATCTGAAGATGTTGTTGTTGTTGTTAATAGAATAATCGCATCATGAAATGATCGCCGCACTTTATTGCATTTTCGGTTTTTTTAATTTCGTCCGAGCAAGTCATCGGCAGAACATAGTTCATATGAAATCATATAAACGTTAAAAACTAATGAAAGCAAACCAAGAAACGTCATAATCCAACGCCATCATCCTATGCTTGGATGATTAGATAGCACAACATAAGTTCTCTAGAAAAGTCGAAGGAGCCATTAGAGTCGTTAGCCTCCCCTTCACGTATTTATATATGAACGTATCCCCGACGCATTGCTAAATAATGTTTTCCGGATGATGATCACCATAGCATCCAAGCCATCAGCATTACGATGGTCCTCTATAGACATGAGTACCACCAACAAGAGGCTACAAATAGCATTCTTTTCTAATTAAGAACACTTTTTAAGTGGGCGCGCATTCAACTTTGTGGGACGGATGCCTACACACAAGTCGAGTAGCAAACAAGCTAGCATGCAAGCAAAATCCAAGTGAGATTCACATTTCAGTTTTAGCCTTTCCACTTTAATGCTATGAAGAAAGTAGAAGAAGAAGAAAATAAAAAAAACGAGGAGCATATCTTCTTCCCACTGATCCCAGATTGTGCGGATTCTTTTTGGTGTTGTTAAAAAAAAATTTCAGAATTTTCATATTATACACGTTTCATGTCTGCTTTTTATGTTGATTATTTCTTTAAAAAAAAAGAAATAACAGAAGAAAGAAAAACGTTTAAAAACAACAACTGCTTTCGCCCCTTTGTATATAAGGAAATTCTTCATAAAAATTGACTTTTAGGTTCGAGTGGAATGTACCAGGAATTTTCTTTGTTTTCCGACCGTTTGCTCCTTTAATTAAGATCTCACTATGTAAAATGAGGGCTAACCCATTTGAGAGGAGGTTTCTATGTAAATGAAGAGCATAAAAGGCAAAAGGAAAAATATTTAAGAATTTTTCTACAAATAAGAAAATTAGTGCTTGTGCTTTCGACTTTCTGTCAAGATGAGTTGTTGTTCCTTTTGAGAGTTTTTCATTAATTTTTGTCATGTTTTTTTTGTTCATCTTAATTTTATGAGGTGAAAAACATGCATAGACTGTGTTGCAATTAGTAGACACAGAGGGATATTCTTTTAGACTTTCCCCATCTATTAGAGGTGCTTTCGAAATAAAATGGACCATGCTGACAACGATGATCGATTGGCAAGACGAAAATATCGTGTTAAAAATATAAAAATAAGTTATAGTGAAATTTAGTGTAAAAAACATGTTTAAAAAAATGCCTACATTCATTTATCTAGATATATTTGAGTAATACCATATCACACTTCATTCAGTCCATCTTTCATCTTATGTGGATGGGTTGACATTATTACCATCATCAACAGTAACGTTTAGAGGATTATGAACATTAGGTTTGATTAATAATTTTTCTAGTCATATTTAGGATTTGTAATTTTTTTTTTGTGAGTTTTGTTTTTTTGCTGGCTGTTTATGGGCATAGATATAGTCACAATTAGGGCCTATCTTGTCGTGCGGGTAAATTATTCAGCCAGGCCACAGTTGTCACAGTTGCGATTTTAAAATTTTACTTTCATGCAACATCGATTGCGATTATCGTTTACAATTTAAGGCACTGTATTCGCTCATCATTATTGTAGGAGTCAAGGGACTTTAACCACAGATATGGTAAGTGATAGAGGATTTTCGGTGCATTTTATAATCTATGGATTTCTGCTAGCTCATATCAATAGACGTCTGGGACAAATGGACCTAAGAACTTTGATGAATTGGGATGAATCTACCGTTTCCGGTGCAAGAAAGAGATTTATCTGTATTGGGTTAGCCGGAGATTTTGAATATTTGTTGAAATAGAGTGAGAAGCGAATGAGATAAATAGGTATGTCTTGTCCTTGAAAAATTTCAATTTAGGGGGTAAGGGGAGGTTGTTTCATATTTTAAATTTTATCTTGTAAATGGGTCTAAAAATTTTCATGAACCACCATTTTCGCGTGTAAGCAACCGATTTACGAAATCAGGACTCGATTTTGAGAAATACATTTGCATATAGGTACAATTACATATTTGCAAATTTTACATACAATATTGAAAACGGGCCTGAAAATTATGATGAACTGAGATGAAGCTACCATTTTCGGCGCGGAGAAGTGTAGCTTGTAGGAGGCACACAAAAATAAATAAAAAACAAAAGTATTGCGGTTGTCAAAAAATGTAAAATGTCATTTTTCAGTGTGCACATAATGGCCTAAGCTATTGCCTTCTTTATTACCGGCCGTGGCGATATAAAATGCATATGTATGAGAAACGTGCTGTTTAAAAGCTTTTAGCATTGTGCATTATGGAAAAACAAACACGTTTCCTGTTTAAAAATATATGTAAAATAAACAACGCTTCTGGTGACGATAATTCTAACGCCTATATATAGGTCAAAATGTTTATTTTTAGGGGGAAAAACGGAATTGTAATTATTTGAACAAAATTACGAAGTGTTTCTGCATTTTCCTAAACTCTACCCAATTCGCTGTGAAATGAAAGTGAAACTTTCGCTCAAGACGAAAGTTAGTTTTTTAAACTTGAAGTCTATTTCCCCTGCAAATCATGAATATAGTTTTCTAATGAATGACAACATCAAATGCATAATAACTTATCAATTAAATGTAATAATAAAATAATAATTAATAATTACATTTCATTTGTTTGTTAGACTTTATAAAACCATTCATTTTAAGTTTTTGACCATCAAATTGACATTCTCTAATATTGAAAAATAAAACAGAGTACTCCTCGAATTGCAGCGAAAGCTTTTTTTCTTTCTCTTTTCGCTTCTAAACAACTTTTCAAAATTACAGAATGACATATTGGAAGTAAAAAAAGGTGAAAATTATTGTTTTGTGAAGTCCAACAAACAAATGTGATGCAATTGAAAGAAATTTAATTATTATATTAAAATCATACGTTTAATTATTATGCATTTAAATTTTTCATTCAATAGAAAATCATATTCGTGATTTTCAGAGGAAAGAGACTTCAAACTTAAAAAAGAACGTTCGTCTTTAGCGAAAGCTGTACTCTCATTACACAGCGAATTGGGTAGAGTTTAATAAAATGCAGAAACACTTCGTAATTTTGTTCAAATAACTACAATTACGGTTTTTTCCCTAGTAGTAGAATTATCGTCACCAGAAGCGTTGTTTATTTTAAATAAATTTTTAAACATAAAACGTGTTTGTTTTTCTATAATGCGCAATGCTAAAAGCTTTCAAACAGCACGTTTCTCATACATATGCAAGTAAAGAAAAGTTTTAGCGACACGGCCTGTAATAAAGAAGGCAATGCCTAAGCACAATTTCGACGGCAGACGGAGAACGACGACGAAATTCCGCTGTCAAACTTCTAAACGCACAGCGTCTTATCCGAATGCAGCAAATTGCGACGAAGACGGTAAGCGGGCGACGATGTTGCCGTCGAGATTGATCAAATTCTAATTTTGCCGTCGTCGCTGCAGTGTTACCAACAAAATTAATCGAATGAAATTATTTTGGCATTCAGTTTTGTCTTTTTGAGGTGGAAGCACGCCGCGGTAAATTTCAAATAATGAGCTTTGAAGAAATATTTATTGAAGAAGTACGAAATCAGAGAATAATTTATGATTTGCAAGACAGGCAAGACAAGTGGACAAAAAAGACGTGATTTGAATGGATATTTCAAAGCGTTTAATTTCGTTAATTTCTGCATTTTCCGTTTTTTTCCACACTTTGGTCCATTGCATTTCTTTCAATAAAATATAAAATACTCTTATTAAAAATCTCCTTCTAAAACGCTCGAAGCATTTAATAAATGAAATTTCAGCATCTTCTTTCACAATCGTCGCTCACCGCCTGTCGTTGCAATTGCGCTCCCAATCTTTCGGCGGCCTGTTTTGACAACCGAATTTCTCGCTGCCGTCTGCCGTTCTCCGTTATAATATGTAAAAAAAATTTTCCACCGCTTTCTCTAAATGGTTTTGGTGTCTTATCTTGTGTACGGGGTTAGTTAGAGGTTGGTGTTACTTCTCTTATGAAGTGTGTGTGATGCGTAGAGAGAATATTTGCTGCTATCGGATTTGGTGGTTCTGCCGATAGTTTTATTCTGCCAGATTGGTGTTTCTACTGGAAATAATAAAGAATTCTTTTGCCAGTGAAGACTTTTCGTTACTGGATTTGGTGTTCCTACCGTGACGTTCACACTGGATTTGGTGTTTCTGCCAGTGTAACACCCATATTCTTCCAAAATTACGCCCACTTATCATTATTTTATTGTAATTCAGTTATTCATCGGATCCCGAAGGAATGCTCATGTGTTTTCGCACAATTCAGGCAACAGATTGGTTCACGCTAGGCTTTATACGTAATAATACGTAAATATTGTGCCCTTATTGTTTCTAGCCTTCGGCAATAATGCAAGCATTAAATTCTTTGTAAGGTCTATCAATGAGGATAGACAAGCAACAATCAACAAGCAACATGCAAATGAAATTTTATTTAAATATTTTTTTTCCTTTCTTACAAGCTATGTCTCGACTGTCGGAAACCTCAATCAGGGGTTATGGGAGGTTTTTCAATAGGCCTGTTCGGGTACTCAGTTTTGGAACAATGCATTGCAATGAATTTACATGAACTTGCATATTTTCCGTTCCTTTAATTTATCGTGCACACAAAATTGCACGAGTTTTGCAACGTCACAGCTTCCCCTCTCGCAAGAATTTACCCGGTATTTTTAGTTACTACAGCCTTCTTGCAAGGAAAATTGACAGCTGTCTTAGGATAAGTTACTTTTTAATTTTCTTAGAAGTTTTTAAAACGCAATCAAAATGTCGAATGAAGATGGTTTGATTTTCGTGGGGTTTTGCAAGAGTGCAACAAGTTAAAAAAAAAAATACTCAATTCGCAAATGTTATTCCACAATTCTTCTTCTTGGTTTTCACGAAGTTGCATGAAAAGTGTTCGTTTACTTTTTCATGCATTTTACATTCTTCCTCCACCATACGAGTAAGTTTTTACCCAGAAAGTTTTTGCACGAGAAGTACGTGAACAAACCTAATATTTGAAAATTTCATCTTGAATACGGCCGATTTAACTATGTCTTTGGGAACCTATAATTAGTGGATTTGGGGAGGGTTTTGCATAGTTGCAAACTTTTGAAGAAGGGTGTAAAGGATGTAAGAAAGCAAATTACCAAATCAGGTAAGGAAGGGGAAAGGAAGTTGTGTGTTGAATTTTTATAAATTGAATCTTGAATTTGGGCGAATCTCCAGTTGTTGAGTAAAAGAAGGTGACTAAACTAAGCCTTGATTTAATATTTAAATTAATGAAAAGCCACATCATCTCCACTGTGACCAATTAGATCATTTGTGGTATTAACTGTATGTTACTCATAGAACCTATTCAAGTTTAACGTTGTTTGTAAATACACTAACTTTCGTTGGGGTGCACCATTATCACGTCCTCTAACAATAAGAGCATATCATTCTCAGATATTTCAGACTTATCGGGTCAAGAGCTTTAAAGTAGTAGATAACATTTTTGGCTACTTGGTTCTTCTCCATATACATATACATAAAAGCGGCAAGCTTTCTACTTAGCTTATCTTTTTGACCTGATATATTAAGCGGGAGCTCAAAAAATCTGTTCGGTTAATTTTTTACCAAGTTTCGGTTTGCGATACGAGAGGAGTAATTTCATTCTATGTTGCAAGTAAGTACGTAATGAACTTTTTCAACAAAAAGCTGTACAAACTCAGCTATAGGCTGTCCGGAATTCGGGCTGTACAAACTCAGCTAAGCTGTCCGTAATTCAGTTGCCCGTAACAGTTTTATGTCTCTTTGAAGGTGCCCCGGTATATTACAATTCCAGCATCGAAGGACACCACGTGAAGGCGGAAGTATCCAAATCAGCGTATCGTTGTTAGTTCAACTATCACCACAAAGGGTATTTAATTGTATCGTATTTTCCTTCTTCCCTTTAACAAATTGCGGCAAGTTTCAGGAATTCATTCTATAACCTTTTTCTTTTACAATCTTTATTAACGATTTGTTTGCGTTATTCCTAACTCAATATAATATCTGTGTACACAATGACTGCCAGATTTATCTTTTATAGCGATTTCATCCAATATTGAAAAACAAGATCTTCAATGTCTGGTTTTTGAACTGCAAGTGTTGTTATCATTATTCAGGCTATATGCTATGTTATTTAAGATTCCACATTTATCGTCATTTAGTTTAGATAGATTGTTGGAAACAAGAATTCTACATTTTTTTAAAGAATCGCATAGATTTACTGATACACGAACGAGAGATTGCAAGACTCCCATATAATTGGGATAACAAATGCGTATCATGCTAACTTATTTTTGATGAAGTGAACCAATCATATTAAGATTTAGAAGCTTCTGAAGAAAGTAGTAAATGGGCTAAGAAAAATTACATTATCTGCTTATTATGAAAACCCAGAAAAAAAGATAAATCTTTTGAAAAAAAAGTCTAATCACGGAAGATGCAAACACTGATTCTTCCAAAGAAACATACACACAAAGACGGAAGATGAAGGAACGTGCTCAATGTGCATATGCATTCTCCTTATACATTATATGTATGTACGGGCCCAAAGTGGATTTTCTATGTTCCTGCCTGAAATGGATTTGCAGCATCTGCAACAAAGGAACTAGGTGCCTGATTACAACTGTCCTACTTGAAATTTATGTGCAATATGCAAGTGTGAATATGCATCTTACATCAGATGAAATTCATGGATACGAGCATATTATGCAATAAATTTTTGGCAACTGTAATGGTGGATCTATCTAAGAAAAGACAATATGTATGCAAAAATTTTGAGATATAAAAAAAAAACTAAATAGAGTGTGTGTTTTTTGCTTAGTTTATTTTCTGCAAAAGTAATGTTAAAGTAAAGTCCACTAAGCATGTTTAATTACTTGATGTCGGAATTATCCCCACCCTACCTGGAACTACTTCGACACTAAATGGCAAAACTAAAAATAAAAACAAAAAACCGAAAGCTTGACGTTTCCGAAACATGTCAAGAGCATCTTGTTGAGCTTTCTCAATCCAATTTTTCTGAGTAACTGGTCTGAAAAGTAACTTAGTTCGGGTATATATCTAAAGATGGCGCAAGCAACAACTCTATATTATGTAGTCATATCTATATATAGTTTTAATTTTTTTTATAGTTATAAGTCATTCTGACAGTTCCAAATGGAATTGTTTGACAGTTGTTTCAATACAAGAGTTTCAAGTGACAGTGTAAAATGGAAAAAAATTGATTTCGAGGTGTGAGGAAATTCTTTTTTTTAAAAGGAAGAAAATTTATTAAAGGATTTTTACTACATTAAGTAAGTCATGTCCTTCGTATTCGAACCGTTGTGGGGTTCCGAGAATAGTAATCACACCCGAAATCATCGATAAAGCGTGAGCAAGATGCGCAAGTTATCAGACGCTCAAGGCTATAAGTACATTAATGTAATATGAAATATATACTCACACTTATATCAAGTGAGGTAATATCTACCGTTTCTGCTATATTGCTTTTGTTAGATGTATACCAACATCAAGAAGAAAAACTTCTAAACAAATATGAAAAAACTAGCAAAGTCTAAATGTTCCAAATTAGGTTGTTAAAGTTATTTTAAGTTTATTTTTCTTTCTAGAAAAGTTTGTCGAACCATAAAATTGGCATAAATCCATTTCATAGGTTTTTATATTCTCCTCAAGAACTCTTTAGTACATTAAAAACATTTTAGACTAACCGTTTTCCCAGTTAGATATACCTACCTTAAAAATCAGATTTTTTTGCATGACAACCCTATTCAAAGAGGCTGCCCAATTTAGTACATTTTTGAAAACTGAAAATGTTGTAGATATAGCTACCCTATAAAGGTGTTGCCTAAGTTCTTCCAATTTTATACCCTAGATGAAATCACAGGGAATACTTGTTTTTATCATTTTGTTTGTAATGCATAGAAATAATGCTGCTAGAGCAAAATGGAGTCAACACCCACTACATAAGAAACCCACTATATCCGACGATCTCGCTACTACACGGGTGAAAATGGGTGATATTGCAGATGAAATCAGAGCACAATCTGATCGTCGCACAAGGGCTCCGGCTAACAGCTTTAATCTGCCTTGTTCCTCTACGAACTTGAGAAGTCAACTAATAGCGGCCCAGACTGTAATCACAATCTTGGACACTAATGTTAGTAGCTAAAATTCTCTAACGCCTCCGCATCCGCAGGTGGTCAGATGAAGTTTTCTAGAGGTAATGATGTCGTCCTGGATTAGCACGCGCCCCTTCCGTTGTATACGCAGACTAACATATCTGCTCCGTCTTCTGACGTTGCTGCATTTGCGTTTTCCGTACCTTTTGACTTGGATTTGAATAGAAATGGTCCTATTCCGGTGAAGTGTTCTAAGCCAATCCGTAAACAGAGCAGCCGTATTAACCAATCCCGGAAACGTGTTACAGCGACTGAAGGAAGGGAGTCCTCCACAGTAGCGAATGGTACTTCATCTCTGCCATCTTCAGGAAATGGTATTGGTGCCTCTTTGAGAACGGTACCAAAACCTGCGAATGTTTTCGTCACCCGTCTCTGTCCAGAAACGATATGTGAGGACATATTGAAGTTCAAAAATATCGCTCCTGATGGTACTTCTTGTCGAAAAATCAGTAAATACTCTTAACCGGTTTCATCCTTTCTCCTAACTGTTTCAGCAGATGTGCATGTCAAGGTATTAGATCCCTTAATATGGCCTTCTGGCGCTTTTATTAAATTATTTGTACCTTCTGAGTGCAACGTTATTTAAAAAAACTGAAGTCGATTTCCCTTTACTGTCAAAATGTAAGGTGGTTGCGGACCAAAACTGCACAAATTTTCAAATCCTCTGCTGTGACTTGTTTCGATATAATTGCTTTCACTGAAACTTGGCTCCACGATGCTGAAATCTTTGAGAATTCTTATTAAATTTTTAGAAGAGCTACACGATTCTGAAATCTTTGACAATTCTTATAAAAGTATCTCTTACACGTCCTGATTCTGAAGGTCGTGGCGGTGGCGTACTTTTCGCCTGTAGAAACCACTTTAATTGCAGCCAAATTAAGAATCCCAGTTTCTCCAATACTCTCGACATAGAACTTATAGCTCTTAAACCGTCTCCTTTAAAATATGACTTATACATACTTTGTTGCTATATTCCTCCAGACTCCATAATATCGTTGACGACAAAGGTTAAAATATTTACGACCTACTCATCTCAACACATTATTTAATCCATAGTAAAATGGAACCTCTTGACGAAAGACTACTTATTGGTGATTATAAAATGGGTACTAAACGAAGATGACGATAACTATATTCCTCTCTTGGTCTTAATCAAATTAGTAATTAGAAGAATGACATGGGTAGGCAGTTAGACCTGGTACTGACACGGGTAACTTATTAGTTGAACCTAGCTCAGTTATAATATACTCTTGACGAAGACCAGCCTTTCCACTAATTACATATTGCTATGAAACCGAAAGCTTTACAAATTCTGACGAAACATAATACTTTTCAATTTTAGTAAGGCTATTTTTTTTGAACTTTCTAGTAGACTTACCTCTATTGATTTCAACACATTACTGTCTCGCAATAGTGTTGATGAAGACGTTTCTAAATTTTACGCAATACTTTTCGATTTATTTTCCACTCACGTTCCGCGCGAGCGACAACGGGTTCCGTCCGTACTGCTTTTGCATAAAAGATAATTGGTTACCTTAATTTAAAGTAGGAGAGTTATTTTGGAATGAAAATGTTTATTTTTTCGTTAAATGCAACAATTTTTCTAGAATACTTATCCCAAACTTTAAATAAAAAAAAATTAAAGCATCTCTGCCATGGTTCAATAAAGAACTAAAATATCTTAAAAATACATACCAATTGTGGAAAAGTTAAATGAGGGACAAAGACATTACAATTCACAACAACTTTCTCACATCTTATAGGGAGGAGTTCAAAGAACTTTCCTCACACACTTTATGATGAGTATATTCAAAGCATGTGTGCGAAAATAATTTAAGTTATATTGACGACATTGTGTCTGTTATGAAGCACTGCAAAGTCTTGATTTAGCTGACGATGCTAAATTTTCGCTCAGATTAAATCTTTTAACGATTTTGAACAGGTACAGGGTGACCTCAACAAATTTGACGATTGGTGCAAAAGCAATAATTTGGAACTCAATATCGACAAATGTGAGGTTATGACATTCCAGAGAAATCAGAAACCTATCACTTATGATACTGGGTTCTCGGATTCCACGATTTACCGTGTTAGTTCTGTCTGTAACTTGGGTGTCAAATGTGACAAAAGATTGCATTTTATCTCCCACATAAACTTCATGGTATCAAAGAGTAGTTCTATACTGGGCTTTATAAAACGTTGGTTTTGAGGGCTTTCGAATCCCACCATAAGACTGCGTTTGTACACTTGCTTTGTGAGACCTCTTCTTGAATACGTTAGTCAGGTCTGGTCTCCATTTTACGGTACAAACATCAACCGTATCGAGTCTGTTCAGCGGAACCTCTTACGCTTTGCTCTCAGTCACTTACCCTGGAATAATTCATTAATTCTTCCAGCTATGAGGATCGCTTGAAGCTTTTAAATATACACTCGCTTGAGAAACGTCGCATGGTTGCCGATGCAACTTTTGTGCATCAACTCTTAAACGCGAATGTTGATTCTCCGTTGTTGCAAATTCCTTTTCGTGATAGTACGCACAATTTAAAAGGGACTTATTAATCGTATGGGCATTACTGTTAGTAATATGGCTGAGCATTTGGTTGGTGACGTTTCTAAGAATGTTTTAAAAAAACGATATTTAATCACTTTAGTTCTATTTAGTTTTCTTTTAATATTTTTTGCTCAATGTTGCATTGCATGTAATTTGATCTGTTGTTTGGCTTATATTTAGTTTAAACATACTGATACTAACACCGACTAAGTGATGAAAATCATGTATTGTTGACCGTTTATTTATTAAACGTGTCACTACAGCGAATTTATGTTAAGCTCGTTCTGATAGTCAAAATAATATTAAAATTAAGTTCGAAAATGAGACTAATTGGGCAACTCCTTCGTGGGGTTGCCACATAAAAAGTTCGTTTTTCATTATATATTTGGACACTGTTTAAGGACGCGCCAACGTAGAGTGTGAAATTTTGTATACGTCATTTTCATAAAAAATTTTAAAAATCGGATATTGCCATATAAAAATTTGGGGTTTTTACGTATGCTTTGAAAACACGTTTTTATTGAACTGAAAAGTTCTTCAGAATATGAAATCCTATGAAATTTGTTATAATCATTTTTACTGTTCGACGAACCGATCTAGAAATAAATGCGAAGAGCCACTTCATCAATCAAACTTGCACAAAGAGGTTACCATACGAATAACCTACTGGCGGTATCGTAAGAATTGGTCTTAGACCAATTCTAGCTTTTTTACTTGTTGATCATAGATTTAAAAATTTTATTAAATACCTACTCGTGTAAAAAATTTCAGCTCAAGACCATTAACAAAATATACTCAAAACAAAAAGCGATATTTTTATAATGGCACCACTTTGAAGGAGTTGCCAGATTTTGTCAATTTGTGAATTTAAAAATAAAATTTTTATAAGAAAAGCTTGTGTAAAAAATATCAGCTTTCTTAATCAATGCAACATTTTAGAGTTATCGTGTGGATGGATGTCTAATCTATTTTGCCGTTACTACTGTTATTTTCATCCGTTACAAAATATGCAATGACAAATAGGTACCTATTTCATCTAAGGTACCTAGGTATGTGTAAGAATCAGGAAATGTAATTTTAACGACCACACCCTGGAATGCGGAAATTGTAAAGCTTTAATATAGGGTAGGTATATATCTACAAGAAAATCTAAGGGTCTTGGGAATACCATGGCCTAAGAAAAATTAGTCATAGCAGAACTACGTTTTAAAGAAGTGAAATTTAACGAGTTCCATCTCAAAAAAACACACCTCTTTTTAGAAATCCCTAAGGAAGGAGCCAAATATTTATGATTATATAATATCTGATAAAAACATTGTTGCAAAAAACAAATAAAAAAAAAACTACATACACAACGATGAGCGAAGATTTTCCACTTTTCCAGCCATTATATATTATGATAATTCCTGGTAATCCAATATTATCCAAGAAACTAGGTAGGTATATGCCGCAAGCAATTCCCGTAATCGTTTCAAATCTGATTAAAGCACGAAAGCACACAGCACAGAGATTCTCATTCACTTAGCGCATAGCAAACATAATTCAATTAAGAAAATTATTTTTCACTCTGATTTAGTAGCACCTCTATCACTTATGCCACCATCACCAATAAAAGCAGATGATGATGACTCACGAAATTTTCCCCCACTATTTTTTATTTTTATTGATTTTTATATTTCCACCAAAAAATTTGATGCAACCGAAATGAGTAGAGTTGAAAAAAAAACAACCGCACCAAGAATATCACAAACACATTAAAAATTCTAATAGAGATGGATAAAATGCGACCGCACCATCCCGACCCGACTCAACTGGATAACAAAGGGATGCTAACCATGTGCAGTGCTACCCACCCCTTATGAATATATCCTTAATAAAATAAGTAAGCAACCCGCCAGGACGTTTTTAAACCCTAATATCGACTGAGGTAGGTTGCTGTGTGTATTTATGCACGAACCCACTGCGTAACTGAAGAACGACTTAAACTGCCTCGTCCAGGAAAATTGGCAAAAATCTAGGGTGTACCGACGACGACGCGACAGTGGTACTGCAACAAAAATCCCCTTTTGTACTGGGAATGGATTGATAAACGGAGTAAGAACGTAAGATTAAGTTTGCGACTTTACAGATTTTTTGAAACGATAACGGGGTTTTTTTCCTCCCGTTTTATATGCAAAAGTTTATCATATTCAATTATACGAAGCAAAACAACAAAATGATGAAGGAAAACCACTAAAAATTACGACATGAAAAGCACTCTAACAACGGTTTTTATCCACCCACCACACTAAGGAAAACTTTCGTATATAAAACTGATAACCCGGACCGGACCCGAATACACACGATAGTGACACAACTTTGGACTTGAACTGCGGTGCAAGTCGTCAAGGATTGCAATGCAGCAAAAGAGTTCAAGATCTTCCTTCTAGACGACCGGAAGAAACTCTCGTAGACGTACGTAGTAGATGAAGGCGATTAATGAGTATAGTAAGAAGAAGCTGACATATACGATGAGCTCCCAAGTAGAACTGAACTGACTCACTCGCAGTCACAAGTTCCTGGATTCAGTCACAGAATAGAAACAGGCGCCTCTTTGCTTGGCTGACTCTTGTCTGCTGCTGAGCCGCCGATGTCGTTGGTAAACGTATGTTGAGTGCTGCTGCGACGAGTCTCGACTCTCGAATTCGACGCTCTGTGCAACTGTGCTATGTAAGCAATTCTGCATCTGCTACAACAGGCTGGCGTAAATTCGTGTTGTATACACGATTCAGGGAGTCATTATTATACTCTCGCTATACAATACATGGTATATATAAATGAACACATGCACACATACACCACTGCAAATAAAGGACACAGCTAATAGGAATTTTCGAGGGATCGTGTGTGTATTAATAATGCAGCAATATAGCACAAGCTCAGTAAAAACGAATAGCACTAACAGTAGCAGCAAAGGACGAAAATCAGTTTCTACCACCAACAACGGGGTTGAGTTGAATCCTTCGTTCTGTGTGGAGAAAGGATACGTGACGTTCAAGGGAGAACATATAATATAAAAGAGCAACTACATATATAGATAGATCAAAGTCCTTTCAAGCAAAATCGCACCAGGGATACGGTGATAGTGCATCCTGTGGGACATTATGGAAACAGAAAAAAAAATCAAGAATTATACGTGATAATAACTTGAAATATAAATTGATGTGGTGAAAGGCAGAGAGAGTGAGTTATGTAGCGATGATATTTATTTATTTGCTACCATTTCACATCGATATTGAAACCTGTCAGGTTCCCTAATAATTTTGTGGAGAGAATAAGGGATGAAGAAATTTGAAAAATGTTGGGAGTATGTTTGTATGTAGGGCGATTCATTCGCATTCGTATTTATTCCATTCTATATTATTTAACATCACCAAGCTCCACTAATACGTTGGTTAAGGAACGGGTGAAAATCGTATAGCTTGACATTGTGTTATATGAAACCGTGTTGTACGAGTCACTTAGGAGATTATATGAATATGAACCGTTCACAGCCCACAGCGATTAACATACTTGTTATATTTTAAATATCCTTCTTTGACAATCCGGCTTAAGTTACTACATGATAACAATTTTTATGGCCGTTACACATATAGACATACTTAAAAAAGATGTAAAATAAATATTTAATATGTAAGAGTTAAAATAGTTTTTATTTTTCTTCAAAACAAATAAATATTGAAATTAAAAATGTTTTGTTATTCTGTTTTGTTAAATGAAAGAAGCAGCAACACTTTTTTTTACATTTATTCACTGTCAGAGATATCCATAATTAGGTTCCAATAACATCCTCTTTTAAATGTTGGTTGTCCTATTTCATAGATCTAAGATTCACTTATTTCTTCTCTATTATTTTCATTGCTTAGAAGGGTATCTTCTTGTGCTTTCAGAAATTTATTATTGTTACTTTCTAAATTTTCTTTTAGTTCAAAATGTGGAGCTAAACAATCCTTCAATTTTTTCTTAAATTCCTCAGAGCGCTTTGTTGATGATCATGATTTCTTGCCAATTCCTAAATTCCGCGCAATGCGCGTCTTATATGAACCCGTGTTATAGGGGTCTACATATTAATCATAGAATTCTCATCCATAAGCTCTCTGTTTTTGGGAACGTATCCTTTTAATACCCTAGATGAAATCTATAGGGTATACTAAGTTTGTCATTCCGTTTGTAACACCTCGAAATAATGATCGTAGAGCAAAATGGATTGGACACCCACGCATAATATTAAAAGTTATTTTGATTTTTGCATGTCCGTCCGTCCGTCCGACCAACTGTGTGCACGATAACTCGAAAACGCGTCGACGTAGAGAGCTGAAATTTGGTACACGGACATTAAAAAAAAAGTAAAATTAAGTTCGAAAATGAGACAATTCGGGCAACTCCTTCGTGGGGTTGCCATACAAAAATTTCGTTTTCCACTACATGTCCGGATAAACCGTTCTAGAAATATATGCGAAAAACCACCTCAAAAATCAAACTTTCACAGAAGGGTGACAATACGAAATTTCATAAGAGCATTCATCTAGGGTATTATAAGAATTGGTCTTAGACCAATTCTAGCTGTTTTACTAGTTTTTTACTAGATTTGCTCTTATATATCCACGCCGCCATAAGCAGCTTGTTTTATTTTATTTCAAAGTACGCTTTCCAATAAAACTGGGTAATACCTCGGTTGTTCTTTAGGGGAGCCATTTAGAACCATTACTTTTCATCATTTACATGTAAACTAATGATGTACACAATTGTGTCAAAAACTAACAGGACTTTGTCTGGCATTCGTGCTATAGCAGTGCTACAATGAGGGTGGATAATTCTTTTTAATGGTTAATTAGGAAAATTTCAGGTAGATTGTGTGCTTATCTAGCTTCTTTTAATATATATAATTTTTTTTAAAGCCATTTTTTTCCATAACGAACTTGCTTTTCAAAATTTAAGCGAACATCTCGTACGATCTATTGACGCATAAAAGGAAAGATTACGGGAATCAGTCGTACGAAAGTACAAGACTGCACGGGAGCACTTGTAAGTCCATTCTACAGAGAAAAAAATCTGTTTGACCAGACTATTAGAGAAAGAATGTTAGCAAGTCGCAAAGGCAGCAAAGATTTCTGTCCGTCAAAACCATCAGGAACAACTTCATGAGTTTCCCTATATCTTCACTACAGAACAATGGTGTAGTGGTTGTTGACTCCTTGGATAAAGTCAATATAGTTTTGCTAGATTCGTTTAAAATTCTTATCTTTCACTCCGTATACAGATATCTATTTTGCATTTCCCTACAACAGCCAATACACAACCTGCACGAGAGATGTGCTCAAGGTATTCAAGGAGATCAGCATCTCCAAAACTGCATGTCCTGATGTTTTCTCACAGCTTTTAGTAAAAAGTTCCCTCATTTTTGACTTGACCAGCCTATTCCCAAGAAAGGAGAGGGTATAGTGATCCCTCAAATTATCGACCAATTGAAATAAATCACTTGGATGCTCTCAAAGGTTTTTGAGTCTATCATTAGCTCCACCTGGGAAACAATCTAATTTAGTGAAGTATAGCTAGAAACTAATCAACTCATCAACGACCGCCTATATGGCTTCCAGAACGGACGTTTATTTTGAAACTTCCTTGCGAATTCAATGTGCGTTTAAAATCTAATGCCCTAGATACACAGCGCTCTTAATGAAGAAATAACTAACGACTCATTAGTGTATAATGATTCATTATAAACTGCAGACGCACAGCCATTTCTTTAATTAAGTTGTACTGTCAAACTGGTTTTGATAAACTTATGACATTAAAGAAGCGATATGGATCGAATTAACGAATCAACTTCATTGGCGGTGTGGAAATAACTTGTCATATTACCTCGTTCGAGCACCTCTGCAATGTTGGGTGCCCTTCGCTCCTTTATCGCTACATGCATGGTAAATGTTCTGATGAAAGATCTTGTGTGATCCTTTGTAGACTAATTTCTGAATGCAACCCCTAGCTGCAAACCGTGCACATTCTTTCACCCTTCAAAATACTTTCGACCGTACATTAAAATTGTGCGAAAGTGGATCAGAGTACCAACTTCTGTCTTTCCTCGGGCTTACAATCTACAAATTAATAATTTTGTAATCTTGAATTAGGCCTCCATAAGATATCATTATCATAAAAAAAACTCCAACGGCGCGCGTTGGGGTAATGATTACATAATTGTTTACTCAAGTTTAATGCCAAAAGTTCGAAGTTGGCCTACATATGTTTGGTTGGTCTTACATAGCTGTGTTCCATCAGATATATCCCAGTTTAAATACTTCAATACAAACGCGTAGTATATAATATTTGGCATCCTCTATGCATATGCACGTATATCGACTAAAATCTATCATTTCGAATCATATTTAGAGCGCAAAGTGCTCTACTAGTTTATTCGCAAATAATTTAGGTAATTGCAGTAAAACTTTTGTTAAAATATGTTAATGAATCTGCATAAAGCCGCGTGAACTCTATAGCTACACACCCGCCCCACCCACTCACTCACTGCCACTAAAAGTGATTACACACAAGAGCATTTCCACACATGGCTTGACATAGGGAATACTGAAACAATAGTGCGAAAATCTAATCCCAGTTATTTGCATACATAGCAGTAACACCAGGGACTATGAAAGTGCATCGCTTTATTACACACGAGTGTACCTACATACATATTGAAAATCGTGGTTGGAAACAAAAACCCAAAACCAACCATTGTAGAGAGATATGGGTGTGTATACGTGTGTTTGGGAAACCCAAGTTTCTTCCCATAACCCCAACACGTACGAAGACTAGTGCCCTAACAGCAGCGCTAATAGCAATTATATAGCAACGAAGCGCTGTATGGCCGATGTTGGTGGAGTAATTAATACGAGGAAACAGGGGATTAACTCGTCATAACAGCGCCAAATTAGTTCAATTTTAGTCAATGGGCCACCAAGGAGTGTTGGTTGTGAAATTGTGAAAAGCTTCCCTTAAACGATTCAATGTAGAGTGAGCGGGTGCTGGATTATATCTACTTCGCAAATGGTATGAGTGTGTATGAGGGATTTCACACGAAACATCATGTTTTATTCCACATCATCTCTGGTAGCTATACCACATATGAATGTACGTTCGTAATGCTATAAACCCGGAAAATTCCAGTTCAAATGGAAGTTTAGTGCAATGTGATCACCCTAAAACAACAGCGTCCGACATGCATATATTTTCCAAATGTTTTTATTTATTTTACATTCACCAAGTTGAGATTTATTGCAGTGTTTTAGTTAGTGTTACTCATGTGCAGCGTGCACTTCTTTTTTTATTGTTGTGGTTACAATCATTTGTAAGCCAACAATCATCCAGGGATTTCAGTTAAAAAATAGGATGACAGTAACTTCTTATGAGATTTCAAAAAAGCATTTGAAAGTTTGTATGGAGTGAGATGAAGAATTTCTGATTCTAAATTTTTACTTTAAATATACCATTTTGGTCTCTTATTATTTATTACAGTTATTAATATCTGTTTACTTATACGTTTGCCAAAAACGTTTCTGTGTGGTGTTACACATGGCTGAATTCTAGGTCCATTGCTTTTTATGCCCTTACTGACAGTATTTTTAGAACTTGTTGATTTAAAATGACATTTTCCAAAGAAAAATACAGGAAAGTTCTGCATGAATTTTGAGCACTAATAACAATAAATAAATAAAAAGTAAAAAAAATAAATAAATAAAAGCATTTAAAAATAATAATTTTCTTATCTTACACGCATTAGTCTCATTGAAATTGTTTACATTGTTGAACTACTAACTGCTTCAGATAAAATCTGGCAGGTAGTCAGAAAAGCAAAGTCTTAAAAAATGCCAACAGTTTGCAACGAAATTTGGCAAAAAAACAACAGTTAAAATTGGCTGGATCAATGATGCAAAATATTTTTGGGTTAACATCGAAAAAGTGCTTCGCTTTAGAAATAATCTGGTTCGAGTAAAAAAACGAGAAAAACTAGAAAAGAAATAAATGAATGAATGTAGTACCAAAGGTAGCCAATCCATTAAATTTTCACTACTACATACGATCTACTTAGACATATTGGACGCGTATGAATTCCAAATACAAAAGCAAAAAACTCAAAGCCACCAAATTTATTCAGTAAACAAATGACGAAAACAGGTGAAATTCATCTTTGAAACGGATGTCCAAGTATGTATATTAATGGGAAGTCTAAAATGAAAGATCCGAATATTCTGGTCTGCAAATTCATTTTTTTAATGGGTTTTTATTATTAGGTTTGTTCGATGAAAGCACCGTGTAAATTTTCTGGTACAATTTTCTCCAAATTTACCCGGGGCTTTGTGCACTCATCGAACAAGTTTTTAAAACAGCGTGTAAACCTAATGTAATGGCATTTCCCTGACAGTTCTCCCGAGTACAATAAACTGTAAGAAGCTATTTATAAAATGGGTGAAGACAAACAAAATGTGCTCTAGCTATTTTTCAATTTCTTTTCTTCTAATTTTGTCTCAATCAGCAACAAATTGCAAGTGACAGTTCACAAGTGACAACTGTCAAACCGTTACCCAGAGAAATTTTTCAAAAAACAAATTAGTCTAGCCCAGTGTAGCTCTAGGTTTACCTGGGGTTTTCATCAAACAGACCTAGTTATTTTAAATTTTGAACACGAGCACATCTATTACGCTCTTCATTTTTCTTCGCAAAATCGATGTTCTCTTCTCTTAGGCAATTCTGCGTATTTTTTTTTGCGTCGTGCGACAATGCCAAATCGGGCGAAAACTAATAAAGATAATATTTTTTTTTAAACACTTCTTAATGTAAATGCTTATGATGATAGCGTCCTCTATGTAGAATACACTAATTCCCAGTCGACATTACCAAATCGTTTGCCACACTAACCGTTCTCTTTTCGAACTCATTATTAATATAACTGTGATAATGAAAGATGTTAATTAGTAACTGTAATATTATAAGATTATTTAGCTAAATGAGTCATAGAAAATACACTTGATACACATTTTTGTTTCTTCATACATTGCTTGTTACATGTTACAATTTGTAAGGGTAATATGTGTAGAATTTTCATGTCCAGTCCTTGGATTAAGTTCGAAAAAGGACAAATCAGAAAATTCTTTTGTAGGGTGTATGATTGCCATACAAATATTTCTATTTTCACTTATATGTGTATGTAGTATATAATAAAATAGGAAAATTGACTTACATACGGGTGTACCGTATGTGGTCTGGCACCCGAAGGTTACGGATAGGTCATGCTTAGACAAACAAAAAATTGTATGGGTGAGGGGGGGGGGGGGAATCGTAACGGTTTCCGAGATAACGGGACTTTAAGATATTTGGTTATGTTGTTATAGATCACCCTGGCTACTTCCTGTGATAATGATTTAAACTTTGGTAGATAGATAATCGTTACACCTTTCCAATGTTTTATAAATTTTTTCCCTCACCCTTTCCGTTTTAAATTTGTGGCTCAACAAAGCTAAAATTTCGAGATTTTTACTCGTTTTTTTTTTATTTAACTACTATTTTTATCAAAAAACACGTCATCAATATCAATGTTTCATATTAAATTTCAAAAGTCCAAAAGCTTAGTTTTAAAATAACCTATCACACTCTGTACCCAAAATGTAAACCTTTCTGCGTTTTTTGCACTTTTTCTTAAGCATCTCCAGCGAAAATGGCTGAAAAAGGTAATTTCCAAAAGATAATTGCCTACTTTGTGGCACTTATTGAACTTTTTCAGTCATTTTCGCTGGAGATGCTTAAGAAAGAGTGCAAAAAACCCAGAAAGGGTTACATATTGGGTACAGAGTGTGATAGGTCATTTTAAAGCTAAGTTTTTGGGCTTTTTAAATTCAGTATGAAAAGTGGATATTGATCACGAGTTTTTTGATAAAAATAGCAGTTAAATAAAAAAAACGAGTAAAAATTCCGAAATTTTAAATTTTTTGAGCCATAACTTCAAAACGCAGAGGAAGAGGACAAAAATTGATAGAGTATTGGAAACATCCAACGATTACCTATCCAGCAAAGTTTAAATCATCGTAATAGAATGTAACATTTAGAATTTACAGGGTGATATATAAAAACATACCGAAATATCTTAAAGTCCCGTTATCTCCGAAACCGTTAGGATTCCCCTCACCCCACCCATAAATTTTTTTTGTTTGTCTTAGCATGACCTATCCGTAGCCTTCGGGTGCCAGACCACATACGGGACACCCTGTATATATCAAGCAGACATTACAAAAATATTAATTAATTTAAAAATTAACTTCGAAGAAAAATTCAAAATTCAGCAAACATTAGTTTTACTGATGGTGAGCGAAATCCGTCTAGAACAATTATTTTGAGTTTGCAGATTATTGAAGATATATAAATATATAGTATAAATGAATGTCTGAATTATCCTGGTGTTGAAATTAACGGGTGTTCACATTATCGAGCGGCTACTGCAAATGTGTAAAGAATTTATTATCAGATGAACATTGGTGTTTGGCACAGAGTACTCAAATGAACCCACTAAGTTAAGAGTTATGGTTTGATACAAAATAACCCATCTCCTGCGAAAATCGTAAATTTTCGAAAATCTCTTGGAATCTCTATTTTTATAGTTTGGATGCGCACTAGTCCACACAAAAAAGTATAAAATATGGGCAAATAGAGTCAATATCTTAAATTGAATTAATGAAATGAAATTTTTAAGGAAAAATCTTATTATCGTAAATTCAATGTTTTTAAAAATAGGTTTTCGAAATTCCCTTTTTGTTTACACATGTATTTAAAAAAAAATTGCATATGAACCACATTTAATTTCTTGGGAATGTAAAGGCAGCAGATTTTTTGCAAGATTAATTTATTTCATATTATTCATTCTATCACTCTTACTCCTATGTTCCAACCGCATTTCTTTTCCTTTTTCCCAAAACCATCTTTTTCTATCATTTATCTGGCATACCTGTTTGCTTCTTCTACTTTGATATTCCAAAGATCTTCTTTTAGGTTTTCATTTAAAATATCTAAAGCTTTAGGATTATCACCTAGCCTTCGGGGGTAAAGGATTAATTCCAGGTACTTCAGAAAACCGTTTTACATCAGCTAAATTTTCTTTTTCTTCTTAAATCCATTCATTTAATTCTCCACGAGAAGATTCACTACCATTGCTTGATAAGTATCTTGTTCGTCTTGATATAATTTCACTATCGTTATCATTTTCTAGTTCGCTATATTCTTTATCATTTTCATTTCGAAATTCACCTTTATCGCTTAGAGGATCATTAAAAATTCTTCATCAGATTGTTCAATATCAATATTTTCATTAAAACTGTCGAATATCAATTTGAGGAAATTAGTTCTCTATTTCTGCCATTATGGGGCTGTTTATCCCAAACAAGCTTCACCAAAATACTGAAATTATTTGTTCTGTTGCAACTGATTCAAATTACTCTCAAATAAATATTGTCTGTTTCGACGACGTATCAGAACATCATGTGCGACTTTGGGTACGTCAAATGTGTTCAATGGGTTAAATGCAAAACAACGGAGTCTATTCTTACGAAAATAGTCTTTTTTACCAAATAATATAAAATACACTTTGGGAAATATTACATACATAGATTAGTTGGTGGTTATCGAAATACCTACGATCAGTTACACTTTGACCATTGAGGTCCACCTCATCAGGGCCTCTTCTGGAAGTGATTGTTTACTTTAGACGGGGCTCTTTAAAATCAGCTGCAAGGATTTATGGATCTGACTTTAGGGCCCCCACTTCTTGTCTTCTATTTTCCTCAAATCACGGGAAAAATCAAGCGATCCCTTTTAATTTCGTTAATGTTAGAGCATCCACACAGGAGATTTTGAATGCTTTCAACCTCTTCCTCATCAATTAAGGTTCTTTTGAAGTCATTGCGTTCTGCACACTTTCCAAAGAGACAGTGTCCCGCAATAACTGCAGATTACTCACGTCATTACAGTTCTTCGTGAAGAGAGTTTCTGTCTTCATAAGATCATAACATTCATAAGGCCATAGTTTGCTTGAAATCGCACATATAGTTAGTTTTCCCTATCTGGGATTAGCCAGCTCGAATCCAGAGCTTTGATTATCGCTTGGCTATCAATACAAATCTTGAAGGAATGCTGAGTATACCCCGGCTACCATACCCATTTTGAAACCATCTCTAAAGACAGACATGTATATCATAGTAATTTTCCACGTGATTATTTTCCCACTTCTCTCTACTAGGAATGCTAGTTCAGAAACCATACTCTAGCCCTGGGGCAGTGTAATCCGTGGCAATCCTTAAGACAAATCTTTAGTATTCTGATGAGACCAAAGTCTGCGCCTGACTCTCTTAGCCTTAGTGACTTTTTCAGCTATACACTTACCATGAATGTCAGGGGCTTGAGCCGAAGCATAATCTCCAATGTTGTCGTGTTGGTGTTATTCGAAGATCGCTTGTGATACCTAAGCAGGCAGCTCTCTGTGTCTTGATAAGACTTTTCAGGTGAATCGCTTTCTCTAGAGCGCTCTACCACACCATAGTTCTATAGGTCAGGATAGGTCATATAATAGCGGTGTACATCCGCTGTACGATGCGAGAGTGGATGCTTTATTTCTTCCGAAAAGGTTCTTGCAGGCATAAGGCGCAAAAGTAACCGCCTTTTTAATGTACTCATTCACATTTATCCACCAATTTAATTTGGATACGGTACGATTTTTGTATTAAATATTACGTAACTATATACCTACTACTACCAAATTAATTACTTAAAATTAAATATATTTTTGAGTGAAAATTAAGGGTATTATACGTAATTTTCACGAAATTAAGTCGAGCGGGTCCTACACCCGCATATGTTTATTTTGAAATTACTCACAAAAAAAAACCCCCCATTGCTAAGGAATTCAATAATTTGATGAGTCATGAATATTTAGTATAGGATGTCGTCCTTGACAAAAAAATCGAATAGCCTTTAGCATGCCTTTTACTCCTCTATGTATATAAAGTGTTTCCGCCTAGGAGGTCAATAAAGTAAGCAGGAGGTGATAGTACTCACCTAACCAAACCAAAAATTGTATGGCAGGGGGAGGGGCATATCAACCATTTAGATTGATTAAAAAAAAACTAGTTTTTAGCAAAACACCCTGTATCTTAAAAAGTACAGGGCATACGGTTAAGAGCTCATTGTATACGGAGCTTGCTGGCCTTTCCAATGACTGCTCAACCCACTCCACTCAAGATTTATAGCTGTCTAAACTAAAAATTTCGGATTTTATATTATTATTTCTTAATTTGACCTCCATTTTTTTTTTAAAGGTCAAACTATAAACTGTGGACTCTCCTCTTTAATTTGACCTATTACACGCTATGTGTAATCTGTAGCTGTTAAAGAGTTATTAGCTTTTAATCTATTGCCAGAGTAAATTCTCAAATCTATACTCAAAAATAATTTTTTCCTTTAGTAACTGCAAACATGTCATTTTAAAACTATTTCGGCTAATTTCGGTATGATCTGAATAGGTTGTGAGCTAATAACTCATTAACGGCTGCAGATAGCACATAGGTTGTAATAGGTCAAATTAAAGCTGAAAGTCTGCAGTTTACAGTTTATAAAAAGAAAGTTATGTTAACGATATTTTTGCAATAAAATAGAAGTCAAAGTAAAAATAACCGGCCAAGTGCGAGTTGGACTCACGCACGAAGGGTTCCGTACCATCGTACAAAATTTAATACTAAGTACTTTTTATTTATTTTTTCAAATGAGAGTGGGCGTCTTGTGAAAAAATAATGTTGTCATTTGAAAAAAAAAATAATAATGCTGTCTTTTGAAAAAAAAAATGCCTTATGATAATAATAATGAATGAGAATAAAACGAGGAAAAAAACGCCGAAAAAATCACGTTTCCTGTATGGGGCCCCCTTTAATTTTATTTAATTTTTATCATTTGTTGTTATAGCGGCAATAGAAAGACACACTCTGTGATAATTTCACCTATCTACCTGTTACGGTTAAAGAGATACAGCCCGGTGACAGACAGATAATAATAAGAACAAAAAACGCTGAAAAAATCACGTTTCTTGTATGGGGCTCCCTTTAATTTTTATTATTTGTTGTTATATCGCCAATAGAAAAACACAGTCTGTGAATATTTCAACTGTCTACCTATTACGGTTCATGAGATATAACCTGGTGACGGACGGACAGTGAAGGCTTAGTAATTGGGTACGGAACCCTAAAAAGGTAAGAAAATCCGAAAATTTTAGTTTAGACCACAATAACTTCTGAAATAACAAAGGAATATAAAATAAAAATATTTTTTATAATCGATTAAGAATCACCTGTCTGTCCGCGCAATAATAACATCAGCGCTGTTCTTGAATTTCTATTTACTTTTACCAATTTCATATAATATTTTTTTTTTAATATTATCTGACTTGCCTCAAAGCTCCACCACCCATGAAAATAATTTTAAAATCAATAGAACAAGAGCAATAGCCTTGCGGTGGAAGGTATGGGAAATAGCTATCAAGTGGTGTGAAGCCGTTCAAGCTAAATAGGATTTTAACTTTTGTAGTTCTTCTATTGAAGTACTTGGTAAGAATTGAACAGAGAAGGAATATAATGCGAAAAAGAATTTTCCTCTGAGAGCCTCCGCGTAATAGATACTTCATTTAACACAGATGGGCTGAGAGAGGGGGATTCCATCAATCAATCACTTTTCTACGCTGGACTGAATGTGTATATAAGCACGACCAATGACACGTAACCATTACGCTTGCAATAATATCTTCTTGCTTTTACTAAATCTTAGCTAGATGTTGTGTCTCCTTCATTAAGCCATTATTCGAATGGAGAGCATCTTATTTTATGTCTACCGGGTAGACGACATGATGTGAAATCATTTTCTCATTAACGACACCGACAACGACCGTCGCATTTAGAGAAATAAAAAAAGTGGACATAAAAATAATCACACGGACTACACAGATCCATTGAACGACAACATCAGGTATTTGCCATTAGGCCAGTAAATATAATCTTTGTGCAATTTTACCGTGTTTAATGGCGAAGGCACACCTTCCCGCCCAGTTAGTCAGCAGCGCCAACAACTCCTTGGAAAGAAAATTTTGTGCCAAAATAAGTCACAAAGATTTTTATTTATTTCTTTTACAGGGAGACAGAAGAGGATTTTCGATGTTAGCTTTTTGGCTGACATCCAGACTGTCTGCTTATGAAAAAGAAGACGATATTTTTGGTTTTTTTTTTAAAGACATAAAGGGCAGAGGGAATGGGAATGCTTTTCTCTTTAGGGTACCTATATGCACTGTGATTTGTTGCACGTGATTAAAATATATATAAATTTGTCGCCAGCAAAACATGTGTCCAAATGTATTTATGAGTCAAATGTATAAAATTATCAAATGTTAAATATAATCATTTAGTTAGGACTGGGATTATGCGGAGGAGTGCTCAATAGATAAAAATAAAATTGCACACATTTTTTTTTCTCTCACGTTAGTTTAAATTTATAATGAAAATCTTCTGTGAAAATCTTCACTTGTCTCACAAATTTCTTTTAAAAATGCAAAAAGCGTTTTGTACTTGCCATCGTAAAACACAAGAATAAAAAAAAAATCAAACAAACTTGGTACTTTCGCCCTGTGTTTTAAAACTAAAAGTTTTTCTTGTTAAAGTTTCCCGGAAGGCTAAAGTGCATACATATATATATATATATATACGAACCCAAAACATATAATATTGTAGAGTAGTTCTCCTACATATGTGTATATATAAGGAAGTATATAAGTTGAGAGTAGCAAGATGATAACGAAACGTCCTTAAAAGGAATTTTCTATATGGCGGTGGTAGCTATACCTACCTACTACCAAGAAAGTTAAGAATACAAAAAGAAAAGAAATAAGGATGAGAAGATGTTAAAAATTCTGTTTGAGTACTTGTTGAAGGGAAAATAAGGATTAAGTGATGAGAATTCTAAGGAGTGTGGGAAAATGGGACTTGCACAATAAAGACACTTTAAAGGTAAAATTCTATGCAAAGCTAAAATTTTGCGATCACAATTTTAAATTTCTTTTCGACATATACCCACTAGACATATTTGCATAACGACTCGTATTTTAGAATATTTTTTTCGTAGAAAACTTTTTTTTTTAATTTGGTACTTACTGCTTGAAGTAGAGACATTACCTGAAAATGGAAGGGAAATTTTTGCATTAATTTTTTATATTGACTAGGTATAATAAAATTTATGGGAAAAGAAAGAATAAAAAAAATTATTTTGGAAATTAGGATTGGATGATAAGTTTCAATATGGATCACGATTCTCATCTAGCGATATGCCTGCTATTTTATTATTAGTTAAGAGTGAAGTTCCAAAGAGTTGTATCTTAGGACCATTACTTATTTTTCTTAAAATAAATGAACACTCTGAAATTATATTACGAAATATTTTTATGCAGGTAGATATAATTTTTATATTATTAGCAATAGGAGATAGGTTAGTTAAGGTTTGAGGGGAGTTGAATACATCCATAGTAAGCATTGCTTATAGGTAGTATAGGGGGCAACTAAAAAAGTTTACCTTGATAGAGCTAGATAGAAATAATCGAACCAACATTCAAAATTATTTTGCAGGATTACACAAACAGCTATTGCTAAAGGAAGAAAGATTGCGACAGACATTTTTAACAACTATTGATCCTTGCATGTTTGGTCTTACGTAGAGTATCATGTTTAATAAATGCCACTAAATGCTACTACTATTACTACAACAACTACTACTATTACAAAGTTTTCTGTAAAGAAATAAATTCAACGGAAACCTGTCTACATTTGGAATTCCAAATACAACTATAACATACGACTATGTTATTTCCATACAACTACTATGTCATTCCCATAAAGAAAACCTATAATAATATAATCATTAATAACAACGACAAACAATTTGTTGACTTTGTCGTCTCCAAGAAACTGGTTATTTGTAGTAGCACTAATATTGAAGTGATAATATATTCAAATTGTAAATGTTGTGTTCGGCCGATGATATTCGAATGATTTCCTAATTAGATTCCACTTCCTAAGACATCTTATTTTCAGCTTCGTACAATGTACAGCAAAGCTATGTATAACTGTTCGACAACTACAAAGAACAAACAATCTATTCAAATATTACCTACGGCCGGTCCACCAACTCGGATATAAATTGTTTACTGGAATCAACAATTTTCATAAATCCACTAGTCGTAATTGAGGTCGTGTGCGCATATAGCAGCGGATAGAAGACGGAAAATTTTGTGCTAATATTCAGGACATTCCTCCATAAATGATCGGCACACTTTAAGATGAGCTGATTGTAAATAACGGGAGCTTAGGAGCAATACATGACAATTAACTATCAGTAAAACCAAGCTCTTGACAAATTTAGAAATGCTCTAAAGAATCAAAAGTCCATAATAGATATGGTATTGAACGACAACTTCTGATTATTTACTGTAAGGCGGTATAAAGTGAATAAACAGACTTTGGTATGAACAGCTTTTGTATTCCCAAGTTGCTTCAGAGGATTTAACGGTTTCGCAAATTGAAAATGCCAAACGAAGATTCTGGATGATGTATAGTATAGAGAAGAATGAGGAAATGTTGAATATTGTTGAACTATCATGGAAAATTAGGATCATTGGAAAATAAAGTGGTGGAGATGGTTCTACCAAGTAGATATAATGGTGTCGAGCGACTGCGAATTTATAAATAGAAAACCTTTACATCCGAAGGCGTATAACAATACCAAACCAACACCCAACTTCAGAACGTATTCAACAAGCCAGCATGGGAGGGAATTTGATTATTGACTGTTGTGACTGAAGTGAGAACTATTTAATTTACCTAGACGAACGTAGCAGACGATTGGTTGGATGCAGTCTTATGAAAAGTAAACCGTTACAGTACTAAAGTTTGAAGACTAAGGCAGAGTGTGTATGCAATACGTACAAAAAAACGAGGCCATTTAATTCCAATAACGTAAACCTAAAAAACTAATCTCTCAAACTAAAAATGACCCCGAACATATTTCTGGACTGACAGTTAATTAGGCGGGCTTCTAATGTACTTAATACCATCTTTTTACTGTTAAAACTCGTCCGATATTGTCTAAATATTGGCAAGGGATACTTTTGTCTTGATGTGGACAAAATTACATACGGAATATAAGATAATTGATATTTATGTACTTCTTATTTGTCAATTAAGACTAAAATAAATTGAATAGTAAGGGACCGAGAATGGAGCCTTGGAGAACGTTCTTCTTCCATTTTCTAATAATTTCTAAGCTCTGGTAATTTATTGCAAACACAATTAGGGAGGTACTTACATAGCTTGCTTTCCTGTAGTATTACATCATAATGAATAAATCGCAAATTGATTAATGGAATATTTATTTAAACATACCTAAGGCAACAAATCAACGTTTTCTAATTTTTAAATTTGTCCCCCAATTTTTACTGAAAATGATTTAAAAATGAAAATTCAATGATTTTTTTTTAATTTCTCTGGTTTGTGGAGCGGGGCTGCTACAAATTTGAACTAAATTAAATAAATTTTTAACATAAGCTTTTTGAAGTTAGTAAGCAGAAAATAACGGTTTCCGATTTTTAAAGTTCTACTTATATCTACGACAATTCGACGCAATAATTTGTTTTACCTGCATTTTACCCATTAAGAAAGCAATCTATTGCATCAAATTTTCACAAAAATAAGTAGAATTTTAAAAATCGGCAACCGTTATTTTCTGCTTATTAACTTCAATAAGCTTATGTTAAAAATTTATTTAATTTAGTTCAAATTTGAGGCAGCCCCGCTCCGCAAGCCAGAGAAATTAAAAAAAAATCTTTGAATTTTCATTTTTAATCATTTTCAATAAAAATTGGGGGACAAAATTAAAAATTAGATAACGTTAATTTGTTGCCTTAGATGTTTAAATAAATATTCCATTAATCAATTTGCGATTTATTCAAAAATCTTAACGCCACGCCCATCTTGCTAACTGTGCACCGAGTTGTCCCAATTATGACATAGACCCAGCCTTAACAACAGGAAAAAGAAAATCACAACCCCTTAATGGGCAATTCATCGATTAGAAAAAGACTCATTTCGATATTTAAAAAAACCTAGGAGATATATATATTTTTTCGTTTCTTACCGGGATCTATCACTTCCTTCCATATGGCCATCTTAATTCGGGACACCCTGTATACGTACACAGCCATATAGTAAGTAATAACGATACAATGAGCAGCGCGTAAGTGAAAATTAGATATATTCATCATCACCTAACTAGGCAATAAAGTGAACAATTTCAATACAATAGCTGTGTTCTTTTGTGTCCACAGAACAGGGCAGAACAAAAGCTACACAAAGGAACGCCTCATACATTTTTATAGAAGATTTATAAATGAAGCGAACAGTACAAATAGTTCGCTTCAATCGACAGAACAATTTGTTCTCTGCTGTATATGGTAGTTCTAGAGCAAGATACACAAAAGAACACAGCTAATATAAAAACAATAATATAATGATGAAAATTAATCATTCATCATTCATTCGGCTTCCCTCACTGAAGTCGAGCTGGCTCAGATGGGCAAATGAGTTGCTAAAAAGAGAAAAAGCTCTAAGTGAAAGAAAAAAGTGTGGTAGTTCTAGTTTTATACCATATAGTTGAAAAGGAAAATGATACTCAAAATTTCTTCTTTGAATCTAATCAAGTGAAGATTGGAATTTACGTGGTTAAGACATTATTAAGAGAATTCAACCTGTATCAAGGAACTGGATTGGCTCTATAGATGGTTTGAAAACACTATATGAATGCGATGATTGCACTACACTTTTTTATTCCACTCTACGTTTGGGAAGCGCAGCGTATTTTTGGTATCAGTCGAAATATGATGCCATCCAAACATTTAAAGATTTCAAAGAAGAGTTCCTTCGTAGTTTCTCTAACGAACAGGATGATGTTTCAGTCTTGATGCAAATAATGGAAAGAAAAATATTACCAGGCGAAGCCATTGAGGATTCTGTATATCAAGGGGTAGCTCTAGGAAAAAGGCTTTAATTTGGATAAAATATCGACAGTAAAATATATAATATCCGGGCCGTCAAACCAAAGTCTGATAAACGTGTTAATGGCTTCAAACTGTGGAAATGTTCCAGCTCTTTTGGAAGTCGTAAAAAACTTTGAAGAAGTTGAGAAGCTAGGTCACGCAAGTCACCAGCTGACCCCAATAAGCCCGCCTAGTACTTCAAAAGGCGTTTCGAAGCATAATAATAATAGATTCCAGCCCTTTAGAATGAAAAGGAATATATAGAGAGACGTTTGGCTGTAAGTAGCAATGGCAATAAAAGCAATAATCGTAAAGGCAGTCTAGTTTGCTTCAAATGCAATGGTCTAGGATATTATGCAAAGGATTGTACTTTTAAGAATCTGCGCTGTTTCCGATGTCAATAGAGAGGACATGTATCAAGGGATTGCAAGATTAAGCAAGTATCCAGCACGACACACGAAGTATTTAGAAAATAGAGACGAATATCATAAGATCGTCTACGGAAGAGCCCGTACTTGCTTACTCGATTTAGGAAGCGAATGTAGCTCTCTGAAACAAGAAATTGTTAAACAGAATGGGTGGAATTTGACGAAATGTGATGTGAAGCTTATGCAATTTGGAAACAAGAAAACTAATGTACTAGGGAAAATTCAGCAAAACGTGTGTCAAATATTAATCTTCTGATCGATATAATGGTTGTTGAAGATGATGCTCAGATTGTTCCCATGATATTGGGAAGAAATTATGTCGATAGACCAGATTGAAGTATGTATGTAAAAAGTGGAAAGTTTTCGAGATATTTCAGAAAAAGCCGAAGAACCCCGCGATTGATGGTCCAGATCGGTCCGAAGGAATTGAGATGGCTGATATAACCGCAGTTACCGTTGCCAATCAGCATCAGAAAGTCATGCTAATAATCCTAATTAATGAGTTCCGTGATTGTTTTCCAAAAAGTACACGGGAGCTAGGAAGAACCGAATTAATTTCAATGAAAATCAATCTAAAGGAGCAAAAAGTTATCCGTTATTTCCCGTATAAGGTAGTTTATGGCTTAAAATCAGTTCTACAGAAGTAATACAGCAATCTTCTTCAGAATATGCAAGCCCTGTCGTTTTAGTGCCACAGAAGAATAACGAAATAGCAAACAAGAAGATATTCACGCCCACTTGATATACTTAGCGGATCAAGTGCCAGTCGAAGAAAGCAGCAGACACTTAACAGTCTTTGTAACACCAGAAAGCCATTATGAATATAAGAGGATCCCATTTGGCCTGACGAACGCGCCAGCGGTTTTCGTGAAATTAATGGCAAAGTTAATACAATCAATGGCAGCTGACAAAGTTATAACCATTATGGACGACATATTGATACCATCGATAAATTTGCAGGACAACATTGCTACTATGTATAAGAGAATATTTAATTGAAATTCGCAAAGCAGGTCTTACTTTGAACTTGAAAAAATGCAATTTTTTTAAAAAGCACATTAAGTTTTTGGCTCTTGAGATTTCGGAGCAGGGCATCAAACCGAGCATTGATAGAACAATGGCAGTTGAACCGTATATACGACCAGAAAATGCCCGAGAAGCTTAACAGTTCTTGGGTCTTTTAGGGTATTTTCGTCAATTCTTAAAAATTTCTTCTTTTATAGCTCAACCACTTCATATGCTGCTGAGGAAAAATGTTTCATTCGTTTGGTCCGCAGAAGCAGAAAGCTCATTTCCTAAGTTAAAAGCTAAAATGCGAAACACGAGATCCAAGACGAGACGCAAGCAGTCACGGCATTTCAGGTATGAACGGGAGGCCATTTTCTTATTTCATCCGATCGACAACAGAAGTGGAATCGAAGTATCACAGTTGTTATGAGCTGGAAGCTATGGTTGAATGGAAACCCTAGAAAGATTCATGCATTACTTTCATCACCGTTGTGCCGAATGATGAAGACTGGCTAGCAGTATTACAGAAAGAAGATCTACAAATTGCAGAGATTCAAAAAGTTCTAACTGAAGAAATACTTCAATCCGATAAAAAGGAGGAAATAAAGGGAAATTTCATTTCAGTTTAGAGAAGGGGCGAGTTTTAAAAATAACACCAAAAGGAAATCGTTTCATGGTTCCAAAAGGAGTTAGATGGTGCGTAATCAGAACAACTCATGACACCCGGGAGCCGACCGAACTATAGAAACTTTAAAAAGATTTTTCTGGTTCCTGAATATGAAGGCTATTGTCAAAAAATACCTAACAACTTGTATAGATTGTCTCTACAATAAACGAAGTGAGGATGAAAATAGATATGTATTGCATACTCTTGAACGACAACCTATTCCCTTTTATAAAATACACTTCGACCATTTAGGGCCTCATTAGAAAAGCAAGAGTGGGAATTTTTACATTGTAGGAATATTCGATTCTTTTTCAAAACTGGTAATATTAAAAGCTGTTACAAACACGAGCCAATACCTCGGTACTGCTCAAGTTATTGTCACCGATAGAGGCACAGCTTTTACTTCTCAACAGTTCGAGAAATATTGTTATGAAAGCTCAATAAAACATATTGCTATGTCTGTAGAAACTCCTCGGTCCCTTTTCTTTGGAATATTTATATCTTAAGAGTTGCTTCCGCAGCATATAAAGAATATGTCCCATACAATTTTTAAAATGTGTGATCACAGTTTTTTGTCAAGTGATAATATTGTGGTATTATATAGCCAGGTAGTAGGTGATAATTGGGCACGATCGCCATGTATTAAATAAAACGTTTATATGGCCCAAGATTTTGTTAAAGCGGGAGTAGCAAGTACTGCATAACTCCGGTTTTGTTTAATTGTGGGGAGTAGCTATAATAGCACGACTCCACCGAATAAATTAAAACACAAAAATCAATTGGTGATCACTGATCGCTGACTTTAATTATAATCTGTTTCATGGTTTTACTACATGCTATTTATATCTTAAAATTAACTTACGTTTACCTTACCTATAGTTCCGGGGTCAACATATCGGCACAAAACTGCAAGCCGTGTAAATCGTGCGAGTAATTTCATAAATTATGTGCTTGCTTGCATTTTTGTGGCGGTGCTTGGTTGACCCAATATTCTTTCTCAATGGTGTAATTATATTTATGTGGGGCAATGCGTGATTGCCTCATAAGCAATATTTTTTGTTTATTATTTATTGAAATCGCTTATGGGTTCACACACCTTCCCCCTAAACGAAAAAAAAAAATTTTATAAATTTTTTTTTGTCGGTTAAAGTCTATTTACAGTGTATGTTATATGTATCTATTTTTACGTCACTGGATTTGTTATTATTTTTGTTTATATTATCATATTTCTTTGAACTTCCATTTATAATTTTTTTGTATTTCAAGTTTTCACATTGTTTAAAAAAAAATTATATGTTAATGATTTACAATTTTCACTTTTGCTAATGATATTGTCGATTCGTAAGGCTATATAAAGATTTTTCTTAGTCTATTTTTATGTATCTTAGACCTAACCGTATTCCTATCTTCGATTATGCAATTAACAGTATCAATATCGATTACTTTATATGGACCTTTGTATAATGGGTCTAATTTTTTTCTATTCTGTGCTGTAATTAATACTTGATCACCTATTTGTATTGATAGGGGTTTGCAGTTAATATCACTGTTTTGTTTTCTTATTTCTTTCGAATGTTTTAGGTATTGCTTTGATTTACTTAGTGGTTTTTGTAACCTAGCTTTAACTTCTTTGCTGTATAGGTCGTAGTTATAGATCGGTTCAGGATTAGCAATTGTGAGTTCAGAAGGGAGATTCACTCTTTTTGCGAAAACTAATTCGAATGGCGTGTAGTTGTGAACGCTGTTTGGAGTAGTGTTGTAGCAAAATGAATATTATGGTATCCATGTATCCCAATCGTCTCTGTTATCATTTACAAAACATCTCAAGTATTCGTTAAGACATTTGTGGTTTCTTTCCAGAGACCCTATAGTTTCGGGATGTGCAGCGGTTGCGAAAAGTTGCTTTATTTTCAATATATTGCATACTTCCGGGAGGATTTGGTTTTTATACTCAGTTCCAAGGTCTGATTTTAGTTTACTCATTGGTCCATAAGTTAGTATAAATCCGTTGACTATTGCTTGTGCGATAGTCTTTGCTTCCTTATCTCTTATCGGAATTATTACGACATATTTGCTTAGGTCGCATTGGATGGTTACCGCATATGTATTGTCCCTAGGTGTTTTGGTGAATGGACCCACAGTGCGTCTATGGATACTACGTCGAATACCTTTGCTGGTGTTGTTGTGATTTCCAAACGTTCTCTATTGTGCGTCTGGTGTTTGTTTTTCGCACAGAGTTCACAATTGTTTACATATCTTGCGATAGTCTTCTTCATTCTTTTCCATCTGTATATCGCTTTTAGCTTTTTGTGCATTCTAGGTTTTCCTAGATGCCCTCAAGTAGGTGTTGAGTGAAAGTCATGCAGTAGATTATTAATTTGCGTTTTCTTTTTGATGTATCTCGGTGGTTTATATATTATAATTTGTATATTTCTTAGCGTTTTGTTGCCTATTTATTTAAATGCGGTTACTGTAGTTAATTTGAATATTTCGCTTTCTGCAGAAAGTTTCAGAGGCTTGGTGTGAAATTTTTACTATTTTCCAATATTTCGAATACCTGCTCTAGTGCAGATTCTACTGATTGGTTGACTTCCAATATTTCGATTTGCTTGCTCTAATGCAAGTTCTACTCATTGGTCTTATTATGTACCGCTCCAATATTTCGATTTTCCTACTCTAGTGTAGGTTCTACTCATTGGTTTATAATCAGGGTGAGAAGAATGATCGAAATTCATTCATTCTTTAAAAGAATATTCTTAAGAGAATTTTGGTTTTCATTCTCTCGCGAATGAATGAATCGCACAATGTTTGAGTCGGTTTCATTCTTTCGCGAGAGAATGAAATTATTCATTCCCACGTCTTTTGCATTCGCGAATGTAAAAGAGTGGAAAAGAATATTCTTTTTCATTCTTTTATCCCGCAAACAGATTTATATAATGACGATTTTATGCTTTCACTCAGTGCATTTTCCACGTTTTTTAAATGTATGCACATGCTTTTTTGTCCTGAAAAAATATAATCTACCTCCTAATATATCCGTTACGACACACTCGAATTCACCGACAGTAAAAGAATGAAATATGGGAATGTTCTCTTCCATTCCGAGTGTTTGGTTTTCATTCTTTCTCATTCTTTTGCTGCCATTGAAGAATATTCTCTCATTTTCATTCTCTCGCGAATAGAATGTATTCTTAAAATTCTCGGCAGCAAACATTCTCTCGCGAATCTTTCAACTCAATTATTCATTCGCGGATGAATGTAAATGATAGAGAATGTATTTTTTCCATTCGCGAAGGAATTTTTCCGAACTCTGTTTATAATTTTATATTTTTACTCTTTATTTTGTGCACATTCTTTGTGTTTATTTGTTTTATGGTTGCAGTTATTTTGTTCTGGCAAGTTAGTAGCTCTTTTTTTCGGGGTATTAGCTCTTTAGCGCACAATTGATCAGACTGAGCAGATGTTGGCATTTTCCGTTATTGAGCTTTTATTTCCATCGAAATTTAGCAGTAATCTTCTTACAGATGTTGTAACTTGTTTTCCAAGACTAATCTTTGAAGAACACGTTTTTGGTTGGAGAATTACTTTTGCATATTTTTCGATGCTATTTGTCTTCTAAATGATGCTATGCATTTATTATTATCCCCTTTTGTTTTATTGCTCTTGATATTTCTAGATAGCTTGCTTCCATTATATAACGCTTACTATACAAATATTTGTTTTTACGTCATTATAATAAAAAAAATTTTAGTAATATTTATTTACTCATTATTTTACTCTTCAAAGTTGTCACAAGTTTTATTAATAATTTTTTTTTTTTTTTTTTTTTAGATATATTTAAAATTATTTGTTATTATTATTTCTATATTTCTTTTTAATTTATTACATTTAAATGCTGTCCTGGGCAGCTTTTCTTATTATTTGTTTTTTCATTTTGTTTGGAACTTGTGCTTGTCATCTGTAAAATGATTGATTTCGATGTGTTCCACAAGATCATTGATATTGTCCGAGACGTACATGCATTCATTGCATTTGTTAACTAGTCTCGCTATAAGCGCTGACATATTATTTGGTTTTTCAGCACTGGTTAAGGCCAAATTGGGCCGGTCATCTTTACGGTGATTTATTTGTGCGTGTTCGTTTACAAATTCTACTGAATCAGCTATGAACGTGCAATTTAAACAATGAAACATATTTTCATTTAGATTTGACTTCTTCGATTTATTATTTCCAGGTTGTTTTAATCTTTTACAACTCTCTGAATTTTTATTGAAATCCTCTGATGACATGCCTATTGTATGGTTGTTTGTGCGCGTCTTGTTTTTCATAATAATTTTTTTTTTTTATTGTGCAATTGTGGACTAATTGCTCAAGTTTCGTCGAAAGAAAATTTTCTTGAATAGTTTGTTTATTTATTTAAAAGAATAATTCTATAATTTTAGAACTTAAATATGTAATTAATAGTACCTATTTATTCTAGCCTATCTTTATATAATGTTGTTTTTTTTTGTTTTTTTTAACTAGATAAATTATTATTAGTTATTGCATGTATCGATTAAGTTCTATGAAGCACATTGTGTTAAAAAAAAATTGTTTTTTTTTGTTTTTGTTAATTTCTTTATGTTTTTCCCGTGCTAATTCTTCATATCTTCTTTTTTCGTCTTCTGTTGTTGCTGTGTTAGCCCTCAGTGTGAAGTAGTCGCGCTCATGAATTAGCTTCATTCGCCTGCCTCCTCTTTGTGGTGCTATTTTGCTGATTTTTCCTCCTGTTTGTTTCTTTTCTTGTCTTCTCCTGTATTCCTTTATGGATATCTTTTATGGTCCCGGTGTATATTCTGGTGCCTCCTCATTCGTTCCAGGTGTTGCTCTGGGGATGTATGGTTCAACCAGTTTTCCTGCGCTAGACTTGTGCTATTTTGTTCCGGTTTTAGGTATTTTTCAGCTTTTGCCAATAGTTTATCGAATGCCCTGCTGATGTCGCTGTTCGTTATTCAGTTCTTCTGTAGCGGTTGTTACAAAGTCACAGTTTATTCGAAGATTGTAGATTCTTCAAAGTCACGGTCGCCATGTGGTATTATATAGCCAGGTAGTAGGTGATAATTGGCACGATCGCCATGTATTAAATAAAACGTTTATATGGCCCAAGATTTTGTTAAAGCGGGAGTAGCAAGTACTGCATAACTCCGGTTTTGTTTAATTGTGGGGAGTAGCTATAATAGCACGACTCCACCGAATAAATTAAAACACAAAAATCAATTGGTGATCACTGATCGCTGACTTTAATTATAATCTGTTTCATGGTTTTACTACATGCTATTTATATCTTAAAATTAACTTAGGTTTACCTTACCTATAGTTCCGGGGTCAACATATCGGCACAAAACTGCAAGCCGTGTAAATCGTGCGAGTAATTTCATAAATTATGTGCTTGCTTGCATTTTTGTGGCGGTGCTTGGTTGACCCAATATTCTTTCTCAATGGTGTAATTATATTTATGTGGGGCAATGCGTGATTGCCTCATAAGCAATATTTTTTGTTTATTATTTATTGAAATCGCTTAAGGGTTCACCACAAATGTGGTTTTACTTTAGATACATATATATCGCTTTTATTTTTATCATTTTTATTAATTACTCATATAGTGCTTTTTCAAAACCTTATTACTTTCTGGTATTATTCAAAGTGAGAAAATTCTACATTTTAGTATGTTATAAAAAGTGTTGTCTGTGTTTCTTTTTTTAATTTTTAGAATGTCGTACAGATTTAATCTGTTTGGAATATGTAAGTGATGCTGATATAGATGGTATAATTCCTACTTTCCAGAAAAAAAATTTAAGGAATGGCGTATGCAAATGGTATGTTTATACCTGTATGGTATTTTATTATAAAAAATTTAGTGTCGGTCTTCATATATTCCAACTTATTCATTGCGATAGAAAGTACACTTTTACATTGATTACTTTCGATATTATAATGTTATTCTAATTAACCTGTAGTATCAAAATCGGAATTTTATATATTTTATTATTTTTGATGCAGAGTGCAAAAAGATATCATAAGTCAGAAAAAATTATATTAATTTTTAATTTTATATTATTATGCATATTATGTTGAGTATTTGACAAAAGAAGTCACATTGATCCCACAAAAATTCAATCAGTGATGATTTTTTTTGTGAAATTGAATAATACAAATCCAATTTTTGGAATAATAACGTTTTGAGCCTGCATTTGCTAATTTTAACGTATTTATAAACAACCAGGGATTATGAAAAGATAAAACTAGATTAAAATTTTTGAATTTGATAAAAAATGATAGTAACTGTCGGCTGGTATTAAAATCTAAAAGTCAGCTGTTTGGGGCTTGATTGTTTTTCTTCTAAAACTAACTAATTGAATTATGATATACCTTTTTCTGTACCGCATAGTTTACTGATTTATTACTAGCTTATGTGCCAAAAAGAGTACCTTGAAAATGATTAGATATTTTAGGTATTGGAATTATTGCTTGAGTCCTCCTATAAAGGAAGATCTTTGAAAGTATATTATAAAGAAAATAATCCACTTTCGGAAAATCAAAGAAATATTTTAATTGACTTAATTGTTGAATGTTTAATATCATGTAAAGCACGAATTTAAAGCCAAATAATTGGATCATAGTTTCTCAGCAAATAAAATCAATTTTTCCAAGTGAAAACACAGTGAGTTTGTTATTCTAACCATTTTTTATAAACAACATTCTATAAATTCTTTTCTAGAATACTAATTACATACCTCGCGATAGGAGCATTTACCTTTCAGCTCTCCAAATAAGGTGTGAAAAGTCCTCGGAATTCGGCTTTCCGCATAACTTTTGACAGCCCAAAAATGGGTAAAAAAAATGACGTTTTTTCGTTTTTTTGCGAATATCTTTGTTCCTGTTGGTCTAACGGCTATAAGATATAAATATATAATAGAAAGAGCTAGAAATTCTCTACCAAAAAGGTGGAATAAAGTTTATTGATAACACTAATAGTTTTCCCACAATCTGGCATTGAAACTCCATCTATCGAAAAGAGTAGACATTGTGTCACATCCAGGAAAGCGTATAGAACTGTGTAACGACTATAATCTTTTTCTTTGCAAGTAAAGAATATCTAATTTTCTTCTTGGGGTGCGAGGGCTTATTTACTCATCATTGGGCAGCTCATTATTAAATCCAGACTGGTTAAAAGTTCAATGAATTTCTTCTTTTTTTTGGTTCAAATGCACACGGGAAAAATTGTTTTTCTTTCCTTGCAAGGGAAAGACAATAAATTGAGTCCAAGCTGAAATTAAGCTCGAGACAATTAATAAAATAAATCGCATGCTAAACATTTTTTTTAACAAAAAAACTAGTAATGCAATCTGAGCATTTCCGATCACCCAACAAAGGTGCTGATCGATAGAGTGCAATGCACTGAGGTAATTAATTTTTGCGCGTTTCGCGCCTTTGGGGGGAATCAAGGTATGTAACGAACGATATCCCCCACATTGTAAAGTGAATCGATGGAAGAAAGAACTTCCGCGGGAGCTCGTCGAGTATTGTGTTTTGTTTTTTTTGTTCACTTTGATCGTCTAATACGACTTTTTGTGGTAATTTGTATCCTTTTCTTCTGGCATTGAACAGGCATTGCCCTGCAGCATAGTGTCGGTTGCTATTGTGTTTATTAAAAAGTTATAAAAAGGGAGAAAGTGAGAGACTATATATATCATCCCTTATAAATATCGGACACGCATATGTGTGCGTTTTCTAAAGCATTTGATCTTCTTGTTTTGTTTCACTCAATTTTTTTTTTGCGGGAGAACTAAGGTCTCCAGTGGTAACTTTTATTTCTGTGCTCTTTCCCCTCCTCGGGCTAAATACAAGGTGAGATGAAATTAATTTCTCGTCGGCGGAGTAAGTTCTCAGTGAGGTTTTTCTTTCTTTTGTTTGTACGTAGACACACCAACTGACAGAGTCTGGACCGCCACTGTGGGGACCAGTGCATGAGACAAACCCAGAGGAAAGAAGCAAAAATCGGTCAGCGAAGAGTACAAAGCGTAGCCAAGGTCGGAGTTGGTGTCCACTCGATCGCCCAAAGCTTTTCTCGGGGCCACGAGGGAGACCGCATCTAAAATCATTACCAGGAAATAATAGGAAAGCGAAGAGAGGCTGTGGATAATCTAATAGAAAGAAAAGAAGAATCAAGAACTAAAGAACCAAGAGAACAATCCGGAGAAATTCTCTCTTTCCGCAAGAAATTTGTTAGCTGATCCTTTAAATCGTGAAAATTTGGTAGATGTAATTAATAACTCTGTTGGAACGATTACGTCAGCAAATTCTTATAATTATTACATGAATAGTGTTAAGTGACCAGCTGTTGCTGCAGGAGAACCGTTATAGACCATGTTATACTACATTTTTGAATTTTTTGGTTTTCATACATATATATGTTCATCTCCATATGTAATTATAAATTATAATAAAATTTTTTGATTTCTTAATATGTAATTAATATTAGTGTTTTTTTAAATGTAATATATATGTAAAAGTACTTGATTTCCAAAAGGGTAAATTTCATTTGCAAAATGGTGAATTTCATTTGCAAAATGCTGAATTTCATTTACAAAATGATGAATTTCATTTGCAATAAAGTGAATTTAATTTGGAAAAAGATGAATTCCAATTGCAAAAGGGCATTAAGTTCGTGAAAAACCTGTATTTATGCATACATTAATGTAGTGTCGTAAGGTCTTTTCTCTTCCTAGCGATTTTAGTATAATTTTTTTTTCTTTCTTGTTTTCTTGTGTCTTTTAGATATATATACGTACTTATATGTTATACCTATATTATTATAGAATGGATGCGCAGGTCATAAAATTCTAGCTTTAGGTTTTATGGAACATTTTTTTTTCTTGTATTCTTATAATAGTGTAATGTTTCTTTATTCTTTTTTATATTATGGGCAATAAATAAAAACATGGCCATGTGCTAAATTTCATACTTTCGTTTGGTGCCGGGTTTGGTGAGGGTTTTGGGGAAGGTAGAGATGCCGGGAGGATAAAGTAGCTGGCAGGCTCACCTAGGAGTGTGAAGAGGGCAGTGGCGAGTGATGCAGGTAGCCCAGTGTGACCCACTATTCTAATAGGTATCTTTAAGCCTTCTTTTTTTTTTTGGTTTTATATCTGTCCATTTTTTTCCTGTCTGCCAAAGGTACAGCAATAGGTAGTTGATCAGAGAGCAAAGAACCTACCCAAGCCCTGAGCTTGAGCTGGCAGAAGTCTGTATCGTGCTCATCCAAAGGCCAACTCCCATTGTCCCTAAATACCAACCAAGGGGCAAAAAAAAGTAGCCATAGCAAGTCATCTGTCTCGCTGAGTTCGAAGGTCGGGAAGCGGCCATGCTCATAGGTGAGCATGACTGGCTAGCCGGTTACAAGTGGAAGATGATCCCTGATGTCTTCGTGGCCAGAAATAATTAAAGTAATAATATTATGTGATTTGTCTGCAAATTCAGGATGTCATATCTCTACAGCTATAAATATACAACGAACATATTATCCGAAGATGTAAATAACTACGTAGTGCGACAAGCATTTCTACTTTTTATGTTATGGTAGGTCGTTCTTGGACCACACATTGACTGTTTCAAATTTCTGGTGCCTCAAACTATATAGTTAAAATAATTTTCAAGTCACAAATCAATGCAATGTACTACATATGTACATACATCATACAAATTTTAAACTCTTTTAAATCCGCTTTCTACCACCATCATCTCGTCAGTTCAACATAAATTTCTCAACATAAGATTAACAACATGAATTCTTATGCAGAAGGGTATCATGCTATATCCACACAATGGAAAGCTAATTTGTCTTTCCATAAATCTCAAAGCCATTATTATTTTCACATGTGCTCCATCTCTCCAAAGAATACATACAATAGCTCTAAAGATTCAAAGGAAACCATGCAAGTCATAGTATTCCCATTTCTAAGATTGCCTCCGAAATTTATATTCCTCAAGGACCATAAGAACGGATCTAAACCGAATGGTAGTTCTTTCAGTCTTTCTAGTCGGGAAAAAAAATCCCGTTCTCTGGCGATATAAATCAAGACGACCGAAGTCTAATTGAACTGTCGAATCATAATCGTTCTCTAAGGCGTTTGAAAAGACGCCGAGCTATGATGCGATGGGAGTCTCTACCCTGTGAAAGGAATTCCTTTTATTCTTCAAAATGGCAAATAATGCGATTGGCGCCTGGTTGCATTTGTTGCTGCTTTCCACTGAGCAAAAGATTTGTCACTGGCCTCCCTTTTTTTAACAAATCGCTATAAAACTCAAAAACATTTTGTTTTTGTGATTTATCTCTGAAACTATTTTGGGACTTGACATGGTCTGATTTGTAATCTTTGGTGGCACACGACAGCGAGATATATTTGCCTTGGATATGCACGCGATGACATGAAATCAACTAAGTGTAACCGGATTTAAAGATGATAGCATCGTCGCGCTTTAAATTTCATTTCATAAGTACCTATACCCGTCATCAAAATAAATATTACTATAGGGATGCAGTTATAGCTATCAATCTTGGAAATTTATTGACGGCATTATAATTTCATCTTTCATGAAAGATAAAAGTGAAAAGATTTGCGTGAACGAAAATGAACTGATTTCGATAAGGCGCGACTTGAGATGTCTATTTATAAGAATTCTAATCTGTCGTCAGATTAAGAGCGGAAATAGAGTCGCCCAAGTTTATTCTATGTGACAACTTTTATTTCAAAAATTATGTTAGAGGCTTGTAGGCGAACAGTTTTCCAACAAATGCATTTAGACCTTTTTGCAAATTGAGTGGGATGATTAGAATTGTTCATCTTGATTGATCGCTTCGAAATTTATATCTGATTTAAATTCATTTAGTAATTTTGGTTTGATCTGGACACATATTTTGTATATTTGAACAATTATTTCGACCTTAAAAAAAAACGGTTGTATGCAAGAAAATTTTGTAATAAAAGTCCTATAGTAACGGAGTATATGCTAAGGATTTGAGGAAAAACTTCAAATTGCTGGATAAAAAAATTATCTACGAAGCTTTTTATACCGAGAAAACAATTTCGTCATTAGATTTGATACCAAATATTCCATTCAAAAATTAAATTTAAAAAAATTGTCGAAGGATTACGTGTTGAAGGTTTGCCGCGAAATATAGCAGTCTGCCGATTGCTATTCAATAAACCTTAAGCTCTTTAATTTGATACCCCATATGTTGTATTTAATTAAGACAAGAGAAAAAGCTATAATTGGTCTAAGAATAATTCTTATGATACCCTAGATGAATGCCCGTATGAAATTTCGTGTGGTCACCCACTTGAGATTTTTTGCATTGGTTTCTCGCATATATTTCTAGAACGGGTCGTCGGACAGAAAAAATGATTATAACCAATTTTATAGGATTTCTTATTCTGAAGAAGTCTTTAGTACAATAAAAATGTGTAGGACTGATCGTTTTCACAGTATATGTAAAAAATCAAAAATTTTATATGGCAACACCAAGAAGGGGTTGCCCGATTTAGTCCATTTTTGAAATTTTCGTTACTATTACTATAAAAACACAATGTATTAAATTTCAGCTTTCTATGTCGACGTGTTCTCACGTAGTGTTCAAATATATCGTGGAAAACAAAATTTTTGTATGGCAACCCCACGAAGGAGTTGCCCGATTTGTCTCATTTTCGAACTTAATTTTACTTTTTTTTTTAATGTCCGTGTACAAAATTTCAGCTTTTTAGGTGAACGCGTTCTCGAGTTATCGTGCGCACGGACAGACGGACGGACGGACGGACAGACAGACGGACATGCAAAAATCAAAATAACTTTTAATTTTATGCGGGGGTGTCCAATCCATTTTGCTCTACCATCATTATTTCTGTGCGTTACAAACGGAATGGCAAACTTAGTATACCCTATAGATTTCATCTAGGGTATAAAAATGGTATATTGTTGTTATTCCACTTTTGGAAAATGACCGTGAATAACTTGGGTATTTGAAATGTTAATAAATCAATCCTTCAATCTTTAATTTCTACCTCTGAATGAACTGAGTCACATATCAATCGATGCAATTTTGTAATTAAGAGGAGGAGGGTCTCACCCCTCCTCTTAATTACAAAATTTGTTTTTCTTATAATCCAGATCGAGCACTCCTGCTCGGTATTTCAAATTACGAAAGGGGGACGAAAATTTCGATACTTGATACGTAGTTATGTATGTATGTATATTTAGAGATAGGCGTGTTTTGATCGTATAACGATTTTTCGGACACAGACTTTGGATTGAGTGGGGCAGTTAGAGTCTACATCGCCATCCGACCCATGCTAAACTACAGTTCTGTGATGTGATGGAAAGCAATGGATTTCGTGAATTATTGTAAGATATTGCAAAAGATTCAAACACTGTGTCTCCGCAGTATAAGTGGCGCTCTCAAGTCCACAAGGACTCGGACTTTTGAGATCATCCTCAACATACACTCCGTTCAAATACACATCAAGAAAAGGGCGTCAAACACAGCGCTGAGACTTCATCGCAATCAGAGCTGGATTCACACTGGAACAAGGGTTCCATACGAATCCATCTTTGAATGCGTGTAGTCTATCACACCTGACATCGACAGGGACAGCAATCATCTCCTCGAGACTAAGCTAAAAGGCAGCTTCAAAGCGAAACTTCCATCTAGGGCAGAATGGGAATCACAATCTGTGCTTCTGCGATTGACAAACCCTATTATCTACACAGATGGCTCTAAATCTGAGGAAAGAAGCCAGCGTTTTCTGCGTGGACCTTCATGTGGTCAGGGCTTTCTGGGCGGAAGTCAAGGCCATCCTTGAAGCGGGAAGATATCTCTTAAACTTAGACACTGAGAACAAGTAGATTGCTATATGCTCGGACAACCAAGAAGCTGTCAAGGCCTTGTCAAAACCCTTTTTAACCTCCAAACTGGTATTGGAGCGTAAAACCACCCTGAATTTCATCTTTCGGAGTAATAGGGTGCTCGGTCACAGAGATATCAGGGGCAACGAAAAGGAGGACCACAATCGAGATTGCACCAAATTAGCTTGCCTCTAAAATTTCGGCTCTGGCCGACTACCAACTCAGTTGCCTTTGGTTAGAATTACAAAGGAACTTTGGGGTAATCTCAACCAAGCTTAACGACGAAAAAGCAATTGGGACAAACAAGCCAATCCTGAGAACTCTAGTATCAATTCTCACTGGAAACTCTTTTCTCAAGCGTCACCTACACATGATGGGACATAGTGATGATCACAGGCCACAGGCGCATATACAGTGTGGGGGGGGGGGGGGGGGGGGGGTCATGCCCAAAATTTTTACGTTCGTAGGGAAGCATTAAATTTTTCTTAAAAATACACTTGGAAATTGTTCTTAAGAATTTGAATGAATATCTATTCACCGGCAACGGTGTAAACGAATTGGTCAGCGTTGCCAATCGACTAATTTGATCAATTTTCAACTTCATTAGCCGAAAAAATTTTACCTTAGCCGATTTTGGGATTGACGCTAGCTACACTTAGTTTACCCGGGGGTTAGACTAATAGTACAGCTTGCATGCAAGCTGCACTGCCATACTTCTTGCACGTTTAACCTCTACTGCCATGCTGGCAGCTCAACTTTCAGCGAACTTGCATGATGAAAACCCATGGCAGCTGAGGGGATAGTAATTCGACATTATACAGTTTTCAAGATGGCGGAAAAGAAATACTGGAGAGAATTTGATAAATTTATTCTGGAAAAATAAGATTTTCTGGGATCATTTGCATTACATCATTTACCAACACCTTCCACGTAATTTTTTCTTGGGTTTTTATCATTCTGCTACTTCTTTTATTGTTATAATTTTGCAATATACGCAAGACTTTACGCCTCAATGCCATTTTTCAAATGAACTTGCATGCAAGATGATAAGATATAAACCGAACTGCATTCTGCTATCAAGTTAAAAATCGCGAAGGGAAGCTTGCATGCAAGCTGTACTATCTCGTGTAATCGGGTTAGTGTGCTTTGGCGATCGGATGTATTTTGAGCCACTTTCTTGGTTGAAAAAGTGGATTTTTTCCTCTCGTGATTGTGCGATATTGATGCGCCGTGGAAAATGACTTCCTATGAGAAAAAAGTTCGCAACAGAGCACTTATGTCTCTGAAAGAAAGAGCGGAAAAATATATGCGAAATGTAGTAACTAGGGTGTATATCACCCGAGTGCATGAAAAAGGGTTTTCCGGCAACAAACACGTCCCGAGAAAGTTTTACTGAATCAGGAAAAGAATACACCACTCGATAGTACTATCAGCGAGAACTTTTATGCTGGTTTTGCATTTACGTTCATACGAGGAGTTTGCACTATTTTGTATAGAATGGAATTTGCCGATTTTTAGCTGATTTTTAAAATCTGTTTAGCCGATTTTAGATTTTCTAGATACATTTAGCCGATTTTAGAAAGAAATTATTGGCAACACTGGAATTGGTGCATTGATTCTGGTGGCTCACTCTTTCGGACAAAGGCACAAGCATTCAGTTTTCTTAGAAAGATCTGAAAATTTTTCTTTAGATTTTTCATGCACTATTGGTGGCGGACAATGATTCCAAAGAATTATGTTGATTCAGGTGCCTTGGCTGATCTGGGTCGCTAAATATATTTATGAGCGTTGGCAAGCATATTTTGTTCTTAGAAATTTACTAAACATTTTTCTGTCGAATTTTGATACACTATTGGTTGCTGAAAAACGATCAGTTGGATTGATGCCACTAAAATTGATTCTACAACTTTCTTCCCGATTTTTACGGCAAGACTATAAAAATAAAAACCATTCGCTTTCCTCTACGGTAGTTGCCGCTGCTTTGCTTGTACTTTCGTATTAATTAAAGTAGTATTTTTTAATTTAACTTATTGTTTACTTTTAATTTGTAGGAGAACGATAAACTTGCTACACTAGTTAGCGATGGAGGTAGAAATAGTAGCGAAAATGGAAAGCAGAAGACTGATAAGACCATTGGCAACATTTTCAGAAGAAAGCAAGATCAGTTAAGCTCCCATAAAAATATATAGTCATGACTCATGACATATCATGCATTTCTACTCCTATTCCTTTGAATGTGACTCAAATTGCAAGCTCTCACTCTCAGTCAATTACTTCACCCGTGACAGAATCAGTTGCGTCACATCTATTTCTACAATCTCTGCACGAGAAAGAGAATCTGGATATGAGTCCTTAATGTCTGTCCACTCTGAGATCGACATTGATATGGATAATATTATCGACAGGCTTTCCAAATCAAGCCGAAATTGGGTTTTGTGATATCTAACTTAAATATGATAAAAAAAAATTAAAAGCGACTATTTCCGACTTTTTTCCCCCTCGATAATTTTCCTTGTTGCCCCCCCCCCCCCCCCCCAGGCTGAAAGTCTGGATACGCGCCTGGATGAACATGTGTGTAGCGGACGCGGGGAGGAGTCCGAAACGATGATCCACTTTCTTTGTCAGTGTCCGGTTCTCTCAGGAAAGCGTTACAGATTCCTTGGCTTACACCTCCTGGAAGAACTGCATGAAGTCATAAGGAATGAACGTTGTAGCGATCAGATTAGGCCAATTTTGTAATTAAGTAAAAAAAAAGGTATTTTTAATGTGATCTGCTAGTTTTTTTTTTTACTAAAGCAAATGTACTAGACTTTTTCACTGGGGCGTCAATGGAGCGCGTATGTACAAACGGTCAAATCAATAACCAAATTAATTTGTGATTTGCTCAATTTTCTTGTTTCATGCCATCTATCGGCGTTATCTTAAACTATAAAACCCTTGCACACAATAAAAGAAAGTTTTTATGATTGATTTGATAAATATAGCCTAAACTAATAAATTTCAACGGCAATAAGTAATGAAAGTTGATAAGTTCATACGTAATTTATTATGTAAATCATTAGGGTATCTACCTACCCCGGGAAAAAATCAAAAAAACAAAAATTTCCTTTTTTTATCTATACCCAAATAGAGTATCGGCGTTATCTTAAACTATAAAACCCTTGCACACAATAAAAGAAAGTTTTTATGATTGATTTGATAAATATAGCCTAAACTAATAAATTTCAACGGCAATAAGTAATGAAAGTTGATAAGTTCATACGTAATTTATTATGTAAATCATTAGGGTATCTACCTACCCCGGGAAAAAATCAAAAAAACAAAAATTTCCTTTTTTTATCTATACCCAAATATGTGGATAATGCTTGTAAACGTTATTATAGCCAATAGAGTACGTCGGTCTTATCTCACAATAAATATTTCTTTTCCCTTCTCCCTAAGATAACCGCCTATGATTAGGTACTTGTAAATTTCTATAAGGGTCCTTATTTTTATAATGCTTCTAATTCCGCCACCCTAGGAGATTCTCAATACTATTGAAATTTTAAGATAAGAAGCTAGCTGATGTGGGGTAGGAGATCCAACCCATAACCAGCAATATATTTTTATCTGATTTTACTGTTCTTGTAAGGAAGGGGAACTAATGAAAAAAAAACGAATCATAATCTCCATTGACTATTTTCACAACATCCAATAGGTGACACTAGTGTTATAAAAACGGGAATCAAATCGAAAACTTTAAGCGACTAACAATCGTACGTGCGTCGTCAGTAAGGTAAAAGTACCAGTAGTCGACAGAGAGCCTATTACAGATACGCGAGTTTTTTTTAAGGGGCAACATGAGAATTTTTAGAAGAAATAAGAGGTCTGTGTACTTCTGTTCCGCTCTTACACGTTCGTCAGTATTTTTAGCGTATTCTTAAGTCACAAAAATCTATTTTATTATTAATTTATAAACTTTTTTTTTGCGGATTATAAAAAGTATTTTTAATTTTAATTTTTTTTTCAAATCGGGTTTGTAAAAACAAATTTATGGTGGGTGTTGTCCAATGGACCCCCAAAATATGGATGTTACTTCGACAGGGATGTCGATTTTATAAACACAAAGTAATTTGGGTCTGTTCTCTCTGTTTAAAATGTTCGTACCGTTCTAGAAAAGTTCACTACATAAGAACCAGTAACACTGACAACAGAAGAGCCTGCAACACTAACTGTGGCGACGACGCCATAGAATGCACAATCTGTACAGTTAGTACAGCTTGTTTCAACTAGCACAGCTCAAGAAATGTAAATCTTTCTCATTGAAAGAGACGGCTGATGGACCAGCCATTCACATCCAAAGGATTAATCCCGTCCAATTTGGAACGGCTTTATTCTGCTCGCAACCATTAGAGCAACTATCACAGCACCTGCTGTGATTAACATCACCACAGATGATCGATTACTTTACTATAAACGAAAAGAGGACAACAAAAAAAGAAATGGAAAATCAGAGAAAAAAAGCTAACGAGAGTAGAGAAAATAAAGAGAGAAGAAAAGAAGTCCAAGATAAAAGGGACCAGAAGATGAAAAGCAAGGCGGACAAAGAAATGTTCTTACAACAAAATAAATGTAAACGTTATACACGTTTTTCACTATTTTTTTTTTTAAGTATACGTAGATCTAAAGGCCTAACCACAATGTGTATATGGTAGCATATGCAAAGCCACGAGCAATTGCTTTTCATAATAACAACCCACAATAGGAATAGGAATCGTTCGTCAAGCTTTAATTCCTTTCGTCATCTTCTATCTGTACGCTCATGATCGTACTTTGTATAAGCAAATTTGACAGTTTGTGTAAATACTACATAAATGTTAATGATGCATAAGGAAGCATTCGTGATATTTTCAAGGCTTGCATATGCAACTTATGCACATTATGGTTAGGCCTTAAGATTTTATACTAACTTGTGGCGACTTGACGACGCGTTGTGAGCTAATTTGGGCGACCGCACAACATTTGTAGGGTTTGCGCTATGTACAGCGAAAAGCCACTTTGCGAGCCAAAAAGAGTGTGAGATAGTAGACCTCGATTTTAAGATAGAAAAGTAAAAATAAAGAAAATCATTCTGATGTCAGATTAAGATCCTGAAGTTTGTTTGTAAAGACACGATTATAACATTTTTAAAATATTTTCATTAAAAAAAAAGAAATATAATAAAGAAGGCAGCAGTAGCGCATCAAGCAACAAAAGGCGTTTAATTGATTGCTCTATAAAGAAGACTTATGTTCATGCCAGTCCCCGCTAGAAGGCCAGATATTCTTCTTTTTTCAGGTGCACCCTTTTATGGCGGCTCATGTTCAAGCAGTGCAGCAGCGTTACTACGAACTTGAGTGTAATAGCGGCTTCTGTAAAACCCAAAGGCTTATCGCAGCCGCTGCATACTTATATGTGCAACGTTAATCAGCTCTGTCTTGCGTTGACTGTTCACGGAAGATCATAGGACTGGAACAAATAGTCCTCACGTGTAGACATTGTCGATTCACCTTGGCTAGTTCGCCATAGGGTCGACTGGCCCTTTACGCTATTTACACCCTCCAAACGCATCTGAAGAAAAGAGCGGGGCTTCTATCTTGACTGAGGTCCCTTTTGGTCTCCCCCACAGGAACCCACTGTGCACTAGAGCACACAACGTGTATTGCTACAATTTGTATTAAGTTTTCAGGCCTTGTTACGTACACGCAGGCACGACCTGCTTTCATACCAGGGGCCTATCAAAGGTGCCTTTGAACTACGCTTTAAGTTCAATTTACAGCTAAGTAGCTAAGTCTAAGTCCACTTTGTCTCAGGATCTTCCTCACGAACTGGTCCTGCTCAATCTATATGTAGAGTCTCGGTCGTCTAGAGACCTCTACTTCAAGACATCTAGTGTGAGCCAAGGTCTCACGGCTGAAGTACACACTCGAAGCTATCAACCCCGATCGCCCATGGCTGACAACTAGTGTGTGCTAAGTAGTAGGCTGGTGGGCCCTGAGCTCACAACACCTCCAAAACACTAAAAACTTACTTCCATTGCACGATGATGTTGACACAAATAAAGCTCTAAGCAGTGTACTATTTTAAGTGAGTAGATACGTTTAGAACAGCGCTATATAGGTCTAGTCCTAGTGTGATGTAAGTCGATTTACGTAGTACGTATATAATCCGGGTGCCGTTTATTCCACTCATATTAAAGCTTTGAAAGCTACCAAAACAGGGCTTCCTACTACTTCACGAGGAAAATGTGAAATAATATATTTAGTTTGTTTATAGTTAGACCTCATCCACAAGAAAATTAAAAAAATTTTCAAATTTCTACATTTTTTACCGTTCATTAAGCAGGGAATACTTTCTTCAATACAAAAACCTATGACGGGATTTGCCCCCTCTGGCCAGTTCACATTTTTCTTCTTTCTCAGTTGCACTTATTTTCATTACAACAAAATAAAAATTCTCTCTATTAATGAATAAACACGTATTCAAGTTTGTAAAGAGTTCCTTTTGTGAGGTTATGTGTATGTTTAATACTAATTTTTGTAGACTCAATACCGCATCAGATACCGAATTAAAGTATAGGACTAGCTTTTCGTAATGCGGCATTTTTAGGCCATATCATATTAGCTCTACGTAAGTCGACTTACGTAAAATTACGTAAAGCTAGTCGTAAGTCGCAGTGTGGATTATTGGTACATTTAATTGCTATTAATTGCTAAAAACTAACTGTCGTATGCGCTTTGCGTGTTAGCCCCTCAATTCTATATAAAAGATTCCTAAGAAATCATGACCCTCTTGTATTTAGCAAGTAAGAGATTTTTGCAGAATTAGTAACCAATAAATTTTTTTTCGAGAAATTTGAACTTTAAGAGATTAATAGGCTTTGGAGAATCTGAACACTCTCTTCTTAGTTTGCCCAGCTGTGAAAGACAATTCATTTTGCACGAAGGAAACAAAAGAAATAATGTTTTTGTCGAGGCGATGATCGTAATATGTGTGCAATCTATCAATTCCATACTAAAATCCCAGATGTACAATGATCCCGTTCCTTATTTTTTCCACTTCTGCGGATGTTTCAGGAAATTTTACGAATTCCCTAAGATTGGTAACAATTAACATCGCAATATAGCCAATTATCCTAGATATCGAAGGTTGACTTAAATTGAAAATATTGTTACGTCCAACAGGAACCTGTATAAACCTGTATCAAAAAATTAATTAATTAAGGAAAACTAAAACACTTGTTTAGTTTCACAGAAGTGGAGTCCTCTGATGATGAACTTTGAGATCGAAACGCGTTAGGCATAAATTAAATTAAGTTTAAATAAACCATTTTATATATTTTCTGTGAAACTTAACAAGTGTTTTAGTTTTCCTTAATTGAAAATGAGGTTTCACCAAGTGCCAACAAAAAAATCTGTTGATTACATTAAAAAATTAATTGTTGCCAAAGGAGAGATTATCGTAAGGCTGTACCATTTCATTCAATTTAAGGGCCACACATTTTGGCAATCTGAAATTCTGATCTGTAGCGACACTTTCGATCTGAACTGTACAACAACATCTGCAAAACAATTGCTGATTACAAAAGGGGAATTAGCTAGATAGGCGTACACCGTAAAAATTTATGAACTACTTTGTGGAAAATTACTATGGTTAAAATAGTCACCACCGCTCAAAATGAATGTATATACACATAATCATTAAGAAATTAAATACTTTTTACATAATCTGCATTTTATGTAATTTTACATACATAAACATTTTGAACCGTACTGTAAATTTGTGTAAAATTACATACAGTACTGTGATTTTACACAAGGCTTTTGTGTCATACTGTAAATTTGCGTAAAATTCCATACAGTACTGTGATTTTACATTTAATCATACAAAACGTTTGTATCGTACTATAAATTTGCATGAAATTCCATACAATACTGTAATTTGCATTGAATTCCCCATATTTAAAAAGGAAATTTCAATTAAACATAAGTAATGATGTTTGCATTTATCTCTATTCTTTCCTTCAGAACTCTGCTCATTCGTTTATCAGGATTCGTAAATTATATCAGAATGCGGTCGCCGGTGTTACTAGTTTCGATCCCACAGTTACCTTAAAAACCGTTTTAAAAGTTAAAAAATATTTTTAGGTACGCAGTATTTTTATAATTGAATTTCGCTAAAAAAAACTCAATCATGGAAATACTGCATGCCTACAAATATTTATTGCTTTTTAAAATTATGATTTCCTAGGTAGCTGTTAGCATTGAAACTAGTATTACTTCTTTTACGTGTTGATTGTTAATCTATACTTACATATTAGTGCCATGGTCATAAGAATTGGTCTTAGACCAATTCTAGATTTTTTACTTGTTTATGTATGTAATTTATTAATTTCTGTACGAAACATTATATTGGCAATTGAAATAAATTACATAACAATTGGTAAATTTACATATTGTGTACTTTACATATGGAATTGAAGAATAATAATAATAATAATAAATAATGTAAAATTACAATAAACTTATGTAACTTAGTTCCACAGCATTATGTAAATTTGCATACCGCACTTTACATCGGAAATTGAAAAATGCATAAACAATGTAAAATTACATATAGTGCGAAATTGCTTTACATAAGGTTATGCCGTGCGCATAAAGTTGTGTAAATTTCCGCTACCATTGTTGGCAATTTGTTGCCTATTATAGTAGCGGAATTTTCAATAGATATTTTTTACGGTGTAGAATTTGGGAATAAAAAATGGAAATAATTCAAGTTCAATACTAGAGCAAATAAAAATTAACTATTTTTTTTAAACAATTTCAGTTCTGTACCGGAATAGGATTTGTATCCTGTTTTCATTAGCTAGTCAGCGTTTGTCAAATTTGGATTCGCTCGCGAGCCGAAGCCGTTAAATAACTCCGGGTCGCGAGCGTGAGCCATTTACAGCTCCGACTCCTCATTTATAGAATAAAAATTCACTATGTTAATTGTACTCTATTGATTGCAATACTTAACTTAACGAATTTTTCGAATTGTTTCAGTATTGAACTAGACGATCAATATATTAAGCATAATAAGAAGAAAATAAAACGAGCTGTACTTGTAACATAACCTGAATAGAAGAAAATAAACTTATGAGGATCTATACACCCAATACCCAGATGTTTTGAATTCCGATAAATTTTAATTTTCAGAGACAGCACGTTACGTCTACAACAAACCGACCGACATTATGGTGGTGGTAAATCGAGGCCAGCAGCCTAACTCGATGCTGCGACAACTTCACGAACATCCTCGAGAGCATAAATTTGGCTTAGTTCCAATAGCCAGCCTGCCTCCAAATTTAGCGTCAGTGCAGACTGCCATAAGAACAGACTATGCTGGTATAGCTTGCATATCAACACCAGTGCAGCAGTCAAGTCGTCATAAGGACGGCTCGGCTGCCAGGTCCTACAAGATACGTCTAGCTACAGGTCCAGCTTAACGTCGTCAATCCATCATAATTACGAGTGAGTTTTTCTCTTGATATTTCGGGCCATGTAGGCGCTCAGCCACCATCAGTTTGACTAGATAGCAACTGATTGGACCGTTACCAGATCAAACGAGTTGTCCCTTCCTGGATTTACCCTCAGAACTCGTGTCCCTGCATCAGGCAACCAGGATGAATACACCCCGCAGATTCGTCCTTCTTCTACCGCAACAAAACATTTCCACCAGTGTGTCGACAGTCGTTAGCCAGAAAAAAACAGCGAAGTCACTAGCAAAAAAAGGGAAAAGCTCCAAAGATCCAAGTCATCCCTCATAATCATCAGAACTTTCCTCTGTACATGGTTGACAATGTCAAATTTTTTAATTATTGTATATTTCACAAAACTTACGCATAAATTGTATAAATATGTAAGTAAGTACTTTAGAGAATTTTTATCCAAAATTTCGCGTATTCGGAACAAAACAATTTCTGCAACTATCACGATAAGAGATTTAAGCGTACCTCAGTGAGGTCCTCTTATAGAAATATTTGACAGCTAGTTTTGTTTGCCAGAATACCAAATGCCTTAAAAAATATCTCCACTAAAGTTAAGAGATGAGCTGAATTCTGACATTTCTTAACTCTTGAGGTAAAATACCAATTACGGTTAACGGGCTTTACAGACCAGTTATGAGACTAAGAGAGCTTAATTTTTATCTAGAATCGGGGGTTTAATTACACATTTTTCAATTTTAAGTCATTGAAATGTATTGTTACGTGCAATAGAAAATGACAAGCGACATCTATTGGAAATGGATACTCTGCGTGAAATGACTAATTAAGTACAAACGGAGAATCGTATTACATGCAATAGAAGAGGGTAAGCGATATCTATAAAGTATGGACATAAACAACTTTCTAGGACAATTTGTAGAGTATAAATACAGCGCTTGTCACTGCTAGGAGCGGGTCTTGTCTCAGACAGTAAAGCGAAAGTAAAGTAAACTATTTACGATAATTTGAAGTACAGTACTAGCGATAATGAAAGGTGACTTGATTTGTGATTGTAAGTGAATTTTATAAAAGTAAACAGTTATGAGTTATATTTCAAATATTGTGTTTTGAATAATGAATTAAGGTCTAGTTCGTAATAATATGGAATACAAAAAAACTTGAATTCCTTATCGGTAGGTACCTACTTGAACTATTCATCAGGTGTCAAAATAGCTTGATTTTAAAAACTCCTTGAATATGGGAATTTAATTCAATGAAGAAACAAATTCATCCAGAAAAAAAATAGGATCGCCATTTTAATAGTCTGAATAGTCTGCAATATATTAAAAAAAAAAACTTCCACGTTAGCGAAAAATGAGTCATTTGTCATCAATAACAACAGATCTGTCACTGTCACCTTCACAAGCTAATGTTAATTACTCGCCTCACTTAGCTTTGAAATTCTCAACTAACCCACGAATTGACGTTAACCATGTAGAGAGAGAGAAAACCCACTTCATCAATATTAAAACTCGTTCAAGCTCTTTAAAAGAAAATATCTCAATTTGTCATTATGACGACGACGACGTTGATAAAAGAAAGCAATTATCCAGTTTCAACAAAAAATAATCGAAAAGAAGGGTTGGAGGAGGGAGCATATGTCCATAACAAAAAAAAAACAATTGATTTTTTGTTTTTTTTTTTTTTTTTTTTCTTATAAAACCATTATTAAAGGATACAAAAGATAAAAATATTCAATTCCACAACAAACCTGTTTTGTAAATCCATTAAATGATTTCGAACAAAACTCCAAAAAATTTATTTATGTAGGTATTTGCACAAAATTACTTTTATCTCACCGATAAAATTAAAAGTCAAATCACCAAAAATAAAAAATAAAAAACAGAAAAATACTTTAACATAACCTCACATATTTTATCTTAATCTTCTTTCTCTCTTTCTCTCCTTCTTTTTGATATACATATTTATATATATATAAATATATACATATATATATATATAGTTTACCACTACTGCCACTACAACTACATAATCCTATACAAAATACACAAGTAGGTGTAAAATTACAATATCAAATGCAGTTTTTTTTTACACAGATTTGACAGTTACAGTTTTAAGTCTCTTTGACACTGTGCCACAAATTTAATAATAAAAAAAAACAAAAAAAAAAAACAACGAAAAGCGTGAACGTGAGTTTTATCCGCACATTTTTATCAAGTAAATGACATTTTCGATTCGATTAAATACATGTCAGCTGTTAATGACATATGAAATGAAGATGGTGAAGCCAATCGGTATTGATGAATACATGCGCACAAACACCAATACCGCCATTTAATTTTTAAACAAATATACACAGAGAAACTTTTGTATGAACTTACGAGGATTTTGATTTTTTAACACAAGATATAACGATGACGATGATATAACGTTTGAATATGTTTTATGTGATTGGATGTGTTTGTAAAAATATGATGGATTGCTGATGATGGCACTTGCAGAAACCATCATTAAAATTGCTAAAGACTTGGAGTTTTTTTTTTTTTTTGGTTTCTTTCAAACACTTTTTATATGGAAGTCCTATCCCCATATAGGTGGGGTGTTATTTGCAGTCATAAGTCACTTTCAATACAGATGAACGGTGTAAGACTCAGAAAATTATTGATAAAATTGTCTCTTGTACACGACAATTCCGAATAGTTATGACGAGCGATCACTTTTGTACACTTGTTACAACTTTTCTATATATTTAGAATAAAATTTTTCATTTCCATCAAATGCACATAGAGAATTATACTTAAACTGAATTTTAGTATAAAAAAATAACTGAATTAAATAGAACAAAAGAGTGTTTTCTTTTTATTTTTTATTGTACCCCGACAAGGACAATGTCTAGGATATGTCTTCGTTGCTGTTGTCCTGTTCTTTTTTGTTTTTTCGTTGAATTCTATGAATTTAGTCTTGTGGCAAGAGAGCACGCGTCTATCAGGTCTCATAATTGAAAAATTTTCTATGTAGGTACTCTTGGTGTAACGGGTGTATGAAATAATATAGAGAAGGGGAATGCCTAAATGAAAGATTCTTGCATTGTATTGAATAGTGTTGCCAATTTATGTATTTGTATAGTAAAAGGTTAGCTGTACAGCTGTGATTTTGTTTATTATTTTTTGAAAATGTCAATATTTATTGGTATTCTCTATTATTTATCCAAAATATTAACTAGATTCCAGTGAAAATATAAAAAAGTTAGTCAGAGTGTGTCCTGATGGTGTACTGTAGCAAGTTTAGCTTTCCATTCACATTTATGAAGGGCGGGTAATCAGTACCTACCGAGAGATAAATATTCTATTGTGTCCTTCAAATAACAGACAAAAGAATAGAATTCAACTAATTTGTAGTATTTTAAGAAGCTACACTACATACACAAAATTATAAAACACACAAAAAATATTTTTTGTTTTGTATGAAAATTTCGACATTAAGAATTTTTTGAGCATTTTGTTAACAAAATAGTTCTTTTTACTACGTTATTTTTAGAATTTCGTTTATCGAAGAGTAAAAGTGCTTTACATTTTTAAATTTGATTTTTTATGCTATTATTGTTATTGTTGAGGAGTTGATTACTGATAAAATTAAATAATAAAACGTAGATGAACTGCTTCGGAAATGATTTTGCTCCTCAGTTGATGATAAGTGAGCCGAGATCTTTTTCTTTATATTGGGTAGTTTCAATTTTTGCTCTCTTTGTGAAAAAAAAAACAAATTTATGGATCTATATCGGTACATTAGAAAATATTTTATTCAAAATACATATTGTTCGTTGTAAAATACATTTTTCTTCATATTTTGGTTAAGAAATGGATTCCGTGTGAACACAAAAATTGGTCTGCTTTTGAGGTGTAGAAGTCGAACCATTTTTTAATAACTTCATAATTTTTCTCATTAGCTGCCTATTAATAACGCCACGTGCTGCATTGATCGAAACAAATGGTAATCTGCAGGACCAATGTCCATGGAATATGGCAGAAATTTTTTAAGCACCGACAAACTTATCACTAAAAAAAAAATGACAATCCTTTACATTCTTTTCCTTATTAAGCACTCATAAATAGGATTATCAGCATGCAATCAAATTTCTCCTTTTGCATTAATATACAAAAACTGTATACATTCACTAATTATTGTCTAAATAGCTAAAGGAACGCCAGCCGGACTAATAATTTCACACAACTAATTTGGTGTCATTAAAGTTTGTCGAGTTTTATTACCCAATACAACATACAACAGCTTCTATTTTGAAGAAATCACACATAATATCACTAGCAGCGTCTCTTAGAAAATCCGAAAATATATTCAAGTACCCAAATATGTAGGTAGGTACTATCAAAGAACATCTAACAGAAGTTAGTTATATGTTCTTTGGTGCTATGTAAGTCCCTCCAATCCTTGGTTTTTTTTTCAGAACCGTGGAAAAAAATACTTAATTCTGATACATAGGCCAACATGTATGAGGATTAAGTATTTTTTTTCAAGGATCTGAAACATCTGGATCTGGAACATTTGCAATCTATTCATACAGGATGTTCCGTTAATATGGTAAACAATTTTAAGGAGTGAAAGTAGGTTCCAGCTATTTTCGAAACTACATAGGCAATCTTCGATATTCTCGAAATTCTGAGCTTTGTGACTTCTTTCGGACTGTAGCTCAGTCCTGGCTGGAAAATCATTCTATTTTTGTTCCATTCGTATAATTCGGTGTAAGTTAGTTTTGAAAAAGTTCAAACATAATAAAAAAATTGGCGATTTTATAGACGAAACAATTTCTACGTCGAAAAGTCATTTGTTTTGAAAGTCAAAAATCTGTGAAAGTGATCATACTAATACTTAGATGATCCAGTTCCCATAGAAAACTTCCTGGATTTTATTATACCTTTTAGGAAAGTACACCATCATTTGTCTACCTTAAGTGTTACCAGAACTACAGTGAAACATTTCCCACAATATATCTCACACAACAACATATAGCAATATTAATTCTAGTTATAAGAAATCTTTTAAGCATGCAAGAAATAATACATCTATTTCAATAAAGATAATTTATTGCTGATCTTACTGACAGCTTCTTTTCCATTTATTAACCAACTTGAAACCGATTTTTTTACTTTCAAATCACAATTTTGCTCTTATTGAAAAAAAATGTATATAGGTATATATTTGAGCAACAAAATTATACATTTTTTCGTTATGTGTAGACTTTTGCAAAATCAAGTCACACCGAATGAGAACTGGTAATGAATGATACGAATAAAATAAAAGAAAATAGCTCGAATTCGGAAAAGGCTTTACATAACAATTTCGATTGTAAATATATAGGTACCTATACTTTCTCTCCTTCACATTTTTTATCATCCTGACGGGACACCTCTATTTAAGCAGAATAGCAAACCTTCAGTTATTTTAGTGATAACGGATTTCGTGCATGCTTAGGAGCTTATTATGACGACCTGAGTTCAGTTCTTAAAATCTCGACGGAACACCCTGTATATCAATTATTATCAATGTAATTCATGATTTTCATTTCCATATAAATGGTATTGTACCTAATTAGAATTTTCTTAAGCCATCTAAGTAAATTGAGGACTGTGTGGACCACTTAAACAGTGACATACACATAGCCTATGAATGCACTATAAACCACATAAATAAAATCCAATCCCAACTACGAATAATTTCACTAATTAGACTGAATGTCAGTCAACTTTAATTGACATTATCACCTGACTGTTCCCAGTTAGTAAAACCTATTTTAATATGATACAATCAATAATTTTTACTTATATCGTAGAAATACTAAACTTAGAAATTGTACTTTATTCTATTTCGTAAAATCTGGCAACACTAATCATCCCCATTATGAAAGGGAAAATAAATAAAATGGCGGTTGGTATTCATTAACTCTTGTGGAAAATATTGTCCTATTCTGCACACACGTTTCTAGGCTAAGAAAAAAAAGCTTTTCATAAAATATACGCAAGTGCAAACCGGATATTACTACCACCACCACTGCCATAATAATGAAGGGGTGAAATCTCTTGGTATTGTATTCATAAGTGTATTTAAGCAAATGCATTGCGCATATGCCCCTATATTATTTTCCCCCTATAATTTTTATTCAGTGATAATACGCGAAGAGGAAGTTAGGCACCTATGTATGTATGTATATAAACATTGCGAAAGGTGCATACACATCTACATACAATATGTCTGCCTTATAATATACATATATCTATCTTTGGCTGGGGTAGAAACGAAAGAGAAAGTAAAAAACTCATCGGTTTGGGGTCGGTTTTCTTGGAGTGCGGAGATGATACTTATGTAGGGTGCTGAAAAACGAATATCAAGAGGGTTCAAGAACTTTTGTCGCTGCCGCTACAGCGCCGTTTAGACAGGACAACAAAAAATGAAGTGAACTGTGAATGGGGGAGGCAATAGGTGCCTATAAACTACTTACTTCTGCTGCGTTTTGCGATAACTGTTGCCTTCTGTGTTGAAAAATCAATAGAAGGAATCTATATCTTTATCTATGGACAGAGGATATACTTACGTAGAAAACAAAGCTTTTGAATGGCGGAGTTTTAAGAGTTGAAGGATGCTGCAATATGTGACACAGGGGAGTAGGCATCTATATATGTAAAAGAGATACAGATGCATCTGAGCTGTAAGAGTTTTTTTTCTCTTGGATTATGGCATATAAAAAAAATTAAAAGAAAGACTAGAGATGAAAGGAATATCTACTAAATTTACACTAGAGTATAGTAGGTCCTTTATGTTATCTCTGCAATTTCGGTGCTCTTACAATCTTGCATTTTTGTTGAAAACAAGAAAAACACAAATTTTTCGCGGTGTGGCTGGAGCTCCAATAATAATTCAGACTTTATTTAGAACAGAAAAACCGGCCAAGTGCGAGTCGGACTCGCACACGAAGGGTTTCGTACCATTGTAAGTATTCTTACTCAATAGTATATGAACAAAAGAAAATCCAAGTTTGACGCCCTGTATGACAAGAACAATTATTATATGTTGTTTTACTTAGAGCTATTGACTAATATAGTCTGAAATGGGTATATTTTGTTAGTTAGATATTTGTATGTATTGTCATTATTAAAATCGAGCAAGAAAAGCAAAAAAACAAGTTTCTTGTATTGGGACGCCTTTATTTATTTAATTTTTAATTTATTTTTATTATCTGTTGCTATAGCGGCAATAGAAATATACACTCTGTGAAAATTTCAACTGTCTATCTATTACGGCTCATGAGGTACAGCCCGTTGACAGACATACGGACAGACAGCGGAGGCTTAGTAATAGGGCCCCTTTGGCACCCTATGGGTACGGAACCCTAAGAACCACCAACCCTCGCTTGAATATAAATTCGGTGAACTTAGTTAGAAAAGTAGTTAGAGTTGTCTGTTTTATTTCTAACTCCATACGTTCTGTGATGTGATTCGATTCTTGGCCAGTCCTCTTGCTTCTGAATTAACCGTGTTGGCCCATGCCACCACAGATTGCTGTCAATTAAACTAGACGTTGAAACACCGCTGGAGGCTAGATCAGCGGGATTGTGACTTGTTGAGATATGTTGCCAACAAGTATACCTCACTATATCTTGAATTTCTACTACACGGTTTGCTACATAGGTTTTCCACTTTGACGGATGTTCACTTATCCATTGTAGCACGATCATCGCATCTGTCCATGCAAATATGGGCACTTCGATTAGTTGCATATCCTGTATAGTTGTTTTGATCAACCTTGCAAGAAGGAGTGCTCCATTTAACTCCAATCTGGGTATTCTGGTAGGTTTAGTGGGCGCTACTCTTGATTTTGCTGTAAGCAAGGTTGATCTTATGCGTCCATCTTCTCCTTCAACTCTCAAATACAGGACAGTAGCATAAGCCTTTGCTGAAGCGTCGCAGAATCCTTGCAATTGCATGCCAGCATGGGTGGCATGTTTAGGATGATAGGATGTTTAGGAATTCTACTTGAAGTTGTTTAGCATCAGTGATGTTATCGGCTCCCGTTAACAGAACGACAACGTAGAAGTCAGTGTGTGTGGTCTTTGAGGCTAGTGGCCAGTTAGAACTCTTGTCTTCTGCTAACTGCTGAAGTACTCGCACAGCGAGGTACGGAGCAGACGAGGTACCAAATGTGACTGTCTTGAGTTCATAGTCCTGAATTTGCATAGTGCTGGGATGTTGTCAGATGATTCGTTGGTATGTGCGCTGATCGGAGTGCACACAGACCATCCTATACATCTTCTCGATGTCTGCATTCATCACTATTTTGTATTTTCTCCAGTTGAGAGGTGTTGCGAATAATTTTGGTTGCAACGTGGGCCCCTTTAACATATAATCGTTGATAGATTTTCCATTTGTTCTTTTAGCCGAGGCGTCGAAGACTACTCGTAATTTTGCAGTAGTGCTTTCTTTAAAGACTGCGTGATATGGGATCTAGTAATGTGGCTATTGTCTATCGGAGGAGCAACTTCTTCCATGTAACCCAACTGTATATACTCATTTAGACAATTTCTGTGATCTCTTTCTAACTGAGGATTCTTTAAAAATTGTCGTTATAAAGATGAAAATCGTTTGAGAGCTTGTGGCCTTGATTGTCCTAATATGGGAGGTTCATTATTATTGATCGGTAATTTAACTTGATATTATCCGTTGTTCAATCGTTGATGTGTCATTTGAAATCTTTTTTGACACTCTACCTCTTCTGGTGTTAGAACAGGTTGTATTGGGAGTTCTTCTAGCTCCCAAAATCGCTTGAGCTGTGCCTCTAGATCCACATCAGTAATTGTTGTTGTGCAAATCGTTATGTTCTCATTTAGTGTATTGGTAGTAGGCCCTAGTAGGACCCTTCCGGACATAGTGTCTATTGCTACTGGTGCTGCATATGATCCTCGTTTAATGCCATCTTGAATTATTCTGGAATAGACCTTTGCTCCCAGTAAGGCGACTACTTTGCCAGGTTTCCAACAAGTAGGATCTGCAAGCTGTATTCCTTGTAGATGTTGATGATCCCTTCGAGTAATCAATCTTGTCGGTAGACAAGTTGTAATACTCTTTAAGACTAGAAAGTCTTCTTCTTAATTGATCTTTCCCACATCGTTCCACAGTTTTGTGATGTCATTATCTGTGGCGACTTTAACATCAATTTTCTTGATTTGATAACTTCATATTATCTGTAGGTCGTTACAGACTCATTAGCGAATCGACATGGGTTACTAATTCAAGTTCTTCCCTCCTTGATATTTTTCTAATCGCTGATCAATCCAAAATCAATTTCATGAACCAAGCATCTTTGCCGGGAATATCAGACCATTACCTTATTTTTCTTATATAATCTCCATTTGCAGGCACCTTCTATTCAGAGTTTCCTTTCTTTCCGTAATTATAATGCGATCACGATCATCACGAGGCTACCTTCTTCCCTTGGGATACCGTTAATTATCTTGCTGATGTTAACGATCAAGTTGAATTGGTTATTAATGCGATCAATTATCTCCACGATAAGTATGTACCTCTTGCCACTAAACGTGTTAGGCGAAGGGACTGTCCTTGGTTTTCCGAAAATATCAAACACTTGATTCAGTTGCGCAATAGGGCATATTCTGTATGGAAACGATACCGACTTACAGCTTTTTGGAACCAATTTCGGTCCTTGCGCAATCAGGTTACCAATGCCGTCCGTCGAGAGAAGAAAATATATTTCTTATCCATTCTAAACATCAATCTTCCTTCTGAACAACTTTGGAAGAATTTAAAATCTCTTGGCATTGGTTCCTCTAGTAATTTTTGTTGCACTGAAGATCCTGCTGAGCTTAATAGACAATTTATATCTCATGCGAGATTGTATAATGGTAATGCAATTGATATCTCCTTGATGACTCCCCATGATTCCAATACTTTTAGCTTCTATCGCGTTACCGAAGTTGACATATTTAATGCAGCTTCCAGTATTAAGTCAGATGCGGCAAGTATCGAGGGGATTAATCTTCGTCATCTTCTTGCACCTCTTGCTCATATTGGCAATACATGAATTATGAGATGCCAGTTTCCCATTTACTGGAAACTTTCAAAGTATCTGGATAAATTTGCTATCCGGAATATCCGATTCCTCAAATCCAAAGCGAAGAAGGTTGAAAATTTCATCCCGAAAATGACATTTACCATAGAACAAACTAAAAAATCAGATAAACAGTAACGCGTAACATCGCTTCATCACCTCTTTTAATGCATATACCCATTGTGCAAATTGAGATGGCTCATGGGGAGGGAAATCGATTATGAGGAGTGATTTGTTGATAGGCAGGCGGACTGTGAGGTTGATTGTGAGGAATGATTGATTGGAGGTTTATTTTTTAGATTGTTTTATGACACTATCTAATGTTGCCCGTTCTTAGAACGGGATTCTCTCTTAAGTTTGGAACTTTTTTTTTTTAATTTATTTTAATATTTTTAATTTTCTTTAATTTTTATTTTTTTTTTTATTTTTTTTTTATTTTTTTTGTTTTTTTAAGCATGCTGGGATTCTTCCGCGTTACAGACAGAGTCTGGGCTATTCTATATATTTATTATATTATTTACATTTTCCCAATGGATCCTGATAGATTGGATCCAGATTCGAATAGTTCGTGCCGGATCCGAATTTCAGGAATCCAAAATGTGGTTATTAGCAAATCCAGACCTAATTTTCAGCTCTAATCTGGAGCTGTTGTATTTTGTGTTGCGATTTCCATTTCCGAATAGCTAAAGAGATTTTAAAATTTTGACCTCTGAAATAAAGTTGAACCTTGTATGTATTTTGTATACCGATATAAATACAAATCGCTTCCTTTCCTTCTCCAGACTTCTTAGAAATTTATTAAAAAAAAAAACTTTGCAAGGCGGAATTCCACACGTCTCATGCCCACGCAATGCAATGCACAAGAAAAAATTGAGAATATCCAAATTTAAGCTGAAATTCAGATGTGGAGACTAGCACATTTCGCAAGACGTGCTATCGCGTGTGATGGTCGGTTTGTGTTTACACTTGAGTTAACAAAGGATGCAGATAGTACACTTTCTTCAAGCTCCTCAAAAAATCCTCTTTCGATTTTGATTCTGATTTTTTGATGTTTACACTATTCTAAGAAAATTGAAGGCATAATTCAATATTCAATATTCAATATATTCATATATTCCATAATTTAAAATTATTGCATGGCGTTGACTTGCGTGAGTTATACATCTAGGCTAATGCCTTAGACGCACAGCACTCATAATGAAGAAATAACTAACGACTCATTAGTCTATAATGATTCATTATAAACTGCGGACACACAGCCATTTCTTTAATTTAGTTGAGCTGTCAAACTGGCTTTGATGAACTTATCACATTAAAGAAGCAATATGAATCGAATTAACGCGATAAACTTTGTTTTCATTTGTTTATTTTTCGAATTTAACAATTAACAAATGAGAAAAACATTATATTTAAAAAAATATTAATAATATAATTTGTGATTTGCATTTCTTTGCATTTCTTCTTCTTATTTTTCAAATCGGCAGATGCACAGCGGAGCTCCAGATTTACATTATATGCCAAATCTAGCACATTTTTCCTCATTATAGCTATAATGAAGGAGGAAAACACTTCATTAGTGTACTTCATTATCATCTGATTTTCGAGCTATAATGACATATACTATTTGACACACAGCATTTTAATGAATAGTTAGTGCAAATGATTCATTAGTTCGTGCTGTGTGTCTAGGGTATAAGCTTCTTCATACATAAATCATTTAGATCTTCATATATAAATTTCATAGCAAAATTGTTCATATACCAAATTCATTTCTTAAAGACAAAATTGCTTATCAACATAATTCTCATTTTTATTTTTCAACATTTTGTAAAGTTGAATACATTATTTTTCACACAGAGGAAATAACTAAAATCGCTAGAAACAACCTCAGCAAAAACAGCTTTTACAAGTCAGATATAAAATGAAATGTGCGCATTCTTAGTTGGATTTTTAAGTATGTTTTTAATTATTAAATTAAAGTTAACCAATTGAGTCTTTTTCTTACAATATGTTTTTTTATCAGCCACACATTCATATTTTTCTTTAGAATCTAATTGTACAATTTTTGCAGAATTTTTATGAACAAGTTAAAAAACAATAAAGATTATTTTTCGTTATGATCTTTTTTTTATTTAATTCATTTCATTTTCAGAAATGTGTGTCACTTTGAACTGTTTCGAAAGCAAGCAATTCATATTAATTATAAGCTAGAGGATATCACCTGTTTGATAAATGAAACATGTGGTTTTATGATGTTTAGGATACATGAAGCAAAAGTGAACTTAAATAAATATAGTACAAGGCGCTGTTTCGGGGTGTCCCAGTGTGTAGGGTAGATAGGGAATATACATACATAGGTACGGTACATGTATGTAAAAATCAGGCATAGTATCAAGGTTTGAATTTATGTAGATCACCTGCCGATGATCAAATATTTCTCCCAATATATGTATATTGTATGTACCTACATAGTACATACAAATTGAAAAAAAAGTTAGGTCATAGTTTGTACAAACGCCTTTATTTTTAATTTGTTCAAGAAGGCATTTTTTTGGATTCTCCGGTATACATATAGCAAAAGCTAACACATTTTTTATTTGTTATTTCATCACACAACCCATTTCATTTCGGGTGACAAGTTTCAAGCCTTGGTTTTGACTCATCAACAGGTCCCAAATATCGAAATTGAGTGATTTTAAACAAATGAAAAATAGAACAAAGAAAAGAAATGAAAAATGAAAAAAACCAAAAAATTGAGAAAAATAGAAAACAATATTTAATTAATAAATTTAAAAACCAGATTCATTCGAAACGACAAGGTCTTTAACACTTTGGAAAAAAAACAAAAAAACAAAAAAAACCTTAAGCTTAAATTTTATAGGACAATTAGAGGTGTCAATAACTACAGTCTTAGCACAGGTCTTATGACATACTGGCGTAAAGCGGAAGTTCGATTTAAAGTCACCCATACAGAGATCTAGTCACTTAAGAGGAAGATGCAGTCATCAATAAATTAGGCTATGACGGTGGAAGGTAAAACTCAACGAGATTATCTACATAGAGGATTTGCTAAGAAAATGCAACAGATTAATTTGGCTGATATAAATATAACGGAAATAGTAATCAAAATAGGGAAAGACAATAAAAAAAAGACGGAAAATAAAACAAGTAAAAAAGATAGAATTGGTCTATAAGACCAATTCTTATAATACCCTAGAAGACTACCCGTATGTATTGGTGGAGACACATGCTTAGCGACATTAAAAAATACATTATAAAATGCCCAAAGTGCCAGAAGATGAAAGCATCTCCACAATATAAAATGCCAATGGTTGGTTATCACGGACATCGCAGAACAACCGTTCGACAAAGTTTATCTCGATATTGTAGGTCCATTAGAAGAGACCACATCAGGTAATAAGTACATCTTGACTGTTTAGGATAATTTGACAAAATTTGTCGACTGGTACGCAATACCTAATGCAGAAGCAGTCACAGTAGAGCAAGTTTTCTTTGGTGAAATCGTTACGCGCTATCGCATACCCAAAGGAATACTCACCGATCAGGGAACAAATTTCCTGAGTGAATTATTCAAAAGAGTATGTAAGCTTCTAAAGGTAAAGAAACTACAAGCTTCAACATACCACTCACAGTCTAATGGAGCACTAGAGCGTGCACATAGACCCCTGATAGAATACCTGCGAACAATCGTAGATGAACATCCCAAAACATGGGACCTACGAACCGCTGCATTCGTGTATAACAATAGTGTACACGAGGGTAATAAACTTACCCCAATGGACTGCCTATACGGCTTCACAGCGGATGTCCCATCAAATTTAAAACGGGATCCCGAACCCGTTTATAATCATGAGATCTATTATCATATACTGAAGTATAAGCTCCAAAAATCCTACGCCACGGCACGAAAGAACTTATTGGCAAGTAAACAGCGCTCAAAGGGGTACTACGATAAGACAGTACGGCCCCTAACTTTCCATGTAGGAGACAAGGTCCTCATCAAGAACGAAAGCAGAAAACATAAGCTTTCTCAAATCTGGGTTGGGCCTTAACAGGCAATCGCAATACCAAGCGATGTGAATACCACAATCAAAATTGGTAAGCGAATAGTAACGGCACATAATAATCGTTTAAAACCATATTTCGAGTAAGAGCATGTTGAACAAAAATCAACCAGGTTGACTTGAAATTCCTACTTCAGTGTCCATTAAACCTCATTTCAATACCTCCCCAGAAAGATTTGCGGTGGAGTCACTCCACTGCCCAGTTTAAAACAGCACAATGCAAGTACAAATATACTTAAAGGATTGTTTTGTTCCTCCGAATTGTCCACAGAAATGGCGCTAAAATTCATCATATTTGCCCTCTTCATCCAGTACACAGCAGGAGAAATCGCTGACAAACCCTATGTAATGACCCCGCTAAATGGCTCGGGTATATTTTTCGAGTACCTGGGAAATCTCATGGTATATCATGACACCTGGAATGTCCTCACCGAGATAGATTTGGATGAATTAGATGCCCAGATAAAGCTAGCAGAATATGTAGAGCACTTGGAGCATAAACTCTGCATAAATATAACAAACCCAGAAGACCTGTGTAACGTGCAGCAAGTACAACGCAAGTCCAGATCGCTATTTGACGGAATAGGCGGTGCCATGCACTATTTGTTTGGCACTATGGATAGTAATAGTGAAAAGGAGATATACAGCAGATTAGATGAAATTGAATCAAGCGCACAAGGCCGAGCCGAGCTAAAGAAACAACAAATTAGTGTTGTAAAAACTACTTTGGAAAAGATTCAAAAACCGCTGGCTATGTTAATAGACAGACAACAAAAAATAGCACACCAGATAAACGATCTCCACCATGTGGCCGATGACTTAACTAGGAGGCAACTAAGACAAGATATTATATCAAGCTTATTACTCTAAATCATCGAAGTCGAATATCGACAACAAGCCGTTCTGGATATAATAATGGCTAGTAGAACCAACCATATTCATCCATTCCTCCTGTCTCCACAAAACTTGCTACAAATATATCGCAAAACAACCTCGAATTGTCCGAATGATCAAAATTGCCTGCCTGTCCTATATCAGACAGCAGGAGCTCGGTCACTCCTTATGCAGAACAAATTGGTGGTGAGAATTACTATCCCAATTTTTAATCTGCCAAAAATGAGGCTACAACAGATTCGATTTCCTGACTTGTACCCAAGTCAGGAAATTATTCATTAATTCCAGACCCTGGTTATTCATACATAGCAAATAGCGCAAAAACTCAGGAATTTCTCTTATTGAAAGGCGAGGACATAAAAACCTACAAGAAAGTCACAAGTAATTTGGAAGAAAACACGTATGTAGACCACGCCTATAATCAAAGCGGCAACATCCAACGAATGTGCCATTAAATTATTATATAATCCTTTAAATGAAGTGCCCAAATGCAGGACCAGAGTACAAGTTCCCCAAAAGGACAGATTGATAAAACCAAAGAACATATAACTTAACAAGAAGCTTCATCTGGTCTCTAAAAATGCTCAAGTTGTATGGTTATTTGATGATGCGGTCGGGAGGTAATAGGCGGGAAGAAGCAAAGATTTGAGACTGAGACAATATTTCTGTTCTCTCTGTTCTCCGCCACCCCACAGCTGTACCTGTAAACACGCCGACGCCAGCAGCCATGCACAGTTTTGTTTTACTATGCTGCCGCTGCCTAGTTGAAGTGGCGAACCGGTTTTTCTATTAATTTATGTACCTACTCGAAAATTTTTCATATGAACTTTTTCACACATTTTTGTGGCCAAGGATACTTTAAAAGATCAATGACCTTAATTTAACCCTTTGGGTCACGGAAAATTCTTGTTTTTAAGAAAAATATAGAACTTTGGACAATTTGCGCCAAATTTTTGTATAGCAACCCTACAAAGGAGTTATCCGATTTGTCCCATTTCCGAACTAACAATATTTTATTGTACTAAAAACTTTTTTAGAATACGAAATCCTATACTACATATATATATATCCACTTCAAAAATCAAACATGCATAGATCGGTGACCATACGAAATTTTATACGGACATTCATCTAGGGTATCATAAGAATTGGTCGTAGACCAATTCTAGCTTTTTTACTTGTTCTTAATCATTATCGTCCAATAATATCGCCAACAAATTATCTATATCGAAAAACCCAAAAAAAAATTATTGGCTACCTACATTTATAAACATTTTTGCCCAGTCACACAATCGATGCAACTGACTGTGACTAGACAGCTTGTCGCCCACCAATTCTTATCCCATCCACTCATCTTACTATTCTCCCTCTGTTCTACTTCAATGCAATGTAAGTAAATGAAAATTCTTTCAAACAAAATAAAATATTATGGCTGGCATGGGGATGATGCGGAGCACAGGTACTGCCTTTGGTGCTGTGCTGGTGCTTTGACGATGATGATCGGCCAGCCGCCACTCACCACTGGTGACTGACGGCAGGCCGTCATTCAAAGCAGAGTTCGCATAAAATTTGTGAAAGCGGGTCGTATTATCACCACCGATGGATGAGTGGCGAATCGTTAACAAGCAGAGATTTTTCATACAATTTGTGAGAGCGGGTCGTAATGGAAAGACCCGCCATACAAAACTTTTCAATATATGAGATACGTATTCTTTCTGTTAGATGTTCTTTGATAAAACTGAACAAGGCCAATGCATGGCTATTCTCGTTCATCACCCCCACGATGTTACATATCGCGTGTCCAGATCACTTTGTGATCTCAAAATTAGAGGGGCGGGGGGTACTTGAAATAACGCAGCCATGTCAAGTGCAAATAGGTGAAAAGGTACTTAGGTACGAAGGGGAAAATACACACCCACTCAAAATTATTCAGCCGAAGCAGTTTCCAGAATAAGATCATTCTCAACCTAAATCTGGCAGAACTCTTACCAAAACCCCAAAACCACAGCTCCACACAAACTGAGATTTTACGGGAAACAATATCCATAAATCAATTTATACTGGCACTCACTCGTTGGAAGATTTCCAACACAAGTTAGACCAGTACAGTAATAAGGTATCGAGCAGAAACTCTCATATCCTGTCAACAACATCTATATCATTTACGAGCCTACTAGTACTGGTCATAATGATTGTTGTGGCAGTAAAATATCTACACCCTGTTGTCATCAAGATGAGAGAACAGAGAAATCAACCACAAGGTACAAACATGTACATTAAGTACATAGAAAAATGGTAATTAAAAACAAAAAGAACAAAAAAATGTACAAGCCTGAAGAATAGTAAAAATAAATAAATTAATTAAAACTAGAATTACTTAAAAGAAAACATGTAAAGAGAGTTAAATATAAAATTAAAGAAAAACTACCTTAAAAGTAGACATAAATAAATATGAAACTATATGTATATAAATGAAATACAACAAAAAAAAAGAGGGGTAGTATATAAATAAAGAAATAGTAAAATTTAATTTAAAATAATACGTAGTTAATAAGAAAAAAAAAATTTAAAGACAGAATAAGTTTCACAGGCAGGTACGTAACAAACGGTTCGTCGGATAGTAAAAATAATTACAACCAATTTCAATAGAAAAGACTAGGAATGATCGTTTTCACAGTATACGTAAAAATTTTAAATTTTTATATGATAGCACCAAGAAGGGGTTGCACGATTTAGCCCATTTAATAAGTTCCTATCAACTTACAGAACCCTGACTCAGAAACTTTGTTTCTGAGTGCCTGAGAGTACCGTTCGTGACAAAATAGTTTTAGGGTAGTAAAAGTGGATGGATTTACATAGAGTTTTTTTTATTTAGAATGAGTGAATGGGGGGAGGGAGCCTTCCGATGGGAAAAATTTTCTTACGTGTTGGGGGTTTTGGGGTGCGGGTGGTAAATACCACTCTTGGGGTTGTGCAATTTGGGCCGTGTGTGATATGAGTCGAGCGACGAGATTCGAGAGTCTATATTCGATGGTCGATACTCGAGAGTCGACATTCAAGAGTCGAGGTACGAGGGTCGAGCGTCGATATTCGAGATTCGACTCGAGATACAGGAGTGGGGGTCGAGATTCGAGAGTAGAGTTTCGAACGTCGAGAGTCGAGTGTATAGAATTTACGACTAAAAAATAGAAAATAGAATATATTAAGAAAACTTTTAAAATAAATAACTTTTGTAAATAAAATGCACTCAAAAGTAAAAAATAATTTTTTCTTTCTCTGTGATATACACAAGAAAAGTTTAATTGCAAAATAAGAAATGCTAGAATTTAGATTAAATCTTAAAAGTTTGGGCATCAATTGCAGTTAGACAATTGTGATTATAGTTATGGATACCCAAACTTTTAAGATTTAATCTGAGTTCTAGCATTTTTATACCCTAGATGAAATCTGTAGGGTATACTAAGTTTGTCATTCCGTTTGTAACACACAGAAATAATGATGGTAGAGCAAAATGGACACCCACGCATAATATTAAAAGTTATTGTGATTTTTGCACGGCTGTCTGTCCGTTAGTCTGTCTGTTCGCACTATAACTCGAGAATGCGTATACTTTGAGAGCTGAAATTTTGTACACGGACTTTAAAAAAAGTAAAATTAAGTTCAAAAATGAGACAAATCGAGCAACTCCTTCGTGGGGTTGCCATACAAAAATTTCGCTTTGCACTATATATTTGGACACTGGCTGAGAACGCGACGACATAGAGGGCTGAAATTTGGTACATTGTGTTTTTATAGTAATAGCAAATAAAATTTAAAATATGGACTAAATCGGGCAACCCGTTCTAGGTATTGCCACATAAAAAATTAGGCTTTTTACATATACTATGAAAGAAACTAGTCCTAAAAATTTTTATTGTACTAAAAATTTCTTCAGAATACGAAATCATATAAAATTGGTTATTATCATTTTGTCTGTCCGGCGACCGTTCTAGAAATATATGTGAAAAACCACTTCAAACATCAAACTTGCATAGATCGGTGACGATACGAAATTTCATATGGGCATGCATCTAGGAGGGTATCATAAGAATTGGTCTTAGACCAATTCTAGCTTTTTTACTTGTTAATTTGCAATTAAGCTTTTCTTGTGCATATCACTGAGAAAGAAAACAATTATTTTTTACTTTTTAGTGCATTTCATTTACAAAATTTATTTATTTTAAAAGGTTTTTAATATATTTTATTGAAATTTTATTTACTATTTTAATGTATGTATGTAATATACAAATATATAGTATGGCAACCCCACGAAGGAGTGGCCCGATTAGTCTTATTTTTGAACTTATTTTCCTTTTTTTTTTAAACCTCGTGTGCAAGATTCCAGCTCTCTAAGTAGACGCGTTTTCGAGTTATCGTGCGCACATGCAAAAATTCAAATAACTTTTAATATTATGCGAGTTAGATCAAGGTGTGATTCTTACGAAATAGAAGAGACCAATTTTCAGGAAATTCTATAGAAATATGTGAAATTCTAAAGAAATTTGTGAATTATGAACTTCTTGTTAATCGCTGGTATTTCTTTTTGAAGATAATTTCTTTTTTATTTATTATATATACATATATATATATTTTACTTTTTATTTGTTCTTGTTTTCGATTATATTTCCAACCTCTGTCTGTGAAATTTCTGACTTTGCGGAAATAATTAAGCAGTACTTACCATCTGGTGCATTTTCGTCGGACTCGACTTATTCTCTGCGTGGGCTCAAAGTTTTCACCGACCAGGTACATTGGAACTCAAAACTTTTTCCGTACATCATCAATTTTTTATTCAATCGCCGTCACTGATAATGGCGACTTGTAAAGTCTGCTCCTTAAAGTAATCATAGGACGTGGTTGCTTGTGACGGTATATATGGTTAATCTTTCCACTCTTCTTGCTTGAAGCGGAGCTCCAGAGCACCTACTTCTGTACTTACAACCTGCAGCAAATGCTCGGATATAAAGCCCTGCCACATATTAAGGTTTTTAAAAAGTTTTACTGAACGTCTTGATTCTTTCTCTACCGTTCAGTCTCTCATTGCGGATAAAATTAATAGTTTATACATGAAATGGGCTGGTCTCGAAATGTTTTCCGATGACATTAATGTTTTAAATGGTAAAATTGACAACCTGTTTAAACTCGTGGATGTATTGAGCATGAATGCAAACACACTCCTTGAAAAGTCGCATAACCTATCTTTAAAGATTCAAAATTTGTCTGACTCTCTGGTTGATATGCATGCAGTATTTGCCAAAGACTCACCATCTGCGTCTCAGAATTCCACAACACGTTACTTATCCCAGTAATCGAAGGTGTAGTTTAAGGCGTGTTTAAAGCGATATCAGGTTTTGCTCATCTGGTGTTTCCGAAAACTCGAGATTAATCAGCTTCATGGCGACTGATGTCAAGAAATTGACTCCAGTGGATAAAGAACTGTCTGACTCTCAACCATCACATCTCGTTCAGCAATGAGTAGACTCTAACCCTCCGGTACCTAATGCACATAGTCGTAAATCCGCTACAAAGCAGAAGAACTGCCGTAGACCCCACCATAGTCCCCACGAGGCGATTCTTTCAAACCAGGACTCTGTTCAATCTGCAGCAAGCTGTGATCCAGTTCTCGTTACATATGCTTCTGTAGCTGAAATTAGGGAGCGTTCCACTGTAGTGAATGATACTTCATCTGTGTCCTCTTTAGGAAATGGGATTAGTGCCCCTTTGAGAACGGCACCAAAACCTGCGAGTGTTTTAGTCACCCGTTTCTCTTCAGAAACGATGTGTGAGGACATATTGAAGTATTAAGTCCAAGAATATCGCAACTGGTGGTATTTCTTGTCAAAAAATTAGTAAATCCTCTAAACCTGTCCCATCATTCGTTCTAACTGTGTCCGCGGATGAGCAGCATAAGTTATTGGATTCCACATTTAGGCCCTCTGGCGCTTTTACTAAATTGTTCGTACCTTCTGGGCGCCAACATAAAAATACAGCTAAAATAAGCAGCGATATCCCAGAAAACTCAAATCGCTTTACCTTTACTATCAAAACCTAAGAGGGATTCGAACTAAACTACAGAAATCTTCAGATCTCGATTTTTTTTCGATATAATTGCTTTCACTGAAACATGACTGCATCATGGTTTTCGCGATGCTGAAATCTTTGACAATTCGTATCAAATTTTGGCATAAGTCGATCGTTAACGAGTGCAACCGATTTTCTTCAAACTTTGCGAATAACTTACAATTCGCTTGCAAATTACAAATATCACATTTATTTTTCGCGGAAACTATTACTTTCCGAGATATTTCACTTTAAAATCGCGAACTTTGCACTGCACACCGCCATACAATTTCATAACAAATATTCTTCATCTTCTTTTAAGTAGTAAGGAAATGCTCTTATTGGTGGGTATATACATACCTTCCCAACATTCGGGTTTCCAGCATTGCGTTTTTTATTCATTACGAGTATTCAGTTGATGTTCAGTAAAGCAGCATTTAGTTAGAATGGAATAGAAAAACATAGGAATCAGAAACCAATCAGTTATGATTATGAGTTCTCGGATTCCACGATTCGCCGTATGAACAAATTCAATACATTCCACTTTCCCACACTTTAAAAATATTTCAAACTTAAAACATTTATTTTCCAACATTTTAACCACGATCTAATTACAGCTTTGTCCAACATATTTCTCATGAATATATCCTGTCTTGTTGTTTTTAGCGATCATTCATTTGTGTACGTGCAATATGTAAAGACGATTTGTACAAGATAATTATAAACGAATAATTAATTTAGTCTAAACTTAAGTTTTGATGATAAGGGTTAGGCAAAATCTGACCTGGGCAACAGAATTAATAAATCAATATCTTAAACAATAAAGATTGTTTTTATTTTTCGAACCCTTACGATATATTTAATTAGCGCAATCGGTAGGATTGCTTATCAAAAGATTGGAAATCCAGTGAAGTAAGGAACCAATTGATTAAATTTAAATTAATCGAAAGTTTATGCATTTGTGTAATTAAGTGTTCAAAGGTAAATACAAGCCAAATTGTGGAAATTACACACATCTACCAAGTGCATCAATATTGTCAAATCAAATTGTGGAAACCAAATTGTCTGTAATATTTAGTGAGTGTGAAACGGAAAAGAAAGATTTTTTTCTTCCTCTTTTGAAAGATTTAATAATAAAGGCGACAAGGAAAGTACAACTGTTATCGTTTTATGAGGAATTGCAGACATAATATCTTGGACATAAGGCTAAACTGCAATTGAAGTAAAGAACTTACGATTTTGAACGAGACTGAGGTTTACTTACGAAAAATTGATATTTTTAGCCTAAATAGATATCACATTCCGTAAGGGTTATTATCTTCATATTTAATGCTTTCAATTTTAAAAACTGGTAAAGCAAACAAAAATAAAAAAATAGTAGAATTTGATTTAATTGAAATTTTGTCCTTCTATTAATTCGCAGTCCGTAATGACATTTTAAAAAGTGATAAAAGTGAAAAGATTAACAAATGGAAGTTGATTTAATCGAAGATTTGTGCTTTGCATTAATTCGCAGTACCATTTTTATTCCATTTTAATTTTTACATTACACTTTTAATCATTTAGTATTAATTTAATTGTTTGACACATCACTTTCTTACGGAATGAGCGATTCTTATACCTTTATTGACTGGAACTTGGCATTTAAACTTAACGAAAGTTCCCCTCCGAGGAGTTACAGTTAACGTTGGTTAAATTTAAAGTGCAGGTTCGCTTTACGTAAATAACATTACTTACGTTTACGTAAATTATAGTTGAGCCTATAAATCGGAGAATGGAGAATGAAATGGCAAGAAACATGATTGAGCAACAAGAAGCTCGGATCGTAGCACTTCAAGTTAGAGTTGAACAATTAGTTGCAGCCGCAGTACAGCAACCAGTGCCTGCAAATCCCCAAAACCAGTTATACCCTAACAACGGAGCAATTTTTTCAACTATGTAAACAAATAGAAGTTTCAATAGAAAAGATGAGTATACGATGCAAGCATTCATCAGTTCAGTAGAGCGGACATTCTAACTTTGTCGGGATATACCAGAATCAAGAGACTATGCTATGGGCATCATCATTAATGATAAAGCTCAAGGTGAGGCAAAGAAATGTATTCAACGTTTAGGAGAAAATGTACAAAACAGATGGGCAAAAGTGAAACGGGAGCTTAAACTACATTTCCGTCCAAGACAGGATCACGCAGAGTTGCTGAATCAATGCAGATGTTTAAGAATCAGTACATTAAGAGAACTTTTCGATAGCTTTAGGGAAATAAACTTTAAATTGAATGAATTGTATGAATTTGACGAGGCAAGACACCCCACATATCACCCTAGTAATAATAGTCATTTAGATATTTAGTAGACATAGTTAGTAGTAGTAAGGTGCATGAGGTAATATACCTAAAAATTCAACAATAATCGAAGTGTACATAGGTTAAAGCTGTTGGATAATGAAATGCAGTAGATTTTCGGAACAGAAAAAATAAAATAAACTATTCCAGAAACTATAATACTAACAAAATCGAAAATTGTTCTAATAATAAATTAAATAAAGAAAAGATTAGTAGTAGTGGAAATAGTTTCAATAGGAACATATCTAATTTTAATAGTGATAATTTACCTAATCACAGGAAAATCAATCGTAGATACAATGAATATAACAACTCTCATAGAAGTGATAGTAATAATTACAGAGCCCAAGTTAACTATAACAATCCGGGCCAATATGCAATCGAAATAAAAATTATAATTCGTACCAACATAGCCAAAATTTTGAACAGGCTAGGAATCATCCTATACCTGAGACAATCGCGATCAAGACGTAAATTTTCATTACGGTCCTCGGAACCAAGAATTCCAATAATAATCATAACGATAGGTAACCAAAAGGTTAAATGTCTTGTTGACACTGAGTCAGCTACATGTGTCATCAAACCAAATATCCTCGCTGAGTTCTCTGAAGAGACTTTAAGCGAACCTGCTTACTATTCGACCATCAACGGTATCAACAAAATTACAAGCAGGATATTAATCCGAATACCAAAAGAGTTTGAACTCTTTGGAACTGTAACGTGGTAAATAATTAACTTAAATGGTAGAAGCTATGATGCAATTATGGGTTCAAATCTTCCTAGTACCTTTTAAGGCCAAAATAGACACGGAAAGAAAAAATATTGAAATAAATAATAACAAAATTTTGTTTGAAGAAAATAATTATCCATTCATTATTAGAGAAATATATACGCTAAATGACTTAAATATTGACGAGAAAGACCAAATAATCCAATTACTAAAACGGAATGAAGTTTTATTTTTTAAAGAGCGCGATAAACTAACCCCAACACATGAAATTAAACACGAGATGATTACTTCTACCGAAAACCCAGTTTATTCTAAAATATATAGATACCCTCAAGTTCACGAGAAAGAAATAGAGCGTCAAATACAAGAAATGCTGGAACAAGGGATCGTTAGGGAAAGTAACTCCGCATACAAAATAGCCCATTATGGGTTGTACAAAAAAAAAACAGATAATTCTGGTTAGAAAAAGTGGAGAATTGTCATCGATTACACAAAACTAAATCAAGTTATTGTAGAGGACAAATTCCCCATTCCCAATATCGAGAATATACTAAACAAACTTGTTAGGGCACAGTACTTTACTACCTTGGACTTGACCAAGGGTTTCCATTAGATTTTGATGAAAGAATGTGATAGAAAAAAAAACGGCATTTTCAACCCCACTTGGACATTACGAATATTTAAGAATGCCGTTTGGTTTGAAAAACGTCCATCATCCTTTCAAAGATTGTTGAATATATAAACAAAATACGTATTGTGTGCTTGGACGACATCCTTATATTCAGTATATATGTATATAAGATAGAAGTAACACAAGAATTAAATCTACCAACCACTCAAAAACAGATAAAATCGTTATTGGGCATAGCAGAGTATTATAGGAAGTTTGTTAAAGATTATGCAGAAATGTCCCATGGTTAAATATTTAAAAAAAGAGTCGAAAGTCAATCCAAATGATCTTAGTTACATTACGGCTTTTGAAAAACGTAAAGAAATAGTCACCAGGCACCCCATTCTAAGATATCCTGATTTCAACAAAAGATTCAAGCTCATCACAGATGCCAGTAACTTAGAACACTCAAAGATCATGAGAAACGGTACCCAGCTATCGACAAGGAATTATTAGCTGTAGTATGGGTAACCAAGTACTTCCGACTATATCTATTTGATAAATCTGCAAACAGATCACCAACCAATCAAATGGTTGTAATTGAAACATACAGGTAAAGATATCAATCCCCGTTTACAAAGATGGTTGATTCAGTTAGGTGAATACGATATAAAAATCGAATACTTTCATTAAGGGAAAGGAAAATAAAGTTGCCGACTTTATCAGCCGAATCAATACAGAAACAAACGAAATTAACATATTCGAGGCAAAAAATTCTTAATAGAAATATGAAAGCTTTGAGTAGTAATTACTTTGAAGAGAAGTCAGAAGATTAAACTGATACTGAAAATCTGAGTATTACTTCAGAATCAGTAGAAATACAAACTATTCAGACTCACTCACAGGAAGACATTCTTAGTAACCACATACTTGCACTCGATACTGTTGTTAATAGATTTAAATTACAACTAATATTTGTAGAAGAAAAAGAGAGAGAATTGGAAGAAGTATTTGGTAATAGGAGATATACAAAAACGATTTAAAACAGCAGAAAGATATATTTAGAAGATGCAAAATAGGCATATATTCCCAATTGAGCAATCAGGAATATGATAGATTCCAAAGGAAATTAATAGAATTATATCCTAACAATTATAATTAGAGCATTCTCATTAATATATCTTGCCTTGCCGTTCTTAGAGATCACATTTTATTTTTATACGTGACAATATGTAATGACAATTTGTACAAAATAATTACGTAAGTTAGTCTAAACTTAAGTTTTGATGAAAAAGGTTTGAAAAAAAGCTGACCTCGGTAACAGAATTAATAAATCAATATATTAAATAATAAAGATTGCTTTTATTTTTCGAACCCTAACGATATATTTAATTTGCGTGGGTGTTCAATACATTTGCTCGAGCAGTATTATTTCTATGCGTTACAAACGGAATGACAAACTTAGTATACCCTATGATTTCATTTAGGGTCTAAAAATCTCGGCTCCTATGAACTATACAAGAATACAAAATTCCGGAATAAAATTTGAATTTTTTAAATCTTGGGACACAGCTAATAACATTTTTACGCGATTCTTGTATTTTCCATAATTTTATTGTCCTGTATACTTGTATTTCACTAGATCCTAATGATTAGGCTGGTGGCTTCTAATAAAACTATTTGCCTTTTCCTAGTCAGGTCGCTTTCTAGGCACAGTCAATGTTTATTAAGACCAAAAATTATTTCACAAAAATTTTAAATATTTAAAAATCGTCAATCCTTAGAGCAGTACGTCGCTTTTCTCATACAAATTGGTTGTGCGCTGCGGTTATGTTAATTCATATTCTCAGCCGGATTATGTCCAAATAAAAATTCATCAAAAACTCAATCTTTTCCTTTGGATAATAGAAATTTTATTCAAATATTTACAAGGTTGTCGACGAAATTTTAGAGATTAAGGTTTTAAGAACACAAAAAAGTAGCAAGTAGATATAAAAGGACAAATTCGTTCTATAGAAGCAATTGGGAAATATTTTAAATATTTTTTTACAAAGAAACTGGTACTCACCTTATCTTCGGCTTCCTCGGCACGTTCTTCAGCTTCAATAACTCTTTGTTCAAGCTCCGAAAGCTGCGAAAAATAAAAAAAATTAAATTGTATAATTAAATTTCTCCAAATTAGAAAGGAAAGATTTTTTAATGAACTTAATTATTTAAATGAAAAAAGGAAATTAACCCCAGACACAATTTCCAAATATTTGAGACAACAACCGAAAAATAGTAACTACATGTATCAAATATAAGCAAAAAGCTTTAGAATGAAGCTACTGCTATTAGTCTTACAGTGGCAGCACATTCGTAAAAGTTCTGGCGACAAACAACAAACTTACGAACTAGAGCTTTTGCATTCCCTAGGGAACTTCAATCAATTTATTCTGATGGGCGAACGAAAGCGTTCTTCCATTTATTTTCTTCCCCCTTGCAGACATTCTGTAGACTTCCTTCTTGTATCTATATTCCGGATATTTTTTTTTAGTATGGGCCATGCTCCTGTCTGCCTTTTGGGATTTTTCTTACCCCAGTATTTCGTGTGCGGTTGTGTTTTTCTGACCGGGCGGCACGGCTGCAATATATTTCTGTGTATTTTCCTTCTAAATCCTCACCAATATCTGGTTCACTGGGTCCCTTCCTGATTGTGGAATTGGTGGTGGTGCTGCTGCTGCTGATCAATAAAGTGATTTATGCGCGAGGAGTGAAGCAAATAAAACTTAGGAGGCGGCCTGTAGATATATATATATATATATATATATATATATAAATATAGACACACATAGACAGCAGGGAAATAAAAACCGAAACAGGAAGGATCCTGGCCGGACGGCCAAATAATGGCAGGCATTTAAGTCGAAGAGGCCCGTCCGTCGTCACTAATGAATTTGATTCGCAAAATTATTTTCCTGAGGAGATAAACGATTATGGGAGCTCAGGAAGGAGAAATAAAGCACAGGACACTATGGGAATTGTTTGGGATTGTGTTTTTAGTAGAGTCGATAAAATTAGTGAATTAAATAAATAAATAAATTCCGTTAGTCCGCACGAGCTCGTTTGTTTGTTCGTTCTGTTGTAGTTGAGATGGAATTTAACCTTGAAGGAAAGTCTTTTTCTTGTTTAGCAAGTCATTGAAAGTAATGCGAAGAGTCGAATTTAAAGGAACTACTGCCATAAGGTCTCTAATTACAGCTGTTGTGATGATATCGAATGTTGTGGAGTTGAAGGAGTATTGACGAGGGGGGGGGGGGGGGGGGATTGCAAGTAGCTTTTAATGAAAATTAAAAATTTGATTTTTCTTAGGAACATGCTGATAGTCAGTCATCAAGCCTATTAATCTTAGTCAGTGTGATGGTTCTGTTCAAAGCAGCAAAATGAGACACCTACTCAGTATAGAAAGAAAACTAATAGTGAAATTAAAAACTTAGAAGGCAATAATGAAGATAAAGGTTGGAATATGAGGAGGGTAAAAAATTATTGTGCGTTGAAACACCTTGTGAAATACAAGTTAGGCAAGAATACTAGAATTAACCGCACTAAACTATACCACTTGTGCATTGAAAGTTTATTTACCGTGGATTGTACAGGCTAGCATATCAATAACCTTAAGGCTGGGTCGTTGCCCTAAATTGGACAGCCGGTGCACAATTCGCAATATGAAGCGGGGTGTTAAGATTTTTGAATAAATCGCAAATTGATTAATGGAATATTTATTTAAACACTTAAGGCAACAAAACAAGGTTTTATAATTTTTAATTTTGTCCCCCAGTTTTTAATGAAAATGATTTAAAAATGAAAATTAAATGATTTTTTTTTTAATTTCTCATTTCTCTGGTTTGCGGAGCGGGGCTGCCACAAATTTGAACTATATTAAATAAATTTTTAACATAACCTTTTTGAAATTAATAAGCAGAAAATAACGCTTTCCGATTTTTTTAAATTCTACTTATTTTTATGAAAATTTGATGCAATAGATTGCTTTCTTAATGGGTAAAATGCAGGTAAAGCAATCTATTGCGTTAAATTAATCAATTTGCGATTTATTGAAAAATCTTAACGCTTAGCCCCATCCTGCGAATTGTGCACCGAGCTGTCCTAGGTTAGGACAGAAAATTACGTTTTATTTATTTTTTTTCCATTATATAAAGGATTGTTCCGAAAAATGCTCATACTACTTGGATGGATGCATTAAAGAAAGGTTGGGTTCTTACCAGGAAACCTGAGTTTAGGTTCGGTTTTTCTTACAGTTTTTTCGTTGCTATGTTGGTGTCATCATTATCAAGTAAAATCCGATTGTGTTGGTAATCTGCTTAAGTCACATTGGTGGGTATTAACTAGTCTTGCGAAAATCCTAATAATGGAGGGATGAATCTCTCAGAACTTGCTCCAAATCATGAAAATTTATCCAGTTTTTATATATTGACACTCATAAAACATAGCCCTTTTTGTACTGAGAGAGAGCATGTTCAAAATGATTTCACACTCCCAATTTGGGTACGAGCAGATGATTTTTCTCTTTTTTCTATCTCAGAATTGACTTGACTTCAGTCTGGAGGACGATGGCAAGGTTTTAAGAACGTATGTTTCCACATCAAAAAGATAGTGTTATCCACTGAGTTGGAGTCATTTTTGTTAAAGCTGAAGTGTGACAAGAAGTGAAGTGAAGAGTATGATTCCCATTCTATTCTAACTGAGATTGCTGCCTTGAAGTAGTTGGTGATTAGCGTGGTATCAAGGGGATGATTTGTGCTAATATCAGATACAATAGACGACACAAATTTAAATATGGACTCATGTCGAAATCTCACTACAATGTCTTACTTATTAGTATGTAGGTACATGTTATTTGTATGCGTATGCGCAACTGACCTAAACTTGATGGGCTTGGCTGAGACTTCATCCTACCGCTTCTATCAGGATGATCATGAAATTTCAGATCACCTGCTCTACCATTGCGAAGCATTGGCCAACCGGAGATTACTACACTTATAAGATACTTTTCCTCGACCACATTACGTGTGGAATCTCAATCCCAGAATGGCTCTGGACTTATTAAATGTAGAGAATAGAAGAATTTTTAAAAATAAAAGTTCTTAAAAATTCTTCTATTCTCTATCTTGACCGATTCTAGCAAGTGAGGGTTCGATTCCCGTCAGGGAAAAATAAAATTTATTAAATGTCTTAACCTAAATTGGGAGTAAATTGAACGAGGTTCACAATATATCTTTCAGGTCGCAGTTAATGCGAAATTAACGCCTGCTCACCCCTCCACAAATCTAATCTAATGAGGTTTAAAGTAAAGAAGAAGGAGCACGCTAGGTAGATACATTTCCTAGATAGTGTACTACTTCTGCGATCCGCGTAGTAAGTTAATACGTCGCATTAACTTACTGCTAATTTGATGTTTTCAGGTGCAGTCGTGTGTTTGTTTAAGTGCTGTTTAGTTCAGTTACTAAGCTAAGTTGCATGCCTAGAATGAATTTGAGTAGGTCAGAGATCTAAAAATAGTCGAATACCAAAGAACTTGAAAATACCGCGGACTCGGAGGAAATTTCGATGGAACTTGACCAATATCTTCCGATGATAGGGAATTTCAGAGATTTCCATCACACTACAGGAGCTTCATTGGTTTTAATTAGCCTATTTTAATCGTGGTAAGGTATGTCTTCTCTTCTTGGTCGGTAATTTCGAGAGGATAAGTTCCTGTTTATGAGGATGTATTAACATCACCACACCAATCGAGAAAGTATTCATTCAACAAATATTCAAGCACTCGACAAAAATATTGGGACTCAGTCTCCATTACTATGCAGAAAGAGTTTGGGTTCTCATGTACATCACGGGAATTAATTCAGAGGTTCAAAGTAATTATTGAAAATTCCAGTGAGATGTGAGCATAACAATATAACGTTCGCCGACAATTTGAGTGATGTGGATTCCATAAGAACACCCTGACAATACATCAAGACAGATTTTGTAGCAGAGCTCAGACAATTATGCTGCTCACGGAAGAAGCAGAAGGTGGATGTCTAAAATGGAATAAAATTGAGGTTTTACATTGAGGCGATCCTGTGCCCAACGAATGGTTACAGAATCTAGTAACACAAGAAAAATCCATTTTTCCAAAAATCTGGTAAAATTGCACAAAACTGGTTTCTCTCAAGTCTTCAACTTTACATCCACAGACTTCAGAAGTAACGGGGGAATATTTTATAGGGAAAAATTACTGTGCTCGGTTTTTACCTTCCAGAAATCAAGCGTTCATTGAAAGAAATTTTCCACACTTTTCTTCTGAAAATCGTTCGAAATAATTTGAGCACACCTTCTTCTTCATTCACCATTCTTTCCTTACTAAAATTCAACAGAAGTAATTCAAATAAATTCCATGGGCCATGGGGCGAATACATTTGAATTTGGGGTCGAAATTTTTCCTCACTGTTCATTTAGCTATATTCAGTGGTTTCGATGAACAGTTACAATAGCAAAGGAATAGACAGTATGGTGGGTCGTCTTGAGGCTCGTGTATTTGACATACTGAGTTCTGTTACTGACACTCCGCCCCCTTTTATAAAATATGTTAAAGCAACAACTAAAAATGGGGGACCGTAGTCAGGGATTACCGACCGGTATTCAGTTTGGAGGTTTCCAGTTGAAAAACTTTAGAACATTTCTATGGGAAGGACGTAGAGGAATATAGAAACTTTGTTGGAGTTTGTAATGATTCGTTAACGAAACACTTTATAAGAATATCGAGGTATCATGTATGTAGGTACAATCTGTATAATATATGGATGACTGGCAAGTTGCTATCAAATCTACAAAATGTTTTTTTTAGGGTTGAATGGAGTCTGTAAACTACAGCAACAACAATAATTACAACAACAAACAGCGACAGAACACTTGGTTGCATGTTAATTCTTCAAATTACACAGTTTAGTTGCGGCTCATTGTTAGACGTTTACGTTAACTGGAACTCATGAATTATGGATGGCGGGGCGAATATGAGGCAGACAAAGTGGTCCATCTTATTGTCGACAGAGGAGACCCAGAAACCTTGTAAGGGACTGGGGCTATAGCTAGCTAATTTACTGAAATACTTAGGATGAAATGGGAATATATGAATAAACATAGCCCAATAATTTTATGATGTCATGTAGGACTGTCTACGCACGGTGGTAATGGGTAGGACGAATATTTTACAAGGAACAAAACAGACATATCTAGGTATAATGATGCAGAGAATTTCAGGACTAAGAAAAATTTGATTCATGTAGGTAGTAATGAAGTATTCGTATTAGGTATGAGTAGGAATGTTGTGTGTATGTAACTATATCAACAGTAGAAAAAAAGATTTGATTAAAAAACAAACAAAAACAAAAAAATTTATAAAAACGTGAATTGTCTGAAAGTGGGCTTATATTCGTCTTTGTAGAAATCAAATAAGTAAAAAACGAGTTTTCAAACAAAACTGAGGCCAAGCCGCATGAAAAAGTAGAAAATAAACTTTTCTTCACACACGGAGGTGGACTCAGATTTTTTGATTGGGACATTTCTCTTAAATATTCTTTCTCTTCATGAATCAAATCACTCATTACCTCTGATTGATCATATTGAAATATATCGGTGATTGTCAGCGAATTAAAATCTGAGTCCACCTCTGTGTGTGAAGAAAAGTTTATTTTCTACTTTTTCATGCGGCTTGGCCTCAGTTTTGTTTGAAAACTCGTTTTTTACTTATTTTATTTTCTGCCTTTTTCACGTTAACTAAATTGGAAAATTCTGCATTTTTCCTGAAACAGATTTATCACTAATCATAACGGTGAAATTTTTTCCGATGATTTTCCTGCTTTTCCGGGTTTTCCATGGAGTTTTGCACAAAATCAACTTTATGCAACTCATTTCGCTCGCTGTCTTAGGTTGCAAAATGCTCAAACGCTTCCTTGGTCGGAAAAACTCCGGAAAAGCGTTTTACATGAATTTTCCTCGATTTTTTCTGCAAGTTTTCACTATTGTCGGACAGAAAGTAATGATGCCAGTTGATAGGGAACTTGATCTTGCATAATTTAGAAAACTTTTTCACCGGAAAATTTTCCGGAAAAGTCGGAAAATTCCGGAAATTTTTTTTCGAAAAATCGGAAGCTCTGCATTTTTCCTGAAACGGATTTAGCACTAATCAAATTTGTACCAAATTTTCAAATGATTTCTCCCGATTTTCCGGATTTTCCATGGAAATTTCCGGGTCAAATTGATAGATTCAATTGTCACGCGACATGAACCTGTGTGCCAAATTTCAGCTCGCTTTGATGACGAAAAGTGGGTCTACAAGAGTGTCGAAAATGGTAAAAAAGAAATATATAAATAGACAGACAAATTCGTGTACGAGTTAAAGGGAAGGGCTGGCCTCAAAAACGCAAGCTCTTTAGACATTAAAAGCCTTCCATTGGCTGAGAGCTAGTATGGGGTCATCCGATTCAATATGTCAATACAAAATCGCTGTGTTCTTTATTCACTGAATTTTGTAACTGATCCAGCTTACCGTATTGAAACTAGATATCCTGATTTTCTTTGGTTTTAGCACTATGGAAAAATTGTAATTCTTACTGTTTTCCAAAAAATACATACATATGTACATTGATTTGCAATGAAATTCTCTGAAATTGCTAAATTATACAGAACGGGAAATGATAGTACTCCTTTAGACAAACAAAAAATTATATGGCAGGGGAGGGGCATATCAACGGAGTTACAGGGTGATTAAGAAAATATGCTAGGTTTTCACAAAATAGAGGGTGTATGGTCACCGTCAAGAGCTCATTGTATGCAGAGTGGCCTTTCCAACGAATCCTCAACTAGCTATGCAGCTGCATACTCCTCTCCTCTCAAGTGGTCTAAACTAAAAATTTCGGTTTTTCTACCTTTTTTTGAGTTTGACCACTGTTTATTTACAAAAAGTTGGTTAACATAACTTTGTTTTTCTATAAATTGTAATCTGTGGGCTCTCTCTTTAATTTAAACTATTACACACTATATGATATCTGCAGCCGTTAAACAGTTATTATCTCATAACCTATTCAGCTCATCCCGAAATTTGAAGATATATTTTTAAAATGACGTCGTCACTAAGGGAACAAATTATCTTTGAGAAGTTCTTAAATCCAGGGTGGATCACAAATAATTTTAATATATAACAAGTAAAAAAGCTAGAATTGGACTAAGACCAATTCTTATGATACCCTAGATCAGTGTTTTTCAACCTTTTTCATTAAGGGCACCCCTGACTGAAAAATAAAAAATCGTGGCACCCTTGACCAGAGGCGGATCTAAAATCTGAACGCTGTATTAGGGTCCGGAGAGGGGACTCTTTCACCGGGGGAACGTGTCCAAATCAGAATTTAAGTCCATTGAATTTTGTCGAAATGCCTACATGTAAAATAATAGTCTCGCTATTGTTTTTTAAAACTAGTTTTATTATCAAATTACAAAAATAAGTAAATAATATTAATTTTAATTAATTCGAGATCTGAGCTTGACGTGATGAGCAAATTTTTTTAATTCTGGGCGGAATATTGGAGAGGCACACTCTAATTTCTTCTTCGATCGTTTGCAAACGTTCCCTTTTATTATTTTTGATGGACGTAAGAGCCGAAAATCCAAATTCACACAAATATGAAGTCGAGAATTGCAATAAGTTTGTGAGAGCTCTTTTAGCTAATTGAGGATACTCTGGCTTTATGTGTATCCAAAATTCATTAATATTCAGTTCTTTATATTTCAGTTTTAAATTGCCATCATTCTTTAATTCAATTAGTGCTTCTTGCTCTTCAAGGTTTATCTTTACTTCATTAACGTCCACAATGAATGGATTTCTTATCCAATCGTAATCCTCAACACGTAAAGAAGGAAAGTAGTGACTTATATTATTGAGTAAGATTTGTATATGTTCCGAAATAAGAGGTATTATTTTAACATTTGTCATAGTAGAAAACTGTTTAAACATGCTTACATTCCCTTCTTTTACTTCTCTTAACCATAAATTTAATTTATCTTGCAAACTCTTGACTTTGTCAGTTGAAGACAGAATATTTTCTTCTTTGCCTTGCATACTTGTATTTACCGTATCCAATATTTCAAATATATCTACCAAGTATGCTAATTTGCTGCACCAATCACGACTAGAAAGCAGGCAACAAAATTCTTCTCTATCTTCCGTATTAAAAAATAAATTCATTTCATTTCTCAATTGACATACGCGAGTTAACACTTTTCCACGTGATAGCCATCTGGATTCTGTGTGCAGCAGTAGAATTACATATTTTGCCCCAACCTCTTCACACAAAGCCGCAAATAGGCATGATTTAAGTGGTCTGCTTTTTATGAAGTTTACCATTTTTACTACTGCATCCAGGACAGATTTTAAGTCGCTGTTTAGGGTTTTTCCTATAAGGACTTCACGGTGAAGAAAACAATGTGTTGTTATAATATTAATGTTACGTTCTTTAACCAGGGCAATAAACCCCTTTATCGAACCGACCATGCAGGGTGCACCATCTGTACAAATTCCGGTACATGATTCCCACTTTAATTCATGCATTTCTAGATAGGAATTTACTGTATTAAATATATCTCGGCCTGTAGTTGTTTTCTGAAGTTCCTTATAACACAAAAATTCATTCACTATTTTTTCATTGTGAATAAATCGAATGAAAACAAGAAGCTGAGCTATATTGGATATATCTGTTGATTCATCGACTTGAATTGTAAACATATCGCTTTTTTTAATGGAAGTAACTACATTTTCTTCTATATCTCTTGACATATCTGTAATTCGTCTGCTGATTGTATTATCGGAAAGAGGAATTTTTTTAACTTCATTTTCTGCATCAGTACCGAACATTGTCCTTACTATAGCTATACAGGACGGCAAAATTATTTTTTCTGCTTCAGTATGCGGTTTCATATTTTTCGCAATTATTTCGGCAACTAAATAACTAGCTTCCTGGGCTTTATCAGATAGTTTTACCATTTTGGTAAAAGTTGCGGATTGTTTTTCTTGGGAATTTAAACATCTTTCAAAATTAGATCTAGGTTTGTCCGAAAGATGTATGTGCTTCTTAAATAAATGTCTTTTTAATTTGCTGGGTGCCATTGCTTCGTTAGCCAACGTATCATCACAAACTGCACATTTTGGCTTTGGAAAGTATTTATCCCCACACCATGTGAATCAAAAATTTAAATAGCTATCTAGATATAGGCGCACTTTCTTCTTAACATTTTGAACAGCGTGGTTTGAAGATTGTGAAGATGAAGCAGCAATTGAAGTTTTCTTATTCTCACTGTAATCTTGATTTAAACACTCACACTCATCTGTAGAATCTTTACGCTGTTTTTTCTTAATGAGAAATTTGTCCATTCCTAAAAATTAGTAAATAAATATTATTTTGGGCCCAAAAGTAATATAAGGTACCCGCCTTTGTTTGGTCGATGATCAATCAAATAAAAAAAATTTAATCAATTTTTAAATTTGTCTTTTATAAAAAGATGAAATTTCGATAAAAAATATTTAAAAATTTTTTAATATATATCTGGCTTTTTAAAGTATCTACAAGGCACAAGTGCCCACGTCGTTCTTCTCTGCTAGTTGGCCTGGCACTGGGATCTGGACACTGACTTATAACAATGGACTGAGCGTATTGCCATTTTCCTATAGGAAAGCATGGCACAAGTTTTATAGTTCTCTCTTTCGCCCTATGGCAGACTTGGAGCTACCAACACAAAATATTGCGTTCTGGAACATTTGCTTATGCCATTTCATGTTTTTATGTTGGCTACAGATGCAATCACCGCAGAAGGAATAAGGTAAAGATAGTGTTTACCATGCTCCGTCTCTCTTGCCCATAAGCAGGATTCAGTTAAGAATAACTTTTGAAAATTAAAGTCGGAATGAGTTTAATTCCTTATAAGCGATTAAAATATCACTTGGGCACCAGAAAATATAATTTTTTAATTAAATTCGATTTACGTGTGTATAATTTCATCTGATTGGTTGAGTTTTACATGTTTTTTATGTAATCGTTTTAAAGGGTGCTCTAACGGTGATATCCAGAAACACAATATTTTTTGTGCCACATGAAATAGCAAATCGCTCAGTCCATTGTTATAAGTCAGTGGATCTGGAACTAGGAATGTGAAGGCCAAGCAATGTGGTTCGCCCATTCATGCAAAAGACATAAGTATATGAAATTATTTGTTTCTTTCTTGAAAACACGAAAAATTTCCAAATTTGTTCTTCTCTGTCCTATCTTTTCATTAGTTTATCTTAGACATTACATTAACGAGCGATTAGTCATCGCTTCTTTGTTTACTAAGTATGTAGATCGTAGCAAAATAGAACTGAAATGAGTTCTCTTGAACTGCACTTAAGTAAATTTCCAAGAAAATTCTTAAACTTTGCGGCACCATTCTTAAACTTTGCGGCACCCCGGTTGAAAACCACTGCCCTAGATGAATGCTCTTATGAAATTTTGTATTGTAACCCTTCTGTGAAAGTTTGATTTTTGGAGTGGTTTTTCGCATATATTTCTAGAACGGTTTGTCGGAGAGAAAAAATGATTATAACCAATTATATAGGATTTCGTATTCTTAAAAAGTTTTTAGTACAATTAAAATGTATTGGACTGATCGTTTTCACAGTATATGTACGTAAAAAACCTAAATTTTTGTATGGCAACACCAAAAAGGAGTTTCCCGATTTAGTCCATTTTTGAAATTTTATTTGCTAGTACAATGAAAATACCATGTACCAAATTTCAGCTTTCGACTTTGACGCGTTCTCAGGCAATGTCCAAATATATAGTGCAAAACGAAAACTGGGAATGGCAATCCCACGAAGGAGGTTCTCGATTTGTCTCATTTTCGAACTTAGTTTTACTTTTTTTTTAAAGTTCGTGTACAAAATTTCAGCTCTTTAAGTGCACGCGTTCTCTAGTTATCGTGCGCACAGACGGACAGACGGACGAACATGCAAAAATCAAAATAACTTTTAATATTATGCGTGGGTGTCCAATCCATTTTGCTCTACCATCATTATTTTGAGGTGTTACAAACGGAATGACAAACTTAGTATACCCTATATATAAATTTCATCTAGGGTATAAAAACACCGTGTCACTGTGTTCGTACACGCTAATCTCCGAAACCGCCCAACCGATTTCAATGAAATTTTGTGAATATTTTTGGAAGATAGGATAGTTTTGGAAACGATAGATGGCGCTGTTGTTGAGGTATAAAAAAATGCCTGAGAACACTTCGACCGGGAAAGCTGAAATTTTGTTCATGGCGTTTGCATAAAAATTGCAAATACAAGTTCAAAGATGGTTTATGTTTTTAGCATATATTTGGACACTGCCTGACAATGAGTACACGTAGAGAGCTGAAATTTGATACATGGTGTTTTCATAGCAATAGTAAATAAAATTTAAATATGGGTTAAATCGGGTAACCTGGTTTTGGTGTTGCCTTACAAAAACTTCGTTTTTAACTATATATTTTGGCACTGCATGAGAACGCGTCGATGTGGAGAACTAAAATTTGGTACTTGGTGTTTTTCTTCTTGATGTTGCCATACAAAACTTTGGTTTTTTACTATATATTTGGAAACTGTCCGAGAACGCAACGACGTGGACGTTTTCATGAAAATTGCAAATACAAGGTCAAAAATGGACCAAATCCGGCGATCACTTTTTGGTGTTGCCATAAAAACCTTTAGGTTTTCACTATATATTTGGACACTGCCTCACTCGTCGACGTATAGAGCTGGAATTTTGTACTTAAAACAAAAAATTTAAATTAAGTTCAAAACTGGGAGCAATCGGGCAGCTCCGTCGTAGGGTTGCCAACAAAACATTTGCTACGTGGTGTTTGCATAGTAATGGTAAATAAAATTTAAAAAATGGACTAAATTAGTTTACCCTATCTTAGTGATGCCATACAAAACTTCTGTTTTTCACTATATAGGTACTTGGTAGCTGCCTGAGAAGGCTTCGAGGTGGAGTGCTCATATTTTGCACACGGCATTTTCATAAAAATTGCAAATAAAGTTCGAAAATGGGGACAACTCCTTCGTAGGGTTACCATACCATAATTTCGTGTTTTACTGTATATTTGGGCACTGCATGAGCATGCGCCGACGTAGAGTGCTACACTCTCCCGCACATATGAATGTGTGCACGCACACTCATACACGTACACAGTCCACACATACAGACACAGAGTGACAACCTATAGTACGGAATCGCGAGATCGAGCCGCCGACGGGCTCCTCCTAATATTCATATAAAAATTAAATATTTTTTACATTCATATTTGTAATAAAGAGTATATACATATATCGAGGTATTATTGTAGGGGAGGTTGTCCTAAAATGACATATGATAAACTTAAACTATGTATTTTGTTTTCTAGAACTATATAAAAAAGTAACAATTTTCGTAACAAAAACAAATAATGATATGTCATAAATATAAATAGACGTGAAATAAGGTAGTTTTAAAATATTACCTTGAACTATATGAAAACCTTAAATATGTCATTTTATCCGAGGAGATTTCGGTATAATGACAAAGTAATTTTCATTTTGACTAATTATTTGCACACATCATGAGCTCCTTCGCGCTATTCCCTAGAGCATAGGCTGCACTGCACTGTATGCATCGTTTTCCTGCTTTAGATCTACTATGAAGATTATTTCAGTAAAGAGAGAGCTCATTAGAATCATCATCGTTTGGGTCGAGATCCTCACTACGGTCATCATCCGTAAATTTAAGGTTTACTTTTGCACGAACAAATAGGATTTCACTTGATAGTTAAATGGAAACTGAGTATAACATGTACTATAACTAGGATAAAATCGCATAGTATGTCATTTCACCCTGAAGCATGATATGTTATTTTACTCTTAAATCTAGTGGGATAATTTTTGTAATAAAGCAGATTAAGAAAGAGAAAAAACTAAAACTAATACGCACACACGTTCTAATATTTGTACTACAGTAACAGGTTAAGGAAATATCTATGGTTGCTTCTAAAATTAAACTGTTGCACTTTTACTTTTAAATATCCGTTGTCACTGATACACTCTTTGAAGTGTTGCTTTCACTTAAGCCGGCCAAACTGACTGGAAATTGGAAATAAGGTCACCGTGTCACTTTATTCTAGTATGTCACTTTAGGACAAGTTCCCCTATTGTTATTTAAAGGAAGTTTTCCATGTCTAGACATTATTTAAAAAAATTGAAATCTAAAAATAGCTAATTACCGAAATCTTAACTGAATTTATAAATACATAATTTACTTATGGCCCACCCTGTAGAATTATGATGCAAATTTTTACAGTGTTCTGAATAAATTTACGGAACAAAGATAGCAAGATTAAAACAATGATAAAGAGTGAAATGAATTATAGTTACTTCCCACACTCTTTTATTTCACACTGATATTGATATCGAGTTGACAGTTTTGATTTCACAATTGAAACATATTGTAGTATGTTGCCGCTGTGGACTAAAAATGCAAAAAAAATTTCTGATAATTTCTGTTTATCTTTAAATTTTTTGTGTTAATTAAATTAAAATGACATTCCAAATACTTCCTGTGGTAGCTTTAATTAGTTTTGTAACACAAAGTCATTCAAAACAATAGTATAAGCTTTTGCATTGCCTTCTTTATTACAGGCCGTGGCGATATAAAATGCACATGGATGAGAAACGAGCTGTTTGAAAGCTTTTAGCATTGTGCATTAAGGAAAAACAAACACGTTTCATGTTTAAAAATTTATGTAAAATAAACAACGCTTCTAGTGACGATAATTGTAACGCCTATTTTTAGGTCAAAATGTTTACTTTTAGGGAAAAAAACGTAATTGTAATTATTTGAACAAAATTATGAAGTGTTTCTGCATTTTCCTAAACTCTACCCAATTCGCTGTGAAATGAGGGCAAAACTTTCGCTCAAGACGAAAGTTAGTTTTTTAAGCTTGAAGCCTATTTCCCCTGCAAATCATGAATATAGTTTTCTAATGAACGACAACATCAAATGCATAATAATTAAACTTATCAATTAAATGTAATAATAAAATAATAATTAATAATTACATTTCATTTGTTTGTTAGACTTTATAAAAACATTCATTTTAAGTTTTTGACCATCAAATTGACATTCTCTTATTTTGAAAAATAAAACAGAGTACTACTCGAATTGCAGCGAAAGCTTTTTTTCTTAAGGCCAAAACACAGTGAGAGCGACACAACAATGTTGGCAACAATATCGCATTTAAAACACAGTGGACGCGACTCGACAAATGTTTTTGACAGCAGTCACTGTTTTATTTATTGTAAAAGAAATGGAAACAAGGAAAGAACTAAGAAAAATCTTTAGTATAGCTTATGCGGCTTTCTTAAAATTGTAAAAGCATAAAGAAAAAGCTAAAAAAAAGAAGATGAGATTGCCATACAAGGGATGACGTTTATCGTACAGCATAACTTTTTCCCCATTTTTCTCTATAAATTCCTCATCAAAACTCATAATTTCTCAAACTAATTAAACAAAATAATTTTATTAAAGTTTTTAATAACTAGTTTATTTACTACAATCTTTTAATTTGCTATTCTTTATAAAAATAACCAAATCCACATAACATGAATGTCAATTATTCACTGTCCACACAGAAATGTCAATTATGTTGGCGACTAATTTAGAGATTTTCCCAAACTTTTTGTTGGCAACTTGTCGAGTCGCTCTCATTGTGTTAAGTATATGGGACTTCCATATATTCGAATCTTTGACAGCAACCAATTTACGGCGACTTTGTTGTGTCGCTCTCACTGTGTTTTGGCCTTTACTCTTTTCGCTTCTAAACAACTTTTCAAAATTACAGAATGACATTTTGGAGGTCAAAAAAAGTGAAAATTATTGTTTTGTGAAGTCCAACAAACAAGTGTGATGCAATTGAAAGAAATTTAATTATAATTTTAAAGTCATACGTTTAATTATTATGTATTTAAATTTTTCATTCAATAGAAAATCATAGTCGTGATTTTCAGGGGAAAGACACTTCAACTTTAAAAATAAAGGTTCGTCTTGAGCAAAAGCTGCACTCTCATTACACAGCGGATCGGGTAGAGTTTAATAAAATGCAGAAACTCTTCGTAATTTTGCTCAAATAATTACAATTACATTTTTTTCCTTAAAAGTAAACATTTTCACCTATATATAGGCGTTAGAATTATCGTCACCAGAAGCCTTGCTTATTTTACATAAATTTTTTAAACATGAAACGTGTTTGTTTTTCCATAAGCTTTCAAACAGCACGTTTCTCATACATATGCAAGTAAATAAAATTTTAGCGCGGAGTGGAGATCGCAGTTTGCTACTTTGAAGCAATTGCACGCTTATAGATCTGTTGGGATATGATTCTTTTAGACCTAACAACTTTGTAAACCAACACTACCGAAAAGGATACTACGACTGGTTTGTAACGCATAAGAACTGTATAGGAACACTTTTTTCTTTGAAGATCCCAACAGTCTAAATGGAAAACATATGAACAAATTTGTGGTTAAAAATCGTTTTATTTTAAAACAATTAAATTTTTGCAGTTCAACACAACGCTTTCCCCTCTCTTCGCTCTCGATTGAAATTTCCTCCATCAAATCTAATTTAATTTTCATTAATTATTAAACAGCCCCAAACGCAATATGGAGGCAATAATATCACAATCGAAATCCGTTTTTAATTCGTAATTGGCATGGTGATTGCATGATTCGGGTAATCCATGACCACGGTCAGTTCCCATTACGGCAATTATGAACATCGTTTTACATATCGAGTCCTCATTTGTCATAATTCATGAGCATGCTGGGCTGACTGCACCGAAGGACTCGTCCATTGTTCTCTGTAATATTCACCAGTGTTTTTATGGGCCGAGCACGACATTTCGTTTGATTATTGCGAACGAAATGTTCTCTGTTCACTGTGTCTGCGGGCATACCTTATTTAATTACTTAAAAATTGTAAACGCAATTAGTGTAAAAAAAAGTTGCACTACACACATTTATATTATTTTTCTGTACGCCGAAAAAACTGTTCAACATTTTTGATATATACATTTTGTGTTTTATATAGAGAAGTTGGTGTATGGCTGTAATAAATAGTCATCCACCAAATCCCCTCACACTTAAAATAGAGACTCCTTCCGCCTCTTTTAATGATCTTTTTCTCTATGGAGTAAATGTAATAAAAATAATTAAAAAAAAGTAAACGTGCAGAAGGATATAAAAAAAACTGACGAATAACGCAATAAAAACCCGTTCTCCTTCTAACAGTATTTGCCCACAGGAGAGGAAGGATAAATCCTGTCGAAGAGTGTAATTAAATGCGCATAAATTTTCGCACTCCTCCTCTGGAGAAATTAAAGTGAATCAGTTGTTGAAGTGGTGGTTGATGGCATATCTTTTGAAGGACTGACATCCTTACATAGACACCATTGAACGACCCAGTTTTGGGTGGCCTTGAAGCAAATCAAATTTTTTTAACACCTGAAACATGATCAAAACCTTAAAGTCCCCTCATTCTTCTCCAAATAAGTATCACCTCCAACGGCCTTTGGATTAGGCTAATGAATTTGTACGCCAGGAAGAAGATTTGGGTGGGAGGGTGGTTATAGGGTACTGAGCTGGGCTATAAACTCCGTTCATTAAAACGAAATTTTCAAACTCCTATTAAGTGGATTACGTGACTCTGAAAGAAAAGGGTTGGTTAGATGGTGGTGCTGTTGCTGGAGAACGAAAGTCATAAAAGAGATACTTTTAAACAACATTATTACTGGGCGCTAGAGCCTTTCCATTCCTGCCTCTCCCACCCCCAACAGAAAGCATTAAATGCAGCGCTTTTGGAATTATGTTAATTAATTTTATTTGCAGTTGTTACCCACTAGCTGTATGTTGACTGAGCGCGCACAATAGGGAGGAGGAGGAGGGGAGATGCCTACCGACCGACTGTGATGAGCTATATGAAATTCTTATGTAGTTGTGTTTCTATATTATAACTACATAATATACAAGGTATAACTAAGTATATACAGGAACTCTAAATATAGAATCCGATGTACTACGATGGGGATATAAAGGTTTTATCAAAATACGACAACTATAACTGCGAGTCGGGAGCATTTTGAGATAATCTGGGGATCGATCAGAGAGGATGCTGGTTATTGTGGACCGGGCACGATTGGATTAATGGACATCGGTTTTAGTACCAAATTGTGGTCTTCTGTAAACCGGTGATTAATTTTTACTTAGTGCATTATATGCACACAAATACAGTCTTTCACTTTATCATTAACTGTGTATTGCTGTTTGTTATTAAACTGCGGCATTATTGCTCTTTTGGTGCATTATAGTGTATGAGAGCAGTCTTCATTTTCTATCGCTTTTAGAGAGAAGTAAATTGAAGAGAAAATTAGTTGTGATTTCATTTTAGGTTAAAGGTTTGTACTCGACCGGGTAATTAGGTTAGGGATTATGAGTTCTGGGCATTATAGGAGATGTTTTAATACGAGTCATTATGTTAAAAATATACTTAAATAAAATCACACTAAAATATGAAAGTTTTTACAAATACAATGTAATTTTACATCGTAAATATGTATTTACATTTATTTATAAACGCAACATTTTTTTAATGTAAATAAAGTGTACAAAGTTATATAAGTATTAGGAATGTAATTTTACTCCAAATTTAATGCCATGTTCGAAAAATCCATACTTGTTTGGTTTGGTTACCTCATGTTGTTACCATTCGTGTACTATTTGTCGGAAAATTTTCAAAAAAATGTGTGAACAATTGGATGAATTGAAAAGAGGTTGATGCCCCAGGCGGGGATTCTGGAATATAGGCCACAACAAGACCCATTATTCACCCTCCAGACTTGAGCAATTGCTTATAGGTCCAAATCGGACGCTCTTACAAAGTTCAATATTGGCCTCCAACCGTTCTTACAGTTCTTCCAGGAGGTATGGTATGAGCCATGGAATCTGTAACGCTTTCCTGAGAGAGCTGCACAATGATAAAGAAAGTGACTCACCGTTTCGGATTCCTCTCCCCGACCTACATATAGGACCGTCGCCAAGTCTCATCCTGAGAAAAAGGGTATTGATACTAGAGTTCTCAGGTTTGAATTGTTAAGTTCCAAGAGCTTATTCGTTAGGTTTGGGTTAGGTTCCTTTGTAGTTCTACCCGTAGGGTCATCTAACCAAGCACGACTGTATTGGCAGTCGGCCCAAGCCGAAATATTAGAGGCAAGATGTTTTGGATCAATCTCAATTGTGGAGGAGAACGCCTTCGAGGTTGCACCAAGCCGAGCAAGTTCGTCTGCCTTTTCGTTCCCGCTAATATCGACCTGGTACCCAAAGAACGAGTACCCTATTACTCGGAGAGAGAGAATTCAGGGTAGCTTTACACTTCAATATTAATTTGGAGAATGTATGGGGTTTTGTGTGTAAAATTACTACGAAGGCAAATTTTGCATCATAACATACTGCATCTCGGAGACTATCGAGTTCTTAACCGCTTCAAGAGTGGAATTGATGATGCATCCGTCTTACAGTTCGGACATATTGGCATATTGTGAAATCTATTCTTCTTCCCTTTCATAAAGAGTAAAATGCGCGGAGTGATATTTAACACTTTTCAAGCCGCCGTGGAAGCATACGAAAACCTTGCTTCTGAGATTACTGCGGAAATATGGGTGAAAGTTCTGTGCACTAGTGTACGTGAAGAGGGGTGCCGGTTTTAAAAGATAACTTAGCTGTGTATGACCGAGCTGAATAGATCATGTAAAGAGATCCATGTGGAATATTCTTCGTTGAATCTGGGTAATTTTATTCGAGATAGTCTTTCGTTGTGACTTGAGTTCGACCTAGCAGATGGGGAGGATTGTTTATAGATACCGGTGTAGGGTTTTCTATATCTTCTTCCATGCCTGCTAACTTTTCTATGTAGAACTCTTGTACCTCGCTAAATCTTTCCTTCGTGAAATATTTCAAATTGAGATGTTCTCTTGTTATTCGTCTTTGTATCGCTCTGTGTCATGTTTAGAATTCTTTCCAATATTTTGTGAATGTTTGTAGACGTTTTTGTGTTGACTATCAAGTCTTTTTCTTCCTTCCCTTGAATATTTCTTGTGTAGGTTTTAATAGGTCTTTGACCCTGATTTGGGATTCGATTAATAATTAGTAATTGTATCTTCCTCATTTTCTGACACACTTGATTCACCACTGTTGGGAATTTTGTTTCTGTATTTTGTATGGATTTGTTATTTCATTGTACGGCTATAATCTCTCTATCAGGAAGAAATATCTACCTTTTTTTCTTGGGGTTTAATCATTTATTATTGGTCAGACCCATTTTAATCCAGACTCTGATTAATTGACTAATTTGCTTTTTTTTAATGAAAGAAAAAGAAGAGAGAAACTAATTTCGTTTTCGCGTCGAAAGGCTAAATAATTGAGTGCAAGCGGAAATTAAATTTAAAACTCAACAAAAAAATATATTTTTCTGCCCCTCAGAAATCACGCATTAAATGGGCTTTGTTAAGAAAAACTGCGCTTAACAAAGTGCAATTCGAGAGGCACTTCCGATCACCCAACAAAAAGTGCTGATCGATAAAGTGCAATGCACTTTAGAACATTTCCCTCGTATCGCTTCTTTGCGGAATCAAGACATGCGACGATCGAGATCCTCACATTGTAAAGTGAGTCGTTGGTAGTAAGAACTTCCCCGGGAACAACTCAAGCCTCTGAATTTGGTTTTTTTTTTAATTGTCGCTCATCCAAACCTGGCACGCGGCTAGCAATTTATTATCAAACAAAAATAGTTGAAGTGAATGTACTAAAATCGCACAAAGTACATAAATTCGGTTGTGCTTTTGAATAAATACCGGAATTCGGGCTTCTGTGCGTGTGTGTAAAGGTTTCAAGACTCCCAGTACTAGTATACGGCACGGGAAGTTCATTAAAATCAATTTGTTTTGTGGTTGCACCTAACGATCACCAAGCGTGATATAAGCCTTCTTTCTTAGCTACAAGGTGAGGTGAAATTACTTTTCTGTCGAGAGTGTAATTCCTCAGTGAAGTTTTTTTTTTCAACTATATACATATACCAGGTGACAGAGTCTGGACCGGCATTGTGGGGATCAGTGAATTAGAGGAATCCAAGAAAGCAAAATCGGCAGTGAAGTGCGCCGGAACTTACCTGAGACCAAATCTCGCACCCACCTACCTGAGCCCTCAAGCTTTATCGGATTTATTTCTCTCCACAGATCAACCGATCTGTTAGTCACCGTCGCGGGAAGATAGGGGATCAGTTAGGGAACGAGAAGAAAAAAAAAGAAGGAAAAGAAAGGCAACAATAGCACCCTTTGTTTTTTTTTGTTAATTTTTTTCAGCAATAGTCACTAGGTCTCTAAAGCGCTTCATCGCCGGGGGACTGTTATGTAAGTACCAAGCACTTATCATTTGCGTAATAAGAGAAAAAAGAGAAAAAAAATTCTTTTTCTTTCGGCTATTTCTTTGATATATAGATATGTAACCCTAGTAGTCGAAAAATTTGAATATCTAGATTATATGTTTCTACAATTCGGTATCTACATCGTAGCGTAATTTGTTACCTTATTTCTTTTTTTTTCTTTTTTTTTTTCGTTTATGAGTTCTAAATAAAATGACATGACAATAGGCTAAATATCTGTTTCGTTTGGTGCTGGGTTCAGTTGGGGTTTTGGGAAGATCTAGATGCCAGAAAGCGGGTGTAGTTGGCAATCTCTCCTATGAGTTTGGTGAGTAGGGCAGTGGGATGGGTTTCAAGTAATCGAAAGGGGCCTATCATTCAGAGTAGGGTCCGTATTCCTATCTTTCAGTTTTTTTTCTTTCTATCTTAGTCATTCCTCTAGAGCGGTACAGTAATAGGTGGTTGAGCAGCGAGCAAGAGCCTAACCCAGCCCTGAGCTCGAGCCGGCAAGAAGCCTGCATCGTGCTCGCCTAAAGATCAACCTCCATTGTCCCACAACAACATTACAAGGGACAAAAGTAGCCATAGCAAGTCATCTGCCTCGATGAGTTCGAAGGTCGAGAAGCGGCCACGCTCAGAGGCGAACATGACTGGCTAGCCGGTTACGCGTGCTATAATTCAGTTCTCCTCTAATATCACAATATGTAATTCACTTCAGACTTCATACTATTTTAAAATTCAATAAAATTTAACAATTCATTCATTAAATTCAATATGGACAAATAGAAATTTAGTGTAGTCACATAGAATTTATGTGAATAGGGTAGCAACTTGTATTGCTGCTTGCTACGTGTATTTATGACTTACTACTAGCGTGCAGTTTTTAGTGTTCTGCTGCGTGTGGAATTTATCGTAGCACTAGTGACGTTTTGTCGTGTACGTTTTTGGTAGTGCAGCAAATTGAGTTGCTGCTACGTGTGGGTTGGAGAATTGATAATATTTGTTTATGGCAGAGTTAACCTCTGGTAGAAGATCAGGTTTAACCTTTGTATAAGGTTAACCTAGATTTTAAAATAAAATGTTTTTTTTTTAATTGACCTCAACTTTGGTTGTCCAGAATCAATTTCTGTATTAGGATGGACATTATCCTCAAATTATTAGATATTCAAAATTAACTTCTGATTTAGGTTGTGATTTTGCTCAGAACAGACTCCCAGGCTTAGGATGTGATCAGACCAAGTCCGATTTTGGAAATGAGTGAAAAAGCGTCTGATTGACGTAATGTTAATTGATGTAAAATATATGTGTAAATATACACGGAAGTAGGGTATTTTAGGTAAGTTTGTTGTTAATTTGTTTATTTTTATAGTTTTTGAATGATATTTTTCTTATTTTTCAGGTGAATTATTACGCGGGACATCCCCGGGATCATTGTAGGAAGATATAGAAGCAACGAGGGAATCGTTATTAGATAAGTAAGTTTTGTGAATCTTTTCTTTTTTGAAGTTGATTCTTTGTGGGTTTTATATTTTATATATTTTTATATATTTTTATATTTTCTAGGAAGTAAGAAACTGTGTGCAACAAGGGATTTGCAGTTCGGTGGTGAACCGAAGAATGGGATTCAATGATCCGCTTTCAGGAATGATCACCTCGTAGATATATGTAAAAATTTGTAGAATATAAAAGCAAATATTTCGAATAACAATAACAAAAATGTTCTAAAGTTTTCTTTATGATTAGCAAAACTTAAGTAGCAACCTCCATAAGTTAATCGACTGGACACTGGGAGTTATGGATTTTTAGCAAAAAAAAAATTTACATTACTGGAAAGGTGGAATTTACAAAGGGTCGGTTGAAGGTTAGACGATCATTTTTTTAAAAATGAACTCTGTAGATTATATCTATCGAACTGTGAAACCTATGATGGATACCATTGATATGTAATTACGCCCCCTTCAACTATTATAGAATAGCGTCGTACGCAAATCACGACTCCTAAATTATAAAACCTATAAGGTCTAATTTGTTTTTTTTTACATTTAATGACAATTCATCATATTCAATTTTCTTCGAGTTATTTTTCGCATTTGAAGAAAAACAAGTTGATAAAAGCCTAGAAGTATATGAAATATTTTGTTTTGCTTGTTTGGTAGAACGTATGAACGTATCTTGAGAATAGTTGTGGTTAACTATATGTGTGTGTGGATGTATTTTTTTCTTTGAAGACGCAGGGTATTTCATAAAAAAATTAATCTTGTCCTTTTCAGGTACTTTTTATTACCTGGTACATAATACCTATACAACGCTAGGTTCCTCCCATCCTGGGAACTGGGAAGGAGCAGTCCGGGAAATATTTAATTCATTTATAGTACCATACCTTGACGAAAAATAAGATAGAATAATTTCTAGCAGCTCCTGCAGTCTAAATACTAGTTTCCTTACAGTTATGGTTTAAGCTTAATATTAATTGAATTAAGTACTTACAGTTAATTTATTGAAAACTAGAAATATTTTTGCTAATTTAAAATCTTCAACTGTAGGTCATCAAAAATACAAGGAATAAAATGCGTAGCGTTTCATAGCTCACCTAATAATACCTTTCAACGCAACTCAGGAGAATTAATTTTCAAAAATTTATTTAAGATTTTGTCTGTAGTTAAAAAAAAAACTTTTCAAATTCGTCTCCTAATTTCAGGCGCCAACTGTTAGAGAGGAAATTAATTTCGTTTACATTTGATGTGGTTTGTGCCAAAATTGATTTTTTTTTTAATTTTTGATTACCCTATCCCAGATGGATTTTAAGTTCACAGGTAAATTTATTTACGTAAAATTAGGCAGATCTCATTTTCTTCTTATTTTGCATTTTTTATACGATTTTATTACATATATGGTGGTGTGCTTGACAATATACATATACTTTAACAAGTCCTAATAATAAAAATTCAAAATGGTGGAACAATTTTGATCAACAGCCAGAAATTCAAATTGGTAATTCTGAGATGGCGGATAATTTTTTTTATACTACCGTGATCAAAAAGCTTCAGGAATTCATCAAAGTTGATTTGGTCACTTCAAATTACTCTCCATCACTTATGTCAGCGCTTGATCCAATACTTGAAACGTTTTTTATACTCGGTTTTCGGTATGTCCGCATCATAGCCGCCTTCGGTTTTATCATTTTCACTCGGCTGCTCAGGAAGATGTCTCAGGGATCCAAACCACCAGGCGTATTCGGTGGCTGATGAATGTGTGTGTATGTGTGCATATGTGTGTGTAATGTCGGTGTGTTTATGTGTGGGTAGGTGTGGGTGTGTGTGTCGCAGGCTTGGGAGCGACCTCTCCCTTCACCGCACATCTCCCTCTCCTAGTATTTGGTTATATCGGGTGGTATTACACTATCGGCGTAAAGGCTTTTAGCATTTCATGAATTGACTAAAAATTTCAGACACATAATGTAAAAAGTGGCTAAAAGTCAAAACCGGTACACTATCTGCCTACTTTTCATGAAGTGCCTACACTTTTCGTGAAGTGCTGAGTTACGGCAACTGTCTACGACATATACATATATATGTATATATATTTTCAAATTCCAACTCAAATTGAAATAACGCTTATTTTCGGCAGTACAGAAGTAAAACAAATCTTATATTTATGTGTAGGTAAGGTAATGGAAAGAATATAAACATAATAAGTAAAAAAAAACTAGAATTGGTGTAAGACCAATCCTTACCCGTATGTAAGATCGTGGTCAATGTTCACCCATCAGTTCAAGTTTGATCGTTGAAGTGATTTTTCGCATATATTTCTATAATGGTTCGTTGGACAGAAAAAATGATTATAGCCAATTTTATAGCATTTCATATTCTGAAGAGCTTTTCGGTACATTAAAACCGTATAGGACTTATCGTTTTCACAGTAGACGTAAAAATCCTAAATTTTTAAATGGCAACACCAAGAAGGAGTTGCCCGATTTAGTCCATCTTTCAAATTATATTTACTATTTTTATAAAAACACTATGTACAAAATCAAGGCTCTTTAAGTTGACGCGTTATCTGGTAGTGTCCAAATATATAGTGAAAACCGACATTTTTGTAGGGCAACCCTACGAAGGAATTACCTGATTTGTCCCAATTTCGAACTTAATTTTACTTTTTTTTTAAAGGCCATATGCAAACTTTCAGCTCTCTAAGTACACGTGTTCTCGAGTTGTCGTTAGGATGGACGGACGGAAGATATCAGATATTTTAATTAATAATAATGATAATGTGCCTCGAATACAGATGACCTTACTACATACTAGGACAAAAAAATTAAATAAACAGTTATGCAGTTCTTAAATATTCAATTAAATTGTTCCGAAAACTGTGATTGTCCCTTCTTCTTTTGAGGTGAAGAGGAAGAGAGTCCCAAAGTCTTATGGATTGAACAAAAAACTGACGATGACTTGAACGACAGGAGGACCGAGGACTGTTTAGAAAAAAAAATCTTACGGATTGGGAAAATTCCAATCTAGTATACAGGAAATCAGGTTGCTCATCAAATTACGAAGGAATAATATCGATATACGATATATAAAGTAAGTTTCCAACGTGCAGATTAAATTTAATATTCCGAGACATGGTCGTATCGCCTCAAGCCAAATACATACCGCACGGTAGATTAAAGATCACATTGAGCTTACGTAATGAAGTTGATTCAAAACAACGAAAAATTTCCCAATCGCAAAAAATCGTATTTAATTCCTTTCAGGCTGCAATTTGGAGGGTTAGTGTAGGGTGGTCCTGGGAGTATTGTCACAAAAATACGGGGTCCCAGGGCCAAAACAAAGGGGTGAAACATAATAAAAACACCCCCGAACGCGTGATAATCTATTTACCATGCGTGTGGACCGGAAGGGGTAAAATTTGAAAAAAATTTGAAAATGCCATTTTATTCCAAATATGATTCTAAATAAAAAACTCCATGGTGACCAACCCCTATATCGTAAGGGCGCGACAGGAACAGCGAAAGAAGCTAAGTGTGGATACATCGCTATATCCACTAATATGTGTCCGGTTATTTCAATTCTGCAACATTTTGGTTCAGGAGCTAGCAACCAAGAGAAGCGTGAATGTTTCGTTGAAGGAGCAGGAAAACGGGTGGAGTGAAGAATGTTATCGGATTATATGTTGCACAATATTTGCGTTCATGTTTTTCTGTCGTGACGTGTTTGGAACATTTTTGATTTTTTCTTAGAAATTTTGGTTGGTTGTGCAAAGCGAGACGAGATATGATGCCTTGTGCCTTAGAATTCTTTCTTTTTAGTTCATTATGTCTGCAGTTTTACACTGCGATTGCGTAAGCGTGGGAAAAAATAAGCAGATAGGATTGTGTGCATTTCTTGTTTGTTTTTAATTTTTGTAATGTTTCTTGACGGAAGGGGTAGGATATGGGATTGCAGGATACACGGGAAGAATGGGATGTAATATATTAATGATATTAAATGTGGGTATTTAGAAATTTAGTTTTACAATTTACTTGTGGTTGTTAGTGGTGTTCCACGAATAGCTGTCAACCGCCCAGCTATGGACAGGTCTCGGTTAGACAAGCAATATTGAAATGCAAAGAAGCGGAGGGTTGGTAAGTTGATGGGGGGGGGGGGGGGGGGGGGGAGTGCCAACAATTCGAGTGAAAGTTGTATTCTTCAAATTTTATGAACTAATATAGCTACTGAACAAAACACCCTAATAAAAATACTTTATCTCAGATGATAGTAAGCCGTTCAGACTTTCCAATTTCTAGCCACCTATCTAAGTCAGCTTCGACCACAATTAGAATAATTTTGAACGATTTTCACTCCGAAATTCTTTCTTGCAATATTTGGAAACCTCAGAGTATTACAGGTCATCAATTGTTCCTCACATGTACCTATAGTTGCTGCGGGGGATGTGGTTGAATATTTATTGGAATGCTTGGACGGTTTAGTCTGAGCTGAAAGGCATCTTAATAGGATATATTGTTCAGAAGTTATAGTGTGATTGATTCATAACATTTGAAGGTACCCCCTCCTATCCAAAATATTTAGGATTTACTACTGTTACATACATACCTCCACCCACAATTTTAAGAAAGCATTGTAACATATGTACATGCCTATAACAATTATCAAAGAAATGCTAGCAACCGCAAGCCTACATATTTTCATCATTTTTCAATGAACATACATGCCTACATCATTTCCATTAAATTATAATTCCACTCGTTACTGACCTTCCTCAATTACTTAACAAGTAGAGGAAATAACTAAGGTAGAATTGAGTGACGCAATACCCTGCGCGCAAGAATTCGCACGTTGTCATACGATAACCTTGCGCCAGCGGTAGAACCCAGGTGACCAAATGATGGTTCACGAGTTGCATATGAAGAAAGTAATATGTAGGTAAGTATGTATGTAAATCATGAATATCACGATGAACAAGCAACAAGCGGTTAGCGTTTATCAAGATTTATGTATGTACGTATGTAACAACAAATGCGAAAATGTACTGACGAAACGCTCAGTACGATTATAGTCAGAAAAATATCTATATGTATGTACGGAAGCGACGAGTGCCGCAATTTATTTGTAAACAGAAATAAATGAAGTGCAAATGACCTAACACTTTGTACTGTTATATACAAAGTGTTGGGCGGAAGTATTTCATTTATTTCCGTATTAATAAGATTCTTGTGTATAAATAAGCAAAGAATTTGAAGAATAAATGTCAGTCGATTTGAGTCGAGTTAGAATACAGTAAACGGTTCGTTTCACTCAGGAGTTATGCTTAAAACAAGCTACTCCAAAATAATGTCAGGAGTTGTGCTTAAAACAAGCTACTCCAAAATAATATCAAGAGTTGTGCTTAAAACAAGCTACTCTAAAATAATATCAAGAGTTATGCTTAAAACAAGCTACTCCAAAATAATATCAGGAGTTGTGCTTTAACAAGCTACTCCACGCATCGACAGTCGCTGCCGGGAAGGGCAAAAATAAAATCAACAAATTAAGTCAAAACGGTTTCTTCGCAAAGAAACCACAACAAGTTTAAGTAGGATAGATTCATACTTAACACTACCCCTTGCAAACAATTTTTTGCTTTTCTAACTGGGACGTATTCATAGCTTGTCAACAATTCATAGAACACCCTGAGTGCAGCTCATAGTCTTAAATTTCTCTTAATATTATCTTATTTGCTCTTTAGTACATATATGTATTCTAGTTGTCTGATCTGGTTTCCACCCATTCATAATAATGAATGAAATGAGTTTATTGTTTATTTTTCTGATTTGTTAATCTTTAATATCATACTGCCGAACGTTCTACGTAGCTAAAAAATGCCTGGTACATGAAACAAATGCTTTTTAATTTGATTTGATTTTTTGATTTGAAAATGGTAAGACACATTTATTGCAGTAAATCATATTGGGAATTAGTAAAACTTTTTTTGTTGTTATTTTTAAAAAAGAAAGCATCTGCAAACTTTTCATTACTACTTTGATTTGTCAGTAATAAGTTTTTAAATAATGTAATGCTTCTATTTTTAACCATCTAAACATCCCAGATCCCACCCATCTAGTCTATACCATTAATATATTACATCCTATTCTTCCCGTGTATCCTGCAATCCCATATCCTACCCCTTCCGTCAAGAAACATTACAAAAATTAAAAACAAACAAGAAATGCACACAATCCTGTCTGCTTATTTTTTCCCACGCTTACGCAATCGCAGTTATCTAAAACCCTAAAAAACATCGAGTGTGTAAAACTGCAGACATAATGAACTAAAAAGAAAGAATTCTAAGGCACAAGTCATCATATCTCGTCTTGCTTTGCACAACCAACCAAAATTTCTAAGAAAAAATCAAAAATGTTCCAAACACGTCACGACAGAAAAACATGAACGCAAATATTGTGCAACATATAATCCGATAACATTCTTCACTCCACCCGTTTTCCTGCTCCTTCAACGAAACATTCACGCTTCTCTTGGTTGCTAGCTCCTGAACCAAAATGTTGCAGAATTGAAATAACCGGACACTTAGTCCACACTTAGCTTCTTTCGCTGTTCCTGTCGCGCCCTTACGAGATAGGGGTTGGTCACCATGGAGATTTTTATTTAGAATCATATTTTGAATAAAATGGCATTTTCAAATTTTTTTAAAATTTTACCACTTCCGGTCCACACGCATGGTAAATAGATTATCACGCGTTCGGGGGTGTTTTTATTATCTTCACCCCTTTGTTTGGCCCTGGGACGCCGCATTTTTGTGACAATACTCCCAATACCACCCAACACCAACCCTCCAAATTGCAGCCTGAAAGGAATTAAATACACCATCTTGTGCATTTTTTCGGCTTATTTGACTGGACTATAAGTCCTCAGAGGAACAATTAACTAGTTAACTAAAATAATCCGCGCGTCAACAGGAGTATAAAGGCTACAGTAGTGACAGAAATTTACATAGCGTTCAATAAACCTTGAAGACAATAGCATTAATGTGATCGGTCCAGTTTAACGTACTATCAAAAATTATTCTACGATTTTTTACGGTAGTTACATTGTTCAGGATAATATCCGGAAAACATGAAGTGCCCAATTCACTTTTATAGATCACGATACATAGACAAACTGACATACAAAGACTGGACACGTAGAACAAAAATATGCAACGCTTTTCTAGAATATTAAGCTAACGATGCCTCGACGATGCCTCGACTTGGCACTTGATGACGCGCCCAAATGGTAAACCACCAATGCCTCCCTCCATACAAAATCACCGTTGCCACGACCCGATGAAGGGAAAACCACAATCTTTTCTTAGAAATGTTTTGGAAATTTCTTCCTTCGAATTTCTATGCATTAGCCGAGGCCGAGAGCAGTGACTCGCTCGAATATAAAATCTAACAAGGATGCCTCGACCTGATGTAGGGAAGGCAGCAATTTTTTCTTAGAAATTTACTGGAAATTTTTTTCCTTTTGGAGGGCGACAACAATTCTTATGAGCATAGACCCGTAAACACAAAATGTTTCGGTAGAATTTTTATTCATTTTTGTGGCCGACTAGACTTATTTTCAGGTACAGTATGCACTTTCATTCTGTGATGTAATTATAATATATGTACCTACATATTTACAATAAACATACATACTAATAAAAAAGACAAAATCTTTCAGATAAAATTAACCCCACGTGAGTACGTGACTGTTAAAAGCATGATACGGTAATTATAAGGTAGACGAACGAATTTATGTAAATTATTTCGATGAATTAAGAAATATTGAAAATGCATGAACTTATCTGTATGATTCCGACGTCAAGTAGATTTTTATTATACTCCAGAATCTAGATGAAATAATAGACATAGAGTAGGTATACCAAGTTTGTCATTCCATGTGTAATGAATGAATGCGAATGCTTTATTGGAACTCTTTTCCACACCACCATTGAAGTAGAGGTATAGGCGCGTTTTTTTTATCGTGGTTTCCCCCATAGGCCTATTCCACATTCTTTAATCATTTCAACACTCCAGTTGATTTTATACCCAAGATTAAATTCACAGTGTAAACTAAGTTTATTCATTGATAAAATTATTTTAGAGATGACCTTGAATACAAATTTCTTGAAAGGTTTTGTAATTAACATCCTATTTTAAATTCGTATATTTTAAAAGTTCTTTTCTTAAATTTTCCATATTAGGTCCCACAATTTCATATAATTCAAAAAGTTCTTTTTATTTCTGTATTATATCCATTTTAGACTTATTTTGGTAATTGTTTGTTAAACTTTTTGCTCTCCACAAACAATGCTTCCGTATTAAAACCAAAATGAAAAAGTCCAATAGAAGCATGTGGTGCAAATAACATGGTGAGTTTTGAGATAACCAACCCTTAAATATTGGAACCTCTTCTGTTACAGTAATGATTTGCTTCACAATTTTTGATTTTATTTTTTTAATGTGGGCTTCTTCTGTGAATATTTTTTTAAAAACACTAAGATGTTGCTTCGACATTTCGAAACAAAAATCTGTAAGTGGAATTAGAGAACCAAAATCCGATTTAGAAGAATAATTTTTGTAAAATAAAAATAATTCTGAGTGACTAGTCATAGACAAATTTCTCCCGATTTTTATAATTTTTGTAATTCCTTTTAAAAAGGTTGTCACTAAAGGCGGCAGAGGCGTAATTAGATATCATGGGATAGAGACATCATAAAAGGAAGGGACATGCAGATGTAATAAATGAAACCCCTAGCATTGTACTCAAGTGGACCATAATGCATTTTTCCAATATATTTTAATTCATCGAAATAATTTACATAAATTGGTTTGCCTACCTTATAAAAATTCCCGTATCATGCTTTTACTATTCACGTAGGGTTAATTTTACCTGAAAGATTTAGTATTTTTTATTAGTATGTATGTTTATTGTATATATGTATATTATAATTGCATACAGAATGAAAGTACATACTGTACCTGAAAATAAGTCTAGTCGGCCACAAAAATGAATAAAAATTCTATCGAAACATTTTGTGTTTACGGGTCTATGCTCATAAAAATTGTTGTCGCCCTCCAAAGGGAAAAAATTTCCAGTAAATTTCTAAGAAAAAATTGCAGGTCGAGGCATCGTTGTTAGATTTTATATTCGAGGGAGTAACTGCTCTCGGCCTCGGCCAACGAGTAGAAATTCGAAGGAAGAAATTTCCAAAAAATTTCTAAGAAAAGATTGTGGCGTTCCCTTCATCGGGTCTAGGCAACGGTGATTTTGTATGGAGCGAGGCATTGATGGCTTACCATTTGGGCGCGTCATCAAGTGCCAAGTCGAGGCATCGTTAGTTTTATATTCTAGAAAAGCGTTGCATATTTTTGTTCTACGTGTCCAGTCTTTGTATGTCATTAGTTTGTCTATGACGATAGCATTAAATTAGAGGTATTAGACATAGAGTTTAAGCTTTAATCAAGCACATCAGCGAAGTTTTTCTTCATACGGCATATAGCATCATCCAACAATCCCCAACGGCCTAGAAATGTAAAGCTGAATATCACCTACATACATGTGGTAATTACAATTTCTCATGTGGTTAAAAAAGTAGATGAGATTTGGGAGTATTACGAGCAGAAAAACTTTAATAAATTTGGGATGAAGGTCATCCAGTCCAACAGCGTTAGATTTGACACACATAACAGCATAATAAACGTCTGCCTTGACTAAAAGCAAACCCATCAAACGAATCAAGTGTAAAATGAATGACGTGTTTTCCATACAAAACTAGATAATTAAAAAAAAAACCGATTTTTGCGACCTTTGACCTTGAATATCTGGTGACGCAAACACGAGATTATATGAGACTTTTTTCCCAGTTTTAGAATGCCCAAACAAAGGTTTATACCAATTTACAGCTTGTTTGCTTCCATTCCGAGGTTTGCCACTTTTTTGGCCTTATTTGACTGGGCTATGAAAATTTTTCTTCCATGTAACCCAAATTTATTGCTTCTTATTAAACCCCCTAATATCCTCTATCTCTAGAAAAAGCGCATGCCAATACCTGTATTAGTTTTAGCACTAGAGGTTTATTGGCACATTCAAGCCAGATCATAAAATTGCATACAAGCAATAATCACACGTAGGTACGTAGAGTCTTTTATGACTGGACCCACAATTGATCTGGCTTGAATGTGCCAATAAACCTGCAGTGCTAAAACTGATACAGGTATTGGCATTCGTTTTTTTCCAGTGATAGAGTGAAATTTGTGTGTAAAAAAATCAAAATTTTGGAATTATTTGGGAATAATTTAAAGATGCTTAATTAAAAAATAAAGAGTCATACACTTCTCGACAGCTACTATTCTTGGCTAATTAATTAGCCAACAATAACCAAAATCTATAGGGTGGTTCAAAAGTTATATTCATTTATTCCCATCAAGGTTTACGAATATTGGCGAAATCTTCAACTAGCCACAACTCCTAAAGGAAGGTTTCTATCTTGATCTGAATCACCGTGTATATACATTTATATACCATTCATTTTATAATTATATAGGTCAGGCATTAATACAAGTTCATACTACCATTGTAATGTGAAACGTAAATTCATTCACCTGTCATGAAATTCATTCACCTCTTTTCATTCTAAATAAATTCTTCGTCATTAACGTAATGCAAAAAAATTTGAAACTTAGCAATAACTGAAGAATTTATTTTACATACGACTCGCAATTTCTCTAGATAAGCAAATTGTTACGGTAAGCAATCAATAAATTATCAGTTGTTATTCAATTTAGAGCGTTTTCTTCCGTATCGCGTAACATTTTCTAGTTTTCAGGCCTTTGGTATTCGGTTAAATTGCCGTTTAATCACCATCAACAATAGCCAAGTTCAGCAACTGTATTAGCCTTGATATACCGGTTTAAGTGCCGCTTATACCATCTGCGTTTAAGGCTAAGAAGATCCAGGCAAGGCAAAATAGCCTTGTCTTAACAGAGCTAATGAATATCACATTATCGAACGTCTGATTGCAATCAATTTTTTGTTTTTGTTTTGTTAATTAATTAATTAATATAATATATTATTATTATTATACATTACAAAAAATGGTGGTCCAAATTACCCCATCTTCCTATATTTATTATTGAGAATTTCTAAATCATTTTCTGTGTATCAAAAATTGCAAAGATTTTCGACCTAGTTTTGAAGATATGAATTTTAAAGTCATCGTGTACCCTAAGTAGGTAACATAAAATGGGATCATTACCAAAGTGATCTTATTCGTCTGAAATAAAGTGCTGAAGACATTCTGTGAGACCTAATGCAAAAAATATTATTTTCATGTTTAGTGAATTTTAAATCAAAACGTGTTTTTTTTTCATTTAAATGTTTTATTAGGTATGTCGCTCAAACAGACAAAAAGGCTTGTTGACGTTTCGTCTGTGTATTTTAAATTAATCAATTAAAATAAATTTATCTATTAACATATAAAAATTGTCAACAAGTTACAACTAAACAAAGTTCTAAAAAAAAAATAAAACAGAAAATAAATCAAAACCAAAAAGTTATTCCCATTTCTGTGTGAGTATGTGAGGTATATTACTATATTTTACGATATGACAACATCTACAGAATTTTATGACAGTTACAAGTCCGTTTTCAGGATCAATTCAATGAGTGAGCAGATAACATTAGGCCGTTTTCCTTATTTATGACATGCCTACATATATATAGGCTCTCCTCTAATTCTACATATTAGAGCACCTTCATAAAACCCTCATAAAATCAGGGTCGTATGTCGTTCGTCGAATATATGTAATTTCCTATTTCTAAACAAAACCCTTTTTTCGTTTTTCCCCCTTCCCCATACTACGATTCATCTTCGTCAAAATTATCCAGATTTTTCTGGTGACATATACCATATACGTAGACCTAGTAGTTTATAGTATCAACATTATGTTCGCTTCCCTAAATTTGACGCTCGATTGCAGTGGGAATCACCGTAAGTATGGGAATCCTTTAAACAACATTTTCTTGATCCTAAAGTGCTGTATACGGTGCGCGTATATAGAAGAATCCAATTTCGTTTTTTTTTAAGGAGAAGAGGAGGAGCACCAGCAGCAGCAGAGAGAAGCGCAACACTGATTTATGGTCACATCAAAATCGATTCGTCCAAAAATCCAAAAAATAAGAATAGACTGGAAAATAACGAGTATTTGACACATGTTGCTACTTTGCGCCATGATGAAGGAACTCTTTTCTGAATATAGGATAGATTTCCTTTTCAGTTCACTCCTCCTGAATTTTCGAAAGTTTATGGTGCATTGATAAATAAGGCACATTTGCTCGATAATCCTTCAGAAATATTTTGTGTGTTGTTGGCTCTATCATTTTACATCCCTTAAAGATATTTCTTCAGTTCCTTATAGTCTGAGATATGGCGAGCAATAAGGACTTACTCAATACATTAACTGTGTGACTGTGTGAGTGCATGTACTATAGTTCATCTTCACAACCTTCAATTGATGTTGATATATATTGCTTAACTCCTTCGTTATATTAAAACCTTATCCATCACCCACTCACTCCACCCACTCCACCCTTGCCTTATATGTTATTCTGACAAGAAGTGGAGCAAAGTAAATTGCTAACTGTATCCGATGAAATGATGAAGCATATGATGGAGATGTCAAGAATGTTCCCTATGCTCCCCTGCCAAAATTTAAGAAAAGATGGTAGTTGATTTAGAGCCATCAGAAATTCTCTTTAACTTACAAAATCCCAAGAAGATAAGGTTAGTTAGAGGGATCATGTAATGTCCTCTAGTCTTAAAGGCATTAGCATTGTACATACATACTTATATAGGTAGTATACCCACATATATATATTTAGGGTCCTTCACTTCTCACCGCCGTTTTTGATATTTGATCCTCTAGAAATTATTGGGACAATTATCTCTTCATGGGACTTTACCTAATATTATGACTTGCCATCCTATGTCAAAAGAAATTTTTGCTTTCATGCAAAATTTGTATATGGAATTGGAGATGGGGGAGACCAGTAGCTGTAAATCTGCATAAGTTATCCTGTTTATGCTCCCGGTTTTAATGTAAAAAAGAAAGACATTCCTGTAAATAGATAGCAGGAAGGAATAGAGGGGGTGGGGTGATGCGCGTTATTTTCTCTATATTGATTTTTATCCTCGTTAAAAATGGAACAATCTTTCTGCGAAATCCGGGGAAATTTTTCAGGTTATTTTTTTTACACATACATATTTTGTGTGTATAATAGCAAATGTACATATATAGGTATCTCGGAGAAAACTTGGGAGAATAATAAGCCTCAGGTGGGCATCAGAGAATGAAATCAATTTCATAGGTACATATGTAGAAGCAATTGTGAGTACCTTTTTTGGAAAAAAAGTTAAATTACGTTACCATAACTATTAGAGAGGCATTAAGGATATTGTGTATGTGTGTATGTGGGATTATGTAGAACAAAAAAAGGCTTAACATGGATTTACACCTTTATCACCTGTCTATGGAAACTTTTTATCGTTTTTAGACTTTAGTTCACAAGAAGTGATCGATCTTCCCACTGCTCGCATTAACTTATAAAAACAACACGTTAAATAAAGCAATAATAATAGCCTGAGAGCTCGTCGACGTAAAGAGCTGAAATTTAGTACATGGTGTTTTCATAACAATAGTAAATGAAATCTCGAAAATGGACTAAATCGGGAAACCCTTCTTGATGTTGCCATGTAAAAATTTTAGTTTTTTACGTATACTGTGAAAACGGTCAGTCCTGGATGAATTTATTGCACTGAAAAGGTCTTCAGAATAATATCCTATAATCTTATAATACTTGTTATAATCATTTTTGCTGTGCGACGATCCGTTCTAGAAATATAAATGAAAAACTACTTCGAAAATCAAACTCCCACAGAAATTACATACGGGCATTCATGGCATCTCCAGCGACTGCTCAACCATCCCCGTACCCCTCTTCTCGAAAGAGTTATGGTTGACTACACTAAAAAATTTCGGATTTCCTTACTTTTTTTTTTTAATTTGACCTCTATATCCTTTGTAAAAAGGTCATTAACATAACTTTTTTTTAAAAAACTGTAAACTGTGGACTTTCCTCTTTACTTTGACATATATTACATCCTATGTGCTATCTGTAACCGTTAAAGTGTTATTAGCTCTTAATCTATACTCCAAGCCATTCTGAAACCTATTTTCAAAGATAATTTGTTCCCTTGGTAACTGCAAACATGTTAATTTTTAGTTTAGACCACAATAACTTTTAAGATGACAGGAGTACCGGGCTGATAGAGCAGTTTTTGAATAGGCCTTGAAGTTCTGCATACAATGAGCTCTTAACTGTGACCATGCGCTCTTTTTTCAGATACAGGGTATTTTGTGAAAAACTAGCTTTTTTCCTTAATCACCTCCTGCTGTATTGACCTCCTAGGTGGAAACACCCTTTATTACATAGTGGTCGCAATTTTAAACAGTTAACTTCAGGCTAGATGGCCATAGTTATACCCGTTTGAGAAAATTGAGCTTTGTTATACAACTTTTATACTTAGAACAAATCAGGTTAGTTGAGTTCCCTTAAAGCTGTATGTGACGTACTATACTTGGTTTTCGGTAGCGATAGCAGATAGCATATGATTACTTCTAGCAATTTCTTTCTGTAGAATTTTTTTTGTTTTTAGTTTCTTATTATCACAGTTTTGTAAATTCGATGTGGTTTTTAGTGACTGCGAGCGCGTAAGCGTGGGAAAAAGAACAGGAACTGTGACTGTGCATACCTGTTTTTTCATTTTTTTGTAAAAGTGCTGTAATATTTATTTCATTACTACGTTACCTTTAGGATAATTTGTATGTCCTAGTTGAATTCATAGGGTATATACTAAGTTTGAAAAGCGCAGAAATAATGCTAGTTGAGTGAAATGGGTTGGAAACCCACGCATAATATTATTAGTTATTTTAATTTTTGTATATCCGCCTGTCCTATCCTATGAAATTGGTTATAATAATTTTTACTGTCAGGCGAACCGTTCTAGAGAATTAGATGCGAAAAGCCACTTTAGAGTATCGTAAGAATTGGTCTTAAACCAATTCTTACTTTTTTACTTGTTTATTATAATTTCGATCTCTTCTTTATTATTTTTAATACATAATTAACTTATTTTTTAATATGGGTCGACATTGCTTTAATACAGTGTAACAATTATGATCATTTTGGATCAAAAATAAGTTATTTTGAACTATCTTGTGATAAAAGGTAGTAAACAAAATTGAGAATATAAAGGTTGTTTTTATATTCGAAAAGCAATTTCGTTCTGAAGATATATATCACCTACAATGGAACGAAGTCTAAGTGACTAATAAATGCCAAGCCCTTGCCGTATGATTCATCTTTCTGTAAATGTGATCAATACAGTATTGATATGATACGTTATGTAGGCGGTATGTTGGTTGTAAATCTAAGATACCACTTAAAAGATGATATCCTCTAATTATACAAGATTTTTCATGTACAATGCCTGATGCAACTGAGTCTTACCATTAACGGCACAAGAACTAAATGTCGCATGGAATACCAGAACAGAGAGTTCATAAATTTTATATGGCTGGTGGGACATTCTGGAATGGATCACAACACTTGAAATGATGGATACGTCGAGTGTTTCATATTTTCTCGTAGCTTTCTTTTTGACGAGGTCATTCAAATGAATACAAAACTGCGGCTAAAGCAACATTTGTCCTCGGCACGCTCTCAAACATGTTGTGGTCCATTACGGAATGCAACACCCATTCTAAAATATGTATACTCTGCTCGGGTATAGCACGCGATATCTAGTTCGTGTGCCATCTATCGTCTTTCTTCACATCCTTCACCAGATTTAGTAGTTAATATAAATGATAATTTGCGGCAGGATGGGTAAAATTGGAACAACCTGTTACTTTGGAACAGGTATATAGCCTTGTCCCAATCTGTACCTGTTGCAACTTTTTCAGAAAAGCTGTGACAGTACCAATACCAAGTCTTATATTTCCCAATTCCCAATAGTTTATAAATTCTTCGACTGATACAGCCTATACATTCGCATAGTCACACTACACAACGGTTTTTAACTTTATGGTAGGGTGGCTTGGAAAGTGGTTGAAATGTATCGTATGATGCCAAACAGAACTATCATGGAACAGTGATAGCATATGATACAATAGATACAATATATACAATACAGTTGATTTAGGATGCATTAAATTCTACTTATGTACGTATAACATATTTTTTAATTGTAATTGACCCAGTCGTGTATCTGTATAGAAAAAGGTATTGAAATTCCTTTTAAATGAATTTAAATAATCGTGAAATTCTAGGAAAATTTATGGAAGGAAAATGTGTTTTATTTACAGGTATGTTTCTGTAATTTATATTTTACTTTTATCTGTAGACATCCGTCGTATAAAAACACTAAGAGCTACATTTTCGGTTCAGTTTCCGTATTGAAATTTTAATATTTTGAGCGTTGATTTCTGAAATAAATTTAAATGAATAATATTTTTTTGGGAAAATAAAACTTCACCAAAGAATAAAATCATAATATACAGAGTTGTTGTACTTTTTTAAACACATCTTTTGTGTACCCTAATCTAAAAACAATCTTCTTTTATTATTTGTACCAAAGTTGGGATTTGTAACTGATACTTTGGAACAGGTACATTTGATACTTGGAACAGGAACAGGTCGGAACTGTTCCATTAAAATGTCCCAATTACCCATCCCTAATACGTTATAATAAAATTCTTAGAACCATGTATAAGGAAGTCTCCGTCCGCATTTTTCTTTTTAAAATCAATGCAAGAGCAAAAATACAACAAAAGACAATTAATGTGGCAGAGAGTTGCTCGAAACTAAAACGAATGATGTTAAAGTATTTTTACATACAAAATTGTTTCACAAAGTTGGTTCTGGAAAAGGATGTTTTGTTAAACTATAATATAAATCTTCAGCCTGTTACAAAGCGATGCAAAATATGGGATTTTCAATGCCACACAATGAAACGATAGGAATTAATTAAACTATTATTAACTTATTAAAATATAAATGCGAGAACTGGAGGTCGCTAGAAAGAAAAAAGAATTTTATTGATCGATGAAATGGCTATTGAGAATGAGTTGGAGTAGAATTCCCGACAAGACATTATTTATGAGTTCACAGATTCGCAAATGGAGATCGTAAAGATTCTGTCGCGTCTTCAGCTCTATTATTTATGGTTAGAGGTCTTGATCTAAACTGGAAACAATCTATCGCGTATTAGTGATGATGAAGGAGGAAAGGTTTGCAAGGCCGAAGAAATTATCAAAATACATTCATTAACTAGTAATGTAGTAGTTTACTTTGCAGGATAGCAGTAAATAAAATTATAAATTCTTATACATAATTGTATACTTGTAAAAATTACTCTGCTTCCTTCAAGCGAAGACGAAACAGTAGAGTAGGTCGGTATATGGTAGTTTCAAAGTACCTTTAATGGAATTCGTGCATATTACTGAAAATATTTATGAAGAATTCAATAAAAGTATAGTAAAAATAATCACGAAACTAATATTTCCAAAAAATGGAAGATAATTTAGACTCAACAAATGAGTGTAAATTTTGCACGTGCCGTGAACGGCAAATAGTCAATTTTTTGCAAAGGTTCTGATACGATTTTACACACGTAAAATCAATGAGCAAGTATTCTCGAGGGTTTTGGTTGTGGAGATGTCAGTTCTTTTGACACTTAACTCTCCACTCGGAATTTTGTAAGTCGGGGAATTTCTATTGAGAAGTACCAAATTCTCTATTCCACTCGACAAAACTCTCGGCTGTGTTAGTTGTGGAGAAGTAAGAAGAATATTTCTCAACTGACAGTATTGTCTGCTTTTGTTGTGTTTTGTGAAGGTACCTAGTTACCTAGGATTTTCAAATTAAATTATGGAATCACCGCATATCGTGCCTATGTTTACAAAAACAAATTATGGAAGTCCTTGCAATACATATAGAGAAATATAGATTTTGGTGTCTCATGATACCCGCTAAAAAATTGTAATCACGCGAAAATGGTCAATTTGGTAGTCTTCCAGTACATAATAGAGGCAATAAAAATTTTAAATATGCACGTTAAAGCTTGTATGTAAGATTAAATTGCATCTAAATTCTGTCACCTAATTAGTAATTAGTTTTTGAGTCCGGTAAATGGTTTTGGAGATAACTGCAAAAGCAGTGAATCAGTCCTTCTAAAGATGAAAAAATGGCCGTTTTTTGATACAGAAATGAGCATACATATTTTCATTTCATCATTATGAAGAACTGTTAAGTTGTGGAAATTCACTTTCCGTGAGAAAAATGTTCACAACAGAGTAGTAATGGATGTGGAACAAAAAACGGAAGAAATATATGCAAAATACAGAAACTAGGGTGTATATGACCCAAGTGAAAAAAATCCGTCTTTCGGCGGTAAAAGGTCAGTTACCTCCCCCAAAACTTATTCATCTATATTTTTGTATTCTAGACCCTAAATCCGAAAGAAAAAAACCATAATGCTCTACGACCCTCCCACACAGAGTTAGACGTCCTTCAATATTGCGACACTTCTCACGTTGCCCTAACTCCCCAAGTATGTTAGAGAATCGCGAATGGATAGTTAGGGAGTTTTAATTGGGGAAAACGTAAGTTCTCATCTCCCAAACTCTCCGAGTTATAGAATCCGATCCGCCCTCAGGTCGAGACATCGTTGATTTTATATTGGAGCGAGGCATTGCTGTCGGTCATACATATTCTAAAGAAAATATTTCCAGGAAATTTCTAAGAAATAATTGAGGGCTTCTCTATATCAGGTCCAGGCTGTAGTGCTCACTGCTCATGACTATTGGAGGCCGTATACAATGCGTAGTTTTAGCTGTGGAATCTCGGAGATTCCACATTATTTGTCACTGAATCCAAACTACACAATGTGCCTGCAATCTTCGTATTATAGAATCTTTGGTAGTAGTCAAATGTAGTCGACTATTTGTTACCTTCAAAGTGCGGAGTGAACGATTGTCAGCAATCAAGCGTATTTGTTAACTGTCAAAATTTGGCGGAGTGAATGCAAAATAGTATCTGCCAATTTTTGTGGACAGATATCTGCCCTACTGATTACACACGTAGCAGATATTCGGACAGATTTCATCTGGCACAGAGTTGGCAGATAGTGTTTGGTCAGTTATCTGGCATGCGTCTGCCTTTACTGATTACACGATCTGCTATTTTTCATCTGGTAAAATGTTGCTTTTATCTGGCAAACACAACAGAAACTAATGTGAAGTTTATTGTTCAAAAATTACTTCTAGAGAAAAGTACGCAGCTGCTTTTATTGTGTACAACTGAAAAAGTGGATGTTGTCCGATTTCGGTGATCAAGCGCATTGTTTCACCACTGGTCCTTGTTGACTCCTACTTCCTTCTCCGCTTCGCCTTGTTTTCAACTGCCATTTTGTTAATATGTATATTTATGCTATTTATATACTGTATACTCCTGGTAAATAGTATAATATCTTAATATATAAAAATCACGTGTAACTGTATTTGTACACGCTATCTCCGAAACCGCTCAACCGATTTCAATGAAATTTTACGAACGTGTTTGGTTGATTCGAGCTTGAAAGATAGTATAGTTTTGGAACAGCCTCAGAACGCGTCGACATGGAAAGCTAAAATTTTATACACGGCGTTTTCATAAAAATTGCAAATACAAGTTCAAAAATGGACCAAATCGGGCGACCTCTTTATGGTGTTGCCATACAAAACTTTAGTTTTTCACTATATACTAGTATTTGGAAACTGCCTGAGAACGCGTCGACGTAGAGAGGGCAAAGTTTGTACACGGCATTTTAATAAAAATGTAAATTTAAGTTCAAAAATGAGACAAATCGGGCAACTCCTTCGTCATACAAAAATTTCGCTTGGGCACTACCTGAGAACGCGTCGGCGTGGAGAACCAACATTTGGTACATGTTGTTTTCATGGCAGTTGTAAATAAAATTACAAAAATGGTCTGCATCGGGCAACCCCTTCCAGTATAATTATATAATATAATACAAACCTTGTATAAACTTGTCTCCTGCACTCTGTTCTATACTCCTATCATTACGTGCACAAAACTTTTTTTAACTGGACAGATATCTGTTCAATTCAAAAATGTACGGGGCAGATTGGCAGACGATGTTCCAAAATTTGCCAGGAAGTGGCTGATTAAACGTGCGGCAGACGTCTGAACATTTTTGAGTACCAGAGGTTGTCGCCAGATATCTGTCTATATCTGCCACCCTGATTACACGTATCTACCCACAAAAATGGGCAGATATCTGGCATTCTGCGAGATCGTTTAGGAGCACTTTGACTCGTAGTCGACAAAAAGCCACTGTTTTAGTGCCAATGAATATATGTTTTTTTCCTACTGGCGACCTCTAGCACTTTTTTGTATTTTTATTTTAAATCTAAAAGCCGTATCTATTTTTCGAAAAAAAAAAAAATCGATGATGTTTGGCTTCGTTTTTGGTATATGTTTTTTTTAATTTAATTTGTGTACATTGTTATAACACATGTCATATTGGGTTTAGATTGTTGTTCGATTCACGGATCAAAAGAGAGTACATTTCCGTAAATTTCTACCTTGAAAGTTAAAGTAATAATAAATGGAACTTTGTCATGTCAGTGAAAGATCACTCTTTAATCCTACAGATCTAAATATACCTAGCCTGTAAGTCCAATACCTGAGATTTTGGGTTTGCCTGCATATTTTCGTATTGAAATTCAGTAATTGAATTACAAAAATTATACTTCTTTTCAAAATTAAATTAATTAGCGTAAAAATGCATTAGGCATCATTGAGTTCACAAAATATAATTGATTTCCTTGCTTATAAAATGCTACCAGGTAAAGGTTAACTATACCTACCTGTGATCATTCTGAGATAAGAAAACAGTTCAATTCGTGTTAAAGCTCGAGTAGTCAGACCAGTGAAATAAAGTGACAAACATCGACCTACACGGTTCAATATGTTGTCAAACACGTAGCCCGCCACTAAAAATCAAGCTAATTTGATTTTCGTCCAAATTAATTAGCGTAAAAATGCATTAGGCATCATTGAGTTCACAAAATATAATTGATTTCCTTGCTTATAAAATGCTACCAGGTAAAGGTTAACTATACCTACCTGTGATCATTCTGAGATAAGAAAACAGTTCAATTCGTGTTAAAGCTCGAGTAGTCAGACCAGTGAAATAAAGTGACAAACATCGCCCTACACGGTTCAATATGTTGTCAAACACGTAGCCCGCCACTAAAAATCAAGCTAATTTGATTTTCGTCCAACCGCCTGATATACTGCGTGTCACACCGCAAATAGGCCCACACATAGTCAAATCTGCGTGGCAACATCGTTGTCCTACTCGAGTTGGCCAAAATGCGTGACCGTGTATGGGACCCTCAGGAAACTATAGTAGAACCTCAGATAATAGAATCAGGTGGGATTCTCTCTCAAGAGGAGGTCCCCTCATGAGGAGTGAAGAAGGGAAAAAGTTCCTCAAATATATGTGTGAGAGACAGTACAAAGAAGAAAGCATTCAGCATGCTTTGCTTTAATAGTGAAGTTCCGCGGAAACAGGCACATAGAACACATACACATACTTCAATACTAACAAAACTCAGCATGGATAATCACCCGACTAATCTGCAGCAGCGGTGGAAAGACCTACATTTAAAGCGCAAGGAAACCAGTAGATGATGATCTGAAAATCAATGCTAATGATACGAACACCATCAAGAGCACCTATGACGACGACAGAATGACTTACAGCTAATAAAAGGTTGAATACAAATTTTATTGAAGCAATAACTACGACAAGAGAGAGACTACCGATGATGACTATACGAATGACGAACATAAGATTCAGGAAGATAGCGATAGTGTTCCAACTATAAAATGATACGACAGCAATGATGATGATAATGAAGATGATATCAAGAAAAAAAAAATCTACTAGTATGTACATCCTAAATAGTAGGAAATTGGGCAACAATCTGTGTGTTGATGTCTAATTTCGACAAATGGACACAATTTTGTTTGCTCAGTCCTATAATTGCTTATTTATTTCATCACCTGTCTAAAATCGTAATACGAGCTAATATAATTTTACGAAATGCATCTTATTGTAACAAAGCACTACCGAAGAGGTATTCCGTTCGTGACTGAGATTTACTGGGATTGAAGTGCAACTTGTTTACCAACGTCGTGATAAATAAAATTGGAGATCATTGGTATATTGAAGTATTCTAAAATGATGGAGTGTAGAATGTAGATCGTTGAAGAAAAATCAAAATAGGTTAGGGGAAGAATTGAACCTTGAGGTAGAACGCGGGGAATATCGTCGAAGGTAGAAACTCATCTGTAGTTGAGCTGCGGTTGAGATGAAAACCGAATTGTATAAGTTAAGAAACATTTATTCACGTAAGCCTGGAATAAGCTTTACAGGAATTATTTTGATTTTTATCCTTCCTCTCATAAATGGGTAATTCAGCGAAAATACAATTTTCTGTCTCATTATCTTTGCAAATTTTTAGTACCATCATCATCTACAGTCGACATTGTATTCATGCACATCTCCATATTGCTGATATTAAAACCGGCAAAGTGTCTCTCTTTCAATTTCCATTTTAAATAGGATGCCAATGGATGCCAATTTTGAGTTGACTTGTCGATACTGTTCAATGACAATCGTCCTTTACGTCATTATTTTAAATTTTTCCTTTGTCTTTTATGTATTTGAAAGTGTATCTACACTTTTTTTGTTATACGTATATGTGCACATAGGTCCTACCTATTAGACTACAGAGCCAGGAGATTGTCTTTGCCGCCCAAATTCGGATTATTTAAAATTGTTACACATCCAGACATCCAGAAATCCATTAAAATTGAATTCATTGCCACCATTCCTGTGTCGGTGTGGAAGATCGCAGTTGTTTTATATACTTTGCATTATGTGCATTTCTACAAAACTTTTATCCTATCCTTATCCTATATAAGTATATACATACATAATTCACTCTCCTTGAATATCCGCCACCAACTTCTTCCATCCCACCACCATCCAACCCATAATTCGCCGACTGATGGTAGTACTTTTAAGTTGCCATGAAATAGCACTTTTGCACTGCTCCAGTTTTCTGTTAATTTTTTTCCTGAGCTTATTTTGTATTTTCTGTTATTAAGGCCCATTAAGTTATTAAAGGATTACAGCACTTAGGGAGCTCTTGTAAGTGTCTTGATTGATGGTAAGTGGTAATCTAAAGTTTAAAAAGGTCCTATTAGTTTTTTGAAGAGTGAAAGTGTTTTGATAACAAGAAGGATAATATTCTTCTATATCATCGACAAGTTAAAGTTTTTTGTTTTTTTGAAGTAATGTTGAGATTGGTGCTTATGCATTATGCAAAACAGTTCATGACTGTATTGTGCGATTAAGTATTGCAGATTTAATCACAATTAAATGATTGAACTAGGAAAAATAGGCAATGTTGCAATTGTGGTTTTTCGAAAATGGACGATTATTAGATGATCATAGCTAATTTAATAGATCTTTTTATTTACATTTCAATAAACTTGTAAAATCTACCTAAAATACATAAAAATAAATAAATTTATCCAATAAAGAGGTTGCCAGATTTCATTGATTTTTAAACTTTAATTTAAAAAACTTATAAAATATGTATGTAAAGTGAGGAAGTTAGGTTTGTTCAAATAAGAACACATATACATATGTGATAACTTGCAATTTAACTTTATTCATAAAAAAAATATCAAATTAAATCTGTAGACGTTTCACAAAATATTAATTAAATTTCAACCAATTTAATTTCAGCACAATATACATAAATAATTTACAACTTTACGTTAAGAATTACACAGGTGATTTAACAGTGATATTAAGTGGAAATACAAATGGAACAAACTTTAAACAGAGGAATTGCACCTAATTAGAAATTTTTATAAAAGTATTTAAAAAAAAAAAAGCTAACTTAAACTATCACTGTATCCAACAAAATCACTTATTATATATAATCTATAAAAAAAATCACTTCACAACGATAGAATTTCCACCAAACGGAGCTTTACCACGACATTCAATAATATCGTTTATGACCTTACCGGTGTTCCCTTTGATGATCTGCTGAATAAAGGAAAAATCTCCTCTGCTGTCAAACTTTAAAAAACCTTAAGGCTAAAACACAATGTGAGCGACATGACAAAAACGCCGTAAAAAACGCTGTCAATTTGGTTCTAATAAGTAATAACAAGGCTGTGTATGGTATAAAACACAATGCTGACGACATGGTTCGACGTTTTCGTCGAGCTTAAATGACAATTGAAATTTGTCGCACGTTTAGGGTGCGTTTGGCAAAATTATGATTTTGGGTTGCGTTCATATTTATTGTTATACATTCATTGCAATCATATTTATGACTAGATAGATTAAAAATATCAGTAAATAACAATGCGGTGGAAAATATCAAAGGTGGTAAAATGTCACCGTATTATACAAAAAAAAAAAACGCATCCGCATAGAAACCCAATTCTGGCTGGGTTTTAAATAGCTCTTGGACACACCTCTTCTTCTATGTGGGTTCTGTTTTTTTTTATCTTCATTAGCCAAAACGGCCATACATGCAATTTTAATAATCTTTTTTTTTATTTATTCGTTGAAATTTTTTCTATTTTGAATTTACAACACAAACAACAGAATAAATTTAATTGGGGATTGACGGCTCTTGTCGGTCCCATTGTATTTTCACGGACGTTTTGTACGGCGTTTTTGTCGCGTTGCTCCGCTTACATTGTGTTTTAGCCTTTACTTTCGACTGCCAAATGAAAACGAGATCGTTTTCGCTTTTTATAGATCTTGGAAAGTAATATTTAAAGTCGCTGCTATAGTTGCCACATCAATATGGCTGATTATAAACGTACGCTATGTGACCATAAAAACTGTTTTGGCCTCATTTACAATTAAGCTAGCATTTCCCTTGTTACGGACTTTCCAAAAACCTTCTTTCATCGATTTTGATTATCCTTCGAAATTTTGATCGTAACTTCTACGGAAAAAAATCTTCACAGATTAACCTTTCACATTTGCTATAAAAATATCATTTCGCACTAGCCTGCTGAGGCTGGATGACGCAACTATGATTTTTCGCGCGTACACAAAATTTTGCGTACACCTCCTTGTTCCGATTCTGCAAAAGTGGAAAGGAGTTTTTCTGCCAAAATTGTGTACACTTTAATTAATATTTTCTCACGGCCATTTTGATCGTGAATTCTGAATAGGTACCTGTGAGTTTTTGTCAAGCGGTATTTTCAAAATTATTTATTATGTTATTCTTTTACCTTTCTTTAAGCCGTAGTCGCCTACTGAATTCATGTAACTCATTTCTTACAACTAAACTTAACCTCTTCAAAAAGGCTATTTCTCACTCAAACACCATTCAACACAGCAAAATGTTCATTCAGCACTTAACTCTACACAGATCCTTACGGAATCGCTTGAAATTCAAAAGTGTGTGAATTCTTCATGCAATTGCGGAATCCAGCCACTGGAAGGACTTAATCATCTGTGTCTTTCTGTGTCCGCAGAACAGGGCAGAACAAAAGATACACAAAATACCGCTTCACACATTTTCATAGAAGATTTATAAATGAAGCGAACCGTATAAGTAGTTCGCTTCAATCGACAAAACAATTTGTTCTCTCCAGTATACGCGATTTCTAGAACAACAGCTATCGTTTGTAGAATCAGAAATTTCCATTTTTATTTTGAGGTTTCGTTCTGTCTTGCTTTCACATTTTATCTCTTTCCCGCTGATTGTTTCTTATGTAAATAATTAAAATCGCAAATAATTCATTTATCCGAAACTTAATCGACAAAGTAGTTCTTTCGTTGAATTCGCAGCAAAAACTTTTATAAGAAAAGTGGTTTGAGTCGTCCGAATTATTAAATGTCAGTGTGTAATCGCGAATAAATTCGAGTGTTTAACACTTGCCTTTTTAAAGGCGATTTTGTCTACTTTAAGTTAAATTTTTGTATAAAGTGATGTTTGCTATTCTTGGAAGCTCTTCAGCAACTCTTTTCTGGCGGAGAATAATGGATTGCCAGCCAGGATTATAATTAATGTCCCAGGTAAGTACCTAACTTCCGTCTTTTCAGGGAATATTCTTGCATTTTGTTGTTTTGGAACGCCTGATGACGCTGCTATTGGCACCCCGTGTGAATTTTAATCCAATTAATTATTAAATAAGGTGAGTTGCACTCATATTTGTATGAAATAGTTGGTGTTTATCGCGGATTTTGTGTTTTATTACTGCCTTTTGTTGTTGTTTCCTTTGTAGCGCTAGTTTTTCGCGAATAGAGTGGTACTAACTGACTTGTTAATTCATAATTTATTTTATTTCCTATTTATAATTCCATCCTGTTTAATAACTTTAGGTCACTAGTGGAATTCCAGGCACTTCCAGTGATTGATGAGGGCGAAGACATGATGGTGGAGACTGGATCGGCCTCTAGATATGGAAGTAAGTATTTCTTATTCTACTATATGATCAATTATTGTTGATTTAATTCTCTTTATGTTTTCTTTCATATGATCCAGCTGAACAATGTGTGAACAAAATTTCAGATCTTTAGGTCATTGGATTCGGAAAAAAATATTTTTATTTATTTTTTGTTAATAAACGTGAAAGGTTGAAATCCGTGCGTGACGTCCTGCAAGCGCTGCCAGCGAAGAAAAATCGGAAAAGTTTTAATAAATTATTGAAGATCACCTATCACGAAGTTTTCTAACATCGAACTAATGACTTCCATACAGCTTAGACCTTGTATGCTTCATAGCATCTTTGAATACGGCCTGAAAGTGAGGAGAAAATATGCAATCGACGAGGTAAGTATTGTGAATGTGTTGTGTAGTTCATGTTTGAAAACAAACCAAGTGGAAAATTGAATCCTGTAATATATTTGTTTGTGGTGTGACGCGATGCGGCAATAGCGCTTGTCGTCAAAGTTGGACAGTTTGTGTAGTCAGGGTTGGCCTAAAGTGATTGCGAGCTTCGAAGACGTCCAAAAAGTCCAGAGCCAATCCCAACGAAGTCCGTCAATCAAACATCAGTTAAAGGAAGGTGCCTGCCCAGCAAAGCGCAGACGAAACCCCTCTTGAAACAATGCAAGATAGAATTGCATTTGAAGTGCGCCAATATAATGACGAGTTATTACATTTGTCGGAAATACGATTCCGAATAATGTAGAATTAAAATGTTGGTAAATTGAATAAAAAACAGCAAAGTACAACAAATTCAACTTTTTATTACATTCAATAAATTTTCCCAAATCATTTTCAATTATTTCAACACATATTTCGGCGATTTCTTTTTTCTCATTTTTAACCCAATCAAATTGCAATGTTCAGTAAAAGTGTTCCTTTTTCCCAGAGCATTCAAAATATGTGCTTGGATTGACTAAATTCTTCCGTAACCGGAAACTATGGGCAAAAGTCACAAGGGTGGCCTACACTGACTGCATTCCCCTATATAATTACTATATAAAACGAGGAGTAAATTTACACTCTAGACTAAAGACTATTAAACACGTGTTATAAATACTCGTATATTTAAGAAAAGTGTAAAAAGAACTGCCATATAAATATGAGTACAACCCAAACCGAATTTGAAATACATGAATGTAAAACTTAGTCAAATAGTAGTGAGAGAAGAATAAAAATCTATGATTAAATGTGATTTTATAAAGGAAAACAGGAGTTTTACCTTAAAATACAGCTTTCGGTATTACAATTTTTTTTATTGAATATGATACACAAAGGAAACGTTTTTACAGTCATATGTTAGCAATAAGAGTATATAAGAGTTAAAGGTGTAAAATACCCCAAGAATTTACAGCAAAAAATGAACATACCCTTGTAAAAATTTTGTAATCTTACACTGGAATTCACCTAAAGATCAAAACTATATACAAGGGGTTGAAGTTTATCGTTTTTGAAGTAGGAAGATATGTTTTTGAAATACTTTATAACTCCTGAATGATATGCTTTGATTTTGATGATTAAAAATAACTCTGTTCATTTAACTGCAAATTAAAAAACAAAACATTATCAACACTAAGTCGAAGAAGGTATCCATGCTCTCCAAAATTGTCAATTTCAATTTTTTTCGTTGTTGTGGTCTGTTCGTTATCAAAATTTTCATACTACATCATCAGGAAACTACTTTATGACTGCCCGATTTGAATAATACCACTATACTTAATGGAATGAAGCCCAAACTGAGATACGGCTATGAAAATAATTACATCGAAATTGAAGTAAAATTACACTTTTAATGTGTACTTTTCATAGTTGTGTAATATTACATACCTATATTCATATATTGTCAAACTGCGATACTTGTAGAAAATTTCATATTTGAAGATAACGTGAACATTTTCAATTCATGTCGAATTCGTTTGAGCTTTTTTTGTGTTGTGCATGCATCATAGATTCACTCCAAATAAGTGCTGTCCAAATGTTCGTTTGAAGCAAATTATGTATGATGTCACAGATTGGTTGCTTCCAGAGGAAACTCGAAAATATTCAGGTTAACGTGAAAAATTTCTTAGGCTCAATACGAATTCACCTAAAAAAAGTAAATTTTCATTAAACCAGCAAATGTGTATATTCGAAAATCATCTTAATTCATTTCTTTTGAATTGGGGTTAGATCTAGAACGGATCTAAATTTCAATCGAATACAACAATATTCTACGCAGAGAGAACTAGTCTACTTGAAGATAGACAGAATCCAAATAAAGTAGAAGATATCTGGTTGAATGAAAAGATGTCGCACGATAAAGCATGGACTATAATCGATTTCATATCGTAAAAGTACGTGAAAAATATTTTTTTTTTGCAACCAAATCGTTGAAATTGTCCCATTTTGTACAATTTTAATGTGAAATCTTCGGTTTCTATAAAAGACAAGCAGTCAGAAAGGGATACATTTTGGAACACTCTATAAAGCTCTTTTATAGAAGTATTTTCTTCAAAACTTTTTTTATTCTTTTATTTTCGTGACATGAAACAACAACTAAAATCCATTGTGAAAGTCTAGAAAATATTGTCCTGAAAATAATTCTGGTCATTCATTTTTAAAAAGGAGTCTGTCCTTCTCTTCATCGGAGGCAACATAATTGTGATACATAACCTAATATGTATGTGGCACCAGGCACTTACTCCTCCGTATAAACTCATACAGTGCACAATCCCCTGCACACTCAGTGCTTATTCACCTGACTTCAAACTTGAACATGATTGAATTATTGCTTTTATTCACTTCTGCTCGTCCGTCTACCACCTTCTTCTACTGCTACTATTGCTGTCAATTTCGATACCTTAAAAGCATCAAGGAAATAATGCAGCAATAGGAGCTAGAACCTTAGTAACTAAATATCTATGTATATAAATATATATATAAATAAGTATTCAAATTCTGTACAGCTTGTTATATATATTTAAGTAAGTAGGTACCTATCTGTTTACTATCTGTACCTAACTGTGCACAAACTTTAAAGATAGTTTTATGGGCTGGCAGACTGGCTTTCATGATGAAACATCCCCTTCCCTAGCTCACTATATAATTGTAAATTTATCTCGGTTTTCTTTTGACCCAGATATAATTTGAATTTCTTTAGACTTTTATAAAATGTCCATCCTAATTTTAGCCATTTACTTCACAGTTCTGATTGGCAGTTTTAAAACCTCGGTAAGGACCGTTCATAAAATTGCTTCATGTTTGTGAAAATTTCTTGATATTTTGATGATTTTAGGATTATTTTTACGTGAAAAGAAATGTATTAAGGTGTGGCGGAAAATAAATTCAGATCTACATGGGAATATTAAGCAATTTCATTGGATTATGAATATGAGTTACCAGAGTTCATATTATTCAGCGAGTTAATTAATTAATTAACAACCGTTGACGAAATAATTACTGTTAATATGTTTCGTAGAAGAGCGTTATGATTAACTATGCGGACAAACCTACAATATCTTTGAGCAAATGAACTTGATATGACCCAGCTCAGACGAGTCAGTATGCTGAGTCTGCTACATGAAATCTGTAGGTAGGTTGATGCTTTATTCCTGCCCCCAACGTGTAATGCCCTAGACACACAGCGCTGGAGAAATAAATAACGACTCATTAGTCTATAATGATTTATTATAAACTGCAGACACACAGCCATTTTTTTAATTAAGTTGTACTGTCAAACTGGTTTTGATAAACTTATGACATTAAAGAAGCGATATGGATCGAATTAACGCGATAAACTTTGTTTTTATTTATTTTATTTTCAAATTTAACAATTTACAAATGAGAAATACATTATATTAAAAAGAATAAATTTGTGATTTTCATTTCTTTGCATTTCTTCTTCTTATTTTTCAAATCGGCAGTTGCACAGCGGAGCTCCACGTTTGTATTATATGCCAAATCTAGCACATTTTAGCTCATTATAGCTATAATGAAGGAAGAAAACTCTTCATTAGTGTACTTCATTATCATCTGATTTTCGAGCCATAATGACGTATACTATGTAACACATGGCATTTTAATGAATAGTTAGTACTAATGATTCATTAGATCGTGCTGTGTGTCTAGGGTACAACCTATCAAAAATAAGAAGAATCGATTTTTTTATGTCAATCTGAGCTAGGCAATGATACTCAAACTCTTATATGTACGGTTTCCGAGATAACGAGACTTAAAGATATTTGTGTATGGTTTTATAGATCACCCTGTAACTTCTCATAGTTACACCCGATTAAAAATTTGTTATATTGATAATCGTGGGTCCTTTGCAATGCTCTATAAATCTCTCTTCTATAAAATCTCTGAATTCTAACCAAGTTTTTTTTTTTATTTAACTACTATTTTTATCAAAAAATACGTCATCAACACCAATTTTTCATATTGGATTTAAGAGTCCCGAATGTTTAGCATTAATATGACCTATCATACTCTGTATCCAAAATGTAACCCTTTCTGCGTTTTTAGCACTAAAAGTTCATTTCCAAAAGATAATTGCCTACTTTCTAGCATTTATTGAACTTTTTCGCTGGATATAAGAAAACGTGTAAAAACCGCAGAAAGGGTTACATTTTGGGTACAGAGTGTAGTATTTCGTTTTAAAGCTAAGCTTTTCGCCTTCTTAAATCCAATATGAAAAATTGGTGTTGCTGGCGTATTTTTTGATTAAAATAGTAAATAAAAAATAAATAAAAAACGAGTTTAAATTCCAAAATTTTAACTTTGTTGAGCAATAACGTCAAAGCGGAAGGGAGTAGTAGAAATTTATATACCATTAGAAAGGTCAACAATTATCAATCTAATAAATTTTAAGTCATCATGAAAGGGTGTAACGTTCAGAAGTTACTGGCTGAGCTATAAAAACATACCCAAATATCTTTAGGTCTTGTTATCACGGATCCCGTTAGAATTTCACCTCCCCCATCCATACAATCTTTTGTTTATTTAAACTTCACCTATCTATAGCCTTCGGGTGTATATCGAGTTTTTTTTTTTTTAAACGGGATGTATAAGAAAGTTATGGTGTTTCCGTAGGCAATAGAGTATGGAGACTTGATTTAGATAAGTTAGCAAATCTGTAACGAAATAGGAGAAAACCCGAATCATCTTCACTAAACAAATTCGAATACTAGATAATTTTAAAGAAACATATAATGTCGGCACTGGAAAATTTCTAACAGTCATGTCGTTACAACGGCGATTAATTGAGCCCCTGAACACCAAGTAAGAAAAATTTGGGAAGACCAATCGATCCGAGTTCACAATCTAGTAATCTGCATACAGATGTAGCTGGAACGTGAAATGGAGTGAAATATTTTCTACTATCATTATAAGTTTAAATGTCATCTTGTAGGTGTTTTCATTAGCTACAAACACAATATGTATATACATACTTCCATCATGACTTATAACATGAAAATATTATATTCAATTTTATAGCAGTGACAGCATTTTATCATATTGCTGTTTGCTTGATTAGAATTCGCAATTTAAACAGATTGTTAATAATTGGTGTCGGTGGTCATATGACCCCAAAAATTGTTTTGGTTACCTACAGAAAATTTATTTGCATAGCAACCAAAAATGTCGTCAAAGCTGCTGTGTATGTCCAAAGAACATATTAGAACATATAACTAAAGGATGCGAAATATCGTGTAAAAGCCCTGTCGGTGTGGAGTTATCTCGGTTATTAGGCGACAAAGTGGGAAGGAAAGAAGAATTGGACTTATGTTAACTTGCTTATGTCAATTAGAAGTAAACGTCAGACTTATTTTTTGTAGGTTTTATATATATATTTTGTGGTTTTTCTGATAAAAATCTTTAAATTTTCAGTGATTTAATCAAAGAACATATGACTTAAGTTAATAAGCTGGAAATCACGTTTCCCGATTTTTAAAATTCTACTTATTTTTATGAAAATGTGATACAATAGATTGCTTTCTTAATGGGTAAAATGCAGGTAAAACAAACTAATTTTAAAAATCGGAAAACGTTATTTTCTGCTTATTAGCTTCAAAAAGATTATGCTAAAAATTTATTTAATTTAGTTAAAATTTGTGGCAGCCCCGCTCCGCAAACCAGAGAAATGAGAAATTAAAAAAAAAATTATTGAATTTTCATTTCTAAATCATTTTCAATAAAAATTGGGGGACAAATTTAAAAATGAGAAAACGTTATTTTTTTTGTCTTAGGTGTTTAAATAATTATTCAATTAAACAATTTGCCCCTGCTCATCTTGCGAATTGTGCACCGAGCTATCCTATTTATGACAGTGACCCAGCCTTAAATTAATAAACTGCTGTTGCAATAAATGCCGAAATAATCCGGGTAAGGCAATTTTAAAGAAAGTTGCAGTCGTGAAATTACCCTGGAAATACGTGCAAAAGAAGTGAACAAAAGGATAGGAAAACAAAATATCAAGATAATTGTGCAAACTATTTCTATGTTGACATTTTGTGTTTCTAACTTTTTTTGTTCTTTAAAGTTTCAATGTAATTTACAATTTTATTTTATGTTAAATAATTAAGCCAAAACCACCTTCAAAAATATTTCAGATTTACTACATCCATGAACAAAGTTCCATCACATACTGGGAAATGCAGGAATTTTTGTTGCTATTGCGCTCACCTTAGTTTATATGCTCTAAGAGGCACATAGAGTAATTTTTTACTTTTGTTTTTCAACAATAATTCAATCTCAAAGTATTAGTATCTACCTTAAAAGGTGATGTATGAATTTTATATTTTAGTTCTTACTTCTTACGGACACTTCCTGCTACTGTATTGCGCAGATTGCATTAATTAATACTCTGCGCTGCATACAGCCACGAAATTTGGTGAACATGCATAAAATTTCGAATTCGAAATATGAGAACGGTCATGGGCGCCGGGGGAATTATTTTCAGGATGGTGCATCTAGGTAAACATTATATTCATAAACTTGATTTGACGTGCATACTATAAGTACAATAACTTATGTATAATAACGTCAAAATGAAATCAATTACGAATCCCTTTAAATTTCACAATAAGTCCATGGCCTTTGATCTTTGCAAACAACCACCACGACATGTATACACAGGCAAATCCGAGCGTGTTAAATGAAAACGGCAAGTAAAAAAATTCTTACTTCTGTATATTTTATCCAATTAAACCTAGAGCTTACCAAAATAACTCATCGGGACCTATCTGTAAGATATCCAGTATAACTTAACTCGAAGTTGACGTGGGGATTGTAGTAGAGGTAAAAGATAATTTGACTATGAGGGTATTCGCTCAAAGCAGAAGACCCTTTGGCTACACACGGGACATAAGTCTGAGGGTTGTGCCCTGGATGTACACCTCGATCGTTAGACCCATGCTCACAAATGCCTCCCGTGTATGGTGGTCGAGGACTGCAAAGGCTTACCTACCTGGAAATTACGGGCTCCATGTGATCTACGGCTAGTGCTGCTCTTGAGGTCCTCCTTAATCAGCCACCCTGGATCTTGTCATTCAGGCAGATGCCAAAAGGGTTGTGTGCACACTGCGCTGATGGGGATGTTGGGAGGACGGATGGATTGGCTTTTGTCATTGCTCTTTGACGTGTGGGCTGGATTTGGAAACTCCTCTGGGAGGCATGGCACGTGATGCGATGGTACCTGAGCTTCGTTTAGGCGTCGCTTTTTTTGAGTTCTCCTGTGAGGGAATCGTGCATTATCGATCCTTCCCCGGTCCGCTCTAAAAGTTTTTACTGACGGCTCTCTCACTAATGAGGGAGCCGGGGCAGGAGTTTACTTTCCTGAATCTGCGATTGGGATGGAGTACTCGATTGGAGGACACACCACTGTCTTCCAGGCAGAAGTCTTCGCCATTGCAATGACATCGAAGATAGCCCTTGATATGCAAATCAGGAGTAAGGGTATTGCTATCCTTTCGGATAGTCAGGTAGCCCTGATGACTTTGAGTGACCCTCGGATAATATCAAAGTTACTGAGGCACTTCAGGTCGTCTGTGGATAAGTTGTGTATCCACAACAAGGTGTCCATTCTGTGGGTTCCTAGTCACATGTGGATCATGGGGATTGATACAGCTGACTCCGATTCTCCGTTCCTCGGACCGGAACCCACCTGGAGTATCGGGTCTCTCATCAAAGCAAATGTTCATAGGGAGCATCAGCAGATATGTGCGAACCTAAGTGCTTCCAGGTGTCCAAAACTTTGAAAAGAAAAAATAACTAAATATGGAACTAGTAGAAGTACTACTGCTTTTTGTGTTAAGTGAATATGAAGAATTTAATATGTACGAATTTTTTTTAAAAATAAAAAACATTATAACTGATAACTTTATTAAATAATTCAGATCAAGAAAGAGGAAATGGGTGCATGGAATAAATTCTTTGCGCGGCACACGCGAGGAATTTTGTATCCTTTATGAAGATTTATGATTAGATGAGAAGCGATTTTACAGATATTTGGAAGTTCAAGGTTAATTTGATAGGATATACAGAATCCTTTGAGTACACAGATTTGATTGCTCAAACCACCCCGTTTTAACCAGCTGTATTCGGGGTAATCACGATTGGGCAGACTATTCCAGTAACAACATGTCCATTTAGTATACGTTACGGCGTGTCAAGACATGGAATCGATCAACGATGGGAGATGCGAGGTAAAGTGGTCTGTCCATTCTCAATGTTCACAGAATAAGGGTAAAGGAGGACACTGAATTCATTGACATGGTGTTGAAAAATGTTATTCAAACATTAAATTTTTTTATTACTGAATAAAAAATTAATAATATTTTTTTGTGTATTCTTACTTCCAAGCCAGGCGGGTGCAGCCTCGCGAGCGGTAATTTGCTAGAATTCCGTTTATGATGTTTTTGGTTTTCTTTGGAGGGTTTGTTTTTGATTTTTATAATACCTTATGCATACTGCAAAGAAATTTCTACTTATTATGCGTTGTAAGCGACAGAGAGTAGATAATCAAGTGGAAAATCACCGACCCTCAATCAGTTTCTAACGATGTTATACACTCTAAAAAAAAATGTTATGCTTATAATACGACAAATGTGGTTTCCTAGAATAATTACTGCAAATTTGTACGCTTGCGTTCTTTTAATTGCTATTTACGCAATTATTTTTTCATTTTATTTCATTTTTTACGTGGCGCAAGGCCAAGGTAGCTCGCCAAGGGGATATCCCAGGCAACGAGATGACTGACGTGTTGGCCAAAAAGCCCTCTAAAGTGGATAGCTCCGCAGCGATAGCTTATGTGAGGATGTCGATGGGAGCTGCAAAAGAGGGGATCATCAGGGGCGCCAACCAAAAGGCAACCCTTCGGTGGATCAATAGGGAAACCCGTATCGCGAGGCAATTGTGGCCTGCATAAGACAAAAAAAGGACAAGAGAACTGCTGAATGGCAGCAGAACATATACCAGGAATCTAGTAGTGGTCAATACGGTTTATTGGGCCATTGGATATCATGCTAAAAAACTGGTTATAGTGGCGAACGATTTCTGCAGGAACTGTAAGGATTCGGAAGAAATCGAATCCGTCCAACACGTACTTTGCGAGTGTGCTGCTCTGATGATTAAAAGAGGTAGGTGATTAGGTAGCTACGTCCTTTAAAGTCTGGGGGAGCTGCACAGCTGAGTTTCCTAAGGGAAGCAGGATGTTTGTTTATATGTCGACTTTACAGGTATCCTATGAGGACACGGGGCACAATAGACCAACTGGTTGAATAAGTAAAACAGGCTAGGCACTTCTAGCGGCACCCCTCTTACATTACCTTACCTTACGCAATAATTGGAATGGAATGGAAGACTGAAGGAAAGTGTAAAAATACTGGAGAATTACGTTGTAAAATGTGTATTCTTACACCTCAAACAAAGGAACTTTAAACATATGAATGTAAAAACATATAATGGAAATGTACCTATACTAAAGAGCCAAAGCCAAGTATTCAATTCCAGATATGTGATCGGCACCACAGACAGTTTTAAGAACTTCGAAGATTTCATACATACCACATCCGTCTTGGACTTCGCAATAATAATCATATGATGATGTAAAACTCTTTCCTCGAATATCCCTAATACGGTTTTTCTTTAGTCGATGGACTCAAACTTTACATCCATTTGTAAGTTTCTACCTGGCTCTACATACAAACATCCATCGGGAAATGTGGTCAGGCCTTCCAGGGGAGCTTTGTGGAAGCAATAATGTCGACGCATTATGTCTAGCAGCAATATTAATATTGACGTAATAATGATTCATCCAATATTAATCGATAGGAAAGCTATATATGGAAGAGATATATTTGTTGCGGGTAACCTTTTATGTCCACATGTACATGTTCTACATTGATCCCAAAGCAGGTGGAAGGAAGCAAGCTTTTCGATGCTGACTGCTTCCCTCTTAGGATATGTATTGTTAAAAAAAAATGAAATGGGATACGAAGAGTCATGCATCAACACCTTTCAGAGGAGGCTCTTATATTGCGCTAGATTATATGCTTCAGTTTCAAGCCGGGCACCTAGAAGCAATGATGAAAAATGTACCCCCATATCGCCTATTCCTATTATTCTTTTAAGTAACTCGATTCAGTTTTTCTACCACTGTCCGCCACTCTCCGGTAGACGTTACAGATTCCTTGGGTCACACCTTCTAGATGAACTGAATGAAGCGGGTAGAGAGGATTAGGGGCCGCCAATCTTGAACCTTGTAAGAGCATCCGGTTGGGATGTATGAACAATAGCTCAAAAATCTGGAGGGTGAGTAATGGCCATTGTTGTGATCTTCTTGTCCTTGAAGTCCTTGGGATTCTCAACCTCTTTCCAATCCATCCAACCATCTCAGTAACTCGAAACAGATGGATACGGGAGATTTACAGACGATAGAGCTTTTGATTGTCGAAATTCGAAACTTTCAGTTAGAAAAATATTATGTGAAAATGTGAAAATTTATATCTTCACTTAGATAAATCATTTTTTTATAGTCCCAGTCACAAATAATGCGTCAAAACGTTTTAGTGAAAATTCAGATATTTCCGTAGAGAAAAAAGCGTTTCGCATAAATAAAAATTAAATTAAACTCCTCCAGCAATGGAAAAGTCCCTTTAAGGTTTTTATGTAGTAAGCTAATTTACAAAATCGAAAAAATTGCCTCACTAATCCTTCCTTAAATATCTTTTCATTCTCTGAGAGAAAATTTACTTAATTCTCATAAATTACATGCAAACGGTTTTCGCTTCTTTTCCCAATTATCGCTGAAATCACGAGAGAAAACGGAGAAAGGAGATGGAGAGAGAGAGGGGAGATGGGTTATACTCGAAAAAAGCTGTGCAAACTGTTTATATCCAGCTTAATTCGCTTTGAAAGTAATCGTCTTCATTACTAACAGATTCATGAGTTCCAAACCAACCGAACGTCGATGGGTTTGGTTCTGTATCTCATTATTGGGCACCCTGTAATAATCGCTTAGACCATTTAGTGACTCTCAAAATTTGCTCCACAAGTTCAAACCGGATGCAGGCAAGGGAAAACTTCGACACATAACAAAATCATTAGGACTACGACGCGATGACGACGTGGAGAATATCAGAACCGCGCTTAAGGCGAATTTACTTTTCCTTTTTTGCTTCACTATCAAAAATAGACAGAAAATCCTGCCCTCCAACATAGCAATTCGGGAATTTTACCCCAAAAGAATTATGGAAAGAACTTAAAGGGATCAGAGAAAAATCACGATTCACTTTTAAATTATGTTCTCCACTCGGTTCAGTCTACATCGGCAATGTACTCAAGGCTACAATGTGGAAGCTGTGGGAAGGACTACGTAACGGATGTGTGTATGCATGTATGTAGGATGAAACGCCTGTTATAACTCAATCTTCAATTTTAAATTATTTCTACGCTTGAGTTAATCGATGGGTCACATACAATTAGTCTTCGGTATGCCTGGACTTGTATATATATGTCTATAGGTAGGTACCATGGCGCGCACACACCCAAACCCACACATATAATCATCATGATATAGAAATGTCCTATGCCTGCTTTTGGTAGTGAATTTTTTTTTAATTTGTGTTTTTTATATAAATTTCCTGAGGAAATAATCAACAACTTAGGTTTCCGGTGGGCGAGCGGTGGGCAGGATATTGTCAACGAACGCGAAACAAGCAAAAGACGATTTTTTTTTACATTTTTTAGGAAACAAGGCCCATCGAGGTCGTCGTCGCCCCATCATCACTTCTTCGTCGTCTTTAATTCAAAACGTCACAGCTTAATTCTAATTAATTTGCTCCCCTCAAGGAGACATAAGGGATGCCATGCCGCCACCCCCAACAACCTGCTGTTTATATCGAAAAAGGTCTTACATTCTTTAGAGAAGATTTTCATGTAATTTTTCTTCGTGTTTTTTTTTGCGCTGTCATCACAAAAAAAAATGAAGGAGGCCTTTCAAGCTAATTGAAACTGTGATCTTGGGGGAATTTTCATTTTGTAAGAGATGATTGTATCTGGAGATGATGAACAACAGATACACCCAGAAGGAAAGATGTCGGTTGTCCGAGGGGATTCTTTGATTGGTTGGTGAAGAAGGCGCCAGAGGAGGTGGGGAGACGACAATAGTACAAGAGTCAAAAAGCAGAAAAATTGTAGTGTGCGGTAGAATCAGTGTCGAAGTTATTCTAACAATTTCATGGAAATCATTTTGCAAATATACGCAATTTGCGGTGATTTTTTTTTACTGATGACCATTTGGAAATATAAAGTCCCTTAATGAGTAGCATATTTAAAAGTTGCAAATAAGCCAAAAGAAGAAATATCGGAGCACAGTTTTAGCTGTTTCTATGTATGCGGAAATATATTACGAGGAAGGCTCAAATGTGGAATTTAGAAGGTTTGATGTAGCCTTGCGAAGATAATATAGTAAGTATATACCATCTAGGTCCATTACGTCGGAGCTTTAATTTTGAAAGGTACTATTTATGACCATCAAAGAAATATACTTTGAGTATTGAATCGTTGGTGAAGTGGGAGTAGTGTTTAACAGAGGTTCTTAATTCCATGGATCTACCTGCTTCCTTTCACGAGAAATCCACTGAGACGCTGAAATATGCCACAAATATTTCACTCGATGGTCAAGAGTTACTAGTACGACTAATTTAATTCATCAGATTCTGTTTCCTGTATCAGCTTTCATCTCACTTCAGTTAAAATCGTTCTTTTCCAAGTTACGTTCTTGGTATTCCAGAATGAGATGTGTTTCTGTTTTCGGGTCAAAATAATGATTGAAGATTCGAGATATGCAAGAAATCACCTTATGACCATAGTTAGACATGGTGTTGCATGAACTGTTTGTTGGATACCTAGGTGTCGTTTCTAACTTGTCGGAATATAGAAATCAAATGAAGTCAAGAGCATATTTATTAACTTTTGAAAACAATCGAAAATAAAACAATTTTAGAGTTGTATTATACGCCATACCTCAAGAGTTTTAAGGGAAAGCTTAAGCTTATCACATCACGGACGAATAAAGAAGAGAATCGTCCCAAAAAGGCATCACTAAGATCGAATCTAATAAATGTTTGATTCGATTTCAATATATTATTAAGTATTAATTCAATCTGGATATGTATGAAGATCTTAATAATGTTATATATAATCAAACATATAGTCATTGGCAAATACTAACGTTATACCAACCTTAGAATAAAGCTATTTAAATCGCGATATTCACAGCTTAAGATGGCGACAAAATACCAAATTGAATAACTAGGAGATCGGGTATGAGCTTATGAAAAAAAGTATGCACCGCTGTTTTTTTTTTTTTTTTTTTTATATATATAGTATAAAATCATTGGTTTTTTGGGTTTTTTGGAGTGTCATCCACTGGTCTTGATAAATATCCAAAATTGAACTGAAGAACTTAATGGTAGCTCAGCGAATGGGCTCTGAACGTATGCTGCCGGTTCGGTTGAACTTGAGGTAACCATTTGATTTAGGTAAACATCAGCGTATGATGAGCTGACGAGTTTTTTGAATATGCCTACCTTGGTTGGTGAGCCTGTTGAGTAGAATTTGTGGCGCCTCTTGAAATATGTATGTTACTCACAAGATTATGTGAATTAATCTGGAAACGGTTGTTTGTGGCAACCTTTTTACATAGGTTACCCGCAAATATATACCGATAAATTCCGAAGCTTTGGTAACCTACTAAATTATGTTACCACCAAACTTCCCAATAGAACCTGTATAGTTAGAAGGAATATAAAGACTTATTTCCTAATTGTTATTCATGTAGAATGCTTAATATCCAGAGATGTTCCTTTTTAGTTCGTGAATTCAAATACTGTTGGATTAATAAGATCGGAAGAAGATTTCTCCTTGGGTTGAATTTAATCCACACAGAAGAATAAAGACGACTAGCTTTGTGTTTGAAAAGTTGCGTTAACAACTTTTTCTTGCGTCTTTTTCAAAAATCAAACTCTAAAGACAAACTCAATTTTTTTTTTAAAAAATTACAATTTATCGAAGATCTACATAGTAAAAACCCTTTTGCAAAGACGTTTCGAACTTTATAGGCACGGCAAATCCTGAAAACGTTTATAAAAATGTCTGTAAGTAACCACGAAAGCATTAAAAGTTATATTTAATACACCTATGTTTATATAGTAGTATCAAAGAGTTCGAAAGTATGTTACTCAGCACAGATGAATCGCTACAGCTTAACATGATCACTGCAATTCATAAAGGTATTGATTGTGATGCCCATAGGTTACTCACGCAATCGATGTACATATAAGAAAAGTTGTATTGAAAAATCATATATGTCAACCAAGCAATTAGATTTCTCAGGACTTAAAGCCAAGAAATAAACTACAACTTCGATAGTCCTGTACAAATACAAATTAAGGCTCACAACACAATTCCCATCCAAGCCAATATGCATATCCAAGTATATCGGAATATTATCGTCATATATAAAATTGTATTTGGGAATTCTCGACTATTCCAGAAGACCATTTGTCATTGACATATGTATGTATAAACAAAATAACAGAGGGCCCAATACAGATCCTTGCGGGACTTCGCATTTAGCGGTTAAGTCTGTGAAATGTTTAACCCAACTTTTTTTTTACTTGTTGATGCTGATCAGTAAAGAAGCTCCTAATCAGCGTAGCCGAGAACGTGGAGAGCGTAATGTTCACAAGCCTAGAATAATTAATGCTATCAAAGATTATATAATCATTATCGTGGGATCTGCGAATATATCTGAGGTTATTCTGCCTGCAGTAAAGTACACATGTTTTCTTAGCTACGACCCACCCGAAAACCAGATTACCACATAGTACACATAGTAAGCATTTTTTGTATCGAGATTCAGCTTATTTGTTAGTATTTCACATCACTCATTTCTTTCACAGACTTTTGAAAGTAAAATGATTTCTTTAAAAAAGTAAAGTGAGTGCGAAAATGAACTCGGCTGCGAATTATTATCCTCTAAACACTTTATGCGGATAAAAAGCAGGAATATAATATATCGTAAGAATTTAATTTTGCCGCTCTTTCGTCCCATGCACTGAGGTCCTTGTGTACTAACAAGCTTCCCATCTAATACATTATAACTTTATTTTAGTCCGTCAATTAGAACTTTCCAGTATGCAAATGGAGAGTTGCAATTAATTAGTGATAATTAATAACTACATATATGTGCTTACTATTTCTAAAATAAAATCCCTGCTGATGATTTCACTCCCACTCACCCCGCAAAATTGAAGGCGAGTGACAGAGACTTGCTTCACTCACTTCTTGCCAATTTTGACTTAGCTGAATCTCGGTACAGATATTACGTAATATCTGCTAACACCTGATGTTTTGAGGACTTTGAGAAGAAACACAAGTTATTGGCCTTGAAATCACTGAGCTATTTCGGTGCTAGTTCTATGCTGCTATGGGTAGAACTAATTGAACATGGGTATAGAACAAATTAAGGTGTGTCACATAACTAGAATGAGGATCAAATAGGACTTATGTGCTCTAAAATTGATAGAGGTACAATATGGAAGGTTTGTAATGAAGTGTTGTTAAATTGTTTTATGTAATCAAAACTCAAAATAATGATAACGTTAATGTTAAAGATGAGTGTATATTAGACGAAAATTATTCCTCTAAACACTTCAAAGCAAGAAAAACAAAACTAGAAATATATTGAGGGCAGAATCTATGATACCTCTGTTTGGAGCACTGACGAGTATACCACTGTAAATACAGAAATAAAGTGGGCTTTAAACTCAATTCAAAATTTCCTTGTTGTGACTACATTAGTGCTACCTTAGGTCAAATATATGGCTGCTTAAGATGATTATGGCTAAATTCAGAATTGCTAGCACTCCATGTTCGGAAAAAGCTTGTGAAATCCCTAATTCTTCCCTACTTTACTTATGGCTGTATAATATTTTCCTCGCTTGACTCCGTCTGCTGGAGAAGGCTCCTAGTGGCTTATAATGATGTACTCCGCTTTATATATAAACTATCTCGAAGTAGTCATATCTCCCCATACATTACTTCTTTGCTTGATTGCCCATTAGAAGCCTACTTAACTCAATATAGGCTAAAGTTTTTACATGGACTCATATTCAGCCAGCAGCCAGGATACCTATTTGAAAAGCTGACTTACTTGCAGTCGAATAGACATAAGAATCTCCTAATACCGCGATGTATATCCCAATACGGGCAACGTTCTTACTTTGTCCAATGTGTTCGCAAATGGAATCTGTTACCACATGATATACAACTTACTAAGCCCAGAGGGACTTTCAGTACACAATTAAAATCAATTTACTTTAAAAATCAGATCGGCTCATTTTGGATGACCTTGCTAAGTAAATTTTATCAACTTAGTTTTTATTGGAGTGCATTACACTGCAAAAAAAATGTACGGTTCCCTATATTCAGTGCAAGGAATTTCCTTAAAAAAAGTGTAGTGTTCCCTTAAATATTTAGTGCTCCCTTAAATATTGGCAAAATACCTTTCGGCTACCTACAGTTAATCAAGTAATACATAAAAACATATTCTGGGTAAATTTCTTTTCACATGGTGTATAGGACCCTTTTTAAAAGGAATTTTTAGATGAAAAGTATTTACTTTTACCTAAGCTGTGATATTTTCTATATATTTTATTATTTTGTGACTGATTTGTTATGAAATCTCAAAATTAAATCGAATGAAAATAGCCTCTCATTTGGTTAATTTGGAAAAATAATATCAATTCCATAATGTGATTTAAAAAAAAGAAACTCTTCACTTTAGTAAAAATACCCCCAATACAAGGCATACATTATCTTGTTATAACCCGATGAAATGCGCATGTGTGCACTGTGTGGAGTTTTATTCTGACCTTTGTGTAGTTAAGACGTGCGCGAATTAATAATTTCAAAAAGTGTCTTCAAAAATTTAAGAATTCAGTAATTGTGAACTTAAAGTTATATACGGTACCACTAAATAATTGTGAAGAGTAAGAACAATTTGTGCAACAATTCATCACTCTGTGCTAAGGTCTGTCTATATTTTATTTTCTGTTTGAACTAAACTTGTTTATTTTGTTTTGTACACTAATTTTTTTCTTTCACCTATTCCTTAATAAAAAAATGAATTATTTTAGGAAAACTTAGTTTGAGGAAAAGGAATTTTTTTCTATATATTAAAGATGTATTTTTAGACACCAATTGTGCACAAAATCTTTCATTATGTCTACAATTCATTATACTTTATGATTATTTCGATCTATATAATAATGTATTGTTACGAGCGTGGCCTTAGTTCGTTATTTAAAACACAATATTTCGGATATAATTCAAAAGTTCTTTCTTTATTTAATTTTGCTGTTTACTCTCATAAATTCACAAATAATTATCAAATCAACTCTTTATAGTTATCGCTAGTACTGTACTTCTAACTATCGCAATCCAAATAGTTTACTTCGTTCACTTCACTGTCTAAAATAAGACTCGCCTCCTGAAAATCAAATCAAATCAGAGACTTTCTTGCGCATTTAAAATAAATTGTCCTTAATGTGTGGTCCTAACTTCCTTCCTTCGCCTCCTGAATGTGAGCAGCGCCGTATTTATACTCTACGAATTATCCTAGATCCTTCCTGAATATTCCATTCTCCAAACCCAGTTTACTAGGATGTCACTAACCTAAAGTTGTTTCCATTTCCAATAGATGGCGCTTGTATCACTTTGTGGCGCGTAACACTGCCCCTTCTTAAAATTGTTCGTCCCGAACAACAGGTGATCCACGGTCTTGATGCTCGCAGTATTGACATAAACGATCTACATGAACGATTTTCCGTTTTCCTCTTGTACCCCGCTGAATCCTATATACTACGTCATTAATTCTAGTCACTACGGAATACGGTCCTTCCCAGTGTTGTTGCAATTTGGAAGAACGTCCCTTACATCGTTTCGGGTTGTACAGCCAAACAAGGTCACCTTCATTAAATCCGGCTGAGTTAGCACGTAAGTCATAGCGGGTCTTCATCCAATCGGTATTTATTGCTAATTTTGCTCTCGTGACCTCGTATACATCAGCTAATCGTTTTCTAAGTTCCGATACATAATTGTCTGGTAACTTTTGTTTGTCTCTGGGTGTATCAAACTTGAGGTCACTTGGTAAACGCATCTCCCTTCCGAATACAACCTTAGCTGGAGTTTGTCCGGTCGTGTTGTGAGCATCGATAAGCCATTAGGAACACGGGAATATGTCGATCCCAATCGCGTTGATGATAGTCGACTACTTTCTTTAGATGCTCGACCAATGTTCTGTTGAAGCGCTCTACCATCCCATCAGATTGTGGATGCAGAGCAGTTGTCCTGGTTTTTCTTATTCCCAGCATTTTACACATCTCCTGGAAGGTCCGCGATTCGAAGTTCCGTCCTTGGTCCGAATGAAGTTCCTGGGGTACACCAAATCTACTGGCCCAATTCATTATTACTTGATCCGCTACTGTGGTAGACTCTTGATTGGGGATTGCATAAGCTTCAGGCCAATTACTGAAATAGTCAACAGCAACTAATATATAACGGTTACCGTTATCTGTTTCTGGAAAAGGTCCAGCGATGTCTACGGCTATCCTTTCAAATGGGGCTCCTACATTATACTTATGCATTTCTCCCCTGCTTCAGCGTGGTGGTCCTTTGCAAGATCACATCTTCTCGGTTGCCAAAGAAGCATCAAAATGTCTTGGTTTTTTGAAAAGGTGTAAGAAATATTTCAGCCCATCAAATATAGCGCTCCTCTACAAGTCCTACATCAGACCTAGAATGGAATACAATTCCCATATCTGGGCCGGGGCTGGTCGCACAGCCTTAGCTTCATTGGATATTGTCCAAAAGAGAGCCTGCAAGCTCATTGGCGATGTGGATATTACTGGTCATATCGACTCGCTCGAGCACCGTCGCAATGTTGGATGCCTTTCGCTCCTTTATCGCTATATGCATGGTCAATGTTCTGATGAAATATCTAGTCTGATCCCTTGTAGAATAGTTCCTGCACGCAATACTCGCGCTACATCCCGCGCTCATCCTTTTACCCTTCAAATTACCTTCGGCCGTACACTAAAATTCCGTGATGCTTTCTTATCCCGAACTGTGCGAATGTGGAACAGTCTACTATCTTCTGTCTTTCCTCCGGCATACAACCTGCGAATGTTTAAGGGCGACATACATCGGCACCTCCGCCGCTCTCCTCATATCCCTTAATCCTTTCCCTATCTCCTTCCTGCCACGCTGTGCTTTGCATCATAGGGTATCCCCTAAGCTTGGCTTAATAATATATAAAAAAAAAAAAAGAAGCACAGATAGTGCATCTGCGGCATCATTCCTCAACATCCTCTCGCATATGTAACCAATAAAACCTTTCACGTATTTTGGAAATTGTTTTATTCACCCCCAAGTGTCCTCCAGATGATCCACTGCGCATTTCTTCTAGAACATCTTTGACCTGGGATGCTGGCACGACTATCTGCATTCGGAATGACTCGCCGTTAGTTGATTCCCACTTGCGCTTTAATATACCACATTCAACGTGAAGAGAATTCCATTGAGCCCAGTAGCTCTTCAGTTTCTCACTCCTCTCCGATCTATCCTTCCATTGTGGTCTTACCATGTCTTCTTTCCAAGCAAGAATGGGTGAAATGTCTGGGTCTTCTCGTTGTGCTGTTCGCAAACTCTCGTTGTCCCAGCTTGTATATGGTTCCACCGTTATCAGCTGTATAGTTGCCTTTGTTTCTTTCTCTTCCAACCGAACGCAATGTGTGCATTCAACTTTGCATGGACGTCGTGAAAGGGCGTCTGCATTTCCATGGATACGTCCTCTTCGGTGTTGGATTTCAAAGTCATAAACTTGGAGTCGCTCTATCCATCTCGCCACTTGCCCCTCAGGGTTCTTAAACTGCAAAAGCCATTTAAGCGCTGCATGGTCAGTGCGCAGGATAAATTTCTGCCCATAGAGATATTTATGGAAATGCTTGGTTGAGTTTACAATGGCAAGTAGCTCTTTCCTTGTAGCACAATAATTTCTCTCTGATTTTGAAAGTGCTTTGCTAAAATAAGCTACTGGCACTTCTTGACCATCCTCCTCCTATGAAAGCACTGCACCAATACCTACATTGCTGGCATCCGTATCCAATATAAAAGTTTTTCCCAGCTTTGGATAGTGAAGCACTGGAGTTCCACAGAGTTGTTGCTTCAAATTTGCAAAACTCTCGTTACATTTATCTGACCATATGAACGGTTTCCCTTTTTCTCTAAGTTGATGTAGGCTCCTCGCTATATCTGCAAAACCTTTTACGAATCGCCTGTAGTAGGTAGCTAATCCAAGAAAACTCTTTAATTGATGTTTGTCCTTTGGAACAGGCCAATTTTTGACAGCTCCTATCTTCTCTGGATCAGTTCTTACTCCTTGTGATGAAACTATATGCCCCAAATATTTTACTTCATTTTTGAATAGAGCACATTTATTCGTACTGAGCTTCAGTTTCGCATCTCTCAGTCTTTGAAGTACGTCCCATAAGTTGTTTTTATGTTCCTCGAATGTCCTTCCGATCAAGTATACAAGGCATGTTTTCCAGGTTAATCCTCGTAAAACGCATTCCATGAGTCGTTCGAATGTGGCTGGAGCATTACATAATCCAAATGGCATAACTTTGAATTGCCATAATCCACTTCCAACTGAGAAAGCAGTTTTGTCTCGGTCCTCGGGATGTATTTCCAAAATTTCAAATCCAATGTGGAAAACCATTCCGCTCCGGAAAGGGTGTCAATCCTTGGTAACGGATAGCTATCCTTTTTTGTTACATTATTTAGTTGGCGGTAGTCCGCACAGAATCGGGTGCTGCCATCCTTTTTCCTGACCAAATCAACTGGCGATGTCCAAGGGCTGTAAGATTCCTCAATTATGCCTTGTTCTTTCATGGAATTTATCATATCTGCAACTTCTAGTTGTTTGGCTAATGGTAGTTTTCGTGATTGTTGCCGAATGGGCCTAGAATCTCCTGTATTGATCCGATGCTGAACAAGATTTGTTTTGCCGAAATCATCATCATTCATTGCAAATAATTCCGAAAACTCATCGATCATCTCGTTGGCATCGTTGTATTGCTGTTCACTTAAGGTACTAGATGAAAGAAGTTTCTGTACCTGCTGAGTAGTAGCTGGTATACGTATAGCCTCCTTAAAATTACTACCATTTTCCAAATTAATAATCAGATAAACGGGTTCACAATTTCCAATTATAGCACCTTCTTTTAGTTGTACCTCATTTTCGGATGTGTTGAGCACTCTGACTGGAATTAATGTTGTGCCTTCTGCCTTCACTAAAATCTTACCAACGATGATGTTCGATGTTACTTCTGTAGGGTTAGGCTCCACCAGATAGAATCGGCAGGTCCCGATGTCATCAGTACGCTTTGTCCATACTAGCGTTTCGGAGCATGCAGAGAGAGTAATATTTTAACAGACCATCGCCCTTATTTCTGAAGGATAATCTGCTCCTACTCCTAGTCTCATAGGAATTTCTATGTTGCCATATTTGAGGATCTGTTCGCCGACATCTAGATTTATTTTATATGTGGTCATGAAATCTACTCCAAGAATGCATTCATCCATGATATCTGACACCATGAAAGTGTGAGGAAATAGTAGTTCGCCTAGTTGAACATCCAAAGTAATTTCTCCAAAAACTTGAGCTGCTGCTCCAGTTGCTGTTCTTAGTAAATATTTGGTAGTGTTGTGAAGCCACTTGTTTTTGACGAGATCTGCTCTAATAATTGATCTCGAAGCCCCAGTGTCAATAGTGATTGCGCAGCCATGTTTCCCTACACTTCCATATATAACAAGACTGCTATTATTTCTCTGCAACTGGGCTACCTGAATGATGACTTCGGGGCTGCCGACTCTACCAACCAACTTCTGCCCCCCAAAGTTGGTTTTTACATGTTTTCCGACTGTTCAACAGGAGAGCTGATGCGACTAGCCGCTGTTTCATTTCTAGTCTCTCCACGAATAGCTTGCTCCTTGGCTCCACATATTTGGCATACTTTTCTGTTCTCCTCTTCTTGTGATTCTATTCGTCGGCGTTTTCTGCAGTCCCTTTGGAGATGTCCGGGTCTATTACAATTCCAGCATCGAAGAGTACCACGTGACGGAGTGCTCTCTAATGACTGCATTCTGTTGCAAGTACATTCGTCCACCGAAATTTCTCTCACTCGTACTGCACTCCGAGAAGCTTGTCTAGCAGATTCGTATGCTAGTGCGTAGGCTAGCGCTTCTGCTGTTGACTTCTTTCCTGCTAGCCTTAGTGCTTGTTGTAAATTTTGATCTGTAATAGCGTTCACAAATGCTTCTGTTGCCACTTCATTAAGGAATTCTGCATTGACGCTAGAGTATGAAAGATAAGCTAATCTTTCCACATCAGCCTGCAGTTGTTGTAGTGATTCGCCATGCTTTTGAATCCTGTTGCGTAACTGCAAGCGATATACTTGCTGCGTGTGTTCATCTACATAACGTAATTCTATCGCCTGTACTAATGAAGCGTAATCACGTTGCCTGTCAATCGATATAGTTTGTAATAGCTCTGACGCGGGACCTCGAAGTGCTAAAACCAGAGCTGTAGCTTTGTCTGCATGATTCCATCCATTTACTTCGGAGGCTGCCTCTTGAAAATATGCCACGAATTTTGTCGATCAAATATTGGAGGTTTCATTCTGCCTGCACCGGATATTTCAGTTCCTTCATGCCGAGATTGTCGATGCTTCATCTTCTCCAAATCTGCTTTGAAGTTGTCAAGCTTCTCCGTAACATTTTGTTGTACTTCCGCTACTAGTTGTTGAACTTCTAGCACATCCTGCTGCATTCCTTCAATTTTCACATTTTGTTCGTCTAATGAAATTTTAAGAAAATTCTTCTGTTCCTCCAGACAATTCCTTTGTTCTTCTAAACATGCTCGCAGAAAATTCTTTTGATCCTTATTAGCTTTCTTCTGCTCATTCAAACAAACGGGCGTCTGGAGAATTCTTTTGTTCTTCAAAACGGGTTTCGAGAGAATTCTTTTGCTCTTCTAAGCATGCTTGCAGAGAATTCTTTTGTTCCTCAAGAGCATTCTTCTGCTCATCTAGACGGGATTCCAGAGAATTCATTTGTTGTTCTAAACAAGCTTGCAGAGAATTCCTTTGTTCCTCATTAACATTCTTTTGTTCCTCCAAGAGAGATTGTTTTTGCTCCTCAAGAGCATTCTTCATCTGCAGGGCTGAAAGCTCCATTTTGGTCATTAAGGTACCCAAAAGCTGTTCCATGTTTATCGCAGGCTCTTCTTCAGCTTCAGCTTCTTCTTCAAAAACAAATGTCTCAGGATTCCTTTCTTCCTTTATCAAGGCTTGTCTAAGTCGCTCGACTAGAACATTCTTTAGACCTGTCGTTTGCAATGACCGCTTCCCCAACTCCACTTTCAATTCCTGTATGCGAAGCTCCTCTAGTTTGCGTCGCGTCTTTTGTAATTCACTCACAGTTTAATATAAAAATATCTTTCGGAATTTTTAAACACGATTTCACAAAGTTAATCACTCTTTGAATTTCAAAGTAAAATGCCACTACTTTATTCCGCGATTTTATTTTACTTCTGACACCAGTTGTTACGAGCGTGGCCTTAGTTCGTTATTTAAAGCACAATATTTCGGATATAATTCAAAAGTTCTTTCTTTATTTAATTTTGCTGTTTACTCTCACAAATTCCCAAATAATTATCAAATCAACTCTTTATAGTTATCGCTAGTACTGTACTTCTAATTATCCCAATCCAAATAGTTTACTGAGTTCGCTTCACTGTCTGAAATAAGACTGGATGTGAGCAGCGCCGTATTTATACTCTACGAATTATCCTAGAACCTTCCTGAATATTCCATTCTCCAAACCCAGTTTACTAGGATGTCACTAACCTAAAGTTGTTTCCATTTCCAATAGATGGCGCTTGTATCACTTTGTGGCGCGTAACAGTATTATTTACATTTGTTTAATAGTTCATTAAACATACTGCATTGAATGTTCCCTTGCTCCTTTAGAAAGAATTCCTACATTCGGCAGAAAATTACTCAATACGCATCTACTTATGCCCCTTTATCATATGTACTTCAAACACTTGTTTACCCATAATTTATTCAAAAATGAAATGAATATTTCCACAAAATTTGTCGAAAAATTTACATTAATTTAATGGATCATTTAGTTAATTTATTGAATATCAACCAACTTATATGTAAACAATTTCCCTCTTCCCGATAGAAAATTCATTAAAGCCTATTGAATTCAAACTACCTATAGATAGGTGAAACTTACCTATCTCCAAAACCTAAAGTATACTTCTCCTTTAAGTTAGCGAAATATGCTTAAACTTTGTGGCACAAATTGTTGCCACCGAATTTACGGAAATATTTTTTATAGTGTATTTAGTTATCTTGAGTTTATTCGTTATTTTTTTTCGGCTTAATTTCCTTTTTTTTCAATAAGCTTTTCACTTAGCATTATTTTAATTTTACTCATTGCAAGTTTTCTTAGTTCTCTCTCATTTCTTCATTTCTGAATACATAGTCTTTTGCTTTAACGTTTTTCCTCGTTGAATGCCTACATGTAATGTACATTTAAACATCTTGTTATCTTAGTACTAATCCAAATAAATAATTTGTTATTATTATTATTACCCTAGATTTGTATTATACCAAAAACCCAATTTACGGGGGACTACAAACTAACAACTAGATCTCTTTTGGCGTAGCGCATCCGGTATGAAGCAAGCGAAGGAATTCATCAACCCCTCTCCTCTCGAGTCGCACAAATTAATTATAGGTCTCATCGATCAGGCTATTTATCTATCTAGTCGCATGACGTGACCCTTTCCACTATTTTCTGAAGAGGATAGGCCAATCGATCAGCGAACTATGTCAACTGTGCGAAGAGAAGCGAAGAGAATGACGGAGCCTAGGTATATCCTGAGCTTGAAGTTTTAACGATGTAAATCACTGGAGAAGCATTTATAACTCTTACTAAAGTTTACAAACTAACCCTCGAGGCAATAAGCGAGCTTATCAAGAGGCTAGATTTAGTCCAACTACGTACTTTAGGAGAGGACACAATAGATGATCAACTCTGCTCGTGGTGTCCGCAGGGTCCTAATAACCAAGTCACCCATACTCTTATCTTTAACATTAAGCCTGACGTGTAAAATGAAGTTAAATTAGAGTCAAATTGAATAAATAAACATTGCAAAATAGACTTTAAAATTTAAACAAGATTTAAATCCTCATATCCTCGCATGTGTGCATATTTGACATCACACACCTTCCTACCATAACTGTAAAACGATATTGAAAAAATAAAACGTGTATCTTTAATATTTTTAGCATCTTACATCACTCTTCAACCATGAAATCAACACAGCATACCCATCTGATATCCCCGCAAAGAACGTCTATACACGAATTTCCATAACAAACAGAATATCATCATCCAGGTAGACCTAATCAACTTAATTTTTGCTTTGACTTAATCGCATTTCAGTTTCTTAAGTCGATGATCTTTAAGTCTGTAAACATGAACCACTCTCTCTTCCCAATAGGGTTCCTGCCGAGCGCATGCCGTGCCACAAGAAAGCTTTTCGTCTTTCTATCCCGAGAAAACCCGGCAACTTGAGCTAATAAATTTCGCCACACAACATTTACCGATGTCGTGTATATGCCGAAATTACGTTTCCACTTAATAAAGCCCGTGGCAGTTTTCTTCATCTTGATGAAAATCAGTTGGTTAAAACCCGGTACGTCGTCGTAGGTGGTGGTGTGATATCCTATATATGTATGTTACATACCTATATACAATACTCTCGTCACATATGATAGGAACTAGGTCTTTGGCCTGTTCACCGTTTTATCTTATCTCGTCAGTACAGTACTAAGGGAGTCAGATCAAGTGAGGGGAGGTATGTTTAAATAATTGTGCTGTTGCTGTTTTCATGTGGATTATATGTGGTATGTTACTTGCCATCACGTTTAGGCCTTGGGGACTACCTAACCCATCTCATCAAACTCTCTATAAACAGGTTGAAGAATAAGAACAAGCACAAGAAAAAACCGTGAAAATATCGTTTAAACGGGAGATGTTTTTTTTCTTAGAGAGCAACCTCGATTCAAATAAAAAAAAACACAATCCCCGAAGAAGTAGAAGAAGATTAAGTTTTCTTCTTTCTCTCCGGTGAGTGATGTGCTGATATCCCTACCTCCTTACGCAAATATTTACATTAATCCTGTGAAGTGAAATGAAATAAAAACACTTTGATTCCTTTTGAAGGAAATTCGGGAATAAACCGATCATCGCGGAATTGTATGGATGCTTATTACATATATACATCCAGGGAAGATGGACGGTTTGGAACGTGTGTGTATACTCTATGAAATACGAGCTCGACTAACGAGGTGCACTGGAACATAAAATTGAGTCAATCTAACATAAAAAGAAAGGTAGCGGCAGTAGCACTAGAAATAGCTGTAGCATCAAAGAGTGCACAAACTTTTGTTTTGATGAACAAGTCGAATTTGATTATGGTTGAAATTAAATTGTTTCTAAACACTGCGTTTGAACAATTTCACACACTTTTACACTTAGCAACTATATAGCGAACTTAAGGACGTCGCATCATTGCGTTGGTCTAGTGGTTAAGGATTGATTTATGATTTTATGAATTTCAAGTATGAGTTTAAGTCGAAGAAAGCAAAGCCAGACCCAGAAGACTTCTAACGTTGTGGCTTTTTTTTCTTTTCTTTTTTATATTATTAAGCCAAACTCAGGAGATGCCCTATGGGAAGAAGGAGATAAGGAAATGATTAGGGCATATGAGGAGTGTGACGGAGGTGTCGATATAAAACGCCCATACACTTTCACAGATTGTATGCTGAAGGAAAGACAGAAGATGGTATACTATTCCAGGTTCGAACAGTTCGGAATAAAAAGACATCACGAACTTTTTGCTGTACGGCCGAAAATAATTTGAAGTGGAAATGGACGTGCGCGGTTTGCAGCGCGAGTATTGCATGCAAGAATTATTCTACAAGGGATCAGACTAAATATTTCATGAGAACATTGACCATGCATCTAGCAATGGACTAGTTACCTAGCAAATGGCTCTGTGGTTTAGCTTCTAGTCTAAGGCGAACTTATTTCTTTTGGATGTTGGAGTACTTGGAGATGTTAGATTTTAGTTTATCTAAATTCACTTTCATAGTCCGTTTGAGTAGATCATACTATGTGAATAAAAGTGAGTGGGGTTTTGAATCAAGCATATATAGCTCTCTGGATTTACACTCTGGACTGTTGCGAAAGCCTTAGCTTTACGGCTTCCGCTCCTCAGTGGTATTAACCCTGAAAGGAAAAGAATCAGTCTTAATTTTAAATTATAAATTCATTTACCTAATTAAATTTTCTTCTCTCGATATAGATAAATAAAATCGAATAAACGGCTGGGCTGGAAGCGGCGCATCGACGGAAAATTTTAGACACTCGTGAGTAGAGTTAGTGTGAAATGGTTTAGTAAAACACAAGGCAAGACAAATAAAAGTCTACACTTCAAGCTTACGAAATTACATTATCTTAAATTATTTTCAGATATAAACAGTCGCGAGTTGTTATATTGATATGACAACTACAAACGTCAGCACGAGCATTCCGCGTCTTAAGGCCAAAACACAGTGAGAGCGACACAACAAAGTCTCCGTAAATTGGTTGCGGTCAAAGATTCGAATATTATGGAAGTCCCATATACTTAACACAATGAGAGCGGCTCGACAAGTTGCCAACAAAAAGTTTGGGAAAATCTTTAAATTAGTCGCCAACATAATTGATATTTCTGTGTGGACAGTGAATAATTGACATTCATGTTATGTGGATTTGGTTATTTTTATAAAGAATAGCAAATTAAAAGATTGTAGTAAATAAACTAGTTTTTAAAAACTTTAATAAAATTAATTTGTTTAATTAGTTTGAGAAATTATGAGTTTTGAGGAGGAATTTATAGAGAAAAATGGGGAAAAACGTCATCCCTTGTATGTCAATCTCATCTTCTTCTTTTTTTAACTTTTTCTTTATGCTTTTACAATTTTAAGAAAGCCGCATAAGCTATACTAAAGATTTTTCTTAGTTCTTTCCTTGTTTCCATTTCTATTACAATAAATAAAACAGTGACTGCTGTCAAAAACATTTGTCGAGTCGCGTACACTGTGTTTTAAATGCGATATTGTTGCCAACTAAGTTGCCAACATTGTTGGGTCGCTCTCACTGTGTTTTGGCCTTTAGGGTATCTTGGCGCAGTGGCAGCGACTAAGAGCATGACTAAGAGCATTTTCGGTGGGAGCAACTGCAGTATTTTTAACTACATATCTTGTTGCTCTCTATATTGATTCTACTACACGGCTGTACTGAGCTTTTACTACAGCGGCAACAGATACCAACACAACTGACTACGCCAAATTTGGCTTATCAGACTTCCTGTACTCTCTATATCCTAAGTTCCGGTAAAGGTAATTATGTTAAAATAGAAATCCTACTAGAAAGCGAAATGGAAACAAGGTACGTACTAGTGCGAAATAGCAGCACAATTTGCACTGAAGCATTGCCTAGGCGTACACGCTGCTAGCATGCATCATAGTTCGTAGCCAAAAGACCAAGAGGAAAAAAAACCACAAATGCCAAGTTTCGAGCTGTAGCGCGAGCAGCATAGCAACACACACACAATTAACTCCCGTAATCATATAAATAACTACTGCGGAGCAGGAATAATACAACAATTCGCACATGCTGCGTGCTATCTACGTGTACGTCTGTCCTTTGTACTGCTTTTAATAATATACAAAAGTCCTTGCAAGTAAGCATATTCGACAAAAACGAAAGGCTTGCTATTTACACCATATTGAGTTGAATGTAATATGAATTTGTTCAAAATACTAAAATTGTAACACTTCATAAACAAATGATGAGGTGCAATTGCTATGCTAAATTATTGTTGCTATGCGAAGTTATTGTTTGTATGCCATGCGCCTTTGAATACTGTTCTTTGTACCGTGTGCAATACATGGGTATATAAACCAGAATCTGACTTGACTCGATCTCTTTTTCAGTTTGGCAGTGCAGTGATCAAGTGGTAATCTATTCCTAGTGTTATTTTCTAGTGTTCTCATTTTTATTAGCAAATCAAAACTCTTTTTGTTTAGTTGACGATTAAAATAAATATTCTTATTTTCGGTCTCGACTAGATTAAGAGTTTTGTTTTGATAAGCGACTAAAATAAAAATTCTTATTGTGAGTATCTACTGCAATAAAAATTTAGTACTAATCAAATAAATAATTTATTTTGGTTAAAGAATTAAAAATAAAGATTTTTATTCTAGGTATCGACTGGATTAAAAATATTATTTTTGATAGCAACTAAAATAAAGATTCTTACTGTGGGTATCGACTGCAGTAAGAATAAATTACTAACCAAAACACTTTATTGCGGGTCTCGACTGTAATAAAGATTCTTATTGCGGGTCTCTACTTTAATAAGAAATTACTAACAAAAACACTTTATTGGGGGTATCCAAGGTAATAAAGGTTCTTATTGCGGGTCTCAACTGTAATAAGATAATTACTAATATAAAACGCTTTATTGCGGGTATCGACTGTAATAAAGATCCTCATTGCGGGTACTGACTGTAATAAGAAAATTACTAACACAAACACTTTATTGTGGGTACCGACTTCAATAAAGATTCTTTCTGTGGGTATCGATTGCAGTCAGAAGGACTAACCCCACTTTATTCTAGGTCTCGACTGGAATAAAGAATATCCAAATCCTAAACCTAAACCAAGTAAATCAACTGCCAAATACTGAACAGGTGAGTACAAAGTTAGATACAACAACATTTTCTTCTAAAATAATTTTACTGCTAACATTATATACATTTTTTATTAAGTCATAACATTTCTTAAATTTGGAAGATTCAATTGAGTTTCTTAAGGAAAGTCTCCAAATTTTGGCGCAAAACTGCTCCCTCGCTAACCACTCGTCCGGAGCAATTTTTAAAAATAACGTTACAGTTGGTGTAAAGTATGGGGAATTAGAAAAATATTCCCTCAAATATTTTGTCCCACTCAAATACTCGTTAAGGAGTAAAGCTGTTTTTCACAGCATCTTATTTAAATTTATAATTAAGAATTTACAATCAAATTCAAATATTTTCCTTTCAGTATCCAAATTTCTAATTGAATTCTTTAAAGTCTCACAATCTTAAATAAGTTATTATTTTCCATTTTAAGTTTTCAGCATAATTTCTTTAAACGAATTGAAATTTTTGGTAATGATACTCGTAAAATTCCTTATTTCTCCCGAAGATCAATTTTTTCTTCTTGTTACAATAAAATTTTATTTACTTTGTTTTCGAGAATTTAAATAAGTGCTATACTTTTACAACATTGGAGTATAATTGAGGCTTTTGGTGATCTCTTTTCGTTAAATTGAGTTGCTCCAAATGGATTCTGAACAGCTGAAGAAGCTAAAGGAGTCACTGACCAACTAATGGCCATCGCCCATTGGTAAGCCTGCTGCTCAATCTGTTGAACAAGCTACTCTAGTTCGAAACTCTGCCAAATGCTTTATTCCCTACAACAGCCCAATTCAAATGTGGCTCAGCAATCTAATGCTATATTTGTCCAGCAGCCCAATTCAAATAATGCTCAGCAATCTAATGCCACTTTTGCTCACAGCCCAATTCAAATTTTGCTCAGCGATCTAGTCGCATTTTTGCTCAGCAGCCTTATGCAAATTTGGCCCAGGAATCGAATTCTATCTTTGTTCAACAGGCCAACCCTAACTTAGGCGGACTTTCGTTTCCTTACACCTCAAATGGAGGAACTGTTAGCTCTGGACTAGTTGGGCTAGTCTGCAATCTAATTCCTTTTGACAGGACAGTATCCTGATCGGATTATATGATACGATTTGAGATTATCGCGCGAAATAACTGTTGGACAGAGCAAGAGAAAGCTGACGAGCTGGCGACACAACTGCGAGGTAATGCCCTGTCAATACTAAGCGTTTTCCCTCCAGGTCATCATATTAAATACGAAGAGTTATTCGCGCACAGCGTTTTGGGGTCGAATCTTATTCAAATCAAGTGAAATTCTGTGGAAGATCCCAAGCTGGAAGACTGGCAACAACTGCGTTTCCCTCCTGTTCAACGGATGTCGTGAACAGAATGGCGGCTTTACGGTTTTTGGAAGGACTTCCAGATGATGAGTTGAGAGCTTTAGTTAGAGTTCGTGGACCAATTGGAATTAGCTACAGGAATTAATGTAGGAAGAAACATAATAATCCATATAGCACAAACCATGACACAAACTTCAGCCAATAAGAGAAATTATGGTAGGCGTAGAAAACGCACAGGAAATAACCAGCCCTATAAAACACAATATTTAAGGAGCACTTAATGACAGGAGGCCTAACGGTGTAATGAACCTCCCATGCTCTACGATTCCTTACGGCCAGCATTACATATTGAGAGGCGACCCTCAGTTACCGCACATCCGGGAAACTCCTCAACATCTACTCAAGGGGGCACGAGTCGATGAATACTAATCCTGCCCCAGATCAAGATAACCAAGTTGATAACCCCGCAAAACCCTCAGCTATTATACTTTACCCATAAATATTCCAACAGTTTGAAATAGGTTTAATAGAGTTAGAGGAAACGGAAGTAATTGTTCAAGTATAGAGTGTAGGCCCTTCTCAAATAGCTTAACTGTGAAAGAACTGCTAAGTCACAAGCTTTGCAGCTTTATTATAGATACGGGAGCCACTATATCCATTGTTCATCCCCGTTTCCTAAGTCGCTCATCGCTGACAGATATTAGAGTCAAATGTCGTGATTAGAAGCGTGACTGGAGATAGCGTTGATGTATAGGGAGATTAAAAGTCGAGCTCCATTTAGAAACCTAGTATTAGTGGCTAATATTGAACCTGTATGTATTTTAGGCGTAGATTTTCTAGATCGAAACCAATGTAGGCTTGATTTCGAAAGAAACATACTCCAAATAGGCAAAACGGCCATTAACTTGTGTAAGCCAGATTTTCCAAATAGCAAGATTTGCCTTCACAAAAACATTTTGCTGGGGCCACACTTAGTACTGGCCATCGGACGACCATCCACTTCTCCGGTGGTCCTTATAAAGAAGGAGGTTCGTACCACTCGCTTTTGTGTAGACTATCAACGTCTAAATGACGATACGCTCACTTCGTTCGCTGGCTCTACATGGTTCTCGACTCTTGACGTACAAAGTGGCTATTGGCAAGTTGAGAAGGGATAGGGAAAAGACGGCGTTCTCCACGGGTAACAGATTGTGGGAGTTTAATCTAATGCCACTCGGTCTCTGCTATGCACCAACAACCTTCGAACGCCTAATGGACGGAGTATTTCGCAATTTAAGCGCAGATACGGCACTGGTGTATGTAAATGACATAATCGTCCACGGCTGTACTTTCGATGATCATCTCGCTAATTTGCAGAAACTTTTTCAACGACTGCATGCTGCTACCCGTAAACTCAGTCCAAGATATGCCATCTCCTTCGTCAGGAAGTAAAATATCTGCGACATATGGTATCCGAAAGAGGATTACAAACAGATCCTAAAAAACAAAAGCTATAAGTTCTCGGTCGGTTCCGAAAAACAAAAGAGATATTCTCTTGGTCTTGCGTCCTACTATCGAAGATTTGTGAGCGACTTTTCCACCATTGCCAAGCTGATGGAACTGACAGAAGATAAAAGAAAATATGAGTGGGGAGTAAGGCAACAGTAAGCTGTCGAGGAACTTAAATTGTTGTTAACATCTCTTTCTATTCTGGCATTTCCACAAATAGAGGGTGAATTTATCCTAGATACAGATACCAGCCAAACTGGCCTCAGAGCAGTACTCAGCCAAGTTCAGGGCGGCACTGAGAACGTTCTGGAATATTATAGTAAGATAGTTTTGGTCTGCTCAAAAACAACGAGCAAGTAACGAGGAAGGAATTATTAGCTCTGATGCGAGCAACATTTCACGTCCATCATTATCTTTTTGGCTTGCCCTTCCGCATCCGAACTGATCATTACTCACTTCGTTGGCTTTTAAACTTTAAAGAGCCCGATGGTCAGTTGCCGAGATGGTTGGAGAGACTACAGCAGTATTACCTTGTCGTCGAACACCGATCAGGCCACAAATACCTCAACGCAGATGCCCTCTCGCGGCATCCGTGTCAAAATTGTGCCCACTGTGAATTTAAATAACGGCGAGAACAGGACCAAATAGTAGATCTAGTAACGAAGGGAGGTGTTTTTGATGTAGCAGCTGAACAGCAACAAGATCCTATTCTGAAGATTGTTAGATCCTGGCTTGAGAATGGTGAAAGGCCGAGCAGAGAGCGAATCGTCAGCGAAAGTCCCCAGTTGAAATCTTTCTAGGCTCGATGGGAGTCATTACAGATCATAGAAAATGTTTTATACCTCATACAACATGGAGAAACGGAAACGTTACTAAAAGTGGCCCAGCAAGCCACATCCATCGAATTCTTCATGACCATCATGATAAGTCCGACCGCGAACATTTTGGAATTCGAAAGATCGCCGAGAAAGTCAAAAAACGATAGTTTTTGCCTAATCTACGAAAGCATGTGGAATCATGCAGTGCTAGGTGTCATGTTTGCCATTCAAAACGAGGCCTCCCGCGCAAAACGGGCGTAAACCTTCAAGTCAGCACCGTTTGAAAGGATCGCAATCGATGTATTGGTGCCACTACCAAGGTAACCAAAGGAAACCGATATGCAGTGGTCGTAATGGATTATTTCACCAAGTGCCCGGATGTTTTTCCAACACCTGACCAAAAAACGGAAACTATAGCGGACGGGCTCATTGAAAACGTCTTTACGGCCAACGGCATTACATCCCCAATCAGACCGAATGGTGGAACGGTTTAATTGGACGTTGCTAAACTACTTGTCCAATTTCGTCAGCTGCAACCAAACAAATTGGGATCAGTATCACCCTCTAGCCCTTCTAGCTTCTCGATCCTCTACTCACGAGAGCACCAAGTTCACCCTCGCGCAATTCAACTTAGGCAGGGAACTCCGACTTCCACCGGACATCATTTACGGTCCAGCAACTGGAAGCTCTAACCATACAACAGCTGAATATGCTGAGACGCTAGCCCAGTCCTTAGCATGGAAAAATCTAGCTCTATCTTCTCACCATATGTGTACCCAATCTTAAGGCAAATCCCTTGACATTTTCAGAGGGCGAATTGGTTTGGATTTATAACCCGAAAATACGCAAAGGAATAAGTTCGAAACTGCAACGTGACTGGGAAGACCCCGGAACCATTTTGTCCTGCTTTAATGACGTACTCTATAGGGGTTTTTATTCAATAAAAATAACGTTAGAGTATTAAAACTAAGTTGGAAAACTATGTAAGTACAGTTTAAGGGTGATGTACTTAGCTCTTTCTTTGTGCTTTATATTTTACTTTCGGAACCTTGATAGGTCATAGACTTTTTGCGCAAAACAGCATGATAATAGATAATAGAGCAGTTTTAAAATTATACTTTAACAAGGTCATCTTTGCCCAATGATAATGAAACAATGGAGAACAACGATACCTACTATGGTCCAGATATCGAGATACAATACCCCTCGCAGACGACTCCAATGTGGTATTTGCAGCAGGACATGGGAAAATTAAACAAGATTCGATCATACTCCACACCATACAACTTCTAAAAGTTTCATAATTCCGATATATACTAGCTCGCCTGAGAATGGTAGTAATAAAATAAGTAAACAAATAAAAGTTTGTCAAGAAGTTGTAATAGTAATAAGAAAGCGAATTGTCATCGAGTTAAGTTGCGTAAAGATGTTAAGTTGTGAAAAGAATCATTAAAATCTTTTAGTTTACATATAGTTATAAAGTTGTACGGGACGTGAAGTCTATTCCAATATTGATTAAATTGGAAATCGTTGAAAGAAGGCAAATAAAAATCGCAATAAGAAACAGTTAATATTCACGTTTTTCTGTCTTTCTGTGCCCGAGTATAAAATACTATAAATAGATAGTATCTGTTGGAACGTCGCCTCCTAAACATATATGAACATCTTAGGTGGAGTACTAACCATACTGAATAAAGAAATTTTCTTAATTTTTTTTAAGTCAAAATCCAGGTGGAGCTTCCTTACAAATTGCCCCATATATTAGAAAATATGTTGCCAAAGTAATTACTCTATTGGTTTCAATTCGTCTTTTCAACGTTCTGGAATTTCTTACAAAATGCCAACAGATGTCATCAGCGCAATTCAAGCGGCTTATACAGTCGATGTGTTTCACTTTACTGCCGGATGGATAATTGCCAAATGATTTTAAAAGGACTTTCCTCGTTGATTACTATAGAAAGATAAGCAGCAAAATCTATACATTTCAAAAATCGAAGTTAAGCATGGATGATCTTGAATTATGATTTTTTTTTAAATCTTTAAACATGAAATGGTTCATAAAAGCTCCAATTAAGTTTCTATCTGCATTAAGGCTGTGCTACAAAACAGAGCCAATGCATATAACTTTCAATGATCCTTGGAATCCATGGGCAAGGGACACACCTTTTGTATACTGCGTTTGATTACACCGTCTTTTGTGTTTATTGACACCACCCTAACCCGATCGTCAGTACTAGGATAAATTTCTGTAATTCGACCAAGAAGCCATTGTTGTGGAGGCAATCCCTCATCAACCACTAAGACTAGAGTTCCCCTTTCTATGTTTGGCGATGGAGTAGTCCACTTCCTTCGTTGTTGCAGCTGTAGAATGTATTCTCGAGACCAACGAGTCCAAAAATGCTGTTGCAAAGCACTAATTTGATGCCAACGAGAAAGACGAGAAATATTGATATCCGAGCAGTTTGGTTCAGCAATTGCTTTCAATGGGGCTCCAATTAAGAAATGACCAGGGGTGAGAGGGTCTAGGTCTGTTGGATCTGATGAAAGTGGAGTTAAGGGCCGAGAATTCATTATTGCTTATATTTGGGCTAGTGTAGTGGACAGTTCTTCAAAAGTCAATGAAGCTTTACATATTGTTCGAACAAGATGAGAGTTTGCTACCTTTACAGCAGCCTCCCACAATCCGCCAAAATGTGGAGTGCGAGGCGAAATAAAATGAAAATTGATGCCATCTTATGAACACAAATTAATAATCTGCTCTCGTGTTTGCTTAGAGTTGAACTCCTTGTGAAGCTCAGCGAGCTCTCTTCTTGCCCTAACAAAATTAGTCGCATTATAGCAGTAAAGATTCTTACAAAGTCCTCTGCGAGCGAAGAATCTCTTCAGGGCTGCAATGAAGGATTCAGAGGTTAGATCCGTTACAGCTTCTAAATGCACGGCTTTCGTTGAAAAGCAAACAACTACAGCGACATAGGCCTTATGGGGACGTTCTCCTCGCAGCTTGTAGTGAACCCACATTTGTCCACAATAATCAACACCACAGTTGAAAAATGGACGAGCTGGCTGGACGCGGTGCGACGGCATACTATCCATTATCTGATGCAAACTGGAAGGGCGGTAGTTGCCGTTGCTTTGCTTGTCCTTTCGTATTTAATTCAAGTAGTGCTGCTTAATTTAACTTCACGTTTACTTTTAATTTATAAGAGAAGAATAAACTTGCTACACCAGTTAGCGATGGAGGTAGAAATAGTAGCGAAAGTAGAAACCAAAAGACTGATAAGACCATTGATAACTATTTTCAGTAGAAAGCAAGATCAGTTAAGTTCCCATCAAAAGATATAGTCAGTGACATATCATACACTTCTACTCCTATTCCTTTGAATGTGATTCAAGATGCAAGCTCTTACTCTCAATCATTTACTTCACCCGTGACAGAATCGGTTGCGTCGCAACTATTTCTACAATCTTTGCACGAGAAAGAGAATCTGGATATGAGTCCTTAATGTCTGTCCACTCTGAGATCGACATTGATGTGGATAATATTATCGACAGGTTTTCTAAATCAAACCGAAAATTGGGTTTTGTGATATCTAACTTAAATATGATAAAAACAAATTAAAAGCGACTACTTCCGACTTTTTTCTCCCCTCGAACATTTTTGGTGTGACCCCCCCCCAGGCTGAAGGTCTGGAGACGCGCCTGACCTAACCTATGCAACATAAATAATAGCCGACCCAATACTAAGGCTTGTGGTACCGCAGCAAGAAATATTGATTTAAGAAATATTATGATATCCCAAAATTTCATTTGATTTTCAAATCTAACCCTAAAACTTATCAGAATTCTGCAATGAAATGCGATTAAGACATATCTTTGAGGAGATATTTTTTCTGTTTCATTTTAGGCAAGATATTTTTTTAGAAGAAATAACTCTAGAGGAGCGAAAGACATGCAAACATTAAGTTGGTGTTCCCTGGTTGTTCTAAAAGCCTTCTTCTGGACATTGTTTAATGCATTTGCTCCATGAAGTCTTGCTACTACCTAGATTTGAAAAGTCTTGTCCTCTTAATAAACAGAAATGAACTCCAGATTTTAAGGAATGAAGTATTTCTAGTATCTACTAAGCGAAAAAAAAAAATCTAGAAAGAAAAAGCTCTAAATCAACTTTCTTATATTATCAAAATCTTAAAGCAATTCCTAGTCAAAGCAAATTCCTTTTACAAAAACCAAACTCGCCTTTTTTTTCAACTTAGAAACAACCTGGTGGAGGAGAAAATAAATTAAAGAAGAAAAAAATCCTCTATCACCGCAAAAACAAAATTACTCAATGAAAGTAAAGCATTCAGCACGAAACAGACCGAGCAATGACGAAAACCTTCTCACGAGGAAAAATGGCTAAACCTGTCCTGTAGAGAGTCCGCATGTTCATGAATTTTTATAGAAAATTAAGTTTTTGATTTATGTGTTTCGTCATGTTGTAACTACATACATAGATATACAGCTGCAGTCCTAAGTCGCCTTCCTCTTGCTGCCTAGATTTTCTCCTCTTTTTCTTGTTTTTTGAGTTGTTGTTCTACGCCCAGTCACATATCCACGTACCTAATCTGATTGTAAATATAGCTAGAAGGCGACAAGGACGAATTTACGACGAGCTCCTGGAAGTGTAGGCTTTCTTTTTGGAAATTGCGACTACCTTGTTTTAGTATGGAAGATTTGAGGAAATTGGAATTTAAAATTTAATCGATTTTTATTCTGAGCTTTTGCAAGCAAGTCAACGTTTGACATTGAATATTAGGTGTCGTACGGAGGCCATGGAACCTCCATAGATGTAGCGTCTCCCCGATGAATTACTTCAGTTTTTAGAAATACGCATATTTTCAACGATATGCTATGTAAATAGCTCGTAATAGCTATTTTAATGCTGCTGTCGCTAATTTGGGAAAGCTCAACATCTTGGGGAGTCTATTGGTTGTTGTCCCAGATGGTTTTCGGGTCGAAATCATTGCTTAAACTAAACCTTTCAATGTCCAAGGAACATCTTCTTATGAAATACCGAACAAATAAATTCTCACTCGGACCGACAGATTTTCAAATATTTTTCGGTTTTCATAAAATACTAACTAGGAAGTGCAAATCAAAGAATTGAAAAAATCGGCAAAAATGGCGCGTTGCGCTCTTGGAAACCTCGAAGTTTTTTTTTGTTTAACGGATGATGTATGTTTAAGGCGTTCGTGTACTCCGAAAAGTTTAAGTCAGACGAGGAAGAAGAAGATAAATTATACATACATGCTTCTAAACTGGAAGTAGGTACTTTGGGATAAGAAGACGACTCTTACGGTGACGAAGATACAGCAGGTATCTTTGATAATGTTTGCAGTAAGCCATTACGAAATTATTATCAATTGACCGAGTTTATCGACAATGGATGATGAAGATTACACAGATTTCGACGGCTTACATGAGCCACTATCAACTTCATTCATGACATATTCAAATATGATATTGCGAAAAAATACAGATGCGACCATGTTCCATGATATTTTCGCCTATGAATTCTGACTTAGTTCAGCACATTTGCGAGGAGTTAAAAAAAATACACTGAAAACATAAAACGCATGCAGTCTGTGGTACCTGACATTAATGGGGACAGTGATCACATTTTTCAGATTACGGGACTCACAGTGAGTATTTCATTCATAATACTCTTTCTTTGACAGTGTCTAGTACTCACCGCTAAATAATACAAATTTCTCGGTTCACACCTCCTAAATGAACTACATGAAGAAACAGGAAGGTTTGAGAATCAATCTTTAATTTGACCTGAGTATCCGGATAAGACTTATGAGCGGAGCGATATGAGGCAGATGGAAATATTGTTCTTTTTCTTAACAGATTCTGTAATTAGCAGATTTACAGTTTAAGGGAGCTGCAAACTACCAAATTGAAAAATCAGAAGATCACATTCTACACACAGCATTCCATAAAAAAAGGTTTAGAACCCTAAGTTTTAAAGTTCCTTTTTTAAATAGCTTTATGTCCCACCATAGAACCAACAACCTTCAGTCGAGTGTTGTGTATTCTAGGCAATACCTGTAAAAACCAAAAAACAAAAGCATCAAAAATTGGGCACGTTGTGGAAGACTCACAAATGATTCATTCACTCACTGTTCTCTTTTATGGCCACTATAAGAAGCTTCGTTTCACCAAAAACTTACAATTCAAGGATTGACGTCATTTGGGTACATTTACAGTCTCCCCCGGGTGCAGAGGTTAAAACAACTATTTTTCAAGTTTTCCATTGCATTTAACCTTTCTACAGGAAGCTCAGACAAACCGAAAAAGAATATTTTTTCCAGCTTCCTTAACTCTCTCTCTATATATGTACATACACACAGAAAAACAGGCAGACAGACCAACCGGTTAGCTGACGGATTTCCTCTATAATCTAAGGTAACTGCCCTACTGACAACTATACAACTCTTGTAGGTGGTTGGCGCTCTCTTTACAGGTAGCCCATTGGGTTCATAAATCACAAATTCCATCGCGTGGTGTTTTGAAATTTTTGTTTCACCAGGAGACTACTTTCCGACGAGAAGAAATGGTAGGAAGCTGTAGGTAGGGCGAGTATTTCCTTCTTTTTTTTTATCGATATACATCTATATAAGTATAGGTAAACTAGTCTATAGAACTATAAGGGACAAAGAAGAGAAGGGAGAATATTATTAATTTGGTAGGAGAGGTGAAGGCCATACGATTGGTGCGCTAAAGGAATTTGAAAAATAATACAGGAATGCAACATTAAAAATATGCCAACAGACGGACGAACGAACGTGGACAGACGACCAAACAAATGATACGGGGCAGATAACACCAGTCTGAACGCCGACGACAACAGGCGATTTATGTATTTTGTTTTTGCCAACACTCTACAACAGATCGCGCCCCCTTCTCTTCTTCTAACCGGTAGTTTTTTTTAGCTATTTCCGTTTCCACTTTATAGTGGTGGGTACCTATATATCGCTGGAAGTGCTGTCTGCACGCTTCTACGAGCTCTCTTGAAGTGTCAGCGGCAATGAACATGAAAAAACTGTCACTATCAGTTTCAGGCACCATTCAGAGAGCTTAAGGGAATTTAGGCGGATGACGACGAATCTCCATCGGAGGAGGTCGCAGAGTTGTAAAAATCAAGCAAACCTTCTCTCATACCACCAGAATCCTCATGTACCTAGGCCTTACTATGTCATCTTCAACCACCGTATACTAACGATTCCGGCTAATTCTCTGGTTCTGACGCCTTTTCCTACTGCAGCAAGATAAAATTTAGCTCTAGCGACTGCTATTGCGATTATTGCTGCAGCTGTTCGCTGTTCCACTACAGAAGGAGTAAAATGAACCCCATATTGCAGGGGAGTCAGGCGAATTTTAGGGGGATGATAAGGCGGATGTGAAGCAATTTGAGACGGCAACCGTTTTAGTTTATATACGAGGTGAACTGAAAGTTTCCCCTCGCATTTTTATTTGAATCGCGATGAAAAAGTGAGAAAAATGCATGGGAAAACAGACACTTTCGTATGCAAATGGGCTTTTTATCTCACAGCCCTTGGATATAGATACATATATGCATGTCGCTTGAACTGAAAGTAAGTTTGTAGTAGGTATAGGTTCATGAAGGAAGGTATAGTGATACTGGACCAACTGGTGGTGCTGCAGTGGTTATATGTAGGCAATATTTTTTTTCCCTCCCCGAACTGTATTTAAAATTTGTATGCAATGTGCAAGCGACAGATTTACGACTTCGTTAAGGGAATAGAACTGAAGAAGTGATGAAAATGAATTAGGATTTGTACGAGTGTGTGCAATGAAAGTAATAAATTCGATTTTTTTTCTCGAACAGATGCAATTCTGTTTCATTATGATGCGAACTCATTTTAATTTTGATGCAAGGAATATGAATGGAAGGAAGATGATTGCGGATTGGGGTAGACCAAAACCCTCGAGAATACTTCACAAACCATGAAACAGACTCCCTCACTACCACATGAGAGCCAAACGGAGTCCTAATATTTGCAGTGTTCTTATGGAAAACTGACAAAAGTTTGATTTGAATAGCTCCTCCGCCCTAAACTACTATTCATACAGAAAAATGGTGTTCTGATAATCTTAAGCTTGCTTTCTTATCTTCCGAACCGAAATAAAGTTGTTATACCTTTTCTAACAAAATTACTTAAAAAAATTTATCTGAACCAAATGACTACGATTGCTCAAACAAAAACTCATTGTAATGGCTGCTGTGCCGCCATGGCATGCCGTGGGCCAAAACCCTCGAAAATACTTCTCAAGCCATGAAACCGAAATCTATATGTGTGCGTTGGGAGTCCGTTCTCTAAAATGTTCTATGTTGATACTTATGGAAAAGTGCCAAACATTGACTTTGTATATGCTATAGAGCGTAGACTACTATCCATACAGGAAAATAGTCTTCTAGTAATTTAAAGCTTGGTTCCTTACCTTCCCAAAGGCTACACTTCCTATAGTAAGGTATAAAATAATAAAACAGTTTTGATTACATAGTAACCTTCATTTTATGCTCAATAACAACTCTCAGCTGAGTAATAATTGCATGTGTTTATGTGCAGCCGGAGGCCGAATCTGTAGGCAGCTACATTCGATATCATCAGCCCACGGCATCCCACGACGGCACAGCGACATTACAATGATTACTCAGCTGAGCAGTTTTGTTTGAGAAATCGTAGTCATTTAATTAAGATAAATTTTTTAAAATAATTTTGTTAGGAAAGGTATAACAATTTTATTTCGGTTCGGAAGATAAGAAAGCAAGCCTAAGATTATCAGAAGACCATTTTCTGTGTGAATAGTTAGTAGCTTAGAGCAGCATCAAAATCAAACTTTTGTCAGTTTTCCATAAAAATACTGCAAATATTTTAGAATATTAGGACTCCGTTGGGGCTTTCATGTGGTAGTGAGGGAGTCTGCCTACAGATTCGGACCCCGACTGTACATATGTACACACATGCATTACTCAACTGAGAGTGCTGAACAATTTTCTTCACCTTATGCTAAAAATGCGGAGTATACTTTATATCTCTGATTTGGATGAAACTTTCAGTTTGTATGAAATACAAAGTTCACCCATATTTTTTTGTTTCCCGTACAATGCCCCAACCCCCGCTAGGAGTGTTACAAGTTGCGAGATTTTACGATGTAACGACATTTTCAAAAAATTATATCTCGGGAACAGTGCAATCGATTTTTCTGAATTAAACGCCAAATGAAGCCAAATCAAGTAAGTGAATACAATATGCCTACCCTAAGGGATTTTTTCTTTTAACAAGATAATGAAGATATAAGAAACGGCAATTATATGTCATAATAAAGTAGTTTCGAACCAAAATAAATAATAATTGTTGCGGAAAATTATTTTGAAATATTTTTTACCTTATTTTGAAAAAAAGTGTAAATGACCATATTGCCAACACGGTATTGGTAATATGGTCATAAAATGAAAAGTTCTAAAATTCCGTAAGCCAGGGATACATTGACCGGGTGGGTAAACATTGACCAAATCCGGAGAAAAGAATTGGCTTCTCTTTTTATTGCGTTGCTTCTAACGAAATAACTTAATGTGTATCTGTTAGCAGCGTGCTTGGTGTTGCAGCAGCATTTGCAATTCGGCTTAGTTTTGCGATCGACTTGAGTATTCTTTCCGCGTGGTTTGTGAATAAACGTTTTTCATATGAAAATTTTTATTGTGCAAATTCTCTTCGTACAGACTTTTTAAATAGAGTTGCAGTCAAATAGCTTGTGAAAGGTAATAATATTGTGCCTTATTTACATTGTTAGTTACGAAAATTTAGATGTGATTAGTTTTTAGTGTTATTTTTTTGGCTTTTTATTTTTTACATGAAATTTCACATAATATTGGGATATTTTGACTGACTGGTCAAAGTATCCCACCTATATTTTTTTGAATGAGTTTTGTATACCTAATACATACCCACTTATTCTATTGTCATTTCTAGGGAAGTATACAAAATAAATGTCAAAATGCCACGGAAATACGTATCAAAACTTGGATCACGCAAATATGGGTATTGTGAAAATGATATGCAATTAGCTATCAATGACGTCAATCAAGGTTGGGTTTGTCGAGATTTTTATGAAATTTTAGTTTCTAAAACAAATAAAACATTTAAAGGTTGCCTTTCTATTACAAAAGCCGCTGCAAAATACAAAATTTCTAAAGGATCACTTGTAAATAGGCTTAAAGGGAGACACATTAAAAAATGCGGCCGTCCATTAGCATTCACCGATGAAGAAGAAAATGTTTTCGTAAGCCACATAATTGAAGTTGCAAAATGGGGTTTTCCATTTGATACTACCGACCTTCGTCAACTTGCAAAAATGTATTTGGATAAGTCTGGGAAAAAAATAAAAGAATTTGGTACGAACAATCTTCCTAGCAAGGAATGGGCTTGGAGATTTATACAACGACATAAAAATAAAATTTCTAATCGTATGTGTCAAAATATTGTTAGAGCAAAAGCCGCTGTAACACCCGAACAATTTAATGCTTATTTCGACAATCTAAAAGAGACTTTAAATGAAATTTCCGATGATGGAGCTGACAAATACGTTCCTCCTGAACGTATATATAACTATGATGAAACAAACTTATCAGACGACCCTGGTGTGAAAAAGTGTATATTTAAGAGAGGTGTCAAATATACCGATCGAATTAAAGACACATCGAAAACATCAATTTCTGTAATGTATTGTGGCTCCGCAAGTGGAAATTTATTACCGCCATATGTTGTTTATAAGTCCGCGCATCTATGGCAAACATGGATGGAAAATGGTCCGCCCAATACGTGTTATAATAGAAGCTTAAGTGGTTGGTTTGATTCAGTAGTATTTTAGGATTGGTTTGAAAATTTTTTTATTCCCCACACAAGAAAACTTAACGGAAAAGTAGTGCTTATTGGCGACAATTTATCAAGCCATTTTTCAAAGCGCGTGATTGAACTAGCTCACGAGCATAATTTCGCATTTGTATGTATTCCGCCTCACTCGACTCATATAGCTCAACCGCTAGATGTGGCCTTTTATGCACCACTTAAAAAGTATTGGCGGAAGATACTTGATAACTGGAAATCAACGCAAAAAAGAAAAGCTCAAGTGTTGTCAAAGGAAGCCTTTCCGTCTTTATTGAAGGAACTTCATCTCAAAATTGCTGACCAAAATAATGTGTCTTGTAATCTCGTGAGTGGGTTTAGAAAATGCGGTATTTTTCCATTCGAACCAAACGAAGTTATAAGCCGACTACCACAAAATGATAATCAGAATATAGTAAATGAGGAAAATGTAGCAAAACATGTGTCGGAGGCAGTATTAGAAATGCTAGAAAAGAGCCGAAGTAACACTCCTTGTCGTCCACCAGTTAAACGCCGAAAAGTTAAAGTTGTTCCAGGAAAAGGAATAACGCTTGAAGAGCTACAGACCCAACCATTTAAAATAAAGGATAAAAATTCACTTGCCGAAAGCAATTCTATGCCAACAACATCTAATGTTAACAAACCATCCAAGCAAATAAAAAAGTCGTCGCTGCCCGAGAAGAACTCAGTGGGAAAAGAAAATATTCCATCAACATCAAAGGGAAAAAGCGAACGTTTAAGAAGCTTTAAACACGCAAATTCGGATTCTGGTGCATCGCTAATTTCTGTGGATATACCCTATATGGACACTTCAGAAGGTGAAGATAGGTGGGAATCCTCCGATGAAGAGTTCTATCAGCACTACCTGTCGAAAGACTTAGAAAGATAAGTTATTTGTGACCTACCCGCAAAGCCATATTCCTGCACTATAGAAAATATGTTACGTTACTTTCTACATTTTATTTTATTTTTTATTACGAAGTTAAATAAATACGAGTATGGGCTTACTTTTGATTGTTTAAGTTAACTATTAATTAGGAAGTATAGTAGGCTTACTAGATTAAATTTTTCTCGAAATATTACCGAAATGAGTTGACACTAGAGAGCAGGTAAGTTAAAAACGCATTTTTCACGTATAAAACCTTATATAAAGCAATAAAAGTTAAACCACTTGGGCAATATTTTGACTAGGGGATCTAAAACAGAAGTTGAGTCAAAGTATCCCAATTTGTACCTTACTTTGACCAGAAGGCAAATTGTTATATATATGCTTTCAAAACATGGCCTACGAAAACACATTTTTGTATACATGCTTATTGTCACACAGCCCCAAATGCTACATATGTTTGCAAAGTTTATAATCGAAAGTAAATTAGTGATACGTAAATTTAAATTTAAATCGTACCAAAGTATCCCTGGTTTACGGTTATAAAAAAAAATGATCTCTTGCAAGTGAAATATTATTTTTAATATAGGTAGTACATTAGGTAAGAACAAAAAAGTGAAGAGTTTATATGCTGACAATACGAGCATAACGTGTTAACAATATACCCATGGGCTATGCCAACTCCGCATATTGGGCATATTGCTGCACATGAAGTAAAAATTAATTAAGGCTTTGTTTTTATCTAATGTTTTAGTGCAAATCCATAATTTTTTTCCACAATCTAAGCTTCACTACCGATGTATTGAATACACGACATTGCAAGACAAAAGAACTTTTTTTACTTACTTTATAAATAATATACTTACAGCATAAATATTACGACGACGAAGTCTTAAAAAACAATTTTCGCTGACATTACTGGCTTTGGTCACCTATTAATCCGATTTACAGTTCATATATCACAGTGGCATAACGGTAATCTATGCGTATGACATTTTCCGTCATCTTTCGTTAAATAATCATACTATGGCCAGCGGGCACATTGCCAACATGCGCATATTGTATTCACATACCTTACTTTACGTTTTTCACAAAAAAATATAGCAGCACCAAACGAAAAAAATGATTTGTTAATAATAGTATTTTTTCAAAAAAAATAGAATTATTAACTATTCAAGACTTCTAGCAGTTTTTTTTTGTATTTTTGAGGCCATTCCCTTTAACTCGTACACGAATTTGTCTATTTATATATTTCTTTACTATTTTCGACACTCTCGTAGACCCACTTTTCGTCATAACAGCCAGCTGAAATTTGACACACAGGTTCATGTCGCGTGACAATTGAATCTATCAAAATTTGAACCGGAAATTTCCATGGAAAACCCGGAAAATCGGGAAAAATCATTTGAAAATTTGGTACAAATTTGATTAGTGATAAATCAGTTTCAGGAAAAATGCAAAGTTTTCCGGAATTTACCGACTTTTCCGGAAAATTTTCCGGTAAAAAAGTTTTCTAAATTATGCAGGATCAAGTTCCCCATCAACTGGCATCATTACTTTCTCTCCGACAATGGTGAAAACTTGCAGAAAAATCGAGAAAAATTCATGTAAAACGCTTTTCCGGAGTTTTTCAGACCAAGGAAGCGTTTGAGCGTTTTGCAACCTAAGACAAAGTTGTAGAGTGAAATGAGTTGCATTAAGTTGCTTTTGTGGAAAACTCCGTGGAAAACCCGGAAAAGCGGGGAAATCATCGGACAAATTTTCATCGATATGATTAGTGATAAATCTGTTTCAGGAAAAGTGCAGAATTTTCCAATTTTTCTGGAATTTACGGAATTTTCCGACTTTTCCGGAAAATTTGCCGACAAAAAAGTTTTATAAGCTAGAATCATTTTTTTCCGTCCTACTGGCATCAATACTTTCTCTTCAACAATCATGAAAACGTGCATGAAAAATCGAGGAAAATGCATGTAAATTTTTACAAAAAATTCATAGTAATAGGAAAAGTATGTGGAAAACAGGGAAAATCGGGAAAATTCATGTTATATTGGATCAAGTTGGAATACAGCTAAATAGCGCTGTTGAAAACATAATTCGAATTTCAGAAAACCGTTGCAGTACATCAACGATTTGATACTCGAAAAATTTGTGTTTTCGGATCGGCACCAAACATGACTTAAAAATTGTTTTAAAATATCTCCATGCAGCACGTAATAACAATTTAGTTAACGTGAAAAAGGCAGAAAATAAAATAAGTAAAAAACGAGTTTTCAAACAAAATTGAGGCCAAGCCGCATGAAAAAGTAGAAAATAAACTTTTCTTCACACACAGAGGTGGACTCAGATTTTATTCACTGACAATCACCGATATATTTCAGTATGATCAATCAGAGGTAATAAGTGATTTGATTCATGAAGAGAAAGAAAATTCAAGAGAAATGTCCCAATCAAAAAGTTTGAGTCCACCTCTGTGTGTGAAGAAAAGTTTATTTTCTACTTTTTCATGCGGCTTGCCTCTGTTTTGTTTGAAAACTTGTTTTTTACTTATTTCATTATTTTGAAGATAGAAATCTTGTATATCTATGTGCAGAAAATTGTACTGGTGTTTGGCTTTGTTTTGGAGATATGAATATTTAAAGTCAACATATACCTGAAGTAACGCACTATGGGAGCACTGAACTGAGGGGCGTGTATTTTTTTCTACTGTGGAAGTCTGTGTTTTTTTTTGTATTTCACATTCCATTCCATTTGCCATTCCACACGAAAACGATACCTTTGGACTAATTTTGTACCAGACGTTTTGCGATTTGGATGTAATTTGCAGAATTTGTATGGAATACAAAAATAACTCAACCGTATTTGTTGTTTCCCCGTTCGACGGCTCCGCTAGCGGGGTTATATATTTCGTGATTTTACGGTGGAGCAGCATTTTCAAAAAATCATATCTCCCGATTTTTCTGATTCAACTATTTTATATTTTTCATAAGAAAATACGGCAACAGCGAATGAAACTTTTCTTGTTAGTAATAGTATTTAAAAAAAATGTATTATTTACTATTGTAATTGGGGATCTGTAAAATCATTTTGAAACCAGAAGGCTTGTTTATCCATGTTCCAAGAATAGTGCTGGGGCTCGACCTCGTTTTGACGATTTAAAATTTTAAATGCAATATTGTATTTGTTTTTTTCAACTAGTAACTCTCCAATTACTTGTAAACTAGCCCACATTTAGCCTGTTCCCAAAAAGGAGAGAGTAGCGATTTCACAAATTATCGACCAATTGCAATCACTTTGATTCTTTCGAAGGTTTTTAAATCTGTCATTAACTCCAAATTGATGAAGTATCCAGAAATTATTCAGCTCATCAATTATCGCCAATATTGCTTCCGGACTAGACGCTCATCGGAAGACTTGCTGACTTTTCTTGCGGAACGTTGGAACCATAGATTTCAAAATTTACCTCTGCCTTTTCAATTTTCATTAGTGAACTGCTTTTCCTTACTTTGAATCGCTATTCATAGCTTTGCTGATGACAGTACCCTTGATTTCACTTACTCCTTACGGACTTCAGAATGAATGCTGATTAGGACCAAGCGAATCGCGTTGAATTGAATGCATCTAAGACTGTAAGTTATCTCGTCTCTTTAAAACAAGATCATAATTTGACCACAACCGTTTCAGAGCCGCCTTCGAGCTCATTGGTGATGTGGCAATAACTTGTCGACTCGCACGAGCACCGCCATAAAGTCGAATACCTTTCACTTGCTTATCGCCACATGTTTGGGTCAATGTTCTTAACTAGTATCTAGTCTGATCCCTTGTAAATTAATTCCTGCACGAAATACTTACGCTGCAAGCCCGCTCATCATTTCACCCTTCAAAATACTTTCGGCTGTACAGTAGGGTTCAAGAGTGACATATATCAGCACTTCCGCCACTCTTCTTATGTCCTCAATCCCTTGCCTATCTCCTTCCTGCCATGCTGTGAGCTCCTGAGCTTGGCTAAATAAAAAGAAAAAAAATATGGGGGCACTACTTTAGGTCACTTTAAAAATTTATATCGCCAAACGAGGCCGAGCACCAGCACTATTTTTGGGACAGGGATGGAAGAGGCTTCTGGCTCCAAAATAGAAATACAATAAAAGAGTATTTCAAATCCCCAATTACAATAGTAAATAATACTATTATTTAAAAAACAAAAATACTCTTACTAACAAAAAAAGTTTTGTTCGCTGTTGCCGTATTTTTTTATGAAAAATATAAAACATTTGAATCAGAAAAATCGGGAGATATGATTTTTTGAAAATGCTGCTCCACCGTAAAATCATGAAATATCTAACCCCGCTAGCGGGGCCGTGGTACGGAAAACAACAAATACGGTTGAGTTATTTTTGTATTCCGTACAAATTCTGCAAATTGCATCCAAATTGCAAATGGTTTGGTACAAAATTAGTCCAAAAATATCGTTTTCGAGTGGAATGGCTGTGTATACATGGCCACTTTAAAAAAAGATATCTCTAAAACAAAGCAACACATCATTACAATTTGCTGCACATAGATAGACAAGATTTCGATCTTCAAAATAAAAATACAAAACAAATAAACTGCTAGAAGTCTTGAATAGTTAATAATTCTATTTTTTGAAAAAATACTATTATTAACAAATCATTTTTTTCGTTTGGTGCTGCTATATCTTTTTGTGAAAAACGTAAAGTATTTGCCTTCATTTGGCGTTTAATTCAGAAAAATTGATTGCATTGTTCCCGAGATATAATTTTTTGAAAATGTCGTTACACCGTAAAATCACTCAACTTGTAACACGCCTAGCGGGGTTATTTGAAACAGTTAACTTAAAAATATTATTTTTGAATGTTATAATATCAATAAGCAAAAATCAAATAAACCGAATCACACTTGTTGTGCTCATAACCAAATATAATGAATTGCAGATTTATACTTCTTCGCATTTTGAGCACAAAACGAGAGGAGCGCAATCGCACTCCTAAGCACTCAAACGTTAAATAAATGTGATATTATACCATCTATCTCTGGTAAGGGAGTAGTATAATATGGACAACTTCACGATAACACCACAAAAAGTTAAGATGAGATCTTAAATTCTATAGATATCAGAAGGAAAGCGGTGCCAAATACATACCATACTCTCTACAGGGAACATTTTAGTACAAAATAATGAGCGTAAAAAAAATTAGTTAAGAGCAATTTTCTTTCAATATAATGAACACTTCCTTGTTTTAGACTATTTATTTATTTTTATTTATAAATTCAAAGGTTTTGTCTCAGTGTTGCCCTATATCGTATGATGTGTGTAGCGCCCTCTCCCCCTTTTGAAAACTTACAACCTTCTAAGTTGAGGCATGCATTATAAACGCGAGACTTAAGATCTATGATACTAAGTATATTGCTCAATCATACTATGTACTTTAAAGTCCCTGAACCTTCTGTGAGTCGAAGTTCTGACACCTTATAGTTAACTCTGATATGGCTGATAGAACATGAATGAATCGACGTAATTTAATTGTCGATAGACTGGAACGAAATCTCCGAAATATATTCTATATGCGAACTAAAAGTCATTTCAAAGTAGAAATAATATTATGCTATGACGCGAGGATCTTCTTATACTGAAGAGGGATGAAACGAAAATTTTCTTCCAATATTCCGTCGGCTATGAACAACAAATAGAAGCTCTTAACTGATCTCCTATCGTGCAATGTGCAATTCGTTTTTTACAGAGATTTTTAACACCAAAGTTTATCATGGTAGCAGTCCTTAGATTCTAGTATTTTCACAAAACAATTACATTAAACTTTCCAATGGTAGTAAGGTCAAATAATTACGCGAAGAGTTTCAGAAACTTAGATATGGATGAAAGTATGTATATGTAATGACACAAATCGTAACAATTGTCACTGAAAAAGATTTTATTCAATATGTAACACAGTGTGGTAATTGTAACCAACTGTTACAATAACTTTTGTGATTTGCTGATTTTTGTTTTTTTTTAAACTGCTTGGTAGTCTTATAAAAACAATTATGATGTATGACAGTTTCAAATCATCTCATACGTTTAAGTCCTGTAGTTGAAATATCTCTGTAATTGCACTGGTACGATTCAGCTTTTAAGCTTTCAATAACAAGCGCGCTTTAGCTGCCCTTTTCCATTCGAAGCTGAAGCAAAAAAAAAAAAAAAAAACAAATAAATAAAAACAAAAAACAAGGAAAACACCATCTTAAAAAGGAACCTGTACCTAAGTAAACAAACTGAGCGTGCCATTTATCAATGAATTGAATTTAAAATTGCCTAGGGGTGCGATTTAGTATGCACCCCCACTTGTTATGATGAGAAAATAAACCCCATAGAGGGCGGAAACCGCAATTCTGTTAGATTTATACTATATGGGAGGAGATTGGCTGCTGCTGCTATTGTTACAGCTGCTCTTGCTACCTTAGTATAGAAATCCGAAACCCCTATTTCCACCGCAACCAAGGAAAACACCGATATACTGGTAAAGTTCTCAAAAAGTTTTCCACTTAACAAAGTCGTGTGATTTGTTACTGGATTGCTACATAGTGCTATCTTTACTCTCCGCTTTTGTTTGTATCTTTGATGGCTTGTGGTGCTGGTCGATGCGGTACCACAATACCATCCCGTTGAGGTAATGGTTTTTGAGCAATTTCCAAATTGAATGTAATTCATTTTTTCTGCGCCCTTATTTGCGAGCGAACATCTCCACTCCCGCTTAACCTTCTATCATCATCGTACAGAGGAAAACTTATATTGCTCTTTAAAAGAAAACAGAAAACTCCTTCATAAGAAAAATACAAGACAGTGAATTGCCGTACTTATTGGATGCAAAATGAACGATCCCGTAACAAACATTAGTTCTCATCCCTGGTGAAATGAATAAGGGTTCCTGTTCCTGTATATAGGCTTGGATACCATGAAAAAAACAGAAACGCCATACTTCTTCACCAGCGCAATTTCGGGTGAGATAAAGTTATCTTCTCAAGTGGCTGCAAATTGATACAAATCACCCAATAATCACCCCATTGCACTTTATGTTTTATTCCACTTCACTCTACTCCACTCTACTCCTTAGATCGGGCAACGTTTTAGGGAATTTATTTTGGGCTCCCGATATAGTTATACGCTCGTTAGAATATATTCGGCAGTGCATACATGTGAATGATTTTCTCTATGTGTATGCATGTTGAAACCATATACGAACTATGAGTCTCATCTATAGAAGAAGAGAAGAAGTGCAGTTTGCTTTCTACATATAAACTACTTACTACTACTGCTGTTAAAAGGATGGGTGCACGTGTGTATTTGGGGTGTGGGTGTACAACTGTCCTTAGGGTATTTTCAGAGTCCTTCACAAACCGTTTTGGCTTTATTGCATTCTGTCAGATTTAATCCACTCAAATTAGGGGTGATTTACGTAGAGAGAAGTTATTATTTTTCTCTTCTTTTTATTCGGTAATAGAATTAAAATGGCACGCGCATGAAGTATGACTAAGGTTGCCGGGTAAGAAGAATTATTTCATAAACGAAATGAATTGCACCACTTTTGACATCTGCTACTTTGTTACTAGATTAATATTTATTCGTACTATACCTACGTATGTGTATATTTCCAGGAATTCCATGGAATCTTATTGTGTCACTAACCTGGAAAAAAGAAAGAAAAAAATTTAAGTTAGTTGCAATAAATTTAAGAAGTGACCGATTATAAAAAAAGAAAATCCAATTAATTTTAGAGAGAAGAAAATTTTGTAATTTGAGATTCTAAGGTTTATTACAGAAATTCCAGAACTTAAGTCAAGCGATGAAAACTTTGTAGAAATTTTGATTCCATAACTCATGGAAAATTAAGGTCCGTGATGATGAATTAAGACTAATCATTATCGATTTTTAGAAATTATACTAGCCATATATATTGGTGTATATTGGCCATATTAATACAAATAGTCAGTATCTCCACTACTCTGCTCATATCCCCAATCCTCCTTACTTCCTTTCTGTTACGCTGTGCTTTACAACATGGGTATTCTCTTAAAAAACCATAAAAAAAAAATGGATCCTTCTAGCCGGACTTTTGTAGTGTACATATTATATCAAGGATCGGAATCGGGATGACTGCGCCCGAAAATTCGTTAGATGCCACTTAACTATAAAGTTTATGACTGTAATACAAATTCTGTTTTTACTATCTATGGTTCTTGTTTTTAGCTTGGAATCCTATATATGAGAAATGTTACATAGAGGTTGACATTCATCTTAATACACATATTTCAAACTGACGTTAGAGTTACGTTAGTTATTAGCGATGCACAAAAAACATGTTTCGCTACATATGAAACGAGACGTAAGATTTTTTTTAATAGAAAATATCCAAACATCGTCCCTGTGTGTCAAACTTAAACTAATTTGTTACGATCTTCTCGTCATTCAAATATCAAATCTGCTCTTTGTTTCTGAAGATATCTGTTTTACGTGCAATATCGTAAAAAATCATCATCAAAATCATCACACACTGTACCTTCCGATAGTAAAAGTATTCATAGATTTTTAATTAAATATTTTACATAGATTTATATAGCACAAAAGTACCTATAGGTAATAACGTAAACAGTTAACTAGATGTTATCGTTATGACGCTGCCTGAGTATAAATCCATTTTATAAGAGCCAGATGCGAATAATAGCGAATATCGCACGAAATCGTTCAGATCAGGTAATGCAAACTAACAAGTAAAGTACTAAACCAAACTATTCATTGCGAAAATCATACTAGGTAATACCATATATGCTAGCTGGACACGCAAGAGCTGACATAAAAACTGTGGACGAAATGCGTAACTGACGCAACGACACGAATAATACATGAGACTGATACGCAGAATGGGATATTCCGACTACATAACAGCAGAGTCCGGCTTAAGGGTACTATTAGGAAAAAACTAAATCAAGATGCATTGGCCCAAAGAACTGAGCCAGAAAGTGGAATGCACATGTTGAGAGCACATGCGATTTCAAAGTGACATAAGAAAGTATGCTGAGCTCTCTCCCGCCGATAAGCTAGATAAGAATATATCAGAACCTGAGAAATGAGTAAAAGTTGTATTTACGTGCGTACTTATTACCAGTTCTACCGTCGAAAGAAGAATTTTTTACAAGAATTTCCAATCACAGAGTAGTTAATAAAATTACCGAGCAGAGTCCAAAACAGCAGCAAAACTTTAGATCTATTTTTAACATGAACACTGGAATAGAATAGAATAGCACTGTAGCCGGCTGAGTTCAACCAAGTCAATAGAAACTCTCTATCTAGTAATCATATGCCTCACATGCAGAATTTAAATAAATAAAAGGAAAAGAAAAGAAAAAGCACATTTAATTAAAGAAAACCTGGAAAATTCTAAATACCTCGGTACCTCGATCAAGTAATACAACGCTCAACCTAATGCTAAAATCAACAAACATGAGCAAGCTAAGAAGAAATAAAAAAAAAGTACGAAAATGATACTATATCACAATTATGAAGACACTGTAAGTCAAGAACGAAATTTGTTTCGAAAACAATTTTGCGATGAGATGAAACGAGCAAAAGAAAGAGGTTTTCTTCAATATAATCCAAATTCCCGTTTTGCAACCTCAATAGAGGTAAGGCAATTAGGTCACTAGAGGTTTACTACTCTTACGAGTCTCATTATCAAAGCTTTCTTAAATGCACTAATGTTCCTCGTCTTCCCCCACTAAAGAATTAATTCCGAAAGAAGAAGCACATAACTTATGGTATAGCAATTGTATAGAAAATGACAATAAATAAAATAAGTAAAAACCGAGTTTTCAAACAAAACTGAGGCAAGCCGCATGAAAAAGTAGAAAATAAACTTTTCTTCACACACAGAGGTGGACTCAGATTTTTTGATTGGGACATATTTCTCTTGAATATTCTTTCTCTTCATGAATCAAATCACTTATTACCTCTGATTGATCATACTGAAATATATCGGTGATTGTCAGCGAATAAAATCTGAGTCCACCTCTGTGTGTGAAAAAAAGTTTATTTTCTGCTTTTTCATGCAGCTTGGCCTCAGTTTTGTTTGAAAACTTGTATTTTACTTATTTTACTTTCTGCCTTTTTCACGTTAACTAAATTATTATTACGTGCTGCATGGAGATATTTTAAAACAATTTTATGACGGCTGAAAAGACACTGATTTACTGAATTTTCCCGATTTTCCATGTTTTCCACAGACTTTTCCTATTACCATGATTTTTTTTTTAAATATTTACATGAATTTTCCTCGATTTTTCATGCAAGTTTTCATGATTGTTGAAGTGAAAGTATTGATGCCAGTAGGACGGAAAAAAAATGATTCCGTATAGCTTATAAAACTTTTTGGACGGAAAATTCCGGAAATTCCAGAAAAATTGGAAAATTCTGCACTTTTCCTGAAACAGATTTATCACTAATCATATCGATGAACATTTTTCCGATGATTTTTCTGCTTTTCCGGGTTTTCCATGGAATTTTCCACAAAAGCAACTTTATGCAACTCATTTGGCTTTACAACTTTGTTTTAGGTCGCAAAACGCTCAAACGCTTCCTTGGTCGGAAAAACTCCGGAAAATCGTTTTACATGAATTTTCCTCGATTTTTTCTGCAAGTTTTCACCATTGTCGGAGAGAAAGTAATGATGCTAGTTGATAGGGAACTTGATCCTGCATAATTTAGAAAACTTTTTTACCGGAAAATTTTCCGGAAAAGTCGGAAAATTCCGGAAAATTTTTGCGGAAAAATCGGAAAATTGCATTTTTCCTGAAACGGATTTATCACTAATCAAATTTGTCCCAAATTTTCAAATGATCTTTCCCGATTTTCCGGGTTTTCCATGGAAATTTCCGGTTCAAATTATAAAAAAAAAAAACAGAAATGACGTAAAATTGATAAGTGGACCTATAAAATCTCAAGTGATTATGAGTCAATTACTCTAAAGACCTCCCCATATTTTGATAGATTCAATTGTCACGCGACATGAACTTGTGTGCCAAATTTCAGCTCGCTGTGAATGAGAAAACTGGGTCTACGAGAGTGTCGAAAATAGTAAAAAAGAAATATACAGACAGACAAATTCGTGTACGAGTTAAAGGGACGGGCTGGCCTAAAAAAAAAGGAAGGTTTCAACAAAACCAAAAAGACCAAAACAAGAGAACTCGGAATCGAATTGAGGTTCAAAAGTAAACTTCTGGAAAACTTAAGAAGAGCATGTACAGTGAAAAGATCATTCAGAAGAACAACGTCAATCGGAAGAGAAAAAGTAAGAAAGCTAGAATTGGTCTAATTGTAAGACCAATTCCTTTGATACCCTGGATGAATATCCGTGCGTAATTTGATCGTTGAAATAATTTTTACTCTACGTTAACGAGTTGTCAGGCACCGTCCAAATATGTATATAGTAAAAAACCAAATTTTTGTATCCGCAGAAGTTACCCGATTTGTCCCATTTTCGAACTATAATTTCATCTAGAGTATAAAGAGGCACAAGCAAAATTGATACTTATCAAAGCGGTTCACCAAATAACCTTCAATCTCTCACCGTACATTCTGCTTCCAATAGTTGTACTGGCTAACTTTTACGCATAGGTGAATAATTGAAGTCTATAGCTATTTTTATTATGCCTTTAAATGGAAACCATTAACTCTAAATTGCTCATGAAAGATAGGGCAGATTAAAAAATGCAGAAATGTTTGATTGTGATTGAACTTAGAATTTTAGGTGGCCCAGTATTACATACATAGAACTAGTGCTCGATGAAAAAAGCCCACGGAAGACTCCTACTGTTGCTTGGCGATTATGTTCGTCGGCATAATCGGCATAATGTATAAGTAGTTAATCCATTTTACATCATTGGACTCAGAAGACAAAAAGTTGCTTGAAACTGTGTTTTAAAAAACAAAGCTCAGTTGGCTCGCCACCTTAGCTATTATCCCTTACCTCTGTATATTTACTAATATCTATGCCTTCCCCTCCACCCCACCAAAGAAGCTTTTTCCATTATATTCTACAATTCCGTTGTTCTCCATCATTAGTTTATGCTTCCATGATAACACAGGTTCTATAAGCTTACGCACTGCTAATGCAACACTTCCATTTCCAGAGGGTAATTTATTTGAAATACTGTAACAATTCCTTTCACTACTTTACTATTTAGAGCCATAAAACCCATATATAATACAATCTAATTACCCAGGACTATCAGTGATATGTAAATTTTTTTCCTCTTTCATTGATCCTTGTCTAAATAGGCGATATGTTCCTGGGCGTTGCTATGCTGTTTCCCTCTTCGGGAATTACTTTCTAACTTTGCCGTCACCTTATATTAGACCCCCCCCCCCCGCCCAATCCTGGGTTCCGAAGGTCTGCCAGAAGATGAATGAATTAGCAACACGAAAATTACCTGTTTACTAGCCGTAAATCTTGCAAGTTTTTTTCCTTTCCGCGTTGGGTCCGCGATGTTTTTTCTTTTTTTACTCATTTTTTCTACCCGGTTCAGAAATTCTCCTGCATTTCATATATATTATGTTGCACCTTCTCAGTACACCGCGCAACACCACCGGGACCAAAACCCGGGAATTTTCACTATGAAAATTAAACTAAGTTGAGCTATATGGTGAGAGAAAACTTTTGTCGATTTGTACCCCGTACCACTACAACGATATTATGTCTTCTTTTCATACATATTTTTGTGTATGTATGGATATGAAGTGAGAGAACGTGCGGTGGGTGTCGGGAGGTGTATATATAGGTAAACTTTGCTTGTAAGCAGAGAGTGTGAGTCTCTAAATGGGGTAATTCTGATCAAAAATGCATGAAATTACACCACGCACAAGAGACACATTGTCGCTAAGTAATATTTGCTTACGGCTAATTAAATAAGATCAGCAAACCACCCTTGGGAGCATACTATATACATTTACAGTTAGCCTGAAGGAGAGATGTTGGGTGCCGCCTTACTTCACTGTATCCTCTCCATTATATCCGCCCCCTCCCCACCCCGCCACCTCGTCACACCCTCTATCACCCTCAACCACCAACGGGAGACAGGCATGTGTGTTTATTTGTAGTGCTGCTTGCTTTAGGATCTGAGTGTAATTAAGGGTGGACTTTAATTAAAAATGCACAGAATGTGAGGAATCGCTCTAATTATGTGGGAGAGGAGAGGTACGGATTCAGAAGGGGGTAGTTCAGAAAAAGTTCCCATGTTATTAAAAAATCTGGAAAATGTTTTAAAAATTGAGCGAAATGAGGCTGCCGATGTGAATTTAATGATGTTTGCGTGTTTTCTATGTTTTGTTTTTAACTTCCATGTTATTTTTAACGCAGCTTATTTTGGATGTCCTCAGTGTCTAAGGATAAATGTTTATTTAGGATTCGAAATGATTGGTAAAAGGAATGCAAAGAGATACCGAACTGAGCCGCGAAGAGTTTCATATTCTTCCTTAGATTAGGCGAATTTACAAATTCGTAGCAATACTTTTTATATGAGTTATCTTTTTTTCCAGACTGTAGTTTTCTAAATCTACAAATGCGTAGGAAATACTACTCTCTAAAAAGCTAGAAAATAGCAAATGAAGATTTTTGAAGTTCGTGATACTTAAACCATGCCAGATGCTGTTAAAAGGTATCGAGAGCTTGTGCATTAAGATAATCGAGATAATCGTCTGTGTGCAGAATGAGAAAATGGACTGCATTAACACCAAGTAATCGAAAAATTATTGAAATGCAAAATAAATGCAATCCGGTGGCTCTTGTTAGGAAACTCGACTGTGAAACGAGCCGGCACGCCTCTCTTGATTTCGTGAATTTTCTATTCGCAGATGCCAAACTATTTTCTCAATTGTCAAAATGATCATATTTATTCCGCTGATCGTTCTGGATTGTTTGAGCTGGAATTTGTTCTACAGATAGAACTCTCTCAGTTTTTATGGATCAACTGAAAAATTTACCGGCATGACATTTTGGAAGCTCTGGTTGCAGTGTCACCACTTCGAAAGACGACATCTCATAGGGCAGGAGAAAGCACTGCAGTGCTCTGAACAAAATTTTCCGTGATACATCACATCCGCGGAATCTTTTAATTTTGCTGATTAAATAAAAAACAATATGCGCCGTGCTATATGTTTCTGTGTAAAATTCTTATTAATATAGATCGATCGATTTATACCACCACACAAAAATTGTCCTTTTTTTTACTTCGACATAAGAATCTTGCTACTAAAAGAAAGTTTTAGTCGCCGAAGCGAGTTGCTAATTCAGATAAAGTCATGGGTTGGATCAAAAATGTCTGAACATTCAAACGTAAAAGGCCCTCCCCTAACAGTAAGGCTTTCCGTTTACAGCACTGAGCGTACACTGTAAAAAATGTAGAACTATTCCCTAAAATTTTGGGGAAAAACCTACGTTTTGGGGAATATTCCCTACATTCCCCATTTTCATCACTTATGTAGTAAATCGATGTGTTGTTGTAGAGCATTCAATGTATCGTAAAATTTTCTAATTGCTTGCAGGATTCAAAAATTTTCTTCTCTAAATACTCTTTAGGATCAAAGGTAACTTTAGGCCTTTGAATAACTTATTCGAGTCTGTGTTAGCTTCTGCCATTTTACAACCATTAAAACAATAGTAGCCAAAAAATAAAAAAAAAGATGAAAGAAAAATCAAAGAAAAGCCTGACTCCTCTTAAAGCAAATCTACACATTTTCTGTCATACTCGAAGCAAAAAAATTAATTGGAGGATATCTCAAAACTCCGCTATTTCATAGTTTTTTGGTTCTATTATTTATGTCTGAAAACACCCTGTGAAATATTATAACATGTACGCATTTCAATACAATTCCTACAAATAAGAAAAAAAAGTGATCGTAAAGTAGAGTCCTGTGGTGCTATTCAGAAGCATTCAGTACAAACAAATAAATCAAGTTATAGCAATGTAAAAGCAAATTTCAATTTGATATTAGGACCTGTCCTAATCCATTCGTTATTCTCAATTTTAACTATGGTGTTTAGTCAAAAGTACATATCTCCAAAAATTTATTTGCGCTACTTAAGAAGCTGTGCGCTTTTAGTCGAAATAATATTCAGTTTTTGTGAAGTTATGCATTTTCAAACCATCATTTTAAACGTCGTGAAGTGATGCGCAGTTATGTAGTCAGTATAGAGTGACCGAGATTTTTTTAAAACACTTTTATATACATAACTTCAAAAATAGATTTTTGGAGCTATGTACTTTTGACTAAACACCATATTATATTATGACAATTTGCTTTATGCAAACTAGCTTGTCACGTACTTGAGAAGTGACAGTGCGATTCCTGACATAAATTTCATTTAAGAATTTTTTTCCTATTCATTTAAAAGCTTTTTTGTTGATAAGAAGATGGCGCTTAGTGTAAAATTATCCACAACTGATTGATTTGTGGAATTAAAATCGTGTTTCGTTTTGGTATATTGTAGTTAACGTAAAACGAACATTTTTGATATTTTAATATTACCTACTATAAACAAAATTAAGAAAAGTTATAAGCAAAGTATGACAAGGAAAGAATTTTTTAATGGCGGCTGAAATCTGATCTACAAAAAAATTATGAAAAAAAACAGTTGCCCGATTTAGCATCTGCGCATCTCCTCTGGAAAAATGACTGCCGGCCACCTTTTTTTTATGTGAAATTTGTTTTATAATCTTTGATTGTTTTTTTTTTTAGTCAAGTAAATGTTCAGATTCCAGGTAATTATTGCAACTGAGTAACGTAAAGAAATGTGTATCTGTAAGAACAAAAGCTTTGTAAATAGCTACAACTGTTTGGGTTGATTGAAAAGAAAAAGTTCATGAAATAGCAGTTAAAGAAAACAATAATAATTAACGTTTTACAAATAGATAAAAAAAATCATCTTTCTATTGAATTATAAAAAAATTTCATTTTATGCTTTCTTTATAGCTGTGGTTGCTTTGTTGTAACAAATTCCTTCCCAAATGATCATTAATCATATTCCACTGGCATCACACTAAATATCCTGCAGGTATATTTATAAAGCAATTTTTTTTTATTCATGCTAAGCCACTTCAATGTCGACGAGTCTTTTATTATTCTTCCAAGACTGATCTTACAATATCTCCAATTTGGCCAACGATGAAAGGCGAATTTGAAACTTCTTTTACAATTTTACATCCTTCTCTGCAGATGGTCGCTGTTTTACCTCCAATTTTCCGGTTGCCCCATAAATTTTAGGATCATTCGACAAACCATTGATGACGTTTAGCACTTCTCCCAGTTCTAATCGTCATTTGACTGGTAGAGTAGTTTTCTTCTAACAACATTTCGTCTTTTCCACTTTCCATGTTATAAAAAATCGAATACATTACTTTCACTTGCCACTACATGATAACAAAATTATGCCGCATTCACAATGCAGAGTGGAGTAGAGTAGCGTAGAGTGTCAACTGGTTATCTCTGTTTGGCTCAGAGTAGTTGGCATGAAAATAGGTTCTATTCTAATTTCACTCTGGCATTTCCGAAAGTTTACAAACTGGAATTTCGAATTACTGGCATGTAGATACTTCCATACTTCTTTTTATCAGTACTAACACGTTTTAATGTTATTTTCTGACTTAATACATTTTTATCAATGCTAATAAAAAAAAGAAGTATTTTTGGCAAACTTGATGCTTTAAAAACCAAAAAATTTTGTTTATTTTTATCTACTTTCGAAGCAATCTGATATTGTAACAGGTGTCTCTTTTTTCGAATTTATTGTTTAGACAACGACAAGCATGTTTATTGGCGTCGCTATGACATTTTGTTATAATAATTTCAAAGTTCGTTGTTGATTTGTCGTTGTTATGGTGGCTTGTCACGTTTAATTTCAAAGCTCGAATTTCACTCTCCTCCACTCTGTTCTACTCAGCATTGTGAATGCAGAATTTCGCGTTAATAAAACTTTCGTAAGCCTTTATGAAGATCCATATTCAAATTTTACGGTTAGGCTATTTCCTGTAAGATGTTGTTTGCGTTTTTTGTTATTTTCTAAGTTTTTGAAGTTTTTCTATGAGTTGACATTTTTGAAAGATTCAAAACATTGGGGGTCTTTGATTTTATTCACGTGGCTAAAAAAGGGATTATAGCACTTTATAATTAGGCAGTTTAATTCGACAAGAATGCACGCAAAAACTAAAATTATCATTCCATGTAGACAGGAATAAAAAATAAAAATAAAAAAAAATCCGAACTTTTCTTCATTATACACAAAACTTAACTTTGAAGAGTAACAAGCACAAGTCAGTTTGACTACAGCTTTTGATCTGTTATCATGGAGCGGAGGAGCATAAAGAAAATCGTATCACCTCAGTAATAGCATCGCATGAGTGCAAAAAGAATAGGTAGAAGATAAATTCTCGAATGGCTAAAATCGCTTGGAATATAAAGTATTGTCGTTTACTGCGGTACTTAGTTTCGCAGAGGCAGAAAAAGAAGTGGTCGTACGAGAGTCCCCCGTAAGAGTGTGGCTGTAAGGGCTTTACGAGAACAGCGAACATAGAAATCTTGCTCGAAGGCAAAAAGTAATTGAATATTTCAATTATTTAGATCCATGTCGAGGCTTAATCGTGATGAACGTCCTTCGTTGGTCAACTGGTCATGTTTTAGCACTTTATTTAAAAAAGAAATATAATAATATAAAAAATAAAATAACATAAAAAATAAAACATTAGACTCAAATGATACAAGCGAAGAGAATTTTTTTTACCGTTGACAAGATTTTCTACAAGTAAATTTATACCAGCATGTCTAAAGAAGCGAAAAATTATGTGATCATAATTTCAGAAAGATTCAGGAGTCAGCTCCGGTACACAAAGCTAAAACCGCCCAGAAGTAGGAAGTAAATGATTTTATTGTAGCAATTAGTTAATGCTGGAGAACATAATCTGCAAGACTTCTTCTATGTTTACATAAATTCAAACTATCTGAAAGAACTACTGATTGCAGCACCATACACCTTATCCATGGAATTCGTTTAAATTTTTTTCATTTATCACAGAAGTAGGCTCATATAAACTTCGAAATGTTCCACAAATTGAGAGATCCATTTCTGACCAACAAAATTTTAAACCTTTTATAGCAAAAATAAATAAAAAAATCAAATGAAGAAATTAAACTTTGTAGAGAAAGTGTATTTTTTTACATCAATCTTATTAAGAATGTGTTAATAATTTACAATTTACTTGATGGTGGTATAAAAACGAAACCAAAATTGTAATATTTACAACAGATACGATTTTTTTTCATCTAATCCTAAATGTGATAAGGAATTAAATAAAAGACATTGGAAAAACTTTCAAATCATGTTTCATGATGTAAATTACACATCAAAGAATACTTAATTGAAAATGATAGAAATTAATTATAATCATATTCATTCAAATGTAGATCAAATGAGATACATCATTACAAGATACATTATCGTCTATACTTTAATTGTTGGTACAAATTCATCCTGATGACAAAGATCCAGTAATAATCATTTACGATATACCAGAAGGACAAGGCAACTTCCAAGGAATAACAACATATAGTCCTGCAGCAGTATGACGCCATGTGTGGGAAATGCGTAATATGAAAGGACTGTGGGCGACTCTACATGCACTTAATAAACCTAATAAATGCCCAGCCACAGACAGATTATATTTCTCTTAATTCGATAGGGAGTTTTGTTTGTGCTGCAAGCAGAATCATCCAAGCATTGTATTAATTGGAAACAGGAGGAGAACTCTAATTGGACTCTAATGAAATTCCTTTTTGGGAAACCTGAGTAGCCTAAGGAAATGTTCTGATGATAACATGTTAATGTACATTTCATCTATATATCCTCGGATTGTGTTGAAACGATTGCTTTCGGGAGTGCACAAACTAATATAGATTAGTCCGCTAGTCTGACCTTTGTGAAAGTATCCTATTCGATGTAAATATGTATTATAAGTAAGTTGGATGTATATTCATACATACGTACCTACATATATTTCAATTTATGACTCTCGAACTACACTTATATCATTCCTATGGATTCAGAAGTTTTCACCCTCAGATTTATTCCGAAATTCCTTAGAAAGTTTTTAATATCAAGGGCAGTGATATCTTTATGTTGCGGAAAGTTAGTCGTTTCGGTTTAGACACTAACTGCATTATGTTAAAGTTTGTCTGCACTTAAATTCTAGATCGATTGCTTCATTGTAAAGTTTTAGTTGGCGCATAAGAGACCTCCTGATCCGAACGTATATGCTTCCACCATTACCGTGCCGATAAGCACGCGAATTGAATTAATTATGGCAACTCATATACGGTGGATGTTTTTTAAATACATGAAAATATCAAAAACAATATTTTTTCTATAAATACGAAAGTCTTCAAATGCTATGTAAGGGAGGGGGTTATAATCCGTAAGAATCGTTCTTTTCGTTAATTTTGTGGGAGGATGTAGTAGGTAGGATGATATCCCTATAAAAATATTTCTCCATTCTCAGTGAAATAGGGAGTTTCATATAGTTAAAGTAAAAAACATTAATAATTGTAAGCAGGAGTAATACAGCGTGCCTTGTTAATTTTGTACCAGTTGTTTAGCTAGTTGATCGTAACTTTGTGTTATGCTTCGAACAACTATTTTTTGTTTTTTGCATAAAGTTTTACTTGCTCCATAAACTCTTTTTTTTTCTCTTTCCAAGTTATGTTAAAAATGGCGCAAGGTATTTCCGGCTTCGTGTAAGTATGCAATAGAGAAAATAATAATTCTGAAAATTGCTGGTTGAACCATAATTTGCATTTTGGTAAAATTATGCAAATAACTTTGGATGTTTGTGTTTTAATTTCGATGTAACTTTTGTTAAGTTAAAGGAGCTGTTTTTAAGTGTGGTGTATTTTAATTTGGAGCTTGCGTTATGTGAATTTCAAAGAGTTTAAAATAAATTCAATTCAATAAAATAAAAAAAAAAAATTGTTTGGTCCTTAATGGTGTGTTTTGCGATGAATGGTATGCATATCGGGAAGAATAAAAGATCAAACTACAATTGGGGAGGGTATTAAGAAAATGTCTCCACTAGAAATGCCATCAGACCAAATCATGCCGATGCCCTTGTATCATTTGAGTTATTCAAAATAGTGATGAACGACCGAAACGCCTTAGAATATCGAGATTATCCCCAATAGAGGATTAAGTCTAGTACACAGATGGATCTAAACGGGTGGAATGTGGATAGACAATCCTAGGACCAAGATGGAGACAACTCAAAGTATTCGGAGGCATGCAACAGTATTCCAGGCAGATTTTATACCATACTGACCTGTTCCAAAAGAAAAAAAACTTATAATATCTTATAACAAAAACAAATAAATGAGATCTGGATGCACGGTATGAAGAATGTAGAAAGGGATCTAGCCCAAAACGCTACATATTCATTTTCAATATCAACCTAAGTTGCACTACATCGGTCCTTATTTATCCCTGAATAAAGTTGGGAATTCACATCAAAACGTATGATAATCATAATATATTTTACCAGAGCCAATGTGATGGATGTACATATATGTTAGGCTATTAGTAGGTCTGATCACCGACCACTGAAGCAGCAAGCACCTTGACATTACTGGCGTGACTTTCTATCCAATCCAAGTCAGATGTAATATTATTATTTCTGAAGAGAGCCGATTCTTACGGAAATAGTGCATGATAAATAGTGACATTTAATACACAACATGTATCTGTGAAGTGTATATAAAAAAATTGAAAGAAATACAAATATATTAAGAATTTAAATTTGAAAAAGTTCTAAAGTGTATAACAGTTTATTATTTCGATTTAAATTAATTTAATTTTTTCGTTCCCATGGCAACGTCAAAATCGTGAAAAATTTCAGTGTGAACAGTAAAATTTTATATTTTGAAGTGAAAAAAATTTGTTAACATATTAATAAGAAAATTTACTATTCAGAAGATTAAAAACATTTATTGCCGCACTTCATATGAGTGCGTGCAGCAGCAGCGATTCTGGGGGGACTGAAAATCCCCTCAAATTAAGTGCAAGAAGAAGACCGCCAAATCATCTTCATCGAAAAAACCCACCCAAGGGCCTAAAGAAAAGTCTATTAAGGGCCCAAATGAAGAGGTCAAAGCAATTGCCACGAAAACTGCGACTGCCCGAGAAGAGTTTGGACCAACAGCTCCAAAAACTACAGCTATTGCTGCAACATCTGTTGCTGCAGTTTTTGTAAATTCTGAGTCAACATCTTCGACCGTAGGACAGCATCCTACCCTGAAGGAAGTGGTCGAAAAGGCTTCGGCGTCAGTGCCAAGTCCTAGCGGGATGGTAATGAAGTCACCGCTTTCTTAAAGCGTCTCAAAGAAGCAGCCAACAGTCCCAGCAGGACAGCAGCAGCACCACGATCCCCGGCGTTAGTGTCAGGGATCTCATATGCTCAGGTAAGTGACAATTCCAAACAACCTTCCACCATTGAAATTATAGGTAAAGGCATCACTCTTCGTCTAGCCCCATTGCACGCAGGTAAGCCTCGGCCCAAGACCAGTGTGGGCCTCCAGGGCTTCTTCGACGGGAGATTGCAGGACGAGAGCTACGGGATGCAACTTGAGCACATCAGAGGATGTCCTCAGACTGCAAACCTAAAGGAAATCTTCCGGGTCATCTCCTGTGAGCAATTATTTTCTATGGGGATTATAGCTGGAGGAATGGTCGAGGTGTACACCACGACCCTCGAAAGCGCTACCAAGCTTATGCTTGAGGGCATCGAGGTGGAGGGTAGACACCTTGTGCCATTCCCATTAAAAGAGAAGCCAACGAAGGTCGTATTTTCGAGGGGCCCTATGCGAGCCCTACATGAAGACCTCTCGAATTTCCTTGGGAGATTTGTGAAGGTTCATGGAAAGGAACACGCCATTCCGATTAAAATTGAGGACAAGGGTCTCGGGCGGGGTATCTTCGGTACCAGCCGGGAAGTGTCCATTACCTTGCACGCTTCCAGCAGGCTCTTACTTAAACTTATCCGGCTCGAGATACTGGATAGACGGAAGCGGAATGGCATGCTTGCCATTTGGTAGGGCATTTTGTTGCTGACTGCCCCAAAAGTAGCGAGAGGAAGACTGAACCGAAGCTTCCTTTCCTACTACAGTACTGGCTCTGGAGAGGGAACCTTCGGCCGGCACTCATCCCGCTGCTTTGGAGTAGCCAGTGGCTTAAGTGACTGAAGTTGTCCCAGAGGCAAAAACAATTACGGCTGTAAACGGTGCCACGTCGGTACGTGAAAACACGACTACTTCTGACGAGGAGTCGATTAGCCGAGTAGGTAAGAAAAGGAGGATGAGGAGAAGAAATAAGGTGGACCCGGTGAAGCTGCCTCCTCGAGCCAGCAAAGCCAGTCGCATCAAAGGGGCCCCACTCTGCGGAGGACGATAGTGGAGCCGGCATTTCATAAGGGAACTGGAAAGGCCAGAGTTGTTACTTCCTCAGCTTCAGCTCCTACAACAAAGGGCCAAGAAGAAGAGGAAGTACAGCGAAGTAGCTCGCTGTGAACGTCTTCATAGGAAGGTGGAGGAGCTGATTCAGGACCATCGCTTGCTCGATTCTCCTCGTCAGTAGCAGTCGTACCATCATCGTTTGAGCTTCTTGTCACTTTGAATGCGTAAGATAGGCTCTCTTAACACCGGTGGTTTAAGTGCTCATTAAGATGACACAGCACCATCAAACATGTCAAAATCTTCGATATAGACATCGCGCTTCTGCAGGAGACGAATTTTACTCTTCTCCCAGCTCAGCCCAAGTTGATTCTTTATTTTAATAGAATAAAGGAACGCTTGGCGACACAAACTTACACGCAAAGCTTGGAGTTTGTACTACGCAGCCACTCATGCTGGCTGAGGGAAGGCGATTCTCCAACCGAATACGTCTTCGATGCAACTCGACGACGTACTGCTTCTTGTGAGGTCGAATCGATAATTGATGAATCTGGACAAGTCCCCAAAGGACAACAGTTATCAGAATGTGTTCGAGACTACTACAGTAGTCTCTACTCTGAATCGACGTCGACAACATCCTCGACCACTCATGAATTTCTTGAGAATATTCCAACTTTCTCTGAAGATAGTAAGGAGCAACTGGATACAGTGATCCTTTAGAGGATATGATAGCTGCGACAAAGGATCTAAGGCGACACACTTCACCTGGTTATGACGACTTGACTCCAGAGTTCTTCATACGTTTCAGGAACTTGTTAATTCCTGACCTTTTGGAAGTCTTCGATTCGGCGGTTGAGACACATTCAGACTTTCTTTCTAGTTGGAGGAGGTCTGTTATGCGCTTGATTCCAAAGAAGGGAGATTTGCAGATTATGGGGAACTGGAGGCCAGTAACCCTATGCAATGTAGGCTACAAGATCGTCTGCAAGGCTTTAGGGGCGATAGTCCGCTCCGTGATTGCTTCGGTAATACAACTGGAACGTTTACCTGGTCGTAGTATCTACGACAACATCGTGGTAGCCAAACATTTGTTTGACTACCATGAACAGACAGGTACACAAATGGCCATGATTCCGCCCAGGTGGCTCGATATCGTCGGGAAACTGTCTAGAGTTTCAGCGATTTTGATTAAGCGTTGTTTAATCTTAAGTCGTCTAATTTCATTTTCCTTCATTAAATTATTAAAGGTGATTAATTTATCTAATTTCATACATACATCAGTTTGCATTTCGCAGAACATTCACCTTCTTTCAAAAACATAAAGGCATTTGCTGACAACACACAAATTGGCTTGCGACATAAGAGAAATGAAGTGCCAGCAAAGGTCATTCGCATTCATTATTTCTGAATGCGACTAATTTGTGCTTGTCAGCAATGCATTTGCTTTACCTAATTTGTGTGAGTAATGTTATTGACCCTAGTTGTAAGTATAACTTTATTAGTGTAATATATGTAACTCTTTTATATATAAATGACTGCAAGAATCAATAAATCGGTCAGTTCAATTATAAATTTCAATTAACAGGTGTTTTCATTCTGCGTTTTATACAGTGGTATTGTATCGGTACAAGAACCGAGCACAATCACAACTAGCTTATGAATAGGTATCGTAAGCGCAATAATCGTACAATCATCTTCATTACGACAGTCAAAATCTACTTACTGTGTCGGTACAAGGACCAGACACAGCCCCAACAAGCTCGTTCACGATACAGGTATCGTGAGCTACCTCTATATTGGAATAAAGGAATTCCGATTTACAAGCATAGGACAAATTCTGGCTCCTATCTCGGTTCATCGAGATATCATACAGGGCTGTCCATTGTCAGGTATGCTTTATGATCTTTCGTTGGAGCCGCTACTGGTGAATCTACATCGAGTGCTGGGACAATATTCAGTTCATCTACCATATGCCAATGTGAGGCCTCTTATGTTGGCATATGCGGATGACCTTTCTATTTTCAAAGCATGAAGCTTTTCCGGTCGCTCGTGCTGTTTTCGAACACTACGAACGTATATCCGGCGCTAAAAGCAGCTTTAGTAAGAGTCAAGGCTTGTGGTGTGGAAGGTGGAGAGATCGTACAGATACTGTACTGAACATCGAATGGACTAATACTTGCCTGAAGTATTTAGGTGTGTATATCGGACGCGAGAGTAAATCAAATAATTGCCGCATTGCTCTGGAGAAACTCTCGAGAACTGTAAACTCATGGCGTAGTCGACTATTTGCATTATCCTTAATGGGAAGGTCAGCCGTGATGAACTATTTGATTACCTCGTCCACCGTTCATCTGCCAAGTCTAAGACGTTTGATGAGGGCTTCGTAGGTCTTCTTCTAGCAAAAGCGATAGACGCCTTCTGGTGTGGAAGACGATGGGTCGCTGAAAGCACGTTTTGTCTGCCAGTCAAGATAGGTGGATTATGTCTCACTAACTTGGTTGTGAAATCAAGGTGTCTCCAAGTGCGTGCATTCCAAAGAGTGTTTTGCCAGAAAGACACTTGGATTTCTCAACTGTTAGTGAATGTACTGGGAGGTATCAGCATAGGGGAGTATTACTGCCTGCTCTCTGTTTGACCACCCTATCCTCATGACTGGCCACAGGATCTAATCTCAAGGATTCAGACCTGGGGCAGAATCAGGCCAGCATTTCACCTTAAGTGAAATGCTCTATGGAACACACAATTCGCGTCGATTTCAATCAGGTTTAATCCTGAATTAATAGATTCAGTGTTCAGTACTGCTCGGTTCTAAATTGCAAATTTTTTTGTTGAAAATTCGCTCGTTTAGGGAATTACATTTTTATTAGATTACGTTGGAAATTGGGAACTTCTTGGAACTGCCACTTATCTACCTAATTGTCAAAATTGGGACTGGTTTTAAATTTTTGTCTATCCTTTAGATCTTTTTCCAAATTGTGTCCGTTTTTAGTCTCTTTTGAGAATTTTGTGTTGTTTGTTTTTACATGTTTGTGTCATTTTTGTTGTATATTGCTTTTTCTTTGAATTATTTTAAATGTTCTTATTTGTCCCTATTGACTTTTTATAACATTTAGATTAGCTAGCGTCTTTTTTTTACACTTAGGAGCCTTTTGCCACTTATTTTTAAGGAATTTTGAAAAGAGCCATTATTATTAATATGGGGATGCAGATAGAGTTTCTACCTCTAACCACAGCGGAAACCAAGCATAGATTGCTGTTCAAATCTGTTAGTTTGTTCAAAGGGACTGGTTTGCCCTTTGATCTCTCTGTTTAAAATAACCAACCAATCAGCCAACTTTCAAGGAATGAAAGGAGTTAGGTGTTAATGGCAAGGAATTTAGTAGAAGAAATATTCCTGCTTTCAGATGGTCTTCTAGTAACATTCCATTTTCGCTTTTTTATCATCATTATCTTTGCGCATAAGGATTCAAATGGTTTGGTACAAAGCTCAAGCTCTTCCATTACAAAACAAAAAAAGGACATTTTTCATGGTGTTAAAGAACTTATAGCTGCGCAAGTCTTCATAAAAAGCCTCGCGTTAAAACGGAGCCTGATAATGATGACTAATATAAAAGTCACAACCATCGACCCGTCCAAGTGGTATCATCCAGAAAAGAAGGGGGCGGCTCAAGATACGCAAGGGCAGCTTATAACGTTTAAAATTGTCGATTTTTCTTAAGGGGAGTTAAAAGTTAATGGGGGGGGGGGGCGTTTTTCAATATTCCCTCTATTTAGTGTTCCAAGTAAAGGATTGTGGCTACTCAAACACTTCCCACGATCTGAGAAATTTGATTCTGCACTAGATTTTCAAAAATGTATTAGATCAAACTTTGCCATCCTTTGGAGGCGCAGTACATATTTTCTAATTTAAAAAAAAAATTTATTTTCGGAGATCTTTCGATCCCCATACTCACTTTTTTAGTAGTTTCCATTTTTTGTATTCTAACTGAAGTATTAGATTTTTCGCAAGGTTATGTCCGATCAGAAATAAGATTTCACAAATGGTAAGATTTTCGAATTTTTTAATCGAATATTTCAATTTTATATCAAGTTGTTCGTACCGAAATTAACAAGGAGAGTTGAGTGAGTGGGTTAATTACAACTTTTGATTATTGTTCTTAAAACAATCCAAATCCAGTTTCGATTATAATTACCGAATATGTACTGATTTCCGTAAAATAATACCTGAAATCTGAAATTACATCACATTCAGCGCCATCTTGCGGGTACAGTTCGCAAAATTTAAGTCACTTTCTTTGTCTTGAAACTATCTATAATCTGTTATCTTTCATCTTTAGAGATACACTTTGTGTTATGTAGGTACGTCTATTCTAGTCGTGCACAAACGACACAAAATACGTTTCGCTCAACTGGCTCTGACACACACGGAAAAACCGGCGGAAAATAAGTACGGTGAAGTATGCCGCAGAATTCCTTTAAGTATCCTGATCACACTTTTGCTCTAGAGCGCCCTGCCCCCAACCCAATCATTCCTTTCCCAAAAAATTTACGTTGAAAATATTTCGTTATTTTTAAGGAAGTGCAGTCATTTACACATATATTCATAGGTCCTGTAAAGGCTATCGTAGAATCAAACTTGAGCAAATTTTTCAAAGAAGACCTTTCACTCTTATAACGCTATTCAACATGTTACGATTTGTGGTCAAACGCTTCAGTTATCGAACCTTAAAATTGAATTCTTGAAAACAAGACATTCAAATTTGATGTACTTGTTATCCTTGATCTCGTAAAATTTTTGCACCAAATATGGCCCGTCACAGTCCTTCAAATAAAAAAAAAAATCCAATATCTGCTTCCGTTCAAAAGTTTTTAATATTTTTATGTTATGCTAAAAGAAAACAAGTTTAATTTTGAGATTTCCGTTTCACATTTTCATTTCACTAAGGAATACACCGCAAAAAGTGCTGGCGACAGATGATATAGTCTAAATGCGAGATACCGGCGCGTAGAGAAGAAAACTTGCGTGAAACGTGCCTCCGTAAAAGTGTTAAGCTGACCATGATAACATGAAATTGCAGTTTGAAAAATCTAATTCAATATTTTTTTTTATACTGAAATCAATTTTCTTAGCAATGTCAAAATTAAACACCAAATAATTTCTCCGATTTGTCAAATGAAGTCGATAGATGCTCAAAAGTCATGATACAAAGATAAGAAGGTATGGCCGATTCGAGAGGAACTTTTTGGGTTACTACGTCATGTGGACACAAAAGTCATTTGTCAAAGCATGTCAATTATTTTGTAAAATATCAAAATATTTGTATCTGTCAGTGAACAGAAAAGAGATTGCTTGGTTGCGTTTGGATGTTTAAAACTTTATAAAATTTTTAAAAAAATTTTAAAAAAGAATTCGCTGTAAGAAGTTATCCGATTGTTGACCGTTTTTTGAGATTACATTACAACAAATTATCATATCAGCAGTGCTCCCTTAAGCAATTCGGTACTCTATATTCACACTTTTTAGTTTTATTATATATATCACAAACTGTTGTGAAATAATATGAAATTTTAGCTTTCTCAAATAAATAATCACAACTGAGACAATGACAGATCGCACGACTGAATGACCTTTGTCATCCTATGACGTAAGCACCCAATTGACAGAAAACTCGGCCATACCTTGTTTCTTTGCATCATGCTCAAAGTTATATTTTGATATGTATATCACAAATGCGCTGAAGATAGATGCATTTCATTGAGATGTAGTTAGAGCACACGAAAAGTTTTTGGAGCAACCTACTTCCGTGACTTAAGTTTGTTGGACTGCAGTTTTTGACACTTTGTGTCATTTTTGTTTAATAACTTCATTCTAGATAAAAACTTTTCAGGATTTCTTTCGTTTTTTTTTCAATTTGCGAGTTTTTTTTCTATTTTTTATTTTTGGTCTTATTTCATTTTGAGTTCAAGGATATATTTCATTATGAATTTATTTCACGGAGCCGAACTATATATTCATCTACTCTTACGGTACGGCGGATGTTACATTTTTCCTCTTTATACAGCTGAAAGTATTCGCTTTGCAACTTTTCACATATACATATGCACATATGTAGGTGAATTGTTTGACAGAGCCGTTCGCGGAACCACAAATATTGAAAATAATATATTTTAATGTCAATTATGATGAATATATTCAGTTCGGGCGAAAAAGTATTCCGTAAATATATGTATTTATGATCACCTCAATATATTAACGAGAAAGTGCATCCCAGTCAACCACATCACCTATCAGCGTATCTTAAATAAAAAATTACACATGAATTTTTTATTAACCCTTACATAAGTGCCACATTTATCATTGAAATTTATGTAAATGGATGTGTACCTACTACAAAACCGACCCCCTTATATATATATATATTTCCATTGTTAATTTAAATTTTAATTAAAACATCAAGCGAAATAAAGATGAAAATGAAACTCAATCAAAATTGATTCATGTCTGAAAATTTTAACAGTGCATCAACGTATACCTAAACCCTCTGAGACTTTTGAACTTTTCCGGTGGAGGATTATTATAAATAATAAATTAAATATCAACGACAACAGCAACAGCTATTTTTGTAGCTATATTTATATTTTATGGGAAACTACTATAACAGGAAACCACACAACATTCACAATCATGTGAATCCTCCTGACAGCTAAGCAGTAGAGGGAGTAGAGTTGAATTATTGAAAACGTCCGTCTGTGTGAATTATGGATGATCAATTACCTTTTTTCGAATTTTTTGTATGATTTACTGAATGAACATAACTATGATGGCGGATGGTAAAATACTGTCAAATTTTATAAATAGAAATAAAATAATAAGTTACTCGATGAAATATCAAATTTATTTCTTTGTTGTTATTTTGAAAGTGGTATCAAAGTTTACCCATGAATAAATTATTGACTGAGTATCCTTAATTAATTGTAGATGGATGTTAATGAATAGTATCATAATCTTTATTTACTTAAATAATTAATTAGAGTAAACTTATTTAGCTGGAGCATCTCTCACTAAATTTGACAAATGGCTCAAGTGAAAAATTATACAGGGTATTCCATATTGTTATAATCTAATGTAAGAGCACTAATTTCTCCTTTGATTGTATGATTGTTTTGGGTATAACTGAGTTGAAATTAACTCTAGTAGGCTACATTAGCAATAGCAAATTCTCGAGGCCGGTGACAGTACGGCAGTAGTCGTCTAAAATTCTTGGAGAACGGAGGTGACAGGCCGATGGGGCCTGTACTGGTAAATTAGGTGAGGTTGAACGTAGATTTAATTAATACTTACTTGTAATTAGTATTTGCCTGTAGTTAAAATTTGTTAAAAATGATTGTAGTTGCTTTTGATTGCTTGTTAGAAGTGTTATTTGCTAGCTAGGGGAAGTGCTGGGGAAGGCTAAGGAAGATTTGCGGAGTCGGGGTAAGGTGCAAGGTAGGGTGCGCGTTCGTTCCGTACTCCAATCGTTCATGTTCGTACATGTTTGTTTGCGCTACGGCTACTTGGCTACTCGTTCGCCACAGTGCGCATGCCTGTATGTTTTGGCATTTCATCTGCGTTGAGTTTGTTCTTCCCTATCCATGTCAGTACCCTGGTTGTATATATGTGCTTGCATTTGTGTAATTTAATTAGCTTCTTCCTCACTGAGTATCGAAGCGTACTCACTCGTCTATTTAATTTCAGGAGGGACAGAGAGACAACCGACGGGCCCAGAGGACATCTGCTGTAAAGCCCGTGATAAAAATATAAAAGTATCTTATTGAAGTATGCCTGTGTACAACGTGAAAGTCTCCATTCTCCTTTCCATTCTTCATTCGGAAATCCTTGCTATACAGGCTGGAGTTGCAGAAAGCCTAGACAGGGGCTGCAAGAACTCCTAGAATCACAAACCTATTGGTCTTAGCAGACAATCTCTCAGACTGTTTATGAATGCAATCACTGGACATGTCCCCTTGTGTAATTTTCTGAAGAAAACAGGCAAATCCAACAATGAACTATGTATTACTGTGCATAGAGGAAGACAAAACCTCTAAACATATCTTATATGGAAGTGTCCCGTGTTTCTAGCTTTAATAATGATGTAAATCAAGAGAAGCATTTATCACTTCAAACTAGGTTTGCAAGCTAACCCCCAGAGCAACAATCGAGCTAGCAAAGAGGCTAGATGTACCCTAACGCCTTTAGATAATGACACAATAAATCACCTCTGGTCGCCGTGTCCTACTCCTCGTAATCCATGAAGGTATACCACGTTATTCCTCCTTAGGAGCTTCGTAGATTACGAGAAGGCTTTCGACGACTTGATAGACAGAAAGTATATTTGGAAAGCTCGAAAGGACATGATATGCCCAAAAATCACGGAGAAAGGCAAACATATTTTATTTCGCCGCATTCTAATTTTTTCGGTAATAAAAGAAAGTCATTAGTAATCTTGATAACACTTTGGGTGGAGTACAATTGGAGCTGTTGGAAATTCTTACGCTGATAATATATGACTTCCTGGACTTGTTTACACCAGAATCTCAACTCAATAATTCAAAATTGTCCACCAGAAACTATAGTTTCAACTGGGTTAAAACTCAATTCAACAAAAATTAAATAAATGCGAATTAACCCGAGTAGCACCTTCATGGACCGTGATCGATAACAACAACGTGGAGATTGTTAAGAATATCTGTTATCTCAGTAGCATAATTATCGGAGCAGCCAGTTTCGGTTTCTGAATAAGCAAATCGAGAGATGATTTTTCTCTACTACGCAAAATAGATCTCAATTCAGACAAAACTACGGCTATTTACCACCAATGTAAAAGCAGTCTTACTCTATATGATTAAGAAAAGTGGAAAATCACCCAATATATAACTAATCATTTGCACACTTTTGTAAACAATCGTCAATATCGAATCTTAAAAATTCTCTGGGCCGATTGTATGTTAAATGGAGAACTGTAGAGATGCTTGGGCTAGGAAAAGAAAGGAGCAAAACATTTCCAAGCTATCTCTCGATTCAAATCATCAAGGAGCAATTGCTCTAAGTCCCAACCGGACGCTATAACAAAATTCAAAATTGGCTCCCAGCCCAGTCCTCTTACCGGCTTCATGCAGTTCTTACAGGAAGTGTGAGCTAAGGAATCTGTAACGTTTTCCTGAGAGAGCCGAAGAGTGACGTATGACATAAAATGAGTCACCGTTTCGGATTCCTTCCCGCATACTCTGCGTATGGGATCATCAACAAGCCTCATTCTTTGTAGGTGACCCCTGAGAAGAGAGTGCCCAGTGAGAATAGAGTTCTCAGGGTTAGCTTGTTTAGTCCCAATAAATTTTTCGTTCGTTTGGGTTAGGTCTGCTCCACAGGTCCTTTGTAGTTTTACCTGATGGGTCATTTAACCAAAGCTCAAGCGGAATTATTAGAGGCAAGGTGTTTTTGGTGCGATCCCAATTGTGGAAGATGATGTCACCGAAGTTGCACCAAGACAATCCAAGTTCGTTCGCCTTTTCTTTCATGCTAATATCGCTGTGACATGGAACCCAAAGCACTAGTACCCTGTTTTTCTGAGACAGGGTGTTCAGGGTGGTTTTACACTGCAATATAAGTTTGGAGGTTGTAAATGGTTTTGACAAGGCTTTGACACAGTTGTCCGAGCAGATTTCGACCTTGTTCCCAGTGTCTGAGTTAAAAGAGACGCTTCAAGAATGGCCTTGACTTAAGCCTGGAAAACCGTGGCGTGGCTTTCCTTATGGAGCTCTTCACAAAAACCGCCTGTTCCGATGTTTTCTTCCGATTCTCAAGGAATGAAAAAAGCTCATCATATACTTTTATTTCTTTTCTCTCTTTGTTTATTTTATATATCTATAGTCTTAAATTAACTTTTTACCTTCTCCTTTAAATTTCTTACTCTTTTCTAAGTTAATTGTCCTACAAAAGAAGTAGCAATAAAAATAAATCACTTTCATGCTAAAGCCATGGAATTTTAGAATTGTTGCCAGCTCCAATTAAATTCTATAATAAAATCAGCCAGGTATACTACATTCCTTACAGCTATCAACCAATTTGCCAGCTTTAAAGTAAGTAAACCAAAACTTTTGATATTCTAAAACTACACTTTTACACGCCATTTACAACTGCAGTAATATACAAAATTGAGCAATTTATCACGAGTACTGCTCCTCTGTCTCTTTCTCTCTGTCTCACACACAGATGACGACTCACTTATATGCCTTTTGCCAAAAATGCAATTATTCTCTTTTCTTTCCGCATTAGAACTTCTTTTAGCCAAAAGCTCCGTTGCAGCACAAACTTTCACAGCAGTAGCAGCAACAGCAAAACAGGAAAGAAAAAAGGAAGAAATAATTTGAAAACTTTACGAGGACGTTAAAAGATTTAAGCAACTTGAACAACGAGACTACACTAAAAGTGTCTGACTTATAAAAGATTTTAATTTCGGTGTCTTTATCTCCACCTTAAGCTTGCTTTAACTGATACCAGCAGAGGGCTAGCTAAGAGCAAAATTTTACAAGAACTTAACTGTTACCCCCCCCCCCCATTCCTAACCTACAACGCATACTTGTGCAGCATGCAATATTCCAACAAGTCATTTATAAAAGTGCTGTACAAAGAAAGAGAAAACGAGGAAGAGGGGGTGGGAGGAAGGTGAACGAATATTAGATAAAATTGTGTTGCAACGAAATGAAAGAAACAAATCAGAACTTTATCGTTTCAGCTTTAAAATTACTAAGCAGATCTTAGAGACTTGCAATATATCGCCTTGAAGGACCTCTTTGATGTTCCTGAGATTTTCTTAGTATACAATTTTATGAAACGCGGTCCATATAACCGCAGACTCTGCATTACCTTCAACTCAACACAACTTTTAATGAATAATTCAAACAGCGAAATATATGAATATGGATTACAACAAGTGTGGCACTTAAGTCTATAAAGAAAGAATCTGAAAGAAAAGATTCTCAAAGACACTAAGGATTAGGCAAGTAACAGGGAAAGATAGAAGAAATATATTTAGTAGGGATAGAGCCCGGATAATATCAACACTTTTTTTTGCACCATATATGGCTATTCCAGAAAATTATAGAAAAAAAAAACTATAAAGGGACAATCTTTTTCTTAGCTTAATACAAAAATCTAAACAAGAATCACAGATGTTCACAAAAGTTGCAAAAATATAAAATTAAGCGCGTCAACGAATAAAGTTCATCATAGTGCGACAGTTTGGATTGAGTTGAGAAAGGAGGAGGAGGAGGAGGAGGAGTAGTGAACGTTGTTTCTCCGCGGTTACCTACAGTGGTAAGATTCCGGTCTGTACATAGTACGTAAAGAGCCCGGGACGTGGCTTAGTTTCTCAAGAGTTCTCATGATATGATGAAAATACTACAACGACGTTACGAGGACATAAAATGGGGAGGAACAAAAACGTTTTTAACACGAAAGAATGAAATTGAAAATGTCAACGTGAGACGAGCTATACTTAAAGAAGCGCTCAGAAGGGTGGTGCGAATTGAATGTCAGAAAATCTCCCTCTTAAGCTCTATACAAATTGCACGCATGAAAAGAGTTTTGACGTAGAAGGAGCACTTTTTGATGATTGAAGACATACACTTCACTAGAGAGAGAAAGTGCTTTTTGACTGTACGCGCGACTTTAACTGTAGAGGTAGGATATTCTTCCCAGAAAAATGCTATCTAAAGTCTTCTTTTCATGTACAATATGAAAAGCTTTTACTGGATTCAGAAGTTAGATGAATGCCTTCCCCTTAAGTCAGTCAAATCATACGTCTAGGACATACCTAGTACGGCTGGGGGATAGACAGATGGAAGAAGGGATGTTAAATTTTAAATGGTTAAAGTCTTCTAAATAGCTAAAGAATTTTAAAGATGATATACACACACACACAATTAGGAAGAAGGAAGTAATTAACAAAATGCGGTATGAAAAAGCAGCTCATTCTTAAGATGTGCTCTATCATTCACCCTTCCTTTGGAATACAGGCTCTTATGATGCTCTTCAGTTCCATTCTAATAAATATTTTTTGTTTGTTTTTCTTATTCTCTGTTTTAAGAAGCATAAAAAAATGAATTATTCGAGTTTAAATTGGTGTAAAATTTACAAATACACGCAGTTTTATAGTATTTAAAAGGACAAGGGAAAAGACTCAACGAAAAGTATGTAGGTAGGCAGGCAAACATAAAACATGATGACGAAAGTTTGAGTTTTAAGTCAATTACCTAGACAACATCACGTTGATGAAAATTTCAATTAATTTTTAGATGAGAGAAGAGGATGCCGGCGTGCTGTACCAGTGAAAAATTAAATTTCGAGTTTGTAAGGAATAATTAGCTGCTTTTACAGAAATGGTGGTGGTGCTAAAGTAAAATGAGGATGGTAAGGATTATAAGGAAAATTAGAACTTTACCTTGTCTACAAACAGTTTAGAAGGTATATAAACGCTTTTGGTAGTTTCTAATGGAGTTATTTCGAATGCCGTAATTAAATGACTAATGGACTACGGCATAAGAAGGTTATTAAAATAAATTGCTTCAGTGTATAATGGATGGAAATATCTCGGTGTAGTTAGTAGGATCTATTACTATCGCAATAAATTTAATCTTTGAAATGCCTTTTTTTATGATTTGAAGGATATATTTTTGGACGATTCCAGTACCTATTATAAATATTTTTGAAAAAGGGTATTCAAAATTAATATCTATGATGCCTCGATGAAGAGCACATTATCCTTCAAGCTGAAATTCAGTTAATTCGAGTTACAGAAAACTTCATGCTATGAAAATAATTCCAAATTCTATCAAATCCCATATAAGTAACGCTTTTGAATATTATCCTTAAAGCTTCTTATTCCATCAGTTGCTGAAACAAAAAAAATCTTATTAATTCATCATCACTTTGAATACGGAAAATTTTTCATCTACGGTGGGATTCTGTGCCATTTTAGAGGAATGGTTAGCTTAAAAGATGAGAAAAATTATAACCTTGTATTATCCAAGTCGGATTCTGTAGTTTAGGTTGCAAAAGAGTGCCGCTAAGATATGTCCTAGTCTTATTCACTTAGACAACTGGAGGGTTCATTGTGCCCCATAAATTCATGGAAATCGATCCTCCTAAGGTCAACCTTAGATCGATTCCTAAGGAATCTCAGGATACATATAAGCTTTAAAGCTTGCAGTTCTCTTAGCACCGAAAATAAGTGAGTAAAAAGTATTCGTAGAGCACATGTTGAACTGATTAGATTTCATCAGAAACTTTACAGCTTTGGGAGAAATCGTTAGACTATAGACTCAAACTCTTTCCTGACATGACCATGGCTCAATAACAAATTGAAATCGCCTACTGATTTCCTGATATCGCCACTGCTCCTTATAAGGAGCGCTATTGTACCTACTCTTCCCTTTGTATACAAGCCATATAATACGTGTTCCGATTGAACACTAATGATTAGTCTTCTTGTGTGCAACGGAGCCGTCCATTTCAAAAGCCTTTTTTGCTACCTTATCCGCTATCTCATTGTTCTCGCACCAAGCATTCTGTAACATTGAGAATTTTCTTGCCTCTCTAAATCGAACTGTTTAACTCCTCAATTTTATTTAGTCATTTTTTTTTAAATTGGAGCAGAAAATTTGGCAAGCAAATCTCTGAAATATAAAATACCATATGGTCGGATTCTGTAATATTTCGAAGAATTAGGGAAATGAGAGAAATGTTTACTTTTACAATTGGTTACCTGTATTAAAAAAAAATAATATCTGTACTCCATTCAAACAGAGTTTTTTTCTGCTGTCCAAATAAGAAGAAGTAGAACTCTCAACTGGTTTGCCAATAAGAGAATCCGGCAAATAAAAATATTTTGAATTAACTACCAATAATTCGCCTGTAAAATATTGTGGAATGGTTTTGTTTTGAAGTTTTTCCCTAATGTTGATTCGATCCTGTGTTGTTTGGGTGCTGGATTCACTATTTTTGATAACTCAATACACATGTGTATAATATATCTTAGTGAGAGTTTGAGCTACCAATTAAAATATTTTACAAAAAACGATCAAACTTAAAAGAAAAGAAACAAAAACTTGAAAAAATTACAGCTCTTACAAAGTTTAGGTGTTGCATTTATAGCGATTCAATTGTAATAATTGTGTATATTTTTCATATACATATGTATGTACCTACTGTCCATAAGAGCTTCATAATATACCGATTTTACATATTTGCGTTCTTAATTATAGAAATAATAGTAGGCGAAGTATGAGCGACCCATTCGATTCAAAATTGATAGTTTCGGGAGTAAAAAGTCAATAGGACAGTTTTCCGGATTCAAAAGATAGTTTTATGCCAAACGATATTATTCTCGAACACCCTTTCTTATTGATATCAAACATTCCAATTGCTTCAGCTCAAAACGGAAGTAGTTCCAAAATTCATTTTGCAACCTACAACTACGGCACCAAACGAAAGGGAACAAATTTAACATTTTGTGTAGCACTGTAATTTTTTTATGCCAATTAATAAAAAAAATTGGAAAGGTTGGACTCACCTCTTGAATTTTACCTAGAAGAATTATATCAACATTTAGACAGCTATTAGCAGTTATTCTAAACTGAGATCAGCTAAAAATATGGAAATCGTTACATTCTGATGAGATCTTATATAAACTTGTGCTGAGGGCGACATTAGCCTTACCATCTCTGCGAAAAGTGTTTCGATCATCGATAGACTATCGCGTTGTCAATTGTATTCACCTACATCTTTCGGAAATTATGTTGCACTATATGGCAGAGCAGGCAATTGTATTTACATGCGTGTCATGGATGCCATCCACATTATATCGAAATCTGAACTGATGGAATGACATTTGCATTCTATGCAAGTGCGTCTAAGAGCTTGGGTAGGGAATCCCATGACTAGAGATCGATGTTGTGTCGTAGACTCTTAAAAAATGAAACTACTGGGTATGCTAACGGGCACATAGGTGTAATCTAGGCTAGGGAACACCAAAAATAAGACTCAAGTCCGCAAAATATAGAAGCATTTTGTGAAAAAAAAATTTTGCATAATTCTCGCCAATTCAGGATTTGATCCTCAAAATTTATCCATAGCCCAGTTGGATTAGTAAATAAAATACATTAAAAAAGCTTGTAAAATAAATAACTTTCGTAAATAATTTGCACTAAAAAGTTTTTTTTTTCTTTCCCAGTGATATACACAAGAAAAGTTTCGTTGCAAATTAAGAACTGCTACAACTCAGATTACATCTTAAAAGTTTGACCATCCATAACTATAATCACAATTGTCTATCTTCAACTCATGCCCAAAAAGTGGTAAAGTATAATTATCGAATTATCTCATTTATTATTAACTTTAGACATAAATGTACAGGAACAAAGTGTTATTTATAAATTACATTACATTTCCTGCAATTTTGGTCTCTACGACTTTTTTCCTAAAACTAATATTTAAGAAGAACGTAAACATTGCTGGGCTGCCAACACATTGTGTCACAACAAAACAAAAAATTCGTGAAAATTTACTTTAAGCTGGCTCTCACCTTAGCCCAAACATAAGAACAAACGTTCCGTAAAAAAAACGTTATCTAATTAAGGACAAGCTAGGAAAGGGATATGGGAGGACAACCAAGGAAATAACAGTAGGTCAACATAAACTTACTTGGAAGGATCTGCTGTCATATACTCTAGACCATATCTTTACCGATTTAAAAAGAAACATGTAAAAACTCTTAATCACCCTGTAACTTGGCAATATCACAACTGAACAAAACTTGTTGCTTATCTCAATATGCAGTCATTATTAGTACGGAACATCCTAATGACAAGTCCAAACTGAAAGAGATTATAGTACTCAGCTAGACAAAAAGAAAATGTATAGCATCTCAATCTTTTCGGAGTTACAGGATGATTAAGAAAATATGCTAGTTTTTCACAAAACATCCCGTTACTTTCTTTATTATATAATCGATGAAGGTGATTTGTAGTTCAGATGTTAGTAAACCGCTGAAGCTTTCCAACGAATGTACAATCAGCACTCCACCCCATTTCTGTCGCTAGTTGTAGGATATCAAAATAAAAAAATTGGGGAAAAATCCTGTTTTTTTAAATTTTAACAATTTTTCCCTAAAATGCCTGATAACAGTTAAATTTTCTTGTAAGATTTGGAAACTTCGGAATGCTACCATACATCTGATCCTGCAACCTGTTTCATTTAAGACCACCAATTCAAAATCATCCTATATAAGAATGTAGGCAGGGGCGGATTTGATCACTTGGCCGCCCTAGGCCTATGGAAGATTGCCGCCCCCTACTCCCTGTAAAACACGAAAAATTTAATGATCTATATCCAGTGAAGGGACCCCAGGCTAGAATTAGCGGAGTAGGCTGCCTCATAAATCGGAGTAGATTTGAAAAAAATGGAGTAGAATTAAAAATAACACTTTCCAACGAATTATTTTATTTAAAAAAACGAAAAAGTATAAAAATGTAATGAAATACCCACAACTACAAGAAAAAATCAAAAATCATTCAAACAGCAAAAAATTCCATTCAAATTAATAAGTTAATAAAACTCAGGGAACATAGGAACAACATTTCTTCGGATTTTACACATTTTTGAATTTTTAAACGTGTGGGTTCACAGAGGGCGCGTCTACTAAAAAAAACAATATTCCCACCAAGTTTTGCCGCCCCCTAAATCTGCCGCCCTAGGCCCGGGCCTACTCGGCCTATAGGGAAATCCGCCCCTGAATGTAGGCCAGTTAAAAAGTTTTTGTATTAAATTTTGAAATTATGCCAATTAAATAATTTCATGATTTCAGTTTCGCTGACCGTGTATTTGTTGCTATATTTCATATGACCTAATTAAAATACATTTAAAATGCGTTCGGAATTGTAGTTATCTTCACTCTTTTCTATATCTTTAACATTTCTGTCAAGTGAGAGGAGAATTTTGTCTATGAACGGTGTCCAACTAGGTATAAGAATTTTTTGAATTTCGATTTCATATGTTCGAAAGGAAAAATTTGAAATTGAAAGCATTCGTACAAAGGAAAATATTAAATATTGAAACCATATGATGGTATGAGAATGGTAATGTTATTATTGTGACTGATGTATTCAAAACCCGTGTATATTTTCTTTACGCTCATGTACTACATACATAGCCTCAGGAGTCAGGATGAAAGTGAATCAAAACAACGATTCCAATAAGAAACCCGAACCGATTCACATTGGGGTGATTGGGGGCGGAGGGATGAGGGATGGGGTGTGGTGAAAGAATAGGTTTCCGGAACGGAAAGTACAAGAAAAGGACCAGCAGGGAAGTATAATCCTAATGTGAATTTAATTCGTCGTATGCTAAGGATATGCTTGTGGTTAAGAAACACCCCAGCCCGCCACCTCCACCACCATCATAATCATAATCTTCTTCTTCTTATTCTGTGTGCACTTGAGAGAAATATGAAATGTGCTTTGCCTGAAGAAAAAAAATAACAACCACAACAACAAAAACAACAACGCCATCAACAAAAATAAAAGCAAAATCTCACGCACGAACGCCATGGGCAAGTTCAAGAAAACGAACAAACATTTCTAAGTGTTACCAGATATTATCGGTATAGGCAGGAATCACATCTATGGCTAGAAGGGACGTCATATATTAAAGTTCCATGAAATTTTTTCTACTTTTAGACTTGTAGAAAAAAGGCTGGGCTGGTCTTCTATTCGTTTGTCATGTCGCTCTTAACAAACTATAGGATTTTGTATTATTATCTGGAGTGAATATGGGCACATGGGCTGATGTGCTGCTGCTATGAACTTAAAGCATTTTCGTTTTCTCTTAGGTATTAAAATTTAAAAGCAACCACAAAAGAGGCGAACAATAAATCAAAAAACCATTTTATTCTGGCTCGTTGCGGTCTCCTAGCCCTACTCCTTTCTTCTATATTCTCGCCACACCGCTCCAACCGCCGCCACCGCACCGACACCGGGGCCACCCTAGCCATCGTCATAGTACTTCTATAGGTATCTAGCAGAGACACGCCAACAAACTTGTCCTTGTGGGAATTTTTGAACGTAAATTTCCCAAGTGGGATTTTTATTTGTTGCCATTGTGTCAGTTTTGCTGTTGCCTGATTCCTCTAGATATTAGATTTCCCTTTTCTCTTCAATTTTATCCACACTTTCCCAGACTACTCCACTCCATTTCTCCTTTCCATATATTTCCTTCCGTACTGAGACTAGTAGTACAAAGAAGTTTGAGTTCAGTTCAACGATGAATTTGTGTGTCCTCGTAACAAAGTCAAGGGTTCAATCCGCTGGGATTTTGTGGAAAAGGGTTAAACGGGCTTTTTATCACTTTTGTCCAAAGAAATTTATTCCTATTTTCATGTTTCTTCAATTCGCCCGAGAATTACGGTAATAATGTATGAGAGACTTTGATCTTTAACGTGACTTTTCCTGGATGGATGGATGAATGTTGTTTGTTGTTTATATGTTTCTTTTTCTTAGGTAAATTGTTGTAATAGACGTTAAATTAGGTAGGTATATACATATACTGTATACACAATTTAAAGATTTCCTTCTTCCGAATTTATCTGCTACTGTATTTTTTTTATCTTCATCTAATGCAATAGCACCGTATTATCTATTGACATACCTACATTTCTGAAGTGTTTTCACCGTATATACCTAATTACATATATAGAATGTATGTGGGATTCGACAAATTGGTGAAGGCCATTTATCTTCCGAAATTTATCTTGAACTTGTTTCCTCAGGGATTGAAGGTATAGCTTATAACAGGGTAAAATTGTCAACCGTCTTCAAAATTCTCATTCTCATTTTTTTTTTTTTGTTAATATATAGGAGAAATTGGGATCAGTTCAAAACATTACTACCCCGAATGAGTCAGATTTTTTTTAATTATAGTTGATGCCAACCCCCTCCTCCCCTTCCATATAACACGTTAATATTTCTATAAAAAATTTGGTTAGGTAGAATAATCGTAATACCAAATATAAAACAAGGCTGGCGGGGAAGGCAGGGGAAGCATTTACTTCAAAATTTTAATGAGTCTAAATGTCTCGTTACCACGATCAGGATTTTCCCGAAATGCGAAATTTTCGAAGAAAAAAATTCGAAAACGTGCTTAAATTCGAAACTCAATAATTATACAATTTCTCTGTTTGGTAATTTAAATGAAGAAGAAAGCTTGGACTTCTTCAAGCTTCATTCGGATAAGAAAGCATTTGAGGCTGCTGTTTATTTATTTCATAATGAAAAAATCGTCAAAAAAATGATATCCTGCAATTTTTTTACATATATCTTTATCCCAGATTTTAAATATTATAAACAAAATATAGAAACCAAAAATATAACACAAACGGATAGAAGAGCCTCTTAAACATATGGCTCATTTGAAAGATAGGATCTCAATCTATCTAAGAATAATAGAATTTTAAAAATATACGCGAAAAAGGACATTAGAGATAAAGATTTTATCCTTGAATATGCTGGAAGACGTACTTTTGATTTTGTTAATTGTTTTATATTTTATACCTTATATTACCCACTAAAACATATTAATATTTTAACTTACGACCTCAACGGGATCAAGAAATACCAAAATACATCTATAATTACTTACAAATAAAATAAACTTGTTTATTACAGGCTGTCCCGTATGTGGTCTTGCAATTGAAGTCTATGGAAAGGCCATGCTTAGACAAGCAAAAAATTGAAGGGAGTTCGGGGGGAAATCCTTACAGTTCTTGAGATAACAGCATTTAAAAATAGTTGGGTTAGTGTTTATATATCACCCTGTAACTTCTGAACGTTGCAACCTATCCTGATGATTGAAACTCTGTAGATTGACAATCGTTGGAACTTTCCAACGGTGTACAAATTTTACCACTCGTCTTCTCCGTTTTGAAGTTATGGTTCAACAAATTTAAAATTTCGGATTTTCCACTCGGTTTTTTTAACTATCATATTTAAAAAAAAACACGTCATCAACACCAATATTTCATATGGGATTTAAGAAGCCCAAAAGCTTCCCTTGAAAATAATTTATCACACTCTGTACCTAAAACGTAACTCTTTCCGAGTTTTTTGCCGTTTTTTTAAGAATATCCACCGACTGGCTCAAAAGCTCACTCCAAAAAGATAATTGCCCACTTTCTGGCTTGAATTTGTTCGCTTGGTATGCTTAAGAAAATGTGCAAAAAACGCAGAAAGGCTTACGTTTTAAGTACAGAGTGTGATAGGTTGTTTTAAAGGGAAACTTTTGAGCTTCTTAAATCCCATATGAAAAATTGGTGTTGATGACGTATTTTTTTATAAATATAGTAGTTAAAAGAACCGTGTTAAAAATCCGAAATTTTAAATTTGTTGACCCATAACTTCAAAAGGGAGAAAAGAAGTGGTAAAATTTGTGCAACATTGGAGTGGTCCCACGAATGTCAATCTAGAAAATTTTAAATCATCACCATAAGCTGCATTGTTAAGAAGTTACAGGGTGATATATAAAAATATATCCAAATATTTTTAAATCCCGTTACCTCGAAAGCCGTAAGGATTTTCTCCCCACCTCCCATCGATTTTTTGCTTGTCTAAGCATGGCCAATACATAGTATTTAGATTCAAGACCACATAAGGGAAACCCTATAATAAACAAGTTTATTTTTATTTGTAAGTAGTTATACATGTATGTTGGTGAAGCTTTCTTGAGTTTTACTTTTTGATCCTGTTGAGATCCCAAGTTAAAATTTTAATATGTTTTCGTGGATAATATAAGGTATAAAATATTAAAAAATGAACAAAATCAAAAGTACGCCTTCCAAGATATTCAAGGATAAAGGGTAAAATCCTTATCCTTAATGTCCTTTTTCGCGTATATTTTAACATTCTATATTTCAAATGAGATCCTATATTTTTATACCCTAGATGAAATCTATAGGGGTATACTAAGTTTGTCATTCCGTTTGTAAGACCTCGAAATAATTATGCTAGAGCAAAATGAATTGGACACCCACGCATAATATTAAAAGTTATTTTGATTTTTGCATGTCCGTTCGTCCGTCTGTCTGTCTGTGCGCACGCTAACTCGAGAACGCGTACACCTAGGGAGCTGAAATTTTGTACACGGACTTTAAAAAAAAAGTAAAATTAAGTTCGAAAATGAGACAAATCGGGCAACTCCTTCGTGGGGTTGCCATACAAAAATTTCGTTTTCTGCTATATATTTGAAAACTGCCTGAGAACACGTCGACGTAGAGAGCTAAAATTTAGTACATGGTGTTTTCATTGTACTAGCAAATAACATTTTAAAAATGGACTAAATCGGGCAACTCCTTCTTGGTGTTGCCATATAAAAATTTAGGTGTTTTACGTATACTGTGAAAACGATCAGTCCAAGACATCTTTATTGTACTAAAAACTTCTTCCGAATATGAAATCCTATAAAATTGGTTATAATCATTTTTTCTGTCCGACGAACCGTTCTAGAAATATATGCGAAAAACCACTGCAAAAATCAAAATTGCTCAAATGGGTGCCCATACGAAATTTCATACGGACATTCATCTAGGGTATCAGAAGAATTGGTCTTAGACCAATATTAGCTTTTTTACTTGTTAATTCGTATTATTGTTTCACAAACTCTCCAAGTATGTGAAATTTCAACAAAATTGGTGATGAGGATATCACACATGTTGCTTATTTGACATGGAATGACCCTACAACAATCACGTGGGGAATGAAATAAAAACATTTATTTTGGTATGTCTGTATCACATTTATTTTCTGCCAATAGGACTGTACCGACTGAGTTCCGTTATATATACTTGGGAGTATATAAAATATCAAATAAGTTCGTGATGGTCATGTCACACTTTTCGTGATGTTTGGTCGATTTGCTATAGAACCCTGTAGTGATCTGATGTAAGTATTATTGCAATAAAATAATATTTGTATAAAATAAAATATCGGAGAACAATTGTTTCAATAATTCGTTTCAATGCAACTGTTATAGTAACAGTAGAAAATAATTTTGAGAAGAGTAGATAAATTGGCTTTCCTGGAAGTTTTACGAATTTATAGTTTATTATTTCTTACGATATAAATTCATTGAAATGTCTATTTATTCTATATACCAAGATTTTAGTAAAATAAACAAATGGGAGAATTATTTGATGATAATATTTGACATGCCATTGAAGCAGAAAGAGATGATGACCTAAATTCGGATGAAAAGACGGGAAGAGAAGCGGTTGTGGATTTCCATTCGGATGAGAAATCCAATTCTACCGAATTAGCTTCCGTGATGGGGGATAAAGTTTCTGGAAGTAATTCTGATGATGATATTCAATATGATGAAGCGGAAGCAGTGAGTGAGCACTCTAAGAAATTCACTACCGTTGCCAACACGAAGAGCACCAGGTGCATTTAGAAATCCAGTACAGTAAGTAAGGTTTGCTTGCCTCCTGATTACCACGTAGACAGCTAGTGGATATCTTTCCTTATTTTTTGACAATACTATCTTCGAAATAATTGGCAAATATACAAATACAAGCGTTGTAGAAATACGTGTGTTTATTGGTCTATTGCTAACTACGAGTGTAAATACCCAAGACAAAGTTGATTATGAAGAATTTTGTTATAAATTTTTTAGAAACCCTATCTTTCGCGCTACCATGTGTTGCAACAGATTCAAAAAACTTGTGAGCTTTATTAGATTTCATGACAAAAATTCACAAACAGTGCGCAGAGCAAAGGATAAATTTGCCCCGATAAGAGATGTTTGGAATATTCAAACAAAAATTTTCTAAAATATTACATCACTGGACAAATTTTTACAGTAAATGAGCTGTTGGTACCGTTTCGTGGCCGAGTACTCTTCAAACAATATATTCCGAGTAAGCCGAACAAATACGGGATGAAAATTTGATGGATTGTAGAAAATGAGACAGCTTGCAAGGATTACCATATTTTGGCAAAGAAGGCAATACAAGAGCCGAAAATTTAGCCATTTGTACGCACCAATCGAAATATTACTTTTGATAACTTATTCACTAGTTACGAACTAGTCAATTCTTTATTATTGAAAGGGCTAACTATCGTAGGCACACTAAGAAAAAATAAAGCATGTGTACCAAAACCTTTTCTACCACACCCATCGAGAGCTATCCAAAGTACTTAATATCTTTGAATTTCGAAACACTCTATCGCTAATATAGTATGTAAAGAAAAATCGCTGCGTTTTATTATTATCCACGAATTCTCATACAACAAGTACAGATGTTAATAATAAAAATAAGTCTGAGGTGAATTTGTTTTATAATCACACTAAAGATAGCGTAGATACCCTCGAAAAACTATGCCACGCATATACGCATCCCTATACTTCAAGACGCAAAACTAACCGCTGGCAATGGCATATTTTCGAAATCTTATTGATGTAAGCGGAATTGCTGCATCAGTTATTGGGAAATATATGTATCCTGATTGGAATACTAAAAGACCACTAACTAAAAGAAAATTGTTTATCCGGGATATCGTGACAGCTTTAGTTAGTTGCTCGCAGTAAGAAAGGATCAGTCCAGCTCATATATCTGGATTGAATGAAACTCTTTATCATCATATTGAAGAAAACAGAGCATCAAGCTCATCGGCACCACCAGTATAGCGCTATTTGTGTCCAAATAAAATCAGTCGCATTTCCAAATAGCACTGCGATAATTGTACTAAAAATGTTTGTACAGAGCATTAAAAAAAAATTAATAAATAAATAAAATGTAATGAACGTAATAATAAATAATATCATAGAAATCCCGTTCCATGTCCACCAAAGATCTCAACTCGTTTGGTCCTCCATCCATTAATGAAGTCGAACAATCCTGAAGGCAAGAGAAGACTGGATAGGCTAAGTTAGAATGGACAGATTGCATTGATTGCATCGTTACACATATCAGTTAAAATTGAGATCAGTTGCAAAATTTGAAATATGTGGAAAAAAACAGCCCAGCGCTATAAACTACAGAGCAACTTTTCGAAGCTTGTTACAAAAGTCTGTAGATAAAATGAAGAGCGTAAGTGCAATGAATAATTCCTTACCTTTCTAAGCATATCCTCAAGTGACTCCATATCAAGTCCTGAATAATTGTTATTGAATTGACTGGAACAAGACGATGAGGTGCTAGTGTATCTTTTACGCGATCCAAGAGCTGGAGAATTTTTTGCTGAATTCGAAACAGACGATGATGCATGTAATAAAAGTGACCCGTTCGTAGTTCCAACAATTGGCGGTGTAGAGGATGGTCCACTGGATAAATTATTTGCTGACGTTGATGTTGTACCACCAGCATTTGATAAATGTTTTTGCCCATCAATGGGCGGTTCGACCATAACTTGTGCATCCATATTTTCGTATTATAATGTTTTTCATAAGTTTTTATAGTAGATGAAAAATTGTCATAGTATTTTCTTTTTATTTAAGCTTTTTTTGTGTTCATGTAAACAGGTGTCTTTTAAGTTCACAATTTTTTTATGATATTAAATTCGCGCTAAATGACAAAAGCATGTTTAGTGGATTTACAAAACCAATCTGAAAATATGTTTAACTATCTTGCAACATAGATTGGTATTTGAAAGATTTTGAAGAAAATTTCCTAGTAGTCCTAAACCAAAGAAGAAAGAAAAACAAAACAAAATAAAAACTAGATCTAAGATATAAACAAAACCTAAACCTATGATAAAATCTTGCCGCACTCCTTTAAGAGGTGTCAGTACCAAGATTTGCAAGTTTCGTGCATTTTTCAATGCGAATTTTTGGCAAACTATTTGTAGCAGAATAATGAATTATATCTTAAATTAAAGATAACGAAGAACTCTAGTCGAAAAAAATTGCATTTGAAATTTGTAAAAAATGGTAAAATTTGAAGTTTTTTTAATCAAATTCCTGCTAATAGGTATTCTCATTTCTTTAGATTGTGACTATTTCAGAAAGATAAAGCCTAGATCTGGCAAATAACGTCGATTTTTTTTATTTTTAGTTGAGCTTTATTTAATTATTTGACTCTAATAATACCTACTTGTTTTTTTCCCGATATTTCACCGACGAGAAATTGCAATATTTCTTTGAAGTTGTTGAATATACAAAGCATAATAGTATATTTAACAATTATGTGCAAAAAACATTTAAGAGAGTTAATTCTCGTTAAACATTTTCAATTTATTTGAACTGCAAATATTCATTTTTCGTCTTAAATTGTATAATTATGTCGCATGTTGGGTTTCTGTTTTTTACGCTAGAGGTCTCTAATGTGGTCTTATATGAATTTTCTCACTTTTAGGAGACAAACCTACGTTTAGTAAATTTTATTGCTTACAGGCTCTCTGGTATCTAAATTGAAACAAACTTTTGCTGAGCACTGACTCCCCTTAATGATTGAATATAATTTATTTAAGCGATAAAGCTTGCACCTTTCAGACTAAACAACAACGGTCCAAGAATTGAACTCTAAGGAACGCCTGCTTCTAGTAAACTTGCACTCGATAGGTAATCAAAATAACAAAAATTGAAACAGAAGACTATGTACGAGTATAAGGCTTTGCAACAGATAGTGAGAAATTAAATTCATTATATTTAGAGCATTTAACTAAGTGATTCATAGACCGGAGCACTTTGAAGAAGTCATATAAAACAGTAATCGTAAGATATCCTAAATAAAGAATGTAAACGTAGATTTGTGTATCTGGGCTTGTAAGGTATTACTTAAGTAGCACGGCGAACATTTTCCACAATTTCAAAGCTGTCGACATTGGGGTTCTCTTTTTACTATGACTATTGACAATCTTCATCCAAAAATACAATGCATTTGAGATTATTTTTTACACCTTTTCTTGATCTAGGATCAGCCAAAAATTTAAATAAATTCCTTAGGTAAGTGCATGTAACGTAAAAAAAAACAATCTTGTCAATGACTACGTTTAGACCGGACTAGAACTAGTTTAACGTAAGTCGACTTTCGTAGGACTAATCTAGCTGCCGTTTAGTCCGTTCGTATTAAAGCTTTGACAGTTGTCAAAAGTGTCAGATCTATGTCACAAGAAAAATGAGAAATAATATTCTAATTTTGTGCATGCGGTGTGCACAAAAGAATGCAGCATAAGAAAAAAAATCAATTTTCTAAATTTCAAATTTTTCGACCATCCATTACGAACGGAATACTTTCTCAATAAGTCAAAAGAATTTGTTCCTCCTTCTGACCAGTCGCACTTTTTCCTTTTTAATTCCACTCATTTTAATTAAAATAACAACAATTCTCTCCATTAATACTTATGTTTTTTTTGCTGTTTATATTTTACTAGATTTTTCATATGTATTATTACTTATTTTTATAGATGAACCAACTCTTCAATCAATTCTAGTGTGTTGCAGTAGTTGAAGTTATTTAATCAGGATTAATATCAACTTTACATTTTACATGCATCAGATATAGTTTACCACGGTATCTTAGTTATTCACCACTTTCAGTTTTTCATGTATATTTTAAGGAATTTACATTTTCATATTTCTTCAAAAAGAACATTTTTAAGCAGCTCAAAGGCAAAGGGGTAAAAGAAACACTGTGTTAAAAATTGAGATAAGCGCATAAATGCAAACTAGATATACTCAAAATATTAATGGCAAAGAAATATAACTAAATTCCTATCACGCACTATTTTATAGCAGCCGTTATTGTAACGACTTGCAAGTAGTCGTTTTTGTTCATAAGCACTTCTTATAAGGAAGGAGGCATAAATGATTGTAAATGATTAAATTATTACCTTCTTAGTAAACCAAAACCACCGAACATTATTTTAACCGAATCAAAAAATTATTAAGATATGCGGATTATTTTAATTATAATTCCAAAAAATTATGACTTTAAACAGAATTTAGGATATCCAAAACTTTAAAATGTTATATCTCAAAAGTGCGAAAACTGTACTTGTACCCTTTTGTTTTTGAGCCACTCATTTGAAATTAATCTGGTCTAAAAACAGATACTTATCTATCAACTTTTCCGTAAAAAATTTATTACGGGCCTACGATCTGCAAGCAAGGACCCAGGATAAGGCTAAACAAAAATCTATATTCTAATATAAAAATTTTGATTTCTTGAAATCATGTTTTCCTCAGTATGTTTTATTACCCTCCCAAAACATTAAATCCGTCTTAAATATTACTTTAACAACGACGAATTCCCTCTATTGTTGTACTTTTAGGATGTCTTCAAAGCATTTGACTCGGTAAGACATCATTTGTTAGGTAGGAAAATATTTCAAAAATTTAACGTTGTACCTCAGCCGTAAAGCTTGCTTGTTCCCTAATATTACTTCAAAGATAGGTTCCTGGTCATATATTCTAATGGAATTTTTTGTAATTTTCTTTAAGTATACCTACGAGTTGGTTTCCCTAAAGCTCAATTTTAGGGCTTTTATTGCTCGCGAATTCATCAATAACTTTTTCGACTCTGTGAAATAAAGTAGGCTACCTCTGTATGCCCATGGCACATATTTGTTTCTTTCTAGACCGGTTAGACTTAATGATAACTCGTTTGCATTTTTTAATTATTTGTAAGATAATTTACAACCATGAACGGATAAGTATGATGCTATGAAATAATCCATCAAATTTTAGGTAGAAGGTTGACGTTTAGTGCATCTCGGATATAAATCCGGTGTGCAGAATGATTCATGATATACGCCATAATTCCATAACTACTTCCAGATTTAGAGTTTCGAATAAGTGGTGACACTTTTAAATATATAAACAAGTTGAAATTCCTACATTCATTGATACTTTATTGGAAACTGCCGTATTTTCCCAAATCTGAATGTTGTTTAAATGTATGAAGCTTCCCAAAAGTAATTGGAATAATGGGCTTATTGTTCCCCAGTAAATGTTCATATGAAAAAGTTCTGTGTTTATTTTACTGAAGAATAATTATAATACTGTCAAAACCGTAGACAAGTCAAAAAATAAAGATTTGATTTAAATATAGTCTACTTTTTGTTTTGTTCCTTGACTAGGTTAGGGCAAAAATTCCAGTGACTAAAATATTCTACGAAATTGTATGTTAAGAGAAAACGAAAAAGAAAAAGCTCGATTTTACTACCCCAAAAATAGTATCGTAAAATTACAATTGCAAAACCAAACAATGTAAGAGTTATAGAAAATCGTTTTAATACCGGAATTAACTAAGGAATAAAATCTTTTCTTATTTTTCACACATAATTATTCCCTTAAAAATGTAAAATTCATTAAAACTTAAATACAAAGCAGCGCAACTAGGATTTTTTTTCCAAATTAAATACACACACGCATAGCCACTAAAATCTTTTGAACGCAATAATTGTCAACAAACTCAAAAATACACTCCACTTCACATTTTATACGAATTAAATAATACGAAAATATCTTCTTTTTTCTACATATTTCCCACTGTTTAAAAAAACATTAATTTTCCTTAAAAAAAAAACAAATCCTATACAACACAAAATTATCTGATCACCCCATAAAATCACGAATGGAACCAGAACCGAATAAACTTTAAAACCAAAGATTTTTTTTTAAAGACGAACACGAACACGAAGTCTACATTATCCAGCCACCACGGAAGAAACACACAAAAAATGGAAACACGAGCCAAAATAACATCGGAAAACACACTGAAAATGCAGGAAAATTTCCTCAAAACCGTACGAAGTGAATAAAAGCTCAAGAGCAACTAAACTTTTGATTTCAAAGGACAGTTAGGGTATCCCAATGGATTGTAGGGTGTATCAGAACTACCTCACATCGCTTTGATGTTGCTCCATTTACTTTCAGTAGAGCCTGGCAGGTGTAGGAAACGGCTCCTTATCCGTACATAAACACATACATACCACAAAGTTGTGAAAAACACAGGTTTCGAGCGAAAATTTTCACTGCACTGGAATGTCGGGAAATTTTGTTTGTTATAATCTGAACCCTATGTTTGGATGTACGCTATACATTCCACACGAATCCTATATACTGTACGTATACAGGGAGGTGATTTTCAATCATAACAACAACCATCATCACCATCCCCACCATCAATACTCCAAAAATTTCGTCCTTAATTTTCTCAGTTCGACTGGAATACGGCAGGAGGAGAAAGTCAAGTTCAGTAGAACGAAGGGGAATTTTGGTGTAATATCCGTTTTGATGTTTGTTTGGTCATGGGGTAACATTGTTTACGGTTAACATCTGCGCAGGGAAATTTTCACGCAGGTTTTCTTTTTTGGGGAATATTACTCGCTTATGGAAAAATATGATTTTTTACAGTTTTGTTGGGACGACCGATAGATAGATGCCTTTCTGAGTGCTCATTGGAGTTTGAATTAACATAAAATTTCGGTTGTTAGATTGCTGTAGGGTATACTACAGTTGAATGAGGGTTAAATGTGAAATGTTCTTTTAACGGAAATGTCAGAGGTAAAGAAAATAAAAATTACGTCAAGGAAAAAAAAATGTTTAAAGAGAAGAGACCTTTTTAAATTACAGAGTTAGGAATATGGTAGATACGTACTTAAACAGTTGTAGGTGATTAGCAGCAGCTTTATACTTGTTCACACAATATTGTGAAGATTTACAGAAGGTAAAATTAATTTTTAAATAAAATATATTAAAAAAACTTTTCAAAAAATAACTTTTATAAATAAAATACACTAAAAAGTAAAAAAACAAAACAATTTTTTTCTTCCTTAGTGATATACACCATTTCTTTCTTCTTCATTGTAAAAAGTTCATTGTATTAATAGTTTGGGAATGAGTTGCAGTTAGACAATTGTGATTATGATTATGGATGTCCAAACTTTTATAACTTTTCTTAATGCACTTGAAAAGCTGTAAATTTACACAATTCATTGAGAAGAGTTCAAACGAGAAAATATAATTTTAAAATATTCTTAATACCTACATTAAATTTTAAGATTTAATCTGGCATTTCTTATTTTGCAATGAAACTTTTCTTGTGTATATCACTGAGGAAGGAGAAATTATTTTTTCTTTTTAGTGCAATACATACATATATTTAAAAAAAAATTTAATATATTTCATTTTCTACTTTTCAGTTATAACTATAAATAATTAAGAAACCTCTCCAAACAAGAAGAGAAATAGCTGAAATTTTATTAATTAGGAATCTTTTATGCAATGACGTGGATTGCATGGAATTGTTGTATTTGATTAATGTGTATGCACCGGAAAGAAATATCCGATCTCGACAACTGCTTTATATCGCACCATTTATGGTATACTATTATTAGATAGCCGCTTACGAGGTCAATGATTAAATTCAACCAGTACTATGAGTCCTTAGATCTAAATAACAATAGGGTTATTTTTTTTTTGTAAGGCAGGGGGACGAGAGATCCCAAGCACAGGGCCAGAGCTGGCCATTGTGCTTTCCTCCTAGAAGCCCTATCACCAAAGCCTTTCTGTCCTCTTAATGAAGCGCACCAGGTCTTGATGAGAAAGGTTTTTCAATTCATCTACGAATAGGAGAGCAGAACCTGGAGTATCAAACTTGCTCCGGCGAAGGCCGGACAAGCACACAAAGTGTTCGGTTGTCTCGGGCTCTTCTTCCAGGCAGAACAAACACTCAGGGCTGCCAATAACTCCCATCCTTCTTAGATGAGCGTGAAGCGAGCTGAGGCCACTGATGATGCCAACCAAAGGTTTATGAGAGACCTGATACTCGAGGTGGCAACGCCTACGGCGGGTTCCGGTCCGAGGAACAGAAAATCAGAGCCAGCCTGAGCTAAAAGGTCAGCCCTTTCATTCCCCATGATCGACATGTGATCAATAACCCACTGAAGGGACACCTTGTTGCGGATACATAACTTATCCATAGACGACCTGCAATCCCCCAGTAACTTAGATGTTATCCGAGGTCTACTCAGAGCCATTAAGGTTGCCTCCAGGGTTATTTTTAAATCAATCTTAAGTTCCTTAAGATTAAAGTTTGCAGTTTAATTCACATACCTAATGCATGTGTTACAATTATTCTTTGTTACCTTATGTAATCTGAATTGTTCAATAAAGATTAAATTTTGTACCACCTAGTCTGTAAAGAGATTCCTCTGTACATCGTAATAATAAAAAAATAATTAAATAGATGAAAATATACGTCAATATTGAGCATATCTAATGATAATACGACAGATTACAGTGTTCATGGAGTGAATAGGACTGAGCTACTTAATGCTATTTTTGCCATCAAATCCAATGCTATCGGTCCTGTCCTGATGATATGTCCCCCAAATTTTTGAAGATTATCGCTCCAACTATTATTGGTCCACCGCTACATGTCCTTAAACCTAAATCTCTAAGCCAGCCTTTCCTATGTCCAGGAAGACTTCTAATGTAGTTCCCACTAAAAAAAAGGGACATGTCTGCGTCCTGAGGATTACATGCCTATCAGCCTATCTTTCCAAAGTGTTGGAAAAGTTTCTGTATTGGCAAGTTCAACGTTTCATATTATAGAATAATCTCATAAGTGAATGGAAGTCCGGTTTTCGTCTTGGGCTTAGTTATGAAAGTTTTGAAGGTGACCGGTCATCGCTCGATAATAGAGAAATCGCCATTTTGACTATCCTTAATTTTTTTTCACATAAGAAATTACTGAGCTAACTTCACAACAATTTTCATTTTTCGATTATATCAATTAATAGCTTCCTGTGCGATAGATTACACCGTGTATTACTTGGTGAAGAAAATTTTTCGCATTTTCTTCCCTTAAGCTGCGCAGTTCCAAAAGGATCCATTCTTGGACCTCTAGTCTTTATTCTATATATCAACCACTTGCCGCTTGTAACTCATGACGTTAATATTCCTATTTATGCCGATGACGTTCAAATTTATATTAGTCTCCCCCATTGGATTTATGTAAAACTGTGTGTATAGGATCAACAGCGATTTACTCGAAATCAGTAAGTGGGTATTTACACACAAGCTTAAAATAAATCCTAATAAATCTCTCCTTTCAACTGGTTCGATGAACTCTAAGATTATCATCTGTCACTATGGATGGTGTTGTAATTCCATACGTGAACAAGGTCCATAATTTGTGCATTACACTTAATATGAATATTGCGACCATATTCAGGTCTTCTTTGTCAAAATTTATGCAACTCTTGGTCGCTTACAGCTATCAGCTATCGTCCAAATTGCGTTGTCATTTAATTAAGACTGTGGTCCTTCACGTATAGTTGCCTTGTTTTTGCGAAGTTGAACTCAGCCTGCATCAGAAAATTAAATATCGGATTCAATAACTGCGTCCGGTTTATTTTCGGATTCCGAAGGTTTGACTATGTGTTTCGTCTTAGGTTTGCTCTGCTTGAAGCGGAGACTTCTTTTCATGTACAAGCTTGTAGCTACAGTCAAACCTTTATATCTAGCTAGCTTGGTTCGGCCTCTTAGCTCTGCCAGAGGGCGAAGTTTAAATACCTAGATTCTAACCATCAGTATTTAATGGTTCTTACAGCATTCAGGCAATTCGTTCTTGGAACGAATTTTCAGCTTGAAAATACACTTGGAACATTGAGACAGTTTCTTGTTGAATTCCTATATATTAGCGCTCTTATTGTCTCCGACACACACACACATCTTTTATTATTTTTATTTTCTCCCTTCCCTTCTTTTAATTTTGATTTGGCTTGAATTTTTGATTGTGTTTTTAATTTTGATTTTGATATTAGTTCCGATTTTTTTTTTTTTTAATATTAAAAGTTATTTTGATTTTTGCGTCCGTCCGTCGGTCCGCACGATAACTCGGAAGCGCGTGCACTAGAGGATTTACATTTTGCACATTAATAAAAAAAAACAAAAGTAAATTTTACTTCGAAAATGGGCCGAATCGTGCAACTCCTTCGTAGGGTTGTTATACAAAAATTTCGTTTTTCACTATATATTTGGGCACTGCCTGAGAGCGCGTCGACGTAGAGAGCTGAATTGGTACATGGTGTTTTTATAGCAATAGCAAATAAAATTTAGAAAATAGACGAAATCGGGCAACACTTTTTGGTGTTGCCATATAAAAATTTAGAATTTTTACATATACTGGTGAAAACGATCAGTCCCAGACGGTTTTAATGTACTGAAAAGTTCTTCAGAATGTGAAATCCTATGAAATTGGCTATAACCATTTTTACTGGCCGACGAATCGTTTTAGAAATATATGCGGAAACCCGTTCAAAAATCATACCAGCACAGAGAGGTGACCATACAAAATTACGAACGGGCATGCATCATAAGAGTTGATCTTAGACCAATTCCAGCTTACTTACTTGTTTTTATTTTGGTTTCGATGTTAGTTATAGAGATATAATGTACGTAATGTATGTAAGATACTAATGTAAAAGATCGTCAGTATTGTAGTGTCGTTTACCAGGAAATATATACATATATAAGTATATATATTATTACTATTATTATCTTAATTCGCATCTACGTTCCCTTTCGAACGAACGTTGTAGTGTATTTATTTTCTCTGTTATAAGTAGTTTAGAAAATTATCACACTATAATAAGTAAGTAGTTCCATGTAAAACAAATTTTACATGAAAAACTTGAACAGTTTATTTCACATCAAAAACTTAGAAAATTGAAATGTTCCCATGAAATATGCAAAGCATTATGGCGTTTAAAGGAAATATCAGCCCCTCGCACCAACCTACACCCGCCCCCCTCTATACACTACACAAGTTCGAAAATCACGCATTTGAACGATATTCGGGTGAGAAAAGTCCTGTCTCACAGGAGAAAAAAAATTACATTTCATAGCACTTAGCAACAGCTTTAATCTGATATCACACACATCACACATCTCCCAAATTGTACAGCCTCAAGGGCGTAAGAAAATGTACCCAATTCGAAAATGTTACACTTTCGCAGGAACGTCACTCTCCGGCACATAGTTATTTAGTCAAGGGCTAATTAGTTATTAAAAACAATATAGAGGCAAATCATTGAATATCTTTAGGCCTGGACGTTAGCAAGCTTGGAGTTATGCTTATACCAGACCTGCTCAAGGGCTCCAATTTTTATTATTAATTATTTATTTAGTATTTCTAAATTTACTGATCTTTTTTCAACTTGTATAAAAACTTGTCGTGCATTGTAAAACCTAAAACTATTCATAAAATGGATGAGTTCTCAACACTACCTGCAATGATTTCTCACAGGGACCGAAAATAACTTGTATTTTGAAAATTTTAAACAAAAAACCTGGGAAAAATCATGATCGTGGAATTTAGTGGAATATACCAAAAGATGTCTCGTGAAACCCGTTTCGATTCCTGTAAAGCAAAAATAAAAAGCCAGGTTGACTTTTTAATTTTTCGAGCTGGAAGTAACAGGCTTTGAAGGCGGAAGTATAAAAAGCCAAGCTGGCTTCTTAATTTCAGGGACCAAATCAGTTATGAATTTTTGCGAAAAAAAGCTTAATTTACTTGTTATTCCTGACCGGTAATAGTTTTACAGCTATACATTTTTTATTTTTCTAGCCAAGCTGGCTTTTTATTTTTGCCAAACAATATAAAAGCCTTTCCAGCTTTGTTTTTTTAGCTTCAAATTATTATTGGTCAGGAATATCAAGTAAAGTTGGCTTTTTTCGTAAAAAGTCATAACTGATTCGGTCCCTGAATTCTCACGTACGACTGTTAACGAAGGAAGTAAGATTAAGTAGGGTAATCAGAGGTACGATATTGGAAATTTAGAATGTCAAAATATCGAAATTCTTACTAGATAGATTTGAGTTCTAGTATTGCGGTAATTAATTGGCTTTAACTTGTGGAAAAGCGCTATATATACACACATTTTCGTTAAATAAAACATGAGTCCAGCAAGCATGATTCAAGATTACAGTTCTGCGTGAATGAACATCAAATCATCTCAATAGTCATGGTTGTATAAGCAAGAAATATTTTAATTGTTCATTTGAATTTTGAATTTAAGTTTTTTTTTAATAATGAGAAATAGCAAGTGTACGATGTAAGAGTGCGGCAGCTTCTAGCCATTAATTTGTTTTTCATAATATATTATTATGTGCAATAGAAAAAGGACAAGCGAAATCTACATATTTCGCGTGAAGTGACTAATTAAGTAAGCCACCTTCGAAGAGTCGTATTATAGAAAAGGGTATACGACATCGACATAAACAAATTTACGTTCGGAGAATCGATGTTTCAAGAACGGAATATGCGGGAAGATTCTAGGACAATTTGTAGACTATAAATACGACGCTTGTCACCGCCAGGAGGTAGTCTTATCTCAGACAGTGAAGTGACCTATTTGGATTGCGATAATTAGAAGTACACTACTAGCGATAGCTAAAGTAGAGCTGATTTGAGATAGTTTGTGAGTTTGTTAAAGTAAACGGTATAGTTAAAGAAATAAAGAACTTGTGAGTTATATCTGAAATATTGTGTTTGAATAATGAACAAAGGTCACGCTCGTAACAATATATTTCCCAAATAACTAAATAAAAATAAAAAAGTATTGAATCGCAGTACACCAAACCTTTTCAAGTTAGAATTGCAGTTTTAATTAGTTACAGCACTATTGCATGCCTTTACTTCCCGCAAATAAGTTGTGTATTTGGTATTCCGACGATTATCCGCTTCGTTCAAATGAATAAATAAGTAAATAATATTCATCGCTTGTACATATATACTCGTACATATGGATATGTATATACATTGTTGAAATCTCGTGTAATGTATATTTACCTGAAGTTTTTAGTTCAATACCTGAAACAACTTTTTCTTATTATTATAGAATTGAATTGAAAGTCAAAAGACAATTTTTCGGTAATATAAAATATATTTATTTGTTATTTTAACAAAAATAAATTCGCTTTCAGGAAAGATAAAGAAAATTAAAATAAATAATATATATCACATTGATGAATTCAATTATTAAATATAGATAATGCACATCGGCCATCACTAAGAAAATGCACTTTATTTGGAAATTCATTGAAAGATTTAAGTTCCTTAAGAGCTACTTTCTGTAAACTACCATTATTAAAATGAACTACATAGCTTTTAATATGACTGTCAACGCCAAAATACTAGAAATATTATCCGTGTTTTCTGTTTCCTTCTTAATATATTCTAAAACTACATCAAATTTATTTGAATTCTCGAAAAAGGCTTTCAAAACTTTTCACAGAGGAATTATTTGTCCTTCACAATCTTTCACGCGCAGTGTTATTTGATCGTTTACTCTGTAGTCATCTCGTATACTACCAATTATAAACTTTTCAGGCCTTATTAAAAATTTTGAATTTTCGAAATATTTTGATCGCTTGTACTCGAATGAATAACTTTCAAAAGGGTTGTTGTCTAAAGCGCACATAAGATTACTACGAGTAAGCGTTGGATAGCCTTTAATTTCACTTTTTATAATGCCAAATATATATTTATAAAAAATAAAAATATTCTATATTAAATCAAATCTCCATTCAAAGTTAATTCCAAAATTACTACTAAATTCAATCAAATCGCTAACCCAAGTTACTCTACAAGTTAATTCAAAAATTCAATAAGATGCAAAGAAGCAAAGATAAATAAAAAGAAACCAAGAAGAATAGGTAAGTTCAACTATAAAGCTGGAAACACAATACAACGGCCATCAGCGTTCATCAGCTCAGATTTCATTCTATTCTATTAACATATATAGGAATAAATTGAAATCTGAGCTAATGAACTCTGATGACCGTAGCATTGTGTTTCCCGCTTAACAAATTATGTTGGGGATCTTTCCGTACGTGATTACAAGATCACGTAGGTCGTAGATTGATTGATTTAGTTTAACTCTCATTTTTACCTCAATCTACGAGCAGTTCATACTTAAACCTAACTATAGGATTTTTTTTTCGGAGACTCTTCAGGAATGGATTTCAAACATTTGAACAAGAGTTATGGCGCTGATATAATTTCATATGGAGGCGTAAGTACATATATCCAATAAACTCTATACCAACTTTAACTTATATTCCGCTAATATCAATCTCACTATACTAAATTATCTCATTACGGGTTAAAAATGAATAGATATCTGCTGTTGGGCTTAAAATTGATTTTTCCGGAAAATTTCCCACAGCCTATCATTTTATTGATGAGAAAAAAAAACTTTTACACCGTGTTTTATTTTGAAAGCTAGGACAGAATCTTGTAAACCATATTTAAACAAGTCGAAATGTTTCTTCAGAGCCCTTCCAAAAGACATTATATGTCAACCAATATTATTGATGACATACAAAATAAATACAGCACGAAAAATATGTACTACAAAAAGCATTTTGCATTTCTCTTGAAAAATATTTAACAACAAGGAAAATTTTGCTTCTCGGATAAATAAAAGTAAAACAAAATCTTAAGAAAAGATTTTAATTAGTCTTCTACTTCCTTACAATGGATGAAAACAAAAGAGTTTTTGTTTCAAGAGAAAGGTAAAAAAAAAACAAATTTCAAAACAAATCTAAATTTAATTTATTTTTGTATTTTGTTTGAAAACTAATAAAACTAAAAAAGTTATGTTCCTTGCTTTTAATTATAAAAAAAAACTACTACTACTATTAATATGTGTTTGACTAAAACAAAAAAAGAAAAAAAAAGTGAAAGAGAATATAATTAAATTTCCAACATATTTCTCATCTTAACCGCCAAATATAATATAAAAAGAAAAACAAACCACCACCGTAACCATTATCATCATCACTTTTAAAGGAAAATTTTGATCCTTTCAACGCCATCGCCGCAAAAACAAAAGAGAACATGTTCCTTGAAAGCATGTCGATGTTCTGAATACCCTACAATACGAATGAATAACAACATTTTGAATTTTGTGAATTATTCATTATGTTTACGTTATCTCTCTATTGTTTGTATTATAGTCGAGTCGGGTACCTGTGCAGCACTGTACACCATCCTCTCAGTGTCGGTATAGCCCATCACACTCTTTTGTATAGGGAATAAGGGACGAAGACAAAGACTATATGAATTTTCATTAAAGTTCAGTGGGTTAAGGCAAACAGAATTAAAAAGAAGGATGGAGAAGAGGCTAAGAACAGAACAAATACTTTTCGTAGAAATTTATCCATGATTCGAAAATGAACTCATCTTTGTTTTATTTTCATTTACAATTTTTTATTTTTGTATAAGTACTCGTAGAATAGAAAAAAGCAACAGTTGATTTGTATGAATAAAAAGTTTTGGTTTGGTGAATAACAATTTTTTAAAGTGAGTATAGCTTTAGTTAATTTTCAACCTGAGCAGTAAATTGACTTAGGTACTTAAAGACATTCTTTAACAAATTTGAATAAAAATGTCTTCATTTCAAATGTCATATTTTTACAAAGAAACAAAAAATTATTTTTTAGCCTCTTTGTATTAAAAAAAAAAATATCGTCTTAAGTATTTAATTTCGTAATCAGTTACTAATTCTGTCGCAGGTTGGGTCAGATTTCTAATATTAAATGGGATTATATTCAATCTATACCATTTCTACTAAATTTTAGCACAGAATGTATAACAAGACGAGCTCACATCTAAAGTATAAAATGTGTTAGATAATTTTCACCTCTGGGGTCGTGCTGTCATGACCTCACGAAAAATTATACGTCTCGTAAATACGTGTATGTATTTTAAATATGGTTATGTTCTTGGCCCGAAGCAATTATTCGGGGGGCCAAAAGCATGTTATTTTAGCAGCTCCCCACTCCGGAGAGTGCTATAACACTGTGTTACAGCGAATATATACTTTTGGCGAAACATAGTGTAGGCTGTAGGTCTAGTGGAACTAAAAGTAATGGCATACTATAAATTTACCATATACCCTCAAAATCTCATTTTAGACCAAAAAACCGTTATTCGGTAGGTCCATGTATATAATAATTTATGACTCCGATATTTTTTATTCGATTTCGATTGTGGTATATGAAAGAAAAGATATAGGCTTTTATAACCATATATTCCGTATTTTGTTGCGATGAAAAGTCACGAAGTTACAGTCGAAAACATTTCGAAATTTATCATTTTTACTCATTTTTTTAACTTTGACAACAATTTGATGGCTTATTTTGCTCTACAATAATTTTTTTTCTGTTCATATCGTTACTAGCGAATTCGATTCTGCGTCTAATGAGCATATGCTAACTAAATTTGGTTATAATTTGGCTGAGTTATCGAATTTTTGCTCATTAAGCAGCTATATTTCCGTCTAATAGTTGAAAAAGCACCAGGTTTTAACCGTGAAAAAATGCAACATAACAACAACTAAAGCAACAACAACAACTTGAAATTCAAAAGCAGTTGTCAGCAACACCAAGTTAGAATTAAGTTTCATGACGCATGCCCAAGCGTACCTACAATACAGTATTTTAAATAACACTTTTGTTTGGAATGTAAGGTGGTAATTCCAAGTATCCTTCTTATTATTGTGAGTGAGATAGTCCTAAAGGAAATTTAAGCGTGAGTGTAAAAAGTGAATATTGATGGACATTTTGCAGCCCATTTCACCGTAGGCACTCAAAAATTCGCGTACAACGTTTACGTAGTCAGAACTTTCTTGTTGTCAAGGAAATTATTGCACAATGAAGCAAAATTATTCCACATTCGTCTTTTCGCAGTACTCAGTTTGGTTGCAAAATCGTTGTCCCACATAATTTTCTGAAATTGAGATCCAATGAATATTCCTGAAAATTAGTCGAAATTTATTAAAATATTTCAGCACTTATTGCTAACAAATGAAGATCTAGGGTACCTTCTTTGAATTTAGCTTCACTCAATCCAGGACACTTTGTTCTGATTTGACGAAATGCTTCAGTATCAACGTTCAGTTTTTTCACGAACTGCTTCATGTAGCCGATTTTTAAATGAAGTGGCGGTAGGATGACATCTTCGGGTCGCAACAATGGAATGCTTTACTTTCTAATTTGAAACTATGTATCTACGTGGTGGCCACTCGTTCGTTCATACCTATTTCGCGCACGACTATCCCACTCACAAAAGTAACAAGGCTACTTGATATTACCATCTTACATTCTAAACGAAATTGTCATTAACACTACTGTATCATGCGTAGGCGCATGAGCCTTGCAACTTAATTTTAAATGGGTGTTGCTGACAACGGCTTTTGAATTTGTTGCAGTTGTTGTTGTTTTAGTTGTTGTGATTTGTTGCATTTTCTCACGTTTGCACAGTTTCTGGGGATAAAACTCAATGCTTCTTCAACTTTCTCCGCAGTTCAATATTATACGGAAATATAGCTGCTTAATGACCAAAGTTAGATAACTCAGTGAAATTTCAACCGATTTTAGTTAACAAAATGCTCATTAGACGCAGAATCTAATTTACTATATGAACAGAAAAAAAATATTGTAGAGAAAAATAAGCCATCAAATTGTTGTCAAAGTTGAAAAAATGAGTAAACAATGATAAATTTCGACATCGAATAAAAAATGGCGGAGTTATAAATTATTATATACATGGACCTACCGAATAACGGCTTTTTGGTACAAAATGAGATTTTGAGGTTGTATGGGAAATTTCTAGTAGTTCGACTAGACCTACAACCTACACTATGTTTCGTCTATAGTATATCGAATTTAACGTTTTTTGTAATATGGTGAATTAATGTAGATTTTTAAAACTCAATTACTATTCCCGTTGACCTTAATTAAAATTAAACTTATCATTATTAAAACGGAGGATGCAGCCAGCCAGAGACTTCGCCTCGCATCTATAGTCACTGCGATCTGAAAGATTTTGTGTGACATTACACCTAAGTGCCCTAGAGCGTCCATTCCAACTTGAGGTATTTTACAAAACCTACAACGCTCTTGGGAGACCATCTTGCAACATCCTCTGGCAATGGGAATATCTTTTCTAGATGTTTAGCTTTATGCGGCTCAGAGCTTCAAAATTGCCGAGGATGTGTTCAGCAGTTTTCGAGTTTCCCACACAAAAGAGGTAGGTTTCGCTATTGACAGTACTCATGTTCTAAAGATGATATCTAAGTAGGCAATGTCCAGCAAGTACGCCCGTTATGATCCTAAATTCTTTCGTGCTGTTGATGAGGAATATTTTTGTCCTCTGTTGCGAATGCGTTAAAAATTTCAACGATTATCTCAGTTCTGTGGTATCTTCCCAGTATGCCAATTGAATTCTATCCTTCCAAAGCCTGACTTAAACAGAAAGATGGCTCTTTGGATGTCCGAAAACAAACACAGGGCTAGTAAACAGAGATCTGGCGCCTTCCATTGTAATGCGATCCGCAATCTCATTGTATTTAATGTCTCTAGCACGCAAATCAGTGTGACCTTATTTGTTTCGGCGAGTTGGTATAAAACAGTAAGACAGTCCAGACCGCAACTAACATTCAAAGGTATACGAATTTAACGTTTTAAATACATACATACAAATGTATATATACAACTTACGTATGACATATGAATTCTATTTAAGCATAAAGGATATACGTATAATTTTACTAATTTTATTAACCCTCATCAGTTCCCTATTCACAAATAGTGAAATATTCTCTCTCTATTTAGACTTCAGATATTGATTACAACTCCCATTCATGGACGGATATCTTTGAAATTTCCAGAGAAACATAATTTATGAATATCCTTCCCATGCCGATAATTGATTGTAGTAAGAGTAATAAACACTCTTCGAAAAGGTAGCATACGTCGCCATCGCATCCTCTGCTGGGATTTTATGTAAACAGAACAGTTTCCGTATACTGAAAATTCCCGCCAGCCCCAACCCTAAGGGGTATAGTAGAAATAACATAAGTATGACGTGACTGACTCCAAGGTGATATCTACATTTGCATATGTATATCTCTATGTATGTATATGGCAGGTTCTCTATGGCTATTAGAATTTTACCATTTGTTAACTTTACACATATTTTAATTATTCACGACAGGTGCTTTGTTGGGCTAATTAATGAGTTCTGATCATCATTCTTTCGCCCAAAGGAATTAATTTTTCGTAAATATTTGATGAGGCATTTCTGTGTATGAGATGAAGGAGGAAAGGGGGCAACACATGTTTTAATAAAATATTCACAAAAATCCCGTCTTCATATTATCACGTGCCTGAAATGACATGACATGGAGAATGTTCAATGGCATTAGTATATATCTTCATACCAACCTACATACACGTACAACCTATAGAGAGAGGTATTGATTATATTATTGAAAGGGACTACAAAATTTGTGAGTGACGTTATTTGAAGACGGTCGTTCCCATTTAATTCTGGATTTGTATTGGAAATTTTTGTAATATCGTACACATCTAAAGTAATTCAGGAAGTAAGCTAGATTTTAATTAATAAATTGAAGTTGATTTGAGATAAGGATTAAAGAATGACACTTTACAAGAAAAATCTATATTTAAAGGTGCATGGTCAAATTCAAGTTATTTAGAGGCTCAATTAGATTGTTTTTTACAACTTGCTGAAGAAGTTAGAGGACTATATTTCAATGAGATTCTATTTCTTCCTTCTTTGTTCAGAGTTTTTAAAATTTTCTGTTCTTACCTCCTGCAGCAGACAAATATCAATCTTTTTTGTTCCTTTTGTGGTGGTGATGCTTAAATGTCCATTTTAGGGCCGATAATTTTTTATTCGGAGGTCGCAGGGGTAGTGAACAGGTTTCAATCGAATAAATTAAATATAATTTTTTTCCTACTTTTTAGTACAACCAAACAACCGAAAAAAACGCCCATAGTTTCAAATTTCTACGTTAATGATCCCACGAAGGCTACACTAAATCTGTTCAGCGAATACCTGAAAAGACCAACAAGATTTACCATCGTAACAAATATATCGATAACTTACTTGCACCGATAACTACTTACTAGGGTTGATAATCATTTAAATTTTACGGTTGTGTTATTTCCGGCAAAGGGTAACAACGGGAACCCTATTACTAAGACTTCGCTGTCCGTCCGCCACCAGGCTGTATCTCATGAACCGTAATAGGTAGACAGTTGAAATGTTCACAGAGTGTGTATTTCTATTGCCACTATAACAACAAATAATAAAAATTAAATTAAATTAAAAATTAAAGGGGGCCCCATACAAGAAACGTGATTTTTTCTGCGTTTTTTTCCTCTTTTTATTCTCATTCATTGTTATTATCATAAGAAGGCATTTTTTTTCAAATGACAGCATTATTTTTTCACATGACGGCTACGCTCATTTGAAAAAATAAATAAAAAGTACATAGTGTTAAATTCTGTATGATGTTACGGAACCCTTCGTTCTCCAGTCCGACTCGCACTTGGCTGATTTTTAAGTTTATTTTAATTTTATTTTATTTTCTGATTCTGTTATATTTTTCATTTGTTTTGACAGATTTGACACGTAAAAACCAAAATGTTTCTCTTCGCTTATATTTAAGCTATCAAAAAATTGATTTCGTTAAAAAAAATTGGAGGTAACACATGGAGATTTCGAGTTATGATTTTAAAGATAGATTGACTCGACATCAGTGCTCGGTAAAGACTAAAACGGTTATTTAACCTCGGCTACAGTAGAATTATTATTAAATGAATTGGAACGTAGTTTGGTCAAAGACGAGCCACGAAAAATACATTTTTTGAGGTTACGTGCAAATGAATATCCAAAAGTTGCATGTAGGCCTTTAAAGCGAATATTTTGGGAGAAAAAATTGTTTTGTCTTTGTAATCCGTGCAAAATTTAACTAGCAAATTTTTACCTAAAGTTCTTGGTGAAATAATTTTTTTTCTTCCGTGGCTTTAGTCCCTAAATACTCTTATATTCACTAGAAGTTTTCTCAAACGACATAAGAATGGTAATAGACTTAAGCATGGTTTTTTAAAGTAGGTATGCACTTTTATTTATTTATTTATATATATAAGTTTTAGTTTTGAAAATTATACAAATTCTTGTCATAGCACACAACTAAAAAACTTGGCTGATAAGCTTCATATATAATTTTCTACGCAATCGTTAATTCTAACGGACTTATTTCTGCGAGGACTCTGTTATAGGGTTCCTCATGGCTTAATTCTATCGCTGATTTGAATATATTTTTTCAAATGTACAATAATATGCATCAAGAAATATTATCCATATTACTGTGCTACAACGATGAGCTCGTGTTTTAATAAGGCAGATAAATGAGCAAGTAGTGGATATATCTGACATGAAATTGCGCGCAAATTGTACGAGGCGTATTTACGGTGTAGACTTCCCGCAAAAAAGGCTTAATTGAGAATCGAAACAAGAAAAGCCGATTGCTATGGCCTCAAATTTAACGGGATCTTACAGTTGATGAATGAAAAAGGGTAAATTTTTTTTTGCAATTTATTTTCCCGTAGTTTCTTTAAAACTTTTAGAAATAAACAAAATTTTCGAAATTCATAGGTGATATTCACTGATGAATGCCGCTTGAAAGCAATGACGGAATGCTCAAATTTGTGAGAAGAGCATCAGGAGAAAGATACAAGGACGACGGCATATTAAAAACTGGCAAACATTCACTGGCGATAATAATTTGGAGCTGCATCAGCAGAGTTGGTTCCAGTATCCGGAAGGAACTATGTGCCATGATCAATATAAATGTACTATCCGATGTCCTGCTCAGATATATTAATTCTATACACTATACTAAATGATATTACACTTTTGTAAACATTTTAAAATTTATTTTCAATTTTTGTGATAATTTCGAACGGGTCTTTCTGAAAAATATTTTGGACCAATTCGAAAAAGGTCTAAGCTCATCCAAAAATCAAGTTACTTTTGAAAAATGAAAGTAAGAGGGTTGACTCTCCAAAAAACACCAAAAAACAGGAAAAACGAGAAAAAACAGGTGGTACAAGAACTCAGACCAGACCCTTAAATAAAGTTATCCAAAATCATATTATTCACTGCGATTGCAATTCAAAACATCTGATTGATTTTTGTTTATATTCCATCCTTTTATGTCAACATTTATAGCATTCTCAACAGAATCGAAACTATTAAACACAGTTTTATCTATGGTTATCTATCTGAAGATAAACTGCACACCTAACTTAATTGACCGAGTTCTTTGTTGTTTCCCATAAGCCGCATTCACTTAATCGCTTCAAGTTGCTTTCTGTATAACATTTTCCGATTAAGCATCCCATTAACTCATTATTGGTGACGACGATGAGAACGACAACGAGGATGCCGACGACGACGACGAGGAGGATGGTGTAAATGTAATTTCCATCAAAAATGTTTTGAATCCAAACTTCCGCCATTAGGATTTATGTTCTCCATCATTGGTGAATCACACAGGATAACCCTCATAGTGAAGAGCGTGGATGCTAGCTGTCACAAGACCTATATAAATATAGGAAGGCAACAGCAACAAGACCAAAAGATCAGTCTATATAGAGCTGCTAAATGAACCATATTCAGATGAGATTCTATAGAGCCGCATTTTATGTTTGCCATTTGATTTCAGTTTAATTTTTCATTGAAAATTTCACGTTTTTTTTCTTCGCTATATTTTCCCTTCTAAATGCTTCCGAATAATCACACGTACTTGATACGACATGAGCCGTACCTCGGGTTTTTTTTCTTATTTTTCTCTTTTTCTGGTTGGCAATTTTTCCTCTTAATAGAACTTTTTATTGCGGTACTGTAGTGGAAAATGATTTTGAAATGTGTTCCTTTGTGTAAAGATCTTAAACTGGGGTCCTTTTTTAACCCCAACACAACAAAATTACAAAATAGGCGTAAATTTTTATATAAAAGTTAAATAAACCTTGAGAATTTACCATTGATTGAATTTTGTTTATTTAAAGCTCTTTACGAATTAATATTCTCTTGCTTATGGCATATTGAGTAAATTTATTGCTTGCGTTTCTAGAGGTATACACCCAAAAAAGAGGTTAGAATAAATTTGCAGCCATGTGTATGATGGCAAATAAAATAAAAGGTAAAATCTCCCATGTAAGTATGTACAGACATGAATTCTAACTTCAAAGCGACAGACTTTGAAACTGTGCAAAACAAATATTATACACCATTTCCGACAACATAACATGGAAAACATAAAACACAAACTCTAACCTCAAATTAAATAGTTTTCCGTATTCTAGTCTTAACCTATCTGAACATAGTGGTCACGAACTGAGCAACAAAGTCACCCCGAAAAAAACTGGTGGGTGTAATGTCACTTAACGGAGAATTTCAATTAATGCAACAAATAAAAATGCTATATGGAAGTCGACAGGCGAAATGAAACCCCTTGAAAATGGCAAAAGAAGGTGGAAACAAACACCACACTCATTTGGCTTGGCAAACTTAAGTTTCATCATCTTCTATTCGAAGTTCACCACTATGACTTTAACATCTCCTGCCACCCTACTTTTCCCAATCCCACCTCTCGACAAACCTAATTCTATTCCTTTTTGAGGTGACCATTAAACGCAACGTGTATAAAGGAAGTTTAGTTCAATGTCGTTTATAGGACTTTTCTATTACAATACCCCTAGGCTCTATACATAACCCAACAGAAGGGAGGGGGGGGGGGGCGTAATGAAAATAACTGGACTATAGTTTCTTTCACTCCAACATAAAGCATGAGTATATAGTGTATTGTACGGGAGGGGCATGTAGAGGAGAGGGGGTGGTTAGGTATATCAACACTATCCCCATAATTCTTCGGGTTATTTTTTATGTCTGCTCCAGTTTATTGGGTAATCGTTGATTAATGGCACCTGATTATTTGGCCAACGGTCAACTTGATAAATTGCGGTAACCAAAAAGGACACAGCAGATTTCTTGAGTGGCCCCTACACTACAAGTTCTCTGTTCTGATAGCGTCGAAAGGACTCGTGAACAATTTTTCTACTACTAGGCATTTTGGAATCATTCTGTTAACTTTGATTTACGACATTTCATCGATATGATGGCCTGATAATTGTTAAGGGCGCAGAGTTCAGTGAATTTGCTGATTTTTTCCGTGTATTTAGTTGTTCCCTGAAAATGTTTTTTTTTTCTTGTGTGATTAATGTCCTTTTAGCATTTTTTTTATAGATAAATATAATTTTTTGTCGAATTACATTAAGAGTGTGTAATTAAATAAGTACATTTTTTTGCAAAATATTTGTTGTGGAAATGAATGTTCGGTGAATTTTGCATCCTGTTTAAGTTTTGGGATAGGAGAAATAATGTCTTTGAGACCCCAGTTTAAGGGATATAAACTGATGTTGCAAGCTAAAAATTTTCGGTTGTAGAATAATCAAAGGTGTTTGAAATTTAGTGTCATTGGTTGGAGTTGTGTCTATTGATCCGTTACCAACTGTTCAGCAAGCAATTACCTGGTTCGGACTCAACGAATATATATTTTGTCTAGGTGGTAAATATGATGGTTGTCCATAACCTCACATAGCTCTGGCTGTTGATGTTATAGTTCAGGATCTCGAAGTGATTAGGTGAGACTTTGAACCAACTCAAAGGGCAAATATAAGTCAGCTGAAAACAAACTTGACTAGCTCTAGTCCTAACAATTGCAAAATCACTTATAGTTTATTATGGAACAGTGATACCAAATAAAAGTTATTAAATTATTTAAAAAAATGTCAGTTCAATAAATAAAAATTACCAGTAAAATACACAACCACAAAAAGCACTATAATTCTCGGTATACTTATCGAAGAAAATAAAAGTATGCTACACACTGAAACATATTTCGCCATTGTGCATTAGAGAACTGTAGTGTTGTTGTTTACGGCATTTGGACCAATTCCGTGTGATTATTTTTATAATTTCTTTCCATATAAAAATCGGTCTAAATACGTCACGACAGTGTATAGCATATATTGCTATATCCACAATTTAAGACTATGGCAAAATCTTAAGACTTGGAAAATATATCCCGGGGGTTTACATATTTGTGCATAGATGGCAAGAAATTATGTAGATTCCAGGAAAACACATACAAGCAAGAAAACCTTGGCATATCTCTTAAAACCAGTACAAATTTACAAAAAAAAAAATTCAAGCTGGTTGAAATGAAAATCAATCATCATCTGTCAGAAGACCCCGCTACTAAGTTTTGCTCCAACTTCCCCTATAATAAGTTTATTGGCCCACATGTAAATAAAAATAAATATAGAAATCATAAGGAGTATAAGCCCTAAAATTAAATGATTTTTAAGTAAACATCGCTCTAAGCTGGATCCAAATGCACACTCGTAAAGTAGGTAGTGCGTATTCATAGAAATCAAGGTAATCAATGGATTCCCGCCCCTTCCTCCTCCTACTCTTACTAGTCTACAATTTCCACAATGACATTCATTCTCCCCTCTGGGGCCCAATTTTGTAACTGTAAAACTCCTTAATTCCCCATTATAGCGGGTAGTTTTTTTTTTTAGTTTTTCTGTAATATGAGAATGGGGATGATGAGAGAAATGTATGTGGTATCAGAAAAAATTAGAGCTCGGGGAAAATATGATAGGAGAGGGAATTTGGGCCGGGAGGAATTTTTACCGCGCAAAAACGCAAATTTTACACGTGGGTCACATACACCCCAGTTACTGTATTTCTTCTGTTCTTTGAATCACATTCATGAGTACTTTGTTGTAAACATTTTTCTGATGGGAAGTGAATTTCCACGACAATTATGAATGTAATACACGATGTGATCATTTTTGGGGATCTCCGATCAGTGAGAAAAACTACGAAACTTTGTTTTAGTAGTTTATTCACATTTATCCGACGTTTCGACTCTGGGTTTTAGAGTCCTTTTCAAGGTATCTCTACTGCTATGTGAACAAAACTACTTATAAAAATGACGAATAATAATAAATTAACCGACAAAAATAAATAAATTAACACAAAAACAGATAAATACGTTTTAAAATTAACGACTAGAAAGGTACCTTTCCAATTTAATAGAATAAAAATAACTCAGAAAATTTTATGAATTACAGACGTCACAGCTAAATATTCAGATCATCAGAATTAAGAGTCAGGTATTAATGAATTATGCAGTACTATATTCATGCTTGGTCATGTTTGCCATAATTTTTGACGTGATCGAGTTATGTTTAATTTCCGGTGGCATATATTGAGAATATTGCTATTCTTGAGGATACAGATATGTTCTAGGAAAATGAACGCAAAAATTTTAACCGAAGCTCGTACAAAAATTTGTCAAACAAACTTTTACCCCCCCCCCCCCCCACACACACACAATCACCATCTAATCTAATCAATAACGTTTTATATTTTAGATAAAAAGAGTATGGTGCTCCTCAAGATACAGTTATAGGACCAATACTTTTTGGTGTTTATATAAATTATTTTGCTGTGGTATCACTTACGATTCTCACATTCAGATGTAATGTAACTACATTATGTAGATGATTACACAATTAATTTAAACTTTCTGTCCAGTTTAATCGATTTACCGATAGTGGAATCCTGTGAGCGTACAAACTAAAATCTTATTTCATTCACATCGAATTTATATCTCCTTATTGGCAAGGTAGAAACAAATTTCAATTAAAAGTAGACATCTAATAAAAATATCATCAACAAAGAATTTTTCTTGAAATCGTAAATCGCAAAGTAAAAAACAATAATTAAAAAAACCTTAAAAACAGAAATGGGGAAAAAAACATAAAACACGCAGTCCTAGAGCTTCCGGAAAACAGAAAAAACAAAGCAAAAAAAGGTTCAAACGTTCTTGATTTCGAGAACTAATTAACTTTTGCCTTTCTACGACAGCAACAGTAGTAGTACAGCAGCAATTCAATTGCAATAGTTTCAAGCTCCCCGCACTGTTTAATTATCTACATTTTCAACATCTGTTCTACTTCAGTAAAGGCAGAAAGATGTGAAATCCACCTTCCTCCTTAATACATAGCAAACAGTTTCTATAGAACTCATGAAGCTCCAACATCATTCTATACACCAGCAAAAGTTTTTGACGTGTTCTAACAATTCTTTCTGGCTGAGGTTGCATTCCAAAGTATCTTTATATATAAATCAAAACGTCTTTAAAGTATACGTACACAAAACCAATAACGGTGTACGAACGTACATAGGATACCTACGTTTATTTTGATATATTTCATTTTAGCTGTGAATAGCGCGAATGGTAAAACCCATTCCGTATAGCTACATGAAATCCAAGATGTAATATGGAAGCGCGACATTCTCTTTGCTGAGACGAGTCAGGGCACGTCCTCTGATTATGCCCCAGGTTTAGTTCGTACAGAAATAAGAACTAAAACATAACGGAGTCTCTGCATAAGTAAACTATAGCTGCTAATTCACTCATGTTTTCATTCCAAATAAATCATAAAAATAAGTGAATAAAAAAACATCAAAAATATCATGAATTAGGTCCTTGTGTAGATTCTACATGTATACGTGGATCGAGAGTTGGTTTGGTGGTGATAAGATAGTGCATAGAAAAGAAAGCAAGAGTTTTCATTCATACTGGCTGCACTCCCGCCACCAACAAAGCACTGATAAGTCTTTACATGTCAACACAGGAAAACGGAAATGACTGAAAGGCGGATATGAAACTGAAATATGTTGGAATCGGTGTGCCACCTCTGCATTCATAGGGACACCACGGTTCTAGGCAGGATTATTATCGAGACGTATAGAAAGTAGGGAAAACTCTGTATTGGTAGCGGTGGTGATGGGTTAGTTCTCTTCATCACAGCCAACGCCCGCCATCGGCCGGCTGAAAAACGTTGTAAAGTTTTGCCTCTCCTTTATCCATTTTTTTTATGGATGGCCTACTTTAGCACTTTGATATTATTATTTCACATCCAGAGAGAGCCGATCCTAAATGATGAAAACTTTTGTTTTCCATGGATTTTATCATAGTGCAGTGGGACAGTGACACCGTAAATAACTTTTAATTAAAACTGTAAGCTTTGTTCCCTTTAACATGATCCTTGATTTTATTATTCAGAATGATATTGACATTTAAATGCTGCGCACATCTTTTAGGTATACGTGAATAGCTCTCAATAATAACAAAAAAACAACAACATAGAAATGTATAGAAAAGAAGGAAAACTCCCAAAATAAATCCATTCTTCCCATTTGAAAATTCTGTAATATATTTTCGATTGTGCAATTCTCCATTGAATCTCAACACTTTTTAAAGTCGCCATTTTTCCTCCTAAAATACCCCCAGGGATGAGTTGAGAGTGTAATTGAAAGCATCGCCCGCCAGAGACACAGGAAACAGAAAAACCGCAATAACAATAATTTACGATTATCTAGCCTAGGGACATTTTGGACAATGCCAAAGTCCTTGCAATTGGACCATATCTATGGTCGCTCAGGAATGAACTACATACGTACAGTACAAAGAATTCCATTTATATAGATATACATATAGACACACAAAATATACATAGTATATAAAGTACGACCAACAAGGATTCGCAGCATTATTACAAAGTATAAAGGAAGTCTGCAGAATAAGAGCCTTTATCTAGCGACATATGCGATTTTCAGAGGAGCTGGGCTGTGTCCAACAGAAAATTTTTGTGTCGTTTTTCGTTTTTTCCACTTTATTTTTTTTTTCGTCTTTTGGTTTTTGTTTAAGGAGTGTAAAAACGTTGTGTGGAGAAAAGGATATACGAACTTCCGCAGAGATCTAAACGTCCTATACAGGTGGAAATCGCCCTTAATTACTGGTAGAACGTAGAAGTGCACTAGAGGTCCGTTCCATCGGGTATATTCCAGAATTTTGTTTTTCATCGTATGGACTACTGTTTTTTTTTTTATGAAAATTGTTTCTGCGAGTTACTGTTGACAGAGATAATTGTAAAAATTGAAAATTCGCGTAAAATTCTTTGGTAAATTTTTTTTATAAATTTTTTATTCAAGTAAATTAACGCTAGTGCAATAAAAAATACGTTCGGTTGGTTTGATTTGATTTTCCCTCCATTTTGACGAACTGTTGTGGATTAATGAGTGAAGAAATATGTAGGTATATAAAAAAAATCACAATTAATAATTACGAGAGCCAGCACTCATAGCATTGCCACTTCAACAGCTTCAATGGATATAAATCTTGAAAGCTTGTCAAAAATGTAGATATTACCTACATATTTATACTTGGGACTCCTGATATTTATTGGTGTTAACGATATTTACGTGAATGTATGTATATTCGATAATTAATATACGTAACTCGTGTTGGATACAATAGGGCTTAATACCTACTTCACCGATGCTGATAATATTTACTTTGTGGCTTCCTAAAATCAAGACCTGAACTATATCACACATCAGAAACTATATAGATCGAATTGATATAAGACGAGACTCAATTCACAATAAAAAAAACCTGCGAAATTCCAAATAAAGGTTCACTTGGAAACGCAAAAGTTTAGGATCGACGTGGAAATTATAGTAAAAGAAGAAAATGGAACGAACATGTCCTTGAACACAGCTTGAATAAGTAATTCGTCGTATTCACGTTGATCTCTATATTACAAGCCAGAACTTCTTCAACTATCTGCTGATATAAAACTTCTACGTTGAATTCTATGTATACCTATAGAAATTTCTAGTCAAAAACAACAATTTTTTAACAATTTGTATGGTTCAATATGGCATAACTAGAAAAATAGTTACTTCTAGTCAATTTTGATCATAAAGTATCGTTATTTATGTTTTGACTACAGTTATAGTCACTTTTAACAAATTGTAGTCAATATATGCGTAACTATTATTCCAGTATTTTAACTAGATTTGTAGTTACTTTCCACTAGAAATTTAGTATCTTAAATGACAATGTCCGTGGTTACTTTCAACTACAGTTTATGGTTGTCTTTGACATAATTATGGTCAATATAGTCATATAGCAACTGCATTCATATTCATCATCCTGACTATACATCTAGCCAAGACAATTGTTATAGTCAGAATTTACGAATTATGGAAAAATCTTAGTAAATTCTGAAACTCAAGGCTTTTTCATTTTAATAAAATGCTCTATGTTAAAGAAATTTTTTTTTATTTATTTTACATTTCTAAATTACCTTCTTAACTAGTAATAGGTAATAGCTTAATTATTACTCGTAAGAAAAAAATGTTTTGTTTTAAGTTTCAAAAATTTTCCACTGTGAATGATCTAATTGAACATCTATATGCGTACACAAATTACCTTCTCTCGGTACGTATTGTTGCATTATTGCTTAAAGAATATATTCATATTTTATTTACATTTCCAATATTCAATTTAAATGAAACGTTACAGTTTTATCACATATCACATAGTGGTTTCAGAAAAATATTATTGCCAATTTGAATAAGAAATGTTTGTTCTAACCAAAATATATTCAAAATTAAAATTAAATTTCTTAAAAATAAATATTGTTGATAATTAAATTAAATAGTGTCATTGTAGGTCCAAAAATACATATAAAATAAGAAGATCTGTACACGAAACATATGAAAACATGTTAAAGTTTCAAAAATTATTGAAATTTAATTTGTACTGTAACAATATGAAGACATAATGCTTGACTGAGATACTTTATAAAACTTTCAATTGATATGGAAACGTTTTTGGTATTAGTAAATTATAAAAATATTTTTTCAGGAATCTCCATTCCCGCTCGCATTCAAGAGCGTGTTTTAAATTGAAAATAAAATGGGACTTAAATCAAGAATCAAGGCATTTAATGAAGTTTTTAAATTTATATAAGATGTTACCTACCACAATAAAAAATCAGTCAACTTACATACAGAGCTACCAACATCATGATATATGGTTGGCAGCTTAAGCTAAGATCTTTATAAAACTTGGTTCTCTCTTCTGATTTGTCACAATAGTGAAGAAACTATCTTGCGAGGCTTTAATTCCTGGTTTCCAATACGATTCTCCCTCTTGTGTCTTTATTTGTAAGCGCTGGTTTTAGAATCACGTGAAGTAAGTAGAAGTGTAATTAAATACGTCTCTGTAAGCTGAAAAAAGTAAGGAAGAGTTAATGTCGTTCCTATTAAAATAAATGCTTACAATTGTTACCTTTTTCAGAATTGCTCTTTAATAAGACCACCTGAAGAATTAAAAAATTTAGATACTAATCTGTGGTTAGTTGTCAAACATAAAGACCGACAGCTCGAGCATCTATCCATCTACGAATAAGTTTACTTTATATTAAACTCTAAGCGAAGTATGTAAAAGATGTCAATATGAAATACTAATGCATCTTTCAATAACTTACCAACAAAATTGTCATAAAGATATTCAAGGCTCCGATCAGTCAAAATTTTCTTTAGTTGGTCACAATTAACTTCTTTTGTCCCTTCATTTTTAGAAAGTACTTACTAAAGCAATTAATCCGTCTGCGCTTTTATTAAATTTGAATCACACTGGAGCCAAAAGTTAGAAAACTTATAAGAAGAAAAGTATTTCTTACATCTGTTAGTAACACATATCTCTATAAAGCTAGTTGAGAATTGAACTTTCTGTACCAGGATTCATTTTTCCAATGAAAAAAAGTTGGCCAAACCGCTATGTAAAACTATATAGAAATATACCTGTATATATAGTATTATTTAATTTGTAACTTCAATTACAAAGTAATCACTTCACAGATGCTTTCACTGGCAGATTTTATAATACAACTATTAGTATAAATTAATCATAAGCTGTTCAAAAATATATAAATCTAGCACGAAAGTCACGCCACAATGGAGTAACACGAGAAACTGACTAAAACTTCGATTCACTTGATCTTTCCTATTATATGATAAGAAGTCTACATTATTATTAAAATAGTTGAAAATAACAAAATTCTAGTCGTTAAAACCATATAAACAGCTACAATGTTTTCATATGTACAAAGCTCATCGCTACCACCCATACAACCAATAATATAGATGCGATACAAATACAAATATGCAATATACAATAATATGAAATAAAATTTGGGTAACTTTAACGGACCATCTTTACGTAGAAATACTACTATTACTAGTGACCACTTGATTAGAATTCTCATTGAACTTGACCAGAATTGTGGTTAACTATTTAGACGTAGCTATCAAAATGACGAGAAATATGGTAAAGTTTGGTTAAAATATTAGTAGTAGTATGTCAGCCGCTGAGTTACGGAGTTTTGTTTTTGTTTATGGCACTCAGATCTGGCAAAAATCCATCGGCATCAATTTCTAAGAGTGATATCATGGCTGATATAAAAAAATTGGAGAGTGATTTATTAGCTAAGTTGGAAGTTTCGTTGAAGACTATAATTGGTGAATTTGTCGGTGAATTAGAAAGAAAGATTGACGAAAAATTTAATGTTATGAAGCAGGAATTTGAAAATAAAATTTCCGCTTTGGATTTAGAGATTGAAAAGTTGCAGTACAAGTATACTTCCATCAATGATATGATAAAACAGAGAATATTAATAATCTATTAAAAAAGATCACTACAACAATCGGACACAGTATCTCACCATATTCACACGTTTTTCGTTTGAAACCAAAAAACGACAGTTCAACGGTGCCGATAATAGTAAAACTCTCCTCCCAGGCAGAACGAAAAGCATTTATGCATTGCTATCACAACCATAGGAAATCACGAAATGCCCATCTCTCACTTAAAGATATTGGTTTTTCGTCAGCAGCTAGAGTGAAAATCTATGAGAGTTTAACTAGTAACAGCAGGAAATTGTTGAAAGCAGCCAGGGACAAGGTCCAGAGTGGTTCACTTGGCAGGGCATTCATATACAACGGTGCGGTTTGTATCAAGCGGAGTGAGAATGATTCCCCTTCTATGATTTGTCATCAAGATCAGCTGACTTTAAAAAAAAATACTGTTGCTGAATTAAATGAGCGGCAGCATGAGGCTAAAATCTTAGCTGCACAAAATTTCATCTGTAATTTGCAGTAATAGTTATTTTGTTTCATCAAACATATGATGGCGTTAAATAAATACATATGTGTATTTTTCTTTAGTTGTGACTGTATTATGAGGCAACGTACATATGTACATAGGTATTTTCTTAAATTTTCAAAAAAAATTGTTTTTTACTTTGCTTCGCTTAGTTTAATTAAAGTAGTAGCTTCTAATTTTTTCTGAATTTATTATACATATCTGAACATGAATTATCGTTATTATTTGTTTTTTTCTTTTTGTCATAAAATTATGAACATTAATTTTTTAATTTTTAATCTTATAGATTTGTATAACCCTAAAATGCTGAAACTTATTATATTTTGCACTGTTGGGCTATGCTGAGATAGCTGTTGTCCGAAAGGAATGACCTGGCGATTAGCCCCATACCACATACATGTCCTTAATGGTCGCCAACGTGAACTGTGCATTGAATTCTTATGTTCTAATAAATATATTATGTGATCGGGTAAATGGATTTCACATAAGCCATATAAATGAACGTATCCTCTTCCCCAAAATTGATGAGTTTCGTTATATGTTACAGGCAAGTAAGCTTCATGCTCTTTGTATTTCAGAAACCTGGCTATCTGAACACATCCCCGATTCATTGGTGAAAATTCAAGGGTATAATTTGTTCCGTCAAGACAGAATGGAAAGACGTGGGGGTGGTACATACATGCATTTTCATTAGAGAAGAGTTAACGGCTCGAACAGTAGCCGTCTCATCATTGGGTGATGTTGAGTTTATCTTTGTTGAAATAAATTTGGGTCTGGAGAAAGTACTTGTAGCATCTGTTTACAAACCTCCAGGTGGCTCTTCAACCACTGAATTTTGCGATCTCTTGAACCAGTTAAGTGCTACTTATGTACATGTTTTATTAACGGGCGATTTGAATACGAATCTTCTTGTCGTCAATAGTCAATCCCTCACTCTGGTGTACAATCTATCCAGTGTTGGCCTGCAAGTTGCAAATACTCTGCCCACCAGGTTTGGGGAAAATAGTAGTTCCTTACTTGATCTGCTCATTTCCAGCGATGTTTCCAAAGTATTATTTCATGATCAGTTCTCCCTTCCTGGTATATCTGATCACGATTTAGTATTTCTTTCCTATGATATTCAACTCGACCTGGTTAATGAAAGAGTTTCTTTTTACTACCGGGACTGGAAAAATCTAAATTTACCGGCTTTACATGAGGATGCTTCTAACTGCCCTTGGCAGGAAATTGTCAATATTCCGTCGATTGACGAGCAGGCTTCGGCCTTTAATAAGTTAGTTCTAAATCTTTATGAGCAACATGTACCTTTAAAGCGTAAATATAAATATCGATTATCTTGTCCATGGTTCACAGGCTATATTAGAGGGTTAATTGCAGAGAGAAATATGCTTTACTGCAGATGGAAAAAGGTACGGACAAGCGTTAATTGGGATGTGTATCGCAGAGCACGTAACTTTGTTAAAGTGGAAATTAAGAATGCCAAGAGTGCTTACTTCCGCTCTAAACTAAATGCCGATCTCCCTCCCAAAATCCTGTGGAGTAATCTGCGTAAGATGGGAATCGCTGGTGCAGCCCGTGAGAACTGTTGTATTGATCCTAATGACATGAATTCCCACCTTATATGTGCCGTTGGTCATAACTCTCGTTCCTCAAATTTACATGCTGATACTTATTTGCAGGAGGCATCGGTTGATTCTGGTTTTTCATTCCATGCTGTAACTTGGGATGAAGTAGTTTTGGCAGTGTCTTCAATCTCGTCCAACGTTATTAGCATGGATGAAATTACGCTGAGGTTTCTCAAGCTCATATTGCCATTTGTCATTGAGGCTCTTACTGCCATTTACAATAAGTGTCTAAACCAGTCTGTGTTTCCCAAGAGCTGGAAGATCGTGAAGGTTATTCCTATCCCTAAAACTTCTCGACCTTCCTTGGTTAATGACTAAGAGGAATTCATATACTCTCTCCATTATCGAAAATTCTGGAACGCATAATGTGTTTGCAAATTAATGATTATCTCACTTCCAAAAACCTGCTTTCCGCATTTCAATCTGGGTTCAGGACAGGACATAGCTGCACCACAGCTCTGGCTAAAATTGTCGACGATCTTAGTAAGAATATGGATAATAATCTGGTTAATTCTCTTACTTTACTTGATTTCTCAAAGGCCTTCGACTCAGTTGACTTTGGCATATTAATAACGAAACTGATTCGTACATATGTTTGATTTTTCTCGCTCTGCGGCTAAACTCATTTGTAGTTATCTATACGGACGAACGCAAAGAGTGTTTATAAATAATACATTATGGGACTCTCTCTTGATATTATCAGGGGTTCCTCAGGGCTCTGTGCTAGGCCCACTTCTTTTCAGTTGCTTCATAAACGATCTGCCCTCTGTAGTAACTCACTTTCAGGTCCACCTCTATGCCGATGACGTCCAGGTATATCTCGGATCTCCCCTTGGTTTAATTGAAGATGCTTCAAGCAAAATTAACGAAGACCTTTGCAATATCAGTGATTGGGCAGTAAGTAATTTGATTCTCTTAAAGCCCCGGAAGTCGAACTGCATTATAATATACAGGCATGAACTTAATACGTCCTATTTTATGCTTCTTGATTCCGTAGTGATACCCTACTGTAGCAAAGTTAAGAACTTAGGTCTGACATTTAATAAAACACTTACCTGGGATGATCATATTAGTAATGTTGTGGGTAGATATGGTGTTCTGCGCAGATTATGCAGGGTTTGAAAGCAAGAGCGAAGAGTAAGCAATGCACTAAATCATGTGCTTTGCTTTGCTCCAAGAGCAAAACATATTTTGCTGCGCTTGCTCCCGAATACTTTGACTCGCACAGGGTTTCAAAGCAAGAGCGAAGAGTAAGCAATGCACTAAATCATGTGCTTTGCTTTGCTCCAAGAGCAAAACATATTTTGCTGCATTTGCTCCCGAATACTTTGGCTCCCTAAAGCATAAAGAGCTGTTTTTTTACTCTCAGTTGCTTCAACAATATTGTGTTACAAATTGTCTTGATAACATATCGATTAAATGCTTTGCTTCGACTCTTCTCTAAAAAACACTTACTTTCACTTATATATGTACTTTGCTCCGCTTAATTTTGCTTTGATATAGAGTAACAAGGTATGATCGTTTATATTTATTAATAGGTTTTGGAAGGTTACATGATTACCAATTTGTGTTTATATGATGCCATTAACATGACGTCACACTATACTATACCGTGTTTTGCTTTGCTCTTGATTTCAGAATTTTGGATTTAAATGTACTTTCTTGGTACAGTTTGAAAGCAAGAGGAAAGTCGGTGACGCATAAGCATAGGTTTCTAAAAGCTTTTAAAGCTTTTTCCAAGATGGTATTCTTGGTACTGTATTTCTTTTTTTTTAAAGTATGAACAATTTTCTTGTTTCATCTTCGTGAGTCATTCGAAATATTATTTTGGGTTTGAAAGCTTCTTGTTTCTTAAACATTCATCGCGGTTTACTGTAAAATTCTTTCGATTAGTTTACTCTTACTGTACCTGTGCTTTGGGATTTTAAGATTTGTGTGAATTGCAAGTAAGCAAATGTGTTCTACTTAATTAAATTGTTGATATTTAGGGCTTAATTTTCAGCCATGCGTGTACGAAAAGATACTGTTTGGGAACATTTCGAGAAAAGTGATGATCAAGGTGCCAAATGCAAAGTATGCGGGATTCGCATGAAAGCTGATCGGACAAACAATCTAAGGAGGCATTTGGAGAAGATACATAACTTACATTTAAATCGAGCAAGCATAAATGAAAATTTAAACTCAAACATGACAATTCAAAAGAAATCTGTTTCAAGAAAAGTGCCTGTTAAGGTCAATGTATCAAAGAGGGATCTTTTTAGAGCATACGTCGGCCTTGTTACTGAAGATAATTTACCGTTTCATGTGTTAAACTCGGCAAATTTGCGAGCAATTTTAGATCCGATTTGTGACGGTTTAAGCGCTTTGCATGGAAAAAACTTTCGCCTAAACGCTATAAATTGCAAAAAAAACTGTGTCCTTAGTCGCTGAAAATGTACGTGAATCAATAAAAACAGAAGTGCAGGGGAAGCTGTTATCTCTTAAAATCGACAGTGCTACCAGATTACATCGAACTGTTTTTGGAATAGGCGTGCAATTTATTTCGGCTGATGAGATTCAGTCAAGGTTACTTGGAATGGTTGAATTAAAAGGAGCAATGGCGAGCACGTCTAAGAAACTTGTAACAAAAATTGTCGATGTAATAAATAAATACGGCATAACGGTTGCACAAATCGTATCTGTTACTTCAGATAATGGAGCTAACATGATTAAAGCGGCAAAGCTTTTATCCAATATATCTGGTTTTGAACACGATGCAGAGGAAAATAATGAAACATATTTAGAAAATCTAAAAAATTTTGAGCATTTCGATAAGTCTGCTTTAAGAATAGGTGTGCTACAACACTGTCGATGCGCTGCACATACTTGTCAATTATGTGCACTTGATTTAACAAAAGATGAAAATGTGAAACGGTTTTTATTACAGTGTCGAAACCTAACAAAATTCCTCAGGAAATCCAGTACCAGGATTGGACTGTGCAACAAGATGGGGCTCAACATATAAGATGTTAGAAGATCTTGAAAATGCAAAAAGCATCATAGAAAATGTTGACAGCGTTGCTAATAAATCTGATGACGAAAATTTTGATTTAACCGAGTCCTTGTGGAACTTCATCGATGCATATATAAAAGTTTTCGCACCACTTCAGAAATCAATTATTAAATTTCAAGAGGAGCAATTAAATTATGGAGACTTTTATGCCTCTTGGCTAAAATGTAAATTATTAACGAAGAAAATAACTGATGCTGCAGAACCAAGCGACCGTCCAGAAGCAACTTCAACTTTAATTAAATATTTGGGACAAAAACTTCTTAAATCATTTGAAACTCGGGAGAAGAACTTATTAGATAACGAAGGTTTTAGCGCTTGTATTTTTCTTGACCCACGATTTCATCATTTGTTAAATCCAGTGAAAAAACAGGAAGTGATAAACTTTTTACTGAAATTATGGGAACAATTTAAAAGTATAAACCCTGAGTTCTGTAGCTTACAAAACAAAGAGAATGTGCCTAATGAAAGCAACCAAACTGTTCTATCTCAAGACGATGATGAAAATGAAATTTTATGTAATTTCTTACTACAAGGAGTTGGTAATAATTCTAATAAGAATGTGGACCTAGAGACAAAAATACAGAATTTTACTCCCGCATTTTCTGGCATCGATGTACACATCCTCGATTATTGGAGAGCAAGAAAGCATTCTGATCCTGAATTACATGCTCTAGCAAATGTATGTTTTGCGATTCCGCCGACACAAGTGTCTGTAGAAAGAGCTTTTTCTGCTCTTAAACTTGTATTATCGGATTTAAGACATCAGTTATCTCATCAGCTACTTGAGGATATTTTATTAGTTAAGCTCAATCGAAATTTTCTTGATGAAGCCGTAAAAAATTTGCCCCTATTTGAGCAAGCAGAAAATTTAGACAATAATAACATATCTGACTAAATTTTATATTTTTTTATATTTAATTTTCACAATTCTTGTATTGAATTACCATAGTTTATTTAAGCATGAGTATAGCTTTTTATATGTAATATGTTTATAATATGTTTGAAATTAAAATGTTTTTAAAATGTTATTTATTTTCATGGAGAAAGTTAAATATTTATTTCCCTTTTTACTAATACCGATCTTTGTTTCTATTTTCCTCATCCAGAGATTAGAGTGTTATAATATTTCTTTGTAAAAACATGAGAGCGGAGCAAAGCATTCTAAGCATTTAACAGCAAAGTAAAGCAAAAATTTCCAGAGCAAAAAGTTTTATGAAGCAAAGCATTTAGAGCAGAGTAGTTTTCAGAGCAAAGCAAAGTAATGAAAGTTGCTTAATGATCTTTTCAGAGCGGAGCAAAGCAAAGTAACTTTATTTTGTTTCAATTAAGAGCAAAGCAAGAGTAAGAGCAAGAGCAATTAAAAAGCTCGAGCATTTTAAACCCCGTTATCAGCTAAGCTTGTTCCACTTGAAACTCGACTGCGGCTCGTCAAAACACTTGTATTACCCTTATTTTTCCCATATTATATATTGCCAAGCTAACTCACAGTCCAAGCGTAAACTCAATGTGGCATTTAATTCATTCGTACGTTTCGTCTATTCGTTGCGCAGATACGATCATGACTCCCACTACTTGAGTTTTAGTTGGGTGTCCTCTTTTTATCTATTATAAGGTTAGAACACTTATGTTTATGTTTAAAGTCATTCATTATAAAGTTGCTGAGTACCTCTCTTTAGCTCATCAACTCGTACCAATAACCTCAATATACCAGTTCATATTATCTCCCAAGAAAAACGTCACTTCTAGTTCACGGAGCTCAAGCTTGGAATTCTCTACCTAATCATATAAGAAGTATCACATCGCTCGGTCGTTTCAAGCGGGCAGTTGTCAGTTTTCTCAATTCGACAATTTAATTGTTTCAGCATTTTACTGCACTTTAGTCTCTTAAGTAGCTTTCTCTTTGGCTTTTTTTACTTAATTTGTGTTGTACATTAATATTAGGTACCTTAAGTACCTACATTATTAAGTTTGTTTACTTCATTAGTTCTTTACTTTGTTGCATTCTATACACTCTATATATTGTTATAAGTTTATTTGATACCGTTGGATTGTGCAAACTTAAAGGGACTTTGTCCAAATTGCACAGTAAAAAAAAAAAAAAAAAAAAAGTTACCATAATTCTAGTCATCTCGATTTTTTTAATCACTTCACTCGAAGTGTCAGACAATACTAAAAACTAAAAAACTATTTGCTATAGATCTAATAAAATTTAACTAGAAAAAATATTATATCATGGTTAACAAAATGGCCCGAAAATAGTTGCTTATAGTCATTAACTATTTTCTCGTTAATTTCAGATGTTCTGTATTTTTGTTGGAATGTGACTACTTAATAGTTAAAATAAATATGTTTTGACTATTAATTTATTTGTCAAAGCTAACGAGAAATTTCTAGTTAAAATTTACCAGAAATTTCAGATTTATGGTAATTCGTAACTATTACACAGTTATTTGTAACTATTTGTATGATTTTTGAAATATAGTTAGAATCGACGAAAAAATTAGTTATGAATAACCAGAAACACGTTTCTGGGTGTATTATACATATATTGGCAACTACTGGGAAGAGGAAGTGGAAAAAGCTTTCGGATGCAATCTGTAGTATGGGTATAATATGTTGAACTTTGAGGTTGGAAATAAGATTCTGGAAGATAAAACCCTACCGATCAAATCACAGAAATAAATCTCCGAAATATTAAAATTTTTCAACTCTTGAAAAATTTCAATAACATATTTTTTTTTAATAGACTTTCGATATATGAGCTTTTGTATTCCGGGATTTAGATGTGATCTTGGACAAAACCTACTATCACATATACATATGCACCGCTTTCTTTATAGTTCATCCAGAAATCCCACAATTCCCAGGAAGAGCAGTAAATTATTGGATGAAGTTTCTTCGAAGCCGGCAGGCCTTAAGTATGAGGCAAAATCCTAGAGCTTACAATGTGCAATGGCCTCGTAGTCGCATATGTGGGTATGTGAGGTGTAACAAATGTTTATTTAGTCACTTGTTTCGACTCTTCTCTTTCTTCCTCTTACGCATATAGGATAGGTCTAAGTGTTTTTAATCATAGTTATAGAAAACCCAAATTGATCAGTTTAGCAATGCAAATTCGTAAGAGAACATTCAGTGAAAATTCAGGAGAACACCAAAACTACCCAAAACAAAGTACATACATTTATCGCCGTTGGTTTGGGCATACTGAGAACTAGGTGGGTTTTAGAAAGTTGCATTTGAGGTAATATTTTTATATGTATATGTGGAGATAGAAAAAGGTCATTTTTCAACGTCTATAATGATCTCCGTGCTTAACAATCTAAAACATCAACAGAGAAAACGTCACAGTGGTCAATACTATCATCGAAGAAACCCAGAAAATTATATTGAAAAATTTGGCAGAAGCTAAATTGAGCCTTTCCAGAAAAATTCTTTGCGATTACTTGAACTTGGAATCTCCAGATTCACAAAAATCATCAAAGGAGTAAAGATTTGGTGAAAGGACAAACTCGGCCACTTAACGCCCGACAGCACGTTTTCCAAGTTGTTTGTTGTTACGATAGCCTTTCTCCGTACGTAAGGGTTGAAGTCGAAGAAATCACCACCGCGCTAACCCAATCCTCTGAGGACTCGTGTCCGATTAGACGGGCAGATTCGAATTCTGTCCCCCCTTGGTTGACGCGCGAGCTAAAGAATAAACGCAAAATTGTGCGCAGGCTATATAATAAAGCCAAAAGATCAAACGACGCAAACGAATGGCTATCTACCAAAACATCTTACGCCAGTATAAATATGAAATTCGAAAATCTAAAAGAAAGTCATGGCAACTCTTCTGCGAAAACGTAGACGGGGTAAATAAGACGTCAAGACTTAAGAAATTCCCATCCAAGATACCAATTCAACCCGAACTCCTCACGGACAGCGACGGAACTCGGGCCTCCTCCTTTGGAGAATCGTTGGAAATCTTGTTAGACGAACAATTCCCCGATGGTCCAGACGAGAGCCTCTCAGCTCCGCGTACCGAAACCCTCGCTTTCGGAGACGAAGAAGTTGCCTTCATCACGGACGAATCGGTCAAATGGGCAGTTGACTCCTTCAAACCGTTCAAATCCCCAGGCAAGGACGGCATCTTCCCAGCCCTCCTTCAGCACTCAGGTGACCCTCTGATTAGCAACCTAACCACTCTCTTTAAGGCATGCATCAAAATATATACACCGAAGTTGTGGCAAGAGGTCCGCGTTGTGTTTATACCGAAGGCAGGTCGGGTAGACTACTCAACTTCAAAAGCGTATAGGCCTATAAGCTTGACTTCTTTCTTACTTAAAACCTTCGAACGCATCTGTGAATGGGAGCTGAGACGCTCCATCCCCAGAAGCAGACTATCACAGCACCAACATGCGTACTTAAAGGGAAAGTCCGTCGAGACGGCTCTCCATGCGGTGATTCACTCAATTGAAAAAGGCTTCCTCTTTAAATAATCTACGCTACCTGTTTTCATCGATGTAGAAGGCGCCTTTAATAATGTTCTTCTACATAGGTTCACGGAAATACTAACAAAACATGGAGTGAACCAATCTCTAAAAAATTGGATTACACACATGCTGCATAATAGAACAGTCTTTGTTGATCTTGGCGGGGCAAACAGAGTTAAAAAAGTTCACAGGGGTACCCCTCAAGGCGGTATTCTATCACCTTTGCTATGGGTACTTATCATGGACGATCTCCTGCTAACACTCACCCGGATGGGGTACAAAGCAGTATGTTACGCGGACGACTTGACAATTTTAATCACCGGAAGTTATGAACCTGTACTCTGTGGATTGGTGCAAGGCGCGATCCGACTAGTCATGCGCTGGGCTACGGATTACGGGCTGAGCATCAATCCACTGAAAACTGACTTATGCCTATTCACCATGAAAAGGAATATCCCCAGTTTAAACTTGCCCCTGATTGGCTCCACACGCTTGGAATTAAAGGACAGGGTGAAATACCTAGGTATTATTCTAGACAAAAAGTTAAACTGGAAACCACACCTCGAAGACAGAGCGAACAAAGCTCTTAGAGTGTTCGCAATGTGCCGTAGAGCAGTAGGGAAGAAGTGGGGACTCAAACCGCGGATGATTCTATGGATATACACTAGTGTCATTCGAGCCATGTTAACTTACGGTTCAGCGGCAAGGTGGAAAGCAATGGACTTAGCCAACCATCGCAAGATGCTGGAGAAGATTAAAAGGCTGTGCCTTCTCAGCGCAAGCGGCGCTTTTAAGTCAACTAGCACCCGTGCTCTGGAGGTTATCCTCAATATACACCCGGTGCAAATACATATCAAGCAGAGGGCGTCGACTACAGCGCTAAGGCTGCATCTTAACCTCGGCTGGCTTCATGGGGGAACAAGGGTTCCACATGAAGCCATTTATGAGTTCGTGCAGTCTATCGCACCTGGCATTGACAGAGATAGCGACTACCTCCTCGAGACCATGCTGGAAAGCAATTTTGAATATAGGATTCCATCCAGGGCAGAATGGGAATCACATTCCGTGTTTCAACCATTGACAAACCCAATTATAATATATACTGATGGTTCTAAGTCCCATGAAGGCACCGGAGCGGGAGTTTTCTGTGAAGAGCCTGAAATTGAGTTCTCCATTCACCTTGAAAACCACTCCACGGCTTTCCAGGCAGAAGTCAAGGCTATCCTTGAAGCGGGAAGACACCTCCTTAACTCAGATACTGAGAATAAGGAGATAGCCATCTGCTCGGACAGCCAAGCAGCTGTCAAAGCTTTGTCCAAACCCTTTAAACCTCCAAATTGTTAATGGAGTGCAAAACCACCCTGAACTCCCTTTCTCGGACGGAATAACAGGGTGATAGTGCAGTGGGTGCCGGGGCACAGCAACATCAGCGGGAATGAAAGGGCAGACGAACTTGCTCGTCTTGGAGCAGCCTCAGAGGAACCTGCCTCTACAGTCGGGATTCCACCAAAACACATTGTCTCAATCATTTCAAGCTGGGCTGACCGCCAAGCCAACACAGTCGCCTTTGGTTAGAAGATCCCACGGGCAGGACAACAAAGGAACTGTGGGGTACACCAAACTTAAATCATACGAATACGCTCCTAAAACTCAACAAGCCAACCCTGAGAACTCTGGTGTCCATTCTCACTGGGCATTCCTCTCTCAGGGGCCACCTTCACAGGATGAGACTTGTTGATGATCCTATATGCAGGGGTTGCGGAGAGGAGTCCGAAACAGTGACCCATTTTCTATCTCACTGCCTGGCACTCTCAGGAATACGCTACAGACTTCTTGGTTCACACCTCCTGGAAGAGTTGCATGATGCCGGCAGGGAGGGCTGGGAGCCAATACTGAAATTTATAAGGGCGTCCGGTTGGGTGGGTGAACAATGGGCCTTGACTTGGCCTTCGTTCGGGGGACCTGAAAGGGGTCCCAACCCTCATAAATCAATCAATCAAGGGTTGAACTCCAGCTTTGTAGGAATAACTACCACGACTAGGCCACAACTTATTTATGTACCTTTCGATTTTTTTTTTTTTTTTTTTTTTTTTTTATATATATTATTAAGCCAAGCTCAGGGGATACCCTATGATGCAAAGCACAGCATGGCAGGAAGGAGATAGGGAAAGGATTAGGGGATATGTGGAAAGTGGCGGAGGTGCCGATGTATGTCGCCCTTAAACTTCCGCAGATTGTATGCCGGAGGAAAAACAGAAGATGGTAAGCTGTTCCACATTCGCACTGTTCGGGATAAAAAAGCATCTCGGAATTTTACTGTACGGCCGAAAGTAATTTGAAGGGTTAAAGGATGTGCGCGGTTTGCAGCGCGAGTATTGCGTGCAGGAATCATTCTACAAGGGATTAGACTAGATATTTCATCAGAACATTGACCATACATATAGCGATAAAGGAGCGAAAGGCATCCAACATTGCGGCGGTGCTCGAGTGAGTCGATATGACAAGTTATTGCCAAATCGCCAATGAGCTTGAAGGCTCTCTTTTGGACAATATCCAATGAAGCTAAGGCTGTGCGACCAGCCCCGGCCCATATATGGGAGTTGTATTCCATTCTAGGTCTAATGTAGGACTTGTAGAGGAGCGCTAGATTTGACGGGCTGAAATATTTCTTACACCTTTTCAGAAATCCAAGACATTTCGATGCTTCTTTGGCAACAGAGAAGATGTGATCTGTCCAGTTTAACTTACTGGAAATATTAATGCCAAGAATGCTTAGTGACGGTGAATCAGAAATGAATGCTCCATCAAAAGAAACGGGTGTGGTTAAGTTATGATCTTGTTTTAATGAGATAAGACAGCTTTGGGACTTTGATGCATTGAATTCGACGCGATTCGCTTTGCCCCAAGCGAGGATATTGGCAAGATCGTTATTCAATGATCTAGTCATGCAATCTCGTTTAACACATGCAGCATTCCCCCTGGATTCTGCAAGAGTGTCAAAGGAGTAAGCGAAATCAAGAGTACTGTCATCTGCGAAACTATGGATGGGATTGAAAGTAAGGGAAAGCAGATCATTAATGAAAATTAAAAAGAGAGTTGGAGAGATAACAGAGCCTTGAGGTACACCGGCATTTATGGGATGCGGTTCAGACGTAACGCCATCTAATACAACACGTATTTGGCGACTAGATAGGAAACTTTCAATCCATAATACAAGAGGAGGGGAGAGACCAAGTGCTTTGAGTTTGGCTAAAAGGGCTGGATGCCAGACTCTATCAAAGGCTTTTGAAATATCTAGGGCAACGATTTTAGACTCACCAAAATTGTGAAGACTACGGTTCCAACGTTCCGTAAGAAAGGTCAGCAAGTCTCCAGATGAGCGTCCAGCTCGGAAGCCATATTGGCGATCGTTGATGAGATGATTAGTTTCTAGATACTTCATTAATTTTGAGTTAATGATAGATTCAAAAACCTTTGAAAGAATCGAAGTGATGGCAATTGGTCGATAATTTGAGGGATCGCTACCCTCTCCTTTCTTAGGAATAGGCTGAACGTGAGCTAGCTTCCAAGCAGTTGGAAATTTTCCTGTCGAATAAGACAAGTAGAAGAGTTTGCGCAGAGGTTTAGCCAAGGATGAGGCGCAGCTTTTAATTAACAGGGGCGAAAAACCATCAGGACCTGCGGCTTTGGAGACGTTGATCTCCTTAAGGACCCTGACCACATCCCTCGTACGAACGTGTATTGGCTCTTGTACACATTCACACGGGCGATGCAAAACAGGTGTTTGTGAAGTTGGTGGAAGACGAGAATTTGAAGCGAATCTAGCAGCTAAAATATTAGCTTTATCCAGGGAGTCAACAATCACTTCACCATTATTAAGTAGTGAAGGTATAGAGGAACTGGTGAAATTGTTCCTGATGGTTTTGACCAGGGACCAGAAACCTTTGCTACCTTTGCGGCTTGTCAAGATTCTTTGTCTAATATTCTGGTCAAAAAGAAATTTTTCTCTCTGGATAATGGACTTGCAGGTGTTCCGTGCAGTCTTGTAGACTTGTTTCATTTCCGGACATGGATGCAATTGATAGGCGCGAAAAGCAGACTCTTTCGCTTTTATAGCTTGGTTGCACTTATCGTTAAACCAGGAGCGATCATGCTGTTGTTGAGACCTGCTGTAAGAATACGGAATGTATTCACGCATGCCAAGATTTAGTATGTTACTAAATTGTAATGTGCATTCATCAACATCCCTCGAAGCAAAACAGACCGACCAATCAATTTCTTTAAGATACTTATTGAGACTTTCCCAATCAGCATTCTTATAGTGCCAAAGAAGCCTACTTGTAGGTGGAGCAGTTGGTCGGCACAGGTTTGAGGTGGTAAATTGAGCCGTGATTAAACAATGGTCTGAATTTCCAAGAGGGGAACCGACTGAAATGGAATATTTGTCAGGATGAGATGTTAGAAACAAGTCGAGTAAATTAGCTTTATCTCCAGCTGCATCAGGAATTCGCGTTGGTGCATCCACTAGCTGTTGCAAATTAAATGATTCACAGAAGAGTTCAACGAAACGGCCCGCAGGACTTGTGGTAGAAGAATGTCTGAGCCACGGTATATTATGAACACTAAAATCGCCTGCCAGGACGATTTCGGAAGAGGGGGAAACAGAAAGCAAATGATCAATATTGTTGGAGATATTGTCAAATACGGATACCGTGTCGTCATCAGACATATTTGGGCTGCGATAAAGGAAACAGAAGTATATGATGTGCTTGTGAAGTTTGAACCTAATCCAGATATAGTTAAACTCTGGATTAGCAGAAGGAAAATCTTGAAGAATAGTAAAGGCCACATCATTCCGAATATATACTGCGATCCCTCTATGCTGAGAAAAAAAATGGCGGTTAGATATTTACCGGATAGCGTTGATAATTCATTAACATCAGAGCAAAATATATAATTCATAGCCTTTGTTAAATTTTGTCACAATTCCAGGTATGACTGATTCTAAAAATTGTGAGATCGATTCCCGTATGGGGAAGATTTAAAAAACAAAATAAAGCTGATTGATTGGTCTAAAGCTTTTAGCGGCTGGGACAGCTTTTCCAGTGCCCTGAAGTTAAATTTGCCTTCATGTGGCTAAAAGAGCCACTAAAGTATACATATAACTACGATTCACGGAATCTTTGTTTCTAAAATCTTTGGAGCATTATCGGTGTGATTTCATCAATTCTCAGTTACTTATAGGGACCTTTATCAGCTCATAATGTCTTGTCCAGTTATCCTATAGGTGACAATAGATGTTGTTGATTCAATGTTTGTTATAAGTTCTTTGAGAAATTTATTGAAATTTGTAACGACAGTGTCTAAAACGCAGCGGATGCTCGGATCGTTTAAGAACCTACTAGAATTTAAATGACTCAGTTGTAAGACTTTCTATGGATTCTAATTGAAATTGCGCCCTGAAGTACGTTTAAGCTTTCATTTTTTTATATTATATTGGTTTATTTATTTATTTATTTAATTAATTTATTTAATAAGCAATTAACAAGAGTAGTAAACAGAGATTAACTCTAATAATATACTACCTTAAATTTAAGACACTAGGCTAAAAAAGAAAGTTTGGAGAAGACAGAATTATATAATAAAAGAGCTACAACTAAGGCTCTATAAAGAAAAGTATACAAAACTAAAAAAATAAAAATAAACTAGTAGAGCAGGAGAAATTTAAAGGTAACAAAGGAAATTATTAGGAAATATAAGTATGTGGAGGAATGAAATTCAGAATAAAGAAATTACAAAAATATGATGTTACAAGTAATAAGATACAAAGAAAGAGAAACAAAAATGAAATACCTTAAGCAATAATAATCAAAACTACTAAAAAATAAAAAATTAAATTGTAATAATGGAGAACATGACAAAAAAAAAAGAAAAAGGCAACCGAGCAAAACAAGGATTATCCATCAAAAAGATTGGAATACGAGCAAAGCAAAGGGAATAGCGGATGACAGAAATTCAATCACATAATTGGAAATTTTAACAATTAATGACTGATCTCAAGCCGGACAAGTTTCCTAAATGTCAGTAAACTAGTACCAAGAATATCAATATAATTGAATTTAGTGTTGTAAGACTTTTGAATTCTAAAGCAGGGCGACTTTTCTTTCAAATTAGTTCTGCATATCGGAAGTCTGAAGAGTGGTTGATATCTTGAATTGCGAGAAGGAACATTATAGTGGTATTCAGTATTTTATGTAAGAAGGTCATGTCCAAATAGATTCTGCGTTTTTCCAGCGATAACAAGTTGAATTTCACAAGTTTGTCATTATATTCAAGAACGGAATTTTCTAATTTAAATAATAATATTCTGGTAAATCTGCGCTGAACAGTTTCTATTTGCAAACTATAGGAAGGATAAAATGGATTCCAGACTTGACTAGCATATTCAAGGGTGCTTCTAACTAGAGAATTGTAGAGAGTAATATAGGAGGATGGTGATTTGAATGATTGACACGTACGGAATATGAAACCCATTAGACGAAAGGATCTAGAGGTGATGTAATTTATGTGTGCAGAAAAAAGGAGCTTGCGATCAAATATTACTACCAAATCTTTGATCTCTCCCACCATAGGGATAGATGTATTGTGAATTTGGTAGTCAAAGCTAATAATATCGTGTTTACGATGAAAAGAGATACATTGGCATTTGCGAACATTTATTTCAATGCAATTATCGCGACACCATTTCTCCATTTGCAGTAAGTCTTTTTGTAGGGAGACACAGTCAGTAACGTTATTGATAATTCTGAAAATCTTCGCATCGTCCGCAAATATTAAGCAGCTGGATGAAATTAAGGATGGTAGGTCATTTATGTAGATTAAAAATATCAGGGGTCCAAGTATTGTACCCTGGGGGATTCACCTGATATTTGTTTGAAAGGAGAAGATTGTTGACCGTTAAAGACAACGATACTAGCGAAAGAGTGTTCGAGTGAAAACCGATCTGAGCCATTTTCAAGACATAGTTTGTGATTAATTTTATCAAAAGCCTTGCTAAAATCAGTGTGAATGAAATCAATCTGTTTGTTAACATCAAGGGATGAGGCTATAAAGTCAGTAAAGAGGGCCAGGTTGGTTACTGTAGAACGTCCTGGTAAGAAACCATGGTGCTGCTCTGATATGAAAGGTTTCATCTGTGGTAGCAGCTGATTATAGAGGACCTTTTGAAATATAAGCGCAAGTGCGTTGGAGATTGATATAGGACGATAGTTAATAACTAGTTTTCGATTACGGGATTTAAATGTAGGAAAAACATAACATTTTTTCAACATTTCTAGATATGTATTCCTATTAATAGCAAGTTCAAATAGTTTGCTAAGTGGACCGGCAAGGCTGGATGCCCATTTTTTGTACACAATACTAAGAATACCATCAGGTTCAGGATTTTTATCGCACTCAAGTGAGTTTAAGATACTTAAGACAGATTCAGATGAGATAGCTGTTAATTTAATATTAGAATAGTGAGAATTCCGAAGAGGAGTGAAAGTGTCGGATTGTGTGGTAGAAAAAACGGAAGTGAAATGATTGGAAAACATATCACATATACGCAAAGGTTTCATCATTAAACGCTAGTTCTTTCAGTTGTCAATTTGTTGGATACCTTATTAGCCGCAATATACGATCCTTAACCAATTGGGAGGAATATTTAACAATCATAGGGTTAGAGCTATTGTTAGATCTACCTTTTCTACGATAAGCTTTAAGTACATTACTATCATCACTAGGTAAGTTAAATAATAAATGTATCCTATGTACAATAGCAAGGGGATTATCGTCAGGGTGCTGGGGAATGTTCTTTATCTCCAGAAGGTTAGTCAAAGATCGTTCTTCGAGTACTTGTAGGCGTTCCCCCATAGATGAGATGCCCTTATTGAGTTTAATCTTTTCTAATTCAAGGCTCTTTATTTTATTTTTATGGTCCTCAACAACATTGACTAGCTTCTTAATTTCATCAAATTCACATAAAAGAGAATTGACTGAGTTGTTGAAATCTATTTGTTTCGATATAATGTTTTCAATTTCCATAGACATTCGACGAACCACCGTCATGATACTGGAATCATCACCTTCATCACTCTCAGATCCCACAACATCAGATGATTTGCTTTTACTACAGGTAGTACATCGGAAGGCAACAGGCCCACTTTTGATGCTTAGCTTAACTTCATTAGATAATTTGCAACAAGTAGCATGAAAGTGATTTTGGCAGTCAACGCACTTATAACCAGATTTTTCTTTGTTTAGATATAGAGAGCATAGCATACATTTAGGCGCCATATTTATAGTGTTTTTGGAGCTATTTCCAGTTTTCTCCAAATTGATTCGGATTTTAACTAAATGTGAAATTATGTCTTAGCAAGTGACTTTTTATGGATATGAAATATGATGTCTTGCGCTAGTGACATTTTGTGGATTAATGCGCCTTAGATAAGAAAACGATGATGTCTTAGGTTAGATTCAATATAAGCGCTAATTGTAGGTTATATAAATGATGTTTTAATTGTTATTATCTCCTTAGTAAGCCAAAAAAGCTAAATGCGACGCCAAAAATGGTTAGTTGAATGGAGTTAAAATACCTGATTTTCTTGAAACAGCTTATCTCATATGGCATTAGTACTACTACGCGTCGTGAAGTTATCCTGATGAATGAAAGGTTCGATACCAAGATGAATTCAATTTTAGACAACGGATCCTTTTGAATAACTTCCATGAAGAGTTAGTCCAATTGGTCACTGAATGACTCCATTTATGACGAAACAGTATCCAATAAAAAGAAACAAATGCAAATTTGCAGGATAGATTCCGTGAAAAGTGAGTCTCTACTTTATTGTAGCCCAGTCCACACTACCTTCCCTCCATTTTTTTCCTTGTTCAATAGCTTCTATATATATTCCACCATTTCAAGGTTTCGTATCAGGCAGGTTTCAATAAAGGCTTTTTTAAGAGCTTGTATGATTGCCGTCAACGGCAAGGTTATAAAGATGATTGAGGAAGAATTAGCACGTTAGAAAACTGGTGTATATCTCTGATTGTTCATTAACTTTTGGCTGTTATCATTGGTGTCATTGTCCTACTTTTGCCTTCCTTATTGTTCGCAAATTTAATTTAAAAAACAAAAACACAGCGTACATAATAATTTGTCTTTACTGTCTTTATTTTTACCGTCCTTTTCTCAATGACAATTTCTTGTTTTTGGCGTGCTTTGTTCTTACTTGGAATACGTCCAGAACAAGGTGAAATTATACTTACTCACACTTATTCAGCCGATATAACCGTTTCAGCTTCAATTTTTCTATCCCCCAAGATAGAAAATCAGCCACAGTGACAAGTATTTATAATTGAAAAAATAAAAGTAACAGATTCAAAAAGTATTAAGACACCCTTTTACAATTGTGCCAAAAACCAATGAAATCGGTAAATTTGGTCCCAACGGCGCAAACAATAACTCTGTTGGGATTAGAACTGAAAGTATCCGGATAATTAACTGTCCGGATTATCCCAAATAATTAGAATCCGATTCCTCAAATCCGGGTATCCCAACTAGAGCTGAAAATTGGATCCGGATTTGCTAATATCCGGATATCCGGATACCCGGATCTGCGAACTATACGATTCCTGAGATCCGGATCCAAATTATCCAGATCCGAACTAAGCAAAAAAGCTTCAAAATTGTGTTGTTTCATTGAGAAAATGAGAATATCATGAAATTTATATGTTCCCAATGAAACAATGCAATCTGAGGGAAATTTTGACCTTTTTTTGCTTAGTCTGGATCCGGATCCGGATAGTTAGGATCCGAATACTAGGATCCGGATTATCCGGATACCCGGATTTGAGGAATCGGATCCTAATTATCTCGGATAATCCGGATAGTAAATTATCCGGATACTTTCAGCTCTAATCCCAACTATCCGGATCCAGACTAAGCACAGAAAGGTAAAAATTTTCTCTCGATTGCATTGTTTCATTGGCAAAATATAAATTTCAAGATATTTTCATTTTCTCATTGGAACAGCACAATATTGAAGCTTTTCTGCTTAGGCTGAATCCGGATCCGGCTAATATGGATCCGGATCCGGATAGTTCGGATCTGGATCCGGAGAGTTTGGGTCTGGATCCGAATAGTTCGGGTCTGGATCCCGATAGTTCGGGTCTGGATCCGGATAGTTCGCAGATCCGGGTATCTGGATATCCTGATATTAGCAAATCCGGATCCAATTTTCAGCTCTAGTTGGGATCTCTGCTCCGCTTCTAAATTTAAATTCAAAATTTCCCAATATTACAACACACGCTCTAATAAATCATAATTAGCTTAATAATAAAGTATAAGTAACTGAGATATCAGTAGCTTTGAACCTCCTTCACCCTTCATCATTCCTTTTAACCAAGATAAATCGAATCTTTTAAACAACAATTAAAAGGTAAAGTCTTGAGTGATAGAAAGAAATGTGAAAATAATGTTCACACAAAAGCAAAGTTAATCGAATTTTAATGAACTTCTTTCACAAGATGGATGGGCTGAGGGCTCAAGGCTGAACGAAAGACCTCATTATGAGTTTTACCCCTCCGTGTGATGAATATTTTCCATCGTATCGGAATTGATGGCATAAACTGCGTGCCCATCCCCAAAACTTTCTCCGAAGTCATATCCACTTATCTCGCACTTCCGTAAAACTTCGACATTTTAGAAAACGGGTCATGTGTGGGCCTCATATCGATTTCAATTTTTTCTATCAATTTTCCATTTTAGAAAAGTTGTATATGCTCACGTTTCATTTCATCCTTAAGCCACTGAGTTGTACAGCAGAAATTCCTACAACAAAGTTTTTAATAAACGAGAGGCACCCATAACACCACAGGCCTCCTTATGTATGAGAGTATATCTGAAAATATAGAAAAGGGTTTTGGGTTGCCGGATGGGGGGACTTAACAAGGTGGCATCATCCAATCCAGCCCAGAAGAAGAGCATCACGATCAGGACAGAACAGTTTTGTGCTATGAATAAAAAATTTCCAAAGATTGAAAATATAAAATAAAACTGAAAGTTTTGAATTCGAAGATAAATACCTTCTTGGGCTTGGAGATCCCTCCTCCTGCTTTTAATATTCGGGGAAACTTTATAAAAAAAAATCTGTGGAAGAAAAATGGACAGGCACAGGAGCAGCAAAGTAGTGGCGGAAAGTTAGGCATTGTACAGATTGTTTGGCAGTTTATATTTTTTCAGATTCTTTGTTAGGTACATAGGTTGCTTGTGGAGAGGGGCGAAGGGAATGATACTAAGCCTATCTACCTAAACCATTCCATCTACAAATTGTTTTCTTGTTCTTTTCTCTACGCTGATAATATTTTCCGCCGCCTCCGGAGTACACTTTTGTGATTAATGAAAAGTCAAATAAAAGAACAAAAAAAGCATTTTTTTTGTATTTATTTCAACAGGAGAATGGCGTAAGCAAAATCATTAGTCATTTTCAGGCTGTATGAAACGATTTTTCACATTTTTTTTTCACGTTTCCTAATTTTCCGCAGGGTTTGCTTTTTTAATCAATTCTAATTGAAATTTTTAATGGAAATTTTTACTTGAATTATAAATTTATTTTTATAATTTTAGTGTTGATAAAAAAATTGCAATGAATTCTCCAGTGACGTAGTTGGGCGGGGGGGGGGGGGGGGGGGGGTCGCAAAGAACGAGGCACATATTTTGTGGAGGTATATTTTTTTATATTATATTTCGGTCTAAATTATACAAAAATAAAATAATATGTAATAATAAAATAAAGAAAATCAAATAATTTAATCAGGAAAAACAACGTGCGCCGTAAATTTGGAATTGGTGTTGGCCACATAAAGATACGTCGGTTGGTGGTAAAAATGAGAGCTACTAAAGAAAGTACTTTTGAAAATTTCAAGCGGGTTGACAGATAATGTCGAATGTATGCTTGTTGTATAGGAAGTGTTAGATAACCACAAACCAATTTATAATAATCTCAAATGTCAACGCGTTCAATCTGGCTGCATATTTTTTCCAACTCGTCGAACGCCTAGCCCTTCGTTGAAAATTACAATTTAACTCTACCTTAAAGGGCAGCTTGTTTCAAGAGATTTATTGCAATGTTGAAAGTAGACGAAATACCCTTGTGTAGAAACGATATAGTGATTGCGAAAATGTTTTCTTGTTATAATGTCAGATGGCCCAATTTGTACCATTTTGAACAGTTTCGCTCACACTCAATCGCTAAAACTGCTTCAACTGAAACAGAAATCTATATGTGTGTGTTCGGAGTCCGTTCTCTAAAATGTTCTATATTGATGCTTATGGAAAAGTGCCAAACATTGACTTTATATATGCCAGAGAGCCTAGACTACTATCCATACAGGAAAATAGTCATCTAGTAATTTAAAGCTTGGTTCCTTACCTTACCAAAGGCTACACTTACTATATACCTTACTTAACAAAATAATTACAATACTTTTGATTACAAAGTAACCTTACCATTTTACGCTCAATACATCTCAGCTGAGTGATAATTGCATGTGTGTATGTGCAGCCGGAGTCTGAACCTATGTAGGCACGTAACCCCCGGAATATAATACAAGCCATGAAGTCGCCGAAGGCACCGACACATTAAAAGGCCTTAACGTGCCGGGTACAGCATGCAGTAAGTGCTCACTCCCACTGCTTTTTGTATACTCGTGATGGAGGAAAAAGTAAAATTTCATTTTAAACAGGTCCTAAAGCCCAAAACTGTCGCTCCCACAGAAAAATGAAGTTAAAGCAAATTGCAGAAAAATATATCTTCTTTCTAATAGTTTAAAAAATAAATAGCATGTAGAACAAATTTATGGAAATTATAGCGTTTGAACAAAATACAAGCAACTTTTATATGAAAAACTCCTGCAGTAAGACAAGGCAAGAAGACTGTGGATGTCGCCTGCTCTCTTTTTTCGACTTTGTTCATGGCTTGTATATTCCGGGGGTTATGGTAGGCAGCTGCTACATTCGATATCATCAGCCCACGGCATCCCACGACGGCACAGCGACATTACAATGATTGCTGAGCAGTTTTGTTTGAGAAATCGTAGTCATTTGATTAAGATAAATTTTTTTAAATAATTTTGTTAGGAAAGGTATGAAAGTTTTATTACGATTTGGAAGATAAGAAAGCAAGCTTAAGATTATCAGAACACCATTTTTAGTTTCGGGCGGAGGAGCTATTCAAATCAAACTTTTTGTCAGTTTTACATAAGAACACTGCAAATATTTTAGAATGTAAGGACTCCGAAGGGCCTCGCATGTGGTAGGGAGGGAGTCTGTTTCATGGCTTGTGAAGTATTTCCGAGGGTTTTGGCATAGCCAAACTAAAAACATACAAAGGCTAGGAAGTAGACAACGCAACGCCTCGATAGAATGTAAAATCCCCGATGGCTGCACCTGAAGTAGTGAAGGCTGCAATTTTTTCTTAAGAATTTACTGGAAATATTTTCCTTAGAATTGTTATGCATTATTGGAGCCGACAACGGTTGCTTGGGCTACTAACAATTTTTATGAGCATAGACTCGTAAATGAGCAAATAGCAATCATTTCTTCTTAGAAAAATTCAGCAAATGTTTCGGGACAATTTTTATTCAGTGTGATGGTATACTGCAGGTGTTTTCAGAACAATCATACAATGTGTGCTGTTGTCCGCCTGCAATGCATAACAATTCTAAGGAAAAAAATTCCAGTAAATTTCTAAGAAAAAATTGCGGCCTTCCCTACATCAGGATCAGGTCTAGCCAGACATCGCTGATTATATTGGAGCGAGGAATTGCTGGCTTATCCTTTCGACTGCCCTGCACTGCAGTAGTAGCCCCTCTACAACACAACAAGGTACTAAGTCAAATTGCGTTTCGCAATCACTATATAGTTCTATACACTAGGGTAATAATACAAGCTACTACATTTCTGGTTGCAATTTAAAATTAGATAGTTTTCCGTAATTTTTAATAACTTTTATTATTTATAACTTTAGAAAACTCGTTTTTACTCTAAGCAGGAAAGGCTGAACTACAATACGTATAAGTAAGTAAATTTACTTACGTAAAGCGAACGCGCTGTTTAATTTAACAATCTTTCACTAATTAACTGTAACTCGTCGGAGGGGAATTTTCGTTAAGCTTAAATGCCAAATTGCAATCAGAAAAGGTACGGTAAGAATCGCTTCGCTCATTCCGTAAGAAAGCGATGTGTCAAACAATTAAATTAATACTAAATGATTAAAAGTGTAATGTAAAAATTTAAATGGAATAAAAATGGTACTGCGAATTAACAGAAAGCATAAATCTTCGATTAAATCAACTTCCATTAGTTCATTTTTTCACTTTTAGCACTTTTTAAAATTGAACACATAAATGTCATTACGGAACTGCGAATTAATAGATGGACAAATTTTCAATTAAATCAACTTTACTTGTTATTATCATTACAGAATGTGATATCTATTTAGACTAAAAATATAAATTTTTCGTAAGTAAACCTCAGTTTCGTTCAATTTCTTAAAGTTCTATACGTCTATTTTAGTTCAGCCTAAATATCGGTGTAAAGACGTGCATAAACAAACATCAGTTGGTAATACTTTCTTTAGCGCCATTGTTGTTATTTTGCTAGCAGCGCACAGTTCTTCGACATCATACCTGCGGCTGCCCGAAATACAAATAAGGGTCGGTAAACAAATGACTAATTTATACCTGTACCTTAAATCTATATAAACTGAACCTCCGTAATCCGTTATTACTTTTTCCTAACTACACGAGAACCTTTAAGAGGTGACTAAAGATAAGTATATGTTGGTACAGTCGAAATGCATCATGATCAGTTGCAATTTTACGCTTGTAAAAAAGTTTAATATTGGCTGCGCTTTTTGAAACATTTATTTAAATATAATGGACAGTTTGCATGAAGGTATGTTTTTTATAGCGTTGTTGTATTATTTTTAGATTTTATATGAGCTTAACTTGAACCATAGGCTTTTTAAAAATTGTTTTAGTTTGGCTAGCTTTGACAAAGCTTTTAAAAATTTTACAGTTGCGCACTCAAACATTTTTTTTATATATTATGAGATTTTAGTATAAAATATAGGCATAGTAAATAATGACTAAATTTAGGCTCGGAACATAATTAAAACAAAAAAGAATTTTAGGTACAGGTCACACGGTGACCAATGCGAGTTGTTTTCGCTTATGGCGAGAAAGCCTTCAAGGGAACAAAATTAGTTCCGTCAGAGATTATTTACCTCGTTTCTTCAATTTATACAATTAATCTAATGAAGACAAGTAAATTGTTAATGACAAGATTGCCAGTCTCTTTGAAGAGGCTATCAGAAGACGAGGCGCAACCTGGAGTTAGTAGCATAAGAAAAAACCATTTCTAAATGTAAAACACGAATGCTGGAAATTGTAAGATTTGTTTGATATTTGTCAGTATTTCAACTTCGTCTGGCGTATTTATTTTCGAATTGCTCCTCTCAAGGACAATAAAGGTAACGATTTAATGCTACCTAAATTGGAGTTGACAGCTGCTCTTATTGGTGCTCGATTGAAGCGTTTCATTACAGATCATATCAATGAAAGTTTTGAGTCAGTTTATTTGTGGTCAGACTCGTTTATTGTCCTAAATTGGATATTCAACGATCATCGAAAATATATGCCATACGTAGCATCTATCTCTGAATGGCGGCACTGTCCAGGAGACTGTAATCTAGCTGATATGCTAGCAAGAGGTATATCTAGAAAGAAGCTTCTCAGTTCAACGACTTGGAATAACGGGCCGTCATGGCTTTATGAGCATACAGATAATTGGCCTGTATTAGAAACTTTTCCAAATAATTCTTGTTTCTCTATTTGCTTGCAGATGACTATTGAAGATAACGATAACATTTCAGTTTCACCTATCCTAACTATCGAGAATTACAGTAGGTACCGACGGCTTTTACGTGTGACGGCATATATTTTTCGATTCATAGATTCGCTCCGACGATGTCGCAGTGAACATACATATCTCGACGCAAGAGAACTCTCCAGAGCTGAACGGTATTGGATTAAGGATGCTTAATTTCGCGAATTCAACAAGGAAATCATATCACTAAGAAATTCTAAACCAATATGAAATTCCTCAAAGATATTATTACTTGATCCAGAGCTAAATGATAATGGTATTTTACGATTTAAGAGCCGTTTACGCTTATCCGAGTTTAACTACGATGAAACAAACCCCATCCGTCTAACGAAGTCTTCACCTTTAACGATTCTTATTATATTAGATATCCACGACCGAACCCTACATGGAGGGGTTAATGCAATACGCAATCGTATAAGGGAGAGATTCTGCTAAGGTTGACTTCTTCAACACCTCAAAAAAGGTCCTTTTTGGTACGCGCATACAGATGTTTCCCAAAACGGTAATTAACCTAAACGCAAAGTGAAATTAAATTTCAAAGATCATCCAAAAGCATCTTCTGCAAAAAATATCAATCTCGCAACGCTTATAAGATATTTTCAAAATTCCTGTGAAAGAATCTAATATCAGTCAGCAAAAAACTTGTGGAATTTTTCATACAGCAAATATTTGAGGAATCTTTTCCTATTACACATAAAAATCAGCGCAAAGATATTCCATCCCTGGTATATGTAGAGTGATGCAAAATATTTTCAAATTACCCTACATCCTTTTGGGTGATGATGTTTGTGGTTGCGGTTGGTGGTAGTAACGGTATCATCCTAATCTCTAATATCAGAGAGAAAATGATATACAAATATTACACCGCCTCACATTGGGATCATCTTTTCTGGATAGTGGTTCAACAACAGCATAAAAGTATCTCATCACCTCTATATCCTCCGAAACGAAAAGTTTGTTTAAAGTTTTCTGCTGCTATTTTCCATCTTTTTTGCAATGCATCAGAAAAAATGATAAAGATGTACATATACAACTCTATAGCAGCAGCATTATAGAAGCATTGTTAAGGAAGGATGTGTGTATGTACATCTGTACTATAAACATAGTAAAAGTTCACTAGAGTCAAGAAAATGAAAAAGAAAAGAAGTGAACACAAAAATGTCTCAAATCATTAAGGAATGTCATGCAAGTAACAAGAATTCCAATATCCGGCACAAACACCAACAAGGTATATATGTAGACACGAAGTTGGAAAGAAAAAATGCGGTCCGACATTTTTGGAATGGGATTTGTTGCTATATAGATAGAAACTCGTCTGGGTTACGTGAAGTGAAGAATGTGATTTTCTTCTCACCCAACCTGGAAATAATGTTTACCCATCTATTTATACCTATCTCCCGTATCTACATACCTATACCTACCAACACCTACCTAAGATATTTTACTATGTCCTTTGTGCAAAAATATTGTTGGAGAAATTGCCATGAAAATTTATGTTAAATTTACACGATGCGACGCGACGGTATAAAGTTGTTTAGTATACTTTACACCACACAGGTGAAAAGGGGAGGGAATATTTTAATATTTGTAACCTTAATATTTACTTGATACTTTTATCTTTTGTATTTTTACTGTCCCATAAGAAGTTTAAGTGTGGCACTAACTTATATGCATATGCAGATGGAAAGATTATGAAATAGAAACTAAAAGTTATTACAATTACGATTTTACTCTCTAACACTGTCTCTAATTAGTAGTTGAGGAGTAAATGAATTTCTTCATCTGCATCCATTTATTTTCAAAATTTGATAAGAACCTGTACACATAACCTACTTAAGTAATTAATGCAATAAGAACTTATCATTTATTTGAGTATTTTGGCCAAGACGGGAGAAGATGGGTCTTAACTTAAACCGATTTTACATAAAGCTATAAGAGAATTTAACAATGTTAACGGGGTGAATGTTATTTAATTTAAAAACTTTGTTTTCACTGTGGGATATAAAACTGTAAAGCTGATTTTTTATTGAACTTGAGTATACAGCAATTTCCCTACAAAATTTTATGAATTTTTCAAAAATCGAAATCTGAACTTGTGGTGTACTATATATATCTGTTTGAAAAAGAGACAGTCTGTCGTAAGGTTGCCATAAAGAAATTATTATTATTAAGTTCTTTTAGACCATATGAAAATACTCAATCATTTAAGAGATATTCGAGCTTTACTGTTAATTGCATTCTTCAAATTAGACTTTCACTGAAGCTGTTGTAACTTTTGAAGTATATATTCGATTGGATTTTTTTATTTAATTTTCAATACGTATTTATTTAGCCTTCAAATTAAAATAAATACTTAGTGGGTTATGTTAATGCACAGAGAATTAACAGCCTTCAAAGTCAGAAATCTTGATTTGGAATCACGAAATTTCAAGTGTTCACTCAAAGTCATCGAACTAGCTATTTGGCCAATCCAGAAACAGTTTCGTAAATCAAGTACAACGAGTGCTCAGATTCTTCAAACGCTACCGATGCTTCACACGTACATCCGATTTGATGATAGATCCGATTATTGGGGTGAAAACGCTAATAGCAGGTTCTGGTTCAAGAAAGGGTGAACTGGGGATTGATTGAACCTATGGATAAGGTCTGGGAATCTCTGACCTGGCGTTCCAGAATACAAAGGCTTGACGACAGGAGTTATTTCCTATGAAGTCAGATCCGTTGCTCGATTTGATATCCCTTACAGAAAATTTATTTCAAACTCTAAATATGATTTGGAAGTCCATTGGGAAAAAAATAGAATTTCATAATTTTTTTGAAAACATTTTTGGAACATTTGCTCCTCTGCCCTGTGTGGACGCATAGTTAATAATGTCGCTGACTATGATAACAATACTTTGATAACTGGCTTCTACAGCGAACTTAAGCAGAATGACTTATAAACTAATTATACAAATATTATTCCTCATAATTTCCATGTACTCCAGGTAACAACTGCAGAAACACTGTGATATTAACCCTTTCGTTGCTATAGACGTACATATACACCCAGTAAATGGTACATTGGTGCGCTGCGCTTTGGACGTATGAACACGTTCGCCGATTTGGGAACAGCGAGCGTTATGGACGTATACAGGATCTTTCCTCCATGATGGTGCATAGAGCGGGAGGTGGTAGTTCTCACCTAGAAAAACAAAAAATTGTATGGCAGGGGGGGGGGGCATACCATCCGTTTCAGAGTTACAGGGTGATTAAGAAATTAAGCTAGGTTTTTACAAAACACCCTGTATCTTTAAAATCACTTTCCAACGACTGCTCAACCAGCCCCGTACTCCTCTCCCCTCAGGAGTTATTGTGGTCTAAACTAAAACTTTCGGATTTTGTTATCTTTTTTTATAATTTGACCTTTCTTTTTTTGCAAAAGGTCATTAACAAACCTTTTTTTATAAAAACTATAAACTGTAGACTCTTCTCTTTAATTGGACGTCTTACTTATGTGCTATCTGAATGCGTTAAAGAATTATTAGCTCACAACCTATACAGGTCATACCGAAATTAGCCGATATTTTTTTTAAATGCCGCGTTTGCAGTCACCAAGGGAACAAATTATCTTTGAACATAGTTTGTAGAAAAGTTTTGAGAATAGGTTATGAGCTAATTGCTCTCTATCGGCTGGAGATACCACTTAGGGTGTAAGGTTAAATTAAAGAGGAAAGTCTACGGTTTACAATTTTTATTAAAAAAAAGTTATGTTAATGAGCTTTTTGCAAAAAAAATAGAGGTCAAAATAAAATAAAATGTAAGAAAAACCGAAATTTTTATTTTAGACCCTAATAACTCCTGGAGGAGAAGATTGCGAGGTTGTTTGAGCAGTCGTTGGAAAGGCCATGAAGTTCTGAATACAATCATCTTTATACCGTGACCGTAAGAACTGTAGTTTTTAAGATACGGGATATTTTGTGAAAACCTAGCATAATTTCTTAATCATCCTGTAACTTCGAAACGGTTCATATGCCCCCCCCCATGCCATACATTTTTTTTGTTTTTCTAGGTGAGTACTATCACCTCCTGCTCTATGGACCACCATGGAGGAAACATCCTGTATACACGTCGGTATGTCGTGGAGTTTTGTATCTGTTGAATGTGAACTGATAACGTACGATTTGGATGAAACTTTCATTTTGTATGGAATACCCACTGACATAGCTCAACTTTCTATTTAACATGGGCACATTTGCTTGTGTCAAAAAGAGCTCTTACGTCGGTTCCAACATTGAAAAAATCAGTGGCGGGAAGTTGAAAAAGTGAGCACGCAGCTCGAAAAGTAATTTCAATAAAACCTTTGGAATTTCTTCTGCGTATGTAATGAATAGCTGTGTTCTTTTGTACACCTTATTCTAGAACTCCCATATACTGGAGATAACAAACTGCTCTGTCGATTGAAGTGAACTATTTGTACTGTACGCTTCATTTATAAATCTTCTATGATAATATATGAGACGTTCTTTTGTGTATCTTTTGTTCTGCCCTGTTCTGCGGACACAAAAGAACACACCTAATATATTTCTTTTGTAAAACAGCTTTTATCAGTGATAACCTTAAATAATGAATTTAAAAACATTTATTTCGACGAATCCACTTCTTTATTTATTTTTAGAATTCTCTCTCTCAGTTGGTACTTGGTGCTTAGACCAAAAGAGTTAACAATATAAAAGTGAGCCCACTTTCTATGAACGTGGTTAGTCCATATTATACAAGTCACTGCCAATTGGGGCGAAAAGCCAGCGCTTCTCTAGCCATCATTTGGCAGCTCTTTAGAAGCATACTCACCGATCTGTCCAGAAAAATAAGCAAAGCCGCAAGTAAGTAACTCAAGTGGTTCTAGAACAATCGCTTGAAGCTCTATAGAACATTATTTGATGCGCTCTAGCAGAACAACAAGCAACAAGGGCTGATTTCATCTAATTTTCCACGAATTTAAATTGTGAATTTTTCCACTATTGTGCGTGGAAAATGCATTTCTTATTTTGAGTGTAAAGTTCAGCGTGGAGTGAAGCAGTAGCTTTCCAAAAAGTTGCTACTCTTTCTTTTACTAAGATCTACAATACTTTCAGTACGGGAGAATTTTGACTTTTCATATGTGTACATATGTATATCGTATATTTAATCAACTATAAAATTTAATACTACAAATAATCACAAGCAAGCGCAAGCGCTTCAATGCAGCTTTCAGGAAGCACTCTTGAAAGGTTTAAGAGATGAAGGAAGAAACACTGTGATGACTATTCCAAAAGCTCATTAAAGTTTTCGAAAAGACCCAATCAAAAAATTTCTCCGGCCATCATTTAGAGACCTCCTAGAGCGCTTGTTAGCAGCAGCATTGAAGCGCGAGCCTCTGTGGATATGCCTATGTTAAAAAGCAATGAACTGGGATAGGGAAAAGAAGCGCTACGAGCTTCCAGGGAAGTGGTTCAGGAGCGCTCTTTTTCCCGGTGGAAATACCAAAATAGCTCAAACGTATCCCTCCCACACACACACACACTAAAGTGGTAAGCCTAATCCTTTATATTTTTCATAAAAAAATATGGGAGTACCAAACGAAAGAACTTTTTGTTAATAATAGTATGTTTTTCAAAATTTAGTATATTTTCTATTGAGGATTTCTAGCACTTGTTTTGTACTTTTATTTTGAAGCTAGAAGCCATATCTATATATGTACAACAAATTTGGATGGTGTTGGCTTTGTTTTTGCAATATAAATTTTTAAATTCACCATATACCTAAATATGCACTAAATATACACTATAGGCACTGCACTGACGGGAATGTATTTTTTTTCTGCGTGAATTAAGGATCGCTATACTCTCCTTTTTTGAAAATAGGCTAATTTCCAAGAAGTTGGAGGTTGTCAGTCGAATAATTTTGTTCATATTATCGACAGGCCCCCCTTAATAATTTTCTTCTATGATCTTTCGGTACTATAGACATGTATACACGTCCAGTAAGTGACCCACTGGTGCACTATGGACGCATAAACACGTTCGTCGAATTGGAAACTGCGTTCGCTATGGTCGTACACTGTAAAACATTTGCCACATTTGTTGCCACAAAGCTTAAGAGTAGTCAGTACTCAGGAAAAGTTTCAATTTAGATACCAGCGAGCCTGTAGGTAATAAAATATACTATACGTAGGTTTCTGTCCTGAAAGTGAGAAAATTCATATAAAATTAGCCTAGACCTTGACCACGGAGAGCATTAGGGTCATCTACCGCAAAAGACAGAAACCCAACATCCGACAAAACCATACAATTTCAGACGAAAAAAGAATATTTGCAGTTCAAATAAATTGAAAATTTTTAACGGGAATTAGCTCTCCTAAATTTTTTTTGCCCATAATTGTTTAATATAATATTTTGCTTTATATTGCAACAACTTTCAACGAAATATTGCAATTTCTCATCGGTGAAATATCGGGAGAAAAAACAGGTAATTAGAGTCAAATAATTATAAAAAGCGTTACTAAAAATGAAGAAAACTCGACGTTTTTTTGCTAGATTTAGGCTTTATCTTACTAAAATAGTCACAATTTAACAAATGAGAATACGTACTCACAGGAATTTGATTTAAAAGACTTCATTTTTTACCATTTTTTACAAGTTTCCGAGCTAATATCTCCATTCCAATACACTTTTTTTTTATTTTTGCTGACGTTATTTAGTGGACTTCTTCATTACCTTTAATTATAAGATATAAATCATTACTCTGCTACAAATAATTTGCCAGAAATTCGCATTAAAAATGTATGAAATTTGCTAATCTTGGTACTGACTACTCTTAAGACATATTTAACGAAAATTTAGATGAAGCAGTATCTACATCTCGCTTATCGTTGCCAAAGAGAAAGTGTAATGCATGTGATTCAATTGTAACCACATCGATAAGTGAAACAGGTATACATTCATTTCAATTTTAATCTATGATTAAAAGGAAAATATTAACACTTTCTGTGCAAATATTCGGGCAAAATAGTATTGTCCTATCCATTCAGTAGATATCTCCAGAATCATTTCTGCATAAATTGATTATACCATAATAAATAATTGCCTCTAAATTTCTTTAAGTTAAAGTTTTCAACTTTGAAATAACAAGCAAAAGATAAGCAAAAACATATCTTATAACATGTCAGGATGATACATAAGTGCAAAAACAAACTGAATTAAAATGCAATTTAAAAGACGAATTATCACACACCCTAAGCCATTTCTAAATGTTTATGCCGCACTCATGGACTAATAACTTTATATTTTCAGGACCGTTCATGATTTTTGAAGTTTACGACGTGGAATATTCACAGAGGATATCTTTATCAAAAATATCCAAAAATTCACTGTAACTACCGATTTAGCGGATTATGAACTAGTCGGAGTAATAAATTTCATACTGCCAAAATCTGCGAGACGATCAAAACAAACAACGAGCGTTGACCATGAAGTAGGACACTACGTGGCCATATGCGTACGAAAAGGGGACGTATTCATTGAATATAATAGTATGAACGCAAAAAAAGAAATCCGAAGAAATAATTCATATTCGGTCCGACCAGCATTCAAAAAAATAATTGCTTTTGAGTTTAAATATCAACCCACCCTAAGCCAGTAAAAAAATCTAATCTTGGCGCCTCCTATGCTCCTTATTTCATAATATATGTAATTTACACACATTTTTAAATGGTAAAAAGTCCCAACAGGAAAAAGAGACTCCCTGGAGTAATTTTGGTTCCCTGCCTTTGGAAATTTAAAATGAACACTCAGTTTTTACGAAATAAAAATCTTTTTTACACTCTACACGTAAAATTGTGCAATTCGTTCCATTTTTAAACATTTTTCCACAATAAAACATCTTTACTTTTCTATTTAAAAAAAATACATCTTGCTGTTTATCTTTAACGCCAAAAAAAGAATGACTATGTTTTACAAATTTCATATGGACAATGCAAGAACAAAGGAAATAATTAAAGGTTGTTTGCTTCTTTTTGTGCTGACGCCACATATCTACAGGAAAAATCGAGACCTCGCTAAATGAGGAATAAGGGAGGTTAGAGATCCCAAGTTATTAACGTGAAACTTTGCGCTATTGTGACATTTTTAGCCACGATCTTTACCCTCCCCTATTCCTCCTTTAGCGAAGTCTCGTTTTTTCCTGTAGGGATGTATTAATTCAAAAAATTCAAAAAGAACGTAATTGATAGAATAATAATAAGGTTTTATTATATATGTATATTTATTTTTAAATTAATTTGTTTTAAATGCGATGATTGTGTGTTCTGCCCAATGAGAACACTCAAGAAAAATATTAATAAGGATGTGGACTGTAAATAAGAACGCCGGGGAATATTTTAAAGTCAGTGGTTTATTGGACACACACGTAAAACTTATGTACAAGATTACAACTAGAACTAACTTAACAGAATTCAATTTCACTTATATAACGACACTTAAGAACTAAACTTCAATTATGTAAATTGATTTTGATAAAGTCGCTTACTCACTAGTTTCACTTATGTTTCTAATTTTAATTTCAACTATGGAATCGACTTTATGGCGTTGGTAATTAAATAGTTAGTGTTTATTTTGTTCTAGTCGCTCCTCCGAACAAGATACTTTACTTCAGTCGAGACCCAAAGCAAAGCTGTAATTTGATTAGTAGAATTCTTATTCTAGTTATTCCCCGGAACAAGATACTTCGCACAGTCGAGACCCAAAGCAAAGGTATAATTTGATTAGTAGAATTCTTGTTCTAGTCGTTATCCGAAACAAGATACTTTACTTCAGTCGAGACCCCAAAGCAAAGTTGTATTAGTAGTGTTTTTCTAGTCGGTACCCGGAACAAATATCTTTATCTCAGTCGAGATCCAAGATAAAGGTTTGAGTTAGTAAAATCTATTCCTGTCGAGACTCAGAATAAATGCCTTTATCTCAGTCGCTACCCAAGATAAGCTTAATTTGTTAATAATTCTATTTTATTACCACTAGCCAAGTCGGTTTCCAAACGATGCGCAATCTATGAAAGCTGGATACGAAAAAGAGAAAGATTTAAGTTGGCCTGCAACTTCTATTGCCTCTGAATTGCGCACGGCTACAACAAATTGTTTTACATTGCGCATAGCAACCAAGGTACATTGACCTTAGCAGCTGTGCGTAGGTAGCAACAGAAAAGTAAGTTGACCTTCGCAGCTGTGCGTAGGTCAGAAGAGTGCACTGACCCTAGCAGCTGTGCAAAGCAACTGGAATTTTGAGAATTTTTTATTGCCGTTCCTAATTTTGCCTGGCTAAAGTTATTAGGATTATAATTATACAATAAGTTACCTATTAAAATATTGCTAATTTGCTACCTTAAAGATAGTTTTAAATGTACAGATGACTTAATCTAATTCCATTTGATTTGCGTACTGTTATCGAAGACAAGATACTTTCCTCTCATTGGATTGTGTCCGGGATTAGTTTATGTGGAATGTAGCCATTATGTGTTGATTGTTATCTCCACTAAAAACTGCCTTATCGATGTGCTTGTAGACATCGTTTCGTTCCCAACCTATTTTCAATAATTAGAAATACCTACTTGGAATTAGAATCTTTTAAGCTATGTTACTTTCAGGTGGCTATTTAATGTTGGTTTGAACAATGTGCTTGTTTATTAGCACAAAGTTTATCAAATCTACATAGGTGTCATTGAAGAGAGTGCAACTCGCAGCTCTTTTTCTACTACTAAACCGGCTCGATATTTGGATTTCATTGCAGCTAGTGCAGAAAATCCCGTTTCACATAAATATCATATGACGAATGGCAGCAGTACTTCCATTGCTTTACTCGACAAAGTATGATATTCTTCACTACGATTTAACTAAAATAGAACTAGGGTTTCACTCTGAAATTAATGTTTCAATGAAGAATCGCATGATATCATTCATCAATTTCTTCCTTTTCAATAGATGACAATTCAAATTCATCATCATCTTGTTCATTGACAAATGGATTCTGTATTCACGCGAACTTTGTAAAGTCAAGATCTTCGAATTAATGTGAAAAGCGCATTAGAAAACAATATTAACTCTGGCGCAGAAATCATTTAAAAGTGAAAACAAGTCCAACTTATTTTTTTTACATTTGATTTCTATAGCTCCAATTCCTTTATGAATGCTTTCACTCTGTCTTTTTAAATCAGTGAATACATTTGCGGTCCTTGCATTGATTTATTAAAAACACTAAATTTTCCAAAAATTTCAACCAATTAGGAAGTTTAACAATAGAGTTCTCATTTCTACAAACATGTGCCTCTTCATTATGATTTTCATCGCAATTTATCCTTTGAGGTCAAACATCCTTTAAATAACTTTTGCACGAGATAGCCAGCGCACTTCACGATAGTATAGGAGTGAGGTATATTTAACTTCCATATTTTCATACAGCTTTGCAAACAACCTAACTTTTAAAGGACTCTTTTTATGTAGTTCAGAACTTTCGTAAGTTTAGAAAATTGCTGTTAACTTCCTCGCTAATATTTTTCTTAAGCAAGAGCTGCTCCGTGAAATATGCAGGGAGTCCAGATAACTACAGGTATTCTTTTTAAGTAATGCTTGAAGACCTGACTTGTGTCCTGACATTGACTGTGATCCGTCAGTACAGAGTCCAATGCAGTTATTCCACTTTATGTCATTCTCATAAAAAAGTGTCAATTAAATTAAAAATTTCATTGGATGTGGTCTTTCCAACAATGGGGTTAAAAATAATATATCTTCCATTATATTGGTTTTCGAAATATATCGAACATATGCAATTAAGTGAGCATCTTTAGCTATATGCGTTGCATCATATATTTGTATGGCGAATTTCGAAGTACGCAGCCGATAAATTAACTGATCGCGACTTTATTTGTAGAAACTAAATATTTCGCATCATATGATTCACCGAACATTATTTTAATCATATCAATAGCTGCTGGCACAACTAGAGTTTCTCATATTGTGTGTGATTTTTACATTTCGCGATTCTGTAAGAAACGTGGTACCATGCTACATTTGATGGAATCGAAACTATTTTTTTTTAACATTTGCTTTTGATTATTGAACTTATATAATTTTCTTTCAAAAAATTCTTTGTGCATACCAACATAATTCACAATGCACAGCTTAAGGTGCGGTTCTAATTTGCCTGGTCTGTTTTATGAAGAGGAATTCCATTTTAGCACTAGGCTCAGCAGCAGAACCGCGTTTAGCTAGCAGAACCGGGGCAAATTGACACCTATTATTAAAAAACAGCTTAAATTGGACCGGCAGAATTTAAGGCTCGTTGAATTCTAATTAAATGCTGAAAAAATGATTCGTTTTATGAAGAGGAATCGCATTTTAGCACTAGGCTCAGCAGCAGAACCGCGTTTAGCTAGCAGAACCGGGGCAAATCGACACCTATTATTAAAAAACAGCTTAAATTGGACCGGCAGAATTTAAGGCTCGTTGAATTCTAATTAAATGCTGAAAACTGATTCGTTTTGTGAAGAGGAATCACATTTTAGCACTAGACTCAGCAGCAGAACCGCGTTTAACTAAAAGAACCGGGGAAAATTGACACCTATTAATAAAAAACAGCTTAAATTTGACCGGCAGAATTTAAGGCTCGTTGAATTCTAATTTAATGCTGAAAAAATGATTCGTTGTGTGAAGAGGAATTGCATTTTAGCACTAGGCTCAGCAGCAGAACCGCGTTTAGCTAGCAGAACCGGGGCAAATCGACACCTATTATTAAAAAACAGCTTAAATTGGACCGGCAGAACTTCAGGCTCGTTGAATTCTAATTAAATGCTGAAAAATGATTCGTTATGTGAAGAGGAATTGCATTTTAGCATTAGGCTCAGCAGCAGAACCGCGTTTAGCTAGCAGAACCGCGTTTAGCTAGCAGAACCGGGGCAAATCGACACCTATTATTAAAAAACAGCTTAAATTGGACCGGCAGAGCTTAAGGCTCGTTGAATTCTAATTAAATGCTGAAAAAATGATTCGTTATGTGAAGAGGAATTGCATTTTAGCACTAGGCTCAGCAGCAGAACCGCGTTTAGCTAGCAGAACCGGGGCAAATCGACACCTATTATTAAAAAACAGCTTAAATTTGACCGGCAGAATTTAAGGCTCGTTGAATTCTAATTTAATGCTGAAAAAATGATTCGTTGTGTGAAGAGGAATTGCATTTTAGCACTAGGCTCAGCAGCACAACCGGGGCAAATCGACACCTATTATTAAAAAACAGCTTAAATTGGACCGGCAGAACTTAAGGCTCGTTGAATTCTAATTAAATGCTGAAAAAATGATTCGTTCTGTGAAGAGGAATTGCATTTTAGCACTAGGCTCAGCAGCAGAACCGCGTTTAGCTAGCAGAACCGGGGAAAATCTACACCTATTATTAAAAAACAGCTTAAATTGGACCGGCAGAATTTAAGGCTCGTTGAATTCTAATTAAATGCTGAAAACTGATTCGTTTTGTGAAGAGAAATCGCATTTTAGCACTAGGCTGAGCAGCAGAACCGCGTTTGGCTTGCAGAACCGGGGAAAATCGACACCTATTATTAAAAAACCGCTTAAATTTGACCGGCAGAATTTAAGGCTCGTTGAATTCTAATTAAATGTTGAAAACTGATTCGTTTTGTGAAGAGAAATCGTATTTTAGCACTGAGCTCAGCAGCAGAACCGGGGAAAATCGACACCTATTATTAAAAAACAGCATAAATTGGACCGGCAGAATTTAAGGCTCGTTGAATTCTAATTAAATACTGAAAACTGAATCATTTTGTGAAGAGGAATCGTATTTTAGCACTAGGCTCAGCAGCAAAAAATAAGATTTATTGTAAAATGTAGAGGGGGTAATAAGGCTGAATGCGTCATCCTGGCGAAGAGAAGGCAGCCGCACATGCTCTCTATGCAATCTCAACGAAGATGAAGACCCCTTGCATTTCCTTGCAGTTTGCCCTATTATTTCAGAATTCAGGCGACGCTATTTCAATTGTGAAAGTTTCTCTCAAACTGAACTAGTAAACATTTTAAATGGCCACGACTGGGAAAAGTTATATCGTTTTGCTAAAGCTGCACTAAAATACAGAAGTATGCTGGTTGAGGAATACAATGCGTACAGAGCTGAGTACAAGCATAGGTATATAGTTAAAAAAGGAATTTTGTGCGGCCGCTAATACTTTAATTAAATTGATATATTGCCAGATCTAGACAGACGACAGTACCCAGAGCCTTGATTCATTTCGTCACAAATTTTATTGTTATTTATTTTTATTTTTATTTTTGTTCCTCTATTTAAAATTATTTAGATTGATTCCCTCTTGAACTACTTAACTGTCTTGTTGGTCTTCATGAAGACATTTAAAAGAAGAGAAAAGAAAAACATTAGTTAGCTTTACTATTGCATTTAATTTATAAATACTTCGTACAATACTAGATCAAGGCAGACGTCAGTAGTAGTATGCAGTATCAGCTTAGTTTATTTCTTTAAAGATTTAAGTTACCTTCTAAACTGCGAAATCATTAGTTAAGCGATAAGTCGAAATTTGCGAACTCACTTAAAATATCTGTTAGCTGTTTCGCACTTTAGTTATAACCATTTCTATAAATTATGTTATGAATTGTGCAAATAATAATAATTGATATGTGCCAGGCTCAGACAGACGACATTAGTCACTGCCTTCGTTATCTCTCCTTAAAGCTTAAAGTTTTTATTATTCTCTTAAACTGAAATAGCATCACTTAAGTGGTAAGTGGAATTTTGTGAATATATTTGTTAGCTTTTATTTTGCATTTTATTTGTAATTGATTTCATAAACGCTAAACTGTAAGAAAAGGATGTATGTCATGAGGTAGTAATAGCAATAATTGATATGTGCCAGATCCAGACAGACGACAATAGTCACTGTCTTAGTTTATTTTCTCTTAATGAATTGAATTTTTACTATCCTTGTAGACGGCGATAGCATTACTTAAGCGTATAATGTAAGAAAAAGGAGATATGTAACGAATTAATGAATAAACATAATAATAATAAGAGGACAGCAAGGTTTTGGAGAATGGACTTCTAGCAGGACAGCACAATGGGCCGCTATGGCCTCCGTGCTTGGGATGGGGTCTCCCAAGAAAAAAAAGTTTCATTTGGCATTTGAATGAGAAAATCGATACTGCAGTAGTTAGTATAAAAAAATCATTCTTTCAAGCTTTAGAGTAAAAAAATGTTAAATGCAAGTGATATATAACATACATAAACAAATCACAAGAAAACATTCCTAAAAAACCCACTTGTAGGTTGATTACCTTACAAAAAAAAAAAATAAAAAAAAACAAACATTTCATAAACTAAAACGAATATAAATATAAATGCATATTGCTTGAAGAAAGAAATTTCATCCATGATGACCGCAATGATGAAGCTCAAATACAAATTCGTAATAAATCTTGATTGAAAAAGAAAATACTTTTTATACCAAAAGCCAACCAGTAAAGCCACCAATATATGATGTCATTGATTTTTAGGAATCAAATTTAAATTGCATCTTAAAATGTTCATTTATTACATCCCAGATGAGTTGAAATTCGCCCAATCCCTGATGTCCATTCCTGATATCCATATCCTGACGGAAATTCAAAATATATGCATATGCATGGTCTAACAAAAAAAGTCCTTAAAAGAATATCGCATCAAAAAATATATCAATTCCCTTTCCGACGTGTGAACAGCGAGGAATGGTTACGGAGAACTGATATCTTATCACAAGGGATGAATAACCCCCGAAAGAAACATCTCATATAAAGGCATCTGCTAGTGCTACTAATAAGTCAAGCGAAATAAGAACGAAATAGTCTAAAGTATTATATAAGGTAGTAACCATAGGAGATGTCGACGACGACGTCGTCTGTCGATGGTCGACACATGGGGTGTCTTAGTGAAACCGGCTTTATATGTAAGTATGTACATATTACTTATGGCACTACTGGTGGTCCTCGAGATATCATCAAATCCTTTTTAGTAGACACGAAAGCTGTTGCAACAATTCACCATTCATTTTTGTGTGCTTGTCCTTGAGCTCCATTTTATTCAACTTCATCTGTATCCTGAGGAGCTTCCGAAGAATCTCTATCATATGGTGGCGAGCTATGTTTTCTGCAATTGCCACATACTGAACTCAACTGAATTTTTGCCATTTAGGTACGATCGCACTGCCGCGGACATATAACGTAAGTATGATATGACGTTGCGAGGATTGGTGTTGAACAGGACACTTATAGGCGTCTGAAACAGTCTTTCAAAACCAAAGGAAGTATAAGAAAAAGAAAAAGAAAACATAATAATACAAAAAAAAAAAAAAAAAAACAATTGCATTCTTTTCAGAGCTTCCACTTAAATCAGAAGGCCCGTAGCAGGATTTCATCGACATCATCGTCCTTGTCGTCGTCGTCATAGAGGAAAAACATATTCTGGAAATGGATGAACATATGAACAACGAGACCCACCTACTTACTCCTTCCCCTTCCTAATCATCATATATGTATATGTAGAGTAGAAGAAAACATACACATGAACAGCAATAACATTTGTAAAAAAGGAATCCATGGAAATTGCAGTAAGTTTTAACCTCTTTTGGGATTTCATTTCTTATATCCCCGTTTCTTTACGGTTTACGATTTTCTTGTTTTTTTCTTCCTTTCGTTACAATTTCCAAACGCTTATCATTTTCGTTTAAACTTTTTACGATTTTGTTATATTTTTACCATTTCATGTGGTAACTTTTGTGTGGGTGTCGGTTTTTTCATTTTTATTTTTATTTTTTTCACTGTTATTGTAGACTTGAAATATTGTTTTACAAATCCACAAATCAACCCAGGTTGAAGTAGAATTATTAAGCAAAAGATGCAAGACCAAGTATTTAATAGGGTCAAAAGTGAGAGTAGTAAGAGACTTAGAAAATACGCTCAACATTTATGCATTTTTCAAATAAGCGCTTTCCCAAATCTTTCCCAAATGAAAAATCCCCCAGAGCAACTCGTAATCTCTTAGAATTTGAAGACCATGAATCTATTTAACTATCGAAATTATGCTTCCCAGGATTATTAATTAGAAGGACTTAAAATAGCCATAGAAAAGGAAATGTATGCTTTAAAAACCACGTTAGCTATATATAACCAGGTACTACATATGCACAGGGTGATTCAAAATCATATAAAAACCACAACAAACTCTTTGGCAGAATCTTCACTCTGAAGAAGCCTAAAAATGACATATCAGTTCCTTGGAGCCATTTAAATCGCCCGAAGTTAATAGAATTTTCTCAGCCCTGCTTCAACAAGGGATAAGAGAATTATTTCCAAGTCTTGTCCAAACTCTTAGAATCGGTTACACTGTCGGCTATAATATACCAAGGAAAGATATATGTAGGTAGCACTTATACCCCGCATTTAAAGCTTGGAAATTTACAATGTTTCACTTTTCTAAATTTTGTGGTAACGTTTATCGTTGTATTTATTTTGGTTTAAGAAAATGTCCGATTTATTTTTGTAATTTTTTGCAAAAAACTGAGTAGGTATAACTATATGTATATACCAAAGATTATGTTAGCACGTTACAGTTTTACTCGGTACTGTCTACAAAGGGGTTAAGTAGACGGACAGCATTGATAAATAGGCTGAGAAGTGGAGAATGTTCTAGAACATGCATACACGATGAGATCTCCGAAATCTGGATTAATCCACGTGGCGTACGATGGCAAAATCTAAAAATTCCAGCGAAAGATTGGATGAGACTCACTACAATCATTGATTTTTGTGTTTTATTTTTCTTTACAAATTAAGGCGAGTTATAAATTAAATGAAGGTCAACTGGTATGGAAGCATTTTAAAAGACTGGTCTCAACTAATCGTTATCCATCCTCGATCATTTTGTCACAAATGAGAAAGTTTTTACGATTAAATGAAATAGAAACTGGTCATACGAACGCTGTGGTCCAGTCGAAAGGACTGCATCAAAGGGAAAGTCTTTTTGACACAAGATGACAAAAGCTGTTGGACTTCAATACTTCAAATATCAAACTGCAATTGAGAAATACGACGGATTTAAGAGCAGGAGGGCTCTCATTTGCACATGTACCGCTACCGACCAACTTTGAGTTTCCGGTGATCATTGAACACACGTATAGCCGCTAGATTTCCGTTTGTCAAAGGCTGATGGGACATGAATAGGGCAAGGCAGAAAGACATTCAATCTTCGAGGCTTCATGAAAACGTTGTGAAAATTTGCAGTAAAAGTTCAGTGGCCTAGTTACACTATGTAAGTAATTAATGTGTGAATTATATCATATGTGAAAATTTTACTCCTGAAAATTATTTAGCAATATTCTGGCGCAAAAATAATTCCTTAATTTTAATTTTGTTTTTTCTCTCAAATTGGGGAATTTTGTAGTCGAAGATTCACCAACGAACACTCTAGTACAAAAGTCCTGTCATCATACAAAAATTTGCTTAGCAGCCTAATAGTTACAAAACCTATAAAAAATAAACACCTCATATCACGTTATGATAACATTAATGGCACCCAAATTATTTTACATTCATCCTCCAAAGATAAAAAAGATTAACCAAAAACACGTTCAGAGATTGTATTTGTAAATTCAAAGCCAGCACTTGTCCAGATAAATTGAATTGACCACTGCTACAATAATCGTACGCAAATTTTCCTCTTCCAAAAGTGGATTAGATGAAATTTTACATACTACAAAACAAAACATTTTAATACCAGGGGTGAGAGACTACAGAACATTCTGAAATGCGGAGATTATACAAATGTTGCAGCATGAAAAAACCAGCATGAAAAAACCAGCATGAGACATAACTAACAAGGCTCAAGCAAACCAAGAACAAGCATAAATTCAGCACAGACAACAGGCGGCGAGTACTGCCATTATTGTGGCAAACAAATTATGGCGCAAGATATGCCATACATATCCTAGGGGAAACTATAAAAATAATAACAATAAAATAAATAAAAATAAAAGGAGAAACTCCCAATAATTGAAAAAGGATAAGCTTAAAAATTAAATTATTCACCCGTACTTTTTTTTTCATAAGCTGGCATATGGCAAAAGAGAGGGAAGAAATCGGACGGTAGAGCGGGCAAAAGATAGCAGACCTTCAATCCGATTAAGGCTTGTTAATGTCCTATCCGATTACCAACGTGATTCTCTGGATGATGTTTCCTGTTTTTCTACTCTGGAGACCAAAGATTTTCTGAGGTTCTGATGTGCCCCTTACCGAATGTAAAGCCCTTTACCACACACCCGGCTTAGACCAAGTGTGTACACTTTTCGCCTTAAGGATTTCTCTCATCGGCACGGAGCAGTGCGGTGGTGTTGATTTGTCAATTGTATATGCACATAGGCCCAGGCAAGGAGGTGAGGCGAAAAACAACAATGCCGCATTACTATATTTTGTTCGGCTAACGCCGCCGAATTCCGTTGAGCTAGCTAATGTTTTTCGAATGAAATTCAAAATAATCTTTATCTACTTTTCCGGCATTAGAGGGAATTCAATTTAGCAGCTGCGTTAGAGTTTTATGAAATTGAATTTTTATAAGCTTCCCTGAGATATTACGGACTGTGTTGTGTATGTATCTATTTGAATTTTGTATTGTTTTGGTGTTTGGAGAGGGTGTTTGGGTATTATATTGCCCTGTGTCGCTGGATAGTTGATAGTTTGAAAATTTTAATTTTAATCGTAATGTTAGATATGCTGCACGTTCTGCCTGCGCACAATTGTCTAGTTAGCAAAACTTAACTAAACTGGGAAAATATTATGGTATGAAAATTTTATCTTCCGTTACAAAGTGTGTCATGTACTCCCACTTTCCCATTACCTACCCTAACGCACTGTTGTCAACAGAATGAGTTCACCTGCTTCTTGACAATGTCACACAAATTTTACCGTCATAATTATCCTCCACCAAGTTTTGCTTCAGTCTTTACATCGAGTATTCAATCTTTCTACAAGAGACATATATAGGTGAGTCCAGGGTCTTGGAATAAGTTGTCCAAATTCAACACACAATAATCGAAGTACTTCTACTACTAGTACCTTAGACCTCTTAATAGAATTCATTAACTGAGCTTAGCTGCATATACCTTCATATAAGTAAATAAAAAAAAAGTTCTATACTCGGAGGTATATGAGACAGGAAGATTCATCCATTCTACGATGCTTCGACCAACTTTCTGCAGCGACGTCACCGATCTGGCTGAATGTCAGATTACTGCTTTATATAAATAATTAATACAGTTAGATTATATTAGATTTATGAAGGGGTGTGTCGGCGTTAGCCTCGCAATCACTGCGACCTAAAAGATCTATTGTGAGGCCGCATTAAATTTACTCTCAAGAGCATCCTGACAGAAGCGGCAGGATAAGTCTCAGCCAAGTCCATCTTGTTTAGGTTATTAATACAATTTAAATATGTTGCCAAATTTCCTCTTATCGTAGAAGTTACAGCTCTGTGAAAATCGCAAGAAAGATAAACTTTTGACCTAATATATTCGGTTATAATAAGCCAATCTGAATGATCTAAAACGTCTTGAAAAAGATTTTTTTTTTTTTGGTTTTGTACGAGCAGTATTAATACCCATGGTGCAATTTTTGTAAAAAGAAAGGCTAATCGACAATAAGATGTAGGGTATATCTTGAAAAATCCTTGATGGAACATGTGGGGATTTTCGGTTTTTTTCTAACGAACAATATGTAAAAATTTCAAGTTGTCATCACGTTCCATAATTTGTTTAGTGTGGTACTTCCGAAAGAAATCTTTATAAACAAACTAATTTCAGAAAAACAATTAGGATTGAGATACGAGAATTATGATATTATCGGTCCCACTAAGGTACATATATTTTATTGAAAACCTTAGATGAAATATGGACAAGCAGTGAATAAGAACATTAAACAAGCCTTGTTGTCACTAATTCTGGAAGTCTGCGGATGAAAAAAGAGAGTGAATGAGATAACGGGAATAATCATCATCAACGCAGATGGTTGAAAGATCATGATCTAAAACTAATTGAAGAGTTCTATAGCAGTGATCAATTTAACAGGTCAATGCCTGGAAAAAGAGACTTTACGTCAGTCAGGGTAAGATTTTTTTTTTAATATGTAGTATTGTGTACCATGAATAAATTCTATTTTACATAAATATTTAAGATCGATAGCCAAAAGCCCCATCTTAAAAAAAGGCTAGTGCAGACCAATTTACGAGAGATCTGCTGGAAATTCAAGGAAAATTTTAAATTGATGACCGCAGGCTGCGGTATTAAGTATTTAAAGTATGTAGAAGAGTTTTGCACTTCCGATTAGCAATATGTATTGCTCTGGTGATGTGCAATTCGCTTATCATTGAATGTTTTTGCATAACTACCGAGGCAAGTCCTCAATATTAGAAACTCAGGTAGTTGCTTGAAAATGCTTTCGAACCAATTTTGCCGAAAATATTGTTCATTACTAGTTAACCTACAACCGTTCCAAGCTTGAGATGAAAATTTATCAGGTTTATTACACCATGTTTTCCTCCCAGAAGAATACAGTCAGTAAATTAAACGCATCAAACATAGCTTTCAGGAGACCGAAGCTGTGGTATTGTACGATTTTTCAGAAGCAGGTTGCCCAAAGATGTAACTGGACTAATGGCAAGGATAAAAAAGCGTAGAGCACAAATTTAATTATAATTAAAGCGACTGGCTGAAGCACAACCTTTTCAACAGCACCTCATAAATTTTTGTAAGACATAAGTGTGGAGAAATTCGGTAAATCTATTACTTTCTCAATGGATTGGCAACCCAATACCAAGACGGAAAAATGTCTACAATATGCAGATTGCAGCTTTCTACTTATGGAAAAGGGGGTATTCGATGGATTAGGAAGTATGTATATCAAAGGCCTAGTATGTAGGGCTTATCTTCAAAGAGTTGAGAAGGACTTCAATACCACACTGTTACTATACGAATGGACGTCCCATAACACGAATATAAATTTTGCATACGTATCCTCCTATAATGCAGAAGAGCATGCTCTTCAAAAATTCAGCCTTAACATTGTGCCAACAAGGAATATGCACTTCTCTCGTAATGGTCAAGGCGAGTTCAACGGAAGCCCATGTACATATTGAAATTTAAGTTATTATGAATTGTACCATAAACAATTCAGTGTATTATTGCGTAAGTCTCAAACATAACGTAACGTACATGTATCCTAGAAATTTTTCGAATTCGAAATTTCGATATTGTTCAGTTTGAATTGTAGTTTTACGACCGCGTTACAAGAAATTTAGTTTTTAGACATATTTTTTCGTTTCAAATTTTAATAGCCTAGTATGTTCCCTTTAATTATATACCTAAGTAAAAGAAATACATATCTAAAACACTATGTTCAAAATGCATAAAGAAAAACGTAAGATGCATTCCAACTAGCAAGAAATGTATGAAAAAATACCGTGGAGATGAAAGGGTAAGATGTATAGAGGAACGAGACAAGTATAGGGAGAATTGGGGAAGAGAAAATATATTTTATTTTTTTCACCGCAAGTAACCACATACATTTTAAGTGTTCAATGGGGAGATTTTGTTGTAAACAATTTCAGATCGAATTTTTAAGAAACTATTTACAAAGATAATCTAGATTCACTGGGAAGAGTTTTTCGAAATCGAATTTGGTTTTGTTTTTTTAGTAGTTTCTCAAAAGTGAACATTGCAACATAATAATATCTCTGAGAATGCTCGAATCGGTTGGCAAATGTGTTTGTAGTTAGTTGTACAATCAACAGGAAAAAATCAGTCCAATCTGTGTAAAAAGAGTGTTCGATGTTCGAAATTCGTAGAATTCCAAAAGATTTTTATCATCAATATCGAATAATAAATACCGAATATTATGAGCACAAAGGCCAACAAAAGCTAATGCTACATACATATGTAGTTAGTATTTTTCGAATCTACTTCAGGAGTGTAAAGAGTGACATTTTAGTTTGATGTAATGTGGGAAAACGTTATAGAAAAAGGAAAAATCAAGATTTTCGAAATTTTATCAAATAAATTTGCGAATTTCGATATAGAATTTATATTAGTGCACAAGGAACAAAATTTTAAATCCAAATCAACCTTAATTTTATACAATTAATCGTATTCACTTTCATCAATCTGACACATTTGATAACGGTTGTAAATATCCATCTTTGTTGAATAAACAAATTCAAAGAGTTGAATATCACTTTCGCGCTATTGCTTAAATTATAGACTATAAGAACTTGGTATGGATAGAATCACTTAAAATAAAAATCAACACTTCTTTGGCTTCATGGAGTTATAGAAACATAAGCAAAAATCTTCCCTTTTTAAAGTTCATACCGATTTTAAAAAAATATATTCTCCCAAATGTCTGTACAAATTTATTCAACCACAATCCTAGTGTATAATTAAAAACTGTTCAAGGCCCGTTGGAAAAAGCATTCTTTCGAAAATTACTCTTTCAAAAGAAAGCTTTGCGGTTGAATAGAATTTCAAAGGAACCAAAAATGTCAAAATCACGAAATCTAAATTACTCTTGAAAACTCATTTTGCAGAAATTTTGTGGGCTAAACACAAAGATGTTAAATCAGAAAACCCCCTAGGATATTTGAGGTATAAACATGCTTCAACAGACAGACCACCACCACGGTAGTCGTAGTACTTAATTCGTTCTATACAATAGCACATGTGAGAAAAGGTATAGAGGTACCTACTTCAACCCAATGGGTATGTTTGCTTTCACAAATAAAGTTCATATCCGCGTAGACACACACACACACCCACACACATCCTGCTACACCATATTCTTTATCCCAAGTACCATGAACAAGCGAAAATGTGGCGGCAAAACATGCGGTAAAGCTCTTAGCCGTAGATATCTCGTCGACATGAATACAAAAATTCTTTCCGCGCTCTGAATTTCATTTTAATGTTGGGCAATTTATGAACAGTTCGAGCGCCCTGTAGAAGTAACATAGAAAGAAGAATTAGAGAGTTTGGGTGGGGGAAAGGTATTGGGTAGGCTGGCTGTCAGGCAGGCAACCAGGAACAAACCAAAGGTTCTATATACTCTTTCTGATTTCAGCATAGCTCTAACAAACACAGTCCAACAGGATCAGACCAGACCTTAAAAGAAAATACATCCTACCTAACTAACTACATATAATACCAGGCAATACCAAGTACCCAACTCCCCAACTTCCAGAAAACGGGATGAGTACATATATAGGCTACATTATGGGTGCAAAGACATTGTTGGACCTGACTGTAAAGTTGTTTATGATTTCATTTTGCTGGTTATGCTGTTACTGGCACCACTGCGCAACATATGATAAATTGCTACCATTATGGGTTGCCAGATGTAATAATGAGGGTTCAAGTAGAGGCAATGAGTCGAAAATAAAGGAAACCGTAAGGACGACGAAGAATAATAATAATAATAATATTAGTAGTAGTAGTAAAAATAACAGCAGTAAAAAAAAAGTACTTACCTTTTCGCGAAGCATATCACGTATCCGGCCAGCTTGATTCTTTGATCGATGAAGCTCTAATTGAAGTTCAAGGCAACGCTCTTGCCAGTTTATCTACAAAAAAAGTAGAAGCAAAATGATATATTTTGTATCTATAAGTGTATGTGTGTGTATATATCAGTCCTATTACCTTTATATATATATATAAGAAAAGCACATAAAAGATGGTTTGCAATTGATATCGAAGACGTTTATTGGAAATTTTTAATGCTCCATCATACACTTAAGTCACAGCTTTCACATGCGGCTAATAAATTTGCAGACATGCCAAGTGCACGATGAGCTTGAGAAAATTGAAACTGATTGCCCGACACGTTACGATGCACTTTCACTCTGCGACAAAAGGCGATGAATGAAAGGAGTTGCAAGAATTTTTGTAAGTCTTTTTATAGTCGTCAGAAGGTTGTCGCTTTTCGAGGATCTGAACTAGGGTTTCCAATTATATTATCATATATAGACAAAAGGACAGACGTTTTTCTAGTTATACAACGTACAGGGTGTTTCCGGTTTCTGATATGGTGGTCCACAGGGCAGGAGGTGTGGAAGCGTTAGTACTCAACCAAGGGGGGGGGGGGGGTAGTTTCGGAGTATCTGAGTGGTTAAAAATATGTTAGTTTTTTACTAAACACCCTGTATCTGAAAAACTACATTCTGTGCGGTCATCGTGAAGAGTTCATTTTATACAGAGCCATGGCCTTTCTAAAGACTCCTCAACCACAATTTTGTTTTTTATTTTCACTCTGTTTTTATACAAAAAGGTGATTAACATTTTTTTTTATAAAAACTGTAAAGTACGGACTCTCCTCCTATATTCTATCTGTAGCCGTTGTAGATTTATTAGCTCATAATGCCCAAACTACAATGCATGGTTAAACCACGTCGTCAAAACGATGTGGGTTTTTGTGTTTATTTCTCACTCTTGCATTTGAAAATTTATGCTTACAAAAATGTCCGTTCTCTCTCATTCATTTGACGATATGAGCACGAGCTTATGTGTAGTAGTTAATCAGCAAAAACGATATAGTAATACTTCAGGTGTATTCAGCATAATTTAGAAGCATGTAGCGGAATTTAGAACAAAACAGCTGTAAACTGGAACTTGTACTTTCGGTCTTGAAATGAATATTTTATATTATTCGACTTGTCCCAAGCAATTTCTTAGTTTACTAAGTTTACTATATCATAGTATAAATTATTGAGACCAAATACTTCCTTTGATGTAATTGTGCAATGAAATCGAGGAAGCAATTACATTTATGATAATTGACAGGTCAACAGCTGTTTAATTTGGCAGCTTACCACTACTTACATATTTCGTGTATTTATATGCATTCTTCAGCAAACGATATCGTTTTGACGACGTGGTTTAGCCATGCATTGTAGATTGGGCAGAACCATTGCCTTCTTTATGTTCCAGGCCGTGACATCGAATTCTTTGAATGTATTAGAGTGGTACGATTTCGTACTTCTCTTAGCATTTGTTCTTATGGAAAAATGCATTACTTTCAACTTCAACCTTCTGCACAATGTAAATAAGCCACCGACTTGTTCGAACCAAATCGGTTCGAATATATTTTGGTTTTACCGATTACTTTAAAAGGAAAACATCCTGAAAACAAAGCGTCAAATTTTTTGGAAAATTAAGTCTAATTTGATTACTCTTAATCAAAAAAACAGGTACACAACCTAACAAAGCCATGTATTTGTCATCTACATAGCACATTGCACAAATACAATACAACAATAAAGCCTCATTGAGCAGATCAAATTAAAATTCTTATCATATGATTGAAGCAATTAGATTCGAGCTAAAAACAATTGCTGAAAAAGAGCATATGCAAAAATACCATGCTAAAATTGAGTTCTAAAAGCAAAACAAATTCAATCTAATTACAAATTTTCCCAAAAATAGGTACAGCATCTAACCAAAGCATGTGTTGTCATGTAGCATACAATGAACGGCACAAATACAATCAGATCAAGCAGATCAATTTGCAACTTTATCATCATTATAAGTACTATCGAACGGGAATTTCTTCTCTACGTGATAGAGATAAATTTTTTTGCAAATATACAGAATTCAATTTAACACAGCAGCATGGGTTGGTTTAAATTTCTTGTTACTATGCATTTTTGTTCGTTGCTATGCAAATTTTATCTCTAGTACCGTAAAATTACAGAATCACGGCCAATTCTTGTGATCATGCGCCTCTGCTACTCCATCATTGGTGTCGTGTGCAAGCAAGGGCTATATAAACAGCAGTTTGACTTGATTCGCTCTTTTTTGTGATTTAGCAAGTTAATCACTAACTTGGCGATTTTATTCCTTTGTGTTCTTTCCCAGTGATTTTTCCTAGTGTATTTTATTACTAAATTAAATACTTGGTTTAATTGACAGCTAAAATGAAATATTCTTATTCTGGGTACCGACTGGATTAAGGAGTTTGTTTTAGATAGCGATTAAATTAAAGGTTTTTATTGTGGGTAGCGACTGCAATAAAAATTATTACTAACAATACATTTTATTTCTGGTCTCGACGGAAATAAAGAATCTTTCTTCGGGTCTCGACTGAAGTTAAGATATATACTAACATTCACTTTAAGTCGGGTCTCGACTGACTTAAAGAATATTATCTCGAGTCTCGACTGAGATAATATATTACTAACAAACAACTTTATTGCGGGTCTCGACTGTAATAAAGTTTCTTATTGCGGGTCTCGACTGTAATAAGAAGTCTACTAACTCACACCACTTTATTGCGGGTCTCGACTGTAATAAAGAGTCTTATTGCGGGTCTCGACTGTAATAAGACAATTACTAACAAACCACTTTATTGCGGGTATCGACTGTAATAAAGAGTCTTACTGCGGGTATCGACTGTAGTAAGACAACTACTAACACAAACACTTTATTGCGGGTCTCGACTGTAATAAAGATTCTTGCTGCGGGTCCCGACTGTAGTAAGAAAATCACTAACACAAAACACTTTATTGCGGGTATCGACTGTAATAAAGAGTCTTATTGCGGGTTTCGACTGTAATAAGACAATTCCTAACAAATCCACTTTATTGCGGGTATCGACTGCAATAAAGAATATCCTCATCCCACACCTCAGTCAAATAAATGGTCAAGTAAATCAGCTGCTATATATTGATCAGGTGAGTACAAGTCAATTGCTACAGTTGTGTAAATCAAATTGATATATTAATCATTTAATAAACATTGCTTTCAGCTTTTTATATTAGAACATATATATATATATATATCTTATAGTTCTCAAGTTTCAGTATTTATTGAACTTGAAACATTTAGTGCAGTAAATAAACGAATAAAACCACTAGCTTTATACCAGTGGCAAAAATTTCACTACACCTTTCATTTATTGCATGTACGCTCTAACTACGGGCAGTACAGTACTAAAACTTTTATTCAGGAATTTTGTTATTTAATTCCTTGTGCATTTACCTGCATAAAAATCTAAGTACTTTCTTTAAGAAAATTGTTTATATTTTATTACTCAAACATAACACTACACATAAAAATGAGAAAATGCGTTTAATTCTGTTGCCTTCATACCACAAATCACACTAGAAAGCAATCAGAGCTTTGTGCTTGCCTATTGAGTTATATGAAAAAAAATAAGTCTTTCAATGTTTAACACACAGTAACTTCGTAACTATAATAAAGACAAAAAGACAATGTTAACCATTTTTTTATATTATCCCGTAATGCTTTTATCAATTTAAAAATATTTCCAACATTCCATATCAAATAATTCAGTTTTTTCATTTCAAACATGACTCAAAGTATTTTTTAATCAAAAAATGAATCGGTACATCCGCCTCATGTTTTCACAAACTGCACTTGCTCACTGCGCTGTGAATCGAACGGACGGCAACGGTTTTCTGTGTTTAACTCTTAATAACTTTTAAATGATAATTCAAAGGTATTTCAAATATTGGTCTATTTTATAGGCAAATTTGTTTCCTTTATGGTAGTATAATTTATACTTTAGGTTTTTATACATTTTCAAAAGAAAATCAGTTTCAAACAAAAGTAGATCTAATTTAAGAACTATTTGCTCCCACTTTGAAGTGAGCTTTCATTTCTCTGTGAGAAAACACACAGAAAAATAAAAGCTGGTATGAAGGCAACATAATTCAACGCATTTTCTCATTTTTATGTGTAGTGTTACTTTTGAGTAATAAAATATAAACAATTTACTTAAAGAAAGTACTTAGATTTTTATGCTGGTAAATGCACAAGGAATTAAATAACTCAATTTCTGAATAAATTTTTTAGTACGGAGGCTTATTTACATTGTGCAGAAGGTTGAAGATGAAAGTAATTCATTTTTCCATAAGAACAAGTGCTAAGAGAAGTACGAAATCGTACCACTCTAATACTTTTGCAGGTAGCAAAATCGTTTTGTGCCACGGCCTGGAACATAAAGAAGGCAATGGCATAATCGTTCAGGTCATACCGAAATTGGACGATATTTTTTTTAAATGATGTGTTTTCAGTCACGAAGGGAACAAATTATTTTTAAGAACAGGTTAAGAGCTGGGCTAAAGCTATCACATAGATGTAATGGGTGGAATTAAAGAGTTTACAGTTCTTATAAAAAAAAAAAAGTTTGTTAACCACCGTAAAAAAGAGCTCAAATAGAAAAAGGTAAGAAAATTCGAAATTTTTAGCTTAGACCCCCATAACTCTTGAGAGGAGAGGAGGACGGGGCTGGTGAGTCGTTGGAAAGGCCAAGAAGCTCTGCATACAATGAGCTCTTGATGGTGACCATATATTCTGTACTTTTTTATATAAAGGAAGTTTTGTGAAAAACTACTATATATTTTTTTTAACCAGTTACAGACTCCGGAACTTAATAACCGGCCGGCGTAAGAGATTGAAACCTTCAACTAGTGTCATATCCGCTTTTTCAACTATAAGATGTAGAAGCTGGGTGAACGTGAGGGGCCCAAGTTTACAACGACAAGCCGGTCCGCGAATATCAAGCCATGGCTGCAAAAACATATTCACATCCGGTTATGATGGCAAAGATCAAGACTGCGAAAAAGATAACGCCGAAGCTGAACATCTTTTTTACGAATCTTAGCTTTAACGAAGACTTCTAGAATATGGAACATAACCTATCGGCAAATACAACTTCGCTGTAACTGACATGATACCATGAATGGTACTAATTGAGACAATGACGAGTTAATAGATAACATTTCATTCAAGAAGTTAGTGAAAAAACGTATTTTATTGCCGATGAAACGCATTTAGAAAGAGTTTTTCCGGAAGACTTTACGGACCCGAAAAAGATATTAAGAGAAATCTACCAAGATGCCACCACTATGTAGTGTTACCTATCGCTATGTCTGTTACGGCTATAATCTTTTTTATTTCGCAAGTAAAGAATATAAATTTTCATCTTCGGGTACGAGGGCTTATTTACTCATCATTGGGCAGCTAATTTTTTAAATTCAGACTCTGGTTAAACGATCAATGAACTTCTTTTTTTTGGTTCAAATGCGCATGAAAAAAAAATTTCCTTGCAAGGGAAAGACAATAAATTGAGTCCAAGCTGAAATTAAGCTCGAGACAATTAATAAAATAAATCGCATGCTAAACATTAATGCAATCTGAGCATTTCCGATCACCCAACAAAGGTGCTGATCGATAGAGTGCAATGCACTGAGGTAATTAATTTTTGCGCGTTTCGCGCCTTTGGGGGGAATCAAGGTATGTAACGAACGATATCCCCCACATTGTAAAGTGAATCGATGGAAGAAAGAACTTCCGCGGGAACTCGTCGAGTATTGTGTTTTGTTTTTTTTGTTCACTTTGATCGTCTAATACGACTTTTTGTGGTAATTTTTATCCTTTTCTTCTGGCATTGAACAGGCATTGCCCTGCAGCATAGTGTCGGTTGCCATTATGGTTATTAAAAAGTTATAAAAAGGGAGAAAGTGAGAGACTATATATCATCAGGAGCGCACCGAGAGGGGGGACGAACGGGACCGGTCGCCCTCCAGAATGTCAGTTTTCTGAACATAATTTACAAATTACGTATAAAATGTGGTCTGTATATTATTACAATGTCCGATAAAATAAAATAAAACCTTTTAATCTACAATAACAGTCCTTTAGTGCTCAGATGGGTGCAGGACGCGACCTTAGAGTCCTATTTTTCCAACTCGTTAGGACTTGGGACACCCATGCCCCCCCCCCCCACTACCCAAAGCCAAATCATGGGTGCGTTACTGCATATCATCCCTTATAAATATCGGACACGCATATGTTGGTGCTTTCTAAAGCGTTTGATCTTTTTTTACTCAATATTTTTTGCGGGAGAACTAAGAGGTCACCAGTGGTAACTTTTATTTCTGTGCTCTTCCCCTCTCCGGGCTAAATACAAGGTGAGTTGAAATTACTTTCTCGTCGGCGGAGTAATTTCTCAACGAGGTTTTTCTTTCTTTTGTTTGTACGTAGATACACCAACTGACAGAGTCTGGACCGCCACTGTGGTCTGTGGGGACCAGTACATGAGAGAAAATCAGAGGAAAGAAGCAAAAATCAGCCAGTCAAGTATACAAAGTGTAGCCGAGGCCAGAGCAGGTGTCCACTCGATCGCCCAAAGCTTTTCTCGGAGCCACGGGCGAGACCGCATCTACAATCACTACCAGAGGATAATAGGGAAGCGAAGGAGAGGCTGTGGATAATCTATAATAGAAAGAAAGAAGAATTAAGAAATAAACAGCCAAGAGAACAAGCCGGAGAATTTCTCTCTTTCCATTGTTTTTCGATTTTCAGCTCGCTGAAGCGCTTCGTCGACAGGCGATTGACATGTAAGTACAGTCAAAGTTAACTTAACAACAACTTAAGAAGCAGGCGAGATTTCCGAGTGTTTTACATTTAAAACGTACACGACAAGAAAAAGAAGAAAGAAAGGCAAAGAAATAAAAAAAACTCAAACTATCTTTAAAACTTTTATGAATAAAGATAAAAAATGTGAAAGCGCAAATTGCACGCAACGAAACAGAATGGCAAATGTTTCATTTTCGTAAATAAATGAGAAGGGGCGGAGTTTTCACGGCTACACCGGGCTAGACTATCATGTTTTTTGAAAAACCTGGGCTACCCCGTGCTTACACTAAAAATTTCTCGGGGTAAGGGTTTGACAGTTGTCACTTGCAATTTGTTGCTGATTGGAACATATAAATTACTTCTTGAGCAAAAATAAGCAAAAATTAGAAGAAAAGATATAGAAAAATAGTTAGAGCACATTTTATTTGTCTTCACCCATTTTATAAATAACTTTTTACAATTAATTATAATCGGGAGAACTATCACAGGAATGTCATTACATTAAGGTTAACCGGTGTTTTAAAAACTTGTTCGATGAGTGCACAAAACCCCGGGTAAATTGAGGAAAAATTGTAGGGGAAAATTTACACAGTGTTTTAAAAACCTATTTAAAATGTTTGGTCACATGCTGTTGCTGTAAATGGACACATGTTGTTGCTGTAATCTTATAATATTTGAACAGCACGTGTTTCTCTTTACACTCGTTTTGCTATGAAGAGATTAAGTGGGAGAACTCATGTTGGATTCTCTGATATTTTCGCAAAAAGTGAGAATTTTATTTGAGAGGAACTTTACATCTACTTTCAGCATCTTGGCCAAAGCGAAATTTGTCTTTTACTTAAAAAAGGGAGGTAGTGTAAAGTACATTATTATTAGTTTGATAGGATTTTGAGGGATTCAATAAGATTTTGTCATTCGGGTAATCCTAGGTTGCCGACCTATGGCTGTGTACATCCACTGTACCACTTTGGGTTTTAGTCCCGAATTTCTGCCAAATATTCTGTTGCGCGTGTAGAGGACCAAACTGGTCTGCTTCACGAGTTCTTCTAGATTAATCTTCCAGCTTAGCTTGCAATCGAGTATGATTCTCAAATACTTTACTTTACTGGAGAGAGTAAGATCCTCTCCACCCAGCATTGGAAGTCTGAAACTTTGTAATCGCCTCCTTCTTGTAAAAAGGACCAGCTTCGTCTTCGATTGGTTTACCATCAATCCATTATCAATCCATATTACTGGCCCAGTTATCCAGCTTAAGCAACGCATACACGAGCCTCTCAATAATAGTAGAGAGAAATTGTCCAGTTACCAGGATGCATTATGTCATCCGCGTAGGAAACTGCCTTAAATCCCTCTCTTTCTAATTTGATAAGGATTTCATCCATTACCGGTGGTGATAACACACCCCCCCCCCCCTTCAGTGTACCTCTATAGACGGCTCTTCTCATAATAGCGTCACCTGAGCATGAGCTAATCTTTCTACTGAGCATTGAGTTGATCCAATCACATAGACCATTATCAACTCCCACCCTTCTCAGTTCATTATATATAACCTCCGTCTTCACGTTATTGAAAGCCCCCCTCAATTTCCAGGAAGGCACCTAGAGTATTCCTCATATTCTAGGGATTTCTCAACAAAGTATACCACTGTACGCAGTGCCGACTCTATCGATTTCCCTTTTGTATAGGCATGCTGTCTACCACTGCCGCCCTGCCATACACTTCTAATATGTACCTCTATCAGTCTCTTCAAGACCTTAAGCATAAAGGAGGGGGATGAGGTAGCTTGACAATCTCTCTTATGAGTTTGGCGAGCAGGTCAGTGGGGTGTGTTTCAGTCCCGAGTGGTACATCATTCAGAGTGGTGTCCTTCTTCTTATCTTTCAGCATTTTTATCTAGTTCTTCCTTCTATCTTTCCCAAAGGTACAGCAATAGGTGGTTGATCGACGAGCAAAGAACCTACCGAAGGCCTGAGCTTGAGTCGGCGAGTCTGTACAGTGCTCATCTACAGGTCAACTCTCATTGTCCCTACTTTACAACAGAAGGGACATACCGTAGCCATAACTAGTCATCTGCCTCGCTGAGTCAGATCGCCGAGAAGCGCTCACGCTCAGAGGTGAAAATCACTGGCCCCCAGGTTACATGTCTACCTACACTACTAGGTTCAAAGTGTTCATTGTTCCATTATGAGTCCCCGTTCAAATTATACCCTTCTGTAGATTAAGACCGTTAATAAAGTCTAGAACCATTCTGAGAATATTCGATCTAGGGTATTCTCCGCCTGGCTAATGCTTAGCAATTACAGAGAGAAGTTTCATGATCGTCCTGGCAGAAACGGTAGAATGAAGTCTTAGCTAAGCCTAACTTGTTCATGTGATACCACAAAGCTCTGTGAATCTTTTAAGCTTTCTTCTCCTGACGAGTAGGAATTCTTTTGTTTTTTACCCAGACGTGTCAATAACCTTTTTGGCCTGACTAAGTCCTTGTAGCCTTTCCTAATAAAGAGCGGTTTGCATATTCTCCCAGTTATTTAGATTAGCTCTGAGGTATATTACGATACGCAAGCCCGATTCTATAACTTGCGTAAAGGGGGCGCAATAGAAGATTGGTCTGAAACAAATAATTACCAGATGACAAAACTGATGTCAAAAAATATTAAACTACGATAAGGGGTTAACACATAGCAAACCAAAATGTATGATTTTCGTTCGCGACGTCAACACCACTATAGAGTTTGGCCTTGGTGCTGTTGAGTGAGCGCACGCGTACTACTGATCGATTGTCAGATTTTATTCTCTTTAAGGCCGAGAAGCTCCTCTCAGCTGTGCAATTTGTCATTGGCAACGTCAAGTAAATCCGGATAGCTATCACCAAGTTTGGGAATGTACTGTCTAAGCTGTGCTTTTTTATATATGCATAGCACTCCTTAATTCTTCTGATTTTCTCAGCTTCCATGTAAAGTTCAAAATGTAAACACTTACACAAAGTCTTCCTCGTAAATGTCATTAGAGTAACATTGAGCCACCCTTTGAGCCTGTTTTTTATAGGCTGAACTACAATAGACGTAAATAACTTTACGATATTGAACGAGACTGCGGTTTACTTACGAAACAATTATATTTTTAGCCTAAATATATATCACATTTCGTAAGAGTTATTATCTTGATATTTAATGTTTTCAATTTTAAAAAGTGGTAAAAGTGCAAAAATTAACAAATGGAAGTTGATTTAATTGAATATTTGTGCTTTCTATTAATTCGCAGTACCATTTTTATTCCATTTTAATTTTTAAATTGCACTTTTAATGATTTAGTAATAATTTAATTGTTTGACACATCGCGTTCTTACGGAATGAGCGATTCTTACCGCATCTTTCCTGACTGGAATTTGACTTTTAAACTTAACGAAAGTTTCCCTCACACGAGTTAAAGTTAATTTGTTTACGCCTGTTAAATCAAAGGGCGCGTTCGCTTTACGTAAGTAAATGTACTTACGTATACGTCTATTGTCGTTCAGCCTTATATCTTCATTCTGCTTTTCACTAAAAGAGCTAAAAATTTCAAATTTTTCATGAACTTCTTGTAGTTGTCTTTTCTTTTCGGCCACCCGCCCGCACTGCTATGCATCATCCCAGCGCCAATACTGTCTCTGTGTATCTGCCTCAGTAGCAAAGGCGAACAAGATTGAACATTTTTCGTGTTTTCTAGAAAGAAACAGAGCTTGGCTATGCACTATTGTAGTGCAAGCTATTCATAATAATGTACTTCGGGCCACACTACCTCACTTTTATAAGATAAAAGATAAATTTCGCTCTGGCCAAGATGCTGAAAGGAGATGTAAATTTCTTCTCAAATAAAATAATCATTTTTCCCCAGAGAATCCAGCATGAGTTTCTCTCACTTAACCTCTTCAGAGCAAAACGTATGTAAACGAAAGCCCGTGCGTTCAAATATCATAGGATTATAGCAACAACTTTGGAACCAACTCTCCCAATATTTCAAAAAAACCGGTTTTCACAAAAGTGTGGGAACATTTTATAAGAGTAGAATAGAATTAGAATAGAATTATTTATTTAGGGCTATGTACTACAAGAATATAAATATCTTTTATTTAGTACGAAGGCGGAAATTAAAATTAAATCGGTAAGCGACTAATAATATAAATTTAAAAAATAAGCAAATTAAAATTAAAAGTTAAATTTGAAAAATTGTAAAATAAATAAAATGAGCATATAATACTTAAAACATAAAATAATAATTAAAATAAATAAGTAAATAAAATAAACGAAATAAAAAATACATATATATAACAACTAAAAACTATAAAAGATAAAGTCAAGACCATCTAAAACAAAACCAAATGCCGATGCGATGGTAAGTTATTCCAAACTCGAACAGCACGAACAAAGTAAGAGTTTTCCATTACTGAATAATGAAAGTTTGGTATCAGCAAATCGAAACGCCTTGTGGAGCCTAAAAATTCTTATTTATTAAATAAATAACTAGGTTTTTTAGAATATATGAGGTTATGTAGAAATTCCAGAAGCCTACGTAAACGGTGTTGTATTAAGGAGCAACCAAGTAGATGGTTACGATGTTGCGAAACATTATCGAATCTCCTAAGGCAGAACATAAAATCTTGTGCAGTCATTGAAAACCAAATTTAGTTTGCCGGAACAGGAGGAACACAAGTGAGGAAAAAGGAGACAGCCATAGGAAAAGTACGGCAGAATCAAAGATTTAACCAGCATCGAACGCATGTTCGTAGACAAAGTTCCCGAAGACAACCACAGCCGACGAAGCCCACCATAAATCCTACCTGTCATATCGTTAACATGGTCACAGAGGTAGATTCCAAGATTTTTTACGCGATTCGAAAATTGTAGCACCGTGTTATTTAAAACTACAAGTGGAAGGTCAGATACCTCAATTGCTCTGCGATAGAAAACTATGCACTGCGACTTTCCTGCATTAAGCAATAAAAGATTATGTTTAGCCCAACGTGCAATATTGCGCAAGTCGGAATTCAGCCTGTCGATACAATCCTCCACAAGTCCTACTGGTCGACTGAGATACACCTGCACATCATCGGCATACAAGTGCACTTTGCAGTCTTCAACAACAGTAGGAAGGGCATTAATATACAGGCTGAAGAGCAAGGGACAAAGAATAGATCCTTGAGGGACACCGCAATTTAGAGGCAAAGCACCGAAAACACGATCCTTCACCTTAACCCGCTGGAATCTATTAGATAGAAAGCTGCGAATTAAGGACACAGCAGAAGAGTGAAATTGGAAGTCTGAGGCCAACTTTATAAGCAAATAGGAATGATTGACCATGTCGAATGCTTTGGAGAAATCAAGTAGGGCAAGAACACACAGATGGTCCCTATCAAGTGAGCTGCGAATATCACTCGTGACATTCAGAAGAGCTGTCTCACAACTACGAGACCTCCGAAAACCGGACTGGAAAGGACTCAATAAGTCAAGGTTTTCTAAGTGATCAGATATTTGTTGTACCATCAACTTTTCCAGGACCTTAGCAAGAAATCCTAAAAGGCTAATCGGTCGAAAATCACCGGGAACCTCAGCTGTGTTCGTTTTGGACACAGGTACAACTGTGTTGACTTTCCAATCAGACGGAAATATCGACATGGTAAGACAAGTATTAAAAATATGGAGAATTGGCTTTATTATCAGAGGTAGAAGTAGCCTGATAAACCTAGGTGGGATACCATCTGGCCCCACTGCATCAGCTTTGATGCCACCAATTGCCAGGACAATCTCCCTGGCATCGACACATCTGAAAGAAAAAGAGGGCTTATCATTATTTGAGCGAAACATGAAATGATTAAAACCCAGCTGTTCAGAACTACGTGAGGCAAGGGTAGGGAAAGAAGTCAAATGGGAGTTAAGTAAGTCAGAGTAGGCGGTCAAATTTTTGCTGAAAGTATTGCCTCTTGACCGCACGTACCCTAGAGTTGACCAAATTTCTAATCAATTTGTAATGCGCACGACTTTCGTCTAAGATATCTTTAGTCTAAGATATCTGCGATATAAAAAATACCGTTCAGCGATTAGTGACTGAATCACTGCAGAAAACCAAGGACAACCATTTTCCCTGATTCTGCGAGAGTGAGTTGGAGCAAATTTATCGTGAAGATATTGTAGTAGTACGTTAAAACTATTAATTTTCTCATCCACTGATGTACACAGGCTGATGTTACTCCAGGGCAGCGAGGCACACTCATCTCCCAACTGATATAGAGTAGTAGTAGAGTAAAACCTGAAAACTCCGCCCCTTCTCATTTATTTACGAAAATGAATCATTTGCCAATTCTTTTTTTTTTGCAAAAAATTAAGTCATAAGAGTTTTAAAGAGAGTTTGATTTTTTATTATTTTTTCTTTTTCTTCTATCTTTCCTTTTAGCCTTTTCTAGACTTTTATAAAAAAAGGTACCTAGAATGAATAGGTTTTTTACTACTCCCCCCGAATCAAAATCACCCCAACAAAACCCATCAGACCATGTTGAACTAATAGGCCCAGAAATAAATTTAGAAAATACTGTTTTTCCACCTCCCTCAAGTAGTTCAACTTCAGACTCAGACATCAACTTACAAGAAAATGTTCCACAACCATCCTTATCTGGTGTGATTTACCCTAACATAACATTGTCTTGCGCAGACTCAATTTCTCTAAACCAAGAGCCTAATATTGATATTGTAAAAACCAAAATTGACTTACTTAGATTTTCATCTAGATGACCCGGCTATACATGGAACATGAAAAATGATGGCATTTTGCAAAAGTAGTAACAGACTTAACGGTAGATTTTTCACAATTTGAACCTTGTTAAAAAGATGCTAAAACCACTCGCAGGCTTTCTGTAAGTTTATTTTCTGGTGAGGTTTTCAAAAGGGACTGACTATTGTACCTACTCTAAATCGATCATTGGAAGCATTCTTTTGAGTTAGCCAAGCTGCACGAAAAATCAAATGACCATCGTGTAAATGTCCTTAAGATTATATCAAGAAAAAAGGCCAATTCTGTTGAATCTCTAGTGCTAACATGACATGAAAAAAAAGTAAAGTATTGCAGGAATGTGCTAAATAGAGTGGTAAGTGTTGTAAAATTTTTGGCAGTCAGGGGTTTTTCGTTTCGTGCTGATAGCTAACAACTTGGTTCTACGTCTAATGGTCTATTCCTTGGATGCCTTCAACTTATTAGCGAGTTTGACCCATTCTTATCATAACCAAAACTGGCAAAGATCACTGGGTGTGGTGGGGGCGGGCGCATCTGTTTAATTTGCCCTTATCGTCGCGACAGTTAAAAACGGGCCTGGCGGCACGCCAAGATGAAAGGAAGAATAGGCTCGTAAAAATATTAAGCGTAATACCTACTTACTAACCTTTTCCTGAATGCGAAATGGGATGTATACTCACCTCAGGTCGGTTAATATTTCCGAACGGGTGTGTTGTCGATGTTCGACTAGCGACCACCTAAAACACGAGCTTCGGAACACCAAGGAATGGTATAATTTTTATACCCTAGCTAGATGAAATCTATAGGGTATACTAAGTTTGTCATTTCGTTTGTAACGCACAAAAATTGGACACCCAATTTTGACTTTTGCAGAGAGCTGAAATTTTGCACATGGGCTTTAAAAAAAAAAGAAGTAAAATTAAGTTCGAAAATGGGACAAATCGGGTAACTCCTTCGTAGGGTTGCCACACAAGAATTTCATTTTTCACTACATATTTGGACACTGCCTAAGAAAGCGTCGAGCGTTAAAATTTTGTATAGTTTTTCATGAAAATAGTAAATATAATTTCAAAAAAGGATTAAGTCGGGCAATTCCTTCTTGGTGTTGCCATATAAAAATTTAGGATTTTTACGTATCCTGTAAAAAGATCAGTCCTATACGTTTTAATGTACTGAAAAGTTCTTCAGAATATGAAATCCTATAAAATTGGTCATAATAATTTTTAATATCCGACGAACCGTTCTAGAGATATATACCATACGAAATTACAAACGAGCATTCATCTATAGGGTGTCATAAGAATTGGTCTTAGACCAATTCTAACCTTTTTACTTTTTTATGCAATTCTGCATGTACCGAAATATTTACGTAGAGTAACTATTCGTTGAAAACTTAGATTATATACCAAAAGGGATAGGCTATTCTGTCTAAAATTCGTGTACGAGTGCTAAACATTTTTGTTGTGACACGGGAGGGAAATGACAGGAGGGCTGGGTGTTTAGTTATTGTCAGATCGACATTTCATACATTTCTGAATTTACGAAAACAAGTTCGGTGTTGCTTTACTGATTTTGTGATTAAAAACGTGCTTAAAAGTGATTTATGTAATGAAACTGTAGTAAAATATTGTTTTGTGCAAGAGATATTATATAATCGAGACTATGGTGAATAAGTGCGATGTGTTATGCTGCAGAAACAACCGGAGTTATTGCCGTAGGAAGTTGTTTTTACAGGCAAGTTTAATTGTTCTAATAATAAATTATATTGTTTTAAATAAAATAGAATAAAAATAAACAGCCGTGGTAAAAATTTTAACATTTTCCGGTTGCCGGTTTGTTTGCTTACAATTGAATTGTCACCGGCTGTCCGTATGATGTCAGCCATACAAAGGCAACGGCAAGAAATATCGGAAAATTCTTAAAATTTAAAAAGTTATAAAAAAAATTATAAAATTATAAACTTAAAAATGATTCGAATCGCGGTTTCAGAAAATTACAAAAACTTCTTCAATACTTCAGTTTCATACACTAATTATGTGCCCAATCAGAAAATATCGTAGGTAGTTTACGACTACCATGACCAAACAAACACATCGATGCGATTCTACGTACTGAAGCAAAATACTTTTTGCTATATAATAAGGTTGTAAAGTGCACGAATTGACAGATATGAAGTTGTAACAGTACAGGTACAGTACTCATACCGTTTTTTTTTTTTTAATTTTAATCTATATGAATGACGAATGTCATACATACTTATTTCATTTTCTTCTGTGAAAGCAATGTTTATAAAAAAGGTCTTGATAATAAACGCCACGAGTGATATTACAAAATTATAAAAATTAAATAAAAACTGAAATTCGTTCTGTAATTAATTTTTTTTGTAAGGTTTATCGTCAATCGATATTCATGAACACTTTTTAAACAAAAGTGTTAAATTAAAATTAGAGATTACTCTTCAAGATTTTTTACCGAGGCAAACTTATATTTGTTCAAGAATGCATTTTGTTTTTATTCTCCAGTATATAGCAAAAGCTAGTCAAAACTAAGACTTGAAACTTGTCTTCCAAAATCAAATGGGTTGTGTGATGAAATACGAAATAAATTTTTTTTAGCTTTTGCTATATACCGGAGAATCCAAAAAAAATGCCTTCTTGAACAAATAAAAGAGTTAAAGGAATCTGCACTGTCATTATCGACTGTGTCAAAGTAAACAGCGGCATTCAAACGTTTAAGTGTCGAAGACGACTCCCATGTTAGTCGCCCGATGTTACATTATCCGCAATCATTCACAAAATCCTTGATATATGATTCTGATATATCGGCAAATCAAATTATCGGAACAGAGGATGCGCGCACGATGAGCGAGAATTGTATATTTTAAGAAATGAACTGGCTATGAAAAAGTTGTTTGTAAGATCGCAGAGACGTTTGAAGATTTTCAGCAAAAGCAACGATAGATAAAACATAAGTTCAAAGTTATATTCCAGAAACCAAAGAACAATCAAAGCAGTGAGCTGAAGTTGGTTGTTTTGGTTCAAAGAAAGCGAGGTCAATTTCAACGATCAGAAAAGTGATAATGTCCATTTTCAAATCTAACCTGACATATGTATTATGAACTGTCAAAGTAACTTTTCGACATTTGGACTAGATTTTGTGGATTTGAGTTACATAGAAACGTTGAAATAATGAAAATATAAATAATTTTCCCCTCTTCTTTTTCATTTTGAAAACAACTACAATCTCACAACTTTAGTATTTAATGGTCAAATTAAAATTTCGCTGTGCATCTAACTCGCACCAACAAGCAAAGGCATGCATCGAGACGAGCATCCAGGCAACTACCCAATTAAGCATCAAAGAATATATTGAGAGGTAAGGGTCGAGTTAAGCGCCAAAACAAGCCTATAGTCAAACATCGCGCTAGGCATTGAGCCAAGCAACTTACCTACTAAGCAAGCAAATAACTTACTGCGCGACTTATTCCAAAATTTATCGGAGCTTACTACACAACTAACATAAGAATTACTATTAAACTAACTACATAATTTACTACTCAACTTACTTTACTGCCTGCTGTGCTGCTTACAAAAGTGCCAAGTTATAAATATATTCTATATGAACTATCTTTTACTCCTCAGTACAATACAACACTGACAACTGCGCTGGCCAGATTTTGTTTCCAACCAACAGTCCACCATACTTTACTTGATTTTTCAATATTTTTTTATGTAAGGTGATCCTTTAAATATTTTTAGTCCTATCTGCATTTACAAAATCGGCAGAAATAAACGTTGGGGTTCCACAAGGTTCTATCCTTGGGCCACCTTTATTTTCCATGTTTGATTAATGATTTATAGCTCTATGAAGAGGACGTTCAATTCCCACTTTTTATTTTGCTCACTCTATTTAAACGACATGCTTAGGGTGAAATAACTTATTAAGTATGAACATAAACTACTTTCGGAGTTTCGATGTTTCGAGAACGGAATATTCGGGAAGCTTCTAAGATAATTTGTAGAGTATAAATACGGCGCTCTCACATCCATGAGGCGAGTCTTATTTCAGACAGTGAAGTGAACGAAGTAAACTATTTGGGTTGCGATAATTAGAAGTACAGTACTAGCTATAACTAAAGCTTTGATTTGATAAGTGTTTGTGAAGGTTATAAAATTAGAGTTATAAGAGTACAGTTAAATAAAGAGAACTAGTGAATTATAATTGAAATATTGTGTTTGAATAACAAAGACCACGCTCTTAACAACTGGTGTCAGGGAAGTTGGGGAAGCTGAAGAAGAGGCTTCGATGAACACAGAACAGCCCTGCAGATGAAGAAAGCTCCTGAGGAACAAAAGCAATCTACTTGGAGGAACAAAAAACTGCTCTTGAGAAAGCTCCTGAGGAACAAAAGCAATCTACTTGGAGGAACAAAAAACTGCTCTTGAGGTACAAAACAATCTCTATTGGAGGAACAGTAGAATTTTCTGGAAGCACGTTTGGAAGAACAAACGAATTCTCTTGAGGAAAAAACGAAATCTCTGGAATCCCACTTGGATGAACAGAACAAAATCTCTGGAAACCCGTTTGGACAAGCAAAAGAGTTCTCTGGAGAAGTGTATAGAAACTCGTTTGGAGGAACAGAAAAATTGTCTAAAAAGTTCTTTAAAAGAACAAAATTTGAAAATTGAAGGAATTGAGCCGAAATTCCAACAAAAGGTTTCAGAAGTTCAACAAAAAGTCACCGAGGAACTTGAAAACTTTAAGGCAGATATGGAGAGGATAAAGCATCGACAACCTCGACACAAAGGAATTGAAATATCCGGTGCAGGTAGAATGCAACCTTCAATATTTGATGGACAAAGTTCGTGGCATATTTTCCAGAGACAATTCGAGGCATCTTCCGAAGTAAATGGATAGAATCATGCAGACAAAGCTACAGCTCTGGTATTAGCACTTCGAGGCCCTGCGTCAGATCTATTACAAACTATACCGATTGAAAAGCAACGTGATTACATGTCATTCGTACAGACGATAGAGTTACGCTATGGAGATGAACATGCAGCATGTATATCGCCTGCAGTTATGCAACAGGATCCAAAAGCATGGTGAATCTCTACAGCAACTGCAGGCTGATGTGGAAAGATTAACGAATCTTTCATACTCTCACATAAAGTAAAAGTTGATGCGAGTTTGCGCGAAGCCTAAACGAGCTGTGATTTTCCATACATTTTCTTCAAAATTTAAGAAGAAACGTAGGACCTAGGTCCTGGGGACATAAGTGCCAGTAGTTATTAATATTTTTTTATGAAGTAAATTTTAACGGAACCGGAACTAAATGGTGTTGACCCCATTTGACTTTGGATCGTGGCGGGGTTGATTGGGAGGTGTGAGGCGAAAACCTGTTTTCTCTGTAATTTCATATATATGTTCGCTTTGATACCGCGCATCTTTTGGTGAAGTCAGTTGGGGGGGGGGGGGGGGGGGGGGGCTGGCTTGAACCGGCGGGAGGAGTTCAAGTTTAAAATATGCTTGCTTATATCTCCGGAACCAAGTCGCGTAGCGCAAGGTCGTTCATATCTTGAATTACTAGTTTCATCCTAGGCTACCAATGGTAGGAATTTCAAGTCCCAAGCAGTGGAGGGGGCGGAGCCAAAGGGGGCGAACTTTTTTGCAACAGCCTTGAAATTTTTCATAGAAATATTTCCCGTGTGATCCCAAAATCTCCCAAACAATCCAACCGATTGGATTGATTAGTTTTTGTGTGATACATAATTACAACGTGAGTGTAATAGGGTACTGCGTTTTTCAATCGGGGTGAGGGGCAGGTTCAGTGGTTTTTCGATAATTAGTCTGCCATTTGACCTCGGAGTATAGTTATGTGTGTACTCAAACTTCTTCAAAAAAAAAAACCCAATTCAAAAATGTCCTAGATTATCCCTATTGTACTAGAACAAAATTTGATCACCCCCTCCGGGCCGTTATTTGGTGTTATTTTTTACTTTTTCTAAAAATACAAAAAAAAACTCTATTTGCCCTCCTCTATCGATTCCCATACTCACTTTTTTAGTACTTCGCTCTTATCCATTTTCAAACAAAAGTACTAGATTTTTGCACACCAAATCGGGGCTAACTCGGTAGGGTTAAGTCCGATCGGAAAACAGATTTCACCGTTCTCCTCACCTAATTACCAGCTACAATTTGTTGAAGAATTCTTTTTATCTGGATACCTTTAGGGTGGGGGTAGTGGCGCTAATCCGGCATGTTGTATAACAAATTAAAGGTCTAGGTCTCGCCGAACACTATTTGATGGTACACTTTTTCTTCCCGATTCCGAAAACTTCGTCGAGCTGTTTTTGGCGCTGAAAGGCCAATTTTTATACATTTGGGTTACATATACACCAGTTACCACATTTCGCTTATATTTAAAAAAACAAATCTTTTAGACGCATTGTTGTGAACATTTTTCCCATAGGAAGTTATTTTCCCCGACCAAACATTCTCCGTAATAGCGAGAGAAATTTTTTTCAGATTTTAATATAAAAAACGCTCATTTCTTACCTTAAAAAGGACGCATTTTTTGCTTTTCAATTATATCGAAAACTATTTAATGCACGCAAAAACCAATGTGATATCTGATGAAATGTACATGCGATCTCATACTAGAAACATTCTTTAGAGTTTATATTTATGAATTTCATAGCATGTCTCCTGTTCTGGAAGACGCCCAATTCGAGCATTTCTCGCATCATTTCAAAAAAATTCCAAACTCCCTTGCCACATAAAACTCAACATTTCTCGGAAAATGTTACCTGGATTTCAATGATTCCTTCTTTAGAATATAGCCAGGATATGCGCCAACATTATGAGTATACGAGTATACTATACATTTGACGGGTTGGTCCCCTTGAGTGGTGAGGGGGGGGGGGGGGTATAGAGGCTAAGGGGACTGAAATAGAAAGCTGCTCTTGTCTTCTTACCTCCTTGGTAAGGCACATTTCTGTCCGGTTAAATTTAATTACCTTAAGTTAACTGTAACTGACACCCTACTATCACTATTTTTCGTCAATTAAGGGGTGTCCTTCAGAAGGGAACATCATATAATTAGCTAAATATTTAACTTCTTTCCACTTTCTTTGTGATAATTAAATACCACGTAAAATGCATAATACAACTTCTTCCGGCGGTAAGAGTCCATTATAAGAAATTATCGGAGAAAAAAATGTTTGAAATCAATACATTGATATAGAGATATTCGTACAAATTTCTCGACTCTCGATTTAATGTGTTCTGTGAGGGTGGGGTAAAGCAGCTGAGGGGGCAAATTCTGTATGAAATGGAAGCCTGCTACTGTCCTCTTACTTCGTATATACCACATATTTCTGTCCGTTTAAAATTTCTTTGCTTTTAATGAGATCTAACCATCACCACTTTTCGCTACTAATATGGTGTCTTTTAATTATTGAGATTTATTTGAAGCCATTATCTTTTACCGTTGAGGAGATATTATATCTCAAAGTTTTAGGTCCAAATCTAATTAGGAAATTCCTTGGTGCATTTAGGTACATATGTACATATGTATAAAAAGTGGTAAAACATCAATTTCCTATTTTTCATCCAATTCTAACATATGACCACTCATTGGAAAGGTTTCGGTGAATACAGTATGTATATGTAAAAATATTTAACCCCGCCATATAATTAGGTAAGAAAGATGGGGGGAAGTAAAAACCAGAATGACTCCACTTTTTTGTCTAGTGCTCCTCACCCTCTTTACCGTTTCTCATCATTCTTCTATAATATGATAGCCAACCCCTCTGCCTCCCATGGGTAAGCGACACAACCATCCCAACACCATATCAACTAGCATGTGCTTCTTGCAAAGGGCCGCCACGCAACAGCAGAAAAGAAATGTATAAGTGTAATATCAGAGCCCAATTGGAAAGGAGAGCTGATGTGCAAGAGGCTACGAAAGTAAAATTAGCAGTAAATGCCGATCTGATGAAGACCCGCTATGACTTATTTGCGAATTCAGCAGGATTTAATGAAGGTGATCGTGTTTGGTTGTACAACCCGAACCGACGTCACAGACGTTCTACAAAATTACATCAACTCTGGGAAGGACCGTACTCAGTGGTAATTAGAATAAATAGTGTACAGGGTTCAGCGAGGTACAAGAGGCAAACGAAAAATCGTTGTTTGTTTCGAACAAGCGACATCTACATACTTCGCATGAAATAACTAATAAAGTATGGACATAAACTACTTTCGGAGAATTGTATCACAGCAAGCAACATTTTTGGGTTCGGAGTTTCGATGTTTTGAGAAAGGAATATTCGGGAAGGTTCTAAGATAATTTTAAAGTATAAATACGGCGCTTCTCACATCCAGGGAGCGAGTCTTATTTCAGACCGTGAAGTGAACGAACCCAATAGGCAAAATTCCATATGTGGAACTCTCTCAAAGAATTCCAGTGGAATAAACTGACGACATTCTCACACACACAGCTGTTTTCACACGGCTACAGGACGCCATTTTCAGTTTACAGATGTCATTCACAAACAAAATAATAAGGTTATTACAGTTCACCGGAGTAGGTCGTAGGTACAATTTAGTCAAGGTTTTACGCTATTATTATCAGCATATAATCATTTTGTTGAAGTTTTTCGTATTATTTGGTACCAGTGCTCCCTAAATTAACAATTTGTACGAGCTACATTTTCACTTTAGAAAAAGCATTGAAATCCCTAGCAATTCCATATAGAAATGCCATGGAAAAGGCTTAGAGTTCTCTGCGAAAATAATAAGGATAAAACATTGAAATCTGTTAGATTTCCACGTTCAGTTCTAACTACCAATACAATCAAAGACTTGGAATCCCAAGGCAGTTCCCTCCTGCTAAAGAAGTGGAAAACCGTGCGCAAATAGTACGGATTTCCAGGAAAACTCGTCAAAACTGACAAGTAAAACGACCGGAATTCCATTCGAATTGCTTATTGCTATTTGGATTGCGATAATTAGAAGTACAGTACTAAAGAGTTGATTTGATAATTCTTTGTGAAGGTTATAAAAGTAAACAGTAGAGTTAAATAAACACTACTTGTGAATTATAATTGAAATATTGTGTTTGAATAACGAACAAAGGCCACGCTCGTAACAAATATATATATATATATATATAAATAATATAATTAGGTACTCACCTCAGGAACAGCTTGACTGTAATTATTCACCTGATGAACATCTAAATGATCTGTAAGCGATGAAAAATGTGGCCATGGAGCATCAGCATCTAAAGCCACTAAAGCTGGATTTGCTATTAAAGCTGCATTTGGTCTGGCAGGTATAGGTGGTGCACATTGCATACGTCGTGGCATTAATCTAGGGCTATTCGGAGTAGATTGAGATCTACCTGTCGATATTCCAGATGTTGTTGGTAAACGTGACGAATGTTGTTGTGGAGATGTACTGCCACAATGAGTGCCAGATAATGTTCGTTTCGACATTAATGGTGATGATGATGCCGATGATGAACTGGTAAAACTTACATGATTTTGCGACGATGTCGGTGGTATAGTTTGACTTCCACTAGATAATCCATAATTAGCGCCATGTTTTTTCTTCTTATATTGTACACGATTTTGTGACAATTGTTGTTTTTGTAGCTCACTTAAACATGATAACGAATCGAATATTTGTGAAAGGCGGCCTGACGGACACTCGTCAGACATTTGTTGGGCCTTTTACTGCTCAGAGGAATGTATTACGTTTGGAAAATACATTTTTCTGAAAATATGAAGAAAAAAACCAAAATGAAGCGGTACCTTTAAGGTAATTTTTTTCTGTACAATGAAAAAGGAAAAAGTTGTTAAAAATAACGAGAACAATCAAGAGAGAGAAAAAAACACCACAAAAACCAAACATTTTTCCGAGCCGAGAAAAATAAACGGGGAAATTTCTTGAAGCCGATAGTGGAGTATTTCACCCGTAAATGGGACATGTCAAGTAGTCGTCGTCTCTTGTTTCATGTCCATGCCAATCTGAGCAACAATTAATCATTCGCAGTGCTAAGAGCATGTGTCTATATATTGTAGAAATGGAGAAGTAAGCACGGACTCCTTTTCAAAAGTTCTTGGATTGCAAGTAATGGTTGATGTGTGGGGTAGGACGGGAGGGATGGATGCACACTAACAACAAATCAGTCTTCTTTCACCCTTTCGTTTCGAGTTAGAATTTATATCCCACATCATCTGTAAAGTTACGTCAAAGTCTAACGTATACAGGACGGTGTGGCTGGGTATTTTATAGCCACGTATTTTTTTAAAGCTTTTAATTCTAACTTGATTATGAGATCACTGAAAATTTAAAATTTCTGAGGATTTTATACAGTCAAGTTTGTGGTATATATTACAATCAACAACTATAAAACTTTTATTGACAACTAAATGTATTGGAAAAGTTTTTTTTTATACTTACACGCGTAATATATTTATTTATACATGGTGACTCGCTTTCGTCTTCTATGGATCCATTAGAACGACTACTCGACGTAGGGCAAAACACTATACATACTCAATACATGTTCATCGAAGGAAAGGATAAGGCAGATAATAGTACAAAGCAATTTCGTATATTACAAATGGAAATGAATCAGAAATCATAGAATTTCGATTTTACAAAATTCTTTTCCCACAATAAGAGCAATGAAAAACTTTTTCGCTGTTGAATTTATTTTTATGAATCTTATGTTCGGTGATAAAAGGAAGAGAGCTTAGCCGTAAAATTCACTTCAGATTAAGAGATTTATTTCACTTAGAAACGGACGAATGAACAGTCGTGTATTAAGAATGAAAAATACCACAAAATATCAAGAAAAGAAAAACAGGCAAGTAAAGAACAAACAAAAAATTACTTAGACGAAAATTTGGATTTTGCTGATTATATTGAATTTTTTTTTTAATAGAAAATTTACCTATGGGAAAGGAGGTCAAATCAAAAAGTTCCCAGAATGAAGAGAAGAAGGGAAAAAGAAGACTGTGTTTATTTTCCTTTTCAATATATTCTTCCATAACTATAGTACATTGTCAGACCATAGGTTTCCCATGGCACAAATACCAAAAATTCTTAGCTGCGAAGAAATTGAATACAGTAAATTTCCAATCAATTCATTCCCTGGTCTTCAATTCATGTGAAACTCAACATAGCTCCATTACTGGAATATTCTAGACTTTGACTGAACTGACTTACCGATACCTCGACAGGCAACAGTAGTTCACGCATTGAATGGAAAGTACTCACTTCCGTGTGAGCATATATGTATGTACCGGATTTACTGTACACATGAGTAGTACACGTGCTAAATGAAATATATCTTCCGCTGAATGAATACATGAATTGAGTGGAACTGTGAAAACACTCTCGTTCCGGACTGCTCATTGGATAAATTACAAAAACCGCTGTATTCGCGTAATAAAATTTCAGTTAAAATACCTTGTGATACCTTGCTGACGACACCAGGGGCTTAGCTAGGCAGCCTTTTGAAAAGTTTGTAAAAACAGACACAATTTGTAAATATTCCTGATGTTAACGGAAAGTTAGTTAGTCGATTTTGCAAGAAAAAATAATCTCTTAATGTACAAAAAGTATCATAATATTGGACATACTCAGGTAATAAAGTCAACAAGTCATAAGGAATTACTCGATTTTGATTCACCAGGGATATCTACGGATGCCCCTTTTATGCAAAACAAAATAAACTTTCATTTACAGAATTTCTACCATGTAACGTGTCGTCACTGGACGACTGGAAGATTCGAGTAAGTGCCCCAGGCGGCTGGACTACGGTACTACTGATGTTCGTCCAGTGCTCTCTACTCGACATTGGATCTTCTTGAGCTGATACATGGACGTTCGATATTGCCTCTGCCTCTGTTCGAAATGATGAGTAAATGTCACGCGCCGCCTCGAGCTACCTCAAGCCACCTCGCGCATGCTCGCGCCGCACCTTTGAAGTTATCGACTCGAAATGGTTCGGGCGCGCCAGCACAGACGAGCTCGCGCCACCTCGAGCCAGACACTTCCCACGGTGCGTTGGCTCATGCTCGCGCGACGCGGCTCGTAAGCCCGTGGGAAGCCAGCTCGTATACACCATGTTCTGCTGAAGACGACGCCGCCCTTAACAGCTTTGCCTCTCGTAGCAACTATTGTCAGCGTTGCCTCTACCCCCCAATTTCTTCGGCAACCTTAAAAGCCGTACGGTTACAAATAGCAAGCAGCTATCACCTCAAGGCAAAGTACTATGAATCCAGCTACTACATCAATCATCCGGTTGTGATATTTATTTATCACCAGCTTGCAACTCAAATCCAAACTGCATACAAATCCAAACTGATAACATAGTCAGGCGGAGGGAGAAGAGAAGTAAGTAAGGAAAACAAAATAGAGATAGATAGATCAGAGATCTTTTGACGATCAACTAGACCAACAGAGAGTAAATAACAACCCAACCAGAGTTTACCGAAAAAGGAACATTGCAACCAGATAAATCCTTTCTTCCATTTGCTTTTACTCTTGACTCAACCATTGGTTTATTTTGGAATATAGTAAGTACAAACAAAAAATTGTTAGTTTAAGGCAAAACATTTTTACTTTTACTCGAAAATTTACCAGTACCAGTAAAAATATTGGTAAGGTCCAGTGCCAGTACTTTTCCAGTACTTCCAGTACTACTAACAAGTACCCATGTATAAAAACCAGTATACAAGTAAGTACCAGTAAATTTTAACTCTTTAAGTATTTTCTTCTTTACTATAATTATTAAGACGCATAAATAATGTACATATACACATTTTTGTTAAGTTAATGAATTCAATAATGACATGTAACCTACATAGCAGTCTTTCAAACTTTGCTTTATGTTGATCTATTTTTTTACATTTCTACTTGCATTGCACATAGAGTGAAGAGCACATTTCTTGCTAAATAACATATATTTTTTATTTAGCCGCACTTATTTTAGCAAGAAATATGCTCTGCACTCTATGTGCAATGCAAGCAGAACTGTAAAAAAAATTTAATTGATAAGTACGTGCTATAAATAAAGTGTTGTACTGGCTAGTACACAACATGAACCAGTTTTCGTACTAGAATTCAGAACATTTTAAGTACCAGTAAAAAATACTCACTATTGCTGGTAAATTTTAGCCAGTATAAGTACTGGTACTGGGATAGGTAGTGTAGTGAGTAACAATTTACTTGAATATCATACAACTCTGTATACGATAGTACGATTTTTGTTTCTATTATGAGTAAAACAAAGCCAACATATATGTTGGAAGCGCCATACGATAATCACCTGTCACTTAACATAACAGTATAAAATGCATCAAAGGCCACTATTGGTCATGTGTACAATAACGAACGCAAAGCACACTCCTATCAATAATTTTCCGATGATATAGTAAAAATTTGATGAATTCACAAACACCAAAATCCACCAACCTTACGCTATTGTTACTGAAATTTCCCTTTGACTGTATCAAAAACGGCGATGATATGTGCGAGGCATTTACCCGGCTCTTGAATCAATTTTTACGCGTCGTCAGTCACAACATTCGAAGGCATATGTATATGTGTGTGTGTGTGTTTGTACATATATGCTTTTCCACCGTTTTATCCTTTATATAGGCGATTCTGGTATGCTCCTGCATGCATAATACACGTGTGTCATATTGGTTTCAGCATTATTATTCTATAAACCCTGTAACAATGTCCTGAATGTTGTGACGACAATTTTATCGGATCCTTAATGGTAGGATAATGTTACAACTGCGAAACCACTTCGATTTTATATGTAGTCGTCTGTACAATCGTAACTTTCGTGTGCTTGGACTAGATGCGGCTGATAGGTTGATTGGTTGAGTAGGTATAAAATAGGCTTTTACATAGATGTTTTTTTTTATGGTATTTAATTTCATAAAAGAAATCTTTTAGATTTTCATTACTAGAGGTGTTAATAATTTAAGGATTAAACGGCAGAAGTTTTGGATGTAGGTTTTTTATTACAGGATAATCAACCAAGCTGTTGTCCGAGGAAGGAATTTTAGGACAGATAAATTCAGCTATCTTGAAATTATGGAAGCTAAAGGCAAATAACACTCGTATAGTGTGACAATTTTATAATCTCGTTTTATTAATAACATAATCAACCTTTCTTTCTTTGAAACACTCTGAATAAAACTCGTCTCAGTGACGAAACGTATTTAATTGTTCACCATTGAGAATTGGTGTGCGTCTCGAAAATACTAGATTCGATTTCATCTATTATAAACAGGTGTAAAGTCTTTAGAGGAAATTTTCTGAATCTTTGTTATCATGAGGTTCTTCTTCAACTAGTGAATACTCCAAAATTCAAATTTTTCATTATAGCCGTTTAATAATGATATGACCAAAAAATAAAACACCGAAGATATTACTAACGTACCATAGTCATTATAGATTTTATATTGAAAATTGCATTTTCACGAGTAGATTTAAAAAAAAAACAAGTCAAAAAGCTAATATTGATCTAAGACCAAATCTTATGATACCCTAGACTAGATGAATGTCCGTATGAAATTTCGTATGGGCACCCATTTGAGCAATTTTGATTTTTGCAGTGGTTTTTCGCATATATTTCTGGAACGGTTCGTCGGACAGAAAAAATGATTATAACCAATTTTATAGGATTTCATACTCTGAAGAAGTTTTTAGTACAATAAAAATGTCTTAGACTGATCGTTTTCACAGTATACGTTAAAAACCTAAATTTTTATATGGCAGCACCAAGAAGGAGTTGCCCGATTTATTCCATTTTTGAAATTTTATTAGCTAGTACACTGAAAATACCGAATTTCAGCTCTCTACGTCGACGCGTTCTCAGGCAGTGTTCAAATATATAGCGGAAAACGAAATTTTTGTATGGCAACCCCACAAAGGAATTGCCCGATTTGTCTCATTTTCGAACTTAATTTTTTTAAAGTCCGTGTACAAAATTTTAGCTCTCTAAGTATACGCGTTCTCGAGTTATCGCGCGCACGGACGGACGGACATGCAAAAATCAAAATAACTTTTAATATTATGCGTGGGTGTCCAATCCATTTTGCTCTACCATCATTATTTCGAGGTGTTACAAACGGAATGACAAACTCAGTATACCCTATAGATTTCATCTAGGGTATAACAATTGGAGTCACATTAATAACAGAAAATTCTCATTTTTGCAGTTATCATAAGTTGACCAGTGGCCACAAATACAAATTCCCACTGTTCCTGCTATTCTATAGCACGCCATTTCCTTTTCAAAAATTTATTTGACAAAAATTCCCATAGAGCTTTTTGATACCGAGTTTTTTGCACTACAAATATTTTACAGAAAATTCTTAAGACTGCCGTTCTTTACACTTTTTATTCACGGCCCCGATATACATAGCATATTCTCATTATCTATAACTAAATATTCGTATTGTCAAGTAGGGATAGTATGCCTCACAACGAGGAAGCTGTGAGAGTTGTGAGAAGTTGGCATTTGTTTATCCAAAGGAATGCAAATGCAGGGGCAAATTCTTGTACGGCGAACTGGAGGAAAGATATAAAAAACTTGAAATTTAACGAAGCTGTTAAATTCATGAACAGTTAAAGCCAAATCTTACACTTCCTCTGTTTTAACACCAGGGCATCGCCTATAAATATCAATTGACGATCCAAGCAATTTCCCAGGGATGTACGAGGACGGTTTGGACGGTTAGATTATTTCCTGCAAGGTGTCACATTTGCAGTAACGTAATTATAACGTTTTTTAAATATTGTGACAAGATTTGACAAATAAAAAAAAAATTGTTGCCTTTGATATTTTTTAAATGCAATTAAAAAATATTCCTCTCATAAAAAAATGCAATTAACACTAGAAAATTTTCAAGACAAGAATTTGAAAATAGATTGACTTGACAACAGTGCTCAGACATGCTAAAATGATTTTTTTACGACTGTAAAACGGTGTTGCAATGAGATCTACCTAACTTTCGGGCATAGTTCACTCACTGACAACACAAGAGAGGACGGTCCATTATTGTCATCGTCACTAAAACTGTATTGTTAAAGGGATGTCAAGTTACCCTAGTTATTCATAACCCAAATGAAATTTATCCTGCAGGAGAGCATTTGGCCATCAGGTAGTTTGTGCTTGCAAGCGGCAGTCAAAAAAATTAATATTTCCAATTGATGCCTAATTTTTCAGATGTCCAAAGGGATCAATGCTTTTACGATTGGTGCAAGTGTATGAAAAAGGCATATACCTAGTTCGAAAAAAAAATTATATATTTCTGACATTTGCCTTGCCGCCAGAATCTAGTCTAATCTAACCTAGTGATGTTATTGCGTCTATTGGACATATAGAACCAAAAATTCTAGTTTACATAAAAAGCGGAGCTCAAAATCAAAGACTATGTAAACTTTTCTATACTATGGCCCTAAATATCTGATACACAAACGTTCCACTTTAATTGTAATTTAACGATTTTTTAGCCTGCAAACGAGTTATCTGAACAGCTAAGCAAAACGAGGCTGCAAAGTAATTAACTAGATACGTCGACCATAAATCTCACACCAAGAACACACATAGATTGACAAAAATAGAAATATCCAAAAGTGTTGTAAAAACCGCACTTCAACATCATACATGTACTGTTTGAACTAGATAAGAAAAGAAGTCACAGTTTCGTTTTTTATAAGCAACATAAAAATTGCAAAATAAAATTCCTCCATGAACTAATTAAAACCTGAAATGATGGTAAGAAAATACAAGAAACCATTCTTGGGTAAACTATTTCATCTATACAAAGAAGTAATGCTCATGATGGAACAAATAAAGGTATCATAAAATCAGGGCGAAAAACGAATCAGATCTGTTAAGAGATAACTTAAAGGGGTTAGGTACAGATAATTGCGATAAGTTTCCCAAGTGTCTCTGTAGCAGACAAAATTTGCATAATATCAATGTCTTTCACGTTTTAATACAATTTTTTTTCCATCGAATAACAACATTCTGTTGCAATCATTAAACACACCTTTTGCAGAATTACTGCTGCAAAAATGTTGTGCTATACTGATGCAGTACAATGCAGCATGACATGAAAAAAAAGAGTTTATTGCACCTTTGAACATAAATCGCGCAGCACTTTACAATTACGAAAGAAATCCGGCAAATTATTCAACCGATTGCTGCGGATGGATATATTCTGGGAATGATGTTTCCCATTAGCCACGTGTTCTGTTTTCATAAAATATAAAGACTTCTCTCTTTGCGTAACACCTCTATACGACGAGACCATATTCAGCAATGAATGAATGTAGGACGCAAAGTTACAAGTAGCATAACATGAAGAATATATTCAGAAAGACAAAGTCTGGTATACTAGTAGAGTATAAGGGAATAGATGATTGAAGGACCATATATATGTATGTATGTACATGACCGCACCTCTGTGATTAGAATTATAATTAGCCAATGTGTCGCCTTATGAATTTGAAAGGTGTTCGCCCATAAGGGAGCCGGCTTGAATAATCATCAAGAGCACCCACGAAAGATAAGTTATATGAAGATGATGTATATACGCGAGTTTTCCTCCTTACGTCATTTAAATGGGTGATTGTCCTACTATATTTCGTGTGAAACGGTACAGAAAAGATTACAATGCAAATCTATCGGTTACCTTGAAAAATATTTCCATAGTGTCCTCGATAATTGTATAAAAATCAAGTTTCAAATAACTACTTAATCAAATCTTCTAAAACGAATTACATAAATATACAAAAATCACAAAAAAAAAATATGTAAAAAAAAATAAAAGCAGGCAATGGGTTTGCTGTGCTGGATATGATGGAACTCCCGGTGACTTTGTTTGATGTTTGCCAAATTAAATGAAAGCTGCTGACAGATGCATCTCCGGCAGTTTTAAACACTAAAACGTTTCCAAGTAAACAGAGCGCTGCTTCAGAGAAGAAATGAATTTTGTTGACTGACCAATGTTGACAGCAGCGCTTCTGAATAATTAACTTTTTGCAAAATGTAATGAAAGCTTACAGTTAGCTAGTTTCTTTAGTTTAGGGGTTTAGTTGTGCGATGTGACAAAGTTAAATATTTCAAAAGACAAATTCAAAGAGATATTGCCCTTGGCTGTATGTATTCGAAAAACAATTGAAATGTTAATAGAGATGTGATATGGAAAAAGAGAGAAGCTTCAACAAGGAGTACATATAGATAAATTACCATAATCACAAAAGCTAAACAAATTTTCCATCTTCAAGTGAATTAGTCTATAATACTGGATCCATTAAAAAAAAGGAAATCATATTTTGATTTGAGTGTAGATAGGTATAGAAAAGAGCAGAGCAGAGCCGTATTTAAGACCTGTAGACCCCTATGCTTAATTAGTGGCGAGGGCCCTGCCAGGAGGATTTTTTGTAAATGAACCTGCAAAAATCACGTTTTAGAGCAATTTTCTAGCTAAAAATCTACAAAGACACATTTAAAGTTTATTTCTAAATTGTAGAAATTTTTTTACTAGACCAGGCAATGGGTAGGTTCTGACTTACAAAAGGTCAAGGAGATTTCGAGTTTGGTAGATTTGTACAGTTTGTTGTCCTCATTAATATTCCGAGTTTTCGACCTTGAGTGACTGCCGCTCGCGCGTGATTATCTTCTCTCCACCGCCACCTAGGTTAAAAATAGCCATTACGAAAATTATAGAGCATGATATTTCCTGCAACTTTTTGTAGGAAACATTTTTCAATTAGATGAATAATTCACGAGTTACAGCGGAGTCAAGTTCAGCAAATTTCTACAATTCGCAAAATCGCCACATTTTTTCTCGAAATTTCAGTAAATATCGATTACTTAATACGTACTACCATTTTTTATTCCGCACCATCATGAGGTACGGTTAGAGGCGTATTGTTTTTTCACGTGGTATCCTTAGTGGGCCTAATCCACGAATCTTCATTTCTGATGTCTTTTCTTCTGTTTCGATGCCATAGATGGTCCAGGCTCACTGATATCAATATCTTCTTGCAAATTTCTTCCCTCCTCTTTCAAACTGTACAAATCTACCAGATAAGAAGTCTCCTTAACCTTTTGTAGCAACAGCTCTCAGCCTGGACTGTACTATATATGTACAGAATTTAGAAGATAATGAGTTGATGAGATAATAAAAATGTAAAGGATTGAAAATTATTATCTGGTATGAACAGTGCCTAGCCGCCTAGTATTTTAATTATTCCTTTAGTAAATAACTACAAGTCTCATAATCTAAAATACAGGGAGTTTCCTCCATGGTGGTCCATAGAGCAGGAGGTGATAGTACTCACCTAAACAAACAAAAAATCGTATGGCAGGGGGGGGGGGCATATCAACCGTTTCGGAGTTACAGGGTGATTAAGAAAAAAAGCTAGTTTTGCACAAAACACCCTGTATCTTAAAAAGTACAGGGCGTACGGTCACAGTTAAGAGCTCATTGTATGCAGAGCTTCATGGTCTTTTCAACGACTGCTCAACCAGAACCGTACCCCTCGCCCCTCAAGAATTATGGTTGTCTAAACTCAAAATTTCGAATTTTCTTACCATTTTTTTTTTTTTTTAATTTGACCTCTATTATTTTTGAAAAAAGATCGTTAACATAATTTTTTTTATAAAAACTGTAATCTGTAGACTGTCCTCTTTAATTTGACCTATTACACCCCGTGTGTGTGGGGTACGGGGCTGGTTGAGCAGTCTTTGGAAAGGCCATGAAGCTCTTCATACAATGAGCTCTTAACTGTGACCGTACGCCCTGTACTTTTTAAGATACAGGGTGTTTTGTGCAAAACTAGCTTTTTTTCTTAATCACCCTGTAACTGTAACTGTGAGTACTATTACCTCCTGCTCTATGGACCACCATGGAGGAAACACCCTGTATTGTACATTGTTCATTTAAGGTCACATTTCAGGAAAATATATCATTATTATAATTTTTTTTATTGATTAATGTTTTGTAAAGATATATGCAGTTGTCATATTTTATTTTATTGACTCTACTGTAATTGTTAGAATTGACTGATTATACAGCGAACTACTCAAAAGCCATTAAAAACTAACTAACGACATAAAACTTTGATATGAAGAATTATTATTTTTTTTTAAACAAGTGAGAAAGTTAGAATTGGTCTAAAACCAATTCTTATGATACCTTAGATGAATACCCGTATGTAATTTCGTATAGTGTATGTACATATAATGAAAAACGAAATTTTTATATAACAACCTCACGGAGGAGTTACCCGATTTGTCCTATTTTCGAACTGCTTAGCGCAGTATAAGCTGGTCTTCGGGAATATCAGTTGCCGTTCCGAATGGTTTTCGTGAATGGACTGCACTGTTGATATCGGATGCGACAGTTCTGACGGTCTCGCCCAACCACAGCACTGCCTGCATATGTTCGGATACACTACCTACCTTCTATATCAGTGCTAGATAGGGTGTTGTAGATTCAGCCACCTCAGCCTGTTCGGTTCAGAGATTCCGTTTGGCTAACTATGAATAGCCTCGTTTGTTTCAAGCAATCTATAAAGACAAAATACCGGTATAGGAAGATGCTCTCAAGAGCAAAGATTCACACTAGCTTTATGTCAGGTTGTCAAAATGAAAACCTGACTATACGGTTTGCCCTTCATGACAAGACCAATTAAGGGTAGCACTATATTCTAGATGAGCTTACACCAGTTTGAGCAGTGATGGAAGTCACGATGTCTCACAAATGGAGGTCAGGATGTCCCTATACAGCCTACCTGATAACATAATAACCTAGGCCAGGGGTCGGCAACGTTATGAGTCGGAAGAGTTAAAAATTACAATTTACAAAATTTCAAGTTTTTAAAGAGCCATACAATTTTTTCTTGCCAACAATAAATAGTACTCGCATAAATAGTTTTTTGATAAAAAAAAACTAATCTATTTATTCGTAAGAAAAAATATCTATTTAATAAGTAGTGTTTTTCACAACAAATTAGATAATATAAATGGCATTATTAGATAATTACTTATTATTTAAGTAAAAAATTAAACAATTAAACATTTACTTCTAACACTAACTTGTATTTCAATAACAAACAATTGAGCAAACAAATTCAATGGGAGAAATTTGGCTCATAACTTGTTGTTTTAAGTTTCAAACACGACTCTAAATTTTCATTTGTTAGTTGGCTTCTTACTTTACTTTTAATTATATTCATGCAAGAGAACGCTTGCTCGCACGAATATGTCGATCCGAAGATAGTCAGCACTCCAAATGCCAACTTCTTCACCTCACTGTAGCACTCTGGAAGACTATTCCATGCGTCGAACTCGTCTCAACTCGCGGCATTTCTTTTAAAGCTGTCCACTTTTGTTGCGTTACGTACATACATTTTTGGACCTCCAACTCTTCCAACTTGCTTTTCACATCTGTAAATTTTCCACTCCACAAAGCTTTACATTTTAAATGGATCAATTGCATTTCTACAGATCCAGTATCAATTCCAAATTGCTCAATGTGGATTTCGTTACTAGTTGTGTTGAGAGGATTTACTATGAATGCTAGAGCGATTTTGTTGGTTGTGAGTTGCTCAAATCTGTCAGCAAATTCATCTTTAATTTTTTTTATAACTGTGTTGAAATAATTCGCGTCAACAGTTGCACTGGTTTTATCGCGATATTGCTTTAGAAATTGAAAATGAAGTAATTTACAGCTCTGAATATCTTCTGCAACAAGAATTAATTTTTCTTCAAAACAAACCAATTCTTCTACCAAAACATAGTCTGGGTTTTCCTTTCCTTGCAGTTAAATTCAGCTATTCCAGTTACGGTATCGAATTTTACAATCATTATAAGTTTTTAAAATACAAAATAAATAAACATAACCAAAAACTCTTTTCTAGTTGAGCAAAATATTCTGATTCAAGTTCTTTCTCTAAGATTTTCGAATCAATGGCTGTCAACGTAAAGTATTACACATTTTTTATTTTTTATTAGGTTGATCTGAGCTGAACTATGCGACAAACTTCAAATACGCAGAACAAAATTACATAAATCTTCAAGCACCGATTGTTCGTATGTTTTCTGAATGCTTAAATTTGGCAAAAAAATTCAATATCTTCGTTAAAATTTAAATATTTTTGAAAAGAAAGCATACGCCATTCATTAAAAATTGCTTCCCGATTTATAGTAATGTTTGGAAAAGTATCAATTAATGGATTCAAAATTCAAGTTAAATGAACATTTAATAAATATTGAATTGAGAATATAATAATAGGCTTAAAAATTATTTTAAAATAAAAAAATGTATTCATCTCTAAAAACAGGTATCAAAGTATCCATTTCAAGAATTTCAAGTAAAATGTATCCAAGTGGCATCACTGAGTACAAGTGGCTGAGTGATAGAATCGGTCCCTCCCTAATCCTCGTTAATCAATTCAGAACGATTTTTAAATGTTTTTTTTTTTATAAAATAATTATATTTGCGTATGGAACTAAAGAGCCGCATGTGGCACGCGAGCCGCAGGTTCCGACCCCTGGCCTAGGCAGATGGACAAAATCAATGATCATTCATTCGTAATTGATTTTGTCAAAAATCAAGATTTTGTGAATTAAAACGAAAGTCCTGTCAATTTTTATATTTAATTGACAGCATATTTTTAATAATTAAAATTAAAATTCAAAGGTAGAACAATTTTTTGAAAAATTCAATTACGAAGGAATCATTGATTTTGCCTGTCTGCCTAGGGTATTACTCAGAATGGAGTTGCTGCAACACAGGTCGGATGCCTCCCTGATAGAGATCAGGATGTCCCAAAGACAACCTGCCTGATATTCTTGCTCAGAATGAAATTGTTGCAATACAGGTCGACTCCAACATCAGGCCTGGAGTTACACCTGATGTAGGATGGTATGTGTCTCCATTAGCACAATCAATCTGGGTGCATGGATGGTCAGAGACGACTGTGAGATTCGGAAGGGTCTCAAGAAATAGTAACCTGAATGTAAAATTTCCTGGGTGGACCTCTGAAATAATTTCTTCTTTGAAGGCTCTACGGTAAAAAGATTTGACCGAAGTTTATTTTCAGGGGTCTTTCACGTCGAACATTGCAATAGCCATGAAAAATAATTGTTCTCAATTAATTAATAGCCTTAAACCTTTCTGCGTGCAGCAAAATATTCCTAGACTAGAAATTTGAATTAGAAAATTGCTAGGTTTATAATGTAGTTATTCGAGAGTTCGGATATATGCGACTCGGTCCAGACATGTCGCCGCAACCTGAAGTAAACAATGACGCTTGATTTGTGTTTGTATACAATAGGCGTATTGGTCATTCCACGAAATTTAGAAAGCACAAAATAACTGCGTCGATGTCTTTTATAATTATTAAAAGGGCCCGCACCATAGTATTGAAACAAAGACGTCGTTTATTTCATTTGATTCAAAATTAACATTTTTGAAGGTTTCTCACCCATATCACAGGGTTTCTTTATGGAGCGGACCAGTCGGCTGTAACCTAGATAGTCTGCACATAAATACGACCCTGAAGAGCACGAATTGTCCAAAGAATAGACAAGACCACGTATAATGCTAAAATTCTGTTTAAATTTGGAAGCCTAATCTTTTCACTTACTATGAAAGTGAAGAAGCTAATAAAAAAAAAACACCAAAATAAAGAAGCATCAGTGCCCACTCCAGTAGATCGCAACCATGTAAACGAAGTTCATCACCACCGCCACCTATATCTACGAACATAGGGCCCTCAATTCACATCTTCAAAATGAATATTGAAGATTGAAGATCATAGAGAACATGTTGGTGTGATTCTACGAACTAATAGGTGCTTTCTATTGTCACACATACACGACAGACATAGTCCAATACATACATCAAAAATTCAACATTGAAATATCATTCGACCAACTCGAAGGGCATGGAGTAACTATTATAACGAAACCTGCCGGTGAAAGCCCAATCATCTCGTACGATGGAAAAAATTACCGTCAACTCGTAAAAACCGATTCATTGAAATATCCAAAAAGGTAAAAGCTCAAGTACAATACAAGGGTGGTTAAACGATGTACGAACTAAAGTCCATAACAAAACATTTCCGATTAATCTAGATTGATCATCTTGCGGATGCTAAAAGCAGCTATTACCAGCATAAAACCAACGAAAGCAACAAGGTTTGATAGAATTTATCTGATGAATTGCTCATAAATTCTTCTGGCTATGTATAATTTTTTTATAGCAGGAAGCTATACCAAATGAATTTAAAAAATCCAAAATGCGAGCCATTCTTACCATGAAAACCCTGTAGAGTTGTAAATGTTATCAAAAAATCTGTTCAATTTGGATTTTGTATACACATATACATAGCTGTAGCTTAACCATATCACAATGCAGATGAATTTGAAAAGATGACCAACATTAGCTGCCGTATTTATAGAGACATTACTGCTGCAGTCTGAGGCAGTCTACGGAATGGGCATGATAAATATAAAAATTCCTTGAAGTTGTCTGATGCAAAAAGATGAACAATTTATTCAACAATTTCACAAGTTTTTTTTCAAGTCTTTAGAAACAGCACCGGAAATAAAACCAAGTAGCTTAACAAAGGTTAGCTACAAGATTCATTCCTATCCTCACTCCGCCTTAATCTGTACATATATAATATGCCAAGATCTCTATCAAAAAAATATTAGCGCGCTGATCTAGTTGCTTAGTCTAGCTTAACAGTGCTCACACATATAAGATAGACAGTCATTTAAATATCACAAGGCTCGTTGTCTTTGACTGATTATAGACCCTTTGATAGATCAATATTGTCCCTTTACCATTTAAAACGACCTAAGGCTCTTGTTGAGGAGTTCATTAAATATGAAAGTAAAGAAAGTCTAGCAATCCAGAATGATCACAACCTGAAAAGCTCGTATCGACGAAAATCACTGAATCCACCTGTGAAGCAAGCAGTTTCCTGTTTTGAGTTAATATTGTGGAAAAAAACTAAGAAAATTTCTTGCCGAACAACATTTTGATTGATGTCCCCAACCTCAACTTCCCAAGACAGTTAAGGGCCATGCTTTAACAGAAGAACACCTTAATGGTAGTAGAACTGATACCAGAAAATTAGTAGTCATTTGGCCATAGGAGACCATGGTAATAGAGTGGGAGTAGCGGCGAATGATTTCTCCCGGAACCGTAAGGACATGTATTTTGCGAGTGCCCTGCTAGTAGGCTATTAGATAGGTACTTTTTTTCAATTCTGGTGGATGTGCAAAGTAAAGAGCTAAGATGCATCCCGAGATTCCTAGGAGAAGCATGATTAGGCGGGTTTTAGAAAGATTCTCCCATAAGATCAAAGGGGAACAATGGACTCTATCATTGCAAATGATAAGTTAATTGGTATACCCTCGCCGAAGTCCTCAGCTTAACAGCAGATGACCTTATCTCTTCTCCTTCATCTTTACTATTGGAATTACATCGTTTCTTAGAATCTTCGGGATTTATTCGAAAAAACAAACAAAAAATCAAATTTTCAAATGCGTAAGAAAATGCCCAAAAGAGTCGGAATCTTAATTACTTTCCATGTTCGCATCTTCGAAAACTTCCTCAAAAAGGATTTTTTTTTATCGAAAACTTGCTATTAGTCTCATAGGAATATGCTCTATACAAAATTATTGAAAATGAATGATTTTTTTTCTTTACCCTGAAATCACATTTATTATTGCTTCTTTAAGAAAAACAGATCCCTTCGTAAGGTGTACCACTCTCTGGCCCACACGTCGAACACCTTTTTGGGAGAATTGTTTCATGCTCATATAGAGAAGATCTTAGTCACAGAGACGAGAATGCACAAAAATTAAAGACTGCACGAAAAACTGGAACTCCAAAAAGTTGTAAGATGTTGTCCCATATTGTGACATATATATATCTATGAACTATGATCCAACATGTTGTTACATGTAGTCACATACCTTTATGTATATTGTGACATTTAGTCTCATATGGTAGCATGTTTTCGCACATTGTAACACGTTGTCCCATATTGCGACAAGTTATCTACTCATATATATAACTAAAATTAAGTAATTGTTCTAAATTTTTATCTTACTTATATGTGCTAAGGTAGCGGATGGAAAAAAGAGTATGAGCCTGCTGTTTTGAGAAATTCATCACATTGACGTAGTGCTCGGATTTCGATAGCTCTATCTAAGTACAAATTATATCAGCCTTAGAACAATTCCAGGCTCATGTATCTCGATTTATATAGCTTTAGCATACAGGAAGAGTTATCTACATATGTGAGACAACAATGATTTTATATCAGACAACAGTAATATGTCTATACATATGTAGCCAGGCTGTTGACAGTAACAGTTACACTTTAAATTTTGAATGTACTCCGAACCACCTATGGAACTTTGGCTATATCAACTCAGTAAATAATAGTAAGTACTTGGTTACAAAGACTAGTTCACTGTAATTGTATGAAATGGAATCAACTGAATATGGTCACTAGTTCCCATAATATGATCCTCCTTAATTCATACAATAAAAACATCAAAATTTGGAATCTACTATGTCCAATCATTTCATGTTACAATAACTACGACTTCCGACTAAAGCTTGGAAGTTATTATAATCTTCTGTCCAATTAAATGCTGTATGTGGTCCTCCAGTGTTTCTTGGTCACAAGTACTCTAACACATTTTACCGCCATAACAACAGCATAATCCTTTAGGATCATAATTTGAAAAAAAAAGACATCCCTTTTATAACACTTTAAAAACCTTTTCCATTGGAATACATTTCCCCTTGTGGTGTCGGGTAAGACCCAGCGAGCTTAAGCTTTATAAAGTCCTTTTTTCCTTATACATATATAAATAAAGTTATGTTTCATCCTGTCACCAGTCCTTGTACGATTGTCGACCCTTACTACATCATGAGTTCTTGTACTTACTCATTCCAATAAATACACACCAGAGTCGCTACGACTGCCTCGCATCACCCACCCAACTATCGTCCAAGTGGTCTTTAATCTCATTCTTGGAAAAGCTGTTTCCATCAGCTCAAATTTCGCGCGAGTGTTAATAGCCGCCGCGAAGATGAAAAGCTCATCAGACAGAAAAAAAGAAAACTCATTGACGAGAGGGTTGGTGATATTTATACGCATCGTAAAATTTTTAATAAATGAAATATTTCCATTATTCCCTCGCCCATCCCTCCACGTAGCACTGGTCTGTAACCATGCATGGAAATTACAAAAGTGTCTGTTTACATTTGGTAACGATTGACGTTTTGATGGTGGCAGCTGGAGGGATATTTGCAGTACATAGTAGCTTCAAACAGGTCCCAATTCCCTGAGGTTTGACTTTTAATTTTTTTTTTCTTTTTTTTTTTTTCTTTTTTTGTATATTAGAACGATAATGAAATTTTGCAATATTGAGTTTGGGTATAAATTTAATTACACCCAACTTCAAAAACATTTCAAATTTTCAATTTCCTCCCCTGTGTTCGGAAATCTCCGATTGTGATGCGTTTTTTTATCACAGGAAAATGATTGTGCGGATGTGATGCATTCGAAACGAAATAAATTCCGGCGGCGGCATTAATTCATGGCAGATAAAATACGCTACTTGGTGGTGATGGAGGTTGTGAGAGATTTTAATAAAATAACGTTTGCGTGGGTATTTTGGGGTGGTTTTGGGTATTCCACTTTAATTAAATTTATTTTTGAATATAATAAATAACAAATTAACAGGACTCCTCCTACGGACCGACATGCATGGGTCGATATCATCCCGCACAAGCAACCATGGTAGCTGTGTTGTTCATAAATAAATAAATGTTATTTAATACAAAAATTGTTGTTATGGGGATGTACCTTTTCATGTTTGCCTACAATCAATGTGTGGATAAATCAATTCTCTCAATTGTGTACAGAGTTCAATTTAATTCAATTAATTTATTTTATGGGTTACCATTTTACGTTATTTATAATAGTTTTTTTTTGCTCAACTAAAATGCATGGGATACTATTTATAGGGTATTAATACCTATCTAGATGATATGAAAAGTTTTAAACCTTACCCTTGCAATAGAATGAACGCAGCTACCACGCAAGCAAACATCACGCAGGAGTAAGTTATAAGGCAATGTCACTAAGTGATCGCAATGAATGTAGGCATCGTAGCCATGACGCAGAAGTTAGTCGACTTTCAACTTTACCGCAATTACCCTACGTTGACATTTGACAGATGATTACTACTTTGTCTGTTTTAAAATTTTGTATGCTGAACATAATACGTATCAAAGAAAATTTAATTATGGTGATGACACAATTAAAAAATAATTATTACGTGGTCTCAAATCATTAATATTCAATTTAATTAATATTATTAATACAGTTAACAAAACTAGTTGAAATTTCATCTTGACCCAGTCACCAATTTCCATTATGTTCACCATGTTGGTGGCTACGATTTTGACACTTCATCACCGCATTTGTGTAGGGTGGCTGCGATGCATGCTGTTCCAAGCATTAGAGAGAGAGACCAGCATTTTTTTTCTGTGAAATTCAGTTTTATTTAAGTCGAGACACTTCTTCCAGCGATATGCATACCTCTTTAACTCGTCCAAAGTGTAGTGGAGGAGCGGGGGCCGGACTTGTTTGCGACAAATGTGACGACGATTCGATAACCATAAAAAAAAAAAAGTTATTATCTTCAAAGCAGATTTATCCTTCGCAATCAGCTTCTTTGACGGTTCCTTCGTCTGAGAACTGTAGTGGTCGAACCAAGTTTTATCAACAGTTATAAATCAACTGAAATAATCCAACTTGTTTCGCTTAAATCGTTCCAGCATGTCCTTGGAAATGTTCATTCGAATGCGTTTTTGGTCCACAGTAGGTAAGCAAGCGCAGCACTCTACGTGTAATCAACTTTTTCAAGCTTATGTAATATATGAAAACCGCGTTCCTTTAAAATCAACCTCAGTTATCCAGTTATTCAGGATCATTTGGACAAGTTTTTAAAATTTTTCGTTGGTTTTCATAGCTTTTGACCGTTCAGCTGCCCACCTTTTCACGCAAGCAAAATCCCCGTAAACAGCATCCAACTTGATTTTCAATTTACGCAGGTGTATTGAGTTTTAATATCAATGAACACAAACAACTGCCAAACAATAACTGAACGTTCAAAATGTCTAAAAATTTCCAGGGGTATCTTTCAAAGCATAATGTACAATTGTAATACATACCTCCCAAAATAATTTTCTAACTTTCGCGGAGCATTTGGTGAACATTGACATCATCCCTCTAACTAAAATATCAAACCAGCTATACCTACTTGCAAATTCAACTGTCCACCTCAGACAATTATATTTCAAGGAAGCGTAATAAAATCATACGGTAAGTATGCCTACTTTCAGACTGCTTGAAAATGTTTTCAGTCTGTGAAGTTCTATCTCCTGATCAGGTAGGGTAACATACCAAAGTAATAGTAACACAATATGTCGACATACGAAATTTGGACCTCATAAATTTCATAAAAACTACGGATGCAAACTTTCTAAACCTAGGATTCATGTATGCTCGAACTGCATCCGTGGTTGTTGATTGAGATTTTATACGCATATTAAACAGTATTTTCATTTCATTTCATTTCATTTATTTCCTGGGTACTGATGCTACAAGATTTACAATCTTTTTTCAAACATCGAACAAAATGGCAAGAGAGCTAAATAAAACTAAACCTAACTTAAATTAAGCTAATATTAAAATATCGAAAATACATATTTAATTAAACATAATATTAAAGAGATTTTAAAAAGATATCTACAGGAATAAAAAGTGAAAGATTAAAAAACACAGAAAAAGAAAAAAAAAGAAAAGAGCTGCGCGTACAGTTCACCGCAAGTCAATGTCAACTATGCCAAGATAAGACTTTAGGAGTCGTTTGTAGATGCCGAGCGAGTTAGCTGTCTGGATATGATGCGGCAGCGAGTTCCAGATTCTAGTTGAAAACTCCAAAAATAAAGTAACTTTATATAAACTTGAAAATAAGAAATTCCCGATCAAATGCTAGCATCAACTCGCCGCCGCCGTGCCCAACGATAATCTAATCTCGAAGATTCTTGGACATCTTGCCACAGCCAAACTAATTACTTTTCCTTATTACCAGGTAGCAATTCCACGAAACGAGGAAAAGGGAATACTTCTTATCCCAATACTAATGTAGAAGAAAATCTACCTAACTTCCATTACTTACTCAGTGCAATAAACAAACACATTCTACCTATCTATGTACAGGGAAAACAAGGATATCTACAGGAGCTGTTACTAGCCTACGGTTACTACTGGGTTGTTAATGGGCTACGAGTACGATTAGGGTTTGCATGCAGTATAATTCTTTTTCAAGGCTGTCTCTAATGTGGCGTCGCAAGAATCTCTGAATTTTATTATCCACAGCGGCGAGAAGAAAGTCGCATTACACTGTCCTTAGTTAATTCAACCAGTTGGGCTTTCACTGGTTATGTTTCTTTATAATTTTAAACTGCTTGCTACAGTTCGGCCAATCTACATGGTCGCTGTCCTCAGTGACCGTTACTGCTCTCACGTACCTACTTTCATGTCCACACACGCGAACCTTTCTTTCGTCATAGCTAACACTTCAGTGCCCAACATTGAAACTAACATTATAGCATATTGAGTGTACCCGGGTGCTACTTTTGGTGGCACTGGATTGCTGACCCCAACCTTCATATAATGATATTCCATGACATGATACGCTCCTAGTACTACATATATAATGTACTGAGTCACTTAACAACACTTTCTTCGCTTGTCTTATTCTTCTGATTGGAGCGGCATACCCGAGATATTCCATTCGGAACACTGGATTACTGCTCCCAATCTTCACATCGATATCAGGATAAGATCCGGTGCGGATAAGATATCCAATCATCTGAATGTCAATACCTGAAACAATTTCTTTAAAAAAAAAGTAAATGAAAAATTGTTTTACTGGTTGATTATTTTATTTCATCTTTCGGACGATTGTGGTTATTTTTATAGGTATCTTACATTAATTTTCTTCATCTTTCGAACTTATGTCAAAATCAAGTTGGTGCAGTTCACACCACGGTTTCAAATGCTCTGCTGAGTGTACTGACTCGTAGGGTTTCTGCGTAACTAATAGTTCATCTGCGTCGATAACCATATAGCTGTCATTCGTGAACACAGTTTTTGTAATGTACGGTCCTTTGTACCTACGACAAATTTTCCTAGGCTCTCCAGAAGATGCCGGATCCTGCTTGATAAGAACGAGGTCGTCCTTTTGGTATTCCCTTGGTGGTTTGTGTTTTGCATTGAACGTCTCGACTTGGCTCTGATGCATCTGCATTCACACACTGATCTTCTCCGATCCCTTCCATACTCACTTAATCCAATGTTTTGACTATTACACTACACTAATTCACCACGATTAATTTTCTTTATCTTTTCCACACAATTATCACAGCCACTCACTATGAGTTCAAAATAAAAATATCCACACAATAATTACGAATATTCGCGTCTATAACGCCCGTCACTACCGTATTCGGGAGCAATGGATTTAATTCCACACTTGAATTGTAAAGCTCCAAAAATAAAGTAATTTTATATAAACTTGAAAATAAGAAATTCGCGATCAAATGCTAGCATCAACTCGCCGCCGTGCCCAACGATAATCTAATCTCGAAGATTCTTGGACATCTTGCCACAGCCAAACTAATTACTTTTCCTTATTACCAGGTAGCAATTCCACGAAACGAGGAAAAGGGAATATGTACTTCTTATCCCAATACTAATGTAGAAGGAAATCTACCTAACTTTCATTGCTTACTCAGTGCAATAAACAAACACATTCTACCTATGTACACACAGGGAAAAGAAGGATATCTACAGGGGTTGCTACTAGCCTACGGTTACTACAGGGTTGTTAATGGGCTACGAGTACGATTAGGGTTCGCATGCAGTATAATTCTTTTTCAAGGCTGTCTCTAATATGGCGTCGCAAGAATCTCTGAATTTTATTACCCACAGCGGCGAGAAGAAAGTGGCATTACACTCTCCTTAGTTAATTCTACCAGTTGGGCTTTCACTGGTTATATTTCTTTATATTTTTAAAATGCTTGCTACACTAGTCAGTTGAACAATGCAAGATCCGTCGAATATGGAGGTTTGGAACCGTAGAGGAGCAGTTTGAGCTCCCTAGTGGAGTTTAAGGGCTGAAAGAAGGTACTCAAATAGACCGGTTGGGAAGAACGAAGCAAGTTAAACAGGAGCACTAAAGCTCTCTGCTTCAAATATATATCAAGTGAGTAGCCCACCAAGGTGAAATTGAGGTGAGGTACATGATCAAACCTACTCAGACCAAAGTTAAATCTAGTACAGTCGTTGAAAGCTACATTCAGTTTCCTTAAACAGTGCGAGTCGAGCTTGGGAAAGAAGACAAGAGAGGCATGAGTGAAATGATGCAGAATGAGAGACCTAACAAGGTGACAACGGAGCTTAGGTGATAGTAAACTAGCAGACAGCCAGAGACGGCGGAAAGTGCCATATATTTTTGCTATGTTTGAGTTGATGAGGTCACAACATCTCATGTTAGAATTTAAAAACACGCCAAGATTACGAACTCGATCCTAATAAGGCAAAGGACAACCGCCCAATGAAATAGTAGGAAGCGTTGTAGGATCAATAGATCCACAATGGAAAGCCATGCACTGCGACTTACTCGAATTCAGCTTGAGCTTGTTTTCTAAGGACCAGATGAAAATATTATAATAATATTAATAATAATATTATTATCACTGTTCAGGCGAGCAGCACAATCTTCGATCAAACCTATAGGACGACTTATATAAATTTGCACGTCATCGGCGTACATGTGAATGTTGACGTCGCGAATATACTCGGTCAAATCATGCTGAACATGCTGCACCTTCGCAATTATGTTTAGGTCGAAATTCAGACTGCCATCGACTAAGAAGATCATTTTGGAGCATGTACTGTTGGACCTGCCAATCATCATTCGGATAGTGCAGACTCCACTTTACTGTATGAATGAAGAAAAACTGCCATGTAGTGTCAATTCTCCACGGCCGTTTTGGTTTATTCTTTTTTAGGAATGAAAATTTAACTATTCTCTGGTGAATATTCCACATCGGGAAGATTCTCCAGAGCCCCAGTCAACAGTTTTTTTGAATATTCAGAATATAAAGAAGTTCTTTTGGTCACATTTTGGATTCGCGATATCTTTAGAAAAGTGGGTAAGCCCCTCCCGAATTTAAGTCAAACTCAAGATTTACAACTAGGTAAGTATTATCAAAGAACATTTAACAGGAAGAATACGCATCTCGTACATTGAAACGTTTTATTTGGCGGGTCGTATTATTACAACCCGTTCACACAAATTGTACAAAAATTCTCTGCTTTTTGACGACCCGCCACTCCCGATCATAACTCAACGCGGTGGCGAGTGACGGCAAAGATAACCTAATAAGAACATAGGATACAGCCAACAAAATTGGAAATTTTTCGTGTTTTTAGACCGAAACAAGTAATGTCATATATTTTCAAATTTTGCATGAATGCGGGAAAAGAACTTGGCTATGCACTATTGTGAGAACGTAGGATTACCCGAAAGACAAAATCTTGTTGAATCCCTCAAAATCCTATCAAACTATTCATAATAATGTACATCGGGTCACACTTCCTCTCAAGTAAAATTCTCATTTTTCCCGAATATATCAGAGAATCCAGCATGACTTTCTCCCACTTAATCTCTTCAGAGCAAAACGATTGTAAACAGAAGCATGCGCGTTCAAATATCATAGGATTACAGCAACAACTTTAGAACCACAACATAGGATTACAGCAACAAATTTGGAACCTGCTCTCTCAATATTTCAGAAAAACCTCTTTTCTTAAAAACGCCGGAACAATTTATCAGAGTAAGATCTGAAAACTCCGCCCCTTCTCATTTATTTACGAAAATGAATCATTTGCCATTCTGTTTCGTTGTATGCAATCTGCGCTTTCACATTGTTTATCTTTATTCATAAAAGTTTTAAAGGGAGTTTGATTTTATTTCTTTCTTCAATCAGACCCAAAACGCCATTTCTTCAACAATCGGAGAACTCTTTTGTGTCCTAACTTGTCATTAAGTTGACTTTGGTGGTGGCCTAGCGGCTCGTCAAAGCACCAGCACCAGAAGTTAACAGTTTATTAAAGGAGGATATGAAATCCAAAACAGAGAGTACCGAATAGTAGCAAAGGAAATACGTTACGATGCTTTAATGTTCTTCATTCTGAATATAACCAAATAGTCCTATCCTGTGTCCGTTTACAAGCGTTTTTGAAGATCAGCTCTCTGTCTCCTTCATATAAAAAATTAGCCAGCTACTTGTGCTCATTATTTCCTAATTTTTGTTGTCGAACTATTTATGAATTTCACCCTTTGCTGAAAGCTGGAGGTATAGATCTCACACCCAACCAAAACATTATTATTAAGAAATGACACCAACAACAGATGCCATATTCACATTTCGTTTCATCAAATTAAAGCAGTCATGCACTTCATTTCAACTTCTTCAAGTATACCGACTACAAGAAATGCCAATTAATCGCCCATTTAAGCACGTCGGATCTATTTAATTTCCATTCATTTCCATATTGACCTTGAGTGGCAGTTCTGTGGTTTACCACTAAAAGGCAACTATCGCTTTCTAATGCACTTTGTAAGGAATATGTTTACTCCAACAATGGGGTTCCCATCTTTCCCTTATATACACACACACATACATATCAAAAGGAGCTTATTCAAACTAGATGTTGGTTATTAGCAATAATTCTATTAGGCACTCCCACGCTAAAACGAACAATTATGCTAGAAATGGATGAGATTAGGAAGCAAGCATGCCAAATCCACTATTCAACTTTTCTGAGTGCTTTTTTCGCACAACCAATAAAAGTAATGCGATGACAGCAAAAAGAGACCACGTAGGCCACTACGAATAATCTGCGGAAACAATCCAGCCAGTACCAGTAGTAGCAGCATCATCAGCAGCAGCATCCGTTGTTCGATATTCAAGGAAAAAGCTCCACAAAAAGAAAAGTGCAACGAAATTAAAATGCAATTCTCCCATGGAGCCTGAAGTATGAGGAGTCGAAGCTAGAAAGCAAACAAAGTAGAAGGCGGGGGAAGGGGAGGCACTTCCGAGGATAACAGCACAGCAGTCTTCTACATACATATATGAAGCAGCAAGGGTCTTGTATGAAATGTAACACCACTCAATTGGGGCTTCAAGTACTAACCATCCCGATCCCATCATAGCAATTGGCGATGATGACTATACGTTGCTTCCCAACAAAAGCCATCTACAGGGGGAGCAGGCTGCCCTGAGTTGTGCCGTGACCCTGTCACTATGATATTATGCTCTCATGCAAAATCGCAAAAGATTTTTAGGGTGATGCTAATGAGGTCATTGAAGCTTGAAGTAAAGGTTTATGCGACGCAATAAGAGTGCAGCAACAATCTCCTCACCCGAAAGAAAAACCCAAAACAACAACAGAAGCAGCAGCTTAATATTGCAGTGAATGCAACAATTTGTGTAGATTTCAACTCAATTTGAATTCAAATGCAGGTTCCTCCAGCAAACGGGAGGATGGACAGAGGACTGGAGATTGAAACGGGTATCGGGGTCAAATTGTTGTTTGTACTGTGTTTGACTGGCAACTGCCACTCTCTTGGTCCCAGGTGATTGCCACTGCTGCACGTAAAATAATCATTATTATCGAGTTGCCAGTTGGCTGTGTCTCGGCGGCGGCGGCGGCAGTGGTCTGTAGAGGAAGTTCGTTGTCCTTAATTGTTCCTGTCTGTCTCCTTCTCCATCCTATAACATATGTAGATACATGTTGGAACTTTGATATATATGCATTTGGGATTGATTACTCCCAGCATGCACTGTAGGTACCTCTGCACATACGGATTGATCTATTGCGCTAACTAGTCTTAGTCAGGGTCATGCTGTCTATCAGTAGATATCGCTTGAGTGTACTTATAGTTACCGATCTCTGGCCTCTGCAGGTATATAGGTAAAAGGTGAACAGAACCAATTTGCTGTATATATATTTATGTAGTCATACCTATTTAAGCACATGCAAATATTTATCCAATTTGTAGCGGTAATTTAATAGCTCAAATCGATTGGGGTGCCATCAATTTACGATCTATAACAGGTATATAATGACTCAAGTCCTCATTTCCGACAATTTATGAGAGGAAAATTAATTTTCGAGGGATAATTTTGTAGTGTTTTGCTTTTGTTGAAATAAAAAATGTGTATAATACAAAATATGGCAAATATCACAACTCCATTCTCCCTCTCGCTCCGACCGAATTATTATCACATTATTTACTCGTTAACAAGTCTAATAAAGCTTAACTCATTTCTATTGCATGGGCATTCCTCAAGGCGGCATTTTAAACTCCTTTGCTATGGATGCTCCTTTTCCCACTCAAACTGAATGGTTATAAAGCGATCTGCGATAACGAGTTGACAAAGTTAGCTTTGAATCTTAAATCTGTATGGATTGTCTCAAAACTTTTAATTTATCTACCATTTTTAATTTGAATATAAATTAGCTAAGGATTCTCGCTATTGAACCTGTAGACAAATAATTGTAACTACCTTTCATCATCATCAGCCTAATTTAATCCCTCGAGAGACATATGGCGGAAACAGTTGCTCTCCATCGAACCCTGTTTCGTGTGACAGTTTTTAGTTCACTCAATGACCTTCCGAAGTCGTTCCGATTTCCTCTTATATGGCGGAATCCTTATGAGTTCCAGGTGAGGGCGTGTGGCAAATGCAATACTATTTTCTTATTATTTCCTTGCACACTCGATCTCTCCAGCGAATTTTCAGGATTAACTAAGTTTTGCAATCTGGAAAGTTAAGGTCAGGTGTCAGTGAATGCTTATTGCTCATCAACGCGTCCACGCTCATAAAAATTATATTAGCAGCCCAAGCAACCGTTGTGGGCCTCCAATAATGTATAAAAATGTCCAGAAAATTTCTAAGTCGAGGCCCAAGGTATATAAAAGATAAGGTATTTCCATTAAAATTTTGACACATTACAATTTGCAGCTGATAGCCTGTGACGTAATTCTGTGACTAATGTATGTATATACATTTTTGTAGAAAAGACAGAGAGAGGAGAGAGTATTGTGTTCTCTGTACCGTACTTTCCTATACATTTCGTTACCTAATGGTGGAACGTGTTCGTAATGCGAATATTTTGTACTCTATATATGTACTTTGGTCGATGCCTATACCACAGAAAGTGATGTTCTGCAGTATTAAAGAAGAAGAATACAAAAATCACTTAGTGTTGTTTGCCCTGTAGAACCTTGTGCTGTGCTACGAAATGAAAAAATTATATTACTCCAATCTAATATAAAATCAACGATGTCTCGCCCTGATGTATGGAAACCGCCATTTTTTCCTAGAAATTTACAACGGGTGTTTGGGCGGCTAATATTTTTTATGACCGTAAACGCTAGTTAAGCAATAAGCATTCATTGATTCTTAGAAATATACAGAAAATGTTTCGGCAGAATGTTTATTCAGTCTGGTGACTGACTGGAGTTATTTTCAGATACAATGTGTGCCGTTGTTGGCCTAAAAAATCCATAAAAATTGTAAACAAAAGTTTCCACTAATTTTCCAAGAAAAAATTGACGCCTTCCCTACATCAGGTCGAGGCATCGTTGATTTCACATTGGGGCGAGGCATGAAAACAAAATCCTCGAGAAATCTTACCAAGTCATCGCAGCGGGAAAAATAAAAGCGCTTCCAGAAAAAGTGGAGTTAATGCGCTATAACTTGTACCCAACAGAGGTGCTGCAGAAGCGTTCATTTGCAGCACTTTTGAAGCTTTTCTAATAGGAAAAATGTGCACCTTAATTACTGTTATGTTACTTCCTCTATTTATTTTAATATCTTGCTTATATCTTATTATTATCTTATATCTTGCTTATATCTGCTCAGAAGCTATTTTTAAGCGAACAAATAAATAACAGTCTTTATGGTGGTGACTATCGAAGTGTCCTGTTGAACCATCTTTATCATACTTATGAAACCGCTTTTAAGAAGCTAGAAAAGATAGAAAAGATCGCTCTTGAAAAGCTAGAAAAGAGCGCTTCCTTCCCCGGACATCAAATGTTAAAATGAAACAGAGTTGGATAAGCTGTGAAGAAGCGCCGCTTCAAGCTTCCAAAATAGCGCTCTACATGCCTGTTAAAGCGATCTTTCTCAACTGGGGCAAAACCCTCGAGAAGTCGAGAATACTTCACAAGCTATGAAACAGAAATCTATAAAATGTGCACCTTAATTACTGTTATGTTACTTCCTCTATTTATTTTAATATCTTGCTTATATCTTATTATTATCTTATATCTTGCTTATATCTGCTCAGAAGCAATTTTTAAGCGAACAAATAAATAACAGTCTTTATGGTGGTGACTATCGAAGTGTCCTGTTGAACCATCTTTATCATACTTATGAAACCGCTTTTAAGAAGCTAGAAAAGATAGAAAAGATCGCTCTTGAAAAGCTAGAAAAGAGCGCTTCCTTCCCCGGACATCAAATGTTAAAATGAAACAGAGTTGGATAAGCTGTGAAGAAGCGCCGCTTCAAGCTTCCAAAATAGCGCTCTACATGCCTGTTAAAGCGATCTTTCTCAACTGGGGCAAAACCCTCGAGAAGTCGAGAATACTTCACAAGCTATGAAACAGAAATCTATATAGTCCAGTCAAATAAGCCGAAAAAATGCAAAAGATCGTATTTAATTCCTTTCAGGCTGCAATTTGGAGGGTTGGTGTAGGGTGGCCCTGGGAGTATTGTCACAAAAATGCGGCGTCCCAGGGCCAAAACAAAGGGGTGAAAGATAATAAAAACACCCCCCAACGCGTGATAATCTATTTACCATGCGTGTTGACCGGAAGTGGTAAAATTTAAAAAAAATTTGAAAATGCCATTTTATTTAAAATATGATTCTAAATAAAAAACTCCATGGTGACCAACCCCTATCTCGTAAGGGATACAGGGGACAGGAACAGCGAAAGAAGCTAAGTGTGGACACATCGCTATATCCACTAACATCAATTCTGCAACATTTTGGTTCAGGAACTAGCAACCAAGAGAAGCGTGAATGTTTCGTTGAAGCAGCAGGAAAACGGGTGGAGTGAAGAATGTTATCGGATTATATGTTGCACAATATTTGCGTTCATGTTTTACTGTCGTGACGTGTTTGGAACATTTTTGATTTTTTCTTAGAAATTTTGGTTGGTTGTGCAAAGCAAGACGAGATATGATGACTTGTGCCTTAGAATTCTTTCTTTTTAGTTCATTATGTCTGCAGTTTTACACACTCGATGTTTTTTAGGGTTTTAGATAACTGCGATTGCGTAAGCGTGGGAAAAAATAAGCAGACAGGATTGTGTGCATTTCTTGTTTGTTTTTAATTTTTGTAATGTTTCTTGACGGAAGGGGTAGGATATGGGATTGCAGGATACACGGGAAGAATGGGATGTAATATCTTTTGCATTTTTTCGGCTTATTTGACTGGACTATATATGTGTGCATTGGAGTTCGTTCTCTAAAATGTTCTATACTGATAACTTATTGTAAAGTGCCAAACATTGACTTTATATTTGCTATAATAAAGCCTAAACTACTATCCATACAGGAAAATAGTCTTCTAGTAATTTACAGCTTGGCTCCTTACCTTCCCAAAGGCTGCACTTACTATCCACCTTACTTAAGAAAATAATAAAATAGTTTTCATTACAATTTAACTTTACCATTTTACGCTCAATAACTCTCGGCTGAGTAATAATTGCATGTGTGTGTGTATGTGCAGCCGCAGTCCGAAACTTGGGCTGGCAGCTACATTCGATATCATCAGCCCACGGCCCGACGGCATTCAATGACGACACAGCGTCATATCACAAATAAATAAATATACAGATGACGAACGCATATCAGAAAAATGAAAACCTTATCAACAAGCTAGTTAGCTACAACGAAAATTGTAAGAACAGAAAATGTTTCTAATGTTCAGATACACAACCAAGATTCCATCTTTTACCAGAGCAATGCGATGCCTTGGTCCAATATAAAATCGACGATACATGACCTGTTATAGGGAAGCCCTAATTTTTTTCTTAGAAATTTACGGGAAATTTTTTCTTAGAAATTTACTGGAAATATTTTCTTAGAATTTATATGTATTTTTGGAGGCCGACAGCAATTTTTATGAGCGTAGACGCGTAAATATGGAAGACGTTTTTTTTTTTCATTTGGAAATTTACTGAAAATGTTTCACTTTGGTGGCCGGGCGATTGGAGTTATTTTCAGATACAATACTTTCATTTGCGCCCTGTCGGCCTCCAATTGCCAATAAGCAATCTCTCTTCTGTCGTTGTCAACCTCCAATAATGGATAAAACTTCTAAAGAACAAATTCAGTAAATTTCTAAGAAAGAATTGAGGCTTTCCTACATCAGGTCGAGACATCGTCGATTTTATAAACGAGACGTTGCAAATAATTTTAATTGACTCGCAACATGTATATGACTTCTGGTTTTCAATTTTCATATTCGTTATCTGTTCAGATATTTCGTTATTTGTTGTCATATACCTACAATGATTACTCAACTGAGAGCTTGTGTTTGAGGAATCGTAGTGATTTGGTTAAGATAAATTTTTCTAAATAACTTTGTTAGGAAAGGAAAGGAAATGTTATTTCGGTTCGGAAGATAAGAAAGCAAGCTTAAGATTATCAGAACACCATTTTTCTGTATGAATAATAGCACAAATAACTAAATATACAGATGAAAAACGCATAGCAGAAAAATAAAAGCCTTATCAACGTTTCTGCTTCTGGAACCAAGTTAGTTACCTCCGACGAAAATTGTAGCTAAAAAATGTTGTTATCAACAGAAAATGCTCCTAATGTTCAAGCGCCCCATACCCAAGCTGCTATCTTAGCCTCGTTTAAATTTCCACTAATATAAATGCTGCCAACTTGTTCGCAACATGTGGAGAACTTGTTGGAAGCCGACATGTTAGCTTAAACTTAACAAGTGTTTCCATTTAAATGCTCGCCAACTTAGCTTCTTACTATTAGCAACTTCAGCGTTTGTTATTTGTGCCGAAAGTCATTTCCACACAAGGAGAATGAAATCCGAATAGCTCAAATCCATCCCAATGCACAGATATAATTTTGTTTTGTACGGATATTAAATCCGAATTCAACTCTGAAGCAGTTTTTTCATATTCCTTAATTAAGCCTTTTGCTACTCCATTGTCTTATTGAAAGAGCGCTAGAAGTTTAGCTAGCACAACAAATAAGCGTTTCCACTTAAATGAAAAGTTCCACCCAACAAATTCTGTGAGTTTTTACAGCCGACATCAAACAAGTTGCCAACATGTGTCCGAATTTTCATATAGCGTTTACACTTATACAGAATGTTGCCAACTTGTTTCAAAACTTGTCGGGTATGAAAATTTGAATTAGTGGAAACGAGGCTTTACCAGAACAAGGCACGTTTGCCTCGACCCGATGAACGGAGAGCCACAATTTTTTCTTATAAGTTTACTGGAAATTTTTTCCTTCGAGTTTTTATGCATTGGTCGAGGTCGACAGCAATGCCCCGCTCCAATATATGATCAATACATGCAGTCAACGATGTCTCGACCTAATGTAGGCAAGCCCTAAATTTTTTCTTAGAATTTATACGCATTTTTGGAGGCAGCAGCGGCCGCGTAATAAGATAAATGTTCGGTAGAATTTTTATTCACTTTGGAACAAATTTGAAGTAAATTTCTGAGTCCCTACAACGTCGATTTTATGCAAAACATTGCAAATTTTTTTAAGCGACTCGCAACATTTGTCTGTCTTCTGGTTTTCAATTTTCCTATTCGATTTGTTATCTGTATATTTACAAATAAGTAGTGATAGTTTTAGGACGGATGAGCTATTCAAATCAAACTTTTCCCAGTTTTACATAAGAACACTGCAAATATTTTAGAATGTTAGGATTCCTTTGGGGCTCTCATGTGGTAGTGAGGGAGTCTACCCAAAGGCTACACTTACTATATCCCGGTTGGAAATGTGGTCAGGCCTGCCTGAAGAAGGGAGCTAGAAGCATTGAAACCAATAGGGAAAATATAACTAATATTTTCGGCAAGGACTAAATGAAGCCACTGGAAGATAATCAACAATTGCCATTCCGGGTAAGGTAATAATGATGCATATGGAAGCTAAGTCAAACAATAATTATTATGAAGCATTCTGGGTAAGGCACAATTGATGCATCACAAATAAACTTAATATTTCCGAACATTGTTCGTACTACAAGAACGATACAAGAATGATATTTTTCCTGACTAAGCATAAGGGATGCAACTGGAAGATATTCAAAATTATAATAATTCCCAAATATTCCGGGTAAGGCAAAAGTATTACAAATTATTTCCCATATCCGAGAATTTCTCATATTACGATGATTCATTAGTGCGTGACAAAATTCTTGGGAAATTGTAAAATGTATTGCTGCGGAATTTTGTTATTTTCAGAAAGTTTTTTCAGCTTGCAATTGTGAACTGAATTCGCACAAAAGTGAAGTGATTTTTAGTGAAGTGAAGTGTCACAAAATTTAAGTGATTGTATTGTTGTCAATTATTACTGCAAAAGGGAGATTATTTAATCGACATGTATCCAGGTATAATTTTTATTACGTTTTCTTTAAAAATATCCGTCAAATCAATGACACCTATTTTGTAAAGACTCTGACGGAGAAGATTACATTGTTGGATATACGTTTCAGTTCATTGAGAATTCTTAAAGTACCATTTGGATCTATGGAAACATTGGGTATGTAGACGGCGAATAAAAAAAAAGACTCTTCAATTTAATTTGTTTACTTTTTTTTAATTACAATTTTAGAATTAAAACAGCTCGATTGCCTCCTCAAGAAAAAACATCCCTGTCAGAGCAAAATCCACTATCTAGTCTTCTTTTTTCTTCTCAGAACAAGCCCAAGTAGTTACGACCTACTTACGTCGTATTGAAGCTGAAATGAACAAAGGTAGATTAGTATAACTCAAGCCTGTTATCGGGGCTATGATCCTTATTGCCACGTGTCTACTGATTTTGAGTTTCCACATATAATACTAGCACATAGCACTGATGTTACCGGAAAACCCTGTCGTAACAACGTGCATTACAATCGTTACCGGAAAACCCTGTCGTAACTCGTAACAACGTGCATTAAACCATTACTGGTAAACCCTGACGTAAATAATGCATTCTTGCCATGATAAGAGGAGAACACCATCTCATTACCACCAGAAGTCTGTGACACCATGATACGTGAAGAGCACCATCCTCCGCACCAGGCTGGCTAAATCGTAACAGTGGGTACGCGTCAACTAGGCAACCATTTACTCAAATAGTAACGTACGGATACTTCGCTATTCGTTAACTTCGATAACTGGCACGTTAGTACATTCGTGCCCGTTTAATATTTTGCCCAATTAAATTTTGATGCCAATTAAAAATTTAAGTACTTACAGGTCTTGCTAGCAATATTAATAAGTATGAAATAAACTTTGATATTAGAGAGCTCCTTTGCAAAATTGTATGTATACCATTTGGGAAGAAATTTGTGCTTATTCAAGTGTTACACCATTGTATTTGTTAATGTACATAAAACACAATTACATGTCACTAGATATATAATTATTTTTATACATTATTACGAAAATGGAATCTAATAAGTTCCGTCCAAAAGCTTCATATGCAGCAATATCTGTTATTAGAAAAAATGCAACTTTGGGACTGGAATTAAATCAAACAATACAATAAAACAAGTAACTCTTCAATTTCGACGAGCGAACAACCGCCTTTTGAGAATTATACCAACTACGAATCACCCTTATCCGAAAGGGATAAGTGTTTAATTAATACTTGTAAAAATCTTGGAAAGATTTCTCAATTCTTTGAAATTCATGAATTCTTCAAACGCGACTCTTTCAATCTGATATTCGAATTTTTTTTAACTGAACTTTCGGAAATGACTATACAAAATTGAATATTTTTTCAGTTATCGGTTTTCAATGAAATATAATTTTTTCGTGGACATAAAGTTTTATGATGTAATGAAAGATAGAGAGGAAGGGTATCCCCACAAATGTTTCTTTTATTTCTTATAACTTGAATAATTCGAAATAATACGAAATCGACAGAGATTGTACTTTCATAGATGATAGACCGTTTGATTACATTTTATTTTTTCATTTTCAAAATTCGAATCTAAAGTTCAATTGTTATTAAAAAAAAAAAGTCAGTAGAAAATTAGAGACATAGAAAAACATTCAAATCGTGTGGTTAGTTTGGTGCATCACTAAAGGAACCTAGAAACTTCTTTATTAACAAAATCGCGAAACTGCATTGATACTCAATTCCAGATATAGATTGAAAGCTATATCAAGCCAGATCAACAGGGTTTTATTGAAATGAATTAAAGTGAGCAGTATAAAAACTCAAGTTCCCAAGGAAATTGTAGATTGCGCCTATTAAACATAACCGCTCTTGAAAGATAGAAAAAAAAATATTAATTCCTTCTTAAAGAACGGAGAGTTAGAAATCATTTCAGGGCTCTTTTCTGATTAGTGTGCTTTATACATTGTACTAGTACTAGATAAACAAGATTGCCATGAATGAGACTAAATTTTATCACTTCTGTCAGGATGCTCGAAAACCATCGGAACACCCGATGTGCAACTGCAAACTATGCATGAACAGCGTGACACAGATTTCTCCACCTAGAACATAAAATTGCTGAGAATTATACCAAAACGATGACCAACTTTCGCTGGCACTCTCCAGATCTCTCCAAAAAGCATTTAACTTTCTCTCTCACTCTCCGAATCTCTCTCCGGTGAGCGTGACAGATTTCTTGGCTCATCCCTGCTGAATGAACTGCATAAAACAGGAAGAGAGGCTACGGGACCAATCATAAATTTTATTAGAGCTTTCGGCTGGAATTTACGAGCAACGTTTTGTAAATCTAAAGAGTGAACAATGAAGCTTTTAGTGGCCTAGTTTTCAAAAGACCCTGCCAGCGATCTCAATCACTTTTCAATCCATCAATGCAAATTTAGAAAACTTGTAAGAGAGTACCTATGAAACAAATTGTCATTCCTGTGCGATGATATCTTCGATAAAAGGACCTCAAAGCCATGATTCTAAATTAGTTAATCCAGCTGGCGATACAAACTTCTATTATACCTCAGAACCAAGACTAGTGGTACAGCAAGAAAGTCTCAGAAAAATAAAAGACTAACGCCTCTAAAGATATCTCAATCATTATAAAATTAAGGCTACTCTCATCCAAACTAGAGGTAGGTAATCTTCCTTTTTGATTGTGTAACGTTCATGAATACACACTTTACCTATAACTCATTAATTGTAGACTATCGTAAATAGTTGTGAACGATCCATCGTGAAAATTCACTCGGCAGATCGAATAATAAACGAAGAACTGTCAGAGACTCTAAAGCCAGCACAGGATCAATGACAAAATCAAAATAGAAATCGACATGAAGGCAGCGACATTCCTAAGCAATCCCTGGTTTAAAAATATTAAGAAGACAGCCAACCTATCGAGAGATCAAGAACCCTCTAACCACAAGCAGAGTGCCTGGAGGATAGCGGAAACTGTCATGCAAATATAGTCCATTTAAGAACAACCGTTTCTACCCTGTACTGTTCAAGGGATAAAAGGAGTTAGGCAACAAATAAAAATCCTAAATCTTAACTGCCAACTCCAGTTGGAGGTGCTGCTACTAAATAAACCAATTTCCGTAATCTTCTCGCTCTCGATACATTTCTCCATAGTTTTCAAAAGTGTTTCTTTTGTCCCACTCACCCCATATAGGACAATAAAAGAGAGACAATTCAACTGGTGCAATCGGATGGAACCTCCTCAATCCTGACCTAGTTACAAAGTAAACTGAAAATCGATATGTCTGCAAAATTAATATTCCAAGCGACAAAACAATGAAAAACATGTGCAATTCTCATTGAAGTGGTGCAAGTAAAATAAAAAAAAAAAAACCTTGGACCATTTTCCACTTGCAATCTTAAATTTGTATATATCAAGAAAATCAAATACCACAACGGTTCCTAACATGTTTGGTTCCAGAAAAACCGTCGCCATGGATGAATGCCAAATTTCGTGCAGAATCCAAGAAATCTTGTTTAAGGGAGAAAATTTATTCCCAATAAATGCGCGACCCTAAAATGTCGCCTACGTCGAGTCGGCGATTGAAGCCAAAATCGATTTAAAATTTCCGACAAAATGAGGCAGTTGTAGCGATGTCAGTAAATTGAGCCTTTCCAAGGCTACTATGAGGTTGTAGGTTAGGTACTACCACCCTAATCCCTATACAGAAATCCGATATTCTTGAAATCTCCGGAATCATGGATCTGACAACCAAAAATAAAAATAAAATTCATTTTATTTTGTTGTTAAAAATTTTCTTTTTGCCTTTTCCTTTAAAACTCCTCGTAAGACTTATCTTGAGAATCCTTGGAAGTTCTCCAAAAAGAATTGGAGCTCTTTGCTTACGTGCGTTATGTTTTCAGGAAAAAGATCAAAAGCTATGAAGGAGGTCAGGACTCCACCTTTATCCTCCTGATAATGATCTATAAAACAAATTCGAGAGAGAAAAAAATGGTTTCTTAACAAAAATTAGGTCAAAGGACTCTCTACACAGCACTTCTCGGCGAAATGTCAGTTCCAGTACCCCTCCTCCTAACTGTGAAGAATCGTTAAGAGGGTCTATGATAGAGTGGAAACCAGGTAAATGCTTTTCTTCCTTTTTTCTTTTCATGCCACAGATGAATATCCTGCAAAAGAAAATCGTGCCAAATCCTTCAGAAAATATAGATAGGTATAAAAATATTGGTGGAAAGGTAAATGACCGACTTGAAAAAGAAAACAGCCTTGACTGTGAGACTGTTTTGTCACTAGGTGGTAGTTCATTGACCTCAGCCTCACAAAACGGTTAAATAATTACAAAACATCACCCAATTGGAACCAATTCTTCTTCTTACATAAAACATTGGAAACGAATCAACCAGAAATCGCGGTGCAAAGAAAGTCACTTTTCTTTCTAAGGCGCGCACACACTGATTAACAGTTGTTAAGCAGATAAAACAGTGCTTCTTGACTTGCTGCTAATATGCAATGCCGGTACGGCAAAGATAGCACAGCCAGTCCAGTTCCAGCTCAATTTCAGTATACATAGTTACCTACAATCGCCGATAAGACGAAGAACAACAACACACCACATACAACCACTAACAACGCGCGTTTATTAACGTTATCATCCGTTGACACAGTTGCTTACAGAATTTATATTAGTTTTCACGCGTTGCACCGCACGCAGTTTTTATACCATATAAACAAAACCGAACCTAGCACACAACCTCAGGCAGCAGCAGCAGTCATAAACTTATACGCGACATCATAGGAATGCGACGAATATATTATCATACAGAGGGCACGTAGCCGCACGTAAGGTAATGCGGAGCGGATGGAAAAGGAATAGAGTGCGATGCCGATGGTTGAGAGAGAACATTAGGGAGCGTGAGCGCCTAATTTACATGGGTGGGTGTTGACATATAAAAGAAATAAACAGCAACAACAAATTTTCCTGCGCTAGGCTAGAGAAAATTCACAATTTTCCCATATTTTTCTATGACAAATTCATTAATTACTCACTGACAACGATTGAATGATTTGAATTAGGTTAACAATTAAATCGAAAGATGCTTAGTTGAGAAGAAAATCTTAAACCAGAAACTATCGTCACTTACATGATTTAGGCTAAGCTAAGCTGCTTTTATGATGTAGGGCTAAGGGTCAGGCTGTTGTGTGTGTGTGTTTTTGGAGACTTCTTTTCAATCACCAAACCGTTGCGTTGCGACAACTGCTTGCTCTGATGTGATATACTGCTGGCTGTTGGCTTTAATGCGATTAGAAAACTTTCACTCACTTCACCTACACCAATTTTGGATGTTTTCAGGTTATAACACACTTTTCACCAATTATCTCCGCGCGGGGAGCTTTTCACTTAATTTAATTGCATTGAAAACTTTATTAGTGGCATAAAAACATTTTAAAACGCGAACCGATCTTAACACCGTCCACTTTGACAGCTCATACAAGTAAAACTGGATTTACCAAAAACTTAACGAAACTATACAACTTAACTCGTCGGCAGTTTTTTTTCTATCTTGTTTGTTTCCATTTGGAAGAGAGCACAATAAACCATGCGATGCAATGCAAGTGGAAAAGAGTCAGCTTGTATTTGTTTTGTATGAAGTGGAGTGGAGAAAGAGAGAACTTTGAGTGGTGTGGTGTGCAAGTTGAATATTTGTTATCTTTTTCCACCACGTGCATGCAAGAAGAGAATGGAATTAAGCAAGTGACGTAGTTAAGGAATTGTTAATAAAATTTCCGGGCAATTTCCCACGGAGTAAAAGTGGAGAAATTTTTATATATGAATGGTTTGTCCGCTACCTATGAAAGATAGGGGAGAAGAAATTTTGTTGGGCAATTTTTTTCTTGATTTGCAAAGGGGAAAGAAGGATGTTGAAGGGGATTGATAAGGAAATTTGGAGATTTTGAAATTATCTTTCTTATTAACATTTTTGCGAATTTATTGAAAATATAATAATTATCAGCCCGAGAGTAACATCAAAAATTATAAATAGAATTTAGAATTAGCTTGGGCTTGGTATGATAAGGAATAGAACAGGATTATCCAGAAAATTGTGATTCTTCCAAGAATTTCTCATACTAAGCAACCTTTAACTCTTCAAGATTTTAGTTGGCGGAAAATTGTGTAAGCCTCTCCTCGAAAAATATTTGATTTTAGGTTTTCCATGATTTTCCAGACCATGTGGAAGTGTTAATCATCTTCCTGTAAGAATTTACGCCTTGTGGATTCTAGTGTAGGACTTCCAATGAATTGTTGTTGTTATTATTATGCAAAGGTTTGTGTGTGTGTGTCAATCAATTCATATTTGACGTGGTCTCCTTGCCAAATTCTACGTCGATACTATGTTGAACTGACCCCTCTTTCATTTGAAATACACAGTTCGTTTAGCGAATTTTATGAATTTGACGTAAAAACCTATTAACAAATATTTGCAATCGCCATCGGTATTATGGGTATTGGGTGATTTTCTATGCCTTGCAGGTCTGCATTTGTTTAGCTGCATGTTTAAGTTGAAGAGTTACTTTTACAGGAGTTTCATATTGGAGACATATGATCCCTGAAAGTGGTGCCTTATTCTGTACAAATTGGACTAAAAAGCTGGACAAATTTCTACTGCGGATTTTTATAAAATAGGAGGACAGGATCATGGTTAAAGTGATTCAAAGCAGGCGGATGATATGCAGGGTATGCTGAGCTGGCTTGGTTTTTGAGTACATTCTCGTATGGACGTCGTTAATAACTATTAGAAATTGGACGATCTCTAGAATTGTGAATAACTTCAAACTCCTACTTGGTCTCTCTCACCTCTTGTGAGAGCCTTTCGTGTGTTGTTACATATAAGTTCAACTGTTTTTTCAGTTTCAGCCCAAAATAGAATATATTTGAAATAAGATGTTTTTGTGTAAGCCCGATGACGGAAGATGGTGCCTCCACAATAGTCTTCATGAAATACTTCCTAGTTGGAAAGCAGGTGGAACAGGGATGACCTCTATTAAATGACTTCTGCAGAAACTTCGCAAAGAGAATATTACGCTTGTTGTCTAAATGTTAAGTAGCTACTTCTTCGGTGAACTAGAGGAAATAACAAATAATTTAAATATCTCCAAAAAAAAATTCCGAAAAGTTTAAAAGTGAGTGATCGTACAGTAGTACCACAAATAAGTTATACAGATAACGAATCGAATAGGAAAATTGAAAACCAGAAGTCAGATACATGTTGCGAGTCAATTAAAAGAATTTGCAACGTCTCGTTTATAAAATCGACGATGTCTCGGCTTTATGTAGGAAGGTCTCAATTCTTTCTTAGAAATTGACAACAGCAGAAGTGCATGCTTCTTGGCAATTGGAAATGAAAGTATTGTATCTGAAAATAACTCCAATCGTCCGGCCAAGAAAGTGAATAAAAATTCTACCGAAACATTTTCAGTAAATTTCTAAATAAGCGTCTACGCTCATAAAATTTGCTGTCGGCCTCCAAAAATACATATACTAAGAAAATATTTCCAGTAAATTTCTAAGAAAAAATTGAGGACTTCCCTATAAAGCCTCGTTTCCGCTAATACAAATTTTCTTACCCGAGAAGTTTTGAAACAGTAGGAGAAACTTCATATATCAACTTGGTGCAATAAAGTTGTAAGTGCTATATTTTGTTCATATTGTTGCGAGCGTGGCCTTTGGTTCGTTATTTAAAACACAATATTAAATAATTAATATATAAGTTCTTTATTACACTTAAATCATATAAAGTTCACAAACATTCATTTTATCAACTCAACTCTAATTATCGCTAACACTGTACTTTCAATTATCGCAATCTAATTACACTCTTTCGCTTCTTTATTACTTTCACTTGTTAACACTGCAACGTCTAAGACAAGACTCTTCCCTTGGCGATGACAACTGTTATATTTATACCCTAGAAACTCTCCGGATTATTCTGGAGTGTTCTATTCCAAAAGCTTCTTGACTATTCTATTTGTTCTATTCCTGAACTTTCCTGTGATTTCATAATCGATTCCCCGAACCTGAAGTTGTTTACTCTCCATTGCCAGTAGATGTCACCAGTTGTCTTTTTCTATTGCACGTAACAATATAGAATAAATCATACAGATACGACTTTGTGGCAAGATTAAAAACACATACGTGATAGGAAAGAATAAAACAAAGAAAAACCTAAATCTGTGGGTTGCAACTCAGCATCCGAACTGCTCATCACCTTGCGTAAGTATAGGCTGAACTACAATAGAAATATACGTAAGTAGATTTACTTACGTAAAGCTAACGCGGCCTTTAATTTAACAGGCGTACACAAATTAACTTTAACTCGTGTGGGGGGAACTTTCGTTAAGTTTAAATATCCAATTTTCGGTAAGTATAGTGCGGTAAGAATCGCACATTCCGTAAGAACACGTTGTGTCAAACAGTTAATTTATTACTAAATGATTAAAAGTGCAATGTAAAACTTAAAATGGAATAAAAATGGTACTGTGAATTAATAGAAAGCACAAATCTACAATTAAATCAACTTCCAATTGTTAATTTTTTCACTTTTACCACTTTTTAAAATTTAACACATAAAATGTCATTAGGCTACTGCGAATTAATAGAAGGCACAAATCTTCAATTACATCAACTCTCATTTTTTCAATTTTACCACTTTTTAAAATTGAAAACATTAAATATCAAGATAATAGCTCTTACTGAATCTGATATATATTTAGGCTAAAAGTAGTCTCGTTTATTTTCGTAAAGTTATTTACTTCTATTGTAGTTCAGCCTTATGACTGAAGCCAGTTCCTTCCCATACAATATTTTTCACCATTCCACCATTCTCAAGCGTCATCAAGTTAAGATTCTTATTTCCCAAATACCTAAAGCACTGCCAAGAACGTAAGTGGTGTAAGGGTCCCTTCAGAACCAGGTGTGTGCTCTTTTTGTATGAAAGGCACGAATTTTTTTTTTGTGTATGGCCGGTGACAGCGGCTGGCATTCGTGGAACCCCCCACACTCTCCGCCAATAGCTAAGGCGAACTAACGTGTCGCCCTGCACTTCAACGCTGTCCACCGAGTGATCTGTCCGCTCATGCTGGCAGTTGGGACTTAACATCATCATTGTGTCTCAGAGTCAAATTTAAGCTTGTTCACAAATATAAGGACTAAAAAAAAATTGAAGCTCAGAACCAATCGCTGAGGCAATCTTAAGTTTGTTTACCAATTAATCCATTCAATCATAATTCAATCTTGTGCTTGTTTAACAATTGACTAATGGCACAAGAGTAACAGTTAAAAACAACAAAAATAAGATCAAAAACTCAGCAGTGCAGAGGCAAACTCCAGGCTGTCCACCGGTTCAATAAAAATAAATAAATCTCACATTTTTACTTAAATGTTAGACCATCTTCATCAATAGCTGTGATCTTTTGTGTACCTTGTTCTAACTCCCATATACTGGAAGGAACAAATTGTTCTGTATGAGGCGATCTTTTGTAAAGAACACAGCTGATATAAACCTTGGGTATAGAGCTATATAGTGATTGCGAAAATGTCAGATGGCTCCACTTGTACCATTTTGAACAATTTTGCTCACGTTCAATTGCTAAAAGTTCTGCAACTGAAGTATAGACAAGGGGCTCAGTTCAAGAGATAAGTCGTAAGAGCATAAACAATCTAAAAAGATGTAAAGGAAAATCAACGATGGCTCGACTCGACGACGCACGTAAGTTAGCACCGCAACTTCGTCTGATATAGTTCGGAGCTATCTCATAATTTGTAGTTAATTTGTCGTCAATTTGTCGTGAAAACCATAAATTTGTCGTGTCCTTTTTTCTAGAGGAAACTGGATGTGGTGCTAAGTTGACGTCAAGTAAGCACCACCACTCACTGGAACTCGGCCAAAACTTATAGGATTGGAAAATTATACATCTTGGAATTTGTCGTTCATTTGTCATGAAATCCATAAATTTGTCGTGTCCTTTTATCTAAAGGAAACTGGATGTTGTGCAAGTTGACGTCAAGTCAACACCGCAACTCACTGCAACTCGGCCAAAACTTATCGGATTGGAAAATTATACGTCTTGGAATTTGTCGTTAATTTGTCAATGCATAAATTTGTCGTGTCCTTTTATCTAAAGGAAACTGGATGTTGTGCAAGTTGACGTCAAGTTAGCACCGCAATTCATTGGAACTCGGTCAAACCTTATCGGATTGGTAAATTTCACATCTTGGAATTTTTCGTTAATTTGTCATGGAATCCATAAATTTGTCGTGTCCTTTGTTCTAAAGGAAACTGGATGTGGTGCTAAGTTGACGTCAAGTTATCACCAGAACTCGGTGAAAATCGGATTACAAAATAATACATTTAAGAATTTGCTATTTATTTGTCTTTATTTTTCTTAAAAACAATAATTTTGTCGTGGACTTCTTTTAAAAACAACTGCATGTTATTCTGAAAATAAACAAATGCTCTCTTTTTTGTTTTTGTTTTTCATTTTATTAATATTTTAATAAATATTTATTATAAGTTTCTTATCATTACATATAACAAGCGATGTGATATTTAATAAAATTTGGATTTACCTGTTTTGAATAAACCAGTAATGCTGCAAGTATTTTAGACATTTTTGAAACTTTCTGTCCGTTATTTTTCAAACTATCATTAAGCAACTAGCCATGTCCCCGTTTGCAAAATGCCGTATAATGACCAACAGATGATTGCCCCAAATTGGAGGCTATGTAATTTACTGATCCCAGGATATCAAAAATCGGATCTAAATCCAACGACATTATTTTCGCACCTGGGGCAACTACAATTATGACAATACTTCCTGCAACAATAATGTAATTATTATAGAAATACTCAGTGTATGTAGAATTGAAAAAAATACTATTTAGTATTTCATCAAGGTCTATCTTCTTACCTATTTCCGAAATATCCGTATTTTCTGTGGCGTCACATTCTTTTCGAACGCATATAGTTTTTGTATTTTGTAAGACAGCAACTTTTGCAAATACTATGTTCCTTAAAACTTGGCGTTTGCGGAAGAAATAGTTAGCTAGCGAACCACCGTTACATGCGCAATCCATAAGATCAACGGTGCCCGGTTTTGGATCTATTCCTAACTTTGTAAGCAATATTTCTCCTCTCAATTGGTATGTTTTGGGGTGAATATTGTGCCTTGATATTGTGTCGGTAACAATTTTGCAAATATCATTCTCCTCCCTATTCAACTCAATGTATTTTTTAATATGATATTTGTCTGTGGCAGCAGCCAGAAGTATTTGAAATATGCTATCAAATGCACATGTATTGACAAATGATAAATCAGCATTATTAATTTTAACATACTTCCATTTTTTAAAATAGGAAGGTTGGATGCTGTAAACGCAATAGAATTGTTAAAATTATGATTCGCTCTATTTAAATACCTCGATAGCCTTTTTCCTTTTCTTTGTTGACCAAACCTCTCCAATTTTCAGTTTCGTATAAACCTAATCTGTCTCTCTTATGCTTTGTATTGAAACAATCTAACGTACGTAAAGTTAGCACCGCAACTTCGTCTGATATAGTTCGGAGCTATCTCATAATTTGTCGTTAATTTGTCGTTAATTTATCGTGAAAACCATAAATTTGTCGTGTCCTTTTATCTAAAGGAAACTGGATGTGGTGCTAAGTTGACGTCAAGTTAGCACCGCAACTCACTGGAACTCGACCAAAACTTTTCGGATTGGGAAATTATACATCTTGAAATTTGTCGTTAATTTATCGTGAAAACCATAAATTTGTCGTGTCCTTTTATCTAAAGGAAACTGGTTGTGGTGTTAAGTTGACGTCAAGTTAGCACTGCAACTCACTGGAACTCGGCTAAAACTTATCGCATTGGAAAATTATACATCTTGGAATTTGTCGTTAATTTGTAATGACATCTATGAATTTTTCGTTTCCTTTTTTCTAAAGGAAACTGGATGCGGTGCAAGTCGACGTCAAGTTAGCACCGCAACTCACTGAAACTCGGCCAAAACTTATCGGATTGGAAAATTATACATCTTGGAATTTGTCGTTAATTTGTCATGAAATATATAAATTTATCGTGTCATTTTTTCTAAAGGAAACTGGATGTGGTGCCAGTTGACGTCAAGTTAGCACCGCAACTCACTGAAACTCGGCCAAAATTTATCGGATTGCAAAATTATACATCTTGGAATCTGTCGTTAATTTGTTATGAAATCTATAAATTTGTCGTGTCCTTTTATCTAAAGGAAACTGGATGTGGAGCTAAGTTGACGTCAAGTTAGCACCGCAACTCACTGAAACTCGGCCAAAACTTATCGGATTGGAAAATTATACATCTTGGAATTTGTCGTTAATTTGTAATGAAATCTATAAATTTGTCGTGTCCTTTTTTCTGAAAGAAACTGGATGTGGTGCAAGTTGACGTCAAGTTAGCACCGCAACTCACTGAAACTCGGCCAAAACTTATCGGATTGGAAAGTTATACATCTTGGAATTTGTCCTTAATTTGTCGTTAATTTGTCATGAACTCCATAAATTTGTCGTGTCCTTTTATCTAAAGGAAACTGGTTGTGGTGCTAAGTTGATATCAAGTTATCACCATTACTCGCTGAAAATCGGATTACATCTTGGAATTTGTTATTTATTTGTCTATATTTTTCTATAAATTTGTCATGGCTTTTTTTTAAAAAAAACTGGATGAGGTGCTGGTGTTATCCTGAAAAAAACACAAATGCACTCTTTATTGTTTTTGTTTTTCATTTTATTAATATTTTAATATTAGAAATTATAATAAATATTTATTTTAAGTTTCTTATCATTACATATAACAAGCGATGTGATATTTAATAAAATTTGGATTTACCTGTTTTGAATAAACCAGTAATGCTGGAAGTATTTTATACATTTTTGAAACTTTCTGACCGTTATTTTTCAAATCATCATAAAGCAACCAACCATGTCCCCGTTTGCAAAATGCCGTATAATGACCAACAGATGATTGCCCCAAATTGGAGGCTATGTAATTTACTGATCCCAGGATATCAAAAATCGGATCTAAATCCAACGACATTATTTTCGCACCTGGAGCAACTTCAAATATGACAATATTTCCTGCAACAGGAATGTAATTAATATAGTAATACTCAGTCTATGTAGAATTGAAGCAAATACTATTTAGTAATTCATCAAGTCCTATCTTCTTACCTATTTCCGAAATATCCGTATTTTCTGTCGCGTCACAGTCTTTTCGAACGCATGTAGTTTTTGTATTTTGTAAGACAGCTTTGTTTACTACATTCATGAAATCGCAAGTAAGTGTTGTTTGATCAATTTCTACCGTGGCTAGATTTTTTAATCGAGGCTGGCAACTTTTTTCGGAAATACTTACGTCGATTTCGATTGGACTTCGGTGCAACACCAGTATTGCACTTTTTCCAGCAGTGGAAAACTGAAAATGTTCGATGGGACAATTTTTATAGCAGTAGTGCAACACGAGTTTTGCACTCACTTCCCCTACTTTGCACCGGATATTTTGTCGGTGTTACAAATACATATTCAAGTTGAATTGTCATCTGCTCTGTCAAAGTGTACTGTCGCGATTATTTGTGAAATTTTGGAGTTAAATGAATTAAACATTTTTATTTGGGTAATTGGCTTTAAGTTAAGTAAAAAATTGTTTCTATATATCAATAACCAACATTTATTACGTTTGACAGTTCCGTGTGCCCACAAATACAAGGCATATGACAAAAATATTTTCGATGGACTTCAGGTTCTCCGCTGCCAGAATAAGTGCAAAACTGAAATGGTCCCATCGAAATGGACATTAGTTCCTTAAAACTTGGCGTTTGACGAAGAAATAGTTAGCTAGGGAACCAACGTTACATGCGCAATCCCCAAGATCAACGGTGCCCGGTTTTGGATCTATTCCTAATTTTTTAAGCAATATTTCTCCTCTCAATTGGTAGTTTTGGGGTGAATATTGCGTCTTGATATTGTGACGGTAATAATTTTGAAAATATCATTTTCGGCCCTGTTCGACTCAATGTATTTTTAATATGATTTTTGTCTGTGGCAGCAGCCAAAAGTATTTGAAATATGCTATCAAATGCACATGTATTGATGTATTAATGTATTGTATTAATTTTAACATACTTTAAAGTATGCAAACTCCCATTTTTTAAAATTGGAAGTTTTGATGCTGTAAACGCAATAGAATCGTTAAAATTATGATTAGCTCTATTTAAATACCTCGATTGCCTTTTTTTCTTTTCTTTTCTGGCCAATTTTCAGTTTCGTGTAAACCTAATCTGTCTCTCTTATTCGCTGTATTGAGAAACAATCTATACACATTCTTTTGTCCCCATATTCTTCCACTTCTCCTATAATACTTTTGGAACACTGCGGAAAAACGTGGACAGATTTGTTACACAAAATACATTTGTGAGCATCAGTTGGAAAATCGCTATTTGCACAGGCTGCACACATTTCATTTAATAATGATGAAACTTGAAGCAGTCTTCAGTTCAGGTTTTGAGCGAAAATTGTCCTAGTTTCTTCTGGATTGGGAGGGAAATTTTCTTTCTCACTTTCCAAATCATTTTCAATGTCGAACTGCTTTCTTGACATTAAATTGCATATTTTTATCTGTTGAAACTCGGTATTTGGTTCGAGAGAACTATCGCTGTCCGAACTATTAAAAGATGTTGTTTTCTTTTCTTGTTAAGGATTTTCCATCCTTGTTCTGCTTATATTCATTTTTTTCTTGAAAGGTAGAATCTTTTAAGATAAATTCACTATCGAGTATTTTTAATTTTCCATCATAGTGCTTTATCAATTTTTCGACAACTACTTCCGCTCGTTTGACTTTTCCAGGCAGCACGAAATTCTTAATAATATTGAACTCTCCTTCCACTGGAGCACTACTTGGAATAAAACTACCATATCCAAATTTATTTCTGCATACAGCAGAACACATTGGAATCGTCTTTAAAATACGATTTGTAAACGGAGGATTCAAGTCATCGCCAATCTTTTTTGCAATAATTTCTTCAACGTCTTCGCGAATTCGCTTTCCCCAATCAAACCATGAACTACTTTTTTCCACACCATCCATCTTTAGTAGATTTTCCTCATTTATGGGAATAACATCTTTATTTAATTTGGAATCAATATCACTGGATTCATCGTCTTTTCCATTCTTCTGGTCATCTTCTCCTTCTATTGAGAACGTTGTTAAGGTTGCGTCAACAATTTCTTCTAATTCGCTTGATTTACTTATAAGTCCTTGTATATAAGGCCGAAATACAATGATGCCGACACGACATTTACGACGACAAATTAAATGTTGACCTAATGGTAATACCCTATTGCTGTACCCAATAGCGCCGACCAATTTTGTCGCCGTAACCAGAGTTGGGAATAATTCAACTTTTGTCGTCGTTGTCGTCGTAATTTGATTTTGACAGCTGAGAGTAATGAGCAAAAAATTTCTTTAGAGGAGCAATTAATTAATTTAGTGAGGGAAATGAAGTATTTTTATGCCAAAAGAAATCCTCAATATCGAAATACATATGTATGTTCAAACCAACATTAAATAGCCACCTGGAAGTAAAATAGTTTAAAAGTTTCTAATTCCAAGTTTTTCTAATCATTGAAAATAGGTTGGGAACGAATCGATGTATACCTACCTACAAGCATATCGATAAGGCAGTTTTTAGTGGAGATAACAATCAACACCTCATGGCTACATTCCACATAAACAAATCCGGGACACAATCCAATAAGAGGAAAGTAACTTGTCTTCGCTAACAGTGCGCGAATTAAATGGAATTAGATTAAGTAATCTGTACATTTAAATGAATCTTTAAAATAACAAATTAGTAATATTGTAATAGGTATCTTATTGTACAATTATAATCTTAATAGCTTTAGATAGGCAAAATTAGGAAGTTTGGTTACTATGCGCAATGTAAAATAATTTGTTGGAGCCGTGCGCAATTCAGAGGCAATATAAGTCGCAGGCCAATTTGAATCTTTCTCTTTTAGTATCCAGCTCTCATAGATTGTGCATCGTTTTGGAATTCGACTTGGCGAGTGTAATTAAATAAAATTATTAACAAATTAACTTTATCTTGGGTACCGACTGAGATAAAGATATTTATTCTTGGTCTCGACTGGAATAAAAATCACTAACCTAATAACTTTATCTTGGGTAGCGACTGAGATAAAGATATTTATTCTGGGTCTCGACTGGAATAAATCTTACTAATAACAACTTTATCTTGGGTAGCGACTGAGATAAAGATATTTATTCTGGGTCTCGACTGGAATAAATCTTACTAACTCAACAACTTTATCTTGGGTACCGACTGAGATAAAGATATTTATTCTGGGTCTCGACTGGAATAAAATTTACTAACCTAATAACTTTATCTTGGGTAGCGACTGAGATAAAGATATTTATTCTGGGTACCGACTAGAATAAACACTACTAATACAACTTTGCTTTGGGTCTCGACTGAAGTAAAGTATCTTGTTCCGGGGAACGACTAGAACAAGATAATCACTAATTATTTAATTACCAACGCCATAAAGTCGATTCCATAGTTTTATACTGGTGAGTACATTTTTTGATTCATATTGAGTAATATATTTATACATACATACATATATAATTGCCATTGGTCAAAGTTGTCTCAACTTTGACAGTGTTATACTGAGAATAAAATTATTATTGTGTAGTGAATAAGTGACCTTTTTTTAAATCTATTGAAGTTTAGTTCTTAAGCGTCGTGAAATTGAATTCGGTTAATTTTAGTTATAGTTGTAATTTTGTACTTAAGTTTTACGTGCGTTCAATAAACCACTGACTATAAAATACTCCCCGGCGTTATTATTTACAGTCCACATCATTATTGATATTTTCTTTTGAGTGTTCTCATTGGGCAGAACAACATATTTAAAAGAAAAAAAAAAGAAAGAAGAAATTGGAGAAAAGTTGAAAATAAATGGTAGAAGATATTTTGTAATCCACATAAACTCGGAGTTAATCATTGTTTATTACACCTTTACAATTTTTTTTATATCTTTGTCATTTTGTTAATAAATTTCAACAAATAATTTTACCACCTACATATTTTCATATGCCAACGAACGTAAGAATGTCGGTGTCATTGTGTTAATTCGGCGACATTTACGACGACAGTGTCGTCATAATTGCCGTGTCGACATCATTGTGTTTCGGCCTATATACTTGCGATTGTTTTAAAGTCGGAGCATCATCACCAGCGGTTTCGCTCAGAGAGATTATGAACAGAGCCTTCACTAACGTTTTGCCTGCAGATTTCTCGGTCGTTTGTATCTATTGGCCGATTGCATCTAAATAAAATTTCTTCACGGAAAGACGTGTTGTCTTGAAAAAATCAACCCAATTTTTTATAAAATGAGCTACATCGATTCGTATGTAAGTTCGAGGCATATTAATTTCCAAGCAAGCATTAGCATACTGTTCAACTGAATAATAACCAGTAAAAGCCAAACAACAAGAATTTAGCAAAGCAAGCGACGAATCACAAACCTGTGGTGAATAAAGCTTTTTAATAAATAAAAATAAATGGATTTTATTGAATATCTACAAATGAGGCATATAGTTTCAAAACTCACCAATTTTATAGCCTTTTAATAAAATCGCGAAAAAACGTTATTATCTAAAAAAGTTTCGGTAATGTTTTATTGTAGTAGTAGTTTGAGTCCTTACAAAGAATAAAATTTATGCCTTATCTTTCGATTTACTCATGAAATAATATCTGAAAGCGACTTCCCATAATTAAAAAATATATTTTTATTCTTGGGACTTGGCGGGTTTTGAAACGCTTCAAATATGAAACAAATAATGTATAACATAGTAATTACCACTTCTTTTGGAAAACAAGCTCCTAATTGCATCCACTCCAGAAGCCATGATGTAATTGTTACTGTGTTGTGGGATTCCGAAATCAAAGTATCTGCTGTACATTGTCCGCGATGATAGCTAGCTACTGCAATGTACAAAAAAATATGTGCTGATGCTTGCCCATCCGCGTGCAGAATGTATTCTATTTTTCTTCCTGAGGAATCGATACACAGTTTTGATCCTTTTGATTTTATCGAATCCTATAGCCAGGATAGAATCCGGGTCTAAATAGCCTTTTTTTGCCCTTTCACTTTTTGCATTCCTCAATACACTCCCGCTATACAAATACGGTGGCTGAATTTTGTCGCCTTCTTTCATATTCTTTCTCGCTTGCTCGGTCCTATACGATTCAGCTGATTGGTGTCCCAATTACTCCAAAACGCGCTCCCGTATTTCTCCTCGCAATTGTCTCTTACCACAATTTTTATCTCCTTTTGTCATAGAACATTGGATTTTCATTAATATCTCATGCTCTGTACTTGGTAAAATAGTGCAATTTAACTGGATTCCACATTTGCAATGACCTATGGACGTAAATATATGTCAAGTAACAAATTAAAAAATTTGCAATTACCTACGTACGTAAATATGTGACAAGTAACAAATTAAAAAGAAATTAAACTGAAACTAACATTAAACTGAATCTAACATCGGTAACTACTTGATTCTGGTATTACCCGGGTATCTGTACCACTATTCGGGTAGTACCCGGGTATAACTGGGTACTTATACTCCTGTACCTCTATTCGGGTAGTATCCGAGTATAACTACCCAGTTACTCGGGTATCATATCTTATCTGATGTCTCGAGTACCCGGGTAGATTATTACCCGGTCCAAATCATCAGCTTTATTTTCTATCTTACAGTTACCGGAAGAAGTTCCTGCAAATTTCTATTGTGAATACCACACAATGCTTACAGAAAGGGTGAGATGCAGGTAGAAAAACTAGATTTTCTTAAAAATGGCTGCATTTAGGTAGGTTCAAATAAACTTCCCGAGCTTCCCTAATCTTGCAAGAAAATGTTATAGTTATTACACGTTTTCCGGGAGAAACCATTAAAATTTAAAAAAATTAAGAATATCTTTCCAATGATTTTTGCCCTTAATGGGTTGACGGGAGAGGGGTGGATATATTTGACATTTACTGGAAAGCTTGGATGGCTTGCCATCAGCTGAAAGAAATTCGTCTTCATAAAGTGTATATCAACAATGTTACGGCCGGTGATAGGAGAAAAAGCACCCAAAATCTCAAAACCTCGCCTTCCCATTCAATTTATTGTTCTTCTCGCCGAAAGCTATGAAATCCCATGAAATTAATTCATAGTAATAATAAACACCCTGTACAATATACATCATTGAAAACTCTTTCTGGACAGATTGAGATTTTAAGAGTAGTTCTACCACTACATTGCAGCACAAGGGTATATCCATGGAAAAGGTTATCGAATGCAGACTACGTTCCGCTCAAAAGTATATTGAGGAGCCACTTTTCTTAGTAAACAAACTCAACTGAAGTCAGAAAATAAAGGTCTTCTGTTTGAAAATTTATATTATATACATAGCAGAATTGATTAAAAAAAACTTTCATGATATTAATTTTGAAATTGATTTCCCTTAATTCAAAAAAATTCGTAAAATATCGTAAAATAAGAATTTCATGAAGGAATAAATAAAAAAGCGCAAGTTTTGAAAAGGTCTTTCGCATATATTTCTAGAACGGCTGATCGGACAGCAAAACTGATTATATCAAATTCCATAGGACTTCATATTCTGAAGAACTTTTCAGTACAAGAAAAATGTCTAGGGCTGATCATCTTCACAGTATATGTAAGAAACCAATATTTTTATATGGCAACAGCAAGGAACAGTTACTCGATCTGGTCCATTTTTGAAACTTACTTTACTATTGCTATGAAAATATCATGTACTAAATTTCAGCTCTCTACGTCGTCGACGCGTTCTCAGGCATTCCCCAAATAAATAGTGAAAAGAAATTTTTGTATAGCAACCCTACGAAGAAGTTGCCCGATTGGTCCATTTTCGAACCAAAATTTATTTATTTTTTTTAAAAAAAAGTCTGTGGGCACAATTTCAGCCCTCTATGTGATCGCGTTCTCGATTTATCGTGCGGACGGACGGACAGACGGACATGTAAAAATCAATATAACTTTTAATTTTATGCATGGGTGTCCAATCCATTTTTCTCTATCATCCTTATTTCGACGTGTTACAAACGGAATGACAAACGTAGTATACCCTATAGATTTCATCTAGGGTATAAAGTGAAAAACGATTTCTTTGAGAGTCGCAAGTAGTAAAAAAGAACACATTTCTGGAATGACATGTAGAAATTTGCGAAATTTTTGAATAGAATATCACAATTACATAAGCTACGATTTTGAGTGAACATCCTGACATTATAATACTTTTGAATTCTGGGATACCCTGAGTTCATACCTACTATTGTACATTGAAAACGAAAACTAACTCACCTTTGAAGCAACCGCTTTCTTTGTCCTTGTTTACATAGTTTTTTTTTAAATGATAACCGTGCATTAAACGGTGCTCATCATAAAGTTTCTTTGCCATTAGTTCTGTCCACTTGTCTACTTTTAAAATCTTTACCATTCGAAATCGAGTTTTTCCTTCATTATCCGTATATTTATGCTTCGGTTCGGTTATTACTTCATTAAATTCTGTTTTTGTGAAGGTTAAAATCACTACGTAATTTTCTGGTAAACTAGTATCTAACGAATCTCCCAACGTACTATCAATTGAAACCGATTTGAACCCTTTCCTAACAATTCACGTTTAATTTGGTTTCTGTCATTAACTACCATTGAATAATAGCTTATTTCATTCGCAATCGTACTCCATATAGGATGTTTTTCCACTACAATTGTTTCCTTTTCACTATCTTTATCAAACACAATTATCACTGACTTATATTTTATAATTATATCTAGAAGATTTCCCGAATCATACTTCGACGGTCTTCCACGTTTTTTCTTCAACATTTTGTCAGTCTATATGGTCGTTTATTCAACAAAAAAATCACTTCAATATTCTGTTAATATATAAGAAATGAAATTCTTTTTATAGTTTGCATTGAAAAATTAAATTCAAAATCATATCATTGAATCAACTATGTCCATAGATCGCTTGAAAATTAAAGACAGATATAATATAATGTTCCTGCGACGGATGGATTTTTCCTCTGCATGGCCACAGTTTATTTCAGACAGGCTCAATTTAACTGCAAAACAAGTAAAAAAACTAGAATTGGTCTAAGACCAATTCTTATGATACCCTAGATGAATGCCCGTATTAAATTTCGTATGGTCACCGATCTATTCAAGTTTGATTTTTGAACTTATTTTTCGCATATACATATTTCTAGACAGAAAAAATGATTATAACCAATTTTATAGGATTTCGTATTCTGCAGAAGTTTTAGTACAATAAAAATGTCTTGGACTTGGAACGCAACGATACCCACCAGGAGTGACTGGGAGGGGAAGGAGGTGGTCGTTACATCCACACACAGGGGCTGGAGTGTACTCTAGAGATCTCCAGTGGCACGAGTCTTATAGACTGCCTGACAAATGCAGTGTTTTTCAGGCAGAGCTCACAGCGTTTTATCAGGCGGCAACATTGGTATCCATGTGCAGAGAGCCCACACGGCACATCTGCATATATACTGATAGCCAGGTAGCCATCAGGGCGCTGGATGCTGGGCTGGTAAAATCAAAAATGGTGCAGTTATGCAAAACCCGGCTTGAGGAATTGACTGTAAGGCACAAGGTGACACTAAGCTGGGTACCTGGCCATAAGGATATCTCAGGCAACGAGATGGCTGATAAGTTGGCCAAAAAGGGCTCCGAATTGGATAGCTCCGCAGCTGTAGCTTACGTGAGGATCCCAATCGGAGTTTTAAAAGAGGAAATCATCAGGGAAGTCTATTTAAAGGCAGGCCTCCGATGGACCAGCAGGGATACCTGTCGAATTGCGAGGCAATTGTGGTCTGCATATGACAGGAAAAGGACAAGGGAACTGCTTAACAGCAGAGCAAATACCAGGAATCTAGTAGGGGTCATGACGGGTCACTGGGCCATAGGGGACCATGCTAGAAGACTGGAAATGGCGGCGAACGATTTCTGCAGGAGTTGTAGGGACTCGGAGGAAATTGAATCCGTCAAGCATGTGCTTTGCGAATGCCCCGCTCTGATGAATAAAAGAGGTGGGCTACTACGTAGCTACTTCTTTTCAAGTCTTGGGGAGCTTCAAAGTATAAAGTTCAGAGACATCCTGAGTTTTCTGAGTGAGGCAGGATGGATCTAGGTTAAAGGTCTTGGATATATCCTGAGTTTCCCAAGGAAAGCAGGATAAATCCGCGGCTTGAAGGGTTATCTCATGAGGTCTAGGGGCACAATGGACCCATTGGAGATCTAAGTGAGACTGGCTGGTTGTCCAGCGGCACCCCTCTTACCTAACCTAACCTGGACTGATCGTTTTCAAAGCATACGTAAAAAATCTAAATTTTTATATGGCAACACCAAGAAGGAGTTTTCCGATTTAGTCCATTTTTGAAATTTTATTTGTTAATGTAGTAGAAACATCGTGTACGAAATTTCAGCTCTCTACGTTGACGCGTTCTCAGCCAGTGTACAAATATATAACGGAAACGAAATTTTTATATGGCATATATATGGTTATATATATATATATATGGTTATCGTGCGCACAGACGGACGGACGGACGGACATGCAAAAATCAAAATAACTTTTAATATTATGCGTGGGTGTCCGATCCATTTTGCTCTACCATCATTATTTCGAGGTGTTACAAACGGAATGACAAACTTAGTATACCCTGTAGATTTCATCTAGGGTATAATGAGTAGGATAGTCCTATAAAGTGACTATACCTTCTCTTTCAGCAAACCCACTCCCCAAAACTAATATTTTCAAAAGAACTTATTTAAATTGAAAGTGGGATGAAGTTGTATGCATGCCATGCAAAGACCAGAAAATTTTAATGGAATAGTCCCTTTATTTCTAATTTCTTTTTGCAGGGTGGTTCATAATTATTTTGAATAAGTTTTGCAGTTGTTTATAATTTTTTGTAAATCAAAACACATGTTTTTGCTTATTGGAAACATGTTACTGTTCTATCACTTATGATAACGAATGCTTCAATTTCGGAAGTAATGCGTTTTTAAAATTAGATAGAAAGATAAAGATATTAATATCAACATTTCAATAAACCCAAAATTACGATTTCATAAATACCACTCTGAAAGGCTGTTTAGAAAATGCCTAAGAATCAATATTTATTTCGATACAATCACTCTATCTATTAAACACAATTAGTAAAGAATATTAACGAATTAGGAAAACAAGCGATAAAGATAAATTTATCGTACTATAATGTTGCACAATATTTGCGCTGATGTTTTGTTGTGGTGACGCATCTTGGAACATTTTTAATTTTTCCTTAGAAATTTTGTTTGGATGTGAAAGTGAGAAAATATAAGTATTATGATTTTTTCCTTAGAATTTCTTGTTTTTAGTTCATTTTATCTGCAGTTTTGAACATTCGAATTCGATGTAGGTGACTTCGGTTGCGTAAACGTGGGACAAAGATGAGCATATGTGATTGTTTGCACCTCTTCTTTGTTTTTAATTTTTGTAATGACGAGTATCAATGGATCGATAGAATTAATGGAGAGGAAGGAAGAATGGGTTTATCTCGCCAAAATAAGTTAGTTTCAAATTCCAATTGTCGAATGTTTATGTTATACATATATGTTATTAATTTTCAAGACGGCTTTCCAACACAGCACGGATGTATCCGGGGCATGGTAAAAGCAAATCCTGCTAGAATATAGAAAATATCCTTGGAAAATCGCGTCCGGTTATCACTAACAACTTAGCATATCTCTGTGCCGAATGTGCGGTTTTCGGATTTGCCTTTTCTTGCCCTTGCAACAGGACTTCCTTGTTTGTACTTAGGCATAGTTATGCGTTAAATAATATTAAATTGCAGCTAGAAGAACCATGTGTAGGATTTTATGGATTTTAAGATTTTCTGGCATTGTAGAGAATTTTGTTGATTAGTGCTTATAAAAAAAATTCATTTAAACTTCCTTGTAACATTTAATTTCAAAATTTTATCGCATTATCTAGCTTAGTAACTAAAAATATCGTTTTGTTTTTCTTCGCTTTGCTTGAAATACATTTGAGAAAAACAAATTTAACTTACAGGTATATATTCTAACTAACAAGCCAAGATGGAGAAGCTTTGTCTGCAGGTAGGCGATCTAATGATACATCAGACTGCCATAGTTTTCTCTATACAAATCAATATATTTATATTCACAACGCTCTCCCGCCAAGACTTAACAAAACTTTGAAAAATTATAAAGAGAGTATTTGTTTATTTTCAGAATAACGTAGCACCTCATCCAATTAAAAAAACAATACAGAAAAAAGTTATTGTTTCACGACAAATTAACAAACTCCAAGATGTGAAATTTTTCAATCCGATAAGTTTTGGCCGAGTTCCAGTCAGTTGGGGTGCTAACTTGACGTCAACTTAGCATCACATCCAGTGTCCTTAAGTAAAAAGGACACGACAAATTTATGGATCTCATGACAAATTAACGACAAATTAACGACAAATTCCAAGATGTATAATTTTCCAATCCGATAAGTTTTAGGCAAGTTCCAGTGAGTTGCGGTGCTAACTTGACGTCAACTTGGCACCACATCCAGTTTCCATAAAAGGACACGACAAATTTATGGATTTCATGGCAAATTAACGACAAATTAACGTCATATTCCAAGATGTATAATTTTCCAATCCGATAAATTGTTGCCCAGTTCCAGTGCTAACTTAACGTCAACTTAGCACCACATCCAGTTTCCCGTAGAAAACAGGACACGATAAATTTATGGTTTTCATGACAAACTAACGACAAATTCCAAGATGTATAATTTTCGAATCCGATAATTTTTGGTCGAGTTCCAGTGAGTTGTGATGCTAACTTGACGTCAACTTGGCACCACATCCACTTTCGTTTAGATAAAAGGACACGACAAATTTATGGATTTCATGACAAATTAACGACAAATTCCAAGATGTGAAATTTACCAATCCGATAAGGTTTGGCTGAGTTCCAATGAATTGCGGTGCTAAATTGACATCAAGTTGCACCATATCCAGTTTCGTTTAGATAAAAGGACACGACAAGTTTATGGATGTCATGACAAATTAACGACAAATTCCAAGATGTGAAATTTACCAATCCGATAAGATTTGGTCGAGTTCCAATGAATTGCGGTGCTAACTTGACATCAACTTGCACCACATCCAGTTTCCTTTAGATAAAAGGACACGACAAATTTATGGATTTCATGACAAATTAACGACAAATTAACGACAAATTCCAAGATGTATAATTTTCAATCCGATAAGTTTTGGTCGAGTTCCAGTGAGTTGCAGTAGTAGATAAGCTATGCGGGTTCTGGCCCACTTTTTAGCTTCCAGGATTTCGCCACAGATGGCGCCACCGTCGCTAGGTGGTTTGAGTCCATACTAAATGTAGGTTCGTGTCTTGGATCTATTGGGTTGTGCCTTGGATACACCATTGTGTCTTGGGTGCACCATTGAGTCTCGACTGCGCCCTAGCGGGATTAACCGGTACTACCGGGATGTATCATTTGGTCTTGACAGCGCTCTAGCGACATTAGCAGGTACTACCAGCATGCTCCTGTACTACGGTTTTCTAGCGACATCTGTTCAGGCGCGAACGCCATTTCTTGAGTAAGGTTCCCTAGCGGCCTTAGCCGGAACTACCAGCATACCTTGGTTTTGCTGTTTTCTTTTATTAGCGGGAGAGTTCAGCATCATTCGAATTCCACAACATGACATCACCATGAACAGATTCTAGAACATGTCGTGCAAGGTAGATTCCAACTATTTTGGTGGATAACTGTTGGTTCTGGGGAGGGGGAGGTGAGAGGATGGGGGGCTGAAGTCGCTTTTGTACTGGAAATGTAACATCATCTTGAAGTTTTCTTTTAGGAGGATACTACAACAACCAATGTAGGTAGGTATTTTGACTTGGATATGTCCGTCTTCAGACCGATACGTCACCGACCCTGAGGTCATTGACCTTTGACCCTTGACCTTTGACCCTTGACCTTTGACCCTTGACCTTTGACCTTTGACCCTTGACCCCTGACTCTGATGTCATTGACCTTCACACACACACACACACACACACACACACACACACACACACACACACACACACACACACACACACACACACACACACACACACACACACACACACACACACACACACACACACACACACACACACACACACACACACACACACACACACACACACACACACACACACACACACACACACACACACACACACACACACACACACACACACACACACACACACACACACACACACACACACACACACACACACACACACACACACACACACACACACACACACACACACACACACACAGACACACACAGACACACACACACACACACACACACACACACACACACACACACACACACACACACACACACACACACACACACACACACACACACACACACACACACACACACACACACACACACACACACACACACACACACACACACACACACACACACACACACACACACACACACACACACACACACACACACACACACACACACACACACACACACACGCACACACACACACATATATATATATATATACACACACACACACACACATATATATATATATATACACACACACACACACACACACACACACACACACACACACACACACACACACACACACACACACACACACACACACACACACACACACACACACACACACACACACACACACACACACACACACACACACACACACACACACACACACACACACACACACACACACACACACACACACACACACACACACACACACACACACACACACACACACACACACACACACACACACACACACACACACACACACACACACACACACACAACGCCATACTAAAAGATTTTCTACCAGGCGATATTCAGTACCATGTTATTAAATTAACAACAACAACAACAACTAACGTAGGTAGATATGATGACCTAGGTATGAAATAGTCTAATTTTTGATCTTCAGGTGTAATGCTTCTAGTTTTATTCATTGCATAAACAATTCGTACAGCCGAATAATGTAAACAAATTCGCAGTCGAATAATGTAAACAAAATTCTCACAGAGCCGAGAAAGTAAGAAAGTAAACAAATTTATGAAAGATTCTCAATAGCTGAAAAAAACAACAACTGATATGTTGTCTTAGATGAGTAGTTATAATTGAAAATTTCTTTTGCTGAAAAAAAACAACTGTGAATTAAAAAGCCGAGTGTGATCATGATATCTAAAAATAGATCACGGCTGCTTGTAAGAAGTAGTGGAAATTAAAGCCTCGGTGGACAGGTGGCTGGTAATTTGATGCCACCAAGTAAAGTAAACAATGGTTTCTTGCATCTAGGAGTGTGTATTGAAAAGTTGTAAGTTTTATGAAAAATTGTTTTTTATTTATTCGCATCATTAAATCTTAAATTATAAACTTTTTCTCTGTGCTTCATATCCAAAATTGGTAACAATATATCTGAAGTTCTATTAATCCTATCTTGGAAGCGAAAGCGATCCAGACCATATGTCTCCCATGGTCCTTTTCTGGGTTCATAATCAATCATATAAACTTGCGGAGCAGCAGTACTAAACTTGACCTTCATTATCACGACTAATTAAAACAACTATTTTCACATTATTCCCTTTTTATTATTCAATCTGATGTAATTCATATTACTAATAATTCAAGCCTAGGCTACTTTTGTAGGCATGCTTTAGTGAATACCGTACTTTGAAACCATCTCGCTCTCTCAAAACATCTTTCTCTCTCTAGCACACATGTTTGAGGTGGACTTGATCATATACATGCCAGATTGGAGCTTGGTTGTCTGCTTTATATACTATGAGTATAGTATGGTTGCCTGGAATTATCAGGCTTGTTGTTCAACGGGACTATTAGCGGGTGGGTGAGTTCGCTTTACTGATCTAACTACAAATAGACACACATTCAGCTGGGAGTTAGTGGGCGTAATATGGTAATGTTACATTTTAATCAAAACTATTTTATTATTTTGTTAAGTAAGGTATAGTGTAGCCTTTGGGAAGGTAAGGAACTAAGCTGTAAATTATCTATAAGTATCAATATAGAATATTTTAGAAAGAGGACTCTCAATGCACACAAACAGATTTCTGTTTCATGGCTTGGGACGTATTATGTCCAGGAACCTAGAATAGGATGACCTTATACTGTATGGATATAGGCTATAGCTTTACCCAAAACGAATTGCATGAGAATTTGGTTAGTGGTTAGTGTCTTCTTAAATGTGAGACTGTTGAGATGAATGTTGAGGAGCTTATAAAAGAATATAATAACATTTTTCTCGATGAGCAAATTCAAGAATGCTATAACTTTTTAATATTATATTAAAATATTAAGAAAGTCGAGTCAAAATGTTATGAGCACCTTGTAAGCTGGGCTTTGGCAAGAGATGATGCAACGGATGGATCAGTATGAGTTTGTGGCCGAAAATATAAGCAATTTCGAGTCCAAACACCATTTCTTGAGCAAGGTCCCCTGGTGACATTTGCTGGTACCACCAATTTTTGTCCACCGAGGCTTTAATTTCCACTACTTCTTACAAGCAGCCGTGATCTATTTTTAGATATCATGATCACACTCGGCTTTTTAATTCGCAGTTGTTTTTTTCAGCAAAAGAAATTTTCAATTATAACTACTCATCTACATAAGACAACATATCAGTTGTTGTTTTTTTCAGCTATTGAGAATCTTTCATAAATTTGTTTACTTTCTCGGCTCTGTGAGAATTTTGTTTACATTATTCGACTGCGAATTTGTTTACATTATTCGGCTGTACGAATTGTTTATGCAATGAATAAAACTAGAAGCATTACACCTGAAGATCAAAAATTAGGCTATTTCATACCTAGGTCATCATATCTACCTACGTTAGTTGTTGTTGTTGTTAATTTAATAACATGGTACTGAATATCGCCTGGTAGAAAATCTTTTAGTATGACGTAGTGTGTGTGTGTGTGTGTGTGTGTGTGTGTGTGAAGGTCAATGACATCAGATTCAGGGGGTCAAGGGTCAAAGGTCAAAGGTCAAAGGTCAAAGGTCAATGACCGCAGGGTCGGTGGCGTATCGGCCTGAAGACGGACATATCCAAGTCAACATACCTACCTACATTGGTTGTTGTAGTATCCTCCTAAAAGAAAACTTCAAGATGATGTCACATTTCCATTACAAAAGCGACTTCAGCCCCCCCCCATCCCCCTCCCCTCCCCCTCCCCAGAACCAAAATAGTTGGAATCTACCTTGCACGACATCTTCTAGAATCTGTTCATGGTGATGTCATGTTGTGAAATTCGAATGATGCTGAACTCTCCCGCTAATAAAAGAAAACAGCAAAACCAAGGTATGCTGGTAGTTCCGGCTAAGGCCGCTAGGGAACCTTACTCAAGAAATGGCGTTCGCGCCTGAACAGATGTCGCTAGAAAACCGTAGTACATTAGCATGGTGGTAGTACCTGCTAATGTCGCTAGAGCGCAGTCAAGACCAAATGATACATCCCGGTAGTACCGGTTAATCCCGCTAGGGCGCAGGCGAGACTCAATGGTGCACCCAAGACACAATGGTGTATCCAAGGCACAAACCAATAGAGCCAAGACACGAACCTACATTTAGTATGGACGCAAACCACCTAGCGACGGTGGCGCCATCTGTGGCGAAATCCTGGAAGCTAAAAAGTGCGCCAAAACCCGCATAGCTTATCTACTTGCGGTGCTAACTTGACGTCAACTTGCCACCACATCCAGTTTCCACGACAAATTTATGGATTTCATGACAAATTAACGACAAATTCCAAGATGTATAATTTTCAATCCGATAAGTTTTGGCCGAGTTCCAGTGAGTTGCGGTGCTAACTTGACGTCAACTTGGCACCACATCCAGTTTCCTTTAGATAAAAGGACACGACCAATTTATGGATTTCATGACAAATTAACGACAAATTCCAAGATGTGAAATTTTCCAATTCGATAAGGTTTGGCCGAGTTCCAATGAATTGCGGTGCTAACTTGACATCAACTTGCACCACATCCAGTTTCCTTTAGATAAAAGGACACGACAAATTTATGGATTTCATGACAAATTAACGACAAATTCCAAGATGTATTGTCCAATCCGATAAGTTTTGGCCGAGTTCCAGTGAGTTGCGGTGCTAACTTGACGTCATCCAGTTTCTTTTAGAAAAAAGGTCACGACAAATTAACGAAAAATTATGAGATAGCTCCGAATCAGACGAAGTTGCGGTGCTAACTTTACGTACGTGACTCGACGTCTTGAAGCCGTAAGGGACACCGACTGCCGAGTCAATTGATTGTCCAGTCAGCGACTGGTCTGTTGACTTGTCACCGACTGATTGATTTTTAATCGTTGCTGATTGACCAACGTAGCATGTGCGCATATTGCATCGTCTTCTGCCAGCTTAGTAATCCAGCCAAAGACGATGAGTTTGAGTGGTATTTCGATTTTCGTTAAAATTTCACAGTGTTGTTAAATACTAGGGAACTGATTTAAAAATTGCAATAAGAACATAAATACCTGTACTAATTTACTAGTGGTTGAGGAGAAGGATTTCAAGAAAAAGGATGTGGTAAAATCCATCCATTCTTTCCGAGCATAAACATAATTACTTAGATGTTTTTGAAATGTAATAAAATAAACCGAACTTTACTTAAAAGTTGCAAATTTTATCAAAGCTGTAAGATTCCTAAATTACTGGCGGCTTCGAGGAAATTCACAAATAATACGATTTTTTTCCACTTTCAATTTTCAGGATGTTCTCTTTAGAAAAGCAATAAAATGTTTATAGAAATATGTACTTTAGTTAGGACAAACTTTATTACGATTTAACAAAATAAAAACCTTAACTACTTAACTGCGGCAGCAATCAACAACAATCAACTGATTGATATTAAGTTGCTGATGCAGACTGAGCACAACAGTCGGTTCGATTCAGTCAGTTGCCTGCCAGTCGTCAGCTCCGTTCTGACTTTTTAGTTGCTGACTGACGTAAAATAGAGCAGTTTGTGTTACCAAACGCTGTAACGTGCAAAGCCAACTGGGTCATTCCACAGAAAATCGACAAATGTTCTGAATGGACCATCTCCGATTTTGATAAAATTTTACAGGTGGGTTGGTCTTCTTGTTGATAGTACTTTGCTGAAATATTTTTCGGTTTTGTCCATTTTTGACGGCGATATGGTATTTTGAAATTTGGAAAAAGTGGCAAATTTTGCTTGGAAGCTGTAAATTCAAAACTTTATATCTTAGGATGTATGCATCGTAAGCCCATGAAACAAACTCCATTTGTTTAAGGAAGATTTAAAGCTCCTGAAAAAAATTGGCTGAGGTCCTTTTTTTGAAAATTTGTTTTCAAGGATAATGGATATGTTCGTTATCCTTGAATATCTCAAAATGCGCACTCTCGATTTCTTTTATTTTTTTTTAATTTAATCCTTGATGGCTTTTGAGGAAACTGTAGAAAGGAGAAAATGGAACTCCTTGAAGTTTGGATGGAGTTATTTTTTAAATATATTTAGTGCAGAAAACTTTAAACGAAAATTGATGAAGTGTGCTGAGTACTCAGATTTAATATAATATATCTACATAATGTAGCTAGGATTATATCCTGAAATGGTCAACTACCGTAAAAATATTAAAAGAAACGTATTGATAATAATATAATATGTTTAATTAACTTTTTTATATATATAAGTATATAAGTATCTTAGAAATATTTATAAGTAAAATTAAAATTTATATGAGGCCTATGTACATTCTATATTTAAGATTTCCTTAATTTAATTAACTCTGCTATATATTTAATTTTACTGGCTGTTAAAATATAAACACCATTATTCATTTGAGGATTAATTTGACATATTAATGAAGATTTTAAAACTGATTGAACATCTGGTGCATTTGGAAATTGAAAGTGAAGAGAAGGTCCTGCTGGATGAAGTGTTGTTACCTTAAACATTTCGTGCTTTTCGTCATTGGAAATAATGTAGCCCAACCACCAGGTGCTACTTTTTACATAGATGATAAAGCCAGATGTGTCTTCATCAATGGTATTTGTGAGCTTTGCGCCAGACAATAAGTTGTACTTTGTTCCTTCGGAAGAAAACGAATATCTTTTTATCAAAACAATTCCCTCGTTGACCGGAATTACGGTATGAAGTTTTTGTGTCGATAGAATTCTATGAGCTCTTGAAAATCTGTCATTCAAGTTAATTTCTTCCTGGTAATATTCATCCTGTGGAACAAAATTGAAATTTATGTTATTAATATTTTCACTCGCCCATTCATAAAGCAGACGAGGTGATATTATTTGATGATTGAAGGGACGTTGTAGACTAGCTTTCGTGGCTAAACGTTTGACAGTTCTTCCGAGGCCGTCACATACACTCTTTCCATGAGCAGTTGCAAAAAAGTGCCAAGTACAAGGACATTCAAAATCTGCATCATGCATGGTAATATTTAGAAAGTTTTTTCTATTTTTGTATTGAGATGCCGAACCATCTGAAAAATATGTAATTTTTTTTATAACACCGTATTTCTCTTTAAGATATTTCATTAGGTATCACTGGAAAAGGTATACAAGAACAGTATTATGTTTGAGACAATCCGATATTATGACCAAATTTGTATGCTCAATATTTGAATTTTCGTTTTTAAAATATATACCGAAAGGATGTTTGGTTGCCTGTGAATTAGTCCAATGAAAACTCTGAACTTCATCTTGAATCACAAAAGAATAATTCTCCGAAAAATCCATAATAACCAAAAACTCGTTTTGATTTAAGGAATCCTTTATCTCCTTGAGAAAGGTGCCTTGTCGTTCTGTAATGAAGGAGTGTGGAATGAATACAGTCATCCTTTTCTGAAATGCGTCTAAGAAGTCATCAGTATTTTCAGTCATTGTTTCCAAATTTGATCTGTCCGTTGATATCCATTGTTGGTATGTAATTGTCTCCACGCAATTCTCTTTGAAAACCTTTTCTAGTTTTTCTTTTAAAGGAAGAAAGCCGGGGCACTGTGGACAATTATTTAAAAAACATTTAGTGTCGGGTGGATTGCAGATCAGCGTGGATATGCAGCTTTTATAATTGGTAATATTTTGTTGGCTATGTGTTTTGCTTTTGATAGCTTCAGTCATTAACTTTATATTTTGATGTGAAGTACACACGCAGACAGAATGAGTACCCGAAGCACCAGCTAAAATGCAATTTTTCGGTCGAAGGGAGGCGAATTTTGAAAAACTGATTTTGTTCTCTGGATGCGATGACTTGAAGCTTATGTGTATTTCCTTCAAATTCCCTAAAAGTAACCTTTTTTGCAGATGGTTCCTTTCACCATCAACCTGAATAAAATTTTGTTAAAAGAATCCTTGAAAAAATTGACTATTACCTTTATTGAAACAAAATCCTTTTTTCCAGGCATGAGCCTGCTGATTTCGTCATTAAGATAAAATTGTATCGTCATTTCTCTTAATTTCGTATCAATTTCTATAGATTTTCGAGGGCGTATAGATAGAATTCCTTGTTCTTGTAATATTTGTTTACTTTTCCTCAACATATAGCTCGTAGTTCCTGGAAATGTTTCCATGATTTTTGTAGCTGTCCAGTCTTCCGGTAAAAGTGTCAATATCATGCATTTCATATTTTTATCCTGTGTTGTGATATACTTTTCTCTCAGTTTATTCGCGAATTTTGCCGAAAATCCACTAGATTTTGTTTCTTGGACGATTGGTACATTAAAAATTTTAGTGGATATGGCATCCATAATGCTTTTCAGTTCTCTTTCCACATATGTGCTATCACTCATTCGCCTCCTTTGAATTTCTGGTTCTCCTAAGTAATGAAGACACTCTTGCAAGCAGTTGAGAGCAGCGTCTCTGTCGAAAAACTCAACATCCTGACTATCAGCAATATTTTGTATATCCTCGAGATTCTCAATCTCTACAGAAGGTGAAGGACCGGGTAACTTATAGACTTCTAATCGGCACTGCGAGCATATTTTCCATTTCAGCTGTAAATTTGGTAGACGCTCTATCATCCCTTTGGTAACATTTCTTAAATTTTGGCGTTTAGAGGAATGACTTGATTTTAAAAAAGGATTACAACACTCCCGTAGTTTATAACGATTCTCCATGCTTAATGCTATAATTGTATATATGGTAATAATATACAGTTACGATTTATAAGAATAATTAAACTTAAACTAATTTCAGAAAACTAATTTTAAAAAAATTAAAATTGCGAAATATGTTTTGATTACTAATTGAAACAACGTTGCACTAATAATTTCAGATACACGGAGTCATCTCACTTTTATACTTACCAATTACTGATACAACACAACTGAAACACATTTTCTTTTAAATTATATACACATATACTTCATTTACCTCACTCAGATTGACTTGTTTCGAATGCAAGTAAATACCATTGGTTACCTGCATCCCCATTTCACCCCGGGCGACCAGTGTAGAAAATATAGATATTTAACATATAACCGATCTTATAATATTTTCCAACTTAAATTTCGTTAGAATCATATATTGCTATACATATACATAGTCTAGATATATTAGGTTCGATCAGGTAAAATGGAAACTGTTGCCATGATATATGCGATAAAAGAAAAACAGGTAGAAAGGATGCGTTGAGCAAAATTATAACAGGTTTAAATTATTTAATGGTAGGTAGAAATTTCAAAGATTATTTTCATATGTAAACATTGAGTAAACAATGAGTTCTTTAGTTGCGGTTTCTGATATAACTATATTCATATGTATATATATGACATCAATCTAAAAGTTGTAGTATGTGTATTTTCTTTTTATTTTCCTGTATCACTGTAATTTTTAAAACCAGCTGCATACAAGTATTTGATAACGCACCATACAATATCAATTTTCGTTTAAAGTTTTCTGAACTACATATATTTAAAAAATAACTCCATCCAAACTTCAAGGAGTTCCATTTTCTCCTTTCTACAGTTTCCTCAAAAGCCATCAAGGATTAAATTAAAAAAAAATAAAAGAAATCGAGAGTGCGCATTTTGAGATATTCAAGGATAACGAACATATCCATTATCCTTGAAAACAAATTTTCCGAAAAAGGACCTCAGCCAATTTTTTTCAGGAGCTTCAAATCTTCCTTAAACAAATGGAGTTTGTTTCATGGGCTTACGATGCATACATCCTAAGATATAAAGTTTTGAATTTACAGCTTCCAAGCAAAATTTGCCACTTTTTCCAAATTTCAAAATACCATATCGCCGTCAAAAATGGACAAAAACGAAAAATATTTCAGCAAAGTACTACTAACAATAAGACAAACCTACTTATCAAATTTTATCAAAATCGGAGTTGGTCAATGCACAAATTTATACAATATTTGTCGATTTTCTGTGGAATGACATAACTGACTTTTTAGTCACCGACTACAGTCGGTGATTGTGCACTGTGGTCTGCCGTCTGCCTAACAAACTAGTCCCTACATCAGGGACCGCAGCAATTTTTTCTTAGAAATTTATTGGAAATTTTTTCTTTAGAATTGTTATGCTGAATAGGCTGAAGAGTGTTGGGCCACTAGACGCGTAGATCAGCAATCAGCATTCATTTTCTCTTAGAAATTTACAGGAAATCTGAATTTTTATTCAGTCTGGTGGAGTTATTTTTAGATCCACCAATCAATCATACAATCAGTGCCGTTGTCGGCTTCCTATGCATAACAATTCTAAGAAAAAAATGTCCAGTAAATTTCTAAGAAAAAATTGCGGGTTTCCTTACATCAGGTCCAGCCATCGCTGATTTTATATTGGAGGGAGGCATTGCTGGCTTACCTTTGGGTTGATTTTATACTTATCCATATGACACCGTCGCGCACAAGATGTTGCTTCTTCTTCTCAATAAAGTCGCCATTATAGAAAAGCCTCGTTTCCACTTTACAAATTTTCTTACCCGACAAGTTTTGAAACAAGTTAGCAACATTCTGTCTAAGTGGAAACGCTATATGAAAATTCAGACACATGTTGGCAACTTGTTCGATGTCGGCTGTAAAAACTCGCAGAATTTGTTGGGTGGATTTGTTCACTTAAGTGGAAACGCTCATTTGTTGTGTTGGCTAAACTAGTGGAAGGCAATGGAGTAGAATGTAAGAAGTTAAGCCAACAAGTTCGCGAGAATTTATTTAAATGGAAACACTTGTAAGTTTAGGCTAACATGTCGGCTGCCAACAAGTACACAACATGTTGCCGAACAAGTTGGCACAATTTGTATATGTGGAAACGAGGCTTAAGAGAAATAAGTAAATATACAGATGAAGAACGCATATCAGAAAAATGAAAACCTTATCAACATTTCTGGTAACCAAGTTAGTTAGCTACGACGAAAATTGTAGCTGAGAAATGTTGTCATTAACAGAAAAGAGGGCCACACCAAAGTTTCCTCACCAGAGAAAGGCGGAAATGCCTCGACCCGATGAACATAAAGCCACAATATGTTCTTAGAAAATTACTTGAAATTTTATCCTTCGAACTTCGATGTATTGGTTGAGGCCGACAGTAATGCATGCGATCAACGATGCTTGACTGATGCAGGGAAGCCATCAATTTTTTTCTTAACAATTTACTCCAAATTTTTCTTAGAATTTATACGCATTTTTGGAGGCCGACAACAATTTTTATGAACGCAGACGAGTAAATATGCAATAAGATTTTTTTTCTTAGAATTTTTATTCAGTTTGGTGGCCGATTAGAGATATTTTCATATTTGTGCCTTTGTCGACCTCCAATTGCCACTAAACATTCATTTCGTCTGCCGTTATCACGACTCCAATAATGCATAAAATTTCTAAGAAAAAATTTCTAGTAAATTTCTAAGGAAGAATTGAGCGAGACGTTACAAATAATTGACTCGCAACATGTATCTGACTTCAGGTTTTCAATTTTTCTATTCGATTCGTAATCTGTATATTTACTTATTTGCGATAGTACTTTATCAATGGAACATAAATAATTTGTAAGATGCAAAGCAGTAGAAAAAGTTTCGAAAGTATAGAGAAAATAGTGAAACTGCCATGGCTTGAATCCTTGCAAAATGCTAAGATAGAGCTTGATAAATTCGGAGCAAAGTTTGACAGATTTAGCGTTTAGTTAGAATTAAAGTCATGGCACCTTGCTTATTTTCGCTATACTTTCAAAACTTTTTCTACTGCTATGCACTCTACAAATCAATTCAATTCGCAATCGCCTGTGTTTTGCAGAACACTACACGGAACCAAAAGAACACAGCTAATATAAGCCAAGCCATTAAACATTTTTCGTATACCTCCAACACATCTGTGAAGCTGAAAATGGCGTTCGCTGTAGCGTGTAAAAACAGCTGTGTGTGTGAGAATGCCGTCACTTTTTTCCGCTGGAAATCCGTGCGAAAATTCCACATCTGGAATTTTTGCTTATTGGGTAATAAAGAAATTTAAAGGATTATCTTGATTAGTATCAAGATGATTTGAATGATTTGGTAAACGTGCATGATAAGTGATTTAGGGCTTAAACACAATTGCGACGACAGACGAAAACGACGACGATATATCGCTGTCAAACTTCTAAAAGCACAGCATCTTATGCGAATGCACCAAATTGCGACGACCGACGTTGAGCGATCGACGACATTTACGCCGGGATTGATCCCCCAATTTTGTCGTCGTCGCTGCAGTCATACCAACAAAATTAATTGAATGAAATGGTTGTGGCATTCACTTTTGTCTTTTTCAGGTGGTAGCACGTCGCGGTAATTTTAAAATAATGAGCTTCGAGGAAATGCGAAATTCATAAAATAACTTATAGTTTACAAGACAGGCAAGACAAATGGACAAAAAAGACGTGGTTTGGATATTTCAAAGCGTTTAATTTAGTTAATTTCCGCATTTTCAGATTTTTTCACACTTTGGTCCATTGCATTTCTCTCAATATAATATAAAATATTCTTGATAAAAATCTTCTTTTAACACGCTCGAAACATTTAACAAATTAAATTTCAATATTTTCTTCTTTCACAATCGTCGCTCATCGCCTGTCGTTGCAATTGTGTTCCCAATTTTTCGACTGCCTGTTTCGCAACGATATTTTCGCTGTCGTCTGTCGCTCTGTCGTCGGAATTGTGTTTAAGCTTTTAAGTGAAAAGAATCTCATCTGCGCTTTCGCAGCAGAAAGTTGCAGAACTCAGACAAAATTCTTAGCTAAGCACTGGCGGCTTCCAAGAAATTGTGCGGTCGGATTTTCGATAGAATTTCTGCTATCTGCCTTTTCACATCTGGTTGCTGACTGCTACATTGATTTGAAATATTTTCCTCCAAGCAATCTGTTTCACTTAATGAAATTTCTTAGATTTTTTGGCGCGATATACAGAAAGCAATATCTTATGAGCGTAACAAAAATTATTTGTTTTTATACCCTAGATCAGGCGTGTCCAACCCACGGCCCTCGGGCCGCATGTGGCCCAGGACGGCTTTGAATGCGGCCCAACAAAACTCATATACTTAAATACTTTCGCAGTTAATTTTATAAAACATTTTCTTTATCTATATATAGCAATTCCATGGGAGTAGTTTAGTTACTTCTCGACATAATAAATGTACAATTGCGCAATGTGGCCAAAGAAAGTTCTCAATGTGCAATTGTACTTAGTCAAATTGACACTGAAGTCATTGGGGACATTATTTATTTTTCGGAAGTAAGATGGTTTAGTCGGGGTAAAATGCTGAAAAGATTTTATGTTTTTGCGAAATGAAATCAAGTCATTTATGGAATCAAGAATAAAATCTGTACCAGAACTTGGTGATGATGAAAACAGGCTCACAGATTTTGCTTTTTTTAGTAGACTTGACAGCTTATTTAAATGAGCAAAATTTGCGTCTTCAAAGTGAAAAACAACTATGCCTCAAACTATAGCAGCTTTCGAAATGAAACTGAAACTATGGTAGTCACAAATTCAAGCAAATAATTTTATGTATTTTAAAACGTTGGCTAAACACTGTCCTGACAGTAACGAAAAATATGCAAACTTGATTTTCGATTTGATACAGGAATCTGAGAAAAGATGTCAAGATTTCAAATCATCAATTTTTTGACTGCGACTCCATTTTTAGTCGACATAAACTTACCAGCAAATTTTCAAATAAAATGGCTAGAGCTGAAATCTGATGTTCAACTTTAAGAAGAATTTAATAATTTCTCTTTACGGGACTTTTATAAGAATTATCTTCCCAGAGAAAAGTACCCCTTGCTTCACAATTCATGCCATCGGTATTTGGAAGCACCTACATTTGTGAGCAGCTATTTTCTAAGATGAAGCACACAAAGAATAAAAATAGGAGCAAAATAACTTATGAGCACCTTAAGAACTCACTGAGAGTTGTATCAACTTCGATCGCAAAATATCGAAGCATTATTGTCTCAAAAACAATGTCAAATATCACATAAATTTCATGTTGCTATTTCTTATATTTTATAATAAAAAATTTATGAATTAATTAAGCTTAAATTACTTAAAATTGTTAACTAAGTATGTATGTATATCTTCAGTTTTGTTCATTAGCTATCTTTAGGGTTCGTATATTTTATGTGTGGTCCAATATAACTCGCCTACTTCCAATGCGGCCCAGCGAAGCTGAAAGGTTGGCCACCCCTGCCCTAGATGAAATTTAAAGGGTAGGTATACTAAGTTTGTTATTCCGTTTGTATCACCTAGAAATAATGATGGTAGAGCTAAATAGATTGGACATCTATGCATAAAAATAAAAGTTCCTTTGATTTTTGCATGTCCGTCTGTCCGTCCTCACGATAACTCGAAAGCGCGTGTAGGGGCGGATTTGATAACTTGGCCGCCATAGGCCTATGGAAGATGCCGCCCCTCTACACCCTGTAAAACACGAAACGTGGTATCGAAAATACCAAATAACCCAGTATTATGCTACTAATAAAAAAAAAAACTCACTGAGTTTTGCCGCCACCCTAAACTTGCCGCCCTAGGCCCGGGCCTACTCGGCCTATAGGGAAATCCGCCCCTGAGCGCGTGTACTTATAGAGCTGAAATTATGCACACGAACTTAAAAAAAAAAGTAAAATTAGGTTCGAAAATGGGACAAATCGGATAACTCCTTCGTAAGGTTGTCATACAAAAATTTCATATTTCACTAAATATTTGGACACTACCTGAGAACGCGCCAACGTAGAGAGCTGAAATTTTGTACATAGTGTTTCATAAAAATAGTAAATATAATTTCAAAAATGGATTAATTCGGGCAACCATTTCTTGGTGTTGCCATATAAAAATTTAGAATTTTTACGTATCCTGTGAAAACGATCAGTCCTATACGGTTTTAGTGTACTGAAAAGGTCTTCAGAATATGAAATCCTATAAAATTGGTTATATTCATTTTTACTATCTGACGAACCGTTCTAGAAATATATGCGAAGGAGCACTTCAACGATAAAATTTGCACAGATTTGTGACGATACGAAATAATTACATACGCCCGTATTCATCGAGGATATGATAAGAATAGTATACAGGGTGTTTATCGTAAAGATATACAGGATGTTTCTCCGTAGGAGATCAATAGAGCAGGAGGAGATAGTACTCACCTAAACGAACCAAAAATTGTATGGCAGGGGGGAGTTACAGGGTGATTAAGAGAAAAAGCTGGGTTTTCACGAAACACCCTCTATCTTAAAAACTTGCTGTATGCAGAACTTCATGGCCTTTCCAACGACTGCCTAACTAGACCCGCACACCTATCCCCTCAATAATTATGGTTGTCTAAACTAAAAATTTCGGATTTTCTTACCTTTTTATTTTATTTTGACCTCTATTATTTTTGGGAAAAGGTCGTTAATTTATTCCCTTAGCACGTCATTTTAAAAAATATCTTCTAATTTCGATATGATCTGAATAGTCTAAGAGCTAGCAACGTTTTCGAGAAATTACTTTAGTTCGACTAGTTTATTGATATGCCTTTCCTAAAAGTATCTCAATAGTCATGCAGCCTGTCTGTCTGATGAGAGGGGTTACGTCTACTTGTGCTCTTTCCGTTGCACAGGTGAAAAAAGTAGTTTTTAAAATGATTTTAGTTCGATTTTTTTGTGAAAATTTGATGCAATAGATTGCTTTCTTAATGGGTAAAATGCAGGTAAAACAAATTATTGCGTCGAATTGTCGTAGATATAAGTAGAATTTTAAAAATCGGAGACCGTTATTTTCTGCTTATTAACTTCAATAAGCTTATGTTAAAAATTTATTTAATTTAGTTCAAATTTGATGCAGCCCCGCTCCGCAAACCAGAGAAATTAAAAAAAAATCTTTGAATTTTCATTTTTAAATCATTTTCAATAAAAATTGAGGGACAAATTTAAAAATTCGAAAACGTTAATTTGTTGCCTTAGATGTTTAAATAAATATTCCATTAATCAATTTGCGATTTATTCAAAAATCTTAACGCCCCGCCCATCTTGCTAACTGTGCACCGAGTTGTCCCAATTATAACATAGACCCAGCTCCCATGTGACAACTATCCTCATGATATCTTCTCATAAGTCCTAGTCGACACTGTTGTGGTACGAACAATTTATTACAGTCTTGCATTTTCCGATATAGCAATCCGCATTTAATTACGTATTGTGATAAGACAGTGGGATCACCTCTTTTTATTTTGCTCATGATTTACATATATCGTGTTGCAATCTCTTTGATGATCAGCAATTAAGCAGTTATTGGTAAGACTATTAAGATTTTAGCAGATCTACACAGGTGGATTTCTGTAAGATAGTCAACATGTTGAACCATTTCTCCTCTACCATCCACCGTCAGAATCGAAATACATCCACCATCTGGAGAAGCTTTTAACAGAATTTCAAGTCGTCTGGAGTTACAAATGCAGTTTTTTCAATTGAATCCTCAGCAATTGGAATCTAATGAAATCTACAATGATGTGAAATAAATATTTCCATCTAATCGGTTGAGTTGGTTAACGATCTTTGGAAGAGGATAACGATCTTTAATAGTAATTCGGTTGAGTGTACGAAAATCGAGACATAGTCGATTCAGTCCATTCTTTTTATGTACGATCGTACATCGTACGGAAAGAAAAATTTACTGATATTAAGAAAATGTTGATAAATATCAAGTAAAAAAGCTGTTTGATTTTGCGCCAAGTAAATTTTTATAATTTTCTAGAAAACATATTCTTGATTCAACTTTTGGTTGGTTGTATGTATCATTATCAAGTAAGTAATACTAAATTCAAGGGGTCATATTTTCTTACTTTTAGCATTTAAATAATAAAATTAGAAATGTTAAAAATTCATATTGCCGTTATCTTTCCTATATTCGGAAAACCTTTATGCCAGATTCAAGCGACCTATTTACTTGAAGTGAACATTGAAAGATTAATATAAGTAAACGAAATGTTTATAAATATCTTATTTTGCCAATAAATTGAATTTTAATTTTGCTAAAATGTATACCATGAAACGTATAGATTAAGAAAACTAATGATTGATTTTATTTATCGTATTAATACCTATATACATTTGCTTTATGCAGGTGTGCTTTACTCAAGAAAAGCTCTTCATGACAGAACCTTTATGCAACGCTATTAATTATTGAATCTTTTAAATCAACAGCTGTAAATTTGGAACTGAAGAGGATCTTATTGCTTAATTAAAAAATCGTGCGAAAATCGTTTCCGTATAAATCAATCATTTTATGCAGTATATTAAAAAATGTATATTACACGCATAGATTGCACTCCACACTCAAAACACACACAACATATTTTGCCCCAGTGCGAAGAAGAACAGTATAACTTATTAATTTGGCTCAATTCTATAACTTCTTTACTTGCATAAAGTCGGCGCCCAAATGAAAATAAATGGAGAAGTCCAGGGTTAGGTTCCTCGACGTTTATGCTATTAACAACAAAGATCGGGTATTTTATATTTCTTTTATTCGGTCTCTTATTCCTAACAATTCTAGTTTTTAGCACTAAGTCCTATTTTATTAAATCTATATATTTTATATTGCAATTCATTATCGTTTCATTATTAGATCTAGTTTGTTATTCACTAATATAATTCATTTTTATTATTACTGAAACTTATTCACTATTTAATAACGTACTTCATATAATTCATCTAATAAGCTCTTGACAGACTATTTACTACTACACTTCCATACTTTAATCACAAGTGGTATAGCCTGGTGAGTATATAACGAAATCGGGTGCCTTAGTATAAAATATAAGTGTGGATATACTTGCTTAGACCAATACGAAAGCGTACGCATGTCATAAACAGAAACAGAACGGATTAGTCTTTGTGGTAATCGTGTGCGAATATTCTAGCCTAGACCAATACGAAAGTCGTAGATACATCTTAGGCAGAAAGAGCACGAGGACGGATAGGCGGTAGGCTTATGTACGGATATTCTGACCCAGATCAATACGAAAATGGTACGGACGTCTTGGGTAGCCACAGCACGGGGGATAGTAAATTTATGTGCGGATATTCTGACCTAGACCAATACGAAAATCGTACGCACATCGTAGGCCGAAACAGCACGGGGATTGATAGGTAGTAAAATTGTGTGCGGATATTCTGACCTAGACCAATACGAAAATCGTACGTACGTCGTAGGTAGAAACAGCACGGATCGCCGGGAGTTGTTGATAGTGTTGTATACACAACATCAGGCCCTAAAACAATCAAAATTACCTAAAAAACCTAAAAAACTTTAAAAGAAATTCAAAGAAAATTAAAATCAAGTCATGAAAAGGGTCCTATAAGCTAGTCACACTTAACAACGTGACCAGCTTATCTATTCACACGCAAAGAAAGTTGCATCAGCAATTTCTTTGCATGGCCCACTTGAAAAAGGCGACAAATAAAGTCGAATTCCATGACAAATCTTACCCTCAGTAAGATTTGTCAGCATAAAATATAAATTCAATCGCGCAACAAATAATAAAAAGATAAAAGCGACGCGAGAATTCAAGTGCGCAACAATGTAAGAAACGATAAGACGACGGGTTGGTGGCTCGATATTTATGAAAATATCGGGTTTCACCTCCGTCCGGCTAGAAATTTTTGTGGGCATGATTAAACATGCCCAACGATAATATATTTTTCTCAGGATAGAAATGCTAATTAAGCATTTTCTTATCCTGACTGCCGAGACTTAATTAATGAAAAATTAAAAAGTCGAAACAGAGTTGATCGTGATTTGTCAATGGGTTCGCCTCGCGGATATTGTTGAGTTGTGAGATTTTTATTAAAAGATTTTAACTAAGGATTTTATCGAAAAGGAACAAGATTTCCTCGCCTAGTTAATAGAGAGTTGATCGTGATTTGTCAATGGTTTCGCCTCGCGGATATTGTTGAGTTGTGAGATTTTTATTAAAAGATTTTAACTAAGGATTTTATCGAAAAGGAATAAGATTTCCTCGCCTAGTTAATAGAGAGTTGATCGTGATTTGTCAATGGGTTCGCCTCGCGGATATTGTTGAGTTGTGAGATTTTTATTAAAAGATTTTAACTAAGGATTTTATCGAAAAGGAATAAGATTTCCTCGCCTAGTTAATAGACAGTTGATCGTGATTTGTCAATTGGTTCGCCTCGCCTAGTTAATAGAGATTGAAGATAACATTATTTAATAAATAAATTAACGGAGTGTATATAAAAATAAGGAGAAGTGTGCTTTATTGCTACAAAACCCTCGCCATTGTTCAGGCAAGACACAAGTGCTTCGCTCACTGTGAACGGTGTTAAAGTGACATATTGGTGATTAAGTGATTTCGTTGAAGAACTACCCCTAATACGTAACAAAATTGGCGCAGCCGGTAGGATCAAGTTAGCTTGATCTCGCTAGATAATCAAAAGCTTAAATTCCTTGATCCTGCGAACAAAAAGGGGAACCTTTGACGATGCTATTCAAGCCAAGTCACCCCCAACACTCGGGTAGATTTCATCTGTAGGCGCCTCTGCTCCAGGCGAGCACGCGTTCACCCCAGTCAGTGCACAAGCACCACCGAGGGAAATCAAGACTACAAAAAGGCAACCAGAAGGACGAATACGAAATCCCGAAGTACCGAGAAAAACAGCAGTCAGCTCGCTCATTAGACGACTTCGATCCAGAGTTGAAGGGGAATTCGAAGGCGGCTTTAATAGCCCCCCTTTCAACTAACACCAGGGGAAGTAAGACGGCTCAAGGCCCCCCCCCCGGCAGCAAATAAATCAGACGGCAGCGGACAAAAGTACTCGGAGGGAATACGAAGACGGTTAAGGAAACCCCCCTCCAAACTACATCAAAGGGAAATAAGCAGGCCGGAGCCCCCCTTTCAACCGACAATACATGTCAGAAAGCAACAGCTCTAATCCAGTCCAACAGGAACCAGAAGCAGCAAAGAGGACAAATCCTCCACCTTTAGCCGACGCGGGATCAGCCCCAGGTGCCGATACTACGCACCTCCGGAAAGGTACATCATCAGCTGCGGATCAACAACCAACACCAACTCCAACAGGACCTCGACTCCGAAGTGGAACTATATTGTCAGGTCCCACTACACAAGTAAGTCTTAATAAGTTTTTAGATAGATTGTATGAGAGAGCGCAAGATTCAGGCACGCTAGCTATCATCCAGTGTGATTCACTGAGTAGAAAATTAAGTCAAACCCGCGAAAATAGGCTTGCACAAATCCAGGCTTTAAAGGAAAATACAGTTCGATTTCGTGAAGAGTTAAATAAGCTTACTGAATCTCAGCGCTCCCTCGAATTAGATAAGAATAAAAGTGAGAATAATTTAGAATTAAATAAAAGTGATAATTTAAGTGAATACCCAAAAGAAAGTGGTTGTGTTAGTGAAGTGATAGACCCTACACCAGAGGACCTTTTAATAGATTGGCTGGAAGAATCCTTAACGGAAACTAGTCCAGAAGGTAGTCCCATTAGTCCACCTAAATTTAAATATTCAGCCAAAAGGCTACAAAACATGGTGGACTACGCCAAAGTTGCAAAATTGACGGCTCAGCTCTTCCCTTTATTTTCGGATGAAAGTACCCCACAAATGGGACGTGAGCTACAGACCTTCATCGGCTGCTGCAAGCAAACTATGCAGTGCCTTAATGATGAAGAAAAGGTGGCTTTCCTTCAGGTTCTCCCCACAAGATTAAGAGGTGATGCATATCAGCTATTCGCTTCAGACGTCCCTACTTCATTCACTGAGGTAGAGGAACGTTTGAACAGGACATACCTTCCCCGTGAGACGTATCAGGAATTGGTGAACAGATTGATCACCACACGACAGAACCCATTGGAATCTCTCACTGCTTTTGCTACAAGGTTGAAGCAGCTGTTGACGATCTGCAATGAGGCTGCGACACAAAAGTATGGAGCTGAGGCAGTCCCGGCTGTGAAAACACAGCTGATGGACTTCGCCAAAAATGCTCTCAAAAGTGGAGTAACTAATCCACATTTGTGTCAATATTTACTCACGCAGGGGAAGGCGATATAGAATCTCTCATACAAAAAGCCCTGGACATGGAGAAACTACAGCAAAGTGCTACATTCGTCCAGAGTCCTCTGGCACAAGCTCCTCCAGTGGCTCCAGTAGACCCAGAATTACGAGTGAGAGCGTTCTACAGATCCCCGTATTATCAAATGCCATCAACACCTATGTTCGCATCACCTCGAGCACCGAACCCAAACCATTTCTCACGCCACGCAAATAACACAATATCACAGCCACGCCACCGAGTACCTGTATACTCTGAAACTAAAAGGTCGGACACAGATGCACTGATCCGTAACATCGCGTGTAGCTACTGTCAGCGAAAGGGTCATACATATACAGATTGCCTAAAGCGCAAAAACACCCCTTTCTGCTCGAACTGCAAAAAATATGGACACGACGTTCGTGATTGCAGAACAAATAGACAGACACACCAGGACTTCACTCAGTCTCAACAAAATGCTCCTCAACGCCTCCCCAGCAGACCACCAACAGAACAGCATAACACCAAAGGTCTCCAGGTCTTTAACATAAGACTCAAGTGTAATTTTTGTGGTCGCCGTGGACACGCAGATGAAAACTGCAGGCAAAAGAAAAAGTGGGAAGCCCGGAGTCAGGGAAACGACATGCAGTCGACCCAAAACTCCCCGGCTCGACTATGAACCCAACTAAAAATTTAAAAGGGTCGCCTCAAGCGCCCGAATCCGGTGTCCCTACAGTGAAACTTCCACTGGACATAAGCCTTAACGGCCAAACAAAACTAGTAGTGGACACTGGCGCTGAGGTCAGTATTATAAAGAAGAAAGCGATTAAAGACCTAAACTAATTAATTCAAGTGAGGCATGCACTCTACAGACCCCCTTTGGAACTGGAAAGACACTGGGAAATTACAAGGGTAACTTCAATTTCAAAAATAAAATTCCCTGCAAGTTTCAAGTAGTACAAAATTTGCCAGGTCTTTCCGATGACGGCCTATTAGGAAACGATTTCCTATCAAACAATTGTAATGTTGAAGGCCCAAATAAAGCACTTAAGTTTTCTTGTACGGAAACCAACGCCGAAGAGTTTACTGTGCCCTTGTCATATAAAACGGACAAGCTGTACTCCAGAAAAGCAGTCGAAGTGAGATCACTGGCAGAAAAGATGGAGCCTAAACAGGTTAAGCTATCTACCTGCAGTGTCCCCAAGGCAACTCAAAAGAGTAATGCTGGCTACCAGGTTCAACAAGAGCCACTGGAATGCGAAAAGAGCTGTCTGGGTGATCAAGAGACCAGCGAAATAAGGCAGCATTTGGTTACCTTAGAAGAACCAATATGCATACATGCTAGGTCACAAATGATCACCACGGTCCCGTTGCGAGTGAAGGAAGAAATGCTCTGTCTATCTAAAGAGATAGACGATGGAGTCTTCCTGGCCAACAGTTTACTCCCCACTGGGAAAGAAACAGTGCAAGTAGCCATACTCAACAGTAACAACTCTCAAGTAGTCATCTCCAGTTTATTGGTACAATTGCTACCTATCCATGACTATGCCGTCATCCCAGTAGGAGAAGCCGCATATATACAAAACGTTCTCAAGCCGAATGCATCGCAAACGAGCAACATAAACAACAGTGAGCTTCCCGAATCCGAGCCCAAGCCGAACAAGACTTCAAGTTCTAAAATTCCTAAATACAAGTTCTTATCTCAACTAGGAACCGAAATAAGTGACGCGTGCGAGCCCAGTAAGACCCGAGCAGGGGCAAGGCAGACTCCACCGTACAATAAAGAAAATCTTAAAAAATTGTTAAGGCCTCAGAGCCCAATGTGGGATGCGAGAGAGGTAAAGCAGCCGATAAGCCAAATGCAGCTGACTCCTCCATCCAATATACCTAGATTTAAGATAATTACAAGGCATAAGAGCCCAAGTAAAGGTGCGTGTGATATCAAAAAGACTTGTTCAAAGACAAGGCCGACTCCACCACCTAAAAAAGTTAATATTAAGAATCAAATGAGACCCCAGAATCCTACAAAAGATGCGTGCGAGATCCGTAAGACCTCATTAAAGGCAATGTTGGCTCCACCATCAAATATAGTTAAAAATACCAATTTCTCACGGCCCATAAACCAAGGTGTCAATACGTGCGAGTACTCTAAACCAACAAAAATACCAATACAACATAGTACTCCACCACTCGAACAGCAGGAAGCGCATTCCCTGCCATCAGACAATAGAAGTGTAAGTAAAAAGGAGGATAAACACAGCAAGGAGAAAAATACGAACTTTTCGGAAAATACAGCTATTTTACAACATGTAAGATACTTGTTTGCGGATCAGGAAGATCCCAGAAATAGCCCGCGACTCATCAGGTTAGATCAAGAGCTCAACCTGGATGAAACTTTAAACGCGGAAGAAAAAGCTTCGATATCCGAACTCTGTTATGAGTACAATGATATCTTTTACCTTAAAGGTGATAAGCTTACATATACAAACGCTATCACCCATAACATTCCATTAATACAAGATCAGGCCCCAATAAACCAAAAAGCCTATCGATTACCAGAGACCCAGAGACAAGTAATCAACGAGCAATTAAGAGAAATGCTAGACAACGGGATAGTCCAAACTAGCAAAAGCCTTTGGAATTCACCCTTATTAGTAGTCCCAAAAAGGCGGGACCCGATGGTGAGAAAAGGTGGCGCGTCGTTGTCGATTTTCGTAAATTGAACGAAAAGACAATTGGCGATGCATTTCCGCTACCACGAATCGAGGATATTCTTGACCAACTAGGTCATGCCAGGTACTTTACCACCCTCGATTTAGCCAACGGCTACCACCAAGTCTTAGTCGGCAAAAAAGATCGACATAAAACCGCTTTTAGCACTAATTACGGGCACTACGAATTTAAGCGTATGCCATTCGGACTCAAAGGAGCTCCCGCTACATTCCAACGCCTCATGAACTTCGTTCTGACAGGCCTACAAGGCCTCGAATGTTTCGTTTATCTTGACGACATCGTCATTTATGGTAAGAACCTAAATGACCACAATGATAAACTTCGTAAAGTCTTCGACAAATTAAGAGAAAACAACCTCAAGCTGCAGCCAGAGAAGTGCCAGTTCTTGAGAAGAGAAGTTGTTTACCTAGGGCACAAATGCTCTAGCGAAGGTGCATTACCAGACCCCAGCAAAACGGCCTGCGTCCAAACATTCCCTGTTCCTAGAACAGTACGGCAAGTTCAGTCCTTTTTAGGACTCGCCAATTACTATAGGAAGTTCATCCCGGACTTCTCAAAAATCGTTCGCCCAATTACGAATTTACTCCGGAAGGATGTAAAATTCACTTGGACCGAAAAATGCCAAGAAGCATTCCAAAGCATTAAAAATGCTCTAATTTCACCACCTCTTTTAATCTATCCAGATTTTTCTAAAGGATTCAACCTCACAACGGACGCAAGTAACGAAGCTTTAGGAGCTGTACTTTCCCAAGGAGAAGTGGGAAAAGACCAGCCTGTCGCCTATGCAAGCCGAACGCTGAACAAAGCCGAGAGAAATTACTCCACAATTGAAAGGGAGTTATTGGCTATAGTCTGGGCCACTAGGAATTTCCGATGCTACCTTCAAGGCAGGAAGTTTACGGTCTATACTGACCACAAGCCTCTCAAAGGTGTCTTTAATGTTAAAGACCCGACTTCCCGTCTGGTGAGATTTCACCACAAATTATCAGAATTCGATTATACCATCGAATACAAACCAGGGAAGTATAATACCAATGCGGATGTATTAAGCCTAACACCTTAACGGTACAAGCCCAAGCCCACCACACTATGGACTCTGATGTGGAGGAAAACAATTCCCCAAATAAACGGAAAACCAAGAAACCCGCTTATTGCTTCGCCGTGACCAGAGCTCAAAAACAGAAAGCCTAAGAGGCCAATACGAGCCCCAGCGCTGAAACACAGCCTACGGCAGCGGAACATAAAGAATATGAACCCCCAAAGGCGGAAATACAACCACCTGCTACGCTTGAACAAGATATAAGTCCAGTCAAGGCACCTGAGATAATCACGAGCCCCAAGGAAGTCCAAACAATCCTAAAGGATTATCACGACTCTCCTTTCGGCGGCCATCAGGGTGTCATTAAGACTTATAAAAAAATAAGACGCAAGTATTGGTGGAGACACATGCTTAACGATATAAAGAAATACATAAAAAAATGCCCTAAGTGCCAAACAATGAAAGCATCTCCACAATTCAAGAAGCCAATGGTAATAACGGACATCGCAGAACAACCTTTCGACAAGGTTTACCTCGATATAGTAGGTCCATTAGAAGAGACCATATCAGGTAATAAATATATCTTAACTTTTCAAGATAATCTTACCAAATTTGTCGATTGGTACGCCATACCTAATGGAGAAGCAGTAACGGTGGCGCAAATCTTTTTCAATGAGATTGTCACGCGCTATCGCATTCCAAAGAGAATAGTCACCGATCAGGGAACTAATTTCCTGAGTGAGCTATTCAAGAAGGTCTACAAACTGCTAAAGGTAAAGAAGTTACAAACTTCGGCATACCATCCACAGTCTAATGGAGCACTGGAGCGTGCACATAGACCTCTAATCGAATATCTGCGTACAATCGTAGACGAAAATCCCAAAACATGGGATCAATTCCTACGAACCGCTGCATTCGTATACAATAACAGTGTACACGAGGGTACTAAATTAACCCCAATGGATTGCCTTTACGGCTTCACAGCGGATGTCCCATCTAACTTAAAACGGGATCCTGAACCCGTTTACAACCACGAAAGTTATTACCATATGCTAAAGTACAGATTACAAAAATCATATGCCACGGCTCGTAAAAATCTCCTAGCCAGCAAACAACGCTCGAAGGCATATTACGACAAAACAGTCAGGCCTCTCACTTTCCACTTAGGAGACAAAGTCCTCCTCAAAAGTGAGAGTAGGAAACACAAACTGTCTCAAATTTGGGTTGGACCATATCTGGTAATCCATGTACCTAGTCCAACAAACACTACCATAAAAATAGGCAAGCGACAGGTTGTAGTACACAACAACCGTTTGAAACCCTATTACGAGTAGTATATGGTACATACACCTTTAGAAAATAAGTTCCACTGAAACAAAATTTCGCCAGTTAAACTAACAACTACCTAATTAAAGGTTCCGCACTCGGAATTATTCCCTATGACTCACGAAGTCAACCCTTACCTAAATTTTATTTAAATCAATAAAAAATAAGCTAAATAAAAGTACCCGTATATACGTTGTTACTTATAACAAAATAAAAATAAATCGGGACATATAACAAATAAATTTTTACTTTTTAGTAGCTATGAGTAAATTAAACGTTTTACCAGTAAAATTTTTTGGAAAAAGTACAATGCTCATCGATTTAAGAGCTCATAAAGAAGTTGATGAAATTTAGCATGCTCTAACTTACACTCCCCATACCTTGTTTTGGTAGTTAAGAGTGAATTAAAACAATGGTCTTAACACTAAAAACCCTACTGTATATTTACGAGATTCAACATGAATTATTATGTTTCTCTGATTCTGTTCTATCTCGTCTTCCTTTTAGCAAGTAAGCTCCCAATACACAAACTATCAACCGTCCAATTAAGCAATACTATATCTGAATATTATATGCGATTTAGTACGACTATCTGACTAATGAAGCCTATCCTTCATTTTCTGCAGACCATGAAGCACTTATTTATGTTAACGTGTTGTCTTCATCTGACAATGGGACAAATAGCAGCGGATCCCTACACCATAAGCCCCCTAAACAACACTGGAGTACTGTATGAAGATCTGGGAAAACTACGAGTATACCACAGCGTATGGAATGTTTTAACGGAAATCAACCTGATGGAACTGGACAACCAAACGCTTATGGCAGAAAGGCTGAACATTTAGTATACCGACTATGCTCAAATCGTTCTCAAACGGATGAGCTATGTCTGGTTCAACAAAAACACGTTCATTCACCCTTGGAAAATATCAATAGAAGAACAAGTGTCATTCGAGAAGTGGTCCCAAAATCAAGATCAACAAGATCTATCTTTGATGGAATTGGGAATGCAATGCACTACCTATTCGGGACCATGGACAGCACTAATGAAAAAGAGGTAGTCGACTTGAGGACCTCGAAACAAACACCAAAGCACTAGCCGACCTAGAAAGACAACAGATCAGTGTAGTCAAAACTACACTACAGCAGATCCAAAAGCCGTTGACATCCCTACAGGAAAGACAGCGTCAAATAACTCACCAGGTAAATATCATGCAAAATATCACCGATGAATTGCTGATGAGACAACTGAGGCAGGAAATAATCTCTAGCCTCACTTTGCAAATTGTAGAGATCGAGTATAGGCAGCAAGCCTTACTCGATATAATAGTTGCCAGCAAAAATCATCAACTGCACCCGCTAGTGGTGTCTCCCAAAAAGTTACTAGAAATATACCATAAATCCCATGCTACTTGTCCAGATGCACAAAACTGTCTATCTCTATTATATCAAACAGCCGAGACAAAAGCTCATCTAGTCCAAGACAGATTAGTCATTCGAATACAACTTCCGATTTTCAATCTACCACAAATGAAGTTGTATCGGATACACAGTTTCCCCATACACGTTAATAAAAAACAATCTTTGGTACCTGAAATACAGTATTCGCACGTAGCACACCAAGTACAGACACATGATATTCTATTGTTAAAACCACAAACTATTAGGACCTTTAAAAAGATCACCCAAAACTCAAAGGAGGACACTTTCATCGCTAAGCTGGGCATCCCCATAACAAAGGCTACGATGTCTAAGGAATGCGTAGTGAAGCTGCTATTTAATCCATTAAAGGAAGAGCCTCAGTGTCAATTCAGAGCACAAATACCTCCCAGAGACCTACTTATTAAACTAAGTAATCCAAATTCTTGGATATTCTCGTTGACAGAGCCAGCCATTGTACACCTTCAGTGTACCCAACAATTCCTAACCTCCAAAATAGAAGGCCAAGGGATAATAACTATCAACCATCCCTGCCAATTACAAGTGGGATCGCAAATCCTACACTATGAGGCAGAGAATATCCAAAAATTAAGTCTCATACAGCCTAATTATTTCCCAAATACGGCCTCTTTAGAAAGAATAGTGAACCAATTTCTGAACATAACTAATGAGCCAAAAATAGAAAATATTAAAACAGAACTATATTCAGGAGATGATACGAATAATCTTACCCTAAAAGGTACCCAGTCATTAAAAGAGCTGGACAAAAAATTAACAAACATAACGCCTCACTTAAGTCACCACCCTACACATGTACTAGCAACAACTTCAGTTTCCCTAACTGATGTTGCCACCACATGTATGGTGCTATACCTAGTCGCCAAATGGCTAGCCCCATTTATTAAAAATTATCGCTTACGCAAATCTAAAAGAAACCCAGAGGCGGAGGGACAAATCGAACAAATCGAACAAATCCAAACAGTCGAACCTACCCCTCTTAAAAGGACCCGCACCCTACCACCTAAAAGGTCGGTGCAAGTGGTATAAAATTTCCACTTCGTAAGGTCACTCGTTCTAAAAGGTCACTATCTAACAACCACTAGTCGACACTTAAAATAGATAGAAGCAAAGGCACTAGTAGTATTACAAGTATAATGTAAATCTCAAAAGGAGAGAGAATAAAACAACAAACAAGAAAAATGTAAAACATAACAAAATAAACAAATAAATATAGATATTATTAGATATTATTATATGATTATTATTAGTAAGTAAAGGTAAGATAAATTAATACCAACCGTAGAATAGGGTATACTATATACTATAACACTAATTAATCAAAAGAAATTTTATATAGGGACAGTGTATAACTCCTAGCATTTTAGAAATATGGTGTCAAAACCACATACGTGCATATAGCAAAATAAATTTGTATAAAACAAAATACATATACTGGGTGTCTCAAACCACCCGTCCAGGCTTGTTATTGTGAAAAGTTACAAAAAAAACTAAAAACAAAAAAACACGTATCAAATATTTTTTGAAACTCTATCCAACACCACCAAAAACAACCCCCACCCCCTACCCCCTGTTAGGGGTAGGGGGTGGAACTTTGAAAAATCAAATGGGAACCCCTATTTTTTATTACAGATTTGGATTTGTCAGAAAAAAAGACAAACATTTTGTTGGAAACTTTTTTTTCATTTTGCATAGATGGCGCTGCAATCGACCAAAAACAGTTTTGTTGATTTGAAATAAGAATTTTGGTCGTTCAATGATAAAAACAATAATAACAACAAAAACATAAACAAAAACAGAAACAAAACAAAAAAAACAAAAAGCAAAACAAAGACAACAACAAAACAAAAGCAAAACAAAAATAAAAACCAAACAAAAAATGAATAAAAACAAATAATGCTTTCAAGCGCCAATTTAGGTTTTATTTTTATTCCATTTTCAGTCATTAAATTCTCAGAATCGCAAGTAAACTTTGTTTACATTTGTCATTGTTATGAATTATTTTCATGGCACCATGTCAGTTTTTCTCAACTTTCGCTAGTGTACGGACGCGTGAAATTACTTACTCGATTAAAATTAGAATTTAATTGTTATTATTTGTGTATTGATAAAAAAGTTTATTAAAATTTGTCTAGAAAGTAAAAGGTAAGTTATGAACGAAAAATTTCGTTTTTTAATTTTTCAATGATGTTATTTTTCTTTGGTTTAATAAAGTCATTGCTAATTTTTTATGGATTTTTCTTTTTCTTTTAAGATGGTTTTTACCAATGCTGAGGGTTTTGAAATGATCCAGATTTTAGGTGAAACGGGAAACAATTATAGCGCTGCTGCAAGATTATGGCGAGAACGATATCCAGATCGCACGCCTCACTCAAGACGAGTTTTTGAACGTTTAAAAAAGAGAGTGATAGACAAAGGCATTATCCAGCCAGACCACAATAAAGGAAAGGTGATTTGTCGACGAGTGCGTGATCTTAGATCTGCTGACATTCTCGCATCAGTAGAAGTCAATCCACGTGATTCTTTAAGACGAAGAGATAGGGATTCTGGTGTGTCGAGAGCGTCAATTCAACGAATTTTGAAGGAGGCAAAATTTCATCCCTATAGGATGACCCTTCTACACGCTTTAATGGAAGGAGATTTTCAACTTCGTCTGGAATTCTGCAATTGGGCGATAAATCAAGATCCACTTTTCCATCGGAAGATTTGTTTTTCTGACGAGTGTACATTCAAAAGTGACGCTGAAGTCAGCACTTGGAACTGCCGGTACTGGTCGGAAAATAATCCTCATTGGTTTGAACAAGTCGATCACCAACATGTTTGGAAGGTCAATGTTTGGTGTGGCATCATAAATGATAAAATTATTGGGCCTATCTTCTTGGAAGGAAATCTGAATGGTGCGAGGTATGCAGATGTACTCGAGAGAGATCTGCAGAATTTGCTGGAAGAGTTACCACTGCAGTACCGAGGTGGTATGTGGTTCCAACAAGATGGCTGTCCAGCTCATACCTCCCACGTAGCTCGGAACGTGCTGGACACCATGTTTCCTGGACGGTGGATTGGCAAGTATGGTCCAGTTCCTTATCCACCGCGTTCACCAGACCTCACCGTCCTTGACTACTACCTTTGGGGACGTTTGAAAGAAATAGTGTACAAAGATCGCCCAACCACACGGGAGGACATGAAGGAGCGGATACGGGCAGCTATTGCATCTTTGAATGCTAGTGAAATCAGGAGAGCAGTCAATTCTTTTCCAGGCAGAGTCAGACTTTGCGCACAACTGAATGGAGGACATATTGAGCATCTCAATTGAAGAAGTAGAAGAGAATTTTTTTATTTTGTTATTTTACTTTTATTTTGAAATTTTACTACCGCAATAATTGACTTTTCATTGTTTTGTTTCTTTATTATGATTTTGTACTTGATTTTTGTAAAAATGTTTTGATTTGAAAAATTTGAAAATAAATAACCTGAAAATGAAAAACCTGAAAATGAATAACATCTGCCTAAAATAATGTTTTTTAAACGTACCAATTCTTTTTGCCTTTTTTATTAACCTAATTGTGACCGGAGAAATCTACTTGTTCTAAATAACACTTTTATTTAGTTACTAACATTAATCCCGAGGAACACGAAATCCCAGCGATAGTAGGTTAGATGAGTCTCAAATAACTTGTGAAATTCTTATTTCAAATCAACAAAACTGTTTTTGGTCGATTGCAGCGCCATCTATGCAAAATGAAAAAAAAGTTTCCAACAAAATGTTTGTCTTTTTTTCTGACAAATCCAAATCTGTAATAAAAAATAGGGGTTCCCATTTGATTTTTCAAAGTTCCACCCCCTACCCCTAACAGGGGGTAGGGGGTGGGGGTTGTTTTTGGTGGTGTTGGATAGAGTTTCAAAAAATATTTGATACGTGTTTTTTTGTTTTTAGTTTTTTTTGTAACTTTTCACAATAACAAGCCTGGACGGGTGGTTTGAGACACCCAGTATATATATATATATATATATATATATATATATATATCATATAGAAAATAGAATAATCATAAAATATATATTTAGATATCCTTCTCACTAGAAAATTAGTAATTACAAAATATATTAATAAAAAATACTAGGCTAAAAACACTAATCTAGTATAAAACAAAAACGTAACAAACACTAACACTAGGTTAGACATTATATACGAATATTATTAAATTAGTTTTTATTACATAATAAGACAAAAAAAAGTGTTCATGTAAGATACGGAATGGTAATAAGTATTTGTAACTACCAAGTTTTCGCTAAGGGTTAGAACCATACCAAGCCCAAAAAAAATGTTGCCTATCATTTGCAAATAAAATACGGTACAACAAAGTAACTAAAACAAAGATCGGACCTCACACCTCGCAAAAATAAGAACGGGATAAGAGAAATCAAAACACGGAACTTTCTAATTGTAATTTTTTTTAATTATATTTAGATTAAGCTCACAAAACAAAAGAGGAAACAAAATTTTATTTTTATGAGAGCTATTCCTCTCCAAAGAATAGCTCTCTTCCTCACAAGGGGAAGGTATGTTGTATACACAACATCAGGCCCTAAATCAATCAAAATTACCTAAAAAACCTAAAAAACTTTAAAAGAAATTCAAAGAAAATTAAAATCAAGTCATGAAAAGGGTCCTATAAGCTAGTCACACTTAACAACGTGACCAGCTTATCTATTCACACGCAAAGAAAGTTGCATCAGCAATTTCTTTGCATGGCCCACTTGATAAAGGCGACAAATAATAAAAAGATAAAAGCGACGCGAGAATTCAAGTGCGCAACAATGTAAGAAACGATAAGACGACGGGTTGGTGGCTCGATATTTATGAAAATATCGGGTTTCACCTCCGTCCGGCTAGAAATTTTTGTGGGCATGATTAAACATGCCCAACGATAATATATTTTTCTAAGGATAGAAATGCTAATTAAGCATTTTCTTATCCTGACTGCCGAGACTTAATTAATGAAAAATTAAAAAGTCGAAACAGAGTTGATCGTGATTTGTCAATGGGTTCGCCTCGCGGATATTGTTGAGTTGTGAGATTTTTATTAAAAGATTTTAACTAAGGATTTTATCGAAAAGGAATAAGATTTCCTCGCCTAGTTAATAGAGAGTTGATCGTGATTTGTCAATGGGTTCGCCTCGCGGATATTGTTGAGTTGTGAGATTTTTATTAAAAGATTTTAACTAAGGATTTTATCGAAAAGGAATAAGATTTCCTCGCCTAGTTAATAGAGAGTTGATCGTGATTTGTCAATGGGTTCGCCTCGCGGATATTGTTGAGTTGTGAGATTTTTATTAAAAGATTTTAACTAAGGATTTTATCGAAAAGGAATAAGATTTCCTCGCCTAGTTAATAGAGAGTTGATCGTGATTTGTCAATGGGTTCGCCTCGCGGATATTGTTGAGTTGTGAGATTTTTATTAAAAGATTTTAACTAAGGATTTTATCGAAAAGGAATAAGATTTCCTCGCCTAGTTAATAGACAGTTGATCGTGATTTGTCAATTGGTTCGCCTCGCCTAGTTAATAGAGATTGAAGATAACATTATTTAATAAATAAATTAACGGAGTGTATATAAAAATAAGGAGAAGTGTGTTTTATTGCTACAAAACCCTCGCATTGTTCAGGCAAGACACAAGTGCTTCGCTCACTGTGAACGGTGTTAAAGTGACATATTGGTGATTAAGTGATTTCGTTGAAGAACTACCCCTAATACGTAACAATAGTCTGAATGCTGGGAGGCAACTGACTGATCACAATGTTTTTTTTTATACTTACCTGGCGTAGGGGTTACGGTGATCAACTGACTGATCACGGGTGCACTAGCTCTACTTATACTTCCTCTGGTCTGGTCTACTCGGACGGACTCGGCTGGTTGTTTCGAAGTTTACTATGCTGGGGTGCACGGGACTTCGATTTCCACTGGTCTCCGGTAGTAGCTGGTGCTGGAGCTATGATTTACTCGAGCCCTGGATCAGGACTGGGTTTTGACTTTAGTACTTGAGCTCTGGCTTGCTCGAGCTCTTGATCGAGACTTCGACTTTATCTGGTCTCCGATAGTAGCTGGCACTGGATCTCTGCTCTGCTCGAGCACGATCAAGACTGATTTCTGGCAGCGGTGGGCCCCTTTTATACGTGCCGTCAGCATTGGTGCAGTGCGCAATAGATCTGGCGGTGCTAGTGTCTTCTGTTCTCCCACTGCTGGTCGACTGGCTTCCTCGTTCAGCATCTGTGTGGTGCGCAGGCGCAGTGGCATTGAGTATATGGTACTCTGTCATGCCCTGGCCACGTGATAGACTCTGATGTCGTTAACGTATTTCTCTGTGGGGGAGGGTGATTATTAGTCTATATTATACTTGTTTAATACGGACTTTGGCATGTTTTATTTCTCTACTTATGAGAAATAAATCATCTAGATGATGGGAATTTGGATGGGTTTGATATTATTGTCTGTAGGTGAGAAAAATGGGATGGTAGTGTACTCGTCAGGCACGTGACTTCATCACAGATTCTGAAAACAAACTTACTTGTGATTTGGTGTTGTTTAAATAGTCTACAAGAACAACGCAGAACTAAATTCGTTTTCAGGAACCAACTTGCTGCAATTTGTTTTCAAGTCAACAAGTTTTCGTCTTAATATTCTTAAATGTTTTGTAAAATGCTGCCGAATATTTTCACAGACATGTACATATTTTTAAAAGTGTTGTTATACATGTAAGTTAACCGTTTGATTTTATCCCAACCGTAAAAAATTTATTTCATGTATTTATTGAAATTAAGGAAATGATTCCTGAAATTTAATAACCATTTGCGAAAATCTAATTATTTGTATGATGCTTATTGAGTTCTAGTAAATAATTATTGATTCAAACAATTAAGTTTAAATTTTTTCACGTTTTCATACCGAAAGAGATATTTAATAAATTCAGAAAACTTTTTCTAAAGTGTATTCGAGAAGAATTTGATAGATTTTATTAAATTAGAATAAATTTTGAAAACTTCATCTTTCTCGATATTAGACAAATTTTTTTAATATTTAGAAAATTTGGATTAAATTGAACATTTTTTGAATTGATATTAAAATTTTTTTTTTTTACTGTGTTTAATAAATCGAAGATTTAATATTAGTAAAAAATTCTTTTCGTACCATGAGGCTGGCGAATAGTGAGCAACTATCACATACAATGTTATGTTCCTTTAAATTTATTATGATTCAAGAAATAACTTTTCTTTCTGATGAAGACAATCAATATGGGTGATAGTTAATGATAGAGTCTTCCTTCAAACGAATTTGTAAAGATCCTGTAACAACCTTTAGGGCAGGGAAACCCTTAGTTATATTTTTAGAATATTTATTAAGAAGTGAATGCAGTAGTCCGTTATTCTTCGGTGATAAATATGGTATGGCAGGTAAATTAACATCATAAAGAACAGAAACATTGTACGCCTTTCTTTTTAAAACAGAACCAGATGTATCTACCACAATTTCTAGTGAAGGATCCCTTAAAACGTCGCGTCCAATTATCAAGTCCACACCCAAATAAGCATCTTTAATTATGTGAAAAGTTATCTGTAAATTGATTTATTTTCTTTTCTCAGTGAGTAATAAAGGCTACTTACCAATGCACTGTATCGATACAAAATGAGGTTCTCTAAATATTTTGATTTAGGCCGCTATATTAGAACGTACTAAGGAGCAGTGATAACCAAAATCTAATAGACAGTGGAATAGTTTTCCATATATAAGAACTACATTTGTTCAAGAAGGAATTTTTCTAGATTCTCCGGTATATAGCAAAAGCTAAAAAATGTTTTTATTTTGTTATTCTATCACACAACCTATTATATTTTTGGTGGTAAGTTTCAAGTCTTGGTGTGACTCATCAACAGGTTCCAAATATCGAAATTGAGAATTGAGTGACATGAAAAACAAATGAAAAATAGAATATAGAAAAGAAATGAAAAAATGAAAAACAAATATAAGTTTACCCCGGTAAAAAGTCCTAAAGAGTAATATCTACTTTTTTATATAATAACGTGAGTGAAATGATTGCTATTAAAATACTTCTCACATACTAGCCCAACACCAATATTCATCGTGCTCAGATTTCTGACAACAATCACATTTTTTTATTGGTAAGAGCAGAGTCTGAGGACTCTGAAGGCTTATTATTGGGACAATTATTATTAGCATACCGCATTTTACCACACTCATAACATCTTTTATTGTGATTTGTTCGAAAAGGCTTTTCTTTTGGCGACGAACTAAATTGATTTCTACCCATCCAATTCAACCCATCCATTGCACTAGTGGAGTTTAAAAAAAAATAAAAATACGTATCGGAAGTCATATCAACATGAATGTGCTAAGTATTTTAACTTAGGTTATTTTTATGTTTCGAGTTTTTTATAAATTTTCCCAACATTTTAAAGGATTTCGTTTTATGAAATAATAATAAAATAGGAAAAATATGTTATCTAAACAATTTTTATATTTGGAAACAAGTTAACATTGCCATGAAGAAATTCAAAGGAGTTCGTACTGAAGATATTGTAAACTCTGTAATGAGTACAAGCAGTCAATCTCCTGTAATGCCTTCTCCTTCCTCATTTTGACATGACTCAAATGGCGAAATATCTTCCTCTTCACATAACTCTCTTCTTGCTGATGATCATGAACCTATCTGTAGCGATAATTCATTCTCTTATAATATATCCGATGGAGATGCCGTCCAATCATCGAACCAGGAATTATCTTCAGAATTAGGGCACACACCGAATAGGGTATAATAGCTTAAAGGACTTGCTAGACATTCTTTCGAAAAAAATTCCTAATCTGCCAAAGGATCCAAGGACATTAAAATAAACTCTAGGGAATCAGTAGCAATACCTTTAGATAGCGGTGAATATTTTCACTATGTCATTAGAGAAGGATTAACAGATTTCTTAATTTGACTTTAATGTTGATGGTCTTCCTGTTGTGAAAAGCTCACGAAAAGAGGTTTGACCTATACTTTCTAATGTTGTACATACCGGACACAATTTCTTAATAGGCGCCTATGTAGCCATTAGGAAACCGTTGAATACAGATGATTTTCTGAGACCTTTCGTATCGGATTTAAAAGACCTTATTGCCGAAGGTATTATTTTTAATAATAAAAAATATCCAGTGAAGATAGGGAGATTTATTTTGACGCTCCAGCCCGATTCTTTGTTTTAAAGACGAAAGGTCATACAGGTTATTATCCCTGTATAAAATGTAGCCAAAAGCCAGAAAAGTGACATTCCCATATGAAAATAGTGAGCTACGAACAAACAATTCATATCGTTCAAGGGAACAGCCTGAACATTACCATCAAATGGATCAAACTATTTTGGAATCTCTAAATTTCGATTTTGACTACACGTATGTTGTTTTTTTGGGGATTACAAAAACTTTAATACAAGCTTGGATAAAGTCCAGAGATTACAATTTTTCTCTTCCCTTTAGGAAAATTACTCAGTTCAATAATTTACTGGATAATCTTAAAGTGAAAATTCCATCCGAATTTTATAAACATCCTGAAATTTATTAGACTTTGATCGTTGAAAAGCTACAGAATATCGCCAATTCTTGCATTCATGCATTTTAAAATATATATTAGATGCTGATAGATACAAACACTTTCTAAAATTTAGTATTGCCATTAGAATTTTTTTGGACCAAGATGACTGCAGTACAAATAATATATATCTAAGTGCTCGTGATCTTTTAATTAGCTTTGTGAGGGATATTCCCACATTATATAGTGAGCACTACCTCATTTTCAATTTATATTGCTTAACACACTTAGCTGCAGATGTACTTTTGCATGGATCCTTACAGAAATTTAGTGCATTTAAGTATGACAATTTTTTACAGCATTTAAAGAAAGATGTGAAGAAGGGAAGTGCCATATGCAATGAAAATTAACAATCGTTTGGTTGAATGAAGTATACAATCGAAGCAGTATCCCATATTTGGGAATTTCAACGGAACTTCTTTCCAGTCAGTGTCAACTGTAAACTTCAAGTTATCTATAAACGCTCCTAATAATTTGTATATTACACAAAACAATCAAATATACAAAATACATAAAATAAAACAAGGAAACAATATACCACTTTTTCAGAGCTATATTACTGATGAAAGTATGTTCCCTTTCTTCGAAAATCCTATAAATTCAATGCACTTAAATATATTTTGCCAGAGTGCAAATGATTTTGGGATCTCTGGAAATAAAGCTATGCACAGATTAGATGATATCAAAAGAAAAGTAGTGGGTTTTAAAATCAATGATGATGGAAATCCCTGTTCTTGCTTCATATCACTCATTCATTTTTAATTTCTTCCTTTAAAATCATATACTCCTATTTAAAATAATTGCATACTAATACTTAAGCTTAGATTATCAAAAATTTCCACCTCAGTTGCAGCAAATGAAGATAATTTCACTTACAACACGGAGATGTCCGATTTATTAGCTAATGATGTAATGTTTTGTAAGTAGCCAATATTTCAAACTCTTCTTAGTGTCCGGAATTGAGACAATCAATCAAACATACCTTTCACCAATGGAGCAAGTACCCGCGGAAAATATTAGAAGCGAACTTCAGGACTCAGGATAACATTACTGTCTCTTACAGGAAGTTCCCGTAAATGGTATGTATAAGTTACTATTTTCTGCAGAATGTCTTCATATTCTTTTGAAGAGGCCATACCGATAAATTTAATGTTAAACATGTTATCTACTATTCCAGCAGAGGGTACAAAACCCACAACAAATATATCTTTATTACCAAATGAACCAAACAACGTAATTACAGCTTGCAAATGTTGCGAAGGAGTATCAGCAGCTATAAAGGAGTTAAGAACAGATATGACCCGAATGTTCACAGAACTTACCTGTACCATAAGGTGACTAAATACTAACTTGAAAAGTCATAAAAATAGCTCAATAGATAATGAGAGATTACCTTTTCCGACAATATAGGAATTTTGAAATTCGAAGAAGGAGTTTCTAAAGTTACTAAAAAATTCGATGAGTTGGTAAGTACTTCCGGTGGTAAATGCAAGCCTTTATATTTAAATAATAATATGCAGCAAAAACCCTTAATACATAAGGCGTATGGACATACCGTAAAATTTATAAAAAGCTGTTTGAAATTAAGAAAACCAAAAAATCTGCACGAGCGTTTCGAGTTGTTACTGTAATGTCGTGCCCCCTGAGCAATCAAACCAAAGAAATTATCGCATTAAATAAAAGACACTTATCTATTTATATAATTAATTTTTACATCACCGCGACTTATCTCAAATTAATGTAGACTACCTGGCGCTTAGGTAATCTGAGCCGGCAAATGAAACTTGACGTGCCCTAACAGCAACTAAAACTCGACTGATCGCTTAACGGCACCCGCCAGAGCAGTCATTAGTCTTTTTATGTTCGATATTCGGAAGTAAACTTTCTTTGCTCATAACGCGGATGTAAACAAACGACAACATCCTTGTCGTTTGCTCTACCGGTTGCAGCATCTGAGTCGCTTAGTTGTAAACAATCGGCTTACATAATAATTACCATGCTGGGTTAATTATTATCGTAATCGTCGATTGCTCCACTAAGCGCTCATCGCAGCCAGCTGTTGGGCTAATCAGCAAAATAACCGACAGGTGCAGAACAATACCATGCGAGGTTATTGTTAGCAACTGCTGATTATGTCGCTAGAATGCGCCCTTGGCTGCTGGAAGAATCTTCCGTATATTGGGCAATAACACAATAAAGAGTGAGTATATTAATTCAGAAGCTTAGATTCCTGGAGGGTGATTCTGATCTTTTGCCGTACTTGAATGTCAAAATAATCGACTAAATGAAATGAACTTTTCTCCTGATTTTTTCGTGTTTTTATTCAGTTCAGCAAGCTTTGTTGACGTAGAATGAACTGAAAATGACACTTCACATTACAAATTCAAAATAATGTTTCGAATTTAAGCACTTGTAATGCTCTTATTAGGTGTAGAATTTCCATTTACCAGTGTAAAATTTTTGTCACAACCTCTGGGAGCAGTTGACTGTTTGTTCATCAAAAATTTATTGTAGTTCATTTTCTGGTAGATAATAGCGAAGACACAAAATGAACTGTGGTGAACAAAAAAGTAGACAAAATATGTCAAAATTCACGACTAAATAGTACGACAAAAGATCAGAATCACCCTCCTGTATTTTCTTGGTTTATTTTAGATTTGTTTCATTAGAAATTCCCGAAAACTGAAGAAGAGGTGCTTGATAAATTTGCTATGCGTCGTTTCCAATATGCAAATGATTGTATGTCAAAAAAATTAAAATATTAATCTAAAACTTAAGAAAGTTTAAAAAGTTCCGGCAAAGGTCAATATATGTAAATGAATTCCTATTAATATTTTATTCAGGAACATTTATTTTTTCTATTTAAGTTTTTGTTTTGCTATTAACTGAATTAAAATTATTATTTTTTCTTTGTTTTTTTTTATAATACCAATATTTAGTGTAAGTTTTTGTTAATCCTGTAAGCACTTAAGTACTAAAAGTTTCAAGCCTGTACGAGTATACAAATGAACTATGCATAAATTTCGTTTTTAATATCTACTTATTGATTTACTCCTTTAACTAAAAAATTTTTTGTTTTTCTGACCGTGTTCTTTTTAAAATTTTTTTAAATAAAATAAAATTTTTCATAAAACTTTAAATTTTTATTGATTCTTGTAGTTGTAATTCGAAATCGATTTGTCTTATAGAAAAAAACTGGAGTACATAAGGCCCTTATGCATCACACTCACACATGCAAAATCTTCGAAAAGGTTTCGACTTACCGTTCCTTTTTCTTCGTTCTCGAATCGAGATCGATTTGAAAACGACTTCGAGATCGAAGTTAAACTTCGCAGAGCAAATCGCTATCGATTCGAAATCGAATTGTAATGTTTGCTGCGTGTGTGAATGTGTGTGTTAGTGTGAAGGTGCATCAAAAGCATCAGCAAAGATAACCTAATAAGAAGATAGGATACAGCCGAACCAAATTGGAACTTTTTCGTATTTTTTAGACCGAAACAGGTAATGTCATATACTTTCGTCTTTGGCAGGAATGGGGGAAAAGAACTTGGCTATGAACTATTGTAGTGCGACTGAGACAACGAGTTAAACACAAAAATCGAGAGATCGAGGATTACCCGAACGACAAAATCTTATTGAATCCAGCAAATTCGCATCAAACTATACTGGGTGTCTCAAACCACCCGTCCAGGCTTGTTATTGTGAAAAGTTACAAAAAAAACTAAAAACAAAAAAACACGTATCAAATATTTTTTGAAACTCTATCCAACACCACCAAAAACAACCCCCACCCCCTACCCCCTGTTAGGGGTAGGGGGTGGAACTTTGAAAAATCAAATGGGAACCCCTATTTTTTATTACAGATTTGGATTTGTCAGAAAAAAAGACAAACATTTTGTTGGAAACTTTTTTTCATTTTGCATAGATGGCGCTGCAATCGACCAAAAACAGTTTTGTTGATTTGAAATAAGAATTTCACAAGTTATTTGAGACTCATCTAACCTACTATCGCTGGGATTTCGTGTTCCTCGGGATTAATGTTAGTAACTAAATAAAAGTGTTATTTAGAACAAGTAGATTTCTCCGGTCACAATTAGGTTAATAAAAAAGGCAAAAAGAATTGGTACGTTTAAAAAACATTATTTTAGGCAGATGTTATTCATTTTCAGGTTTTTCATTTTCAGGTTATTTATTTTCAAATTTTTCAAATCAAAACATTTTTACAAAAATCAAGTACAAAATCATAATAAAGAAACAAAACAATGAAAAGTCAATTATTGCGGTAGTAAAATTTCAAAATAAAAGTAAAATAACAAAATAAAAAAATTCTCTTCTACTTCTTCAATTGAGATGCTCAATATGTCCTCCATTCAGTTGTGCGCAAAGTCTGACTCTGCCTGGAAAAGAATTGACTGCTCTCCTGATTTCACTAGCATTCAAAGATGCAATAGCTGCCCGTATCCGCTCCTTCATGTCCTCCCGTGTGGTTGGGCGATCTTTGTACACTATTTCTTTCAAACGTCCCCAAAGGTAGTAGTCAAGGACGGTGAGGTCTGGTGAACGCGGTGGATAAGGAACTGGACCATACTTGCCAATCCACCGTCCAGGAAACATGGTGTCCAGCACGTTCCGAGCTACGTGGGAGGTATGAGCTGGACAGCCATCTTGTTGGAACCACATACCACCTCGGTACTGCAGTGGTAACTCTTCCAGCAAATTCTGCAGATCTCTCTCGAGTACATCTGCATACCTCGCACCATTCAGATTTCCTTCCAAGAAGATAGGCCCAATAATTTTATCATTTATGATGCCACACCAAACATTGACCTTCCAAACATGTTGGTGATCGACTTGTTCAAACCAATGAGGATTATTTTCCGACCAGTACCGGCAGTTCCAAGTGCTGACTTCAGCGTCACTTTTGAATGTACACTCGTCAGAAAAACAAATCTTCCGATGGAAAAGTGGATCTTGATTTATCGCCCAATTGCAGAATTCCAGACGAAGTTGAAAATCTCCTTCCATTAAAGCGTGTAGAAGGGTCATCCTATAGGGATGAAATTTTGCCTCCTTCAAAATTCGTTGAATTGACGCTCTCGACACACCAGAATCCCTATCTCTTCGTCTTAAAGAATCACGTGGATTGACTTCTACTGATGCGAGAATGTCAGCAGATCTAAGATCACGCACTCGTCGACAAATCACCTTTCCTTTATTGTGGTCTGGCTGGATAATGCCTTTGTCTATCACTCTCTTTTTTAAACGTTCAAAAACTCGTCTTGAGTGAGGCGTGCGATCTGGATATCGTTCTCGCCATAATCTTGCAGCAGCGCTATAATTGTTTCCCGTTTCACCTAAAATCTGGATCATTTCAAAACCCTCAGCATTGGTAAAAACCATCTTAAAAGAAAAAGAAAAATCCATAAAAAATTAGCAATGACTTTATTAAACCAAAGAAAAATAACATCATTGAAAAATTAAAAAACGAAATTTTTCGTTCATAACTTACCTTTTACTTTCTAGACAAATTTTAATAAACTTTTTTATCAATACACAAATAATAACAATTAAATTCTAATTTTAATCGAGTAAGTAATTTCACGCGTCCGTACACTAGCGAAAGTTGAGAAAAACTGACATGGTGCCATGAAAATAATTCATAACAATGACAAATGTAAACAAAGTTTACTTGCGATTCTGAGAATTTAATGACTGAAAATGGAATAAAAATAAAACCTAAATTGGCGCTTGAAAGCATTATTTGTTTTTATTCATTTTTTGTTTGGTTTTTATTTTTGTTTTGCTTTTGTTTTGTTGTTGTCTTTGTTTTGCTTTTTGTTTTTTTTGTTTTGTTTCTGTTTTTGTTTATGTTTTTGTTGTTATTATTGTTTTTATCATTGAACGACCAAAATTCTTATTTCAAATCAACAAAACTGTTTTTGGTCGATTGCAGCGCCATCTATGCAAAATGAAAAAAAAGTTTCCAACAAAATGTTTGTCTTTTTTTCTGACAAATCCAAATCTGTAATAAAAAATAGGGGTTCCCATTTGATTTTTCAAAGTTCCACCCCCTACCCCTAACAGGGGGTAGGGGGTGGGGGTTGTTTTTGGTGGTGTTGGATAGAGTTTCAAAAAATATTTGATACGTGTTTTTTTGTTTTTAGTTTTTTTTGTAACTTTTCACAATAACAAGCCTGGACGGGTGGTTTGAGACACCCAGTATATAGGATGTTCCGGAAATGTCTTTAATCCTTTAAGGGGATGAAAGTAGAGGTCATTTGGGTCAAAAAGTCCATATACTTTTATATCGAAATCCGCTTGGTTGTCGAGTAAATCGATAATATCGATTTTCGAGGTTTTGCATACCTCTTCAGAGTAATTTCGTTATAAGTTCTATTGTAATTAATGAATTGTGACGGTCAAACCTTTATTGAAAAGAACATATATTGGGCTTTCTAAGAATGCACAATAAGTTATAATTGTGCCTTCAACTATTTAAAAAAAAAACAGTTTATCTATGATTTTTCATTACACTAACATTTTTGTCGCGCTTCAGTGTACATTTATACGAAATATCACCATTGCATGAACTTGGCAAAACTATGAAGAAATTTGCGCATTATGTCCCCTTTCCAAAATGACCTCCATGAGTGCTATCAACAATAACAATCAAAAGTTATAAGCAAACATTTGGAAGATGTGCCCATCGAGGTAATCTTCAGTTCTTTTGTAGGTTTCTATCTCCTCCTACAGTTTTTATGCTACGACAACCATTTATATGTCATTGTACGGGAATCTTAACTGGCTATTAGATAGGGTACCTTTCGATTTCGAATTTCGGAAATGGAGGGGGTAATTTCGAAAAAAACACTTTTTTACCAAATTTGATATTTACGTAGATTTCGTTATTCCGAATCTTTTAATGATTTTCATTTTTGCGGGAGGGGCGGGGGTTCAAAGTTTCAACTTTAAGCGGCTTTCAGATGTTTTTTTTGGTTTTCATAAATAGTGCAGTAGAATAGATTTACTCCACGAATAATTTTGTTAGGAAAATTTCAGAAGATCTGCTGTAATTTTATTTTTAGTTTTCTTGGGGGGGGGGGGGGGGTGTACCCTCTAGTTGGATACGCCACCCCTGGTCTCTCTAGCGCAATTTTTTAAGAAAAAGATAAATTTCGCTCTGGCCAAGATGCTGATACGAGATGTAAAGTTCTCCTCAAACAAAATTCTCATTTTCCCCGAAAATATAAGAGAATCCAGCATGAATTTCTCCCACTTGATCTATTCACAGCAAAACGAATGTAAACAGAAGTACGTACTGCTCAAATAGCATAGAAATAACACTAACAAACATTAGTTATGCTATTAAAACATTGGATATTTCTCACAATATTTCAGCAAAAAACCGCTTTTCACAAAAGCGAGAGAACATTTTATGAGAGTAAAACCTGAAAACTCCGCTCAAGCCCATTCTCATTTATTTACAAAAATGAATCATTTGCCATTCTGTTTCGTTGCATGCAATCTGCGCTTTCACATTTTTATCTTTGTTCATAATAGTTTTAAAGAGAGTTTAATTTTTAAATTTTTTTTTCTTCTCTCTTCCTTTTCTTGCCGTGTGCATTTTAAATGTAAAATAATCGGAAAACTTTTCTGTGTTCTAACTTGTCATAAGTTAACTTTAGCATCGGCCTGTACCACTCCGTGACAAAAAAATACAATAAAAACAATAACATGAACACTAAGAAAGCGCAGGTTATCACACACGCAGCAGAAAATACCTTCACAATGGACTCTCACACCGCACGATTCTAAGAAAATGTTCACAAAGTTTATTAATCACTTCATTGATTAAATTACATTTTAAATATTTAATCGCTAAACCCTTCTACAATTTCATGGCTTTATGGGTAATTATCCCACTTCTGATAATAGAAAAGAATAAAACAAATACAAAACTAATTCTCTGGTTACAATTCAGCATCCGAACCGCTCATCACCTTCCTATGAGTACGACCAAAACCCTCGAGAATACTTCACAAGCCATATGAAACAGACTTCCTCCCTACCACATGCGAGGTCCAGCGTAGTCCTTACATTCTAAAATATTTGCAGTGTTCTTATGTAAAAGTGACAAAAGTTTGATCTGAATAGCTCTTCCGCCCTAAACTACTATTCGTACAGAAAAGTGGCGTTCTGTTAATCTTAAGCTTGCTTTCTTATCTTCCGAACCGTAATAAAATTTTCATACCTTTCCTAACAAAATTATTTAAAAAAATTTATCTTAACCAAATGACTACGATTCCTCAAACAAAAATTCTCAGCTGAGTAGTCATTGTAATGTCGCTGTGCCGTCATGGCATGCCGTGGGCTGATGATATCGAATGTAGCTGCCTACAGATTCGGACTACGGCTGCACATACACACATGCAATTATCACTCAGCAGAGAGGTATTAAGCGTAAAATGGTAAGGTTACTTTGTAATCAAAACTATTTTATTATTTTGTTAAGTAAGGTATATAGAAAGTGTAGCCTTTGGGAAGGTAAGTAACCAAGCTGTAAAATACTAGAAGACTATTTTCCTGTATGGATAGTAGTTTAGGCTCTATGGCATTTATAAAGCCAATGTTTAACAATTTTCCATAAGTATCAATATAGAACATTTTAGAAAACGGACTAAGCACGCACACATGTAGATTTCTGTTTCATGGCTTGGGAAGTATTCTCGAGGGTTTTGGTACGACCAAAGAACATCTAACAGAACAGTTATATCACGATATACAGAGTAACAAGGTATGATCGTCCGGGCTGTCAAGTGTGTGTGACGTCACACGAATCGATTCTTAAAAGGGAAAAATAAAGTGATAATATTTATGTAAATTTATTCCACTGGATCCATTGAAAATGTAATAAATATAATATGAGTTTCTTACCATAAATGTACATTGAATTTGTTAATTTAAAGCTTATTTCAGGGAAATCAGTTCGAATCAAAACAAAGTGCCACGAAAGTTTTATTGATAAAATAATGCAAAATAAAACTGAAATACTTATAATTTTCACTCTTAATTGTTTATTTAGGATCTTTTTATTATTTCTATAGTGAAATTAGTTAGTGGCAATGGTAATTATCTCAAATAGAAGGCAAATTTGCAATGCATCATAACGAAGTGTAAAAAGTGAGGTTAGTTGCAAATTAAATTGTGGAATACAATTCTAATAATCTTCCTTAAATTTATCTTTATGTTTAGAAAGTAAGATGGTACTTATTTCAAGATTTAAAATGGATCCAGTGGAATAAATTTACATAAATATTAAACTTTATATTTTTCACTTTTTAAGAAACGGGTTATGCGAATCGATTAACACCGAAAATGGCGAATCTATGGTGCCGGATAGTCATATCATGTTAGTCTGTATATCGTGAGTTATATGTTCTTTGCTATGACTCAAGCCAGTTTCTTCCCAGACAATATATTTCATCCCCTTTTTCCCTTCCGGCATTTTCACAGCGTTATCATGTTAAGATTCTTATTTCCCAAATACCTAAAGCACCGCCAAGATCACGTAAATATCATGATTATTTTTCCATTCCAATAGATGGCACGACGTTAGATATTCCCAATTTCAACGTCTCTCTATCATATGTATTTAAATTTGGGTGCCTGGGTAGTTGACACTTCTTTGTAGTCAGTCGCAGTAATTCATGGTCAAGGATTTTGAAGCCAACAAGTTTTATGGTTTGGGTGGTGTATTTGGTAACTGACATAGACTATGACGAACTAGCATCATATCCTGTTTTAATAAATTAACCAGAAGTGGGTGATGAAAATGACGATGATGTTGTACTTGGAATTGGAATGTGTGGTATACGATCAGATCTGCCAGTTGCATTTAAAACTACTGTTGTTGTGTATCTACCAATCCGGAAAATCCACTGGAGATTCTATCAGCAGTCTGGTAGAGATTATTTAAAAGGCCTCAAAGGATAAGAAGGTCGTGTAATGTTCCTTCATGGTCATACAAGGTGCCTCCGACAATACTAATAATCGAATAAGGGTAATCGAAGGTAGATGTATAGAAACCTGTATAATTAGATTGATTGGCATTATGCTGAAAAACCGCTGCATAACAACTACCTTAACTGGCGTATCTCCAATAATCAGAGCCGCTAGAGGCTGCCCACAAGGCGAAGTTAACTGGCGTATCTCCAATAATCAGAGCCACTAGAGGCTGCCCACAAGGCGAAGTTTTAATTCCACCACTATGGCTCTTGGTTGTTATTATTCTTCTTGTGTTAAAGGGAAATTTGAGTCTGCTTTTCCCCAAGCTTATGTAAACTGCCTTTAAAATCGTCACTAGATGGTGCTTGAATATGGGGCTATCAATCAACACAACTAAGATGGTGACAGGTATTTCACCAGGAAAAGGATCCCCCCCCCCAAGTAATTCTGCATAGCATGCTGCATGCTTACCTGGAATCTCCACCTTAAAATGATAATAAAATAAAAATAACAAAACAATGTAAAGGCATTCGGATCATGTCAATGGCTTTTCAGAAAAATGGGTTCTAAATCCCAAGATGGCTTTATGGATCTTTCAAGGCGAACGCCTAGTAGCCAAATACGATGTAGACAGCCAGAACATCCATGATAAGGTGCAAAGCATGGCCTGCCTAGGCCCTTCACTTCGTGTCCTCAGCGAACACTTGAAGCCATTCTTGGCTTGCAGAGGTAGAGTGCTCTTTACCCAGAGAGGTGTAGCCTCTAGTATATGTTTCGAAGGAAAAGGTCAGATGAACACACTTCTACTGGATATCTTATGATCCCCGAACAAGCCTACATTAAAGACCTAAGCTACAAATGATGTTATTTAATTTATTATTATTATTAGTTAATATTTATTTTATATACAGTGTTTCTTGTCACTAATACTCTCTTAATTTATTTTTATTTGTTTAAAACACCAAGGTAGTAAGAGCTTTGCATTCTTATAAAAATTGAGAAACGCTGTCCTGAAGTACTAACTGACAGATACAATTTTGAAAATTAACTTATGTGACATAAATCTAGGTAAAATATCTATCTGATTTAAAAAAAACTGCTATATGTGGGATGCGTTTCAACTTATTCAAACGAAAATTTAAGGTAAAGTAAATTTCATGTGGCACTAAATTAATGCGTAGTATGACTCGAAATTATCAAATAGAAAACGTCGATTTTCTCGAATTAATGTTACGATCAGTTAGGAGTTGGGAGTTTTAAGTTCGCGATGTATTCCAATCTCTGTTGCCGTAAGTGAATCTTAATTGTGTTAAAGCGATAGTAATAACACTGCTAATTTCAACACCGTGCTTTACTCTCGTATTTTTATCCCAGGTACACAACACTTTCCTCTTTAGCAATTCATGTAGTTTTGTAGTTTCAATCCTGTCGTCAAGAGAAAACGAAGATGTTCAATGGATTTTTTTTTGTTTAGACACGTATCCATCAATGAGATATTGCCGTTAAGTACGAAATTCCATAAATTTTGTTTGAAAATATTGAATATTGTTTCCTAATCAAAAACATCTTTTCCATTTCCATTACATGTTCCAGGGCCGGATTCACTAACACAGAGAGTTGTGGAATTGTAAAGATGAGAGTTCTTTTGACACTTAACTCTCCACTCCGAATTCTGTAACTGAGGGGATTTGTATTGGGAATTACCAAACTCTATATTCCACTCGACAAAACTCTCGGCTGTGTTAGTTGTGGAGAAGTAAGAAGAATATTTCTTAAACTGACAGTACTGTCTGCTTTTGTTGTGTTTTGTGAATGTACCTAGGTAACTAAGATTTTCAATGGGCTCACCGCATATCCTGGCTATGTTTACAAAAACAGAATATGGAAATTCTTGTAATACTTACATGGAAATTGGGCTTTTGGTGTACCCGATAAAAACTTTAAATCACGCAAAAATTATCAATTTGGTTTGGTGGTCTTCCAGTACAGGATGATTCTATAAAAATTTTAAATGTGCCCCTTGAAACATGTATGTAGGATTTAATCGAATCTAAATTTTATTCCCTAATTAGATATGTAATTAGTTTTAGAGTCCGATAAATGGTTTTGTAGATAACTGCAAAAGAAGTGAGTCAGTCCATCTTAAGATGAAAAAAAAAACATATTTTCAACTCATCTTTATGAAGAACTGGTAAATCATGGAAATTCACTTTCCATGAGATAAATGTTCGCAACAGAGTACTAATTAATGTGAAATAAAGAACGGAAGAAATATATTGAAAAATATAGGAACTGGGGTGTATATTAGCCAAGCGCAAAAATTCCGTCTTTTGGCGCTAAAAAGTCAGGTATGAAGTTAAAATGATTAAAAATAAGTACACCAGTCGATTACCCTCTTCTCCCTCTTTAATTTGAGGTCAAACATGACGTCCCCAGGTCGATATTACATATTTGAGATAATTGTGATCTTTGGGATAACTTTGGTCTTTGGGATTCACCATCATATTGAGGTGATAAAAGGAGGTTAGAACTAGAAGGTTCCATCATATAGAGACCATCATGGAAGGTTATGTCTATACAATTCTAATAGGCCGTTAGGACCAACTAATTTGCGTCAAATTTGGATTGAACTTTCTGAATTGGCCGATGCTGTCTGCTCTCTTTTGGGTTTCGTGAAAGGAAATTTGGATGAAAATGTCTATTTTAGCGTGTCCTTTATCTCAAGAAAAAAAAATTAAAGCATCTTACATCTTTTTACAGAATAAAAACAAATACTCTCACACTTTGATACTTGGATATAAATGAAACACTTTAGAAATGACTTACAGAGTCCACCCTACCCTTCTTTTCCACCTAATAGACCTGTCAAATAACATCTTTTAGACATTCAATTTTAGGGGCGCCCTCTATATTTAAGCAAAAGCGTCCCTTCACAACCTGCCATCAAATCGAAAATCAATTAATTTTCCGGCGGAGCATTTGTTCCTGGCAATGAAATCAGGGCTGGCTGGCTGTCAAGCCCCCATCATCGCAGCTTTCAATACTCTCAATATGACGGAGCCGCCGGAGAGTACCTATAAAGGATGAAGGAAAGAGTTTATGTGATATACAAAGCCCTTCCTCCCATCCCACACAATGGTATCAACAAAGGTGAGTTTCGCTTCAATCCTGGGATCCTCCTACAGCATCCTTCTATCACAACCACCATTCAATGTGGATCAGAGTAGTTTCAGGAAATAAAACTATTTCAACACAGCCTCACACCCACACACACACGAAATGTTTTGGTTCCGGTGCGCCAACAAGCAATTGATTACCACGCGACAAGTTCTATACTTACTTAACCCGCTCATGGTGGGATAATAGTGAAGATGGTGGTGGGCGAGGCATGGTGTCTATCAGGTGTCATACGGGGAATATAATTTGACGCAAGAATAATCGACGTCGGTAATACCCCTGACACTATGTTAATTAGATTTGATTGCTGATCGTTAATTAAAATTTAGTTCTGTTCTTTTAATTGTAGACACACACACACTTTCACAGGCTCCAAGAGTTGAACTAAAGTCTATTTGCGCGGGGGCATGGGTGCGTGTAAATTAGCCCTCCGCTCTACAGCCAGAAATTGACTCTCGGTGGTATCATGGCCTTCGTTATGTGGCAAACAATTACATTTTGATTTGTAGCAATTCGGATTGATTAAGGATGTGGCCGGGCTGGGTGTTTTGCTTGTGATTAAATTTAATTTGAACGCGCTCTGATTTTACATTGTCGGGGAGATTAGCGGTATTAAGAGAATTCAGTTTCATTTTCAAGGATTAATGGAAGATTGTGAAAAATTTACATGAGCAGATTTCCTAGGTCAAGGCGGGAGGGAGATAAACTTTGAATGCGTATATATTTACAGGAGGGGGGGGGGGGGGTGTGGAACTATTCTAGAAAAGTTATTCTGAGAGGGATAGTTTTAAAGTACTAGCGCTTGCAAGAATCCCGATTAATGAACTAAAATGGGCACGACATATTTAGCCATGCTTATAAGAACGTGGATCAACGGTAATGATGGCTGTTGCATTGCGAGAAAACTATGACCTGGATATAACAGGAAAAGATCAAGGGAAACTTCTTGATGATAATACAGCTTAAATCAGGAGCATTGTAGGACCTTTAATGAGCCATTGCACTATAGGAAATGATACTAAGAAACAAGGTCGAATTGTAAATTAGTTTTACCGAAGTTATAAAGAACCTGAAGAAATAAAATTAGTTCGTCATCTGCTTGGGGAGTGCCCCGCCATAGCTAGCGATCCAGAGAAAAGCGCTACTTTGAAGATACTTCTTCCAGATTTGAAATTCGTTAGGGAACCAGAATGAATCTAGAATAAGGCAAGTACATATAAGGATAGATTCTTACAATCAATGGGACACAATGGACTTAGCGGTGGTCTAAGTAAAGCGGGCTTAGATAACTATCTGGCATTACCGCTTTAACATTATCTAGTCTAACATACAAAAAAAAGCCGGGGTTATTATAGTAACCAGTAGTCTAGTAGTCTTTGCTCAGTAGATCTAGCAAAATTTGAAAATTTTATAATTTTGGCTAAACACCGAAAATGAAACGAGTAACGATAAAAGACAACAAAGAGAAAGGAAGAATTTAATGGTAGAAATGCAAGGAAATAAAGAGAAGTATAGGTATGATGCAGATCTCCACAAAGTACAATGCCGCCATATACATATAGGTATGCTTGAAATTATTGTTAGAATTCAATTAAATATAACACTTGAATTGAAGTGATCGGTTGAGCGATGAATATCAGTCGGTTAGAAAGTGTTTCAAGAATATCATGCGAGTCTCAACCGTAGAATAGCTAAGGGATCAATCCAATATTGTTTCCTGTATAGTATATGCAAATTATTTTAAACTAGTCGTTCAGTATTATAAAATACATTTATAAAATAACTATGTTTATATATTTTGAAGTGAATGTAGTAGGGTGCCGAGACTAGATCGGACTATTGAAAAACAGTGTTGATTGCCTTAACTTTGGACTGTGTAATTCACTGAAATCAAAGCGTATGTTTTTTGTATTAAACGAACATCTAGATATCTCAGATTTATCGAGTCTTATTTTTGAATAGTATATCCTTGCTATAATCTGGGATACAGGATCAATCGTTCTTAAATCTTAAAAATCTGCAAAATATCTACGAGCCATTACGGAGGAAATATCATTTAGAACAAGTAGAAAAGCTAGAATTCGTCTAAGATCAATTCTTCTGATAACTTAGAAGAATGCCCGTATGTAATTTGTATGGCTTGTGCAAGTTTGATTGTTGAAGTGGTTTTTCGCATATATTTCTAGAACGATTCGTCGGACAGTAAAAATGGTTATGACAAATGTCATACGATTTCATATTCTAAAGAACTTTTCAGTACAATAAAAATGTCTAGGACTGATCGTTTTCACAGTATACGTAAAAAACCTAAATTTTTATATGGCAACACCATACAGGTAATTTCTGAAATTATATTTTCTTTTTCTATAAAAATGCTGGGTTCAATATTTCGACTTTCTACGTTAACGCGTTGTCAGGCATTGTCGAAATATATAGTGAAAATGTTTGTATGGCAACTCTTTTGTGGGGAAGTTACCCGACTTGTCCCATTTTCGAACTTAATTTTACTTTTTTTTAAAAGTCCGCGTGTAAAATTTTGGCTCTCTAAGTGAACACGTTTTCGAGTTATCGTGAGGACAGACGCACAAGCAAAAATCAAAATAACTTTTAATATTACGCGTAGGTGTCCAATCCATTTTGCTATATTATCATTATTTCTACAAACGGAATGTCAAACTTAGTATACCCTTTAGATTTCATCTAGGATATAAAAACATAATAAAAGATTGGACCGAAAATAGACTCCTGTAGAATACCAGAATGGGTTGAATTAAAGATATATTTTTCACGCTTATACAGATATTATTTTCTGTGGTAGTGTAACATATAAGTATTAAGTAGAACTTAGATATTAATCGAGTTATAATTGCGGGAATAAAAACAACTTTAAATGATGGAGAACAGCCTAGATATTTCATGTAATAAATGAAAAAGATATGGTGGCCAAATAACTCTGCTAACTGATTTTGAATTGGTATGTGGAATAATTGATCATAACTCCTTTTAGGATTGTCCTATATGACTTTTTGTGTTTTGTTTATACTCAAATTATTAGCAAAAACCAAAAGTCTGCTACCGTTTATGTATTTTGTCTGAAAAAATATCAGTTTTTAGTAATATTTCATTCCAGAACAAGATTTCCATAATCACGCCCCATTCCATAACCTGATAATGTGCTCTTAGAATGAGTGATGACAAAGTTGCTGCTTTATAAGAGACAAATCGTCATTTAGCAGCTCTTTTAGTGGGAAAATATGCAGGAATAAAGCTCTCCAATGCTTGATATATTCTTTCTTATTGTACAGACGAAGCACAGCACAGACAGTCTAAAAGTAATTTAATCATAACATGAAATCATTTCTTTTTGCTTATTATATAAAGGTGTTGTAATCTCTCAAAGAATTTCAATATAACTGTTAAATTCAATTATACCGCAAAGTTTATTGAAAATAAGTTCCAGTGCATCCAATATTGTACACATTTTTATTTCTGGCCTTGAGTCGGTCTGTCATTCAGACGTGAAATACAGAAATTACAAAAAAAGGTGTTTTCATTGTCTTGCATTCTACACCTATTCCTTGACCTTACATATGAATCTTAAGATATAACAGCTCAATGACAGCTTGATATTCATCCTTATACTCTGCAATGCATTCAAATTTTCCGGGATCTTCAAATACGTCTATAGTCTTTCCTGTCCTTACATGAAAATACCTTCCAAAATAAAGTGTTTTTCCAGGCCAACTGTGTCATTACATCCCGACAATATTCCATTGTGTTCTTCCATTCTTATGGCAGATCATAGTCTGTTTAGATTAATCGTTCTGCAGTTCAATTGCACCAAACCAAGCCAATGCCAGCAGAAATACCTCGGTATAAAGTCAAAATGTATGTAAATGATAATTATTATGCGACGAAAAACATTACATGCTTACCAGGATAATTAAAATAAACTTAAATTGAAAATAACTTCGACGTCAATTTGAAAAGGAAACCTAAGAAAAGATTTTTTTTACTTTATTTACTTTAAACTCGAAATGATAGATCGCGATCATGGCGGCAGTGAATAAGTAAATCTCAGATCGTATCGTGGCAACCACAGTAATTGGCACGAATAACAAGTCAAAATAGAATTGTATAAAAGACTAATTTAGTGTAGGCAATTAAGATCATTCGTGGGTGAATTCAGTCAGATTATGTACAACTGATAATGTAAGAGGTGAATCGAAATGAAATAAATTTTTCATATAGAATTGTTAAAAATCTTCATACATTTGGTCCTCTGATAAAAGATGCTGTAGTAACTCCTACTAGACAACAACAAGAACTTTACCTTCAACAAACTTAGCACAATGAAAAAATTAGGAAAACATGAAACAATGAAAAAATTAACAAAGGTGACACAATTTGCCCGATCTAGTTCTAGTGAAATGCAAAAAAAACCCAACAAAGAATTCAGAAAATCTAATACTTTGGCAAAATTCTGAAAAATCTCGTATTAAAGATGCCCGAAACAATTGTCCTGATTGCATAGTCCTTTAGTGGCAGTCTGTATGTGTCTCTCGAAATCAAATCATCAAGTGGAGGATATCATTTTTTCAGCGCATATATGAGAGGAAATAAAAAAAAACACATTTTCCACAGAGGATAGAAAATTTTTCCGCTAGTATGCTCCACTCCACTCACTACCGCACAATAATTTTCCATACTTTGTGGTATCCGCCTGCAAATAGGATGTCATTGTCAAGCTATCTTCTCTCTAAACCTCCTCTACTGGTGGTTTGAATGAAATTGTCCATTCAATGTCAGTCGCGCCATATGCACGTATATATGTATGTCGTACGATGGTACAATGTTTTAGAAAAATATATGTGAAACTGAAGCTGGATAGTGTCCTTGGTTGATCCAGAAATTATATGATATCTTTCTTCACATCTGAGGTACCGATATATCCAAGATACATATGTAGGACAAACAATGGCAGATAATTCCAGCACTTCCTAAATGTGATCAATCATTCTGTGGCCTGTACAATGTGGAAATCAATTAGAGCCCCTCTCCACACACTGCCCTCACGGAAGCTATACAAATGGATGAAGTTATTACATTATAGCTCTGGTCAGATTTTCAACACAATTCTATGTCTGTGAATTTTTGACAGAGGTCAAGATAAGTAGGAAATCCGGACAAGTGACAAAATATTGTTTAAGTCTGCTGCAGATAACAATCAGTAACCATCACCGAATGACCAATGAACATCAAAGGGAATAGATAGACTCCAGGAATTTTCCCTTTGCTACGTGATGGTGTAGAGATAGGTGCTGCTGCTGGAACGATTATATAGAATTATAGAAGGACTCATCTCGTCTGTCGTATCCAGAGATTGGAATGGACTAAATAAAATCAATACTTAGACAATGAGTGGACAATACTTGGACAAGGGATGACGGAGGACGCAGTGTAATGGAATTTATAGTTGATTATGGTTCACAAAGGTTATAAACAAGCAGTAGTGAAGTAAGTAATTAAAATTGCGCTTGGATGTCATATTGAGAGCACTTGCGCGGATCATGATGATAATTTTATCTGTGTATCACGTACGAGGATATGTATGTCTAGGACATGATTTTCCGTTGACATTTATAGTTGACTTTTTGGTTTCTTGTTTGAAGGACATATATGGCCTTGTTATGGCCTTGCAAATCTATTTTAGGTTGCGCATATTTCAATAAATAAAAGGATACACAAAGAAATTTGACTGTCACCGGACATCAGAACTCAAAATCAATTCGATCGCATGCTATTAGTTGCCAATGAAGAAGTATTATAACGAACCATTTTCTAGTCACCACTTTTCTTGAACCTAACGTAACTTAAGAGCATCCGAAACCTCCAGTAAGAGCTCAAAAGGAAAACCCATTAAAATATGATGGAAGATTTTTAAAGTATTCGGATTCTAAAGATCACCACTAACTTTAAAATAGGGATAAAAACAGTTAAGAACACATAACGCAGTACTATCAATCGGAGGAGGTTCAATATAAAGGACAGTACAAAAACAAAAAAAAAATCTCAGAAAAGGGTTACAAAGAGTTTTCCCCAGAATGGTGAGTCAAAATCGTTACCCTAGATATTTCAAAGGTCGTTGTTAGAGTCTGGCATCCAACTCTTTTAGTCAAACTTAAAACACTTGGTCTCTCCCCTCTGTTCTATTATGGATTGAAAGTTTGCTATCTAGTCGCCAAAAAAGTGTTGTGTTAAATGGCGTTACATCTGAACCTCATCCCATAAATGCTCTATTATCTCTCCAACTAGCTTTTTAATTTTCATTAATGATCTGCCTTAAAAAATTGTGTGCAGGACAAGTAACTGATTGATCTACAGTCTCCCTTGAATTGCTAATGGGACGTTCAGCTCAATGGAAATGCCTAATTGCAAAACATGTTTCTCAGATTTAAGGGTAATGCCAGAATGATTTAGCGACTAATGAATTAGCGAAAAAGAAAACAAACGCTCTGAAATTTATATCTCCAAACTACTCTCACATTATGTGATGATCTCGATCGGAGATTTCAATGTGATTGATTACCAAAAACATCTATAAAACTGAAACTCTCCGATGGGTCAACAGAAACACCTGGCATATAGTGAGGTAATTATGGCCTGCATATGATAGAAAGAGAAGAATGGAACTCCTTACCTTAGTGGGAGGAGAATCGACACTTGTAGAAAATATATTCTTAATGCAATGAAAGTATATATTAGCTAATGGGGCCGTAGATTTATACGTAATCTTCTATTTTTTTTTAAACGCATATACATACATACATATGTTCTTTAAATATGTGCTTTCATATTACACTAAATATACTGCTTACCTCAGTCAGGATATTAACTTTAACTCCAGAATATTTGCCGGCTTTTTTTTGAAAACTAGAATTTGGAGATAGCCCCATTAAAAAAGCACAAAAAGTTGCATGAGCTCGGGTCAAAATATAGCTGGCCTTGACGAACAGAAATTTTTACTAACAATGGGGAGACCATTGAACTATTAACGCAGCAAAATTACTTTTCAAATCAGTAATTTCTTTCTTTTTTCTTTCTTTACAAAATATTCGAATAGAGGACCTAGTGACCGAAAAAGAATTTAAATTTTTGGCAAAACTTTCGATTTTGCTGTTATTAAAATTTTTGATGTTTCACTTTCACCATTTCTTCTGTTTCCAGAATTTTTATGGATTTTTTTTAGGTTTTTGTTTTAAGTTTTTTTTATTATAATTATTTTTTTAGTTTTGTCAGCCGCCCAATTCTTTATACACCTATGTGATTTACTTCTTCTTTTCCGTTGGTAGAAATAACACTAACAAGGTAGCACAATTTTCAGACCTCTATTGAGATATTTTGGATGTTGTTTTGGCTGATGTTTATGTGATTCTCATGTATTACTTTGTTTTTCTTCTTACGGATTTATTTTTACACCAACAGATGTATTGATCTTGTTCTCTACATATCGCTGAAGGAGGGTGCTAAAGCGTATACAATTCGTTGTTTCGGACAGAGTAAATCGCGTCGAATTCAATGTGCGTTTAAGATCCAAAGTTGTCTCATCATCTCTTTAAAACAAGATCACCACCAAACATTCCTGTTTCTTTTGATGGATCATTAATTACCGATACACCGTCACTAAATATTTTCGAAAGATCATATCTTCTCTGTTGCCAAAGAAGCATCGAAATGTTTTGGATTTCTGAAAAGGTGAAAGAAATATTTCAATCCATTAAATTTAGCGGTTCTCCTTTTAGCGGAAGCTACATATTAATTATTGTTAATAATTGTGTTACAATTTTCCTGTACTGAAAATAATAATAATTTAAATTGTCGGTCTAATATTCGTGCCGACTGTAAAAAAATCAATTTGAGTTGACATTTGAAAACACCTTGAAAACTTTAAAAAGCTTTAAATCACAGACACACGCCACTGTACGCAAATTTTAAAATATTCACATCAAGGCACTTTAGTTTGTAAATAAAAAATAAGTTTAGTTCATGTCAGGATTTTAATCAGTTTCAAAAGAAAACGCCAGAGGACATCAACTTATATTAGAAGTAAAAATAAAAAAAGAAGCTTTTCATAAAATTATAGATTCTTAATCTTCTATTAATTTTATTAATTTATTTAAAAATATTCTCTATGTTTAAAGCTGTATTTATAAATAGAGAGAAGTTATCAATATAAAAAACAGTATTCTAAAATAAAAATAAATAAATAAGCATTAAAATTATTTATGACATTTTCATCTTAAATTTTGCTCCCAAATTAAGGTTGAAAAAGAACAGCAAAAACTAACCAGTTTTTGACTCCTCTAAGATCCTACATTAGATCTATTTTCATATCTGGGCTGGGGTTGATCAATATAAAAAACAGTATTCTAAAATAAAAATATTTAAAAAATAAAAATAAATAAATAAGCATTAAAATTATTTATGACATTTTCATCTTAAATTTTGCTCCCAATTTAAGGTTGAAAAAGAACAGCAAAAACTAACCAGTTTTTGACTCCTCTAAGAGTCCTACATTAGATCTATTTTCATATCTGGGCTGGGGTTGATCAATATAAAAAACAGTATTCTAAAATAAAAATATTTAAAAAATAAAAATAAATAAATAAGCATTAAAATTATTTATGACATTTTCATCTTAAATTTTGCTCCCAATTTAAGGTTGAAAAAGAACAGCAAAAACTAACCAGTTTTTGACTCCTCTAAGAGTCCTACATTAGATCTATTTTCATATCTGGGCTGGGGTTGATCAATATAAAAAACAGTATTCTAAAATAAATATATTTAAAAAATAAAAATAAATAAATAAGCATTAAAATTAATTATGACATTTTCATCTTAAATTTTGCTCCCAATTTAAGGTTGAAAAAGAACAGCAAAAACTAACCAGTTTTTGACTCCTCTAAGAGTCCTACATTAGATCTATTTTCATATCTGGGCTGGGGTTGATCAATATAAAAAACAGTATTCTAAAATAAAAATATTTAAAAAATAAAAATAAATAAATAAGCATTAAAATTATTTATGACATTTTCATCTTAAATTTTGCTCCCAAGTTAAGGTTGAAAAAGAACAGCAAAAACTAACCAGTTTTTGACTCCTCTAAGAGTCCTACATTAGATCTATTTTCATATCTGGGCTGGGGTTGATCGCCGCCCAGCCTCAATTTCATTAGATATTGTCCAACAGACAGCCTTCGAAATCATTGGCGATATGACAATTACTTGTCATATCAACTCGCTCGAGCACAACCGCAATATCAGATGTCCTTCGCTCTGTCGCACATCCCCAAATACTTTCTCTACGTCCTTCCTGCTATTTTACATAATAGGGTATCCACTGTGCTTGGCTACAAAAAAGAAAAAGAAAAACTAAAGGCCAAAACACAGTGAGAGCGACACAACAATGTTGGCAACTTAGTTGGCGACAATGTTGAATTTAAAACACAGTGAACGCGATGCGAGAAGTGTGTTCGACAGCGGGCACTACTTTATTTATTGTAACAGAAATGGCAGGAAGGAAAAAATTAATCTTTAATATAGCTTATGCGGCTTACTTAAAATTGCTAAGCATAAAGAAAAAAGTAGACGAGATTGCTATACATCACACATTATAACTTTTTGCGTCATTTTCTCTATTAGTTCCTCCTCAAAATCGTTAATTTCTCAAACTAATTAAAGAAATTAATTTTATACAAGTTTGTGATACGTAGTTTAATTACTATTATCTTTTAATTTACTATGTTTCATAAAAATAACGAAGTTCACATAACATGAACGTCAATTATTCACTGTCCGCACAGAAATGTCAATTATGTTGGCGACTAATTTAGAGATTTTCCCAAACTTTTTGTTGGAAACTCATCGAGTCGCTCTCATTGTGGTAAGTATATGGGACTTCCATATATTCGAATCTTTGACAGCAACCAATTTACGGCGACTTTGTTGTGTTGGTCTCACTGTGTTTTGGCCTTAACATTGTAAATATTTTTTTTGCTAGTGGCATTGTATTGTACATTGTTTCTCTCGCTGGAAACCATAGATCAAGTTATGGTGCAGCTTTTTTGGAGAAATAGTCAGCAAACACCAAAGACGTAAATTAATGGAATCGCATCGACAACGTTGCTCGAGTCTGAAACATACAAATGGTCAAACTAAGTAGCACATAAGTAAAGTATGCATGATGCATAACTACATGCTACATAACTACACTACAAGAAAATAGTCATAAACGTTTAATGAAGAACTGATAGCGTGGTGGGTGGGATATTTAGCTTCGATCAAAAATCTTCGCTTTATGAAAAAAAAACTGAAATTTCAATCCAACATACGTTGGTTTTTAATTGTTAATTCTTGTAACGGACAACAACTGACACAACGGACACAGCAGCAACAATGGACGTAACAGCAACAACAAACAAAATAGCATCAACAGAGACAACACCAACCCAACAACAACAGAAACCATCAACAACAACAGACAAAATCAATATCAACAGAAAACACCAACACGGCAGATAACACCAACACAAACAGCCAAGACCAACAACAACATACAACACCAACAACAACATACAACACCAACAACAACATACAACACCAACAATAAATAAACCATTCGAAACAATATATTAATGATCCCATGCAGCTTGATAATAAGCGACGTTCTTATGCCGAAATTGTTCGCATGCTACAGTTCTTACGAAAAATTCATTTTATTGCGCAATAAAATCGTTTTATTGACAAAATTTTATGATTCCTTGCTTCCCTTCCTGATAAGTTTTTTTCGCTATAAAATAATTTATTGCGTTTCATATTTTTAAATGTTAACACAATAAAACGGTATCGTTTTTATTCAATTGACGAAACATTCTCTAAGAAGGTGCAATAAAAAGATTTCTCTACTTAATGAAGACGACAGAATTTTCTAACTTGGGATTTTTTTAGGCACACACTTCTAATGAGATTTTGAATATGTACCTATGTACGCTTTTAGAAGAATTAATTTCATCTTAATTATTGTAAAATTTTGTAATAATTTTAATTTTTGATCTACAAAAAAAAAAAAAAAAATTGTGTAACTAGAAGAAGTTGCTTTTTGCTTAACATGAATACGACATGCAATAGAACAAAGCGCAACTTTTTGCCAAATTTTGATAATCCTTGCTGATAAAATCTACTTAAACACGTAAGCGTAGTAGTAAACATTTCCTGAAAAGAGTATATGTAAGACGAAATGTTAATAAACTTTATTTATTCTTTCAAAAAAATGCTTGGGATACCTACATTCCTTACGAAGAATAGCTTCACACACATTTTGATTGTTTTTTTCTCTGCACATAAGTAAATTATTATGGATTTTTGGTTTTTAGCTTGCTGTCAGCACTGACACATATAACATGCACCGCTCATACCACTAAAATTACTTACATTATTGGCAAGATTTTTCTATAGTTGTCTCTTTTGTTATAGTCGCATGTAGGCATCACCGTAGCACGATTATGGTCATGTGTAAACATGGCAGAATCGGACCAACGAAGATGCCGGAAATGTGACAGCAAACTTCAGGCAGACATTAGGTCTGTTCACGTACTTCTCGGGTGTTTTCGTTCTTGGGCTTTTTTGTGAGAAAATGTGCAGGAGGGGAAGCTATCAAATTTGGAAAGTACATGAACAACTTTTGTGTGTTCTTGGGCAAAAAGCGAAAGTGACAACTACAAACTGTCAAGCTAACAACTTTAATTTGAAAATAAAATGCCAAACATAACATATCTATTCATTTTACTTACTATTTTGTAAATTTTTATACGACCTGGGCAAACAGTGCACATCATTTGCAAATTCTGCTGTCTTTTCCATTTTTCCTTTGACAGTTTGAACTTCTGACAATTCTCGATTTCAAATTTTAATGTGTTTGACAGTTGTTACAAAAGTTACACAGAGTTTTTCCTTGGGTGGTTTTGGGCTAAAACTTTATTGAAGGGGAAGTGTGACGTCTACATCCCCCCCCCCCGTCATTTTCTGAGTACGTGAACAGAGTTTGGGTGCTTTTGGGTGAAAATGTGCTAATGCATTCACACAAATTCGAGTACGTGAACAGACCTATTGTGTGATCTTTGAAGAGATAAGTGGTGAAACATGAAGTGCGGCAAAAAAAAAAGGAGAAAAAGCCAACAAGTGTAGACAGTTTTTATTAAAAAGTCAACCGGAAAAAGTTCACAGAAGATCGGGGTGTCCGCAATTCTCCCAAAAAGAAAGAGGAAAAAGGTCGTAGAGAAGCACGAGGACAGGACGTGCTTCAGGTTTGCGAGCATCTGAAAAAGGGAAACAATAGAAGAATCGGATTAGTAGACTTAATATTTAAATTGACGTATAATTAATATGAGGTAGATTTTTTTTTTGAAAAGATAAGAAGGAAGATCTAACAAAAAAATAGCCTTCCGAAGAAAGCATACGCACTTACCTAGTGCTGTCCTTGCATAGGAGCACCTGAAAATGAAGAAACTTATTATTTTTTGCAATATGTCTCTGGATATAGTTTAAATTATCATCAAAATATACATATAATGAATTATTACGCACGTCAATTGATAGACTTACCGAGTGCTGTCCTTGTCCAGGAGCACCTGAAAATAAATGAAATATATAAATTTTCACAATTCGTGCTGAAATATCAGTCGAAATGTTATTAGAATATATAGTGAGTGAATTATTACCCGAATTTTAGAGACTTACCGAGGATTTCCTCATATAGAAGCAACTGAAAATGAAGAAAACTTATTACTTTTCGCGATATGTGTCTGAATACCGTTTAAATTATCATTAAAATATACTGTTTAATTGAACAAACTCCAATTTACACTGGATGTCAATTCCTATAAATGACATATAGTGGGCTGCGTTTATAAACCAAGTCAACAGTCAATTCCAATAATTGACATTTGTGGTGCTCTGAAATGCAAAATGGTGGTGGGTAGTGCAGCGATTGAAAGATATCGTTTGGTTAATACTGTAAATTTAGCACAATTCAAAATTGATTTTATTCAACAAATGTAAAAATTACTCAAATATATTTCTTGAATTCAATGACAAAACCCGTGCGTTTTTAAATTCATTCTACGTGTGTTCTAATTTAAGCCTTATGTATTTAACTATATACTTCTGGAAATTAATATTTACTTACACAATTAACTATTTCACTTAAACAATTACTCTATTTAAATTTTATTTTCTGAGCATGACTTGCGAAATATGCCATATAGGCAGGTTTTTTACAAAATGTCAAAAAACAATAAAATTTACAATTTAATGTATTTATTAAAATTTATTCTGAAAAGGAAGGAGTTTCATTAGTTATTAATAATCAATTTGTTTAGGTTAATTGTGACTAGTAATTATACCCTTGTGGCATGCGATTTCATATGTCCCATTACCTCAAATTGGTAAAAAATCAATAAAAAGTATACCTTTCTGATAAATGTTCGTGAAATAAAATTTCCTTCTAATTTAGATTTTGAAAGCTTGTTGCTGATCTGTATAGAAATCTTGAAAATTGGCACGAAATTTGGAGCCAGATTTTTCCTTGCAAAATTTACAAGTGGAACCGCTGAAAAAATTTAATGAACAAATTACAAGTCCAAAACCACAAAAAACTCTAAGATCTGGATGTTAATTTTGCATGAAGTAGGAAACTATGCTTGGCATGTGTTTTCTAAATGACAACTCGAAAAAATAAGAGAGCGACTGAAGGAAAGACGCGCTTTTTATAGAAAATTTTGTCCCGATTTCATTATCCATAAAGTGAAATCTTCGAAATATAACCTTTTTATAACTCTATTAGAGTTTTAGATTATCATTTGTATATGCCAAAATGCATTTTACATTTTTTGGCATCCTTCATATAAAGATTAATTATTATTTTCATTAATTTTAATTAATTTTTGTGTATATTTTATCTGCCTTATCGACACGCCATTTTTTGGTTCATTCTAATAAATTCCTCTCATGAGTTTTGCTGTTATCTCTTGCTCGCACAGTATTTCTCTTTCGCACTCGTTAGTGTGTATTAGAATTATAAATATCGCGAATTACGCGAATTGCGCGAAAATTATCGCGAAACGAACGGCACTATTAAAATCGCGCGACGATTTTATCCCAATATGATTTGTCAAATGTCATGGGAGATAGAAGTGTCGCTGTAAATTTTACTTCGACCTGTCAAACGCGTGTGATGAGACTTTTAGTGTTTTTTGTTAGTTTAATAGTGTTTTGTGTGGTGCATTGCTGAGTTTTCATCGTTGGAGACTATGTATTACAGGTAATTATACAAATTTTATGGAGTTATTGTGGTTTTCTATGTTTTTGAGATTGGTGGACACCTGTGCAGGTGAACTTTGTTTTGGGTGTTTTCTCACCTGAAACGTCTACCAATCTTCCGCATGTACTTTTATTTGCATGGTTAATTGCCCCTCGTATGTTTATGTTGTGTTATGTGCATGTTATGGCAGAAAATTATTCATAATTTCCTGCTTCTTTTTATGTTACTATTTGTTTTTGTTTACATGTAATGAAAGACCTGCATGTATATTTCTGATGGTTTTTATTATCATATTTATTATTTTTAATTCAATGTTTTAATCTAATTTTTAAATTTATTTGAAAACTTCTAATTCTTTTCATTTTCTCGTTTCATATCATCGAGGGACTGTCGGGCACACACCAGGTGCAGGTAAGATGTTTGAATTATTTTCATTTTGAACGAGATAAATTGTTGTTTTTCTTTTTTAGGTTGTCCTTGTATAGGAGCACAGCACCTGAAATGGATAAAATTTACTCCTCATTTTCGATTATTAGTGATACCAGAACCCTAGTATCGTGTATTAGTCATCGGACGACGTGATAAAACATATTATGAACATACCTAGTGCTGTCTATACTCAAGAGCCCGTGAAAATAATTGTTAATAGTCACGACTACAAAAATTGAGAAAATCCCATTGGGTCGATTCCAATACAGTCATTAACCAAGCAGCAGCACCACCACACCCATAGAGCTGTTAAGTATGAATCTATCCTACTTAAACTTGCTGTGGTTTCTTTGCGAAGAACCGTTTTGACTTAATTTGTTGATTTTATTTTTGCCCTTCCCGGCAGCGACTGTCGATGCGTGGAGTAGCTTGTTAAAGCACAACTCCTGATATTATTGTGGAGTAGCTTGTTTAAAGCACAACTCCTGATATTATTTTAGAGTAGCTTGTTTTAAGCACAACTCTTGATATTATTTTGGAGTAGCTTGTTTTAAGCATAACTCCTGAGTGAAACGAACCGTTTACTGTATTCTAACTCGACTCAAATCGACTGACATTTATTCTTCAAATTCTTTGCTTATTTATACACAAGAATCTTATTAATACGGAAATAAATGAAATACTTCCGACCCAACACTTTGTATATAACAGTACAAAGTGTTAGGTCATTTGCACTTCATTTATTTCTGTTTACAAATAAATTGCGGCACTCGTCGCTTCCGTACATACATATAGATATTTTTCTGACTATAATCGTACTGAGCGTTTCGTCAGTACATTATCGCATTTGTTGTTACATACGTACATACATAAATTTTGACAAACGCTAACCGCTTGTTGCTTGTTCATCGTGATATTCATGATTTACATACATACTTACATACATATTACTTTCTTCATATGCAACTCGTGAACCATCATTTGGTCACCTGGGTTCTACCGCTGGCGCAAGGTTATCGTGTTACAACGTGCGAATTCTTGCGCGCAGGGTATTGCGTCACTCAATTCTACCTTAGTTATTTCCTCTACTTGTTAAGTAATTGAGGAAGGTCAGTAACGAGTGGAATTATAATTTAATGAAAATGATGTAGGCATGTATGTTCATTGAAAAATGATGAAAATATGTATGTTTGCGGTTGCTAGCATTTCTTTGATAATTGTTATAGGCATGTACATATGTTACAATGCTTTCTTAAAATTGTGGGTGGAGGTATGTATGTAACAAATCTCCCCCTTTTTAAAAAATATGTGTTATTCTTAGAAGAGGAATAACACATTAGAATATGGTTCAATCGTTTGATAATTTTCGAGAAATTTAGTAGTTTTATATGTATGTATATACATAATGCCGAGTGCCGGTACAATAATTGACTTATCGATTTACAAATTTATATCCATTATTTTTCTAGGTTATTAGTATTACTGCTATGCTATGTTAATTTTTATTACATGTGCATATTATATATATATATATTTTTTTTTAATCCTACATATATACATTTATAATCATGGCTGTTTGATTTTTTATACATGTGAGCATACATAATTTATATTTAAAAAAAAAATTTTGTTTATACCTACTTTTTAAAAAAAAATTTACATGTGATTATACATATTTCTTCTTTTTTGTGTTAATACATATGTTTTTATTTATTGAAAAAAATTCTTTATATGTGTTTATACATATCTTTTCTTTTATACCATATGTGTTTATACATATTTCTTCTTTTATATGTGTTTATACATATGTTTTTATTTATTGAAAAAAAATTCTTTATATGATTTATAAATATCTTTTCTTTTATAGCATATGTGTTTATACATATTTCTTCTTTTATATGAGTTTATATGTTATTATTTATTGAAAAAAAATTCTTTATATGTGTTTATACATATTTCTTCTTTTATATGTGTTTATACATATATTATTATAAAAAAAATTTTACGGGTGATTATACATATTTTTTTTTTTTTTTATAAATAGGTATCTTACTTCTAATGCATATAATGTTTATAAATACTCTTTTATTGGGTTACGTTTTACATCTTCAATCTTGTTTACATATTTCTATTATTCGTACGTTCAAAATAGTTAAACTACCTGTAGATGACGGGTACGTGTAATTGGATTCTGCTCAACATGAATTAATGATATGTTTAATTATTCTCTTTTTCTTAAAAAAAAATTTTTCCTTACTTTTTTTTTTATCTTAAATGCAATTGTAATCCCTTCCTTGAAGGTTAGTAATTATTCGTGAAATGGTTTCAGTCTATTATTATGTACGGTTACTCTTCTTTTACCGATTTGTATGACTGTGTTAACAGGCGTAAAAGCTTGTACCACGAGATATGGTCCTAGCCATATCTGGGAAAGCTTGTGTTTTTTAGCGGGATTTTTTAATAATACTTTATCTCCTGCTTTGAATGTTACCGGACGTGAGTTCCTATCATAGTACGCTTTCGACCTTTCCTTGGCTTTCAGTAAATTTTTTCGGGCGATAGCATATGCCTTTTGTATTTTGTATCTAAGAAGGTGATAGTAACTCTCGTGGTTATAAATGGGCTCTGGCTCTCTTTTAAGATTAGAGGGAACATCTGCTGTGAATCCGAACAGACAGTCCATTGGCGTGAGCTTAGTGCCTTCATGTGGGCTGTTATTGTATACAAAAGCCGCGGTTCTCAGGAATCGATCCCAAGCCTTTGGATTTTCGGATACAATAGCTCTTAAGTATTCTACTAGGGGTCTGTGTGTTCGTTCCAGTGCGCCGTTGGATTGCGGATGATAAGCGGAAGTCTGTAATTTTTTTATTTTTAGAAGTTTACAGACACGTTTAAAAAGATCGCTTAAGAAATTGGAGCCCTGATCAGTTACTAATTTTTTAGGAATGCGGTAGCGAGTAATTATTTCATCAAAAAATATTCCTGCTACCGTTTCCGCTTCGCCATTTGGCAAGGCATAACAATCTACGAATTTCGTTAGATTGTCTTGGAAAGTCAAAATGTACTTATTTCCTGAATGGGTTTCCTCAAGGGGACCTACTATATCCAAATATACTTTATCGAAGGGCATAAGGGCAGTATCTGTTATGACCATTGGCATACGATACTCCGGGCTAGCCTTCATTTTTTGGCATTTAGGGCACTTTCGAATATATTTCCTGATAGAACTGAGCATATTTCTCCACTTATATTTTTTCTTTATTTTTTTATAAGTTTTCATTACTCCTTGGTGACCACCAAACGCGGAATCATGATAGTCTTTTAAAATTGTCCCGATTTCTTCAGGGTCTGAGATATTTTCTGGTAATGTATGCTGAGAATTTATTAGATTTTGGTTCCAGGGTGATTCGCCATGTTCAGATGCACTGCTTTCGGATTTGCTGCTATCAGTTGAGTCAATTTCGACTAATTCATTTTGGAGGTTCCGTGGATAATTTTGAACTATATTGGGAGTTTCTGGGTTTTGATTTTCCTCTTCAATATCATTTTGTGCCTCCCTTATTTGAGCTCTCGTAACAGCATGACAATGTTTTTGTTTAGGCTTTGAGGGTGTTGGAGAACTAGAATCATTTTCGTCGATGTCGGAATCGGCTCGGTGATGTACCTGAGCTTCCACAATGAACGAATTGGGGTTTGCCTGGTTTAGCTCGGCAGGTATTCGACTAAGCGCGTCTGCATTAGTGTTATATTTTCCAGGCTTATATTCAATTTTATAGTCAAACTCTGAGAGTTTATGGTGAAACCTGACTAATCTCGATGTCGGGTCTTTCACATTGAATACGCCTTTCAAGGGCTTGTGGTCTGTGTAAACCGTAAAAGCTCTACCTTGTAAATAACACCTGAAGTTCCTGGCGGCACACACAATAGCGAGCAACTCTTTTTCTATTGTGGAGTATCTTTGTTCCGCCTTATTTAAACTTCTACTTGCATACGCTATTGGCCTGTCTTTACCTATTGCCCCTTGAGATAAAACAGCTCCCAATGCCTCGTTACTAGCATCTGTTATTAGAATAAAAGGTTGGGTAAAATCTGGATACTTGAGTAGAGGCGGATTTATAAGGGAATTTTTAATTTCATTGAAAGAGTCTTGGCACTTTTGAGTCCAATTAAATTTGACGTCTTTCCGTAATAGATTTGTTATTGGCCTGACTATCTTTGAGAAATTAGGAATGAACTTGCGATAGTAGTTGGCCAATCCCAGAAACGATTGGGTTTGTCTCACAGTTCGGGGTTGAGGAAAATTTTGAACGCAACTTGTTTTACTGGGATCTGGAAGTGCTCCTTCGTTTGAGCATTTGTGTCCAAGGTAGATTACTTCTCGGCGAAGGAACTGACACTTTTCGGGTTGTAATTTAAGATTATGGGTTCGAAGTCTGTCGAATACTTTAGCCAGTTTCTCGTTATGATCTTGTAAATTTTTTCCATATATTACAATATCATCGAGATAGACAAAGCATTCTAATCCTTGGAGACCCGTTAGAATGTAATTCATCAGGCGTTGAAAAGTCGCAGGTGCGCCTTTCAATCCAAATGGCATTCTCTTAAATTCATAATGCCCGTAAGCGGTACTAAATGCAGTTTTTGGTCTATCCCTTGGGTCAACCAGTACTTGATGGTATCCGCTTGCAAGGTCAAGAGTAGTAAAATACCGTGAATGCCCAAGTTGATCCAGTATATCCTCTATCCTGGGTAGTGGAAAGGCATCCCCTATAGATTTCTCGTTGACTTTACGGAAATCTACTACTACGCGCCAACGTTTATTGCCGTCAGGCCCAGCTTTCTTGGGGACTACAAGTAACGGAGAATTCCATGGGCTTTTGCTTATTTGGATTATGTCATTCTCTAACATATCCTTGATCTGCTCATTTATTACAGCCCGGTGCGTTTCTGGAAGTCTATACATCTTTTGGTTTATTGGTGGCTGATTGTGCAAAATGGGGATGGTATGCTTTATGGTATTAGTGCATGTTAGTTTATCTCCCTTTAGATAAAAAAGATCATTATATTTATAACATAACTCAAGAATTGATTTTTCTTCTTCGTGATTTAAATTTTCATCCAACAGTAATTCTTTACGTAAAGCCAAAAGTCTGTCTGGGTTATAGCTTTTAATATGGTTTACGTTAATTGAATATGGATTGGAGTTGAAATTTGTCTTATCACCTTTGAAATTGTATTCTGTTTTGTTATGTGTACGAGAGGAAGGTGGATCACCTTCTTTCTGATTACTTTGGGTATTTATGTCGTCCAAAGGTATATTGAGAAGTTTAATATTGTAATGACTACTTGGAACTAGAGTAAGCTTCAGCCTTCTTAGGAATACTGGTTCTGTGTTTATGTTTAGAACAGATAATGGTATAAAATTTTTGTGAGGACTAACTAGACAATTTGCGACAAATACTCCATCTTTTATCTCTTGAGACATACAGATCATTTCTTGGTCCAATTGTAATGGTATGCTCAGTACAATTTGAGATCGAGGAGGTATTCTATGGGATCGCTGAAGTTCTACTTCGTATTGCCTACTTTCATCTTCATTTAAGGTGCTTGAAATGTCTCCCATTTGGGATAAGGAGTTTTTATTATCGGGTGCCCGTGAAACGGTAGTAGATTTAAATTGTTCCTCTGTTTGATGCCTCGGTAGTTCATCTCCATCTTCTGTGGACGTTTCGAGAGGTACCGTGAATTCGATAGGGTTGGTTTCCGTGCGAGGAAACCGGAGCAATTTGTTAGGCCCTTCTATATTGCAATTTTTTGCAAGAAAGTCATTACCTAACAGCCCATCATGAGAGATTTGGGCGTTATCTTCTACAACCTGTAGATTGCACGGGATACTGCGGCTTAGTAAAAAGTTGCCTTGACAGTTACCCAATGTTTTTCCTTCTCCAAATGGAGTTTTTAAAGTTACCTTTTGACTTCGTTTTATCCGTTTTGGTGTATCTAGTGCTTCCTGTTTGATTATGCTTACTTCAGCTCCAGTGTCTACTACCAGCCGAACGGCTGTATTTCCGCTTATATCTAATGGTAACTCTACCACTGATACGTTTTCCCTGATCTGTGGGTTTTTCAGCTGGGAGGACCCTAAAGTATTTTGCGATAATTTATTTAATGTCGAGCCGGGGCTTTTTCGGTCGACAGTGTGCCGTTTCCCGATTTTGTAGCCTCCCATCGTTGCTTCTGTTGACAGGTGGGCACTGTATGACCTCTTCTTCCACAAAACTTACACATCTCTTGACCGTTAAATCTGTGTTCGTGATTTGGATTGCCCCACTGAGTGTTGTTGTTACTATTTAGGTGATTCCGTGGTGCTTTGACATTTTGTTTACAATATTGGGCATCATGACCCTTTGTTCTGCAGTTAATACAGAAGGGAGTATTTTTACGTTTTAAACAATCATCATACGTATGTCCCTTGTATTTGCAATAACTGCATGTGATCCTACCTAAAAGTAATTTTTGCTCACCGTATGGTTTCTTGTCTGGATATTGAGAAGAAGAGTTCTGGAATGGAGGTGGACTTCTTAAGGATTCTCTTGCCATACTGGCTTGAGTAGAGCACCAATTATTTGTTTGATTTTTATCAGTATTAAAGGATACTGAAGGTACCTTTAATGACTCCAGATTTGGAGGTATACCACACTCAGTTTTTATTGTAGGTTTTCCTGTATCAGTTGTGTAGGGATATATAGAGGAGTTTAAATTTTCGTGTATGGGATAACCATAAGCATTAGCAAAATTTGAGGTATTTGGTCTAAAGAAATGGTCCATTTGAAAAGAATTTGTATGTTGAGGTAAGTAGTTTATTGGTTGTGGAATGAAAAAGAGACCCTGCTGTAACCTTTCCATATCTAATGCTTTTTGAATGAGAGTCTCTAATGAGCTTTCATTTATTGTCAATAGATAAGCGCTTAGATGGGGGTTATTTGCACCACTCTTTACGGAAGCCATTGCAAAGTCTGTTGCTTTACCACATTAAAATTTTCAGCACCGTATTTGCTTTGTGCTGCCTCGTTACATTGTACTAAAAGTCTTTTTAGTGTAGTAGTAAATGAATTAAACGATTCTTGGGGGTATTGTCGGCAAGTTATTAATTTGTTAATTAACTCATGATATGTCTCACGAGGTAAGTAAGTCCGATATAGCAACTGCTCAACTTCTTCAAATTTCGTGAGTGTACTGAATGCTATTAATTGATATGCATTTCCTCTCAATCTTGTTGGGAAAATTTGCATGAAGGCTGCCTTTTCCTCCTCTGCTAGACATTGTTGTACTTGCTTACAACAGCCTATAAAAGTTTGCAATTCTGTGAGGGTCTGAGAATTAATTTCTCCAGAGAACAAAGGCACCATTTGTGCAGTAAGTTTAACTACTTTCTCATAATTTACAGGCATTTTGTTTGTATTGTGTGGATGCTCAAACTGGGAAGTATTTAGTGTATTTATATCTAGATTTGAAGTGGTTAACGATTTTTCGGGTATTATAACGTTTAGACTGAGTTCTTATGAGGAAGTTAACTAAACTGTGTCTTCTAAAACGTTTACCTGACCGATGTTCACGATACCAATTTATTCTTCTTTGGGGTGAACTTTGTTCTGCTCTTGGGCTATTCGGAGGGCTTACGTTGTCGAATGAAAGTGAATTTAATGCTGCTTCAAAATCTGAGCAAACAGGGCTTTGATCAGATTTGTGCATGAAAGCAGAATTTTCTTGAAAAAGAGGTAGTTTAACTTACTTTATGTATATATATATATACTGGAATATTTAAAAAGAGAGAAAAAAAAAGAAAAAGATTGAAGATGTTTTTACACTGACGTTATTTAATGTGTAATGTATAGTGGCTTATCGATTTAATACTGAAGTTCTGCCAATCGCTGAATTTGGATTGAAACTTACTTAGTTTTAATGTCTGCAGTTTCAGAAACGTTTTGATGTCTGTCCAAGCCGATAAATTTCCTTGGGAGTATATTCCCTTACTTTTATTGTAGTTGTTGACTGGTTGTATTAAAACAAACAAATTAAGTCAGAAGTGCCCCAACGTCACAATTTGACGTTAGTTTTAGTTTCACTTCTTTGTGAGTTCGAGGATCAAGGTTTTTCAAGTATTGAATTAACTTCCTTGATCCTACCGGCTGCGCCAAATTGTTAGGTATGAATCTATCCTACTTAAACTTGTTGTGGTTTCTTTGCGAAGAAACCGTTTTGACTTAATTTGTTGATTTTATTTTTGCCCTTCCCGGCAGCGACTGTCGATGCGTGGAGTAGCTTGTTAAAGCACAACTCCTGATATTATTGTGGAGTAGCTTGTTTAAAGCACAACTCCTGATATTATTTTAGAGTAGCTTGTTTTAAGCACAACTCTTGATATTATTTTGGAGTAGCTTGTTTTAAGCATAACTCCTGAGTGAAACGAACCGTTTACTGTATTCTAACTCGACTCAAATCGACTGACATTTATTCTTCAAATTCTTTGCTTATTTATACACAAGAATCTTATTAATACGGAAATAAATGAAATACTTCCGACCCAACACTTTGTATATAACAGTACAAAGTGTTAGGTAATTTGCACTTCATTTATTTCTGTTTACAAATAAATTGCGGCACTCGTCGCTTCCGTACATACATATAGATATTTTTCTGACTATAATCGTACTGAGCGTTTCGTCAGTACATTATCGCATTTGTTGTTACATACGTACATACATAAATTTTGACAAACGCTAACCGCTTGTTGCTTGTTCATCGTGATATTCACGATTTACATACATACTTACATTCATATTACTTTCTTCATATGCAACTCGTGAACCATCATTTGGTCACCTGGGTTCTACCGCTGGCGCAAGGTTATCGTATTACAACGTGCGAATTCTTGCGCGCAGGGTATTGCGTCACTCAATTCTACCTTAGTTATTTCCTCTACTTGTTAAGTAATTGAGGAAGGTCAGTAACGAGTGGAATTATAATTTAATGAAAATGATGTAGGCATGTATGTTCATTGAAAAATGATGAAAATATGTATGTTTGCGGTTGCTAGCAATTCTTTGATAATTGTTATAGGCATGTACATATGTTACAATGCTTTCTTAAAATTGTGGGTGGAGGTATGTATGTAACAGAGCTTCGGGGGTGAATATAAGATAAAACACAGTTTTGTAATTAATGGGAGTTAGAAATAAAATGGACGCTATGAAGTGAAAGTTTGGGAGTTTCTCTTTTCTTTCCCCTTCCTGAGGCTTCTATCCACTCCCTCCAGGTCACACTAGTAGGGACATCGCAAACCAGATGCCAGCGATGTCATGCTCGGTCGGGGACGGCATAGGGATTGGAATATCGGATCCCTAGTATCATCGTCAGGTGAGTGGTGTACGCGGTCCTTTCAGAGCCAATGTGTGGTGCGCATTTTTGGGTTTTTGTATATCTTCGGGGATTCGTTTTTGTCATCAGGCACGATATCTTTTTGTTTATGGCAACGTGGCAGTTAGGTTTTTCTTTTGGTGAACCCACCCGCACTCTCCGCAATTGGACCGAAGTGCTAGCATGCCGTCCTGATACAGCTGTCACGGAGTGATTTCTGTCGGCTCATGCTGGCAGACAGGACTTTACGTCCTCCCAGTCCTCACTCATTTCCCTATTACTATAACACTTTTTGGTTTAACTAATTTATTCCGCTGAACTTAAAAAAATAAGATCTGTATGAAATCCACCATAGTCCAGTATCAGATGGCAATACAACATTTGTCATTTTTGATCTGTACCCCATACTTACTTCTAGTCTATATAAATATTATGTTATAGCCGATAAGCTGCCAATAAAAGTAATAATTTCGAATGTATCTGGAATTTGTTGAAATATGAATATTAAGGCGCAAAAACTTGAAAGTAAGATAATTGTCACACCCCTGCCAACAAAAGTCGACCCAAATGAAATAGAAAATCAAACAGTCTACTTTATACACGATAGTGGCAGTCAGCTTGAATTGGCTACTTTTCACCTTAGATTATATAGCAAAAACGACAGGCTATGCAGTGTAAAATTCGTGTACGTGTGATAAGCATTTTTTTTGTGGCTCCGGGGAGAAATGACAGGAAGGCTGGGTGTTTAGTTTTGTCAGTTCGATATTTCTGACATTTCTCAATTCATTTGAATTTACGAATTGTCATCGGGTGTTTATATGATATCAGCCATACAAAGCCAATGCCAAGAAATATTATCGCAAAATAAATGGGCCACTAGGGAAATTCTCAAAATAGAAAAAAAGTTATAAAAAAATTTGAAAAATTATAAACTGAAAATTGATTCGAATCACGGTGACAGGTAATTATAAAACTTGTTCAATACTTGATAAAGTTTCACCCACTAAATTATGTGCCCGCTCAGAAAATATCGTAGTTTACGACTTCCATGACTAAACAAATACATCGATGCGATTCTACTACATGAAGAAAAATGCTTAAGTTTTTCTTCCTCGTAGCCTATCCTTTTTGGTATATAATCTAAGCTTTTCACGTATTTGTCATTGAATAAATAACTATTAAGGAAACGGCATATCGGAAGAAAACCTAAGCAACTTAGTGTGTTGTGTTTATAATCGTTTCGTCATGGCAGTAATGAAATCGTGACATTTTGAAAAATTGGTACGTAAAATAAACTAATTTTTAGCACCCTCTTATTTTCACATAATATTTCTTGGTATTGCCTTTCATAATTTAATGCACTTGTAACGAAACAAACTGGCATTGGAAAATGTTAAATTTTTTTCCACAGCTGTTTATTTTTATAAAATTTCCGTGGAGTAAGATTGTAAGTTTTATATAAAAAGAAACAATAAAATTACAATAACAATATTTCACGAAATTTTCCGCAAGTTATCAACAACAACACTCTATTTCTCGGCTTCAAAATAGTCTAGGTACTATAACTAGATAACATATGTAACTTCCTGTATACCATGCAAAAAAGCATAAATTTTTGGATCTTAAATCAAATTTAGGGCTGTCCACAGTATATATCATTCAGTTTTTAGTATATAAAAAAAAAGAAGTTGCCAAATTTCAATATAAATTTAAAACTTCCAGCTTTTTTGTCAAGATTTTATATATATGAAATGGAAAATTCAAGATAAATCGATAAAGAGAAGTACCAGTTTTTATACGCCAGATGAAGCCATAGGGTGTACTAAGTTTGTCATTCCGTTTGTAACACCTCGAAATAATGATGGTAGAGCAAAATGGATTGGACACCCATGCATAATATTAAAAGTTATTTTGATTTTTGCATGTCCGTCCGTCCGTCCGTGCGCACGATAACTCGAGAACGCGTACACTTAGAGAGCTGACATTTTGTACACGGACTTTAAAAAAAAAGTAAAATTAAGTTCGAAAATGAGACAAATCGGGCAACTCATTCGTGGGGTTGCTATACAAAAATTTCGTTTTCCGTTATATATTTGAACACTGCCTCAGAACGAGTCGCCGTAGAGAGCTCAAATTTGGTACGTGGTGATTTCATTATACTAGCAAATAAAATTTTAAAAATAGACTAAATCGGGCAACCCATTCTTGGTGTTGCCATATAAAAAATTAGGTTTTTTATGTATACTGTGAAAACGATCAGTCCAAGACATTTTTATTGCACTAAAAACTTCTTCAGAATGTGAAATCCTATAAAATTGGTTATAATCATTTTTTCTGTCCGACGAACCGTTTTAGAAATATATGCGAAAAACCACTGCAAAAATCAAAATTGCTCAAATGGGTACCATACGAAATTTCATACGGGCATTCATCTAGGGTATATAAGAATTGGTCTTAGACCAATTCCAGCTTTTTCACTTGTTCATTTTTTCATTTGTTTTTCAAATCACCCAATTTCGCTATTTGGGACCTGTTGATGAGTCAAACCAAGACTTGAAACTTGTCACCAAAAATTAATGAGTTGTGTGATGAAATAACAAATTAGAACATTTTTTAGCTTTTGCTATATACCGGAGAATCCCGAAAAATTCTTTCTTGAACAAAATTCAGTTTAACCCGGTAAAAAGTCCAAAAGAGTAATCTTTTTATTTATTTTTCCTCCTGGGCTCGTATAGGAGTGTTTTTTCCTCATATAATTCACATCCAGAATTTATTCTGAGTTTATATGAGAAGAGATCAGTTTGATCTATTTTCCAGCGTCTGCACCAGGCAGAAAACCAAGCTGCACCGATGAGTGGAAGGTTCTCTGCTGACACGAAACGCTTCTTCTTCTTCCTTTTTCTTCTTTACTTTTCAGCCCACTGCGTGGCGTATACAGGTTCGATTCGCTTCGAATGAATCTGCTTCTTTAAAATTTTTTTTACATTTTAATAAATAAAAAAATTGTTTTTTCTATTTTTCTCAAACTTTTCATTTCTTTCTTCTTTTTTTCATATTTTCATTTGTTTTTCAAATCACCCAATTTCGCTATTTCGGTCCTGTTGATGAGTCAAACCAAGACTTGAAACTTGTCACCAAAAATTAATGAGTTGTGTGATGAAATAACAAATTAGAACATTTTTTAGCTTTTGCTATATACCGGAGAATCCCAAAAAATCTTTCTTGAACAAAATTAAGTTTAACCCGGTAAAAAGTCCAAAAGAGTAATCTTTTTATTTATTTTTCCTCTTGGGCTCGTATAGGAGTGTTTTTTCCTCATATAATTCACATCCAGAATTTATTCTAAGTTTAAACGAGAAGAGATCAGTTTGATCTATTTTCAAGCGTCTGCAGCAGGCAGAAAACCAAGCTGCACCGATGAGTGGAAGGTTCTCTGCTGACACGAAACGCTTCTTCTTGTTCCTTTTTCTTCTTTACTTTTCAGCCCACTGCGTGGCGTATACAGGTTCGATTCGCTTCGAATGAATCTGCTTCTTTTAATTTTTTTTTACATTTTAATAAATAAAAAAAATGTTTTTTCTATTTTTCTCAAACTTTTCATTTCTTTCTTCTTTTTTTCATTTTTTCATTTGTTTTTCAAATCACCCAATTTCGCTATTTGGGACCAGTTGATGAGTCAAACCAAGACTTGAAACTTGTCACCAAAAAGTAATGAGTTGTGTGATGAAATAACAAATTAGAACATTTTTTAGCTTTTGCTATATACCAGAGAATCCCAAAAAATTCTTTCTTGAACAAAATTCAGTTTAACCCGGTAAAAAGTCCAAAAGAGTAATCTTTTTATTTATTTTTCCTCCTGGGCTCGTATAGGAGTGTTTTTTCCTCATATAATTCACATCCAGAATTTATTCTGAGTTTATACGAGAAGAGATCAGTTTGATCTATTTTCAAGCGTCTGCAGCAGGCAGAACACCAAGCTGCACCGATGAGTGGAAGGCTCTCTGCTAACACGAAACGCTTCTTCTTCTTTCTTTTTCTTCTTTACTTTTCAGCCCACTGCGTGGCGTATACAGGTTCGATTCGCTTCGAATGAATCTTCTTCTTTAAAATTTTTTTTACATTTTTTTAGTAAATAAAAAAATTGTTTTTTCTATTTTTCTCAAACTTTTCATTTCTTTCTTCTTTTTTTCATTTTTTCATTTGTTTTTCAAATCACCCAATTTCGCTATTTGGGACCAGTTGATGAGTCAAACCAAGACTTGAAAGTTGTCACCAAAAATTAATGAGTTGTGTGATGAAATAAGAAATTAGAACATTTTTTAGCTTTTGCTATATACCGGAGAATCCCAAAAAATTCTTTCTTGAACAAAATTAAGTTTAACCCGGTAAAAAGTCCAAAAGAGTAATCTTTTTATTTATTTTTCCTCCTGGGCTCGTACAGGAGTGTTTTTTCCTCATATAATTCACATCCAGAATTTATTCTGAGTTTATATGAGAAGAGATCAGTTTGATCTATTTTCAAGCGTCTGCAGCACGCAGAAAACCAAGCTGCACCGATGAGTGGAAGGTTCTCTGCTGACACGAAACGCTTCTTCTTCTTCCTTTTTCTTCTTTACTTTTCAGCCCACTGCGTGGCGTATACAGGTTCGATTCGCTTCGAATGAATCTGCTTCTTTAAATTTTTTTTTACATTTTAATAAATAAAAAAATTGTTTTTTCTATTTTTCTCAAACTTTTCATTTCTTTCTTCTTTTTTTCATTTTTTCATTTGCTTTTCAAATCACCCAATTTCGCTATTTGGGACCTGTTGATGAGTCAAACCAAGACTTGAAACTTGTCACCAAAAATTAATGAGTTGTGTGATGAAATAAGAAATTAGAACATTTTTTAGCTTTTGCTATATACCGGAGAATCCCAAAAAATTCTTTCTTGAACAAAATTAAGTTTAACCCGGTAAAAAGTCCAAAAGAGTAATCTTTTTATTTATTTTTCCTCCTGGGCTCGTACAGGAGTGTTTTTTCCTCATATAATTCACATCCAGAATTTATTCTGAGTTTATATGAGAAGAGATCAGTTTGATCTATTTTCAAGCGTCTGCAGCACGCAGAAAACCAAGCTGCACCGATGAGTGGAAGGTTCTCTGCTGACACGAAACGCTTCTTCTTCTTCCTTTTTCTTCTTTACTTTTCAGCCCACTGCGTGGCGTATACAGGTTCGATTCGCTTCGAATGAATCTGCTTCTTTAAAAAAAATTTTACATTTTTTAATAAATAAAAAAATTGTTTTTTTCTATTTTTCTGAAACTTTTCATTTCTTTCTTCTTTTTTTCATTTTTTCATTTGTTTTTCAAATCACCCAATTTCGCTATTTGGGACCTGTTGATGAGTCAAACCAAGACTTGAAACTTGTCACCAAAAATTAATGAGTTGTGTGATGAAATAAGAAATTAGAACATTTTTTAGCTTTTGCTATATACCGGAGAATCCCAAAAAATTCTTTCTTGAACAAAATTAAGTTTAACCCGGTAAAAAGTCCAAAAGAGTAATCTTTTTATTTATTTTTCCTCCTGGGCTCGTATAGGAGTGTTTTTTCCTCATATAATTCACATCCAGAATTTATTCTGAGTTTATACGAGAAGAGATCAGTTTGATCTATTTTCAAGCGTCTGCAGCAGGCAGAAAACCAAGCTGCACCGATGAGTGGAAGGTTCTCTGCTGACACGAAACGCTTCTTCTTCTTCCTTTTTCTTCTTTACTTTTCAGCCCACTGCGTGGCGTATACAGGTTCGATTCGCTTCGAATGAATCTGCTTCTTTAAATTTTTTTTTACATTTTAATAAATAAAAAAATTGTTTTTTCTATTTTTCTCAAACTTTTCATTTCTTTCTTCTTTTTTTCATTTTTTCATTTGCTTTTCAAATCACCCAATTTCGCTATTTGGGACCTGTTGATGAGTCAAACCAAGACTTGAAACTTGTCACCAAAAATTAATGAGTTGTGTGATGAAATAACAAATTAGAACATTTTTTAGCTTTTGCTATATACCGGAGAATCCCAAAAAATTCTTTCTTGAACAAAATTAAGTTTAACCCGGTAAAAAGTCCAAAAGAGTAATCTTTTTATTTATTTTTCCTCCTGGGCTCGTACAGGAGTGTTTTTTCCTCATATAATTCACATCCAGAATTTATTCTGAGTTTATATGAGAAGAGATCAGTTTGATCTATTTTCAAGCGTCTGCAGCACGCAGAAAACCAAGCTGCACCGATGAGTGGAAGGTTCTCTGCTGACACGAAACGCTTCTTCTTCCTCCTTTTTCTTCTTTACTTTTCAGCCCACTGCGTGGCGTATACAGGTTCGATTCGCTTCGAATGAATCTGCTTCTTTAAATTTTTTTTTACATTTTAATAAATAAAAAAATTGTTTTTTCTATTTTTCTCAAACTTTTCATTTCTTTCTTCTTTTTTTCATTTTTTCATTTGCTTTTCAAATCACCCAATTTCGCTATTTGGGACCTGTTGATGAGTCAAACCAAGACTTGAAACTTGTCACCAAAAATTAATGAGTTGTGTGATGAAATAAGAAATTAGAACATTTTTTAGCTTTTGCTATATACCGGAGAATCCCAAAAAATTCTTTCTTGAACAAAATTAAGTTTAACCCGGTAAAAAGTCCAAAAGAGTAATCTTTTTATTTATTTTTCCTCCTGGGCTCGTACAGGAGTGTTTTTTCCTCATATAATTCACATCCAGAATTTATTCTGAGTTTATATGAGAAGAGATCAGTTTGATCTATTTTCAAGCGTCTGCAGCACGCAGAAAACCAAGCTGCACCGATGAGTGGAAGGTTCTCTGCTGACACGAAACGCTTCTTCTTCTTCCTTTTTCTTCTTTACTTTTCAGCCCACTGCGTGGCGTATACAGGTTCGATTCGCTTCGAATGAATCTGCTTCTTTAAAAAAAATTTTACATTTTTTAATAAATAAAAAAATTGTTTTTTTCTATTTTTCTCAAACTTTTCATTTCTTTCTTCTTTTTTTCATTTTTTCATTTGTTTTTCAAATCACCCAATTTCGCTATTTGGGACCTGTTGATGAGTCAAACCAAGACTTGAAACTTGTCACCAAAAATTAATGAGTTGTGTGATGAAATAAGAAATTAGAACATTTTTTAGCTTTTGCTATATACCGGAGAATCCCAAAAAATTCTTTCTTGAACAAAATTAAGTTTAACCCGGTAAAAAGTCCAAAAGAGTAATCTTTTTATTTATTTTTCCTCCTGGGCTCGTATAGGAGTGTTTTTTCCTCATATAATTCACATCCAGAATTTATTCTGAGTTTATACGAGAAGAGATCAGTTTGATCTATTTTCAAGCGTCTGCAGCAGGCAGAAAACCAAGCTGCACCGATGAGTGGAAGGTTCTCTGCTGACACGAAATGCTTCTTCTTCTTCCTTTTCTTCTTTACTTTTCAGCCCACTGCGTGGCGTATACAGGTTCGATTCGCTTCGAATGAATCTGCTTCTTTAAATTTTTTTTTTACATTTTAATAAATAAAAAAATTGTTTTTTCTATTTTTCTCAAACTTTTCATTTCTTTCTTCTTTTTTTCATTTTTTCATTTGTTTTTCAAATCACCCAATTTCGCTATTTGGGACCAGTTGATGAGTCAAACCAAGACTTGAAACTTGTCACCAAAAAGTAATGAGTTGTGTGATGAAATAACAAATTAGAACATTTTTTAGCTTTTGCTATATACCGGAGAATCCCAAAAAATTCTTTCTGGAACAAAATTCAGTTTAACCCGGTAAAAAGTCCAAAAGAGTAATCTTTTTATTTATTTTTCCTCCTGGGCTCGTATAGGAGTGTTTTTTCCTCATATAATTCACATCCAGAATTTATTCTGAGTTTATACGAGAAGAGATCAGTTTGATCTATTTTCAAGCGTCTGCAGCAGGCAGAAAACCAAGCTGCACCGATGAGTGGAAGGTTCTCTGCTGACACGAAACGCTTCTTCTTCTTCCTTTTTCTTCTTTACTTTTCAGCCCACTGCGTGGCGTATACAGGTTCGATTCGCTTCGAATGAATCTGCTTCTTTAAATTTTTTTTTTACATTTTAATAAATAAAAAAATTGTTTTTTCTATTTTTCTCAAACTTTTCATTTCTTTCTTCTTTTTTTCATTTTTTCATTTGTTTTTCAAATCACCCAATTTCGCTATTTGGGACCAGTTGATGAGTCAAACCAAGACTTGAAACTTGTCACCAAAAAGTAATGAGTTGTGTGATGAAATAACAAATTAGAACATTTTTTAGCTTTTGCTATATACCGGAGAATCCCAAAAAATTCTTTCTTGAACAAAATTCAGTTTAACCCGGTAAAAAGTCCAAAAGAGTAATCTTTTTCTTTATTTTTCCTCCTGGGCTCGTATAGGAGTATTTTTTCCTCATATAATTCACATCCAGAATTTATTCTGAGTTTATACGAGAAGAGATCAGTTTGATCTATTTTCAAGCGTCTGCAGCAGGCAGAAAACCAAGCTGCACCGATGAGTGGAAGGTTCTCTGCTGACACGAAACGCTTCTTCTTCTTCCTTTTTCTTCTTTACTTTTCAGCCCACTGCGTGGCGTATACAGGTTCGATTCGCTTCGAATGAATCTGCTTCTTTAAATTTTTTTTACATTTTAATAAATAAAAAAATTGTTTTTTCTATTTTTCTCAAACTTTTCATTTCTTTCTTCTTTTTTTCATTTTTTCATTTGTTTTTCAAATCACCCAATTTCGCTATTTGGGACCAGTTGATGAGTCAAACCAAGACTTGAAACTTGTCACCAAAAAGTAATGAGTTGTGTGATGAAATAACAAATTAGAACATTTTTTAGCTTTTGCTATATACCGGAGAATCCCAAAAAATTCTTTCTGGAACAAAATTCAGTTTAACCCGGTAAAAAGTCCAAAAGAGTAATCTTTTTATTTATTTTTCCTCCTGGGCTCGTATAGGAGTGTTTTTTCCTCATATAATTCACATCCAGAATTTATTCTGAGTTTATACGAGAAGAGATCAGTTTGATCTATTTTCAAGCGTCTGCAGCAGGCAGAACACCAAGCTGCACCGATGAGTGGAAGGCTCTCTGCTAACACGAAACGCTTCTTCTTCTTTCTTTTTCTTCTTTACTTTTCAGCCCACTGCGTGGCGTATACAGGTTCGATTCACTTCGAATGAACCTGCTTCTTTAAAATTTTTTTTACATTTTTTTAGTAAATAAAAAAATTGTTTTTTCTATTTTTCTCAAACTTTTCATTTCTTTCTTCTTTTTTGCATTTTTTCATTAGTTTTTCAAATCACCCAATTTCGCTATTTGGGACCTGTTGATGAGTCAAACCAAGACTTGAAACTTGTCACCAAAAATTAATGAGTTGTGTGATGAAATAACAAATTAGAACATTTTTTAGCTTTTGCTATATACCGGAGAATCCCGAAAAATTCTTTCTTGAACAAAATTCAGTTTAACCCGGTAAAAAGTCCAAAAGAGTAATCTTTTTATTTATTTTTCCTCCTGGGCTCGTATAGGAGTGTTTTTTCCTCATATAATTCACATCCAGAATTTATTCTGAGTTTATATGAGAAGAGATCAGTTTGATCTATTTTCCAGCGTCTGCACCAGGCAGAAAACCAAGCTGCACCGATGAGTGGAAGGTTCTCTGCTGACACGAAACGCTTCTTCTTCTTCCTTTTTCTTCTTTACTTTTCAGCCCACTGCGTGGCGTATACAGGTTCGATTCGCTTCGAATGAATCTGCTTCTTTAAAAATTTTTTTACATTTTAATAAATAAAAAAATTGTTTTTTCTATTTTTCTCAAACTTTTCATTTCTTTCTTCTTTTTTTCATATTTTCATTTGTTTTTCAAATCACCCAATTTCGCTATTTCGGTCCTGTTGATGAGTCAAACCAAGACTTGAAACTTGTCACCAAAAATTAATGAGTTGTGTGATGAAATAACAAATTAGAACATTTTTTAGCTTTTGCTATATACCGGAGAATCCCAAAAAATCTTTCTTGAACAAAATTAAGTTTAACCCGGTAAAAAGTCCAAAAGAGTAATCTTTTTATTTATTTTTCCTCTTGGGCTCGTATAGGAGTGTTTTTTCCTCATATAATTCACATCCAGAATTTATTCTAAGTTTAAACGAGAAGAGATCACTTTGATCTATTTTCAAGCGTCTGCAGCAGGCAGAAAACCGAGCTGCACCGATGAGTGGAAGGTTCTCTGCTGACACGAAACGCTTCTTCTTCTTCCTTTTTCTTCTTTACTTTTCAGCCCACTGCGTGGCGTATACAGGTTCGATTCGCTTCGAATGAATCTGCTTCTTTAAATTTTTTTTTACATTTTAATAAATAAAAAAATTTTTTTTTCTATTTTTCTCAAACTTTTCATTTCTTTCTTCTTTTTTTCATTTTTTCATTTGTTTTTCAAATCACCCAATTTCGCTATTTGGGACCAGTTGATGAGTCAAACCAAGACTTGAAACTTGTCACCAAAAAGTAATGATTTGTGTGATGAAATAACAAATTAGAACATTTTTTAGCTTTTGCTATATACCGGAGAATCCCAAAAAATTCTTTCTTGAACAAAATTCAGTTTAACCCGGTAAAAAGTCCAAAAGAGTAATCTTTTTATTTATTTTTCCTCCTGGGCTCGTATAGGAGTATTTTTTCCTCATATAATTCACATCCAGAATTTATTCTGAGTTTATACGAGAAGAGATCAGTTTGATCTATTTTCAAGCGTCTGCAGCAGGCAGAAAACCAAGCTGCACCGATGAGTGGAAGGTTCTCTGCTGACACGAAACGCTTCTTCTTGTTCCTTTTTCTTCTTTACTTTTCAGCCCACTGCGTGGCGTATACAGGTTCGATTCGCTTCGAATGAATCTGCTTCTTTTAATTTTTTTTTACATTTTAATAAATAAAAAAAATGTTTTTTCTATTTTTCTCAAACTTTTCATTTCTTTCTTCTTTTTTTCATTTTTTCATTTGTTTTTCAAATCACCCAATTTCGCTATTTGGGACCAGTTGATGAGTCAAACCAAGACTTGAAACTTGTCACCAAAAAGTAATGAGTTGTGTGATGAAATAACAAATTAGAACATTTTTTAGCTTTTGCTATGTACCGGAGAATCCCAAAAAATTCTTTCTTGAACAAAATTCAGTTTAACCCGGTAAAAAGTCCAAAAGAGTAATCTTTTTATTTATTTTTCCTCCTGGGCTCGTATAGGAGTGTTTTTCCTCATATAATTCACATCCAGAATTTATTCTGAGTTTATACGAGAAGAGATCAGTTTGATCTATTTTCAAGCGTCTGCAGCAGGCAGAACACCAAGCTGCACCGATGAGTGGAAGGCTCTCTGCTAACACGAAACGCTTCTTCTTCTTTCTTTTTCTTCTTTACTTTTCAGCCCACTGCGTGGCGTATACAGGTTCGATTCGCTTCGAATGAATCTGCTTCTTTAAATTTTTTTTTTACATTTTAATAAATAAAAAAATTGTTTTTTCTATTTTTCTCAAACTTTTCATTTCTTTCTTCTTTTTTTCATTTTTTCATTTGTTTTTCAAATCACCCAATTTCGCTATTTGGGACCAGTTGATGAGTCAAACCAAGACTTGAAACTTGTCACCAAAAAGTAATGAGTTGTGTGATGAAATAACAAATTAGAACATTTTTTAGCTTTTGCTATATACCGGAGAATCCCAAAAAATTCTTTCTGGAACAAAATTCAGTTTAACCCGGTAAAAAGTCCAAAAGAGTAATCTTTTTATTTATTTTTCCTCCTGGGCTCGTATAGGAGTGTTTTTTCCTCATATAATTCACATCCAGAATTTATTCTGAGTTTATACGAGAAGAGATCAGTTTGATCTATTTTCAAGCGTCTGCAGCAGGCAGAAAACCAAGCTGCACCGATGAGTGGAAGGTTCTCTGCTGACACGAAACGCTTCTTCTTCTTCCTTTTTCTTCTTTACTTTTCAGCCCACTGCGTGGCGTATACAGGTTCGATTCGCTTCGAATGAATCTGCTTCTTTAAATTTTTTTTTTACATTTTAATAAATAAAAAAATTGTTTTTTCTATTTTTCTCAAACTTTTCATTTCTTTCTTCTTTTTTTCATTTTTTCATTTGTTTTTCAAATCACCCAATTTCGCTATTTGGGACCAGTTGATGAGTCAAACCAAGACTTGAAACTTGTCACCAAAAAGTAATGAGTTGTGTGATGAAATAACAAATTAGAACATTTTTTAGCTTTTGCTATATACCGGAGAATCCCAAAAAATTCTTTCTTGAACAAAATTCAGTTTAACCCGGTAAAAAGTCCAAAAGAGTAATCTTTTTATTTATTTTTCCTCCTGGGCTCGTATAGGAGTATTTTTTCCTCATATAATTCACATCCAGAATTTATTCTGAGTTTATACGAGAAGAGATCAGTTTGATCTATTTTCAAGCGTCTGCAGCAGGCAGAAAACCAAGCTGCACCGATGAGTGGAAGGTTCTCTGCTGACACGAAACGCTTCTTCTTCTTCCTTTTTCTTCTTTACTTTTCAGCCCACTGCGTGGCGTATACAGGTTCGATTCGCTTCGAATGAATCTGCTTCTTTAAATTTTTTTTTACATTTTAATAAATAAAAAAATTGTTTTTTCTATTTTTCTCAAACTTTTCATTTCTTTCTTCTTTTTTTCATTTTTTCATTTGTTTTTCAAATCACCCAATTTCGCTATTTGGGACCAGTTGATGAGTCAAACCAAGACTTGAAACTTGTCACCAAAAAGTAATGAGTTGTGTGATGAAATAACAAATTAGAACATTTTTTAGCTTTTGCTATATACCGGAGAATCCCAAAAAATTCTTTCTGGAACAAAATTCAGTTTAACCCGGTAAAAAGTCCAAAAGAGTAATCTTTTTATTTATTTTTCCTCCTGGGCTCGTATAGGAGTGTTTTTTCCTCATATAATTCACATCCAGAATTTATTCTGAGTTTATACGAGAAGAGATCAGTTTGATCTATTTTCAAGCGTCTGCAGCAGGCAGAACACCAAGCTGCACCGATGAGTGGAAGGCTCTCTGCTAACACGAAACGCTTCTTCTTCTTTCTTTTTCTTCTTTACTTTTCAGCCCACTGCGTGGCGTATACAGGTTCGATTCACTTCGAATGAACCTGCTTCTTTAAAATTTTTTTTACATTTTTTTAGTAAATAAAAAAATTGTTTTTTCTATTTTTCTCAAACTTTTCATTTCTTTCTTCTTTTTTGCATTTTTTCATTAGTTTTTCAAATCACCCAATTTCGCTATTTGGGACCTGTTGATGAGTCAAACCAAGACTTGAAACTTGTCACCAAAAATTAATGAGTTGTGTGATGAAATAACAAATTAGAACATTTTTTAGCTTTTGCTATATACCGGAGAATCCCGAAAAATTCTTTCTTGAACAAAATTCAGTTTAACCCGGTAAAAAGTCCAAAAGAGTAATCTTTTTATTTATTTTTCCTCCTGGGCTCGTATAGGAGTGTTTTTTCCTCATATAATTCACATCCAGAATTTATTCTGAGTTTATATGAGAAGAGATCAGTTTGATCTATTTTCCAGCGTCTGCACCAGGCAGAAAACCAAGCTGCACCGATGAGTGGAAGGTTCTCTGCTGACACGAAACGCTTCTTCTTCTTCCTTTTTCTTCTTTACTTTTCAGCCCACTGCGTGGCGTATACAGGTTCGATTCGCTTCGAATGAATCTGCTTCTTTAAAAATTTTTTTACATTTTAATAAATAAAAAAATTGTTTTTTCTATTTTTCTCAAACTTTTCATTTCTTTCTTCTTTTTTTCATATTTTCATTTGTTTTTCAAATCACCCAATTTCGCTATTTCGGTCCTGTTGATGAGTCAAACCAAGACTTGAAACTTGTCACCAAAAATTAATGAGTTGTGTGATGAAATAACAAATTAGAACATTTTTTAGCTTTTGCTATATACCGGAGAATCCCAAAAAATCTTTCTTGAACAAAATTAAGTTTAACCCGGTAAAAAGTCCAAAAGAGTAATCTTTTTATTTATTTTTCCTCTTGGGCTCGTATAGGAGTGTTTTTTCCTCATATAATTCACATCCAGAATTTATTCTAAGTTTAAACGAGAAGAGATCACTTTGATCTATTTTCAAGCGTCTGCAGCAGGCAGAAAACCGAGCTGCACCGATGAGTGGAAGGTTCTCTGCTGACACGAAACGCTTCTTCTTCTTCCTTTTTCTTCTTTACTTTTCAGCCCACTGCGTGGCGTATACAGGTTCGATTCGCTTCGAATGAATCTGCTTCTTTAAATTTTTTTTTACATTTTAATAAATAAAAAAATTTTTTTTTCTATTTTTCTCAAACTTTTCATTTCTTTCTTCTTTTTTTCATTTTTTCATTTGTTTTTCAAATCACCCAATTTCGCTATTTGGGACCAGTTGATGAGTCAAACCAAGACTTGAAACTTGTCACCAAAAAGTAATGATTTGTGTGATGAAATAACAAATTAGAACATTTTTTAGCTTTTGCTATATACCGGAGAATCCCAAAAAATTCTTTCTTGAACAAAATTCAGTTTAACCCGGTAAAAAGTCCAAAAGAGTAATCTTTTTATTTATTTTTCCTCCTGGGCTCGTATAGGAGTATTTTTTCCTCATATAATTCACATCCAGAATTTATTCTGAGTTTATACGAGAAGAGATCAGTTTGATCTATTTTCAAGCGTCTGCAGCAGGCAGAAAACCAAGCTGCACCGATGAGTGGAAGGTTCTCTGCTGACACGAAACGCTTCTTCTTGTTCCTTTTTCTTCTTTACTTTTCAGCCCACTGCGTGGCGTATACAGGTTCGATTCGCTTCGAATGAATCTGCTTCTTTTAATTTTTTTTTACATTTTAATAAATAAAAAAAATGTTTTTTCTATTTTTCTCAAACTTTTCATTTCTTTCTTCTTTTTTTCATTTTTTCATTTGTTTTTCAAATCACCCAATTTCGCTATTTGGGACCAGTTGATGAGTCAAACCAAGACTTGAAACTTGTCACCAAAAAGTAATGAGTTGTGTGATGAAATAACAAATTAGAACATTTTTTAGCTTTTGCTATATACCGGAGAATCCCAAAAAATTCTTTCTTGAACAAAATTCAGTTTAACCCGGTAAAAAGTCCAAAAGAGTAATCTTTTTATTTATTTTTCCTCCTGGGCTCGTATAGGAGTGTTTTTCCTCATATAATTCACATCCAGAATTTATTCTGAGTTTATACGAGAAGAGATCAGTTTGATCTATTTTCAAGCGTCTGCAGCAGGCAGAACACCAAGCTGCACCGATGAGTGGAAGGCTCTCTGCTAACACGAAACGCTTCTTCTTCTTTCTTTTTCTTCTTTACTTTTCAGCCCACTGCGTGGCGTATACAGGTTCGATTCGCTTCGAATGAATCTTCTTCTTTAAAATTTTTTTTACATTTTTTTAGTAAATAAAAAAATTGTTTTTTCTATTTTTCTCAAACTTTTCATTTCTTTCTTCTTTTTTTCATTTTTTCATTTGTTTTTCAAATCACCCAATTTCGCTATTTGGGACCAGTTGATGAGTCAAACCAAGACTTGAAACTTGTCACCAAAAATTAATGAGTTGTGTGATGAAATAAAAAATTAGAACATTTTTTAGCTTTTGCTATATACCGGAGAATCCCAAAAAATTCTTTCTTGAACAAAATTAAGTTTAACCCGGTAAAAAGTCCAAAAGAGTAATCTTTTTATTTATTTTTCCTCCTGGGCTCGTACAGGAGTGTTTTTTCCTCATATAATTCACATCCAGAATTTATTCTGAGTTTATATGAGAAGAGATCAGTTTGATCTATTTTCAAGCGTCTGCAGCACGCAGAAAACCAAGCTGCACCGATGAGTGGAAGGTTCTCTGCTGACACGAAACGCTTCTTCTTCTTCCTTTTTCTTCTTTACTTTTCAGCCCACTGCGTGGCGTATACAGGTTCGATTCGCTTCGAATGAATCTGCTTCTTTAAATTTTTTTTTACATTTTAATAAATAAAAAAATTGTTTTTTCTATTTTTCTCAAACTTTTCATTTCTTTCTTCTTTTTTTCATTTTTTCATTTGCTTTTCAAATCACCCAATTTCGCTATTTGGGACCTGTTGATGAGTCAAACCAAGACTTGAAACTTGTCACCAAAAATTAATGAGTTGTGTGATGAAATAAGAAATTAGAACATTTTTTAGCTTTTGCTATATACCGGAGAATCCCAAAAAATTCTTTCTTGAACAAAATTAAGTTTAACCCGGTAAAAAGTCCAAAAGAGTAATCTTTTTATTTATTTTTCCTCCTGGGCTCGTACAGGAGTGTTTTTTCCTCATATAATTCACATCCAGAATTTATTCTGAGTTTATATGAGAAGAGATCAGTTTGATCTATTTTCAAGCGTCTGCAGCACGCAGAAAACCAAGCTGCACCGATGAGTGGAAGGTTCTCTGCTGACACGAAACGCTTCTTCTTCCTCCTTTTTCTTCTTTACTTTTCAGCCCACTGCGTGGCGTATACAGGTTCGATTCGCTTCGAATGAATCTGCTTCTTTAAAAAAAATTTTACATTTTTTAATAAATAAAAAAATTGTTTTTTTCTATTTTTCTCAAACTTTTCATTTCTTTCTTCTTTTTTTCATTTTTTCATTTGTTTTTCAAATCACCCAATTTCGCTATTTGGGACCTGTTGATGAGTCAAACCAAGACTTGAAACTTGTCACCAAAAATTAATGAGTTGTGTGATGAAATAAGAAATTAGAACATTTTTTAGCTTTTGCTATATACCGGAGAATCCCAAAAAATTCTTTCTGGAACAAAATTCAGTTTAACCCGGTAAAAAGTCCAAAAGAGTAATCTTTTTATTTATTTTTCCTCCTGGGCTCGTATAGGAGTGTTTTTTCCTCATATAATTCACATCCAGAATTTATTCTGAGTTTATACGAGAAGAGATCAGTTTGATCTATTTTCAAGCGTCTGCAGCAGGCAGAAAACCAAGCTGCACCGATGAGTGGAAGGTTCTCTGCTGACACGAAACGCTTCTTCTTCTTCCTTTTTCTTCTTTACTTTTCAGCCCACTGCGTGGCGTATACAGGTTCGATTCGCTTCGAATGAATCTGCTTCTTTAAATTTTTTTTTACATTTTAATAAATAAAAAAATTGTTTTTTCTATTTTTCTCAAACTTTTCATTTCTTTCTTCTTTTTTTCATTTTTTCATTTGTTTTTCAAATCACCCAATTTCGCTATTTGGGACCTGTTGATGAGTCAAACCAAGACTTGAAACTTGTCACCAAAAATTAATGAGTTGTGTGATGAAATAAGAAATTAGAACATTTTTTAGCTTTTGCTATATACCGGAGAATCCCAAAAAATTCTTTCTTGAACAAAATTAAGTTTAACCCGGTAAAAAGTCCAAAAGAGTAATCTTTTTATTTATTTTTCCTCCTGGGCTCGTACAGGAGTGTTTTTTCCTCATATAATTCACATCCAGAATTTATTCTGAGTTTATATGAGAAGAGATCTGTTTGATCTATTTTCAAGCGTCTGCAGCACGCAGAAAACCAAGCTGCACCGATGAGTGGAACGTTCTCTGCTGACACGAAACGCTTCTTCTTCTTCCTTTTTCTTCTTTACTTTTCAGCCCACTGCGTGGCGTATACAGGTTCGATTCGCTTCGAATGAATCTGCTTCTTTAAAAAAAATTTTACATTTTTTAATAAATAAAAAAATTGTTTTTTTCTATTTTTCTCAAACTTTTCATTTCTTTCTTCTTTTTTTCATTTTTTCATTTGTTTTTCAAATCACCCAATTTCGCTATTTGGGACCAGTTGATGAGTCAAACCAAGACTTGAAACTTGTCACCAAAAATTAATGAGTTGTGTGATGAAATAAGAAATTAGAACATTTTTTAGCTTTTGCTATATACCGGAGAATCCCAAAAAATTCTTTCTTGAACAAAATTAAGTTTAACCCGGTAAAAAGTCCAAAAGAGTAATCTTTTTATTTATTTTTCCTCCTGGGCTCGTACAGGAGTGTTTTTTCCTCATATAATTCACATCCAGAATTTATTCTGAGTTTATATGAGAAGAGATCAGTTTGATCTATTTTCAAGCGTCTGCAGCACGCAGAAAACCAAGCTGCACCGATGAGTGGAACGTTCTCTGCTGACACGAAACGCTTCTTCTTCTTCCTTTTTCTTCTTTACTTTTCAGCCCACTGCGTGGCGTATACAGGTTCGATTCGCTTCGAATGAATCTGCTTCTTTAAAAAAAATTTTACATTTTTTAATAAATAAAAAAATTGTTTTTTTCTATTTTTCTCAAACTTTTCATTTCTTTCTTCTTTTTTTCATTTTTTCATTTGTTTTTCAAATCACCCAATTTCGCTATTTGGGACCTGTTGATGAGTCAAACCAAGACTTGAAACTTGTCACCAAAAATTAATGAGTTGTGTGATGAAATAAGAAATTAGAACATTTTTTAGCTTTTGCTATATACCGGAGAATCCCAAAAAATTCTTTCTTGAACAAAATTAAGTTTAACCCGGTAAAAAGTCCAAAAGAGTAATCTTTTTATTTATTTTTCCTCCTGGGCTCGTATAGGAGTGTTTTTTCCTCATATAATTCACATCCAGAATTTATTCTGAGTTTATACGAGAAGAGATCAGTTTGATCTATTTTCAAGCGTCTGCAGCAGGCAGAAAACCAAGCTGCACCGATGAGTGGAAGGTTCTCTGCTGACACGAAACGCTTCTTCTTCTTCCTTTTTCTTCTTTACTTTTCAGCCCACTGCGTGGCGTATACAGGTTCGATTCGCTTCGAATGAATCTGCTTCTTTAAAAAAAATTTTACATTTTTTAATAAATAAAAAAATTGTTTTTTTCTATTTTTCTCAAACTTTTCATTTCTTTCTTCTTTTTTTCATTTTTTCATTTGTTTTTCAAATCACCCAATTTCGCTATTTGGGACCTGTTGATGAGTCAAACCAAGACTTGAAACTTGTCACCAAAAATTAATGAGTTGTGTGATGAAATAAGAAATTAGAACATATTTTAGCTTTTGCTATATACCGGAGAATCCCAAAAAATTCTGTCTTGAACAAAATTAAGTTTAACCCGGTAAAAAGTCCAAAAGAGTAATCTTTTTATTTATTTTTCCTCCTGGGCTCGTATAGGAGTGTTTTTTCCTCATATAATTCACATCCAGAATTTATTCTGAGTTTATACGAGAAGAGATCAGTTTGATCTATTTTCAAGCGTCTGCAGCAGGCAAAAAACCAAGCTGCACCGATGAGTGGAAGGTTCTCTGCTGACACGAAACGCTTCTTCTTCTTCCTTTTTCTTCTTTACTTTTCAGCCCACTGCGTGGCGTATACAGGTTCGATTCGCTTCGAATGAATCTGCTTCTTTAAATTTTTTTTTACTTTTAAATAAATAAAAAAATTGTTTTTTCTATTTTTCTCAAACTTTTCATTTCTTTCTTCTTTTTTTCATTTTTTCATTTGCTTTTCAAATCACCCAATTTCGCTATTTGGGACCTGTTGATGAGTCAAACCAAGACTTGAAAGTTGTCACCAAAAATTAATGAGTTGTGTGATGAAATAAGAAATTAGAACATTTTTTAGCTTTTGCTATATACCGGAGAATCCCAAAAAATTCTTTCTTGAACAAAATTAAGTTTAACCCGGTAAAAAGTCCAAAAGAGTAATCTTTTTATTTATTTTTCCTCCTGGGCTCGTACAGGAGTGTTTTTTCCTCATATAATTCACATCCAGAATTTATTCTGAGTTTATATGAGAAGAGATCAGTTTGATCTATTTTCAAGCGTCTGCAGCACGCAGAAAACCAAGCTGCACCGATGAGTGGAAGGTTCTCTGCTGACACGAAACGCTTCTTCTTCCTCCTTTTTCTTCTTTACTTTTCAGCCCACTGCGTGGCGTATACAGGTTCGATTCGCTTCGAATGAATCTGCTTCTTTAAATTTTTTTTTACATTTTAATAAATAAAAAAATTGTTTTTTCTATTTTTCTCAAACTTTTCATTTCTTTCTTCTTTTTTTCATTTTTTCATTTGCTTTTCAAATCACCCAATTTCGCTATTTGGGACCTGTTGATGAGTCAAACCAAGACTTGAAACTTGTCACCAAAAATTAATGAGTTGTGTGATGAAATAAGAAATTAGAACATTTTTTAGCTTTTGCTATATACCGGAGAATCCCAAAAAATTCTTTCTTGAACAAAATTAAGTTTAACCCGGTAAAAAGTCCAAAAGAGTAATCTTTTTATTTATTTTTCCTCCTGGGCTCGTACAGGAGTGTTTTTTCCTCATATAATTCACATCCAGAATTTATTCTGAGTTTATATGAGAAGAGATCAGTTTGATCTATTTTCAAGCGTCTGCAGCACGCAGAAAACCAAGCTGCACCGATGAGTGGAAGGTTCTCTGCTGACACGAAACGCTTCTTCTTCTTCCTTTTTCTTCTTTACTTTTCAGCCCACTGCGTGGCGTATACAGGTTCGATTCGCTTCGAATGAATCTGCTTCTTTAAAAAAAATTTTACATTTTTTAATAAATAAAAAAATTGTTTTTTTCTATTTTTCTCAAACTTTTCATTTCTTTCTTCTTTTTTTCATTTTTTCATTTGTTTTTCAAATCACCCAATTTCGCTATTTGGGACCTGTTGATGAGTCAAACCAAGACTTGAAACTTGTCACCAAAAATTAATGAGTTGTGTGATGAAATAAGAAATTAGAACATTTTTTAGCTTTTGCTATATACCGGAGAATCCCAAAAAATTCTTTCTTGAACAAAATTAAGTTTAACCCGGTAAAAAGTCCAAAAGAGTAATCTTTTTATTTATTTTTCCTCCTGGGCTCGTATAGGAGTGTTTTTTCCTCATATAATTCACATCCAGAATTTATTCTGAGTTTATACGAGAAGAGATCAGTTTGATCTATTTTCAAGCGTCTGCAGCAGGCAGAAAACCAAGCTGCACCGATGAGTGGAAGGTTCTCTGCTGACACGAAACGCTTCTTCTTCTTCCTTTTTCTTCTTTACTTTTCAGCCCACTGCGTGGCGTATACAGGTTCGATTCGCTTCGAATGAATCTGCTTCTTTAAATTTTTTTTTTACATTTTAATAAATAAAAAAATTGTTTTTTCTATTTTTCTCAAACTTTTCATTTCTTTCTTCTTTTTTTCATTTTTTCATTTGTTTTTCAAATCACCCAATTTCGCTATTTGGGACCAGTTGATGAGTCAAACCAAGACTTGAAACTTGTCACCAAAAAGTAATGAGTTGTGTGATGAAATAACAAATTAGAACATTTTTTAGCTTTTGCTATATACCGGAGAATCCCAAAAAATTCTTTCTGGAACAAAATTCAGTTTAACCCGGTAAAAAGTCCAAAAGAGTAATCTTTTTATTTATTTTTCCTCCTGGGCTCGTATAGGAGTGTTTTTTCCTCATATAATTCACATCCAGAATTTATTCTGAGTTTATACGAGAAGAGATCAGTTTGATCTATTTTCAAGCGTCTGCAGCAGGCAGAAAACCAAGCTGCACCGATGAGTGGAAGGTTCTCTGCTGACACGAAACGCTTCTTCTTCTTCCTTTTTCTTCTTTACTTTTCAGCCCACTGCGTGGCGTATACAGGTTCGATTCGCTTCGAATGAATCTGCTTCTTTAAATTTTTTTTTTACATTTTAATAAATAAAAAAATTGTTTTTTCTATTTTTCTCAAACTTTTCATTTCTTTCTTCTTTTTTTCATTTTTTCATTTGTTTTTCAAATCACCCAATTTCGCTATTTGGGACCAGTTGATGAGTCAAACCAAGACTTGAAACTTGTCACCAAAAAGTAATGAGTTGTGTGATGAAATAACAAATTAGAACATTTTTTAGCTTTTGCTATATACCGGAGAATCCCAAAAAATTCTTTCTTGAACAAAATTCAGTTTAACCCGGTAAAAAGTCCAAAAGAGTAATCTTTTTATTTATTTTTCCTCCTGGGCTCGTATAGGAGTATTTTTTCCTCATATAATTCACATCCAGAATTTATTCTGAGTTTATACGAGAAGAGATCAGTTTGATCTATTTTCAAGCGTCTGCAGCAGGCAGAAAACCAAGCTGCACCGATGAGTGGAAGGTTCTCTGCTGACACGAAACGCTTCTTCTTCTTCCTTTTTCTTCTTTACTTTTCAGCCCACTGCGTGGCGTATACAGGTTTGATTCGCTTCGAATGAATCTGCTTCTTTAAATTTTTTTTTACATTTTAATAAATAAAAAAATTGTTTTTTCTATTTTTCTCAAACTTTTCATTTCTTTCTTCTTTTTTTCATTTTTTCATTTGTTTTTCAAATCACCCAATTTCGCTATTTGGGACCAGTTGATGAGTCAAACCAAGACTTGAAACTTGTCACCAAAAAGTAATGAGTTGTGTGATGAAATAACAAATTAGAACATTTTTTAGCTTTTGCTATATACCGGAGAATCCCAGAAAATTCTTTCTGGAACAAAATTCAGTTTAACCCGGTAAAAAGTCCAAAAGAGTAATCTTTTTATTTATTTTTCCTCCTGGGCTCGTATAGGAGTGTTTTTTCCTCATATAATTCACATCCAGAATTTATTCTGAGTTTATACGAGAAGAGATCAGTTTGATCTATTTTCAAGCGTCTGCAGCAGGCAGAACACCAAGCTGCACCGATGAGTGGAAGGCTCTCTGCTGACACGAAACGCTTCTTCTTCTTTCTTTTTCTTCTTTACTTTTCAGCCCACTGCGTGGCGTATACAGGTTCGATTCACTTCGAATGAATCTGCTTCTTTAAAATTTTTTTTACATTTTTTTAGTAAATAAAAAAATTGTTTTTTCTATTTTTCTCAAACTTTTCATTTCTTTCTTCTTTTTTTCATTTTTTCATTTGTTTTTCAAATCACCCAATTTCGCTATTTGGGACCTGTTGATGAGTCAAACCAAGACTTGAAACTTGTCACCAAAAATTAATGAGTTGTGTGATGAAATAAGAAATTAGAACATTTTTTAGCTTTTGCTATATACCGGAGAATCCCAAAAAATTCTTTCTTGAACAAAATTAAGTTTAACCCGGTAAAAAGTCCAAAAGAGTAATCTTTTTATTTATTTTTCCTCCTGGGCTCGTACAGGAGTGTTTTTTCCTCATATAATTCACATCCAGAATTTATTCTGAGTTTATATGAGAAGAGATCAGTTTGATCTATTTGCAAGCGTCTGCAGCACGCAGAAAACCAAGCTGCACCGATGAGTGGAAGGTTCTCTGCTGACACGAAACGCTTCTTCTTCTTCCTTTTTCTTCTTTACTTTTCAGCCCACTGCGTGGCGTATACAGGTTCGATTCGCTTCGAATGAATCTGCTTCTTTAAAAAAAATTTTACATTTTTTAATAAATAAAAAAATTGTTTTTTTCTATTTTTCTCAAACTTTTCATTTCTTTCTTCTTTTTTTCATTTTTTCATTTGTTTTTCAAATCACCCAATTTCGCTATTTGGGACCTGTTGATGAGTCAAACCAAGACTTGAAACTTGTCACCAAAAATTAATGAGTTGTGTGATGAAATATGAAATTAGAACATTTTTTAGCTTTTGCTATATACCGGAGAATCCCAAAAAATTCTTTCTTGAACAAAATTAAGTTTAACCCGGTAAAAAGTCCAAAAGAGTAATCTTTTTATTTATTTTTCCTCCTGGGCTCGTATAGGAGTGTTTTTTCCTCATATAATTCACATCCAGAATTTATTCTGAGTTTATACGAGAAGAGATCAGTTTAATCTATTTTCAAGCGTCTGCAGCAGGCAGAAAACCAAGCTGCACCGATGAGTGGAAGGTTCTCTGCTGACACGAAACGCTTCTTCTTCTTCCTTTTTCTTCTTTACTTTTCAGCCCACTGCGTGGCGTATACAGGTTCGATTCGCTTCGAATGAATCTGCTTCTTTAAAATTTTTTTTACATTTTTTTACTAAATAAAAAAATTGTTTTTTCTATTTTTCTCAAACTTTTCATTTCTTTCTTCTTTTTATCATTTTTTCATTTGTTTTTCAAATCACCCAATTTCGCTATTTGGGACCTGTTGATGAGTAAAACCAAGACTTGAAACTTGTCACCAAAAATTAATGAGTTGTGTGATGAAATAACAAATTAGAACATTTTTTAGCTTTTGCTATATACCGGAGAATCCCAAAAAATTCTTTCTTGAACAAAATTAAGTTTAACCCGGTAAAAAGTCCAAAAGAGTAATCTTTTTATTTATTTTTCCTCCTGGGCTCGTATAGGAGTGTTTTTTCCTCATATAATTCACATCCAGAATTTATTCTGAGTTTATATGAGAAGAGATCAGTTTGATCTATTTTCAAGCGTCTGCAGCAGGCAGAAAACCAAGGTGCACCGATGAGTGGAAGGTTCTCTGCTGACACGAAACGCTTCTTCTTCTTCCTTTTTCTTCTTTACTTTTCAGCCCACTGCGTGGCGTATACAGGTTCGATTCGCTTCGAATGAATCTGCTTCTTTAAAAATTTTTTTACATTTTTTTAATAAATAAAAAAATTGTTTTTTCTATTTTTCTCAAACTTTTCATTTCTTTCTTCTTTTTTTCATTTGTTCATTTGTTTTTCAAATCACCCAATTTCGCTATTTGGGACCTGTTGATAAGTCAAACCAAGACTTGAAACTTGTCACCAAAAATTAATGAGTTGTGTGATGAAATATGAAATTAGAACATTTTTTAGTTTTTGCTATATACCGGAGAATCCCAAAAAATTCTTTCTTGAACAAAATTAAGTTTAACCCGGTAAAAAGTCCAAAAGAGTAATCTTTTTATTTATTTTTCCTCCTGGGCTCGTATAGGAGTGTTTTTTCCTCATATAATTCACATCCAGAATTTATTCTGAGTTTATACGAGAAGAGATCAGTTTGATCTATTTTCAAGCGTCTGCAGCAGGCAGAAAACCAAGCTGCACCGATGAGTGGAAGGTTCTCTGCTGACACGAAACGCTTCTTCTTCTTCCTTTTTCTTCTTTACTTTTCAGCCCACTGCGTGGCGTATACAGGTTCGATTCGCTTCGAATGAATCTGCTTCTTTAAAATTTTTTTTACATTTTTTTACTAAATAAAAAAATTGTTTTTTCTATTTTTCTCAAACTTTTCATTTCTTTCTTCTTTTCATTTATCACTTATCATTTTTTCATTTGTTTTTCAAATCACCCAATTTCGCTATTTGGGACCTGTTGATGAGTAAAACCAAGACTTGAAACTTGTCACCAAAAATTAATGAGTTGTGTGATGAAATATGAAATTAGAACATTTTTTAGCTTTTGCTATATACCGGAGAATCCCAAAAAATTCTTTCTTGAACAAAATTAAGTTTAACCCGGTAAAAAGTCCAAAAGAGTAATCTTTTTATTTATTTTTCCTCCTGGGCTCGTATAGGAGTGTTTTTTCCTCATATAATTCACATCCAGAATTTATTCTGAGTTTATATGAGAAGAGATCAGTTTGATCTATTTTCAAGCGTCTGCAGCAGGCAGAACACCAAGCTGCACCGATGAGTGGAAGGCTCTCTGCTAACACGAAACGCTTCTTCTTCTTTCTTTTTCTTCTTTACTTTTCAGCCCACTGCGTGGCGTATACAGGTTCGATTCGCTTCGAATGAATCTGCTTCTTTAAAAAAAATTTTACATTTTTTAATAAATAAAAAAATTGTTTTTTTCTATTTTTCTCAAACTTTTCATTTCTTTCTTCTTTTTTTCATTTGTTTTTCAAATCACCCAATTTCGCTATTTGGGACCTGTTGATGAGTCAAACCAAGACTTGAAACTTGTCACCAAAAATTAATGAGTTGTGTGATGAAATATGAAATTAGAACATTTTTTAGCTTTTGCTATATACCGGAGAATCCCAAAAAATTCTTTCTTGAACAAAATTAAGTTTAACCCGGTAAAAAGTCCAAAAGAGTAATCTTTTTATTTATTTTTCCTCCTGGGCTCGTATAGGAGTGTTTTTTCCTCATATAATTCACATCCAGAATTTATTCTGAGTTTATACGAGAAGAGATCAGTTTGATCTATTTTCAAGCGTCTGCAGCAGGCAGAAAACCAAGCTGCACCGATGAGTGGAAGGTTCTCTGCTGACACGAAACGCTTCTTCTTCTTCCTTTTTCTTCTTTACTTTTCAGCCCACTGCGTGGCGTATACAGGTTCGATTCGCTTCGAATGAATCTGCTTCTTTAAAATTTTTTTTACATTTTTTTACTAAATAAAAAAATTGTTTTTTCTATTTTTCTCAAACTTTTCATTTCTTTCTTCTTTTTATCATTTTTTCATTTGTTTTTCAAATCACCCAATTTCGCTATTTGGGACCTGTTGATGAGTAAAACCAAGACTTGAAACTTGTCACCAAAAATTAATGAGTTGTGTGATGAAATAACAAATTAGAACATTTTTTAGCTTTTGCTATATACCGGAGAATCCCAAAAAATTCTTTCTTGAACAAAATTAAGTTTAACCCGGTAAAAAGTCCAAAAGAGTAATCTTTTTATTTATTTTTCCTCCTGGGCTCGTATAGGAGTGTTTTTTCCTCATATAATTCACATCCAGAATTTATTCTGAGTTTATATGAGAAGAGATCAGTTTGATCTATTTTCAAGCGTCTGCAGCAGGCAGAACACCAAGCTGCACCGATGAGTGGAAGGCTCTCTGCTAACACGAAACGCTTCTTCTTCTTTCTTTTTCTTCTTTACTTTTCAGCCCACTGCGTGGCGTATACAGGTTCGATTCGCTTCGAATGAATCTGCTTCTTTAAAAAAAATTTTACATTTTTTAATAAATAAAAAAATTGTTTTTTTCTATTTTTCTCAAACTTTTCATTTCTTTCTTCTTTTTTTCATTTGTTTTTCAAATCACCCAATTTCGCTATTTGGGACCTGTTGATGAGTCAAACCAAGACTTGAAACTTGTCACCAAAAATTAATGAGTTGTGTGATGAAATATGAAATTAGAACATTTTTTAGCTTTTGCTATATACCGGAGAATCCCAAAAAATTCTTTCTTGAACAAAATTAAGTTTAACCCGGTAAAAAGTCCAAAAGAGTAATCTTTTTATTTATTTTTCCTCCTGGGCTCGTATAGGAGTGTTTTTTCCTCATATAATTCACATCCAGAATTTATTCTGAGTTTATACGAGAAGAGATCAGTTTGATCTATTTTCAAGCGTCTGCAGCAGGCAGAAAACCAAGCTGCACCGATGAGTGGAAGGTTCTCTGCTGACACGAAACGCTTCTTCTTCTTCATTTTTCTTCTTTACTTTTCAGCCCACTGCGTGGCGTATACAGGTTCGATTCGCTTCGAATGAATCTGCTTCTTTAAAATTTTTTTTACATTTTTTTACTAAATAAAAAAATTGTTTTTTCTATTTTTCTCAAACTTTTCATTTCTTTCTTCTTTTTATCATTTTTTCATTTGTTTTTCAAATCACCCAATTTCGCTATTTGGGACCTGTTGATGAGTCAAACCAAGACTTGAAACTTGTCACCAAAAATTAATGAGTTGTGTGATGAAATAACAAATTAGAACATTTTTTAGCTTTTGCTATATACCGGAGAATCCCAAAAAATTCTTTCTTGAACAAAATTAAGTTTAACCCGGTAAAAAGTCCAAAAGAGTAATCTTTTTATTTATTTTTCCTCCTGGGCTCGTATAGGAGTGTTTTTTCCTCATATAATTCACATCCAGAATTTATTCTGAGTTTATATGAGAAGAGATCAGTTTGATCTATTTTCAAGCGTCTGCAGCAGGCAGAAAACCAAGGTGCACCGATGAGTGGAAGGTTCTCTGCTGACACGAAACGCTTCTTCTTCTTCCTTTTTCTTCTTTACTTTTCAGCCCACTGCGTGGCGTATACAGGTTCGATTCGCTTCGAATGAATCTGCTTCTTTAAAAATTTTTTTACATTTTTTTAATAAATAAAAAAATTGTTTTTTCTATTTTTCTCAAACTTTTCATTTCTTTCTTCTTTTTTTCATTTGTTCATTTGTTTTTCAAATCACCCAATTTCGCTATTTGGGACCTGTTGATGAGTCAAACCAAGACTTGAAACTTGTCACCAAAAATTAATGAGTTGTGTGATGAAATATGAAATTAGAACATTTTTTAGTTTTTGCTATATACCGGAGAATCCCAAAAAATTCTTTCTTGAACAAAATTAAGTTTAACCCGGTAAAAAGTCCAAAAGAGTAATCTTTTTATTTATTTTTCCTCCTGGGCTCGTATAGGAGTGTTTTTTCCTCATATAATTCACATCCAGAATTTATTCTGAGTTTATACGAGAAGAGATCAGTTTGATCTATTTTCAAGCGTCTGCAGCAGGCAGAACACCAAGCTGCACCGATGAGTGGAAGGCTCTCTGCTAACACGAAACGCTTCTTCTTCTTTCTTTTTCTTCTTTACTTTTCAGCCCACTGCGTGGCGTATACAGGTTCGATTCACTTCGAATGAATCTGCTTCTTTAAAATTTTTTTTACATTTTTTTAGTAAATAAAAAAATTGTTTTTTCTATTTTTCTCAAACTTTTCATTTCTTTCTTCTTTTTTTCATTTTTTCATTTGTTTTTCAAATCACCCAATTTCGCTATTTGGGACCTGTTGATGAGTCAAACCAAGACTTGAAACTTGTCACCAAAAATTAATGAGTTGTGTGATGAAATAAGAAATTAGAACATTTTTTAGCTTTTGCTATATACCGGAGAATCCCAAAAAATTCTTTCTTGAACAAAATTAAGTTTAACCCGGTAAAAAGTCCAAAAGAGTAATCTTTTTATTTATTTTTCCTCCTGGGCTCGTACAGGAGTGTTTTTTCCTCATATAATTCACATCCAGAATTTATTCTGAGTTTATATGAGAAGAGATCAGTTTGATCTATTTTCAAGCGTCTGCAGCACGCAGAAAACCAAGCTGCACCGATGAGTGGAAGGTTCTCTGCTGACACGAAACGCTTCTTCTTCTTCCTTTTTCTTCTTTACTTTTCAGCCCACTGCGTGGCGTATACAGGTTCGATTCGCTTCGAATGAATCTGCTTCTTTAAAAAAAATTTTACATTTTTTAATAAATAAAAAAATTGTTTTTTTCTATTTTTCTCAAACTTTTCATTTCTTTCTTCTTTTTTTCATTTTTTCATTTGTTTTTCAAATCACCCAATTTCGCTATTTGGGACCTGTTGATGAGTCAAACCAAGACTTGAAACTTGTCACCAAAAATTAATGAGTTGTGTGATGAAATAAGAAATTAGAACATTTTTTAGCTTTTGCTATATACCGGAGAATCCCAAAAAATTCTTTCTTGAACAAAATTAAGTTTAACCCGGTAAAAAGTCCAAAAGAGTAATCTTTTTATTTATTTTTCTTCCTGGGCTCGTACAGGAGTGTTTTTTCCTCATATAATTCACATCCAGAATTTATTCTGAGTTTATATGAGAAGAGATAAGTTTGATCTATTTTCAAGCGTCTGCAGCAGGCAGAAAACCAAGCTGCACCGATGAGTGGAAGGTTCTCTGCTGACACGAAACGCTTCTTCTTCTTCCTTTTTCTTCTTTACTTTTTAGCCCACTGCGTGGCGTATACAGGTTCGATTCGCTTCGAATGAATCTGCTTCTTTAAAAAAAATTTTACATTTTTTAATAAATAAAAAAATTGTTTTTTCTATTTTTCTCAAACTTTTCATTTCTTTCTTCTTTTTTTCATTTTTTCATTTGTTTTTCAAATCACCCAATTTCGATATTTGGGACCTGTTGATGAGTCAAACCAAGACTTGAAACTTGTCACCAAAAATTAATGAGTTGTGTGATGAAATAAGAAATTAGAACATTTTTTAGCTTTTGCTATATACCGGAGAATCCCAAAAAATTCTTTTTTGAACAAAATTAAGTTTAACCCGGTAAAAAGTCCAAAAGAGTAATCTTTTTATTTATTTTTCCTCCTGGGCTCGTATAGGAGTGTTTTTTCCTCATATAATTCACATCCAGAATTTATTCTGAGTTTATACGAGAAGAGATCAGTTTGATCTATTTTCAAGCGTCTGCAGCAGGCAGAACACCAAGCTGCACCGATGAGTGGAAGGCTCTCTGCTAACACGAAACGCTTCTTCTTCTTTCTTTTTCTTCTTTACTTTTCAGCCCACTGCGTGGCGTATACAGGTTCGATTCACTTCGAATGAATCTGCTTCTTTAAAATTTTTTTTACATTTTTTTAGTAAATAAAAAAATTGTTTTTTCTATTTTTCTCAAACTTTTCATTTCTTTCTTCTTTTTTGCATTTTTTCATTTGTTTTTCAAATCACCCAATTTCGCTATTTGGGACCTGTTGATGAGTCAAACCAAGACTTGAAACTTGTCACCAAAAATTAATGAGTTGTGTGATGAAATAAGAAATTAGAACATTTTTTAGCTTTTGCTATATACCGGAGAATCCCAAAAAATTCTTTCTTGAACAAAATTAAGTTTAACCCGGTAAAAAGTCCAAAAGAGTAATCTTTTTATTTATTTTTCCTCCTGGGCTCGTACAGGAGTGTTTTTTCCTCATATAATTCACATCCAGAATTTATTCTGAGTTTATATGAGAAGAGATCAGTTTGATCTATTTTCAAGCGTCTGCAGCACGCAGAAAACCAAGCTGCACCGATGAGTGGAAGGTTCTCTGCTGACACGAAACGCTTCTTCTTCTTCCTTTTTCTTCTTTACTTTTCAGCCCACTGCGTGGCGTATACAGGTTCGATTCGCTTCGAATGAATCTGCTTCTTTAAAAAAAATTTTACATTTTTTAATAAATAAAAAAATTGTTTTTTTCTATTTTTCTCAAACTTTTCATTTCTTTCTTCTTTTTTTCATTTTTTCATTTGTTTTTCAAATCACCCAATTTCGCTATTTGGGACCTGTTGATGAGTCAAACCAAGACTTGAAACTTGTCACCAAAAATTAATGAGTTGTGTGATGAAATATGAAATTAGAACATTTTTTAGCTTTTGCTATATACCGGAGAATCCCAAAAAATTCTTTCTTGAACAAAATTAAGTTTAACCCGGTAAAAAGTCCAAAAGAGTAATCTTTTTATTTATTTTTCCTCCTGGGCTCGTATAGGAGTGTTTTTTCCTCATATAATTCACATCCAGAATTTATTCTGAGTTTATACGAGAAGAGATCAGTTTGATCTATTTTCAAGCGTCTGCAGCAGGCAGAAAACCAAGCTGCACCGATGAGTGGAAGGTTCTCTGCTGACACGAAACGCTTCTTCTTCTTCCTTTTTCTTCTTTACTTTTCAGCCCACTGCGTGGCGTATACAGGTTCGATTCGCTTCGAATGAATCTGCTTCTTTAAATTTTTTTTTACTTTTTAATAAATAAAAAAATTGTTTTTTCTATTTTTCTCAAACTTTTCATTTCTTTCTTCTTTTTTTCATTTTTTCATTTGCTTTTCAAATCACCCAATTTCGCTATTTGGGACCTGTTGATGAGTCAAACCAAGACTTGAAAGTTGTCACCAAAAATTAATGAGTTGTGTGATGAAATAAGAAATTAGAACATTTTTTAGCTTTTGCTATATACCGGAGAATCCCAAAAAATTCTTTCTTGAACAAAATTAAGTTTAACCCGGTAAAAAGTCCAAAAGAGTAATCTTTTTATTTATTTTTCCTCCTGGGCTCGTACAGGAGTGTTTTTTCCTCATATAATTCACATCCAGAATTTATTCTGAGTTTATATGAGAAGAGATCAGTTTGATCTATTTTCAAGCGTCTGCAGCACGCAGAAAACCAAGCTGCACCGATGAGTGGAAGGTTCTCTGCTGACACGAAACGCTTCTTCTTCCTCCTTTTTCTTCTTTACTTTTCAGCCCACTGCGTGGCGTATACAGGTTCGATTCGCTTCGAATGAATCTGCTTCTTTAAAAAAAATTTTACATTTTTTAATAAATAAAAAAATTGTTTTTTTCTATTTTTCTCAAACTTTTCATTTCTTTCTTCTTTTTTTCATTTTTTCATTTGTTTTTCAAATCACCCAATTTCGCTATTTGGGACCTGTTGATGAGTCAAACCAAGACTTGAAACTTGTCACCAAAAATTAATGAGTTGTGTGATGAAATAAGAAATTAGAACATTTTTTAGCTTTTGCTATATACCGGAGAATCCCAAAAAATTCTTTCTGGAACAAAATTCAGTTTAACCCGGTAAAAAGTCCAAAAGAGTAATCTTTTTATTTATTTTTCCTCCTGGGCTCGTATAGGAGTGTTTTTTCCTCATATAATTCACATCCAGAATTTATTCTGAGTTTATACGAGAAGAGATCAGTTTGATCTATTTTCAAGCGTCTGCAGCAGGCAGAAAACCAAGCTGCACCGATGAGTGGAAGGTTCTCTGCTGACACGAAACGCTTCTTCTTCTTCCTTTTTCTTCTTTACTTTTCAGCCCACTGCGTGGCGTATACAGGTTCGATTCGCTTCGAATGAATCTGCTTCTTTAAATTTTTTTTTTACATTTTAATAAATAAAAAAATTGTTTTTTCTATTTTTCTCAAACTTTTCATTTCTTTCTTCTTTTTTTCATTTTTTCATTTGTTTTTCAAATCACCCAATTTCGCTATTTGGGACCAGTTGATGAGTCAAACCAAGACTTGAAACTTGTCACCAAAAAGTAATGAGTTGTGTGATGAAATAACAAATTAGAACATTTTTTAGCTTTTGCTATATACCGGAGAATCCCAAAAAATTCTTTCTTGAACAAAATTCAGTTTAACCCGGTAAAAAGTCCAAAAGAGTAATCTTTTTATTTATTTTTCCTCCTGGGCTCGTATAGGAGTATTTTTTCCTCATATAATTCACATCCAGAATTTATTCTGAGTTTATACGAGAAGAGATCAGTTTGATCTATTTTCAAGCGTCTGCAGCAGGCAGAAAACCAAGCTGCACCGATGAGTGGAAGGTTCTCTGCTGACACGAAACGCTTCTTCTTCTTCCTTTTTCTTCTTTACTTTTCAGCCCACTGCGTGGCGTATACAGGTTCGAATCGCTTCGAATGAATCTGCTTCTTTAAATTTTTTTTTACATTTTAATAAATAAAAAAATTGTTTTTTCTATTTTTCTCAAACTTTTCATTTCTTTCTTCTTTTTTTTCATTTTTTCATTTGTTTTTCAAATCACCCAATTTCGCTATTTGGGACCAGTTGATGAGTCAAACCAAGACTTGAAACTTGTCACCAAAAAGTAATGAGTTGTGTGATGAAATAACAAATTAGAACATTTTTTAGCTTTTGCTATATACCGGAGAATCCCAAAAAATTCTTTCTGGAACAAAATTCAGTTTAACCCGGTAAAAAGTCCAAAAGAGTAATCTTTTTATTTATTTTTCCTCCTGGGCTCGTATAGGAGTGTTTTTTCCTCATATAATTCACATCCAGAATTTATTCTGAGTTTATACGAGAAGAGATCAGTTTGATCTATTTTCAAGCGTCTGCAGCAGGCAGAAAACCAAGCTGCACCGATGAGTGGAAGGTTCTCTGCTGACACGAAACGCTTCTTCTTCTTCCTTTTTCTTCTTTACTTTTCAGCCCACTGCGTGGCGTATACAGGTTCGATTCGCTTCGAATGAATCTGCTTCTTTAAATTTTTTTTTTACATTTTAATAAATAAAAAAATTGTTTTTTCTATTTTTCTCAAACTTTTCATTTCTTTCTTCTTTTTTTCATTTTTTCATTTGTTTTTCAAATCACCCAATTTCGCTATTTGGGACCAGTTGATGAGTCAAACCAAGACTTGAAACTTGTCACCAAAAAGTAATGAGTTGTGTGATGAAATAACAAATTAGAACATTTTTTAGCTTTTGCTATATACCGGAGAATCCCAAAAAATTCTTTCTGGAACAAAATTCAGTTTAACCCGGTAAAAAGTCCAAAAGAGTAATCTTTTTATTTATTTTTCCTCCTGGGCTCGTATAGGAGTGTTTTTTCCTCATATAATTCACATCCAGAATTTATTCTGAGTTTATACGAGAAGAGATCAGTTTGATCTATTTTCAAGCGTCTGCAGCAGGCAGAAAACCAAGCTGCACCGATGAGTGGAAGGTTCTCTGCTGACACGAAACGCTTCTTCTTCTTCCTTTTTCTTCTTTACTTTTCAGCCCACTGCGTGGCGTATACAGGTTCGATTCGCTTCGAATGAATCTGCTTCTTTAAATTTTTTTTTTACATTTTAATAAATAAAAAAATTGTTTTTTCTATTTTTCTCAAACTTTTCATTTCTTTCTTCTTTTTTTCATTTTTTCATTTGTTTTTCAAATCACCCAATTTCGCTATTTGGGACCAGTTGATGAGTCAAACCAAGACTTGAAACTTGTCACCAAAAAGTAATGAGTTGTGTGATGAAATAACAAATTAGAACATTTTTTAGCTTTTGCTATATACCGGAGAATCCCAAAAAATTCTTTCTTGAACAAAATTCAGTTTAACCCGGTAAAAAGTCCAAAAGAGTAATCTTTTTATTTATTTTTCCTCCTGGGCTCGTATAGGAGTATTTTTTCCTCATATAATTCACATCCAGAATTTATTCTGAGTTTATACGAGAAGAGATCAGTTTGATCTATTTTCAAGCGTCTGCAGCAGGCAGAAAACCAAGCTGCACCGATGAGTGGAAGGTTCTCTGCTGACACGAAACGCTTCTTCTTCTTCCTTTTTCTTCTTTACTTTTCAGCCCACTGCGTGGCGTATACAGGTTCGAATCGCTTCGAATGAATCTGCTTCTTTAAATTTTTTTTTACATTTTAATAAATAAAAAAATTGTTTTTTCTATGTTTCTCAAACTTTTCATTTCTTTCTTCTTTTTTTCATTTTTTCATTTGTTTTTCAAATCACCCAATTTCGCTATTTGGGACCAGTTGATGAGTCAAACCAAGACTTGAAACTTGTCACCAAAAAGTAATGAGTTGTGTGATGAAATAACAAATTAGAACATTTTTTAGCTTTTGCTATATACCGGAGAATCCCAAAAAATTCTTTCTGGAACAAAATTCAGTTTAACCCGGTAAAAAGTCCAAAAGAGTAATCTTTTTATTTATTTTTCCTCCTGGGCTCGTATAGGAGTGTTTTTTCCTCATATAATTCACATCCAGAATTTATTCTGAGTTTATACGAGAAGAGATCAGTTTGATCTATTTTCAAGCGTCTGCAGCAGGCAGAACACCAAGCTGCACCGATGAGTGGAAGGCTCTCTGCTAACACGAAACGCTTCTTCTTCTTTCTTTTTCTTCTTTACTTTTCAGCCCACTGCGTGGCGTATACAGGTTCGATTCACTTCGAATGAATCTGCTTCTTTAAAATTTTTTTTACATTTTTTTAGTAAATAAAAAAATTGTTTTTTCTATTTTTCTCAAACTTTTCATTTCTTTCTTCTTTTTTTCATTTTTTCATTTGTTTTTCAAATCACCCAATTTCGCTATTTGGGACCTGTTGATGAGTCAAACCAAGACTTGAAACTTGTCACCAAAAATTAATGAGTTGTGTGATGAAATAAGAAATTAGAACATTTTTTAGCTTTTGCTATATACCGGAGAATCCCAAAAAATTCTTTCTTGAACAAAATTAAGTTTAACCCGGTAAAAAGTCCAAAAGAGTAATCTTTTTATTTATTTTTCCTCCTGGGCTCGTACAGGAGTGTTTTTTCCTCATATAATTCACATCCAGAATTTATTCTGAGTTTATATGAGAAGAGATCAGTTTGATCTATTTTCAAGCGTCTGCAGCACGCAGAAAACCAAGCTGCACCGATGAGTGGAAGGTTCTCTGCTGACACGAAACGCTTCTTCTTCTTCCTTTTTCTTCTTTACTTTTCAGCCCACTGCGTGGCGTATACAGGTTCGATTCGCTTCGAATGAATCTGCTTCTTTAAAAAAAATTTTACATTTTTTAATAAATAAAAAAATTGTTTTTTTCTATTTTTCTCAAACTTTTCATTTCTTTCTTCTTTTTTTCATTTTTTCATTTGTTTTTCAAATCACCCAATTTCGCTATTTGGGACCTGTTGATGAGTCAAACCAAGACTTGAAACTTGTCACCAAAAATTAATGAGTTGTGTGATGAAATATGAAATTAGAACATTTTTTAGCTTTTGCTATATACCGGAGAATCCCAAAAAATTCTTTCTTGAACAAAATTAAGTTTAACCCGGTAAAAAGTCCAAAAGAGTAATCTTTTTATTTATTTTTCCTCCTGGGCTCGTATAGGAGTGTTTTTTCCTCATATAATTCACATCCAGAATTTATTCTGAGTTTATACGAGAAGAGATCAGTTTGATCTATTTTCAAGCGTCTGCAGCAGGCAGAAAACCAAGCTGCACCGATGAGTGGAAGGTTCTCTGCTGACACGAAACGCTTCTTCTTCTTCCTTTTTCTTCTTTACTTTTCAGCCCACTGCGTGGCGTATACAGGTTCGATTCGCTTCGAATGAATCTGCTTCTTTAAAATTTTTTTTACATTTTTTTACTAAATAAAAAAATTGTTTTTTCTATTTTTCTCAAACTTTTCATTTCTTTCTTCTTTTTATCATTTTTTCATTTGTTTTTCAAATCACCCAATTTCGCTATTTGGGACCTGTTGATGAGTCAAACCAAGACTTGAAACTTGTCACCAAAAATTAATGAGTTGTGTGATGAAATAACAAATTAGAACATTTTTTAGCTTTTGCTATATACCGGAGAATCCCAAAAAATTCTTTCTTGAACAAAATTAAGTTTAACCCGGTAAAAAGTCCAAAAGAGTAATCTTTTTATTTATTTTTCCTCCTGGGCTCGTATAGGAGTGTTTTTTCCTCATATAATTCACATCCAGAATTTATTCTGAGTTTATATGAGAAGAGATCAGTTTGATCTATTTTCAAGCGTCTGCAGCAGGCAGAAAACCAAGGTGCACCGATGAGTGGAAGGTTCTCTGCTGACACGAAAATTCTTCTTCTTCCTTTTTCTTCTTTACTTTTCAGCCCACTGCGTGGCGTATACAGGTTCGATTCGCTTCGAATGAATCTGCTTCTTTAAAAATTTTTTTACATTTTTTTAATAAATAAAAAAATTGTTTTTTCTATTTTTCTCAAACTTTTCATTTCTTTCTTCTTTTTTTCATTTGTTCATTTGTTTTTCAAATCACCCAATTTCGCTATTTGGGACCTGTTGATGAGTCAAACCAAGACTTGAAACTTGTCACCAAAAATTAATGAGTTGTGTGATGAAATATGAAATTAGAACATTTTTTAGTTTTTGCTATATACCGGAGAATCCCAAAAAATTCTTTCTTGAACAAAATTAAGTTTAACCCGGTAAAAAGTCCAAAAGAGTAATCTTTTTATTTATTTTTCCTCCTGGGCTCGTATAGGAGTGTTTTTTCCTCATATAATTCACATCCAGAATTTATTCTGAGTTTATACGAGAAGAGATCAGTTTGATCTATTTTCAAGCGTCTGCAGCAGGCAGAACACCAAGCTGCACCGATGAGTGGAAGGCTCTCTGCTAACACGAAACGCTTCTTCTTCTTTCTTTTTCTTCTTTACTTTTCAGCCCACTGCGTGGCGTATACAGGTTCGATTCACTTCGAATGAATCTGCTTCTTTAAAATTTTTTTTACATTTTTTTAGTAAATAAAAAAATTGTTTTTTCTATTTTTCTCAAACTTTTCATTTCTTTCTTCTTTTTTTCATTTTTTCATTTGTTTTTCAAATCACCCAATTTCGCTATTTGGGACCTGTTGATGAGTCAAACCAAGACTTGAAACTTGTCACCAAAAATTAATGAGTTGTGTGATGAAATAAGAAATTAGAACATTTTTTAGCTTTTGCTATATACCGGAGAATCCCAAAAAATTCTTTCTTGAACAAAATTAAGTTTAACCCGGTAAAAAGTCCAAAAGAGTAATCTTTTTATTTATTTTTCCTCCTGGGCTCGTACAGGAGTGTTTTTTCCTCATATAATTCACATCCAGAATTTATTCTGAGTTTATATGAGAAGAGATCAGTTTGATCTATTTTCAAGCGTCTGCAGCACGCAGAAAACCAAGCTGCACCGATGAGTGGAAGGTTCTCTGCTGACACGAAACGCTTCTTCTTCTTCCTTTTTCTTCTTTACTTTTCAGCCCACTGCGTGGCGTATACAGGTTCGATTCGCTTCGAATGAATCTGCTTCTTTAAAAAAAATTTTACATTTTTTAATAAATAAAAAAATTGTTTTTTTCTATTTTTCTCAAACTTTTCATTTCTTTCTTCTTTTTTTCATTTTTTCATTTGTTTTTCAAATCACCCAATTTCGCTATTTGGGACCTGTTGATGAGTCAAACCAAGACTTGAAACTTGTCACCAAAAATTAATGAGTTGTGTGATGAAATAAGAAATTAGAACATTTTTTAGCTTTTGCTATATACCGGAGAATCCCAAAAAATTCTTTCTTGAACAAAATTAAGTTTAACCCGGTAAAAAGTCCAAAAGAGTAATCTTTTTATTTATTTTTCTTCCTGGGCTCGTACAGGAGTGTTTTTTCCTCATATAATTCACATCCAGAATTTATTCTGAGTTTATATGAGAAGAGATCAGTTTGATCTATTTTCAAGCGTCTGCAGCAGGCAGAAAACCAAGCTGCACCGATGAGTGGAAGGTTCTCTGCTGACACGAAACGCTTCTTCTTCTTCCTTTTTCTTCTTTACTTTTCAGCCCACTGCGTGGCGTATACAGGTTCGATTCGCTTCGAATGAATCTGCTTCTTTAAAAAAAATTTTACATTTTTTAATAAATAAAAAAATTGTTTTTTCTATTTTTCTCAAACTTTTCATTTCTTTCTTCTTTTTTTCATTTTTTCATTTGTTTTTCAAATCACCCAATTTCGCTATTTGGGACCAGTTGATGAGTCAAACCAAGACTTGAAACTTGTCACCAAAAAGTAATGAGTTGTGTGATGAAATAACAAATTAGAACATTTTTTAGCTTTTGCTATATACCGGAGAATCCCAAAAAATTCTTTCTGGAACAAAATTCAGTTTAACCCGGTAAAAAGTCCAAAAGAGTAATCTTTTTATTTATTTTTCCTCCTGGGCTCGTATAGGAGTGTTTTTTCCTCATATAATTCACATCCAGAATTTATTCTGAGTTTATACGAGAAGAGATCAGTTTGATCTATTTTCAAGCGTCTGCAGCAGGCAGAACACCAAGCTGCACCGATGAGTGGAAGGCTCTCTGCTAACACGAAACGCTTCTTCTTCTTTCTTTTTCTTCTTTACTTTTCAGCCCACTGCGTGGCGTATACAGGTTCGATTCACTTCGAATGAATCTGCTTCTTTAAAATTTTTTTTACATTTTTTTAGTAAATAAAAAAATTGTTTTTTCTATTTTTCTCAAACTTTTCATTTCTTTCTTCTTTTTTTCATTTTTTCATTTGTTTTTCAAATCACCCAATTTCGCTATTTGGGACCTGTTGATGAGTCAAACCAAGACTTGAAACTTGTCACCAAAAATTAATGAGTTGTGTGATGAAATAAGAAATTAGAACATTTTTTAGCTTTTGCTATATACCGGAGAATCCCAAAAAATTCTTTCTTGAACAAAATTAAGTTTAACCCGGTAAAAAGTCCAAAAGAGTAATCTTTTTATTTATTTTTCCTCCTGGGCTCGTACAGGAGTGTTTTTTCCTCATATAATTCACATCCAGAATTTATTCTGAGTTTATATGAGAAGAGATCAGTTTGATCTATTTTCAAGCGTCTGCAGCACGCAGAAAACCAAGCTGCACCGATGAGTGGAAGGTTCTCTGCTGACACGAAACGCTTCTTCTTCTTCCTTTTTCTTCTTTACTTTTCAGCCCACTGCGTGGCGTATACAGGTTCGATTCGCTTCGAATGAATCTGCTTCTTTAAAAAAAATTTTACATTTTTTAATAAATAAAAAAATTGTTTTTTTCTATTTTTCTCAAACTTTTCATTTCTTTCTTCTTTTTTTCATTTTTTCATTTGTTTTTCAAATCACCCAATTTCGCTATTTGGGACCTGTTGATGAGTCAAACCAAGACTTGAAACTTGTCACCAAAAATTAATGAGTTGTGTGATGAAATATGAAATTAGAACATTTTTTAGCTTTTGCTATATACCGGAGAATCCCAAAAAATTCTTTCTTGAACAAAATTAAGTTTAACCCGGTAAAAAGTCCAAAAGAGTAATCTTTTTATTTATTTTTCCTCCTGGGCTCGTATAGGAGTGTTTTTTCCTCATATAATTCACATCCAGAATTTATTCTGAGTTTATACGAGAAGAGATCAGTTTGATCTATTTTCAAGCGTCTGCAGCAGGCAGAAAACCAAGCTGCACCGATGAGTGGAAGGTTCTCTGCTGACACGAAACGCTTCTTCTTCTTCCTTTTTCTTCTTTACTTTTCAGCCCACTGCGTGGCGTATACAGGTTCGATTCGCTTCGAATGAATCTGCTTCTTTAAAATTTTTTTTACATTTTTTTACTAAATAAAAAAATTGTTTTTTCTATTTTTCTCAAACTTTTCATTTCTTTCTTCTTTTTATCATTTTTTCATTTGTTTTTCAAATCACCCAATTTCGCTATTTGGGACCTGTTGATGAGTCAAACCAAGACTTGAAACTTGTCACCAAAAATTAATGAGTTGTGTGATGAAATAAAAAATTAGAACATTTTTTAGCTTTTGCTATATACCGGAGAATCCCAAAAAATTCTTTCTTGAACAAAATTAAGTTTAACCCGGTAAAAAGTCCAAAAGAGTAATCTTTTTATTTATTTTTCCTCCTGGGCTCGTATAGGAGTGTTTTTTCCTCATATAATTCACATCCAGAATTTATTCTGAGTTTATATGAGAAGAGATCAGTTTGATCTATTTTCAAGCGTCTGCAGCAGGCAGAAAACCAAGGTGCACCGATGAGTGGAAGGTTCTCTGCTGACACGAAACGCTTCTTCTTCTTCCTTTTTCTTCTTTACTTTTCAGCCCACTGCGTGGCGTATACAGGTTCGATTCGCTTCGAATGAATCTGCTTCTTTAAAAATTTTTTTACATTTTTTTAATAAATAAAAAAATTGTTTTTTCTATTTTTCTCAAACTTTTCATTTCTTTCTTCTTTTTTTCATTTGTTCATTTGTTTTTCAAATCACCCAATTTCGCTATTTGGGACCTGTTGATGAGTCAAACCAAGACTTGAAACTTGTCACCAAAAATTAATGAGTTGTGTGATGAAATATGAAATTAGAACATTTTTTAGTTTTTGCTATATACCGGAGAATCCCAAAAAATTCTTTCTTGAACAAAATTAAGTTTAACCCGGTAAAAAGTCCAAAAGAGTAATCTTTTTATTTATTTTTCCTCCTGGGCTCGTATAGGAGTGTTTTTTCCTCATATAATTCACATCCAGAATTTATTCTGAGTTTATACGAGAAGAGATCAGTTTGATCTATTTTCAAGCGTCTGCAGCAGGCAGAACACCAAGCTGCACCGATGAGTGGAAGGCTCTCTGCTAACACGAAACGCTTCTTCTTCTTTCTTTTTCTTCTTTACTTTTCAGCCCACTGCGTGGCGTATACAGGTTCGATTCACTTCGAATGAATCTGCTTCTTTAAAATTTTTTTTACATTTTTTTAGTAAATAAAAAAATTGTTTTTTCTATTTTTCTCAAACTTTTCATTTCTTTCTTCTCTTTTTCATTTTTTCATTTGTTTTTCAAATCACCCAATTTCGCTATTTGGGACCTGTTGATGAGTCAAACCAAGACTTGAAACTTGTCACCAAAAATTAATGAGTTGTGTGATGAAATAAGAAATTAGAACATTTTTTAGCTTTTGCTATATACCGGAGAATCCCAAAAAATTCTTTCTTGAACAAAATTAAGTTTAACCCGGTAAAAAGTCCAAAAGAGTAATCTTTTTATTTATTTTTCTTCCTGGGCTCGTACAGGAGTGTTTTTTCCTCATATAATTCACATCCAGAATTTATTCTGAGTTTATATGAGAAGAGATCAGTTTGATCTATTTTCAAGCGTCTGCAGCAGGCAGAAAACCAAGCTGCACCGATGAGTGGAAGGTTCTCTGCTGACACGAAACGCTTCTTCTTCTTCCTTTTTCTTCTTTACTTTTCAGCCCACTGCGTGGCGTATACAGGTTCGATTCGCTTCGAATGAATCTGCTTCTTTAAAAAAAATTTTACATTTTTTAATAAATAAAAAAATTGTTTTTTCTATTTTTCTCAAACTTTTCATTTCTTTCTTCTTTTTTTCATTTTTTCATTTGTTTTTCAAATCACCCAATTTCGATATTTGGGACCTGTTGATGAGTCAAACCAAGACTTGAAACTTGTCACCAAAAATTAATGAGTTGTGTGATGAAATAAGAAATTAGAACATTTTTTAGCTTTTGCTATATACCGGAGAATCCCAAAAAATTCTTTTTTGAACAAAATTAAGTTTAACCCGGTAAAAAGTCCAAAAGAGTAATCTTTTTATTTATTTTTCCTCCTGGGCTCGTATAGGAGTGTTTTTTCCTCATATAATTCACATCCAGAATTTATTCTGAGTTTATACGAGAAGAGATCAGTTTGATCTATTTTCAAGCGTCTGCAGCAGGCAGAACACCAAGCTGCACCGATGAGTGGAAGGCTCTCTGCTAACACGAAACGCTTCTTCTTCTTTCTTTTTCTTCTTTACTTTTCAGCCCACTGCGTGGCGTATACAGGTTCGATTCACTTCGAATGAATCTGCTTCTTTAAAATTTTTTTTACATTTTTTTAGTAAATAAAAAAATTGTTTTTTCTATTTTTCTCAAACTTTTCATTTCTTTCTTCTTTTTTGCATTTTTTCATTTGTTTTTCAAATCACCCAATTTCGCTATTTGGGACCTGTTGATGAGTCAAACCAAGACTTGAAACTTGTCACCAAAAATTAATGAGTTGTGTGATGAAATAAGAAATTAGAACATTTTTTAGCTTTTGCTATATACCGGAGAATCCCAAAAAATTCTTTCTTGAACAAAATTAAGTTTAACCCGGTAAAAAGTCCAAAAGAGTAATCTTTTTATTTATTTTTCCTCCTGGGCTCGTACAGGAGTGTTTTTTCCTCATATAATTCACATCCAGAATTTATTCTGAGTTTATATGAGAAGAGATCAGTTTGATCTATTTTCAAGCGTCTGCAGCACGCAGAAAACCAAGCTGCACCGATGAGTGGAAGGTTCTCTGCTGACACGAAACGCTTCTTCTTCTTCCTTTTTCTTCTTTACTTTTCAGCCCACTGCGTGGCGTATACAGGTTCGATTCGCTTCGAATGAATCTGCTTCTTTAAAAAAAATTTTACATTTTTTAATAAATAAAAAAATTGTTTTTTTCTATTTTTCTCAAACTTTTCATTTCTTTCTTCTTTTTTTCATTTTTTCATTTGTTTTTCAAATCACCCAATTTCGCTATTTGGGACCTGTTGATGAGTCAAACCAAGACTTGAAACTTGTCACCAAAAATTAATGAGTTGTGTGATGAAATATGAAATTAGAACATTTTTTAGCTTTTGCTATATACCGGAGAATCCCAAAAAATTCTTTCTTGAACAAAATTAAGTTTAACCCGGTAAAAAGTCCAAAAGAGTAATCTTTTTATTTATTTTTCCTCCTGGGCTCGTATAGGAGTGTTTTTTCCTCATATAATTCACATCCAGAATTTATTCTGAGTTTATACGAGAAGAGATCAGTTTGATCTATTTTCAAGCGTCTGCAGCAGGCAGAAAACCAAGCTGCACCGATGAGTGGAAGGTTCTCTGCTGACACGAAACGCTTCTTCTTCTTCCTTTTTCTTCTTTACTTTTCAGCCCACTGCGTGGCTTATGCAGCTTCGATTCGCTTCGAATGAATCTGCTTCTTTAAAATTTTTTTACATTTTTTTACTAAATAAAAAAATTGTTTTTTCTATTTTTCTCAAACTTTTCATTTCTTTCTTCTTTTTTTCATTTTTTCATTTGTTTTTCAAATCACCCAATTTCGCTATTTGGGACCTGTTGATGAGTCAAACCAAGACTTGAAACTTGTCACCAAAAATTAATGAGTTGTGTGATGAAATAACAAATTAGAACATTTTTTAGCTTTTGCTATATACCGGAGAATCCCAAAAAATTCTTTCTTGAACAAAATTAAGTTTAACCCGGTAAAAAGTCCAAAAGAGTAATCTTTTTATTTATTTTTCCTCCTGGGCTCGTACAGGAGTGTTTTTTCCTCATATAATTCACATCCAGAATTTATTCTGAGTTTATATGAGAAGAGATCAGTTTGATCTATTTTCAAGCGTCTGCAGCAGGCAGAAAACCAAGCTGCACCGATGAGTGGAAGGTTCTCTGCTGACACGAAACGCTTCTTCTTCTTCCTTTTTCTTCTTTACTTTTCAGCCCACTGCGTGGCGTATACAGGTTCGATTCGCTTCGAATGAATCTGCTTCTTTAAAAATTTTTTTACATTTTTTTAATAAATAAAAAAATTGTTTTTTCTATTTTTCTCAAACTTTTCATTTCTTTCTTCTTTTTTTCATTTGTTCATTTGTTTTTCAAATCACCCAATTTCGCTATTTGGGACCTGTTGATGAGTCAAACCAAGACTTGAAACTTGTCACCAAAAATTAATGAGTTGTGTGATGAAATAAGAAATTAGAACATTTTTTAGCTTTTGCTATATACCGGAGAATCCCAAAAAATTCTTTCTTGAACAAAATTAAGTTTAACCCGGTAAAAAGTCCAAAAGAGTAATCTTTTTATTTATATTTCCTCCTGGGCTCGTACAGGAGTGTTTTTTCCTCATATAATTCACATCCAGAATTTATTCTGAGTTTATATGAGAAGAGATCAGTTTGATCTATTTTCAAGCGTCTGCAGCACGCAGAAAACCAAGCTGCACCGATGAGTGGAAGGTTCTCTGCTGACACGAAACGCTTCTTCTTCTTCCTTTTTCTTCTTTACTTTTCAGCCCACTGCGTGGCGTATACAGGTTCGATTCGCTTCGAATGAATCTGCTTCTTTAAAAATTTTTTTACATTTTTTTAGTAAATAAAAAAATTGTTTTTTCAATTTTTCTCAAACTTTTCATTTCTTTCTTCTTTTTTTCATTTTTTCATTTGTTTTTCAAATCACCCAATTTCGCTATTTGGGACCTGTTGATGAGTCAAACCAAGACTTGAAACTTGTCACCAAAAATTAATGAGTTGTGTGATGAAATAAGAAATTAGAACATTTTTTAGCTTTTGCTATATACCGGAGAATCCCAAAAAATTCTTTCTTGAACAAAATTAAGTTTAACCCGGTAAAAAGTCCAAAAGAGTAATCTTTTTATTTATTTTTCCTCCTGGGCTCGTACAGGAGTGTTTTTTCCTCATATAATTCACATCCAGAATTTATTCTGAGTTTATATGAGAAGAGATCAGTTTGATCTATTTTCAAGCGTCTGCAGCACGCAGAAAACCAAGCTGCACCGATGAGTGGAAGGTTCTCTGCTGACACGAAACGCTTCTTCTTCTTCCTTTTTCTTCTTTACTTTTCAGCCCACTGCGTGGCGTATACAGGTTCGATTCGCTTCGAATGAATCTGCTTCTTTAAAAAAAATTTTACATTTTTTAATAAATAAAAAAATTGTTTTTTTCTATTTTTCTCAAACTTTTCATTTCTTTCTTCTTTTTTTCATTTTTTCATTTGTTTTTCAAATCACCCAATTTCGCTATTTGGGACCTGTTGATGAGTCAAACCAAGACTTGAAACTTGTCACCAAAAATTAATGAGTTGTGTGATGAAATATGAAATTAGAACATTTTTTAGCTTTTGCTATATACCGGAGAATCCCAAAAAATTCTTTCTTGAACAAAATTAAGTTTAACCCGGTAAAAAGTCCAAAAGAGTAATGTTTTTATTTATTTTTCCTCCTGGGCTCGTATAGGAGTGTTTTTTCCTCATATAATTCACATCCAGAATTTATTCTGAGTTTATACGAGAAGAGATCAGTTTGATCTATTTTCAAGCGTCTGCAGCAGGCAGAAAACCAAGCTGCACCGATGAGTGGAAGGTTCTCTGCTGACACGAAACGCTTCTTCTTCTTCCTTTTTCTTCTTTACTTTTCAGCCCACTGCGTGGCTTATGCAGGTTCGATTCGCTTCGAATGAATCTGCTTCTTTAAAATTTTTTTACATTTTTTTACTAAATAAAAAAATTGTTTTTTCTATTTTTCTCAAACTTTTCATTTCTTTCTTCTTTTTTTCATTTTTTCATTTGTTTTTCAAATCACCCAATTTCGCTATTTGGGACCTGTTGATGAGTCAAACCAAGACTTGAAACTTGTCACCAAAAATTAATGAGTTGTGTGATGAAATAACAAATTAGAACATTTTTTAGCTTTTGCTATATACCGGAGAATCCCAAAAAATTCTTTCTTGAACAAAATTAAGTTTAACCCGGTAAAAAGTCCAAAAGAGTAATCTTTTTATTTATTTTTCCTCCTGGGCTCGTACAGGAGTGTTTTTTCCTCATATAATTCACATCCAGAATTTATTCTGAGTTTATATGAGAAGAGATCAGTTTGATCTATTTTCAAGCGTCTGCAGCAGGCAGAAAACCAAGCTGCACCGATGAGTGGAAGGTTCTCTGCTGACACGAAACGCTTCTTCTTCTTCCTTTTTCTTCTTTACTTTTCAGCCCACTGCGTGGCGTATACAGGTTCGATTCGCTTCGAATGAATCTGCTTCTTTAAAAATTTTTTTACATTTTTTTAATAAATAAAAAAATTGTTTTTTCTATTTTTCTCAAACTTTTCATTTCTTTCTTCTTTTTTTCATTTGTTCATTTGTTTTTCAAATCACCCAATTTCGCTATTTGGGACCTGTTGATGAGTCAAACCAAGACTTGAAACTTGTCACCAAAAATTAATGAGTTGTGTGATGAAATAAGAAATTAGAACATTTTTTAGCTTTTGCTATATACCGGAGAATCCCAAAAAATTCTTTCTTGAACAAAATTAAGTTTAACCCGGTAAAAAGTCCAAAAGAGTAATCTTTTTATTTATTTTTCCTCCTGGGCTCGTACAGGAGTGTTTTTTCCTCATATAATTCACATCCAGAATTTATTCTGAGTTTATATGAGAAGAGATCAGTTTGATCTATTTTCAAGCGTCTGCAGCACGCAGAAAACCAAGCTGCACCGATGAGTGGAAGGTTCTCTGCTGACACGAAACGCTTCTTCTTCTTCCTTTTTCTTCTTTACTTTTCAGCCCACTGCGTGGCGTATACAGGTTCGATTCGCTTCGAATGAATCTGCTTCTTTAAAATTTTTTTTACATTTTAATAAATAAAAAAATTGTTTTTTCTATTTTTCTCAAACTCTTCATTTCTTTCTTCTTTTTTTCATTTTTTCATTTGTTTTTCAAATCACCCAATTTCGCTATTTGGGACCTGTTGATGAGTCAAACCAAGACTTGAAACTTGTCACCAAAAATTAATGAGTTGTGTGATGAAATAAGAAATTAGAACATTTTTTAGCTTTTGCTATATACCGGAGAATCCCAAAAAATTCTTTCTTGAACAAAATTAAGTTTAACCCGGTAAAAAGTCCAAAAGAGTAATCTTTTTATTTATTTTTCTTCCTGGGCTCGTACAGGAGTGTTTTTTCCTCATATAATTCACATCCAGAATTTATTCTGAGTTTATATGAGAAGAGATCAGTTTGATCTATTTTCAAGCGTCTGCAGCAGGCAGAAAACCAAGCTGCACCGATGAGTGGAAGGTTCTCTGCTGACACGAAACGCTTCTTATTCTTCCTTTTTCTTCTTTACTTTTCAGCCCACTGCGTGGCGTATACAGGTTCGATTCGCTTCGAATGAATCTGCTTCTTTAAAAAAAATTTTACATTTTTTAATAAATAAAAAAATTGTTTTTTCTATTTTTCTCAAACTTTTCATTTCTTTCTTCTTTTTTTCATTTTTTCATTTGTTTTTCAAATCACCCAATTTCGCTATTTGGGACCTGTTGATGAGTCAAACCAAGACTTGAAACTTGTCACCAAAAATTAATGAGTTGTGTGATGAAATAAGAAATTAGAACATTTTTTAGCTTTTGCTATATACCGGAGAATCCCAAAAAATTCTTTCTTGAACAAAATTAAGTTTAACCCGGTAAAAAGTCCAAAAGAGTAATCTTTTTATTTATTTTTCCTCCTGGGCTCGTATAGGAGTGTTTTTTCCTCATATAATTCACATCCAGAATTTATTCTGAGTTTATACGAGAAGAGATCAGTTTGATCTATTTTCAAGCGTCTGCAGCAGGCAGAAAACCAAGCTGCACCGATGAGTGGAAGGTTCTCTGCTGACACGAAACGCTTCTTCTTCTTCCTTTTTCTTCTTTACTTTTCAGCCCACTGCGTGGCGTATACAGGTTCGATTCGCTTCGAATGAATCTGCTTCTTTAAAAATTTTTTTACATTTTTTTAGTAAATAAAAAAATTGTTTTTTCTATTTTTCTCAAACTTTTCATTTCTTTCTTCTTTTTTTCATTTTTTCATTTGTTTTTCAAATCACCCAATTTCGCTATTTGGGACCTGTGATGAGTCAAACCAAGACTTGAAACTTGTCACCAAAAATTAATGAGTTGTGTGATGAAATAACAAATTAGAACATTTTTTAGCTTTTGCTATATACCGGAGAATCCCAAAAAATTCTTTCTGGAACAAAATTCAGTTTAACCCGGTAAAAAGTCCAAAAGAGTAATCTTTTTATTTATTTTTCCTCCTGGGCTCGTATAGGAGTGTTTTTTCCTCATATAATTCACATCCAGAATTTATTCTGAGTTTATACGAGAAGAGATCAGTTTGATCTATTTTCAAGCGTCTGCAGCAGGCAGAACACCAAGCTGCACCGATGAGTGGAAGGCTCTCTGCTAACACGAAACGCTTCTTCTTCTTTCTTTTTCTTCTTTACTTTTCAGCCCACTGCGTGGCGTATACAGGTTCGATTGACTTCGAATGAATCTGCTTCTTTAAAATTTTTTTTACATTTTTTTAGTAAATAAAAAAATTGTTTTTTCTATTTTTCTCAAACTTTTCATTTCTTTCTTCTTTTTTGCATTTTTTCATTTGTTTTTCAAATCACCCAATTTCGCTATTTGGGACCTGTTGATGAGTCAAACCAAGACTTGAAACTTGTCACCAAAAATTAATGAGTTGTGTGATGAAATAAGAAATTAGAACATTTTTTAGCTTTTGCTATATACCGGAGAATCCCAAAAAATTCTTTCTTGAACAAAATTAAGTTTAACCCGGTAAAAAGTCCAAAAGAGTAATCTTTTTATTTATTTTTCCTCCTGGGCTCGTACAGGAGTGTTTTTTCCTCATATAATTCACATCCAGAATTTATTCTGAGTTTATATGAGAAGAGATCAGTTTGATCTATTTTCAAGCGTCTGCAGCACGCAGAAAACCAAGCTGCACCGATGAGTGGAAGGTTCTCTGCTGACACGAAACGCTTCTTCTTCTTCCTTTTTCTTCTTTACTTTTCAGCCCACTGCGTGGCGTATACAGGTTCGATTCGCTTCGAATGAATCTGCTTCTTTAAAAAAAATTTTACATTTTTTAATAAATAAAAAAATTGTTTTTTTCTATTTTTCTCAAACTTTTCATTTCTTTCTTCTTTTTTTCATTTTTTCATTTGTTTTTCAAATCACCCAATTTCGCTATTTGGGACCTGTTGATGAGTCAAACCAAGACTTGAAACTTGTCACCAAAAATTAATGAGTTGTGTGATGAAATATGAAATTAGAACATTTTTTAGCTTCTGCTATATACCGGAGAATCCCAAAAAATTCTTTCTTGAACAAAATTAAGTTTAACCCGGTAAAAAGTCCAAAAGAGTAATCTTTTTATTTATTTTTCCTCCTGGGCTCGTATAGGAGTGTTTTTTCCTCATATAATTCACATCCAGAATTTATTCTGAGTTTATACGAGAAGAGATCAGTTTGATCTATTTTCAAGCGTCTGCAGCAGGCAGAAAACCAAGCTGCACCGATGAGTGGAAGGTTCTCTGCTGACACGAAACGCTTCTTCTTCTTCCTTTTTCTTCTTTACTTTTCAGCCCACTGCGTGGCGTATACAGGTTCGATTCGCTTCGAATGAATCTGCTTCTTTAAAATTTTTTTTACATTTTTTTACTAAATAAAAAAATTGTTTTTTCTATTTTTCTCAAACTTTTCATTTCTTTCTTCTTTTTATCATTTTTTCATTTGTTTTTCAAATCACCCAATTTCGCTATTTGGGACCTGTTGATGAGTCAAACCAAGACTTGAAACTTGTCACCAAAAATTAATGAGTTGTGTGATGAAATAACAAATTAGAACATTTTTTAGCTTTTGCTATATACCGGAGAATCCCAAAAAATTCTTTCTTGAACAAAATTAAGTTTAACCCGGTAAAAAGTCCAAAAGAGTAATCTTTTTATTTATTTTTCCTCCTGGGCTCGTATAGGAGTGTTTTTTCCTCATATAATTCACATCCAGAATTTATTCTGAGTTTATATGAGAAGAGATCAGTTTGATCTATTTTCAAGCGTCTGCAGCAGGCAGAAAACCAAGGTGCACCGATGAGTGGAAGGTTCTCTGCTGACACGAAACGCTTCTTCTTCTTCCTTTTTCTTCTTTACTTTTCAGCCCACTGCGTGGCGTATACAGGTTCGATTCGCTTCGAATGAATCTGCTTCTTTAAAAATTTTTTTACATTTTTTTAATAAATAAAAAAATTGTTTTTTCTATTTTTCTCAAACTTTTCATTTCTTTCTTCTTTTTTTCATTTGTTCATTTGTTTTTCAAATCACCCAATTTCGCTATTTGGGACCTGTTGATGAGTCAAACCAAGACTTGAAACTTGTCACCAAAAATTAATGAGTTGTGTGATGAAATATGAAATTAGAACATTTTTTAGTTTTTGCTATATACCGGAGAATCCCAAAAAATTCTTTCTTGAACAAAATTAAGTTTAACCCGGTAAAAAGTCCAAAAGAGTAATCTTTTTATTTATTTTTCCTCCTGGGCTCGTATAGGAGTATTTTTTCCTCATATAATTCACATCCAGAATTTATTCTGAGTTTATACGAGAAGAGATCAGTTTGATCTATTTTCAAGCGTCTGCAGCAGGCAGAAAACCAAGCTGCACCGATGAGTGGAAGGTTCTCTGCTGACACGAAACGCTTCTTCTTCTTCCTTTTTCTTCTTTACTTTTCAGCCCACTGCGTGGCGTATACAGGTTCGATTCGCTTCGAATGAATCTGCTTCTTTAAATTTTTTTTTACATTTTAATAAATAAAAAAATTGTTTTTTCTATTTTTCTCAAACTTTTCATTTCTTTCTTCTTTTTTTCATTTTTTCATTTGTTTTTCAAATCACCCAATTTCGCCGCTATTTGGGACCAGTTGATGAGTCAAACCAAGACTTGAAACTTGTCACCAAAAAGTAATGAGTTGTGTGATGAAATAACAAATTAGAACATTTTTTAGCTTTTGCTATATACCGGAGAATCCCAAAAAATTCTTTCTTGAACAAAATTAAGTTTAACCCGGTAAAAAGTCCAAAAGAGTAATCTTTTTATTTATTTTTCCTCCTGGGCTCGTATAGGAGTGTTTTTTCCTCATATAATTCACATCCAGAATTTATTCTGAGTTTATACGAGAAGAGATCAGTTTGATCTATTTTCAAGCGTCTGCAGGAGGCAGAACACCAAGCTGCACCGATGAGTGGAAGGCTCTCTGCTAACACGAAACGCTTCTTCTTCTTTCTTTTTCTTCTTTACTTTTCAGCCCACTGCGTGGCGTATACAGGTTCGATTCACTTCGAATGAATCTGCTTCTTTAAAATTTTTTTTACATTTTTTTAGTAAATAAAAAAATTGTTTTTTCTATTTTTCTCAAACTTTTCATTTCTTTCTTCTTTTTTTCATTTTTTCATTTGTTTTTCAAATCACCCAATTTCGCTATTTGGGACCTGTTGATGAGTCAAACCAAGACTTGAAACTTGTCACCAAAAATTAATGAGTTGTGTGATGAAATAAGAAATTAGAACATTTTTTAGCTTTTGCTATATACCGGAGAATCCCAAAAAATTCTTTCTTGAACAAAATTAAGTTTAACCCGGTAAAAAGTCCAAAAGAGTAATCTTTTTATTTATTTTTCCTCCTGGGCTCGTACAGGAGTGTTTTTTCCTCATATAATTCACATCCAGAATTTATTCTGAGTTTATATGAGAAGAGATCAGTTTGATCTATTTTCAAGCGTCTGCAGCAGGCAGAAAACCAAGCTGCACCGATGAGTGGAAGGTTCTCTGCTGACACGAAACGCTTCTTCTTCTTCCTTTTTCTTCTTTACTTTTCAGCCCACTGCGTGGCGTATACAGGTTCGATTCGCTTCGAATGAATCTGCTTCTTTAAAATTTTTTTACATTTTTTTACTAAATAAAAAAATTGTTTTTTCTTTTTTTCTCAAACTTTTCATTTCTTTCTTCTTTTTTTCATTTTTTCATTTGTTTTTCAAATCACCCAATTTCGCTATTTGGGACCTGTTGATGAGTCAAACCAAGACTTGAAACTTGTTACCAAAAATTAATGAGTTGTGTGATGAAATAACAAATTAGAACATTTTTTAGCTTTTGCTATATACCGGAGAATCCCAAAAAATTCTTTCTTGAACAAAATTAAGTTTAACCCGGTAAAAAGTCCAAAAGAGTAATCTTTTTATTTATTTTTCCTCCTGGGCTCGTACAGGAGTGTTTTTACCTCATATAATTCACATCCAGAATTTATTCTGAGTTTATATGAGAAGAGATCAGTTTGATCTATTTTCAAGCGTCTGCAGCAGGCAGAAAACCAAGCTGCACCGATGAGTGGAAGGTTCTCTGCTGACACGAAACGCTTCTTCTTCTTCCTTTTTCTTCTTTACTTTTCAGCCCACTGCGTGGCGTATACAGGTTCGATTCGCTTCGAATGAATCTGCTTCTTTAAAAATTTTTTTACATTTTTTTAATAAATAAAAAAATTGTTTTTTCTATTTTTCTCAAACTTTTCATTTCTTTCTTCTTTTTTTCATTTGTTCATTTGTTTTTCAAATCACCCAATTTCGCTATTTGGGACCTGTTGATGAGTCAAACCAAAAATTAATGAGTTGTGTGATGAAATAAGAAATTAGAACATTTTTTAGCTTTTGCTATATACCAGAGAATCCCAAAAAATTCTTTCTTGAACAAAATTAAGTTTAACCCGGTAAAAAGTCCAAAAGAGTAATCTTTTTATTTATTTTTCCTCCTGGGCTCGTACAGGAGTGTTTTTTCCTCATATAATTCACATCCAGAATTTATTCTGAGTTTATATGAGAAGAGATCAGTTTGATCTATTTTCAAGCGTCTGCAGCAGGCAGAAAACCAAGCTGCACCGATGAGTGGAAGGTTCTCTGCTGACACGAAACGCTTCTTCTTCTTCCTTTTTCTTCTTTACTTTTCAGCCCACTGCGTGGCGTATACAGGTTCGATTCGCTTCGAATGAATCTGCTTCTTTAAAATTTTTTTTACATTTTAATAAATAAAAAAATTGTTTTTTTTATTTTTCTCAAACTCTTCATTTCATTCTTCTTTTTTTCATTTTTTCATTTGTTTTTCAAATCACCCAATTTCGCTATTTGGGACCTGTTGATGAGTCAAACCAAGACTTGAAACTTGTCACCAAAAATTAATGAGTTGTGTGATGAAATAAGAAATTAGAACATTTTTTAGCTTTTGCTATATACCGGAGAATCCCAAAAAATTCTTTCTTGAACAAAATTAAGTTTAACCCGGTAAAAAGTCCAAAAGAGTAATCTTTTTATTTATTTTTCCTCCTGGGCTCGTACAGGAGTGTTTTTACCTCATATAATTCACATCCAGAATTTATTCTGAGTTTATATGAGAAGAGATCAGTTTGATCTATTTTCAAGCGTCTGCAGCAGGCAGAAAACCAAGCTGCACCGATGAGTGGAAGGTTCTCTGCTGACACGAAACGCTTCTTCTTCTTCCTTTTTCTTCTTTACTTTTCAGCCCACTGCGTGGCGTATACAGGTTCGATTCGCTTCGAATGAATCTGCTTCTTTAAAAATTTTTTTACATTTTTTTAATAAATAAAAAAATTGTTTTTTCTATTTTTCTCAAACTTTTCATTTCTTTCTTCTTTTTTTCATTTGTTCATTTGTTTTTCAAATCACCCAATTTCGCTATTTGGGACCTGTTGATGAGTCAAACCAAGACTTGAAACTTGTCACCAAAAATTAATGAGTTGTGTGATGAAATAAGAAATTAGAACATTTTTTAGCTTTTGCTATATACCAGAGAATCCCAAAAAATTCTTTCTTGAACAAAATTAAGTTTAACCCGGTAAAAAGTCCAAAAGAGTAATCTTTTTATTTATTTTTCCTCCTGGGCTCGTACAGGAGTGTTTTTTCCTCATATAATTCACATCCAGAATTTATTCTGAGTTTATATGAGAAGAGATCAGTTTGATCTATTTTCAAGCGTCTGCAGCAGGCAGAAAACCAAGCTGCACCGATGAGTGGAAGGTTCTCTGCTGACACGAAACGCTTCTTCTTCTTCCTTTTTCTTCTTTACTTTTCAGCCCACTGCGTGGCGTATACAGGTTCGATTCGCTTCGAATGAATCTGCTTCTTTAAAATTTTTTTTACATTTTAATAAATAAAAAAATTGTTTTTTTTATTTTTCTCAAACTCTTCATTTCATTCTTCTTTTTTTCATTTTTTCATTTGTTTTTCAAATCACCCAATTTCGCTATTTGGGACCTGTTGATGAGTCAAACCAAGACTTGAAACTTGTCACCAAAAATTAATGAGTTGTGTGATGAAATAAGAAATTAGAACATTTTTTAGCTTTTGCTATATACCGGAGAATCCCAAAAAATTCTTTCTTGAACAAAATTAAGTTTAACCCGGTAAAAAGTCCAAAAGAGTAATCTTTTTATTTATTTTTCTTCCTGGGCTCGTACAGGAGTGTTTTTTCCTCATATAATTCACATCCAGAATTTATTCTGAGTTTATATGAGAAGAGATCAGTTTGATCTATTTTCAAGCGTCTGCAGCAGGCAGAAAACCAAGCTGCACCGATGAGTGGAAGGTTCTCTGCTGACACGAAACGCTTCTTCTTCTTCCTTTTTCTTCTTTACTTTTCAGCCCACTGCGTGGCGTATACAGGTTCGATTCGCTTCGAATGAATCTGCTTCTTTAAAAAAAATTTTACATTTTTTAATAAATAAAAAAATTGTTTTTTCTATTTTTCTCAAACTTTTCATTTCTTTCTTCTTTTTTTCATTTTTTCATTTGTTTTTCAAATCACCCAATTTCGCTATTTGGGACCTGTTGATGAGTCAAACCAAGACTTGAAACTTGTCACCAAAAATTAATGAGTTGTGTGATGAAATAAGAAATTAGAACATTTTTTAGCTTTTGCTATATACCGGAGAATCCCAAAAAATTCTTTCTTGAACAAAATTAAGTTTAACCCGGTAAAAAGTCCAAAAGAGTAATCTTTTTATTTATTTTTCCTCCTGGGCTCGTATAGGAGTGTTTTTTCCTCATATAATTCACATCCAGAATTTATTCTGAGTTTATACGAGAAGAGATCAGTTTGATCTATTTTCAAGCGTCTGCAGCAGGCAGAAAACCAAGCTGCACCGATGAGTGGAAGGTTCTCTGCTGACACGAAACGCTTCTTCTTCTTCCTTTTTCTTCTTTACTTTTCAGCCCACTGCGTGGCGTATACAGGTTCGATTCGCTTCGAATGAATCTGCTTCTTTAAAAATTTTTTTACATTTTTTTAGTAAATAAAAAAATTGTTTTTTCTATTTTTCTCAAACTTTTCATTTCTTTCTTCTTTTTTTCATTTTTTCATTTGTTTTTCAAATCACCCAATTTCGCTATTTGGGACCTGTTGATGAGTCAAACCAAGACTTGAAACTTGTCACCAAAAATTAATGAGTTGTGTGATGAAATAACAAATTAGAACATTTTTTAGCTTTTGCTACATACCGGAGATTCCCAAAAAATTAAGTAAGTATTAAGTATACTCATTTCATCATTTCTACAAAATAAATTTATTGAAACAACAATCATTATTATTAGTTTATTTATCAGCATGAAACAAGCAGTAATTTCACTTTATAATAGGAGTGGAGCTTGTCCATAATTAAAACTGACTGCTACATCATTGGGAGCGATTTCAACGCCATCCACCATAATAACAGAGGCAGACTTTCCATATTAGATTATCTCTCAGATCATGCTGCAGTGAAACATTTATTTTAGTAGAAACCCGGCCATTACAGAGATTTGTGAAATACTTGATTATGGGAGCACGAATTGGATGCTATTTAGAGGACAGATAGAACAGAATTTACCGCAACTTAACCTACCAGATAAGTGCTGCCCCACAAACCTAGATCATGTAGTTGATAATCTTGATAGGGTGTACCGAAAATCTTCCTAAACAACAACACCTGTATTCCGATTCCCACTCTCTTGCTTAAGATTATTAGACATACAAATAGGCTATAATACAACCCTCTACAGTATCAGCTCAAATCTAAGACTAAATGTCTTGAAAAAATAATAAAAGACACGTTCAAAATTCATTACGTTAACTTTTGACAAGAAAAATTATGAAGTGTTAAAATGGATAAAAATGCTATTAGATATGTTAAAAAATATATGGGGCCCTTGAGAAAGAATAGTATACCACCACAACAATTAACAAGTTGCTCCGATTTAATATCCAGCAATGATGATAAGGTGCTCGCACTTGGAACGTACATCTGTGACATACATAAAGTAAATCTTTCCATGCAAAACTCATTAGTCAGTTCGCAAATTAAGACCTCCGTTCAAAGAAGTTGTCCAAATGAAATAGCCCCTCCCTTAATATTTAGAAACGATTTCGAAATTAATAGCCCGCTCTAATTTCATGACAGAATCCCTGACCAACCCCCCGAGCAACAACCAGACCTCCAATTTGCGGGTAGGATAATTCTTTAGGTTAATAAGGTAAATCACCTCAATCACGTCTAGTCAAATTAAAGAACTTATAAAATCCCGGAACAACAACAAAAAAAACAGCTGGTTACGATAAATATCCAATTTTATGCTTAAAAAATCCCCATTTAGTCTTTTCGTCTTTTTAGCACATTTATTCTTTTGTCTTGTATAAGGAAAATTTATGAAGCATTTTTCCTGGATAAAATTAGGTCACATTGCGACGACAATAAAGTTATACCCTAACATCAATTTGGCTACATGAGATAACACTCCACCACACACGCCCTAACCGTTCTAATGGAGAAAGTAGGGCATAATATGAATAACAGAGAGCCTAACCTAGCCCGTTGAGTTATTTCGTTGAACTCTTCAGTGAATCGTTTAATTTGCAACAGCTAGTGGATGCACCAACGCGAATTCAAGATGCAGCTGGATATAGAGCTAATTTACTGAAATTGTTTCTAACATCTCATCCTGGCAAATATTCCATCTCGGTCGGTTCCCCTCTTGGTAATTCAGACCATTGTTTAATCACGGCTCAATTGACCACCTCAAGCCTGTGCCACCCTACTTCTCCACCTACAAGTAGGCTTCTTTAGCACTATAACAATGCTGATTGGGATACTCTCAAACAGTATCTTAGAGAAATTGATTGGTCGATCTGTTTTGTAACGAAGGATGTTGACGAATGCACATTAAAATTTAGTAACATGCTAAGTCTTGGCATGCATGAATACATTCCAAAACCAAGATACAACTATAAAAGCGAAAGAGTCTGCTTTTCGCGCCTATCAATTGCATCCAAGTCTGGAACTGAAACAAGTCTACAAGACTGCACGGAACACCCGAAAGTCCATTATTCAGAGAGAAGAATTTCTTTTTGTCCAGAATATTAGACAAAGAATCTTGGCAAGCCGCAAAGGTAGCAAAGGTTTCTAGTCCCTGGCCAGCACCATCAGGAACAACTTTACCTGTTCCTCTATACCTTTACCACTTAATAATGGTGAAGTGATTGTTGACTGCCTGGATAAAGCTGATATCTTAGCTGCCAGATTCGATACAAATTCTCGTCTTCCACCCACTTCACAAACACCTGTTTTTCATCTCCCGTGTGGATGCGTACAAGAGCCAATACATATCCGTACGAGAGATGTGTTTAAGGTTCTTAAACAGATTAACGTCTTCAAAGCCGCAGGCCCTGATGGATTTTCGCCACTGTTAATTAAAAGCTGTGCCTCATCGTTGGCTAAACCTCTGCGCAAGCTATTCTATTTTTTTTATTCGACAGGAAAATTTCCAACTGCTTGGAAACAAACGCACGTTCAGCCTATTCCCAAAAAAGGAGAGAGTAGCGATCCCTCAAATTATCGACCAATTGCAATCACTTCGATTCTTTCAAAGGTTTTTGAATCTATCATTAACTCCAAATTAATCAAGTATCTAGAAACTAATCATCTCGTCAACGATCGCCAATATGGCTGGACGCTCATCTGGAGACTTGCTGACTTATCTTACGGAACGTGGGAACCGTAGTCTTCACAATTTTGGTGAGTCCAAAATCGTTGCCTAGAAATATCTATCAAAGGCCTTTGATAGAGTCTGGCACTAGATACTTCAAAGGCCTTTGATAGGGTCTGGCATCCAGCCCTTTTAGCTAAACTCAAAGCACTTGGTCACTCCCCACCTCTTTTATTATGGATTGAAAGTTTCCTATCTAGTCGCCAAATACGTGTTGTATTAGATGGCGTTACATCTGAACCGCATCCCATAAATGCCGGTTTGCCGCAAGGCTCTATTATCTCTCCAACTCTCTTTTAAATTTTCATTAATGATCTGCTTTCCCTTACTTTCAATCCCATCCATAGCTTCGCTGATAACAGTGCCCTTGATTTCGCTTACTCCTTTGACACTCTTGCGTACTCCAGGGGAATGCCGCATGTGTTAAACGAGGTTACATGATTAGATCATTGAATAACGATCTTGCCGCAATTTTGAATGCTTTCCGCTCCTTTACAGTATAGTAATATTCTGTAATGCTTTTTTATCCCGAACAGTGCGAATGTGAAACAGTTTACCTTCTTCTGTTTTCCTCCCACATAAATCTGCCACTCCCCTCATATCCCTAATCCTTTCCCTATCTCCTTCCTGCCATGCTGTGCTTTGCATCATGGGGTATCCCCTGAGCTTGGCTTAATAATATCACAAAGAAGTAAATATATAGATAACGAATCGAATAGGAAAATTGAAAAGCAGAAGTGAGGTACATGTTGCCAGTCAATTAAAAAAATCTGCAACGTCTCGCTCTAAAGGTGCCTGTACACGGTGCCTTTTTACGCATGCAACTGAGGTGAATTGCGCATGAATTTTATAGTAAAGTTGAAGGAATTTTTCCACCAAAGCGCAGAAAAAACAACATTTTGGAAGGACTGAGAGAAGATGCAGACTGGCTATTCAAAAATTTTACAAGGATATCTCCGACAGATTTCGAAGTTCTGCTTAAAATATTTGATCCAAAAATAAAAAAGCGGGATACAAATATGAGAGAGGCTATCCCTGCTCATATAAGGTTAGCAGCAACACGTAGATTTTTGGCCACCGGGGACTCTTATTCCACTTTAGTATTTTTGCTAAAGGTTTCATTATCGTCTCTTTCTAAAATAATTCCTGATGTGTGCAAAGCTATTACAGAGGAGTTAAAAAATTCAGTCAAGTTAAGAGAATGGTCCAATTAAATTTTATTTCATTATTTCATCCATTACAAAAAAAAACAATTTATAAATTATGATAAACAGTATTATCTGCGAAATTTAGCGATGTTGTGTCTTCAAACCCTACAGGATAATTGTCTTTTGTAGATGGTGGACACATCAATTTTGCAGATGAAGAAGAATAATCGAATGACGATGGTGCAGTATTTTCCTCAGTGTATTGTTAGAGCTCCAACTCTGATAGCATATTTGTAATACGTTGTTTGGCTAAAGCTTGTAAAACTTTTGTACCAAGATTTCTTATTTGGCTCGCCACATATTCTCCAAACGCAGTAAATTGGTCTCGCTTTTAATAAAGTTGTATGCTTCATTTTCTTGGAAGGTTGGTTTACATTGGATGAATCACCTACTCTCATACCCAACGAACTTCCTTCCTGGGGGCTGCTTGGTTCCTCTGTTGTGGTGATCTGTTGTCCAGAAGTTTGATTTAAAACTTCATTTGATATTTCCACATGATAATCCTGAAAAGCATAAACATTTTGTTATTTTCAGCTGCCTTCAAGTGAGCAAGAATGGGCTCTATTATAAATAAATGGAATTTTCATAACTGTATCGGAGCTGTGGACGGAAAACATATTTTGTTAAAATGTCCTGAAAATAGTGGCAGCACCTATTTCAATTATAAAGGGACGTTTAGTATAGTACTGCTCGCAATCGTTGATGCCAATTATTGTTTTCAATATGTCCATATCAGAACTCAAGGCAGGTTTTCTGATGGTGGAGTTTTCCGGCAAACTTCATTTTACAAAAAGCTGTCGAAAGAGGATATAATTTTACCCAAACCTCACGCACTTCCTGGAAGAAATTTACCTGTGCCATATATACTAGTGGCTGACGATGCATTCCCCTTGACCAAGCATATCATGAAACCTTTTCCAGGAGAACTGAATAAGGGATCAACAAAAAGGATTTTAAATTACAGGTTATCTAGGCTAGGCGAATAGTTGAAAATACATTTGGGATATTGTCAGCAGTTTTTCGGATTTTAAGGAGACCCATCGAACTTGAGCCACCGGTAGCCGAAAATATTGTCTTGGCATGCACTTATCTACACAACTGGCTAAGAAAGAAAACTTCTTCATGGCCAGTTTATACACCACAAGGATCTTTTGATATTGAAGACATAGATTCTGGAGAAAGAATTCCGGGGTCATGTAGAACAGAGGCAGCGGACGAAATTGGAGCTTCACAAAACTACAAAGAGTTGCTCGTAAACCTTCTGATGAAGCGAAATTAGTAAGAGACGAATTTATGGATTTTTTTATATCTGATGAAGGAGCAGTTCCATGGCAAGCAAAATGTTTATAATACTTTTTTCATTAAAATATATAGAACATACAAAAAAACGGTAAGCCACAACGGTAGTCGCACTGTTTTTTTTCTTTCTTACAGACTATCCTTACATTGTAAACCCTGCTATTTACTTATTTTATTTTATTTGTTTGGGATGACCGATATCAGAGAACACAAAATTTGTGACAAAATTACACCTTACCACAGAATTTTCAGTATTTCCTGTAGTACATAAGTCTTCACTTTCCAGTCCAGCTCTCGGTTCCAGCACGTCTAATAGAAATAATAAATTGTTATATGCAAACTAACGCGATTTATAAAATTCATTTGCCCCGATCCACTTTTTTCACTTTTACACTTCGCATGTTCTTTTCGGAAATACGATCGTAAACTTTTTATTTTGTTTTTAACTTCTTTCACTGATAACTCACATTTGTCTCCTAATATTTTTAAAGCATCACTTCGGAGAATTCTATTGCTGTACCCATCCGAATGCGGTTTCCACAATATAACCAATTTCCTATATTCTTCTATAAACGTAATTTGAAAATTTTGTTTTTGTTTTTGTTTTTTCTCCATTTTAAAGTTACTTTCGGTGCAAACGTCCTACAACTGAATGTGGAATTGCGCACATTTTTCCCATTCGGAACGGGAGACCATACGCACAGCTTGCGCTGTGTTTCTAGTCGTAAAAAAGCACAAAAAATTATAGGAATAGGCATGCGCTGCCGCATGCAATATAAGCGCATGCGTAAAAAGGCACCGTGTACAGGCACCTTAATATACATAAAATCGACGCTGCTCGACCTGATGTAGGGAAGCCCTCAATTCTTTCTTAGAAATTTACTGGATTTTTTTTCTTAGAAATGTACTGTAAACTTGTTCCTTAGAAGTTTTATGCATTATTTGCGGCTGACAACGGCAAAAGAAATGAATTGTTATTCTCAATTGGAGGGCCGGCAGAGGCACTAAAGGCTGAGTTACAATGTGACGCTGTCGTTAAACCTGTCAAAAGTTAAACTGTATGAAATCGCCCAAGTGCAGGTACAGTGTGTCGCTAAGGGTGTTGCTGACGCTGGTAGCGTTGCTTAAAGTTGAAATATTTCAACTTGAGACGCGCAACACCTTGACAGCTATTTTCAAAATTGCTTAGTTTTACGGGAAATAGAAATTTGCAGTGAAAATGGTAAGTTTTAAAAAGTAGTGTACTATTTAATACCTAGTTAATATAATTATTTACTATTAATATGTGATGATGGAGAGAAAATTAATACATGTCATGATGATTACATGTATAATATTGTTTCTATCTAAAAATAAAAAGAACATTAGTTTTTACTGTTTACAGTACTAAGAATATAATATTGTAATTTATTTACAGGAAAAACAGGATATCGAAAAATTTATCGAGGATGTGAGGGGTCACCCCATACTATATAATTTAAGCCATCCTGGCTATAAAAATGTCCGTGATAAATTGAAAGTTTGGGCACAAATTTCAGCTGCACATAAAATGTCAGGTAAAGAAATTGAATAAATTAAATAATACTACACATGTGAATATTTCTTTAGTTAATACATATAATTAATTACTATATATTTATGTACGATTATCTCTATTTTCAGTGGAGAACTCAAAGAAACGGTGGAAGCATTTGAGGAATTGCTACGCCAGACATCTGAGGAAGTAGAGTCTTTCAGGGCAAGTGGCTGAAGATCCGGAAGACTCCGAGGGGTGGATCTACAGTGCGTAGATGGATTTTTTAAGAGATCAGCTGAAACCTAGAAAGTAAGTAAATGGCTCGACAAATTGAACCAAAAATTTTCCAATATAATTAGAAGAATTTATTTATTATAAATGAGTTTGTAGGACTGCAAGAAATTATCATAATCAGAGCGTGGATGAAGAGGACGCAATTTTGGAGATAGATCCCGTGGAGTATCGTTCTTTTTCTCCTGCACTAGCCGACATATACATACATCGGCCAGTTTTGATAATGAATCTACACAAAGGAAAAGAAGGAAACCTACAGCTGACGTCGAGGACACATTTGTAAGGACAATGGAAGCGGCACAGCAGTTCATGTTGAAGAAAACGGAACAGATTGAGTCACTTTCGGATCAGGAAGATGATTTGTTTTGTAAATGCTTGACGGTAAAATTAAAAAAACTAAAAGGTAAAAAAAATCAAATCAAGCAAGGATTAATAAAATATCTATGCGCCAATGCGGATGATTAAAAAAAATAATATACATATAAATACTCATACTCTTGTTTTGTGTTAGTTATTTAGTTTCAGTGTTAGTTCTTAAGTTAGCCATGACGAGGGCTTAGTATGAACATATGTATAACATATGATATGCCGCTTATGCCGGGTTTGTAATAAATAAATTTTAAATTTGAGTAATAGTTTGTTTTTGTTAATTATTTTGGAACACCATATATGTACATATAAAAATATGAATCATGCACAAATACAAATTAAAATCGTTCTGTTTAATTGAGGCAAATCATTTGGACGAGAAAAAGAACGCAGCACTTAGTTTATTACTTCGGTTGAAAAGAAACTTTGCCTTCATTCATGAAGTATTCAGTTAAAATTTTGCGATACTTGAATGCTTCCTTCGTCGCATTATTACTGCCACATCTGCGGAGCGCATTTTGTGCAGTATCTACTTCCTTCCTCCACAAAACTTCAACAATTTCGTGATCTTCATTTTCGGAATCGTAGAAACTTTGTGGACAATATACTGATGGAATATTATTGTATAATTTATCTGTCACTTTTAAATAATTGTGTAAAACCACACAAGCCAAAATTACATTGTCCGCATTTTCGGGATGGAAATCTACAGAATTTCTAAGAACACGCCACCGAACAACCAAGATTCCAAAAGTATTCTCGATGATTCTTCTGGCCATAGATAAGCGATAGTTGAATACTTCCTTTTCAATGGGAAGCAACTGCCCTGGAAATGGCCGCATTAGGTTGTATCTTTGAGGAAATGCGCTATCTCCAACAAAATAATGTGGGCGCTCACGATGTGAGTCAGGTAGAGTTGAGTGCGGGGGAAGATTTAAATCGTTCGCAAACAATTTCCTTCCAAAAGGAGATTCTCGCAACACGCCCCCATCACTTTGGGTTCCAAAGGCGCCAACATTGACGGCTGTGAATATATAATCGGCATCGCAAACTCCAAGCAGAACGATATTGTAGTGTCCTTTGTAATTGTAAAATTTACTTCCCGTGTTTGGAGGACACTGAATCTGAACATGCTTCCCGTCAATACAACCTACGCAATTGTTCATTTGCCACTTTTCGTGCAACTACTTTGCAATGTTTTTTCAGTAGCATGGATTCACTTCCGGCATATACACAGGTGAAAGAACTTTCCATAAAACTGCACATACTTCGATGATTATTTGACGCACAGTAGATAGCCCCATTTTATAACCCCACGCGAGGTAGTTCTTAGAAACTCCTTGCGAAAGATACCTAAAAAAATTTAATAAATACAAGAAGCAATTTAATCTAAGCATATTTACAAGAGAGTAAGTACAAGTCTGCACCCTGCGCTAACAGGTTTCCTGATTGACATTTTCTTAAAGTCATCTTTGACTAAAATTAGCAGCAAATTATATTGAACTTTATTCATCCGTGTAGCTTTGAAAAATAATTCATTATCGTTATTCCTTATGAACTTGAAAGTTGTCTCATAAAATCCTAATGTATTCCTTTTTATGTAAAGCGGTCGTACCCACCACCTACGTTTCGCTTTTCTCTGTCGCAAATAAAAGTACGCGGTTTTCAGCAAATAAAGAACAAATTGAAAGTCCATTATATCATCCATTTTATTTAAATTCTACAAATTTTTGTTCACAAACACTTTCTTAATGACAGCCAACTTTGACACTTACGTGCGACATCACTGTCACAGCAAAAGCAACAGGAACAGCGTCCGCGTCAGTATCAGCGACATCATGCGCGACCGCGTCTCGCGACAGCGTCACATTGTAACTCAGCCTTAACAGCTGGCCATACTCGAGCGGAATTTTATACGGATTTGATCCGCGGACCAGATCCTCTTCATCTAGTCCGCGAAACTGAGTTCCGCGGATCAGGTCCTCTGTCGCCCCTTAACATAGCGCATCTGATGAGCGGACCGAGTCCGCGGATATATTCGCTTTTCAATAATCAGGTGTACGTGGTAAAATTAACTGCATGTGTTTCTATTCCTTATGACGGATCTGATCCGCAGACTTGGTCTTTCTTGCTTGTTTGAAAGATCTGGGGACTTTCATGCCGGATCAGTCATATAAAATGGCACCTAGGAGCAGGAATAAAATCGCTGTAGTGGCTGCAGGTATTTTTGTTTTAAATTATAATACCGTTATAAGAAAGAAGGAAAGATCAAAATGGGTTAAAAAGTGGTTAAGTGAAAAAAATATTTTTGGACATATGAAATTAATAAAGGAGCTCCGAACAAATGAGCCAGATGAATTCAAAAATTATCTGCGCATGAGTGAGACAGATTTTGACCTATTGTTAGGTAAGTAATTATATACATATATTAAAAAATTAAGAAAAATTTATCAACATTTCTTATACAACAATTCTAAGGCTTACTTAAACCATATTTGAGTAAGACTGACACGATAATGCGGCAATGCATACCTCCCGAAGAACGTTTAATTGCCACTCTGAGATTTCTCGCAACTGGCAGATCGTAGGAAGACTTAAAATTTTCGACTGGAATTGCTGGTCAAACTTTAGTATACATAATTCCAGAAACGTAAGGAAAAGTATGTGAAGGTATGTAACTTTAATCATATTATTAGTATAATTTTTGAAAATAAAGTACAGTCCATTAGAAAGACAAAAAAAAAAAATTAAATTGCACTTCGTAAAATGAAAAGAATAAATATATTATAATGTAGGTAATAGAAATATGTATTATTGGAATATAGCATTCATTACTCTTTTGTGTTTAATGGATGTACTACATCAGTATACAGTTGAATGGCTAGCGGAGATGAAATACCTGATAACGCAGATGCACAAGAAGTCGTGTGATGCTGTTGAATTGAAGCACTGTTAACGTTGCTCGTTGATTTGTCATAAATATCGACAATATCGAGAACGTCAATACTTTCGTTAAGCGCTCCCAGCAAACCCTTAGTAATAATTTTTTGAATAAGGAACTCTGCAAAAATTTGTTGAGTAGTTCCATTTTTTTAACTTTGCTGCTAAGTTTATTCCAATTGCATTGAATTCTTCTACGTTCTCTGATGTTTTTAGTGCTTCAGTGCAAGTATTCATAAAATTTCTGACGTTATCATCCGCTTTAGGTTTCTTTCTTTTGGGATGGGATAGTGATGGTCTTTTAAATACCTAGAAGAAGCAAAATATTTTTATTAAAACTGTAATTTAGGGAAGAATATGGGATGGTGGAGTATTTGAAGCAACAACATTTAACACAAAGTTACAAAATGGAACACTTCTGGAAGATTCAAATTTATTTTTTTCCTTCCGTATTGCTCTTTTCAAATTTTGTATCTTTTCTTTTACTAACTTAACATCTGCTTCCGGTCCGGATAGTCTTTCTTTAAAAAACTCACAATTTGTTCATATACGACACGTTTTTTTAAATTTAATTTTTATAATTTCTGCTCTTAATTTGCCAAAGACATGGTCTTTCTTTATACATGTTTATAAATTCTGCCAAAATTGGTTTTGACCAGTCCATTTTTAATTTTTTTTATATTTTTAAACTTTCCACCGAAGAACTCCGAAGAACTCTTACTACATCTTCTGCACTATTAATGGCCGATGACGGACTTGAATCAACGAAACCGTTCCACGAAAGAACTGTTCCGCGGAACTGATTCACTCGTTTTGCTCACTAACATGCGGAATTGCTCCGCGGAACAGTGCCTCAGCGGATCAGATCCCTCGAAAATTCCAGCTAATGAAAGTATTGTATCTGAAAATAATTCTAATCGGCCAGCAAAGTGAATAAAAATTCTACCGAAACATTTTGTGGAAATTTCTGAGGAAAAAATAAAATTCTTATTTCATATTTACGTGTCCACGCTTATAAAAATTGTTGTCGACCTCCAAAAATGCATATAAATTCTAAGAAAAAACTTATAGTAAATTTCTAAGAAAAAAATTTAGGGCTTCCATCAGGTCGAGATTGTTGATTTTATATTGGAGCAAGGCATTTTATTGCTCTGGTAAAAGATAGAAACTTGGGTGTGTGTAGGAACATTTTCTGTTAATAACAATATTTCTTAACTACAATTTTCGTCGTAGCTAACTAACTTGGTTTCCACAAATGTAGATAAGGTTTTAATTTTTCTGATATGCGTGCTTCATCTGTATATTTACTTATTTGTAATAATATATAAAAAAAGGAAACGCATCGAATATGCAACTATATAAAGCAAGAAATTGCTACTAGGCGCTTAAAAGACTTTCTAGAGCCTGTTTAAATTGGGGAAACTGTTTTGTTTTCCCTTATCGCAAGTAAGCCTGGGTTCTTGTACCAAGACGCTATTATTTTTGATGCACAAGCACATAAACTTGTACACCAAGGTATAATAATCTGAAAAACTAAAAGTGGTTAAAAATCGGTTGCAAATAAAACTCCTTTCTCCATGGCGGTTTCAATAAATAAATATCTACATAAAGTTGGCTTCTTAATTATTTGCTAGCATAGATAACTACATAGTGATAACTACACCGTGAGAAAAGTTGACTAAGCATCCTCACATTGAAACTGCCAGCATTAAGCTTTCGCGCGAAATAGATAAGGCAAATCATGGACGCAATACTCAAGTTATCTTTGAGTCTGGTGCCCCGGAATGTGATAACTGCAATGAATGAAATGCTAATAGATGCAATTTTGTGGAATGCTAACTGATAGTACTATGCGAGAAACAAATGCCAACAATACCAACGTGAGAAAGCTTACTTATTCTAATTAAGCTAATATAAATTCCTTGATAACTGGATCTTAACATTCTCCCCGCCATTGAACTCCTGGTTCAACCTACCCTTCATTTGATGTTGACTAGGCAGCCTTCACGGCGCTGCTGTTGTCACGAGAAGGGCTTCGGTTTGCATTTTGCAAGTCTTCTCGATGCTTGTAGAGCAATCCCAGTACGATAGTTATGACCAAAAGGACTCCTGTATATCCGATCGGCAGACCATGGGTGGTACGTGTATAAATCTTGTTGGGTAGGTCGAACTTCTGCTTCTTGATGATCTGTTGTAATTCTTCAAGCTTCTGCAATTGGGGATGGTAATGGCCCTTTTCTTGCAGGATTGCAGATAGGTGTTCAGGTGTAGTGATGTTGAGGAGATCACTTAATTTGGTGTAGGATCTCCGTGATTGACCATCAGTGCCCTTGTGTAGTTGAACTACGCATCCCAGTGCACACTTCATAACAGACGTATTTTCTTCCATTAAGATCACTGTAGCTCCTGGTTCTATGTTTTGGTAGCGTTGCTTCCACTTGTAGCGGTGTTGAAGCTCATTCAAATATTCACTCGACCAGCGCCGCCAGAAGTAATGCTTGATGTGGGACACTAATTTCGATCGTTTCAGGAGGCTAGCTTTACACGGTTTCGAGAATGCATCTATGGATACAGCGAGTGGCTCTCCAATAAGTAAATGGCCACGAGTTAGAGCTGTTGGGTCAATAGGATCGGCTGACATTGGAGTCAGTGGCCTGGAATTCAATATGGCTTCGATTTCCACCTTTACCGTCTCCATCTCTTCATATGTGAGCAATGTGAATGTTACGCTTCTAAGAAGCAGGTGTTTTGATGCAACACTTCGTTTCGTGACTCGTGATTTGTCAATACAACAGGTTTCCACACTAAATTGCTCCGATTTTGGCAACCATGTAAGGCCCAGGGTTGTCAGGCTTTTGTCCATATCCTCACTGAAGTCTAGTTGTATTGCCTGATCTTCTGGTGGTATGTTTTTTAGTAACCAGGAACTATTCGAGCACCATTTCGACTGTGTCTGTTTCGCTTCATTGAGGCTATCGCTGCCAGTTATTACATCATCTACGTAATAGCCTTCTAGTAACGATTTTGACGCCAATGGAAGTCTCCCAGTTCCATCATGGGCTACTTCATGTAGGCATTTTGTGCTGATGCCATATGATATTTTGTTGATTATTTATTGTTGATATTTTCGGTCATCTTGTTAAATTAGCACCTGACGGCACATTTTCTCGATATTTGCCGTGAAAACAAATCGCGGCATTCCAAATCGCAGTGAAATCGAAAATAGGTCATCCTGTATGATGGGGCCAGTGTGCAGAACATAATTTAAAGAGAGATTAGAGGACAGTTTAGCCGATGCGTCAAATACTACCCTAAGTTTAGTAGAACGTTCCGGTTTATGAACACCGTGATGTAGCAGGAAGTAGTATGGAGTTGTTAATTTGTCAATATCAATTTCCTCCATATGACCCAAATGTTGTCTAAGTACGTTGTTTGTAGCTAGCTTTCTCTCCAGACATAAAAAACGACGTAGTGCTATATGCTTCGATTCGCCTAATTGTGTGGGATCACCCACAAATGGTAGTCTGACCAAGAAACGTCCTTCATAGTTTTTTGGAGTTGGTTGATTGAAGTAGACCTCACAAGGGCTTTCTGCTGGTGTAAAGCGAGATTTCGGTTCTTCGCCTTCTTCAATTTTCCAGAATTTTTCGATGACACTGTTGAGCTCCTCGTCTGTGCATATTGCACACGTCGCTGTAGTTGAAGGAACTTTTTCCACCCTTTCAGCCATAATCCAGCCCAACATAGTGTTCTGCAATTAGTAGGTCTTCTGATAATTTTATTTGCCCGATGGACAATAATTGATGGTCAAATTCAGCTCCTAGCAGGATGTTGATTTGGCCTGGACGATTGAAAGCGGGGCCTGCTAAGCTTATATTCTTTGGTGTGGCCCACGAGGAGATATCCAATTGTCGTGTTGGCTGAGGAGAAATAATGATCCGAAGTATGAATGCCCCGACTCTAGTAGAATACCCGTTCAATCTTGACTGGAGTAGCACATGTACTCTTGATGTGATTGTCGCTTTCTTTGCCCAATGCCCGCTATGACCAGAGAGTCGGATGTGGGTGCGAGATCAAGTTTTCTAACAATCCTTTGGCTGATAATGTGTACTTGGGAGCCCGAATCTAAGAAGGCTCGACATTCTAAGCTGCTTCCATTGCTGCTGGTTAGTATGACCAGTGTTGTACTTAACAACACAAAACCCAGATTTTGTTTGCTACTCAGGGCTGTAACACTGGACGACGAGTTATTGGTTGGTCGGCTATTGAAAACGAAGACCGTGGTAGGGTAGCACGGTGTGCTACTTGTCTTGGAGCTAAGGTAGTATAAGGTTGTTGTGATTGCAATCACTCCCATTTTGTGCATCCACGTGATTTGCACTTGACTGTAGTATGACCTGCTCTCATACAATTGACGCACAAGTTATTCCCTCTCAGCACCTTTGAGTGATTTAATGGCATTAATTTAAAAAATGTAGTGCATTGATAAAGCTGACGGTTTCCTTTGTATGATACGCACGCTGTTGGTGTAATGGCAACGGAAGTCATTGATTTGGAAGTGTTAAACCTTCGCTGCTCATCTATATTTTTGCTCTTATTGAATAAGGCCTCCAGCGATTGGAACCTACCCTCTTGGAATGACAAGAATCCTTTCATGGATTGAGTTCCCCTTTTTTACCAGGATATGGGGAAGCAAGAGATCCCAATTTGTAGCTGACACCTCTAAATTCTCCAATGCTAATAAGCATTCTTGTCGTATCGTGCAACATTTTCACAACGGTAGTTGACACGTTGTCGGATGCATGTGAAGGTTGTCTCAAAAGTTTGTTGACCAGGTAGGCAACTAATAATTGCATATTGTTGTAATGATCTTGCAGCAACTTCCAGGCCGCTGTGCAATTTTCCTCGCTCAGGGCAAAATGTCTGATGAACTTCTCTGCCTCGCCCACCAGGTTTGACTATAAGTACCTCATCTTTTGGCAATTGGATAGTGGTTGCTTGTGTACCATTTGCGAGAAGAGATCGTAAAATTGGTGCCAACTAAAGTAATCTCCATCAAATTTGGGCAAAGTCATCTTTGGCAGTTGCAATGTAGAACCTTGTTACACCAAACTTGCTGTGGGCGTCAAATCGATCCTTGTAGAAAGTTGTACTAGTGTAGTTTGTACGCTTTTTTCCAAGCCGATGTACTCATTGACATCCAGCCTGGATCGGCGGTCATTTTCTAAAGTAAGTAGTTCTGATTCTCAATTTGAGAGCAATGTTGACTAATCGTGTCAGCTTTGATTTTATAGTATAGTCGTGGATGAGCGTCGCCATATTGAACACCTTCGAGAACTCTCCGCAGCGATTGGATAATGCCTCTTTGTCGACGTATTATTTTATTGATTTCAACTGATTTGGGATTGCTCTGTGGAGTGTTTGCCTTTCCTTCAGTTTGAAGTGGCTGTGGCATTGCTTGTTTTGGAGGTGGCCTTGAAGGTTCGTCTTGATTTTCTAAGGCCGATTTTTGCATTGAAATCCTCTCGGTATTGTTAGTAGAGCTTCCATATTAAATTGTAGTAGTCCTTCGTGATGTATGGATGGTCAAGAGGCAGCTCGGGCTGCGACCTAAGTTCATTGCCGGTTTGTTCAAAACTTGACCATACCTTTTTCAATCTCTGTGCTTGTTCTGTATAGTACTCCCTTTTGATTTTTCTGTCTTTAGGATCCTTTCTGTTGTTGGGTATAATACGTTCTAGCTCCGCATCAAACTCAGCCTGTTGTTTTCCTAATTGCTCCATGCGTTAGGATGATGTCACACTCCAGAGATTAGTAACAATGAGTATAGTTTATGACGTGAAATACCGTCTGGGTCACCAAATATTTAAATTGGGGAAACTGTTTTGTTTGCCCTTATCGCAAGTAAGCCTCGGTCCTTGTACCAAGACGCTATTCTTGGGGATGCAAGAGCATATAAACTTGTACATCAAGGTAAAATAATCTGAAAAACTAAAAGCGGTTAAAAGCGGTTGCAAATAAAATATCATTTCTCCGTGAAAATAAACTGAAATTTATTGCCCAAATATCTACATTAAGTTGACTTCTTAATTTTTTGCTAACGTAGATAAGTAGATAGTCAGAAAAGTTGACTAAGCATTCTCACGTTGAAACTGCTGGCATAAAGCTTTCACATGAAATAGATAAGGCAAACCGTGGACACGATACTCAAGTTACCTTTAAGTCTGGTGCCCCGGAATGCGATAACTGTAATGAACGAAATGCTGATAAATGTAATTGTGTGGAATGCTAACAGATCTAGTACTATGTGAGAAACAAATGCCGACAATATCAACGTGAGAAAGCTTACTTATTCTAATTAAACTAATGTAAATTGCTCTACAAGCAAATGATTAAAGCAATTCTGAGCTATGCATTTCTGATTTGGCATAGAATGAGCTCGACGAGATGTAATAATTAAGAATATTCGAATGCAAAATTCTCAGGGAAAACTCAGCTCATTACCAAATTTGAGTTTATGAAAACACACTAGTCCAGCATATCAACATACTGTGGCGAAATCTAGTGGATTTCAAATGAGTTCGCCGCGATGAATAAATAAGCGGCCAAGCTTTCTGACACTAAGAAAGAAGATCATTAGGCAGCACGTCTGAGCGAGGAACACCAGAAACCACAAGAGATGGCAAGACGCTCCATTCGATGCGATATGGCAGGCCACTTTTGTTTTGAGATGTCAGAGTGAAAAGACCGAAGAAGTAGTCATCCAAGTTTTTAGTTGAATGTATGTAGTATCCAAAAACAAAAAAACAAGTTACAAAGTTAAAGTTTTCTATGAAATTAAGGAAAAAGTGAATTGCGCAAAAGATGACTAATTATTCCACAAAAATCCCAGCCCAAGAATTAAGGAATTATTACAGGAAAAACCGTTCCCAACCATACATGACAAACGGGAACGATCAACAGGTCCCCACGGTGTCATGCTACACTGACAACAAGTCCCATGACGACTTGTACCAAAGATAAGGAACTAAAAGCATATTTCTTTTATTATTATCTTAAAGATCTTATACGCTACAGAGTTACTATCAGTAACATAGGACCACTTATAATTTTCTTGTACTTTAAATTTTCCTTTCCATAGGCAGTGTTTTTCTCCTTTCACATTTCAAACGCAACAGAGTCCCCATCATAAAGATAAGCGACCCTGAACAATACTTTTCTAGTATTTCAATTTCCCTTTACTGTGTTGGTCATACACGAAGAACGGGATCGACCAACGGGCCTCCACTGTGTGCCGCTATGGTGAAATACGAAGGTGATCTATTAGCATAAGTTTCCCTGATTATCTTACAGATTTTCTACACTGCAAGGTCCTTATGAGAAAGATAAGTGGTCCTGAGGCATACGTTTCTCATATTATGAATTTACTTTTAATCTAAAGGCGCCGTTAAACCACAGATAATTACAATTTTGCTAACAGTTTGTAACGATGCTACATACTTTCAAGCTAGGCACCAGCAAAACCAAATTGTCTAGTAGCAGCCAAGCAATGTGTGTCAATCAAGTATACCGCAACAAGGTAAGCCAGCCGCTGACAGAGGAACACTCACACAGCTCAGTAGTGACCCCTGCTAGTGGCGTGATAGCAGAAGCAAGCATTCCGCACATGACACCAGCAGCCAGAGTGCCTATAAATAGGCCAGCCAGCAGTAATGAAATCGCACAGTTGATCACTGAACATTCAAGCAGATACAAGTCAGTCAAAGTAAAGCCTCCAGATCGCGCAAATAATCCGACACCGCGAATTTAACTCTAGGCAGGGAGAGTTCACCACCACCACAGGACTACCCCAATGGACTGGCTATAAAAGTCAGTCAGCCGCAGATAGATGGGTCAATCGTTGATAAGTCGTGTTGGTTAATTCAACGACAAGCGCATGTGTTAGCCCAAGAATTCACAAGCGCACGCATACATTCCGCCCGTACCGCGTGCTGGCTACTCTGACGATACGCGCACGTTAATCGTGTTGGTCAGAAGAGTAGTGAGGGCACGCTACGTCCCCATACCCCCGTGTTGGTTACTCTGACGACAAGTGCACGTTAATCGTGTTGATCAGAAGAGTAGTAGCGCTCACTCTGTCCCCGTACCCCATGTTAGCTCGTCTGATGACAAATGCGCGTTAATCGGGTTGCTCAGAAGAGTGGTGAGCTCACACTTCTACCCCTTAACCCCACTCTGAGAACAAGCGAACGAAAATCGTCCTGGACAGAAGAGCAATAAGTGCACTCTCCTACCCCGCACTTTATAGCCCCGAGCGATTGATTTTAGGTCACTGAGTGGGCTTGTAATACTCTTTGGTGGAAATAAATAATCCACGATAAACGGGATTCCAGCATTCATATTGGATTCAACACGCGACACGTAATCTCGATAAGTAGGTATGATCGATACGTGATGCCCAAGAGTACCCAAAACACCATAGATAAGACCAATAGCCGCGATAACCAGCACAGCGGCAGATATCGTTAGCTGCATGAGCCCGAGAGAGCCGAAAACCCCACAGGTAACACCACAAGCTCCGATAATCAACACAGAAGCAAATAGCGTTAGCTGCATGAGCCCACAAACAACAATAGAACCCGTCATCAGGAGAAGAAAAAGTGCTATCAGAGCTGTAAATGTAGGGAGATAATCAAACTTCTTATTCACCCATTATTTGTCAAAAGGTCACCAAATTTATCAGTAACAAGCTAAAACTTGCATCGGATATCCCATCATCGTGCTGTAATTGAAATCGTATCTGCTACAGCTTTTTGCGTGAATGATTTTTCTCCTTTAAAAGCTTGTTACCCATAAATTTGCTGATCTTTTGACAAGGAATGGATGAATAAGAATTATGATTATCTCCATACTATTTACGGCTCTGTTGCTATCCTCCAGTGTACCCGGTATTTCGCAAGTTCTTTCCAACAGCTCACAAAATGGGATTGGTGCTTGCACTCCGACGTGAGGATGGTAGCTATGTATTAAAAAGAAAAGGTATTGAAGTCATCCGGGCAGAAGATCTATCCGAGAAATGAGCTGGCATATATTTGCCACAATTATATTTTGAAAATGGACTTTAGTTGTTGGTCTGGAGAATTTTCAATAAAATTTAGTCTTAACTTAACGATGAGCACATTTTGAAGTTGAATATTATTCGGTTTTAGTTAGAAGGTAGAGCCGTTTAGACTATTTTTGGAATATTTTTGGTTAATAATAAAAACAACAAATAACGAAACACTGCGTACTTTCTGGTGAAGAAGGAGTATTGTCTTTATTGGATTACTGATGTTGAGGGAAAAAGGAAAAAAATCGTTACCTATTTCTATTTTTGCGAAGAAAGGGGGAGATATAACGAAGTTACATACTTTCAAGCTAGACTCCAGCAAAACTGAATTGTCTAGTAGCAGCAGCAATGCGAGTCTCACAAGTACACCGCAACAAGATAAGCCTGCCGCCGATAAAGAAACACACTACTGATTAACAGCTCAGTAGTGACCCGTGCTGGTGGCGTGATAGCATAAGCAAGCACTCCGCACACGACACCAGCAGCCAGAGTGGCTATAACTAGCCGGCCGCAAGAGAGCGAGAAGTTGACTCTAGGCAAGAAGAGTTGACCTCCACCAGAGGACTACCAGTGGACTGGTTATAAAAGTCAGTCAGCCCCTTATAGATCTGTCAGTCGTTGACAAATCGTATTGACTAATTCAACGGCAAGCGCGTGTTCATCGTGTTGGCCCAAGAACTGACAAGCGCACGCATACATTCCACCCCATTCCCCGTGCTGGCCACTATGTCGAGAGAAGAGTAGTAGCGCTAGCTCCGTCACCGTCCCCCCGTGTTGCATACTCTGAAGACAAGCGCGCATTAATCGGGTTGGTCAGAAGAGAAGTGAGCCCATGTTCCGTCCCTATACCCCGTGTTGGCTACTCTGACGACAAGCGCATGATAATCGTGTTGGTCAGAAGAGTAGTAAACGCGCGCTCCTGCCCCGCACCCACGCCGTGTAGTAATAAGAAAGTGTTACTAAGTGAGTGAATGTAGACTAAGTCTTGTGAATTAGTTAGATTAGCAAACCACCGGGCCGCAGAACTAGAACAGCGCTCTGAACATAGCAACGTCGGGGAAAACGGCCCTGGACAATCTCCTGACTGTCCGCACACTAACACCCGACGTTACAAGTTTAACCTCTTTATACACTAAGGGGTCGTTCGCCCACAGAAAAGTCACAATTTTGCTAACATTTTAGCAACTGTATACACTAAGGGGTCTTTAACCCACAGATGTATCGCGTTTTTGCTACTATTTTAACAAATTTATACACTAATCCACAGTCACACCACAATTTTGCTAGAATTTTAACGATTTAATAGAGTAAGCGGTCGTTAATCCACTCTTCTGCCATTTGGAAGGTGATATTCATGGGGACCCATAACTCATAGATATATCATGATCTTTCTGGGATACCGGAACTTCTGAACACTAAACAGTCAATAAGGCACACATTTATCGCAATCTATCTACTACCTCGAAGTTGTCTAACCCTACAGAGCTAATAATCGTAAGAGACAAGCGTTAACCCTTAGTTCTCTCGCAAGTTTATACTATCTGGTGTTATAACCTTGAAGCCAACAGACTCTGAATAACAACCGCCCTACGCTTTACTTTTCTATAGCCCGGAAGAGCTATTATCCGTAGTACCCGATAGGATCGCCTAATATTTTGATAATTTTATGTCTGAAAGTTTGGTGCCTGAGAGACACGACACTATTTTGCACCATTTTCACAACCACAGGCACTAAGAAACTATCAGTCAGGATGTGGACGTTTGCCAAGAGCTATTGTTCAATACTTTCCGTACTAATTGTACGCGTTTACTCCCTCACCGAGCGGTCCAACAAAAGCCTCGCCAAATCAAAAGCATAACTTCCCCGTATCGCACAGCCCCTATACGCTAATGTGGTAATAGCTGAAAAGTAAACAATAATTTTTCTAAAAATTAAGATATGTCGGTTTCTTACGCCAAAGAGTTTTCGCCGAACATATAAGTGAGGGAAATACGTCACCTCCTCTACTTTGTTGTTATTTTGCTGTCTAAATGAGATACCGTCTAAAGTATAAGCGATTGCGAGGAACGATTATCGACTGTTTTGTTGACACAGACATATACGCGAGGGGTAGCTATAAGAACACCCAGTGAACCTCAAGTAACTACTTTCAACGTTTTGAAAGTTTTCTCCACTAATGGGGGCAGCATCTGGAAGGAAAAAAATGACAAAAAGTAACTTGGGAGTATTTCCATTTAACAGATACAGACCCGCACTGCACCGTCGCTATACGAGAGCCCTATAGTAGAAAACAAGCATAGTTCCTGGAAAGCCCTTTCCGAGAACCCAAGTAAAATATACGGGCTATCCAGATGAAGGTCCCCGACCCAACTTCCTCACAAGCTGACCAGCTGCCATCCCAGGGACCAGTATGTCACACTTCATCGTTGAGTAAATAAGTGTCGTCTTTGCCTTCGAAGTAGTTGACGATTAGCAAATGCACACCTTACCCGTGGTGAATACAGAAGTGAAACTCTGCTATATTAAACGTTTTGGGTCGACTCCCGTGGCGAATCTCAAAGTAAACCCTGAAACCTCTATAGTAAACACGAACTAAATGAGTGAAAATCCTTCGAGGGGAATTATTGCCGATGGACCATTAGAATTAGAGAACAATCTCACGTTTTGAAATAAAACTGCTCCCGTCTACCGCTCCACCAGAGCAATTTTGCACGAAACCAAAAATTGTGTTACAATGCCTTACAAACCCATTCACAAATATTAAATACCACCCATCATTACATAAGGAATATTTTAATGTTAATAATTTGGTCTACGATACCACACAATACATTAAGCGAAATTAATGTCATCTTTCTTTAACTATAATATAACTTATATCAGAAACACAACCCTCTAACATAAGTTTATCTCATTTTTATTACCATTTTTGTGAGAAACGAAAACTAAGTCTAACATTAAATTTTCCTTCCAACCGCAAATGTCACCCACTAAGATAGTACTTAAAATTTTGATAAATGTAGCTAGGTCAAATACATGCAAAAAATATATGTAAATTTTATGATTAGATATAACCTATCTCCTTTTGTATTAGACAAATAAATAAAGTTTTTTTTGTTAACGCCTTTAACTCTTCAAGGACTCCTATTGAAATAACACTAATCACTACTATAAACGAACTTCAGAAAAAAAAATAAAAGTGAAATTCTGCGAACTACTAATCCCCAAATACTCAGAAAAATAATCAGGTGAGGAATATTTTTTTGCACACGTACTGTTACAACCATGAACTGAAGAAATAATCCTGAAAATAAAAACAAAAAATCATTTTCTTTATGATTAACAAGTGAAATTCGTATCTGATATTTTCAATGTTCAAGTTGTTTGTAAATAGCAAATTTAATAGTTAGTAAATTATATAGTATTCTTTGTATAATATTTAGTAACACATTGTAGTTCTTAAAACAACGAACATAAAAGGTTAAATAATTTACTACAAAAACAACTTATAAGAAATAATTAAACCCATTTATAAGAAATATAAATTAACTTATTGCTCAATTGACCGCCACCAATATATTTGACAATTACATAACTTGAGGGTCTATTCATCGACACCGCGGTTGCACCACTGACACCTGTTTCATGTGGCACCAGTTGTGATTTCAGAAAGTATGCTCTCAGTGTCAATGCTACTAACTATCGTATTACCTTAATAACAAGTTAGGACACAGAAGAGTTTTCCGATTGATTTACATTTAAAATGCATACGGCAAGAAAAGGAAGAAAGAAGAAAAAAAAAATAAAAAAAAATAAAACTCTCTTTAAAACTTTTTTGAATAAAGATAAAAATGTGAAAGCGTTCCCGTGTTTTTGTGAAAACCAGTTTTTGCTGAAATACTGAGAGAATTGGCAAATGTTTTTTATATCAATGCCAATGTTTGAAAGTGTAATTCCTATGATATTTGAACAGCAGGTGCTTCTGTTTACATTCCTTTTGCTCTGAAGAGATTAAGTGGGAGAAACTTATGCTGGATTCTCTGATGTTTTTGGGAAAAATGATAATTTCATTTGAGAGAAATCTTATATCCCCTTTCAGCACCTTGGCCAAAGCGAAATTTATCTTTTTCTTAAAAAATAGAGGTAATGTGACCTAATGTGTCCTAATTATTATGAATAGTTTGAAAGGATTTTGAAGGCATTCAATAAGACTTTGTCGTTCGGGTAATCCTGCGTTCTATCGATTTTTCTTTTTAGCTTTTTGTCTCAGTTGCACTATAATAGTGTATTGCCTAGTTCTTTTCTCCCATTCATGCAAAAGACGCAAGTATATGACATTACCTGTTTCGGTCTAAAAAACAAGAAAAATTTACAATTTTGTTCGGCTGCGTCCTATATCTTAATATTAATTTATATTTGCTAGCGCTATAGGTATTTAAATTATTTTGAAATTTACTTATATGCATATCATTGGGATTTACCAAAGTTACCACAAAAGTATTTGGGACTATTTGTATTGTTAAATTTTAATTATGAGCCGAAGGATTAATTACCAAGTTGCCAGTTCTGGAAATACCGCTGAACTTCAAGCAATTTGTCGTTCCCAATAGTTAGAGTTCAGTGGGAAAGAGACAGGAATATGAAAGTGGTGCCATTTGCTTTCGTGCATTTTAGGTTCAACGAGCAGTCCATCAATACACATGTCAGTGGACAGCACTTGTTCGCGGCGATTTCGATATTGTGCTAGATTTTGTTGTAGCACAAACACCGTAAAAAGGCAAACAGATATATACCGAATAAAAACTTAAGTATAATTGGTAATATAAGTAGAACAATAGCAGAAAATGAACATCAGTTGAAAGAAACAGTTTGTTTTTTTCGTAGTCTTTACTTTGAGTTAAGCCCGTAGCAGTAGCCACTTCTTTTATGAACTTGTGACAAAATAGACTGAAGCGTTAATAGAAATTGAAATAAGGTATTTGTATTAATTGGGAACATGTGATTGCTTAATTTCAACCCAAAAGCTCAAACGTTGTCTCGTGAACTATCACAACACGTATGTTAACGTTTTGAGACAATGCTGAAACATTTGCGGCTTTATAGTTTTGACTAAGGCTGTAATTCCATCTGAAAAGATAGAAATTCGAAATTGTGTTCACCAACATCCAAATAAACAGGACTCTTTTATGAGTAATATCAATTACTTTCTCATATCACTGAAATCATACATCTCACATTATAAAGTTTAAATTATAACCGCTCCACCAATCTTCGAAACGTCTGTCCTTCATGTCTATAATTTAAAAATATTAAAAACAAAATAAAAATAAAACATTTTATTTGTATCAACTTTACCAGATCTATATCTTCTTAGCCCATCCCCGATAAGCAGACCGAAAATGAATTCATAATATTTCAAAAAAAATTACATACCTATTGAACACCCCCCTCCCCCCGCCCCTCCTAAATTTTCGATTCCTATTATATGTACATGACGAAATATCACTAAAAAAAGAAATAAATCGATAACAGCTACACCAACGCAGCCCACCCACCATCCTAGACCTACTGAAATTAAAACGACCGGTCCACAAACAGTCAAGTTAATAATTTGTTCTAATAAATTCACCGACTTCTAATTGATTTAAATACAGTTACCTGCCTAGGTACAAATAAAAATCATAATTACCAAATGTTGATAATTAACATATCACCAATCACCTTGCCCTTGAACTTCTCGAAAAAAGGTAAATGTAGGTACATACTCGGTTGCTCGTTTGCTATTTTGGTATGTTTTGAGCTCATTGATTGTGTGTGTGTGTATGTGGGTGTGTGTAACGTATAACTGGATACGAGGTACAAGGTACGTTTCCAGAAGATTTAAACAAAACAAAAAAATTCCCTAATGTTCATAAAGTTTACGGAAATCAAGATATTTCCCCAATTTTAATTCAAAATCTCTTAAAAAAATTTCTGCGCACGCAGGTTCTTGGAAAGTTTAGATTTAGTGGAAGTATTATAGGAGCAAAGCTGGAGAAAAAAGACATATTTCTAAGAGGCGAAAGTAGATTTTCAACTGTAAAAATACAGAAATATTAAGGCTAGCAAGTGATATTAAATTCGAAGCATCAAGGGGGAGGGGTATACAAAAAATGTATGGCCCAGGACAACTAAAATATATATGATGAAATATAAACGCATCTAGTGGAAGGCTCCTCGGCTTCTCCCCTATGTATCTCCTACCCGCCTCGACTGAACTAGATAAAGTTTAAAAATCATTAAATTCTTAATGGCTTTGTACATTTTGTTTTACAGCTCCCAACTAGGTATGTATTAGGATGCTTGATCCCATTACTTGGAGACTACAGACAAAGCTTAAAAAAATACAAAATGAAACCCGCAAACATTAAACAAACATCAATTTCCTTCTTTACTACACTCAAACAAGTGAACAAACATTTCAAGCTGGCCAAAGTCCTTCGTTTACAATTTTTTTTTTGAAAACGAAAAAAATACTCCCCGAGCGAAAGATAAATAAACCTAAGGCGAATTGAGCAGGCAGCAGACGACAAAAGGGAGTCAAGTTAATGTGATCCTTTATTAAGGACATATGTTGCCTTTAAACATCAGCGCACGTTTACTAAACACCCTGTTCTTATACAGATGAATACCGACTAGCTGATGTTTTTTTTAATCAGTTGTTATCCTCGATCTTTGAAATGGGGCGCAAGGATATACGCATGCATGATTCCGATTATACGGATATTTCAATAGATAAAAATTTCCTTGTGGCATGTTATATGGGATGCTACTAATAAGTTTGCCTGTATTTATGTACATACATATATGATGATGGTATAACCCCTATCAGGATGTGTCGACTAGACTCATAGAGGGTCCGCATTTATACTGATGTATTCATGGTATAGAAGAGGACAACGGGATATCCTACTAAGAGTCTATTGAACGAGGGCCATTGTTTGAATGAATTGCCAGACTTTTATAATTTATTAAAGCCGCCAGCCAATGTATATCTGTTTTATAGTGTCCTTTTGATGTCTAAAATTGTGAGCGCAAATATCTGGGGTTCTGTTATGGCGGTGAAATATTTAACTAAGAATTTAGGAACATTTTTTTTTTGTATGAGAATACCAAGTATCTAAAGGAAGGATGTTTTAATGGTACCTATAACATTGAATGCAGTATAAAAAGTTATATGAGATCGAACATCATTTATTGTTAGTGGTATACACTTAGATTTTCAAAGAGAAGAATTTGGGGAAGGATTTATTTTGGATAGGTGTTTTAATTGTTGTATGTCGGCCGCAGGGAGTAATATGGAAAATATGTTCAAACAAAATTTTAGTGTATGTACGAAATGAAGCCAACCAATCAAAAATAGTCAAATAGTCACATGAGATGTCAAATTTACTGATAAAACTATACCGTAAATTTGGTGCCTATTCTGAGAGCAATAAAATTTACTACTATCAAATATAGTTACACGCTACATATAATGTGTAAATTTTCAAAATACTGTGAAAATAGATGCGTAATGTTAGCAAGAATATTGGGAATGCATTCATTTAACCATAGGTAAATTTTTGAAAGGGATCACTTCGAATGTATAAAATTACCAATGTGTGTAAAAAATAGTAAATTTTTACATTGGTATGATGTTTAAAGCTTGTTATTTCAATCCTGAATGGAACCAAGCTGCATTGGTTTAGGAGGTTCATTATGAGCTTCAATTAATCATTTATTAGTAGAGTAACTTAAGTATGGTAGCTATATAAAGCAAATTCTAAAAAACAATACTCTTTTGGGGACATAAATTAAAGGCACACTATTTTGCTAATTTTACACATTGAAAGGGAATTTTATTTATTTAAATGTGTAATTAAATATTTTTGAAGATAACTATATTTATTTTCGTTAATTTTACATCATAAATTTAGATTTACTTGCCTCTATAGCACACAGTAAATAGTAAATTTGTTTTACTATTTACAACTGCTCGCTATGCTGTTATAATTTCTACCTGATTTCTTTTAACGCCACCCTGATCATACCGCTCAATGTAAATTCTATCGGAAACTCCCAACTTAAATAAGTTAAATTCATACAAAAACATAGGTACTTAGTTTACCATTTAACAATTGCCAGCGGCATTTTCCCAGCCCATTTTCAACACTCGGGTGACTTTTTGATTAACAGTCTAACCCTTCTCTTTAGGGCATGCCTTAAAATGGTCTACACACCGAAGTTGTGGAAAGAAGTCCGTGTTGTGTTTATTACAAAGGCAGGCCGGGTAGATTACTCAACTGCCAAGGCATACAGGCCAATAAGGTTGACTTCTTTCTTACTCAAGAACGCATCTGCGAGTGGAAACTGGGGTGCTCCATTCTCAAAAGCATGTCACAGCATAGCACGTGTATTTAAAGGGAAAGTCTGTTGAAACGGCCCTCGACTAGGTGATTCACTCAATAAAAAGAGTTTTCTCTACAAACAATCTACGCTGGCTGTTTTCATCGATGTAGAAGGTGCGTTTAGTAATGTTCTTCTACATAAGTTTATTGAAAAGCTAACAAAACATGGAGTGAACCGATCCTTAAAACATTGGATTGCTCACATATTGAATAATAGAACTATCTTTTCTGATCTAGTTGGGCTAAGCATACAGTTCATAGGGCCACCCCGCAAGGTAGTATCCTAGCACCTCTTTTATAGCTGCTCATTATGGATGGTCTATTGCTAACTGTCACCCGGATGGGGTATGTTATGCAGACGACCTGACGATTTTTGTCACCGGGAGTTTTGAGTCCGAGACCTGGGGACTGGTGCAAAACGTGATCCGACTAGTCATGCACTGGTTTACGGATTTCGGATAGTGCATCAATTCGCCTCTTTACAAGGAAAAGGAATATCCCCAGATGAAACCTGCCTTCTCTTGGTTCTATACGTTTGGAGCTAAAGGACAGTGTAAAATGCCTAGGCATTATACTAGATAAAAAGCTAAACTGGAAACCACACCTTGAGGACAGAGCGAACAAAGCCCTCAGAGTATTCACAATGTGCCTTAGAACCATAGGAAAAAACGTGGAGACTCAAGTCGGGGATAATCCTGTGGATATACACTAGCATCACCCGATCCTTGTTAACCTAGAGTTCTGTGGTGTGATTGTAAGCAATGGATTTTTAACAATCATAGTAAGATATTGAAGAGGAGTCAAAAGTTGTGCCTTGTCAGTACATGCAGCGCTCTTTAGTCATCTAGCACTCATGCTCTTGAGGTTATCCTCAACATACACCCTGTGTAAATACATATCAAGCATGGGGCGTCAATTGCAGCGCTAAGACTGCTTCTTAATCGGACTTGGATTCACGCTGGAACAAGAGTTCCACATAAATTCATCTTTGAATTCGTGCATTCTATCGCACCTAGCATCGACAGGGACAACGACAACCTCCTCGAGACTATGCTGAAAAGCAATTTCAAATCTAGAATTCCATCATGGGAGTCACATGCTGTGTTTCAAATATTGACAAACCCTATTATTATCTACATCGATGGCTCCTTCTCGTAGAACCAAACAAAACCAAACGAATAAGCTCGTGGGACTTAACAAGTCAACCCTGAGAACTGTAGTGTATATTCTCACTGGGAACTCCTTTCTTAGGGATCACCTTTACAGGATGAGACTTGTTGATAATCCTATATGCAGGGGTTGCGGAGAAGAATCTGAAACGATGACTCACTTTCTTTGTCACAGTCCAGCACTCTCAGGAAAGCTATACAGAATCCTTCGCTCATACCTCCTGGACGAGCTGCATGAAGGCGGCAATGAGGGCTGGGGGTTCAATATTTAGCTTTGTAAGAGCGTCCGGTTGGGACCTATGAGCGATTGTTCATGGGTCTGGACGGTAAACAATGGGCATGGTTTTGGCCTAGGTGCGGGAGAATCCTTCGGGTTCGAACCTTTTTTCATACTAAACTAAAACTAACAATTGTCGGCAGTAAATAAATCCTGCTCTTGACCTCTTGAGGTGCCTTTAGGTGTCGTAATATGCTAGTATCCTAATTGGAATTGTATTTTTATGCTGTTTTTATTCTACAGCTAACCCATCCTGGTAATTATGTAGGTATACCTATAAAGTAAGATCGAACATCATGGTATAAAGAATAAAACGGCACGGCCTTTCGCTATAAGTAATTAGCACCATTTTCTTGGTTTGGCTCATCCACTTGGTCTGCCAGTATTAAGTTGGAAAGTATTTAATAAAAAAATAAAAAAAGGTAAGAATCAAAATTTCTATATGGCAAGAAGCTCTCCAACCAAAATTGTATGTCAGCGTTTTCTAACCAATATCCAAACAAAGAAGGATCTTTTTATGAGAACTGCATAGAGGAGTTGTCCGAATTTGATTTTTTTTTCAACAGCAATCTTTGCAAAAATTACATGTACAACATAGCAATAATACAACAATTTAATTTTATACATCAATGCGTCCTTCATTGCTATCCAAACATATAGTGCATAACGAAATTTTACGAGGTTCCCGATGTTGCCTATATTTTTTTGACTGAGATCTACATGTTTTATGAAAACGTTATGTACGAAATTTCAGCTCGCTACGTCAAAATGATCTAACTAGTGGCCAAAATATAAATATGTATTATATATATATATATAGTGTGTTCAATAAATAAGTAGGATTGAGTATGCAATGGATTCCTTGGAGTGTCCTGATCAATTTTTGTTCGACACCGTCCCCCCTCTCCTAAAATCACTCCTTTCCACCAATTTGGTGTAAAAAATTTCATTTTTCAAGGAGGTCTAGTCACCTAAAAATTTTTAAATCCTTCAAGGGATATTGCAAGATCAAAATTAAGCACTTGTTCTAAAGAGGCCCGCTCATCCTTTTTAACGATATTCAACATGACGATGTATGGTTAAATGCTTCAGTTATCCATATCGACCCTTCAGTTGAATTTTTGGAAAAAATTTTACACAAATTTGATCTAGCTCCTTCTTCAGCTCCATATTCTTTTTGCACTTTTCAACGCGCGCAACAGAAAGCCGTTTGAATATCGGGTGGGGCTCCAACGCGGTCAAACACCTCCGTCAGATCGAAAATAGGGAGACTATAATGAACTTTGTAAACGCCGGCATTATCTCCATTTCTGCGGCAGAGGAATGAAAAAAATTTCAATTTCAGCATTTTCTTCCGATATTAACTTCCCGACATACATATCAGCTTTTGAAACATTGAAACAGCAAGCCGTTCGCAGTGAAAGAGACGATCGAGGTACAAAGGTTAGGTGCAAAAGGAAGGAGGGAAGACCACGTAAAAATTAAAATGGCATTTGTTTTATTCTTGTTGTTTTTTTTTATTGTTGTTTAATTAGAGCTGTCTAACATATTTGCCCGCATTGGCTTGGCAGTTGCCCCTCGACTCAGATTGAATTCAAGGATGATATTTTGTATGAAAATTAATAATTCTAATAATTTCAATTAATTTGGGCCAGCTCTATACCCACTTATCTTAACCACCACAGTATGTAGTAGCATCCCAACCCAATTCCTGAATTATGAGATTATGAATTCATTTCCAGTAAATATTAAAAAGAAAATCAACAAATTCTCAATTTAAAAATGAAAATTGGAAATTTTTTTTCACCCAAGTCAATCAAACTTTCAGAATCAAATTGCTTCCTTTGAATTCCCGAAATAATGGACAGATCTTATGATGAAGTGCCTTCCGGAAACCGAAAACGAATCAAACTGTCAAACACAGCCATGTTGAAAACTTTACACTGTGAATTTATCTCTGAAGGAAAAGTTCTCCGTGGTCTTGCAGAAAATCTCGTGCAATTCATTTCGCTGGAAAAAAAAAGAAAAAAAAAACAGAGAACAAAGTGGAATGTATGCCGTCGTCTTTCAAGAAGACTGGCTACTTTCCTTGTCTGTTACTCCATCCATTTGGGGTCTGTTTGATTATACCAAACTCTTACTACACCGACTGAACCGAATCGACCGCCACAATATTTATTTCGTCCCGCCATATTTCCATTCTGCATTCAAATTACCCCATTGGTTTGGACGGCAGTTTTGATTTGTTTTTACGCTAGCAAAGTGCTCTCCAAAAATTTGCAATGGAAATGCTGGAAAAAAGTCTCTGATTACAGCGATGTCTCTACATGAAATGGTGTTGCTAGCAGTCACACTATATGCGCTGTAGAATGAATCTCAGTACATGTAGAGTACGTAGTACGTACGTAAGTGCATCCTATTTTGTCGGCGTAATAAGGCGACAAGTAAAGGGATTGAAAGTTTTAAAAAGTTCTAAATCCTTGCGTTTATTAGTGGCTTCTTTGGAAGGGCATGCCGTCGAGTCGTTGCTGGTGAATATCTCTGGGTTATTTCCCAAGAGAAATTGTTTTCGATAAAACTTTTCACCAGACTTCTATTTTTCTCTGGTTTTTGCTAATTTAGGATTTTGTTGTTGGTTTTATTTTTATTTTTACATCAACTTTGTTTCAACTTTTTCTATTTATTTATATTTCTGTGGCTTTTTAAATTCATTTCTTTGATATTATCTTGGTTTGCATTGAAACTTGCACTGAATTTTTTGTTTTGCAGTTTTACAAATAATAAATAAATAATAATAATAAAAAAAAAGATTTTATTATTACGGAAGTTACAAGTTATACTTTGTTTTGATTGAGCCAATAAAACTACACTGCTGAGATGGTTTATAATTGTCTTCTTGAATAACATTTTTTCTTTAAATTGATTAAATTTTGGGTTTAAGCTTTTTTGAGTTTTTTTTGTTGTGTGAATTAGGGTATAGCACACGTTAGTCCTATATTTTATATAGTATTTTTTTACAAGCGGACATATAGCACATATTGGTTTAACCATTGGTTTGACGACGATTGTTTTCTATTGTTTTTTATTTGTATTCTATTGTAAATATCCATGAAGGACGAAGCGGCTTTTTTATCGGGCCAAATAATGGTTCAAGGTTGTCAATGTCATCTGATGCCGGGAACAGCAGTTTACTCAAATTCAGGCGTCATATGAAGACGTGGTGGTGGAGGGACGGATGAGAGTATGAATTTCATACCGAATGCAAATTTTGCTATGGATGAGAAAGTCCGAGGTAACCTATTAAATATATCCTTAATCAGTCGACCAATTTGTTCCAGAAGGGAAAAAATGTAAATTAAGTTGAAGCTTCTGTATATTATGACTACATGACCTTGGCTTATACATCCGAAAGAGAACGGCTGGTCAAGCGAATCTGTGAGCAATTTTGTGGCATGTATTAAAAATGGTTCAAAAGTGCATCCTTATAAGGTTCAAGATTGATTCAAGAGTTAAAGTCGAACGATTAAAAATCATATCCTGTTTCTGTTGAGATCATATCAAACCACTTTAAGAGCGTCAATAATATTTAATTTACTTATAAATTTCATTTTTATATTATCAGACCTACAATAATTCTTGATCCAAAAATCAGAAGCACTATCGATATATGGGAGAATAATGGATCTTATTTCTTTGAACCGAGGTTACACTGTGACCATATATTAGTTGTTCCAAATTGGTATGTGCAAATGTTAAGAAATTTTCGTGTCCCACAACTGGAAGAATTTGAAGGGTATATATCAGTATTACGTGGTTTCAACAAGATGGCGCTGAATGCAATACACACGTTCAATGAGGGGTTAATTAGAAAGTCATGCTTATTACAATAATATATCTGAATGAACACTGAAATATTAATTAAAAAATTAAAAAAAAATAAATAAATATCCGGGAGGAAACGGAAAGGGAATTATGGGATAAAATACCCACCTCGGCTTTGTTGGCAAATTTTTAATCTTTTAATAAGATTTTTCATGACAGTTTGTCGCAATTACTGTTATATTTCCTCGCTGACAGCTCAAATATTGTCTTTCAGTGGTGTAATTGTTTTTATTGTTTTTGGTGCACATTGAAGTAAACCTTCGCTTTAAATTAAGCCCACCAGGTGTTTAAATCACTGGAGCTACATATGCGCCCAATTGTTATCTCCGCGTTAAGACATGGGTTGGATGTATGCATTGAAAAGAGGTTGAGGCCCCGAAGGGTTCTTGGAAAGTAGCCCAGCATAAGGCCCATTATTCACGCTCCAGATTTATGAACAATTTTTCATATGTCCCAATCGGACGTTTTTACAAAGCTTAGTATTGGAATACTTTGGAATTTGGAATTTGTTTGTCGGCTTCATGCAGTTCATACAAAAGGTGTGAGTCAAGCAAGTAACGCTTGCTTGAGAGATCCAGACAGTCACAAAGAAAGTAAGTCACAGTTTCAGATTCCTCCCCGCAACCCCTGCATATAGGACCCTCAACAAGTTTCATAATGTAAAAATGATCCCTGAGAAAAGACTGCCCAGTGGGAATTGACACTAGAATTATCAGGGTTGATTTGTTTAGTTCGAACAGCTTATTCGTTAGGTTTTGGCTGCCTTTACCCCACAGTTCGTTTGTAGTTCTGCCAGAAGGGTCATCTAACTAAAGACGACTATGTTAGTGGTCGGTCCAAACCGAAATAATATAGACGAAGTGTTTTGGTGCCATCCCGATTATGGGGGAAGATTCCTTCGAGCCTGCGTTAAGACATTACTCCATTACGGATAAATTTCCTTGCAATAAAGCCCTCTTTGCTTCTGTGGTTCGTAGAGTTGTTTTGACCCACAGTCTAAATAATACTCTAAAACAAAAAAGTTCATTAGAATTTTACGGTATGTCAGTCCATTTAAAGAAATCATATTACCACCTTTAAAAAATAAGGCTCATTAACATATTCTGCCGAAAAACTGCACCAAACTGTGACTCTTTGTGGATTAAGACTGCTCAAAAATCTTTGTTGGATTTTCGAAAATTTTGTTTCTGCTTATTCACAGATCCCTGTAGGTGAAGGGCGTCCTCAACCTGATTTTCCAACAAGTAATTTACAAACGTACGACATTGTTCATTGTAGTTAGGCTTCAGTTATTGATTGTGTCAACTGAATCTTTTGGAATGGATATACTTTATATACTTCCACAACAACAGTGTTGGATTATCTCTCAATTCCCTTGTTATCCATACAACTTCTATAAAAATCTTTGAATTGAACCCGTTGGCAACACCCCGTGATGACTACAGTGCGGTTAAACATGTCAATAAGGTACCTTCTAAGAAGAGCTTTATCTTCCCCTATGACATATTTCAGGCCATACTGACAGCTCTCTTCCCATTTATGATTCGTCAACTTGTAAGCCTGTGGATTTAGTATCCTCAATGTCAAATCTACGGAATCTTCTATTAGATCTAAATCCATCACTTAACTCTCTCTTATAAGTTTGTCTGCTATCTCATTTCATGTTAAATTGAAATCTTTCTCCATTCTGCATTTATTAGAGTCAAACCATTTTGGGGCATACCAGAAACACAAACTTAATTCACTCTTTACGAACTGTTCTATTTTTAATTGATAGCAACTCTAACCATCTTTTCTACTTTTCTACCTATCATAAAAAAAGTGGAAAACTTTTAGAATTGTGATGCTCTACAACACATCGCCTTTAAGAAAGCCATCAGCAACTAACAACTGAACTGAATTATCATCGTTAAATTTATGCATATCAGTGCGAAAGTGAGCAAGAATGGTGTTATCCTGGCCCGTTTAAGCCGGAAGACGACATCTGATATGTTAATAACTACAGACACAATTGAGATCAAGTGCACTTTACCATTTAGCCCTAGCTCTTTTGAAATGTCAAAAGGATTTTGTAGCAGTTTCTATGGTTTTACGATTCAGACTATACGTGTGGCTCTGCATATACATAAATAGGGTTCTTTGTAGGACTTCATCAGTGTTGAAATGGTGTTGAAGTAGAAAAGCCAAATTTTTGTTTATTGTGTAGTAGGGTAATACAAGGTGGTAACCGCATTGTTCCTCAGCCCCATCCATGAAGAATGCTTTCAGCTCTCAAGTTTCTAGTCGAAATTCTATGCTAAGATTAATTTCTCTGCCAGAACAATAAGACGCCGGAATTGAAAGAGAGGTGTACAGGGTACACCTTCTGACTATACGTAAGTATAGGTACCCCCAAAATTCGTACGTGTACAGGTTATATCAGAAGTTTCTTAATTTATGGCATTACGTGGTTGTGTCAGTGATTAGAGGCGGTTTTCATGCTTAATAAAATGCTTAAAATTCATTAAGGAAACCACCTGCTGTGTGGACTCGAGAGTCGACTGTGATCGGATTATTAATTTATATTTCGTAGCAGTTCAGTATTAATTTCGGCATATGCTATTCCTAAAGTTAACTGGAAAATTTAATATTACGGTAAATGTCGAACATAGAGTCGTTTTAATTATTAAGGTCTCTCCTTGGAAAGAAACAAGTAGAAACTTTTCGCGATATAAAATAAAGTTGATATTTTTTTGACCTGTGCTCTGTTGATTTGATTCATATTTTTATATATAGTTCGGCAAATTTCCAACGTTTAATGAGTACTTTTGTGTGCTAGTATAATTGTAGATAAGGCGAAGTATTTGGATATGAGAATTACCATAGACTGAAGACCGAACTAGTACTGTTTGTTGGCTTTGAATAAATGTAAATTTGCATGATTTTACCGAAAAGAAAAAAAACTAGAAGATATATATATATCAGACATTACTGGTAATATGGTCATATCTAGTTCGTCCTTTTAGCCAATACTCTGATGTTATTAACGCCAATACCAGCTACAAAGGTGTACACATCAGTTGGAAGAGTCTTCTGCTGACAAATTCAAGTTATAGGCTACTCTGCGCTCACGTTCCTAAAATTAACTAATAGGACCGGAATGCTCCGAGTTATATTTAATAAGTTTTTCTTTAATCCCATGGATTTAGCACATTTGTAAAGAATTTTGATGTATACAACTAACTGCGATTTTTGAGCTACAATTGCCACATGGAAAGGCAAAACATGTTCAGTTCTTCCGATTATGATGAACTTAGTGGAACAGAACTCATCAAGTCCCAATGACTCTGAAAATCAGCAGATTTTAGAGAAGGTTAGCATTATTTATATAATTCTTCAAAACTATATGAATGCTATTGTCAATCGAATGTCTGAGGTGAGGAATTATGCTTAACGATATTTACAAAACTTATACGAATGGGGTAGTATCAAATGTTATGAAGTATCTTGAACAGATTGGGTAAGCAAACTTCTAAAGTGTAAGTGCTAGGATTCTCTCCAGCGAGGAAAGTATGTCAGCCGTTGAGTAGAGACGTGTTCCGTGCTTCCTATTTCGCTAATAATTTTTGACTCTTTTTAACAATTTTTATAGAGACTTACTTAAAACTTTGTTGTTTCTTCTCTATCGTAGTGTTTTGCTAAGCCGTATTTTTCTTTCTTCAATTAGGTTATATAGTGAATTCGTACTGTAATTTGGAGCTTCTTCCGTGTGTTGGCTGGGTTAGAAGCGCCCTTTGGTGGTATCTTGGTATTTCTGATGTGAGATTCAACAGTTAGATGTTCGTATGCACTCGTAGGTTCGAGGATCAAGGTTTTTCAAGTATTTGTAGGTTGAACTAACTTCCTTGATTCTACCGGCTGCGCCAAAATTGTTGCTGTTTCTTGCGAGGAAACTTGTTTGGAGTCTCTGAAATACTTGCTATCAAACTATAGCCAAGTACTCTCATACAAGCACCTTATTTGTTGATCTGATTGAGATATACCTTACTAGTGATCTTGTTTGTGACGGCACGTTGGTTGTAGGTACGATGATTAATCGGAGTAGCTAAACAGCTTTGCTCCCAATGTATTGATACGGAGTAGCTAATGTAGCTTTGCTCCTAAGGTGTGTGGTGTACTGGAGTAGCTAATGTAGCTTTGCTCCTAGTGTGGTATAGTGGAGTAGCTGAACAGCTTTGCTCCTAGTAAAAACAACATGTTGTGTGTTCTGAGTTACGATTGCAACTGATTTTATTCTAAAAGATCACAATATTTATATTACAATTTAACCTTAACTTCTACGGATAATCTTAATTGTACATAATTATTTTGTAATGCTAAAATGCTTATTCTATTACCTCACAGCACCTGCTATATGTACATACATAAGTAACACATATTCTCAACGCTTGCAGCTGGCTATCATTGCATCACGTCATCTACACCATACTCAAACCGTGAGCCATCAATTTGGTCACCTGTGCTTTACCGCTGGCGCAAGGCAAGGTTATCATATTGCAGTGTGTGAATTCTTGCGCGCAGGGGTATTGCGTCACTCGATCTACCTTTACTTATTTCCTCAAACGATTAAGTAATTGGTGTAGGTCAGTGATGAGTGAAATTATGATGCACTTAAACAATGTAGATATGTTTGTTCATGCCGGTGTTAGTATTAGTATGTTACACTAAACATAAACCAAACACCAGATGAAATTACATGCACAAAACATTAAACAAAATAGATAGATTATTATATAGACGTTTTTTAAAACATGCTTAGAAACGTCGGGAACAAAATGCTCAGCCATATTATTAACAGTAATACACATGCGATTAACAGGTTCAAACATGCCAAAGTTAGACCTTGAGGAGTTAACATGCAACAGAGGTAGCCTTCTCAAATTGTGCCTACTATCACGAAAAGAGATTTTGTTAAGCAACAACGGGGAATCCATATTCGCGTTTAAAAGCTGATGTACAAAAGTTACATCAGCTACTATGCGACGTTTCTTAAGCGAGTGCATATTCAAAAGCTTCAAGCGATCCTCATAGGGTGGAAGAATTATTGAATTATTCCAGGGTAGGTGCCTGAGAGCAAAACGTAGGAAGTTCCGTTGAAGAGACTCGATACGGTCGATGTGTGTACCGTAAAATGGAGACCAGACCTGGCTAGCGTATTCAAGAAGTGGTCGCACAAAGCAAGTGTACAAACGCAAAGTTATGGTGGGATTCGAGAACTCTCGGGACCAACGTTTTATAAAGCCCAGCATGGAACTACAAGTTACAAACAGCACCCACACGGCGAATCGAGGAATTCGAGAACACATAATCGTAAGAAATTGGTTTCTGATTTCTGTGGAAAGTGATAACCTCACATTTGTCTATATTGAGTGTCAAGTTATTGCTTTTACACCAATCGTAAAATCTGTGAAGGTTACTCTGTACCTGCTCACAATCGTTAAAAGTTTTAATCTGGGCGAAAAGTTTAATGTCGTCAGCAAAAATCAAGACCTTGCAATACCTCACAACAAAGACAATGTCATCAATAGACAGAATAAAGAACAAGGGGCCCAAGTGACTCCCTTGAGGTACGCCAGACGAAGCTTTCAAGACTCCCGAGATGGAATGTCGAAAAAAGATTTGATATGTTCTGTTATCTAAGTAAGACTCCGTCCATTTAAGAAATGTTATAGGAAACCCATACTTTTCTATTTTAAAGAGTATCACGGAGTGAGATAACTTGTCGAACGCTTTACTAAAGTCTGTATAAATACAGTCTGTCTGGTAGCCTTTTGCAAATCCGCCAATGGTATCTGAGACAAATTCCAACAAGTTAGTGGTTGTAGGCTTGCCCGAAATAAACCCATGTTGGTTTGAAGAGAGTTAATTATTACAGGAGGTTGATAGTTGAGAAGAAATTGTAGATTCGAATAATTTGGGCATGCAAGATAATTTTGCAATAGGCCTATAGTTAGATATATCATTTTTACTACCTTTTTTGTGGATAGGTATGATAAAGGAATTTTTCTATAGCTGTGGGAAACAACCACTATCGAGCGATTTTTGGAAAATAATTCTCAACGGAGCTACCAGAGAAAGGCAGCAAGACTTAAAAAAGGCTGGAGGGATCCCATCCCGACCCGTTGTGAAGTCATTTGGAAGCCCATTAATATGAACGAGTATATCCTCTTGTGTAATTGAAGGGATAGTGAATGAAACGGTATGAGGGTCATTCATATGACTGAAGTTGCAATTTTGAGGTTGAAAATTTGACGAGGCAAAGGCTTTGTCAAAAAAAGAGGCAAACATATTACAAATTTCAGACGAATCATCGCTAACGGAGTCTTTGTACCTCATGGAATTGGGATAGTTGTCTGTTTTTTTCTTCATATTAATAAACTTAAAAAATATCCGTGGGTCACTAAATAATTTAGCACGCATGCTTTGAATATACTTATCATAAAGTATGGAGGAAAGCTCTTTGAACTCATTATATGATGTGAGGAAATTGTTGTGACTTATAATGTCTTTGTCCCGCATATAACTTTTCCACAGTTTATTCTTTCTATTTGTTTAATTAGAAAACATTTACCAAACAAATTCTTAATTGAAGGAAAAATTGATTTGGAGAAGAAATTGAATAAAAAGATGTGCGGACTTTCGTATATTAAAAACAATCTTCGACTTTATTGAAATAAAAAATTCAATCTGTCACAAATTTAATTTTCTTAACTATGTTCCTCTAAATAAATCATAAATCACAGCAACAACTCAACATAGAAAAATAATATTTAGATTATTTGCACATAATTCCACTTGATTTATTCTCACTTCTATTTCACTTAATTTAATTAACTTAGCTAGCAGATCTGTTCGTTTAACATATAAATTATTAAACGATTTTCTCCTGCAACATTTACTTTACACTTATGTGCTATAAAATAAAGGAAAATTAAAATATAACTAAATAATAAAATAATACCAAATGATAAATAGTGATGCAAAAAATAAGAAAAATTGAAGATAAAATAAAAAAAAAACTGATGATGAAATAAAAACAACTGATAAAGTCCAAAATGCCAAATAAAACTGATGAATGCCAAAAAAATTCTGATGTAAACTCGCTGAATAATTGATAGAAAAAGAGGGCGATTTGCTCTGCGCTCGCTTTTTATTAGCCCATCTCGCCAATTTTGCACGGACTGCCAACCCGTCTTGATCTCAACCAAGTCCATGTACATGAAAAAGGAAAGCGTATAAATAAATATTGAAAGAAAAATGAAATAACTTAATTATAACTATTCAAATTGTTTGCAAAAATACTTTGCTGCTAAACCTTTTTTTTATAGAATTTTATTTATAATTTATGGTTCTTTTAATTTGTAAAATAATTAAAAAATTTTAAAGCTCTTCCTACTATGGTGAATATCAAAATGCAAATTGTGCTGGAAAACACACGAGGCAGTACATTTCAGTGCAGTACTAGATTTTTCTTTCGTGAATTTTCGTGCGAGTTATTATTTTTATCTCTCTTTTAATTTTTTCAATAATTCAAAAAATATTTACTTTAGAACAAACTTGGCTTTAGTTTTAAAATCGTCGCTAAATTCTAATTCTACTGAATGTGCCTTTCTTGACTTGTCATTAAAGTTCAAGACGTCAGACACTTTCAAAGTTTCGCGACCGGAATTTCAATTTGTTAGTTTTTGTGCCGTGTCTATCTACCAATTCGGATTATTTGTTGCTTAAATGGTAAGTAACGAATTATATTTTAATATTTTAAATGTTCTTATAAGAACTTTCATGGAAAACAAATAAAAAATACTTCATGTGATTGTGAGGTTATTTTTTATTTATTTCATGTTTCTTGATTTATTTATAAGAAATTCATTTGTTAAGTACTTAATTTATTAATTTATTGTTAAATTATGTCTTTTTCTTTTTCATTTTCTGTCCAGTGGAGGAAATGAATTACCTAGGGATTGGAAAAATAATAAGGAGTTCACTGTTTCAGGGAAGTATTTTCATAAAGTTCTTAAATTCTTTTTGAAATTCTTTTCTTTCTTTTTAGCTTTCATTGGAACAGGAGTAGGGAATGTTTATGGTCGTGGAAATATATACATATGTGAAGGTTCCAGCCTTACAGTCACTATGTATCTGTCTGACCAGCTGTCGGGTGAGTCTTTGTTGAACATTCTCCCCCCGTTGAACGATTCCGTTCAAGAACTCTGGCCTTCAGTTTCTTTAGTTCCCGATGATGATGATGATGGAAGAGTACGTCACCAGCCCTATTAACGTTGACCTTGACTTGAAATTTATCAGGAAGATATACAGTAAACTGCTTGCGTTTACTTCTTCCAATTCTTTCAAAGTCAATTCTACGTAGGACGTTTCTTTGAATGAAGAGGTCTTCTCCTTCCCGGGTGATGAACCGTTGGACATCGTTTTCAATACGCATCTGTATTTCTTTTATCGTTGTGGACGGCTTTAACAAGGTTAGTGAGCTAACGATGGTTCCATTGGCTCTAACAGGTTGCTGCGTTTCATAAACTGGATTTTGGGACACAGACTGACTGGTAGTCGTTTCCGGTATGTCCTCTATTTGATAAATATCAGGTAGCGGTCGTCCTGTTAGTATGTCGTGACCTGGTTCTACCCAACTTGACAACAGTGGGCTACCAGGAGGAGAAAACTGAATATCTTCGAAAATGGTTAAGTAGTCTTCGAAGTCCGACTGCATGATTATCTGAAATACATATTATAGTAAGTAAAACATATTAAGTTTAATTCAACATATATCGACATGCAACAAAAACAAACACATGGATGGATTTGACTTTCACAACATCAAATCGATTTCATGTTATTATTATGTTTCCGTCGCTTCGATTGGTAGATGGCAAATTTTGACTACCGGTCTTTGATATGTACCATATCTGGTGCGAACCGTTACCACTCTGACCATCCCATCTTTACCTGGATGAACCTTTTCAATGATTCCTAAAGGCCAGGAGGTTGGTGGAGTGTTTTCGTCCTTAATTAAAATAACGTCTCCAATTTTCAAATTGTGTTGTTGCTGCTGCCACCACCTTGGTCGTTGCTGCAGACGGTTAAGATATTCCTTACTCCATTTATTCCAAAAGTGTTGGTTCATTTGTTGGATATGTTGCCAACGTTGTAGAGATGTAGCCTTTAACGTTGCTAAATTAGGTTCGGGAACTGCATTAATAGCTTGACCAATCAGGAAATGCCCTGGAGTTAGCACGGCTAAGTCGTCGACTTCATTTCGCACTGTACAAATCGGTCTGGAATTAAGACAGGCTTCAATCTGTGCCAACAGAGTCATCATTTCTTCGAAGGTGCAAACTGTGGTACCGATAACTCGTCACAGGTGGTACTTAATGGACTTTATTCCTGCCTCCCATAATCCGCCGTGATGTGGTGCTGCCGGTGGATTGAAATGCCAATTTATGTTCAAATTGGCTAAATATTGTTGAACATCTGGTGAGGCTTCCTTGATGGCTTGTCGTACATCGTGGTCTAAGACTGATTTTCCCCCTTTGAAATTTGTACCACAGTCAGAATAAATATCTGAACAAAGTCCACGTCTCGCTATAAATCTCTTAAGAGCAGCTAAAAATGCTGCTGTGGTTAGGTCAGATGCTGCTTCTACGTGTATAGCCTTTGTCGCCATACACACAAAGATACAAAAATATCCTTTATAAATTTTTGCGTTCCTATGCCTTGACATCTTTAAGCTTACAGGACCAGCGTAATCAATGCCCTCGTGTGTAAATGCCCTTGTGATATTAACTCGAGGAGCTGGTAGGTCACCCATTAATTGCTGGGTAGTTGCTGCTCGATGTCTAGCACAAGTTACGCATTTATGTATTTGGGTTGATATCATTCGCTTTGCATCCAGAATCCAAAACTGATTACGTACTGTATTAAGGACCAGAGCGGCTCCGCCATGAAGAGTTTCTTTATGTACCTTGTTGATGATTAATATACTGAAGTGATGATTGCGTGGAAGAATTATTGGATGCTTTGTGTTGTATGGAATATTTGCGTTCTCCAATCTGCCTCCAACGCGCATGAGTCCGTCATGATCTAGAAATGGATTCAACGCTAGTAACCGACTTTTTCTTGACAGTGCCCTTTTAGTTCTTAGCTGCTCATACTCGTCTGCTAATGTGGACCTTTGTACGGATTTTGTTATCGTAATTTTCGCCTTGTTTAGTTCCATGACGGACAAAGCCTTGGTTTGTTTCTGTGTTGTAGTCCGACAATTGTACATGAAGCGCAGAATGATAGCAGTAATTCGTATGAGTTTTGTATACGATGAGTAATTGGTTATAAACTCAATTGAAGATTGAGCAATTAAATTAGTTACAGTAGGTTTTTTTGCTTCTAACTCTGTTTTGTCTGAGATGAGAAAGTTCTTTGGCCATGTTTGAGAGTTTTTAATTAGCCATTCAGGGCCATGCCACCATGACTTGCTCTCCAATAGTTGCCTGGTGGTAGCTCCTCGTGATGCTAAATCAGCCGGGTTGTCCTTAGTTGGAACATGATTCCAATGCTCAGTTGGCAGAATTCCTTGAATCTCTGCAACTCGGTTTGCCACGTACGTTTTCCATCGTGCGGGATGTTCACGTAACCATTGCAACACAATGGTTGAATCTGTCCAAGCAAATATTGGAGTGTTCTGTAGCTGCATGTTCTCAATTGTGGTTTTTATCAATTGCGCCAACAGTAGAGCTCCGTTTAACTCCAAACGAGGTAGAGTAATAGGTTTAACGGGGGCAACCTTTGTTTTAGATGTTAATAAAGTTGCCGTAATATTACCTAGCTTGTCCTTGGTCCGTAAGTAGAGCACTGCTGCGTATGCCTTACTAGATGCGTCGCAATAACCATGAATTTCTTGACTTGCGTTACCACTCGAAAATTTAATCCATCGAGGGATTTTCAATTTTTCTAAGTCGTGAAGCTCGTTTTTAAATCTCTGCCACTGGTTTATAATAGCCTGTGAAACTTTACTGTCCCAAAGGTAGCCATTTATCCACAAGGTCTGTATCAGGATTTTTGCGACAATAATAATCGGTGAGATCCATCCTAATGGGTCGTACAATGAAGCTATTTCGGATAATATCGTGCGTTTGGTGCTAACTTCATGGTTCGGTTTGCCATTTAAACTAAACGAAAAGTAATCTCCGCTAGGATACCATCTGATGCCTAACGTTTTTATGGATTCTAAGTCTTGAAAGTTTAGTGAACCCTTCAATTCTTTGTCTTCGTCTGGCAGGTGTGACAACAATGCCATTTTGTTACTTGACCATTTGCGTAGCTTAAATCCCCCTTTACTGAGCATTTCAATGAATTGTTGCTGTAATGCTTGAGCTTCTAAGATTGTCTCTGCACCAGTTAACAAATCATCAACGTAGAAGTCAGTAAAGGTGACTTTAGCCGCTAGTGGATAGTGTTCCCTCTCATCGGTGGCTAGTTGTTGCAATGTTTTTATGGCCAAGTAAGGTGCTGATGATGTTCCGAATGTCACTGTGTTTAACTGATAGTCTTGGGGTACCTTTGTTTTTGGATCTCTCCACAGAATGCGTTGAAATTTTCGATCTTCTGGATGTACCCAGATCATCCGGTACATCTTCTCGATGTCTGCTGTCATTGCGACTTGATGCTTTCTCCAATTTAATACAATTGAAAACAACTTGGGTTGTAGAGTTGGTCCGATAAGCAGCTGTTCGTTCAATGACTTGCCGTTTGTCGTCCTTGCGGACGCATCAAAAACCACTCGCACTTGTAGTTGTACTTTGTTTGAAGACCGCATGATGTGGTATATAATAATAATCTTCATTTTCTTTAGGTGGATCACATGCTGTCATATGGCCCAATTCTAAATACTCGTCCAGACAAGTTTCGTATTCGTGTTTTAATTTACAATCTCCGTTTAATTTTCTTTGCAGATATTCAAAACGTTTCAAGGCACGATTCCTTGATTCACCCAACACAGGACCCCTTTCATCTATGAATGGTAACCTAACTTGGTATTTACCATTTGGTACGCGAAGATAACTAGCTTCATACTTCTCCTGACATAGTTTCTCTGCTGGACTCTGTAAGTCATACTCTGGCACTTCTTCTGTTTCCCAAAATTTTCGTATTTGTTTATTCAGCTCTTCTATTGGCTTGAGAGATATCGTGAATGCACTTGTTTGATCGTTATGGGGCATTGATGTGCTTCCCAATATTATCCATCCAAAAATAGTGTTGATGGCAACAGGAGCACCCTTTGGCCCTCGTCGTACGCCTTCACCAACAATTTGTCCATAGACGTTTGCTCCCAGTAGAATATCTATAGGGCTTGGCTTCCAAAATGTTGGGTCCGCTAACTCTATATTTTTTAGATGTTCCCAATGTTTGCTAACAATTTCCCTTGCAGGTAATAGATCTGTTATATTTTTTAGCACAAGCATTTCGGTCTGAATCATCGATTTACTAGAAGTGATAGACTCCAATTGAACTTGTACTTGCCTTCTTGAAAACGCGGTTTGATTTTTGTTCAAACCTAAAATTTCTACTGCTGCATGTATGCTGTGGATATGTAGTTGTTTACATGCATTTTCTGTAATGAAGGATGCTTGTGAACCAGAGTCCAATAAACATCGCAGTTTGATAGAATGGCCGTTGCGGCCATATGCTACTACTAATGCTGTTGGTAGTAGAGCATTGTAGGTTTTTGTTACTAAGAAATTATTTGTTCTGTCCACATCGAAACTAACTGTGTGCGCGTTCGGTGCTGTAGAGTTGTTGGACTGTTCTGGAGCATGTAAACCCTTTGATGAAGATTCCATTGCATGCAATGTTGTATGATGTAGTTGTTGGCATCTCTTGCATCTATTTTTATTTTGGCATTTGTTATGAGTATGCTTACTTGAGAAGCAGTTCAAGCATCTACCTGCTTCTTTTATTATCTTTCGTCGAGCTAACACATCCAAGTTTAAAAAGGTAGTGCAATTTCCTACGTAGTGCCTTTTATCGCATGCAGGGCAACCGTTATTGCTAGTACTATGGTAGGTTTGAGTACTTTCCTTCTTGATGGAAGTTGTAACTGGTTTGTGTTTAAAAATTGTAGAAAGGTCTTAAACTGTGGTAGCTTTTGATCGTCTCCTAGCTCTTCTTCTCAGAGGCGAAGCGTAACGAAAGGTAATTTTTGGACTATTAAATATATTAACAATGCATCCCAAGACTCTGTGTCTACTTTCAAGGCCTTTCGTTGTTGCAGACATTCATCGGTGTTATCTACTAATGACTTCAAACTCTTTGCATTTTCAATTGTCAGTTTGGATTGATTTACCAGTGATTTGAGATGATGATTAACTAATGTTCTAGTGTTTTCGTACCTGTCCTTAAGCTTTTTCCATGCTGGGAGGTAATCTTGATTTGTAATTGGAGTGTGCCTTAGTAGACGTTCTGCGTCACCCGTCAAACATCCCTTTAGATAATGTAGCTTTTGGACAGGTTGAAGCTGTAAATTGTCATGTACTAATGATGTGAACAAATCATAGAATGATCTCCAAGAATTATATTCGCCGTTAAATTTGGGTAGCGTGATTTTTGGAAGTTGTGCTGAGTGATGTTCCGGGTGTAGCATTGAACTATTGCCGTCAGGAAATATTTCTTTTAAGCCATCTTCTAATTCACCCATATACTCAGAGTATTTGATTTCAACTTTATCAAACTTATTTGCTGTAATATATTCGTGTTCACATTCTTTTTGTGACGTTAGAATCATTTCCGCAAGTTTTCGATCTTGTGTCAGGAATTCTTGCCACAACATTCTCAAATCTATTAGCTTTTGTTTGAAGAAACCCGCAGTTCGTTTCTCGAGTTTGGTTTTTCTGCCGTTCTCAATTGCACTTACAACTTTATCATGTAATACTACCTGCTTCACGAGCATAGTCTCTAATGTTTTTTCCATCTCGAATCGTTTGCTTCAATGTATATTGCAATGCAAATGAATTTCTTATCCTGAGTAATGTGCTATGCTGGAAATCGTTGATGAAATTGTTGATGCTACTATGCTTATGCAATACGGTACTATAACCTGTTAATTCATTAGTACCGCAACCCCAACTGCACATGTGAGGAACGTAAATTAAATTTGTGAGCAAATCTACTGTTAAATTTGATCGAAATGTAAAATAACTTTATACGAGTCTTGCAGTTCCTGGATGGAACCACCAAAATGTTTAATTAGAAAACATTTACCAAACAAATTCTTAATTGAAGGAAAAATTGATTTGGAGAAGAAATTGAATAAAAAGATGTGCGGACTTTCGTATATTAAAAACAATCAAAAAATTTTCGGAGACAAAAACCAAAGTAAAAATGAAAACTTACAGAATTAAGAGTTTTGAGCCGCAGTGTACCAAGTCGGTGAAAGGTTTGTGCCCGTGAAGTGAGTATAACAATAATGCACGCGGCAAGTATCGCTTAGTTGTCTCCGCTAAGACAAGTACTTCAACATGAGCAGATAGTGGGTGGAAATATATTTGCAAAACAATAACAAACGATTAAAAAAAATATATAACTAATAGAAAATTATCTTTACAAAGAAGCACCACCGATAACGAAGAAGATCACAATTGCAGATAAACAATGAATAAAATTTATTTTTCCCGCGGACGGGAATCGAACCTACACTTGTTAGAATCGGTCAATGATGGAGAAATAAGAATTTTAAGAACTTTTATTTTTAATGATTCTAAATCAAATTTATAAATACAAGAAGAAAAACAACCGCCTCGTCCGGGATTTGAAACCGGGACCTTCCGCTTGCCGGGCGACTGCTCTTACCACTGAGCTAACGAGACAGATGATTTTCCTTCTTGCATTTATCAAATTTGTAACTAGCTTACTAATTCAAATCCCGGACGAGGCGGTTGTTTTTCTTCTTGTATTTATAAATTTGATTTAGAATCATTAAAAATAAAAGTTCTTAAAATTCTTATTTCTCCATCATTGACCGATTCTAACAAGTGTAGGTTCGATTCCCGTCCGCGGGAAAAATAAATAAAATTGAATTTACAATTTATTTGTGCGCTTTCATCGTTACTGGTTAATGCCAGCTGAAAGCAAAACGTGGCTTAGTAGGCTAGTTACAAATTTGATAAATGCAAGAAGGAAAATCATCTGTCTCGTTAGCTCAGTGGTAAGAGCAGTCGCCCGGCAAGCGGAAGGTCCCGGTTTCAAATCCCGGACGAGGCAGTTGTTTTTCTTCTTGTATTTATAAATTTGATTTAGAATCATTAAAAATAAAAGTTCTTAAAATTCTTATTTCTCCATCATTGACCGATTCTAACAAGTGTAGGTTCGATTCCCGTCCGCGGGAAAAATAAAAAAAATTGAATTTACAATTTATTTGTGCGCTTTCATCGTTACTGGTTAATGCCAGCTGAAAGCAAAACGTGGCTTAGTAGGCTAGTTACAAATTTGATAAATGCAAGAAGGAAAATCATCTATCTCGTTAGCTCAGTGGTAAGAGCAGTCGCCCGGCAAGCGGAAGGTCCCGGTTTCAAATCCCGGACGAGGCGGTTGTTTTTCTTCTTGTATTTATAAATTTAATTTAGAATCATTAAAAATAAAAGTTCTTAAAATTCTTATTTCTCCATCATTGACCGATTCTAACAAGTGTAGGTTCGATTCCCGTCCGCGGGAAAAATAAATAAAATTGAATTTACAATTTATTTGTGCGCTTTCATCGTTACTGGTTAATGCCAGCTGAAAGCAAAACGTGGCTTAGTAGGCTAGTTACAAATTTGATAAATGCAAGAAGGAAAATCATCTGTCTCGTTAGCTCAGTGGTAAGAGCAGTCGCCCGGCAAGCGGAAGGTCCCGGTTTCAAATCCCGGACGAGGCGGTTGTTTTTCTTCTTGTATTTATAAATTTGATTTAGAATCATTAAAAATAAAAGTTCTTAAAATTCTTATTTCTCCATCAATGAATAAAAGTCAATTACAAGCAATTAACCTCAACCGGCAAACAAAAACATCGACAAAAACATCGACACAGTTGCGAGCACTTATTTGTGTTAAAAGCCACGTCGGGAGCAAAACAAGTAATCACAAACAGCACTACGGCACCGAAAAGCCCAAATTATAAAATTAAACTCGAACAACAAATAAATAAAGAAACGATCACTAAATTAACAGAAAAAATCACTAGCACGAAAACAGAGACTTGTTCTGACAACTGGGATCTTCTTCTTCTTTTCGCTTCTGTACGCATGTATATATTATATATATAACAAATCTCAATTATCTATTAAAATTGGGTATGTACGTATGTACGTAGGTATATATATATATATAACACCTTGGGTTAATTGGAGATGGTGCAAGCAAAATCAACGAGGACATTTGTAATATCAGTGATTCGGCAGTAAGAAATTCGATTCTATTAAACCCCCGGAAGTAGAACTGTATTATAATATACAGGCATGAACTTGATACGTCCTCTTTTCCACCCATTCTTCTTGACCTTACCTTACTGTAGCACAGTTAGGAACTTAGGTCTGACTTTTAATAAAACACTTACCGAAGATGATCATCAGTAATGTGGTGGGTAGGATATGTGGTTCTCTGCGCAGATTATGGTTATCAGCTAAGCTTGTTCCATTTGAAACTCGACAGTGTATTACCTTTATTCTTTTTTTCAGATATTATACATATACTGTCAAGCTAACGCCTACTCCAAGCGCAGACTCAATGTGTAATTTAATTCATGCGTACGTTTCGTTTATTCGTTGCGTAGATACGATCATCTCTCCTTATTTGAGTTGCTTAGTTGGGTGCCTTCTTTTTATCTATTATAAGCTTACAACACTTATCTTTATGTTTAAAATCATTCATTATAAAGTTTCTGAGTGCCTTTATCTGACACTAAAATTTAATTCATCAGCCCGGACCAATAACTTGAATACAACAGTTCATATTATCTCCCAAAGAAAAACGTCACTGCTAGTTCACGGAGCTCAAGCTTCGAATTCTCTACCTAATCATATTAAAAGTATCACATCGCTCGGTCGTTTCAAGCGGGCAGTTGTCAATTTTTAAATCTCACAATTTAATTGTTTCAGCATTTTACTCTACTTTACTCTCTTACGTAGCTTTTTCTTTAGTTAATTTGTGTTATGCATTCATATTAGGTACCTTAAGTACATTATTAAGGGTCTTGTTTCATTACTTCTTTACTTTGTTTCATTCTATACACTCAATATATTGTTATAATTTTATTTGATACCTTTGGATTGTGCAAACTTAAAGGAACTTTGTCCTAATTGTACAGTATAAATAAATTAAAATTGAAATTTTGCCGATGTTTCAAAAGGAATCGTTGTTGCAGATCTCGTCCAACTGAACGCATATAGATATTTCTTTTCTACTCTACAAATAACCAAATTAATTAGGTCAGGAGTATTATATGCTACGGATGTGTCAATAACCTAGTAATCCACACATCTGTAGCTTCAATAACTCAGTTGATATTCTCGCCCAGGCTTAAACCTCACCTTGACACGGTGATACACTTTCTTCCTATCTAATTTCCTTTCAAATTTTGTAGCTTCCGATCTCCTATAATATCTACACTAGCCTACTTATCAAAATTGCCTTCAAATAAAATCTGTTAGAAGTACCGCAATCTCCAGAGCTCCAACGAAAGCTGAGAAAAATTTTCGGGGCTTTAAACATTTATAAGGCTTTCATCGTGAACAGAAAGCTTCCTCGAATATGGTGCATTTTTTCGTAATAAAGCACAGATGGCAGACCTCTCATAGAGCTACTACAGGTTAATCACCTCTACCAAAAACGTTTCAAGAAATTGATGGAGATTTTCAGATAAGATTCGTCAGGTAAACAGGTTCCTTAAAACCGAGGCATCGGGAAAGCGTCGTTAAGAAGGAAAAGAGTTAATATATGTGCTAACAAGTTTCTCTTTTATATTCTTCTAAATTCATACCTCGTTGACCCGAGAGCACCATCTTTTTTAATTATCTATCAGAACAACCATCTTAACCAACCCACGTTCGCTGTAATGACACGTTTAATAAATAAACGGTCAACAATACATGCTCTTCACTTAGTCCGTCTTTAGTATTAGTACATATGTTAAACTAAACATAAACAGAAAACTATTATATAGACGATTTCTTAAAACACAAAAGTGCACAAAACTGACATCGGCAACCCTGCGACATTTTTCAAGCAAGTGCAATTTAAAAGCTTCAAGCGATCCTCATGGCCTGGAAGAACTAACGAATTATTCTAGGGTAGTTCACAAGAGCAAAGCGTAAGAAAGGGTATGGGATCTTCCAGGGACATCCCAACCCCGGACATTCGTCACTCCCAGGGATGTTCTAAGTTGTTAACTCGGACCGAACGGGATTTCCATGGACAATTTATATATCCCAACAGGATTTCCTAGTAACATACCATGGATACATTTTGCTGTGTGGGAAGTACCCATTGTATATTGGGTAAGTTAAGATTACCAATAAGAAGTAATTTGTCAAGAGGTTGCATCTTACCATGGATGAAATTAGATGTTGAAATGAGCAGGTCGTGAATATTCTCATTTTTGTCATCGATGATATTTATGGAGTCTGGAGAGAGCTCAATTTAGCTCCAATTAAACTTATTTTTACAGGCGAGTATTACGCCTCCACCACGAGCTTCAGAATCGGTATGTCTATCTATTCTAAAAATTTGATAAGATTTGTCAAGTTTTACAGCATCGCAAAAGTAATGATGTAGTCAAGTTTCAGTGAAAGTCACAACAGTTTTTGTCCGAATTACCCTTATATTTTGATAATAAAGGGAAAGCTGCTTTAGTTTTTTGGAATACGTTGCTTATTTCAGCCGTATTTGTAGGTTGGCCATAAGAAGCTACAAATAATTTCGTAAAAGCGCCGGAGGGCCAAATTAAGGGGTCTACTAACTTGTCCTGCACATCTGCTGAAACAGTTAAGACAAAGGATGCAACTGACTTTGAGCATTCCTGGAGATAAAGGGATGACGAAACTACTCGCAGATTTTGGTAACGTTACAAAGAAGCACTAATAACATTTTTTGAAGAGCACTGAGATGAAGTATAGATGAAGTATCGTTCGTTACTGTGGAACGCTCTCTCTCTTCAGCTACAGAAGCAAATAGAACGTGAACTGGATCATCTCTAGGTTGAACAGGCTTCAGCATAACCTGTACGAGACTATTAGGCACAACTTCCAAAGCTGGAACAAAAGCAACTATGTTCGGATTGGCACCAATGGCGATTTGAGAAAGAAGATTCGACACCTCAAGAACGATTTACGTCAATGAAGTCAGTCAGTTTCACGGTTCCGGGATCGGTAATTACGGAAACGTTGTGTACGGATTGACTTAGAACACTCCAAAAGAATAGCAGCACTTTCATTCAAATCCAAGTTCATTGGTACGGAAGAAGCAGATGCAGCAACGTCAGAAAATGAAGCAAATATGTTGGTCTGCGAGCAACAGCCTACGATGTCATCCTCTCCATGCTTATTGACCGTTCTCTTTGGAACGCTGGTCGTCATATCCATTCTGATTAGTTTTGTAAATATTATGTCAGTACCATCTGAGTTTTGAAATTGTTTCATCGGTGATTATATTGATTCCATACTAGGGTGCCAGAGTTCTTTCAGTTAACTACCCCATACACTTATCAATTTATTGCTCAACTTTACTTCAACTTGAAGTTGAGGCGATGTTGCGGACTGTTGAACCCTCAATCTCCAGTTGAGAGTGAAGTTGAGCTGTTGATGGGTGTCGGAGATCAACTTGCGGTTGGCATAAACGAATTGATGCGTGTGTGAGCATGTTGCTCAACTGTTGGTATTATTTTATTATATTCGAAACTTTTGAAGGATAAGTTGACCGTTGACCTTTGAAATTATGAAAGTTTTGTAAGAGTTTTATATAATTTAATAATAGGCTATATACATATCTTTATATTTATTTCTAATAGGTTTAGATGGTTTCAATAAAGGAAAAACAGTTCTGGGAAGAAAGTAAAGTGAAAATCGGAAACGCTCTCTGATTTTTTCAGCAAAACTGAATTCCAGAAAACTGTGACATGGCCCATTTATTGCGTGTACATATTTCGGTTTTCTTAAATTCATTAATGTGAATTTCTGAAATTCAGTAAACTGAAATTACGGAAATACTACACTACCTATACTCTAGGCTGACGAACAAAATCGATAATTGATTCATTCGTAATTAATTTTTTTAAAAATCTAGTTACCTAAAATTTTGTGAATTTTCAAAACTCACTTTACATTTGAATTTGAATTATTAAAAATGTGCTGTCAATTACATATAAAAATTGACAGAAATTTCATTTTGTTTCACACACTTATCAATCTGTTGCTCAACCTGAAGTTGGCAAAACGGTTGATCAACTTGTCAATATCTCCACACACTTCTCAATTTTATCTCAACATAGACTTCAAGTCAGTTGCTGTTGAATCTTAATAAAGATGGCATCGCGATTAATTAAAGAAAGAAGAAAGAAGTTGAGCTAAACTCTGGATACTAAATCGTGTGACATATTCTGAAATGAATTTGTTAAAACATTTGCGAGAAAATGAGCACGATGATTTCAAAATTTTTTAATTTTGTTATGCAGATATTTTGCCTTTTTCACACAAAATATGACTCGAAATTGGAATGTGCACTTCTCTTTCTTCAAAAACTATTTATGCAAAGCCTTTTCATTCGAGGAAATGCAGAAAGTTTTATGTTTTATGTCCATTTGTTTGATCCTGCAAACAGTTGATTTGTTGACACAATACTCTTGGGAAATTTTCTTGATAGATGCGTCAGCAGATAACTTCTTAAAAATTTCACTTTTTCTTGTATAGTGAGCCTCTTTGGACGAACAAGTCGTGTTTTATTCGTGATTTTCGGCATTGCTCAAATAACTTTCAACCTTATCAGTCAAAAACAATGAAAGAAATTTTTGACAACTAACCAAAACCGAAAACAATTTAAAGTTTTAAAACTAATTTTGATAACACTGAAATAATTATAGAAAATGGGTTCACTCTCACAAACTTTTACTAAAATCTAACGTACATCAACGTAATAGCGAATTTGACTGAGATTGCGAGATGTGTGTTGTGTTATACCCTAGGAAGACAAACAAAATCAATGATCATTCATTCGTAATTAAATTTTTCAAAATCTAGTTACCCAAGATTTTATGAATCAAAATGAAATTTCTGTCAATTGACAGCAAATTTTTAATAATTCAAATTCAAATTCAAAAGGTAAAGTGAGTTTTGAAAATTCACAAAATCTTGGGTAACTAGATTTTTAAAAATTTTAATTACGAATGAATGATAATTGATTTTGTTCGTCTGCATAGAGTATAGGTGATGTGGTACTTCCGTAATTTCAGTTTACTGAATTTCAGAAATTCAGATTAATGAATTTAAGAAAACCGAAATACACGCAATAAATGGGCCATGTTACAGTTTTGCTGAAAAAATCAGAGAGCGTTTCCGATTTTTCACATTACTTTCTCCCCAGAATTGTTTTTCCTTTATTGAAACCATCTAAACTTAGTACAAATAAATATAAAGATATATATATATATATATAGCCTAGTATTAAATTACATAAAACTCTTACAAAACTTTCATAATTTCAAAGGTCAACGGTCAACTTATCCTTCAAAAGTTTCGAATATAATAAAATAATACCAACAGTTGAGCAACATGCTCACACACGCATCAATTCGTTTATGCCAACCGCAAGTTGATCTCCGACACCCATCAACAGCTCAACTTCACCCTCAACCGGAGATTGAGGGTTCAACAGTCCCACACACATATCAACTTATTGCCTCAACTTCAAGTTGAGGTAAAGTTGAGCAATAAATTGATAAGTGTATGGGCTACTTTAGTCGCGATCGTCACAAGTTTTCTAGAACACTTAACTTGAACTCGATTGTTGTTTTCATGCATCGAAAATTGTTTTTCTAATATATGTATCACAACCGAAAAAAAATAATTCTACGCCTTTTCAACTCATAGGTATAAGTGCGTACTCTATAGATTGCATTAGGAACACAATATCAAAAGTATCAGTAGCTATCTCAAGAAATGTCAAATTTATATAGAAAGCAAAACAAAAAATGCACGCAATTTGTTGAAATTTATCACTAACAAAAACAATAACAACATTAGACTTTTCGATTTCAATATGGCAAGCTGCATAATAACTTGTTCTGTGTAGAGTGGTGGGTGTGAAGACTGTTTTTCTTTTCAAAATCTATGTGTGAATTACATAAAGCAAAATTTCTGATTAAATTAGTTTGTTTTTTATATTTAGGAATTCTGTTGCACATTATCTCTACTTCCTGCTTTTCCATAAATAATTTCATATTCAATTTGAAAACTTAAATAATAAAATACTTTCCCCGCCACCCCACCACTTGTTAATATCATAATACACCCTTAAGGAAGAAGAATTTAAAAAAAATCCCAGTTTTAATGTTCATAGAATTTATCAACTGCCCCGCAAAAATAAGGAATATGATTTAATCCTTATAATCCCCGTCTGACATGTTTACGAATCCAATCCGCTTACGTGAAAATTAATTTGAGACCAAGAAAGTTTCTCAGGACAAGAAGAACAGAAAGTGTATACACAATGGGTGGATGCTATTAAGGGATAATAAAGGTTCTATCCGACGAGCCGCTATTAAATACTTCCAACTCCCTCTATATAAAATTCGCGGTTAAGTTAACTTTCAGGAGTCTAAATCATCGGATTTAAGTCTCACACCTCACAATGGAGGTGAGGATTTTTTTTTCTTCTTTTTTGTAGAACACAGCAAAATCGCTGCCCATGAAGTGGATTCAAGCAATCTTGTACTCTGTCGCTTATCCTTTGCACACTAGATTGGAACGAATGTGGTTATAAATAACTTCTTACAAAAGTATTCTTTTGCTATTCCATCTGTTCTATTCAGTCTACTACATATATACAATTGGTAAGACCATATAGATAGATACTAGTAGTAGATATACTTATGTACCTAGCTCCTTCAGGGAAAAAGTGCAGTAAAATTTGTCCGATTTTAAGTGCAACTTTCATTGCACGCTATAATTTTTGTCGCTACGATTTATCTTTGGTGCTATAGCTTTAGGCAATAAAAAGGAAGATTAATGCGGTCGTCCCTATGGTGAGGATAGATTTTCCGGTATATGTTCTAGAACATGCTTTATACCTACAATAAAAAGGGCTTGATTTATTTTGGCAAATTCGTTTGGATTTTTGTGATATGTATGTGAAAACTTTTATAGGGGATTTCGTTTTTGTCTTTCAGATTTTTGAGTGCACTTTTTCTTCGATTCAATGTATGCTTAGAGTTCATACTCGTAAGTCTATGTTTTTGAATAAATTGAGTGTGTGTTTTGTAGCATTTATATTAAATTAGTTTTTTTGAGCAAATGGTTGTCGGTATATAAGAGCGATAGACTGTATAGGTTTGCATGTTTATTTTGATTGTTAGAAAACATCACCAGAGAGAAGAATTTAATTCAATAATTTAGTTCACGAACTTTCAGATATTGAAGGGAGAGTATCTATATTGTACAGAATACGTATAGAACAGGAAATTTGAGAATTTTATGCACCACTGGCTGGTGCCCGTGCCGACAACAGTTCAAAAACTACGTATCGTAAACCCCCCGCTGTAGTGATGCATTAATTTTTTTTTTTTAGAAATTAACTCAAGAGTTATTTTGATAGACCCCGCTATAGAAAAGCATTAATTTTTTTCTTAGATATTTACTTGAGGATTTTTAGCAACCATTGGTGGTTGTTGAGTTAAAACTACGTAAATCTAGACCGCCGAAGGATAGAATATTGATGCTTGTATCGATACTCCAAAAAGCTAATTAGAATCGGCTAAGAGCTGAGTACTCCACAATGAAAGTAGCTGCTGGTTATTGAGTTCAATGACACACGGCGTAACTACCCTTGATGCAAATGTAGGATAAAAATTCCTGTATTATAATTGCGAGGCGGACTAGACGCATGAATCTTCACCACTGACGAGTAAGATGTCAATGTTTCGATACAAGATACCTTGAATGAAGGGGTAGAATTGCTCGAACACTGCTGAGCTGATACGGCTTCGAGATGAATGTGAATCAAATTAAAGTAAACTGAACTGATAGTAATTAAAACTCGCTGGTTCATTTTAAACAATACTGAACAATTTATTTATTTGGTGAAGCATATTTATAATAAAATCAATTACAAAATCAATGTAATATACCTGACCTAAAAGGAGGGTTCATCGACTTCGGCGATCAACAATTCTCTGCAGTGAGCATGTTGACCCAGTAATTCTCAGGTCATTAAATTATTATCGCGAGACTGCGACTCGTCGCACGTGAGATATAATAATTATGCCTGGCGTGAATATTGTTGAAAATGCATATAAAGCAAAAAAAGTTTAATTTGCCATTGCTCACTGTGGTGAATTGTGATCGCTGGTGCGACGATCTTACGCAAAATAACAGTTTTGATTGCGTTAGCTTAATTAAGTTTATGATTTGTGCTAAATGGTATGATGATGATATGATTATAGACTTAGCTTAATTTCTACCTTTCTAGTTAAGATCTGGACTATGACAGTGGTATGGAAGACCCCGCTGTAGAGAGGCAGCAATTTTTGAAATTTTTTTCATTATACCGCACTGTAGAAAGGCATTTTTTTGTTTTTTTTTCAGAATATTAACGAACCATTGGTTGTGCCAACAACAGTCCAAAAACTACAACTGTGGAGATGCATTAATTTTTTTCACAGAAATTTGCGCGAGAATTTGGTTTCTAAATTGGTGATGCTTATCGTAGAAGATTAGAATTAGTTTTTTTCTCGAGAAATCGAGAAGTTTTTTAGATTTTTTAGTAACCATTTGCGCCCGTGACGACAACAGTCTGTCCAAAAAATACATATCGTAGACCCTGGCTGTAGAGAAGCATTAATTTATTTTCTTCGAAATTTTTCTTCACAATCTTTATCTAATATTACCTACTAGATGTATAAACCACTTTAAGATCGCGACATCAGGACACCCCGGTGAGGAGAAAGTTTTGCCACGTTTTTATAAGACGTTCGTTGGTTTGACTGACTAACTCCATCTGAATTTTAGTTAGACTACCAACATTCTTTACTGACAGAAATTCTAAATTGATGCGTGTGTCTTACTATATGTCTTCCAAAATAATCGAATCATACGAATATGAAACAAGGCCCCACAAAAATTCATCAGATAATGGGAAAAATTAGAACCATAGTCAAAAGTGGTGTTAACCAATTCATCAATAAAACTGTGATAAAAATGGAAACCATTTTCGAAAAGAGTCATTTGATTTGAGCTTGAATAATGTTAACCTACATTTTAACTATTCCAACTGCAGAGGGAAAACATTTTTTTAAGACCACTAAATTCTAAACGTCAAATAAATCCCAACAAGCCATCGGGAGTTGGTTACAATACAACACAACAAAGTAACACCCCATCCCATCTGGTGAAAAGGATTTTTAATTTAGTTTTTCCACATCATTAGAAATCAAATCAGATTAAACCCATCCAGATAAACACAACATTTCTCTGATATTTTTCCCTATTTCCTTGTTTCCTTTCTTTTTGTATATATGTACATACATAGCTGCAAGGGAGTTATTCTTCTCTCTACATTAACATCGCGCATTAAAGACATCCTGGAGCGAGAAGGTCTGATTAAATTGAGAAAAGAAAAGTCATCCACGACTTTGTAAATTAAAAAAAAGGAAGAAAAGGTACAGGAAAATATTAACAACAAGTTGCAAGAACAGCAGCACAAAAGGATTCTTCCATAGCTAAATAGACTTTGCCTGTTTTTATTTGACCCACCAACTGATTCACTCTCAAGTGTTGACAAGGGACCATGAGTATAGGATGGTTGTGATTATTTTGTTTCTCTATAGATAGCCCATAGTCTGGAAAGTTCACTATAGTCTAGTACCTGCTATTTGAGACAGTATAGATATAACTGGAAAATGTTATCTGTCGATTAAATGAAATCTCTGGCGTTGGTCTTTTTCTTGTGTTTGCAAGTTGCTTTCATTTCCGAATGGAGATTAAAAAGGAAAAAGTTTAACACAGTACAGGAAGATACAAGTCTTTTCTGCATTTTTTCCCGTTTACTTTTACATTTCAATGTAAGTGTATATAGTAGCTATTTAGTATGGATGTGCTCATCATTTATGGATAGAGAAGACCATAGAAATTGCATTGAAGCATGACCACCTGTTTACATAGAATTTTGCGAACGATGAAAATTGCTCGATTTTATTACTGCCCTTGGGGAGAATTGAAGTCAGAAAGTTTTTTCCGGGAGTAAGTTGGTAAATAAATGAAAATCTTTTTCATTTTGAATGGTTGCACTTTTATAGAAAGATTATTAAGATGCAACGGAAAGAGATTTGATCTCAAGCAATTAAATAATGTTAAACCAGGAAATGAGAAAATTTTAGAAGAGCTTTTCAAATTTGATGTCGCGAATGCTATTTTGAATGGTGTGAGAGCTAGTCTCGGACATGGGAGGGAGTGCCGGTTTTTAATGGACAACTCAGTTTTTTTTAAAAATTCAAATATAAAATTTTATTAAATTTCAATAGCTTAAAACTAAATATCATAGTAATTCATTTAAAAGAAAAATTCAAAACAAAAAAACTACAAACTAGTCAGTAAAACTAGTCAGATTAGTCTCTGACAGTATTCTGAGCGTTCGTAGAAATGTAGCAATATGCTACTACAAAGAAGAAGAAGAGCAGATTATTCTCTGCAGCAGAATTATTCTTCTGCGTAAATGTGAGCAGGAGATGTAGCAGATTATTCTCTGCGCAGAATTATTCTTCTGCTTAAGTGTAGATAGGAATATTGCAGATTAATCTCTGCGCAGAACTATTCTTCTGCTTAGGTGTGGGATGGATATTTTTGCAGATTAATCTCTGCGCAGAATTAATCTTCTGCTTAGGTATGGGATGGAATTTTTTGGAATTGATAGGATTTTCAGATTATTCTCTGAAATATAGAATTAATCTTCTATAATGAGGTTGGGAATACTCTTGTATTTAGATTAGTCTCTAAACCAGATGAGCTCTGGACCAAGAGTGATTTTCTGCTGCGGCTCGTCGGCTTTTATAGCCGCCGCATCCAGTTATGAGCTTTCGCCTCTCGGTGTTGCCCTAGCGACGTTTGTTGGATTTGATGACTGAGGCGAAATCAAATGATTTGACGTAATGTCATTTAATGACATTGCAAAAAAATGTAAATATTCTGGAGGTAAGGATGCTTTGCTGCATTTTGATATAATTTGTTTTATTTATTAATAACTTTTGATTGTTTTTAGGTAAAATATAACTTTTAGATGTTTTTGCAGTATGTGTGCATCATCATCAAGGAATTATGCTTGTAGGTGAACTGAACAAATGGTAATTTAAATGTATTATATCCAATAGTTACGTATATCCAAAGTTATCACGTAAACTCTAACGAATCATGTTGGATTATTTAGGACGTCTGCTTACTGCAGTTTTAAAGTGGCGCCTTTTGTGTTAGGTGCCATTCAATAATTAAAAAATAAAAATTAAATCATATTGCTTTTTGCATAATTTGCATATTTCTATTATTACCAAAAGCTGCATCATTCAAAATAAAGCAGGCTTCGTTGTATAGGCATCATACACTTAGCATTTTATAGGCCACATAACATTAAGTATCTTTGTAAAGTTCAAAACTAAACTTACGGCCATATCACAGAGAAATATTTTATCATTTTTTGAAAAGTATAATGCTCAAATTAGTATGTAATTGGTATTAACTTAAAATCTAACTGTGTCAAAGTTCGCACAATCTAAATAATCTCCGAGTAACAAGACTGTAAGAAAAGAGGGATAGTAGAATACTAATAGAACAGGAAAAGAAACTCTAAATGACTTTTTGACAGACTCATTTTCCAGGTTTTTAGTTCGAGATTGAAGGTAGAAGACAACAATTATATCTCCTCTCGGAGACGATTATTACTCTAAAAGAAAACACTGTGCTAGGAATCTTCCGACCACATACACTTAATAGTGTGTAGTGTGTATTAACTCTCAAGTATTCTAATATCAACTTTATAGCAATTTTGTTATAATACGAAACATGTCCTCCTATCAGCCTAACTTTATTTATTCTAAAACAATTCAAAAAGGTAGTGGAAATGATTATATTGTTACGTGCCACAAAGTGAATCAAGCGACATCTGTTAGGAATGGAAGCAACTTTAGGTTAGTGTCATCTTAGTAAACTTTGGGTTCGGAGAACGGAATATTCAGGAAGGTTCTAGGATAATTCGTAGAGTATAAATACGGCGCTCTGACAGCTAGGAGGCGGAGTATTATTTCAGACAGCGAAGTGAGAAGTGAACGAAGTAAACTATTTGGATTGCGATAATTAGAAGTACAGTACTAGCGATAAATAAAGAGTTGATTTGATAATTATTTGTGAATTTGTGAGAGTAAACAGTAAAGTTAAATAAAGAAAGAACCTTTGAATTATATCTGAAATATTGTGTTTTAAATAACGAACTAAGGCCACGCTCGTAACAACTGGTGTCAGAAGTGGGATAAAATCGCGAAATAAAGTGGTGGCATTTGACTTTGAAATTCAAAGAGTGATTAATTTGGTGAAATCGTGTGAAACTTTCCTGCTTTAAGTGAAAATTCCGAAAGATAATTTTATATTAAACTGTGAGTGAATTATCAAAGTAATGGGACGCAAACTAGAGGAGCTTCGCATACAGGAATTGAAAGTGGAGTTGGGGAAGCGGTCATTGCAAACGACAGGTCTAAAGAATGTTCTACTCGAGCGACTTAGACAAGCTTTGATAGAGGAAGAAAAGAATCCTGAGACATACATTTTCGAGGAAGAATCAGAAACTGAAGAAGAGCCTGCGATGAACATAGAACAGCTTTTGGGTACTTTAATGACCAAAATGGAGCTTTCAACCCTGCAGGTGAAGAATGCTCTTGAGGAACAAAAGAATGCTTTTGAGGAACAAAAGAATTCTCTAGAAGCCCGATTAGACGAACAAAAGAATGCTTTCGAGGAACAAAAGAATTCTCTGGAATCCCGTCTAGATGAACAAAAGAATTCTCTAGAAGCCCGTTTGGACGAACAAAAGAATGCTTTTGAGGAACAAAAGAATGCTTTTGAGGAACAAAAGAATTCTCTGGAATCCCGTCTAGATGAACAAAAGAATTCTCTAGAAGCCCGTTTGGACGAACAAAAGAATGCTTTTGAGGAACAAAAGAATGCTTTTGAGGAACAAAAGAATTCTCTGGAATCCCGTCTAGATGAACAAAAGAATTCTCTAGAAGCCCGTTTGGACGAACAAAAGAATTCTTTGCAGAATTGTCTAGAAACTTGTTTGGAGGAACAGAAGACTTTTCTTAAGAATTCATTAGACGAGCAAAATGTAAAAATTGAAGGAATCCAGCAGGAAGTGCTAGAAGTTCAACAACAAGTGTCGGAAGTACAACAAAATGTTACGGAGAAGCTTGACAACTTTAAAGCAGATTTGGAGATGATGAAGCATCGACAACCACGGCACGAAGGAATTGAAATATCCAATGCAGGCAGAATGAAACCTCCAATATTTGATGGACAAAATTCGTGGCATATTTTCAAGAGACAATTCGAGGCTGCTTCCGAAGTAAACGGATGGAATGATGCAGACAAAGCTACAGCTCTGGTATTAGCACTTCGAAGTTCTGCATCAGAGCTTTTACAAACTATACCGATAGAAAGGCAACGTGATTATACTTCCTTAGTACAGGCGATAGAGTTACGATATGGGGATGAACACATGCAGCAAGTATATCGCCTGCAGTTACGCAGCAGGACTCAAAAGCATGGCGAGTCACTACAACAACTGCAGGCTGATGTGGAAAGATTAGCTTATCTTTCGTACTCTAGCGTAAATGCGGATTTCCTTAATGAAGTGGCAACAGAAGCATTTGTGAACGCCATTGCAGATCAAAATTTACAACAAGCGTTAAGGCTAGCAGGAAAGAAATCAACAGCAGAAGCACTAGCGTATGCATTAGCGTATGAATCTGCCAGGCAAGCTTCTCGAAGTGCAGTACGAGTGAGAGAAATTTCGGTGGAGGAATGTACTTGTAATAGAATGCAGCCATCACAGAGCAATTCTTCACGTGGTATTCTGCGATGCTGGAATTGTAATAGACCAGGACACCTCCAAAGGGACTGCAGAAAACGCCGACGAATGAAAGCGCTAGAAGAAGGGCAGAAATATCGAGCTGGGCAAAGATATCGAGCTGGGCAGCAGACTCACAGCAGAATACCGTCATCAGAGACCACTCCTTCGCGTGGTGTTATTCGATGCTGGAAATGTAGTAGACTGGGACACCTGCAAAACGACTGTAGGAAACGAGGACGAATGCAAACAACAGAAGAAGAAGGGAGAAGATGGCGAGCTAAAGAGCAAGCTTTCCGTGGAGAGACTAGACTGCAACCTCATGACTTTGAAATCCCATACCACAAAGGACGTATCCACGGATATGCAGAAGCTTTTTCACAACGTCCATGCAATCCTGAATGGAATCATTGCGGACGGATGGAAGAAAAAGATGACGATGACTACAATGATGATAACGAAAGTCGAAAGAAGAAAGGAAAGAAATCAGAAGATGATGATGATTACGGTGATAAAAGTAAAAAGAAGAAAGGAAAGAAATCCAAGAGCGAGGACAATGAAAGAAAGAAAAAGACGAAAAGTAAAGGGTCTAAAGATGCTGATAATGACGATGATAAGGGTATAATGAAGGTCGGAAAAAGTAAAGATAAAGTTTCTGACGATGATGATAATAAGAAGCGCAAAGGCGGCAGTGAAAAGTATGACAACGGCAATCAAAAGGGGAAGAAATTTGAGGAGAAAGGAATCAAAGATAAAAAACGAAAGAAAAATCAAAGCATGGAAGAGTGTTTCAACAGAACATTAATCAAACATCTCAGGAAGGTCTTCAACTATAATCAACACGATTGGTTTCGACATATTCCTATATTTCTAATGGCTTATATATCAGCTGTTTGCAATATGACCAGACAAAGCCCATTTAAGGTCATTTTCGGAAAGGAAATGCGCTTACCTAGCGACCTCAAGTTTGGTATACCCAAAGGCGAACAAAAGTTACCAGAAGACTACGTAACAAAGCTCAGACAACGATTAGCTGATGTGCACGAGGCCACGAGACGTTCTCCAAAGTTACCACAACACTGGGAGAGACCGTATGCAGTTAAAACTAAAATTAATAACATGCCATACAAGAATCAGCGCGGTACAAGATGCAAAAGAAAAATCGTTCATCTAGATCGCTTGGGTCAATACGGAGAGCACCAAGACCGTGGATCATCTGTTGTTCGGGACGAACAAATTTTAAGAAGGGGGCAGTGTTACGTGCCACAAAGTGAATCAAGCGACATCTGTTAGGAATGGAAGCAACTTTAGGTTAGTGTCATCTTAGTAAACTTTGGGTTCGGAGAACGGAATATTCAGGAAGGTTCTAGGATAATTCGTAGAGTATAAATACGGCGCTCTGACAGCTAGGAGGCGGAGTATTATTTCAGACAGCGAAGTGAGAAGTGAACGAAGTAAACTATTTGGATTGCGATAATTAGAAGTACAGTACTAGCGATAAATAAAGAGTTGATTTGATAATTATTTGTGAATTTGTGAGAGTAAACAGTAAAGTTAAATAAAGAAAGAACCTTTGAATTATATCTGAAATATTGTGTTTTAAATAACGAACTAAGGCCACGCTCGTAACAATATTAACGAGATTATGTAGTGCTTCATATAATATTTCGGTGAGATAATTGGTTGAGATATGATTATCCCAAAATTGATGTTTTTCTGTTAACAATACCTACTTTATTTTTATGTATTACATTTTGAGTTCATTCCAATAATGAATGTTAAAAAAAACAATTTTTTTATCGATCTTTTTATTGTATCTGTATAAACTTTTAACTCACTGTAACGGATAACATTCATTTTGGAGTTATCATATATCGGTATATCGTATATCAATTGTAATTTTGTATGTTTTGTTAACAGCGGTCAAAGTGACTCGTCATCGTATTGAACCTGTGAATTAATGCTGCAACCTGTACTATAAAATAATACGATTAGTTGCGGACATAGGGTCTAAGATTATACAATCCGCAAAGTATGCAAACGTCGAAAAACATAAATTGTCGGTAATCAGGCAACAAATGATTTCTAAATCGGCAAACTGATTAAATTTTGACGGTCTGTTGATGAAATCTCTTCTTATTTTGAACTTACATCTACTAAGTCCTATGGGATTGTCTGTTTATTTCGGCAGTTACGAGAATTTGACAACTTCATCTCACTAACTGTGGAAAAAGATACGAAATACTCTTGCAACTAGAATTCTATCTATATAAATAAAAAGATAGTTCGACATTTTCAACGTAAATTTCTTAGTAGATGCTACAAGGATCGCATTAATACTGTAACAGTTTTTAATGATAATATGAGGTTGATGATCGGTTGGTGAGATCGAAATTATCCATGTTGGATTCCAGTTTATTTGACGCAATATAGGACACAATTAGCGGAAATGGTCGATTTTGTCATATGAAAAAAAAGCTCTGAATGCATCTACCCTCATTTCTCTTGCACTACTTTCCTTCATACCGAAGACTTGAATTTACACCTCAAGATGTATTCTTTGCTTATAGCAGTTAAAACAAAACAAACAAACAAAAGTGCACATGGGCTCTGTGATCGAGATTGTCTTCGAAAAATATCTGTCTGGTAACACACAGCCTTCAGTATATGATGAGCATACAGATGTCATACACGTTTGTAAATAGGTACATATGTATGTATCTGTGTCGAGTCCTAAAAATACGCTAGACCAACCGAAGGCCGCTAGCCTTAGATCAGGATCGATGACAAAAAAAACGACAAAAAGAAGTGAATTATTATTTTATGATTATCATTTGAAGGGAGTAGGGGGATGCAGATTGTGTCTTAATGTGCTCTTAATACTTTCATCTCCTGGCACCCAAATCAGCGTCACCTTGTTTGCTGCGGCCCGTTACTTCAAGGCAGTACCACAGTCCCAGTGCAGCTTAAGCTTAAAGGCAAACGAATTTAAAGCTATAACTGCAGCTTGGCTGTTTGTATTATGTATATTTTAGAGTTCCGTGGTATATATTTCTGCCGGGAAAATAGTTGATGAGGCCTCCATATTGTATGCTGTGTGCCTCCAAACGGAGACCACACAGAGTCCGATTTTGACAAGATAATGTATAAACACAGAAAATAATTCAAAAAGTGCTTTTATTTGTTATATTATATTTTATTAAAACACACAGAAGTTAAATAGAACAATTAGGCGGGGTAATATAGGTATAATATATTATATCATGAGCAGAGGCATATCTAGGTTTAAACATTTGGGTGAGCGAGTATATTAAAGAACGGTGTCACTGCATAGAAATAAATTTGATTTCATATTAAAAAAAAAAAACAAGACATCTAACAAACATCTACAAACATAGTATATTCATATTTTTCATTAAATGGAAGCATAACAAAAATCTATTTTTTTCTAAATAAAATTAATATAAGTACATATGTATTATTAATAAAGGAGACACCTACAACAGCTTCCTTCATCTAGGTTTCATTCCTGCAAAATTATCTATAACCATATTATAATTCACTTCAGTAGCAAACTATCTTTCAATGGAGAGTAAAGCTAACCCAGACCATCTGTCTTCATCCATTGTAGATCGTACGTAGGACTTAAAGTAAAAAAATAAAATAAATTAAATCGAGAGATTAGGGTAAATAGAGCACATATCATTGACAGTGGTGAATTTTAATTTTAATTTTGTTCATGGACAGTTCCTCGATATTTGAATTATTTTTAATACCTGTGCCTATTATTTCTCTGTATACATATATCTTTAAATAATCAAACTCTCGAACAAGTTCAGCTTTGCTGTCGATACCATGTTTGCCAAAAATTCTAATTTATTCTAAAAAAAAGTTTTTTATAAACTGTTCAAAAGGAAAATGCGGATCCGGAACTCCATTTTTTTGATTTCACGTCAGTTTTTTTTTGTAAGGAAAAGTGGCACGCGGGCGTAATTTTTCTACTATAATGTAATCTAAAATCGATTATGTTCCAAAACACTACAACTTAAGGGGGTCATATATTGTATGAACTGTTCTCAAAATGCGATTTTCGAAGGTGAAGCATTTTTGGAAATTACCAAGATGTGCCATAAATGTAACGACTTTGTATCTACTAACGACATCTTCTTTTCCAATTATTGGATTGTACACCTACACATGATATTAAAAGTTTTTTGATTTTTGCTTGTCCGCCTATCCGTTTGTTTGGCTGTCGGCCTATCTGTCCCTCCGTCTGACTGTCCGTCCGTTCGTCCGCACGATAACATAAGAGCGCATTCACTTAGAGTGCTGAAATTTTGCACACGGGCTTTTTAAAAATAATACGAATTTAATTTCGTAAATGGGACAAATAGGGCAACTCCTGCGTAGGGTTGCCATATAATAATTTCGTTTTTAACGGTATATTTGGGCACTGTCCGAGGACGCGTTAACGTAGAGTAGTGAAACTTGGTACATAGTGTTCTCATAATAATAATAAACAAGTAAAAAAGCTAGAAGTGGTCTAAGACCAATTCTTATGATACCCTAGATGAATGCCCGTATTAAATTTCGTATGGTCACCGATCTATTCAAGTTTGATTTTTGAAGTGGTTTTTCGCATATATTTCTAGAACGGTTCGTCGGACAGAAGAAATCATTATAACCAATTTTATAGGACTTCGTATTCTGAAGAAGTTTTTAATACAATAAAAATGTCTTGGACTGATCGTTTTCAAAGTATACGTAAAAAACCTAAATTTTTATATGGCAACACCAAGAAGGAGTTGCGCGATTTAGTCCATTTTTGATATTTTATTTGCTAATGTAGTAAAAACATCACGTACGAAATTTAAGCTCTCTACGTGGATGCGTTCTCAGGCAGTGCCCAAATATATAGCAGAAAACGGAATTTTTATATGGCAACCCCACGAAGGAGTTACCCGATTTATCTCATTTTCGAACTTAATTTTACTTTTTTTTTTAAAGTCTGTGTACAAAATTTCAGCTCTCTAGGTATATGCGTTCTCGAGTTATCGTGCGCACAGACCAACGGACGGACGGACGGACAGTCAAAAATCAAAATAACTTTTAATATTATGCGTGGGTGTCCAATCCATTTTGCTCTACCATCATTATTTCGAGGTGTTACAAACGGAATGACAAACTTAGTATAGCCCATAGATTTCATCTAGGGTATAAATAATTTCAAAAATGTACTAATTCGGGCAACCTCTTCTTGGTGCTGCCATACAAAGCTTTGGTTTTTCACTATAAATTTGGACACTGCCTAAGTACGCGATGACGTGGTGAGCTGAAATTTTGTACGCGGAGTTTTCATAAGAATCGCAAATATATGTTCAAAACTGGATTGAACCGGGCAACCCTTTCTTGGTGTTGCCATACACAACTTTGGGATTCACTATGTATTTGGTCACTGCCTTGGAACACGTCAATGTAGTGGGCTGAAATTTTGTAGACAGTATTTTCATAAAAAGAGTAAGTAGAATTTCAAAAATTAACTAAATCGGGCAACTCCTTGGTGTTGGCATACACAATTTTTGGTTTTCACTTTATTTATTTTTTGTGTTCATCTAGGGTACAATATTATTGGGCTTAAGACCAATTGTAACTTGTTCTCTTATTTTTTTGTATAAATCATTTTGTTACAGTAAAAAAGTCTATACTTTTATGGACCGGCACATACTCTTTGTAATTTGTAAAAATGCTTCACCTTCGAAAATCGTATTTTGAGAACAGTTCATACGCTACATGACCCCTGAAGCTGTAGTTGTTTGGAAGATAATCGATTTTAGATTACATTATTGTAGAAAAAGTATACCCGCATGCCACGTTTCCTTACAAAAGAACCGAAAAATTGGAGTACCGGGCCCGAATTTTCGTTTTGAAAATTTATAAAAAATAGAAGAATTTAATATTTTAAAACAACTTTCACTGCAATAAGTACATAATTAAGTTACCTTTAATTTAAAAAAGAACCAAGAAATATATTGTCAAATTAAAAGTTATGATAGAAAACGTTAAAACAATTTCCTGAAAGTCCAAATCAGCCAAAAAAAACACTATTTTAGATTTCAGCGACCTCTAAACAGTAATGAATTTCACTGAAATTTTGCATAGAAGTTTAAAATTACATTAGCTAACAAATTGTGAATGATCATTTAGACAGTTTAACAGTTTTGCTTTTTGGGCCACCTTAATATACACATAAATATAAAAATCTTTAACTTTTACAAAATTTCGTTCCTCTTCAGAGTAAACCAACAAAATAGATTCTGTCATATAAATCTGTTTTAAGTAGCGATATATTACGAGAGGTAGGTATACAATCCTTAAAATTGTACTGGTGTCGTGAACTGACAATTATTTCGATAAATCGTCGTGTCGTGGTTTTATAACTCTTCAGTACACAAGAGTGTTTTCTATACATAACATGTCATGTTCCAAATTATGGTCAAAATTTAAACGTAAATTTAAAATGCATGTCTGCTTATTAGGGTTCCGTACCCAAAGGGTAACAACGGGAATCTTATTACTAAGACTTGGCTGTCCGTCCGTCAAGAGGTTGTATCTCATGAACCGTAATAGGTACACAGTTGAAATTTTCACAGATTGTGTATTTCTATCGCCGCTATAACAACAAGTAATAAAAATAAAATAAAATTAAAAATTATCATAAGTAGGAATTTTTTTTCAAATGACGGCATTATTCTTATTTTTTCAAATGACTGCATTATTTTTTCACATGACGCCTACTCTCATTTGAAAAAATAAATAAAAAGTACATAGTGTTAAATTTTGTACGATGGTCGTGCGAGTTACGTTGTCGTCAACTTTGCATAATAAAAACTCTTTTTCTAATAAAAAACGTAAAATGATATTCTCCAAGAGAACGGAAAATGAAAACATTCCCATGGAGTCAGCAAATTCCCAGACGACAGCGGATCCTCACCATATCATACTCTTCTAATAGAAATAAACTTTCATGAGAAAAAACAGCTTTTGCTTTTAGGTGAAAAGTTTAGTTCTTACTCGGATCTTAAATCGTGCAGTTTAAAAGAATCTCGATCGGGCTTTTTCTCTCAAGAGTAAAGTGAAAGTGTTTATTATAAAAGTAGTGTAATAACCAAGAATGTTCTAAAGAATATTTGTCTAAAGAAAGATATTTTATGAAGAGAATAAAGATTTTAGTGAATTAAATTAAATACTTTGTTTTCTTTGCATGTCTTTTACTTTTTTTTCACTAACGATTATAATAAAAACATAAGTGGCGCAGTCGGTAGGATATCTCTCTAAAGAAAGATATCCAGTGAAACGAGCATTAAATCAATTAAAGTGAAAGTGATCAACTAAAGTAACAAAGCAAACTTTATCTTAGTGTTGTGCAGAAACAACGATCACAATTAGTAAGAAAAGGAATTTCCAATTCGATAACAATCGAAAACTTGAAATGACTACAGCGGAGCAGTTGGTGGCTCAGGTACAGGCCCTCACACAAAAATTGGCTGAACAAGAAGCCAAACTAAACAGAGCAAACTTGACGAAATTCGAACTAACTGCGGACCAAATAATTAGGAACTTCAACGAGATACCAGCATTTTCCGGAGAAGACTCTTTTAAGTTAAAATCATTCTTAAAAACTGTTGAAGACGTGGAGGCACTTTGCGGAGATAATAACGTTCAGCTGAAGCAATATTGTCTAAAAAGAGTAATCAATGCAAAAATCATCGGAAAAGCGAGGAATGCCATCCTGGAGATACCAGAGAATCGAAGGAATTGGTCAACTGTAGTGGAGACTTTGAAGGTACGATTTCGACCAAAGCAGACAATTCACCAGTTAATGTTTCAGGCTAAAGAATTAAAGGTACACAATTTAAAAGATTTATTTAATAAATTAACTAGTATTAAAAGTCAAGCCAGTGAAATTTGCGATTAAGACGAAGAAAATAATTATACTTATGAAGCAATTGATAGGGAATTGATTCAGATTTTAAAATCAAAACTAATACCAATTTTACAAGTGCAAATTGATCAGAACAAAAGTTTATTTGAATTAGATAATTCTTTGTGTCAAACGGAAATTTACTTAAGTGATGATATGATAAAAAATTCGTATAGGATTAATAAATATGATAAAATTAGTAAAGAAAACCAGAATAGTAAACGAATTAACAGTGATATTCGCAACGCTAATAGAAATTACAATTCTTATAACTCACAAAATTTTCCTAATTCTTCGAAATTCTATAATTCGACGAACTTTCATAATCCCACCAGACCTGTATTTACTCAACCGCTTACAAACAATAACAGAAATTCAGGACAATACAGACGACAAAATTCTACACAAAACAGATCAGGGCAGTATCGGAATAATAATATCAACGTACCCAAACCCATGGAGGTAGATAATATTAATAGAGAAAGTGTCATTGATCAAGAGGTAAATCTTACAAACTAGCCTCGGAAAACAGATTACCAATAATTAAATTAACTTTCAATGATATCCAAATAAATTGTTTGATAGATACAGGCTCTGACACTAGCCTTTTAAAACCTAACGTTCTACCTTATGACATTTTAAATTTAAAAAACGCTCTCACATAAAACTCGTTAGGAGGCCCAAATAATGTGACACAAAAGATGATCACACCTATTCCCAAAGAATTAAAAAGAGAAGGAACACTTGAATGGAAAATTTTTCCTCTTAAGAGTAGAAAATGCGATGCAATAATCGGCATCAACTTTTTAATTCCTTTTCAGTCAAGAGTTGATGTTCATAATCAATATTTAGAAATCTTTTCAAAGTATCAAATCCCTTTCGAGAACATTGACTATCCAAGTGAAATTGCTCAAGCAAATCACCTCGAACATAGAAATAATACAAAGGAAGAAATTTTTAATAAAATCAGCCAGTCCCATTTTAATTGCGAAGAGAAATCCCATTTAAAAGAGTTATTAGTGCAAAACAAAGATTTGTTTTTTTATGAAGGCAATAATCTGACATTTACACATGAAATCAAGCATGAAATCAGATTAAAACATGATAATCCTATTTATTGCAAAGTTTACCGCTACCCTCAAATACACGAGAAAGAAATAGAGTCTCAAATAAAAGAGATGCTACAACAGGGTATAATCAGAGAGTCTAACTCACCTTATAACTCCCCCCTCTGGATTGTCCCCAAAAAGATGGACAATTCAAATGTGAAAAAATGGCGTATAGTGATAGATAACAGGAAACTTAATGAGATCACTATAGACGATAAGTTCCCTATCCCGAATATCGATAATATTCTGGATAAACTGGGAAAGGCCCAATACTTCACAACAATTGATCTGGCAAAGGGTTTCCATCAGATCTTAGTGAAGGAAGAAGACCAAAAGAAAACAGCCTTCTCTACACCATTCGGGCACTATGAATATATTCGTATGCCCTTTGGCTTAAAAAATGCCCCAGCAACCTTTCAGAGGTTGATAAACTCAGTATTAAGAGACCAAATAAATAAGATTTGCGTAGTATATCTTGACGATATACTAATCTTCAGTACTTCTATTCAGGAACATGTTACGAATACTAACAAAATTTTTAATAAACTTCGAGAGGCAAATCTTAAAGTACAGATCGATAAATGCAACTTCTTTTGCAAAGAAACTGAATATTTGGGCCATGTACTGACGACTAGTGGTATCAAACCAAATACCAAGAAAATCAAAGACATTTCAGAACTAAAACTTCCCACAACGCAGAAACAGATCAAATCATTCCTAGGAGTAACAGGGTACTATAGGAAGTTTATAAAAGACTACGCTAGAATAGCACATCCAATGATTAAATACTTGAAAAAGAACACTCAAATAAATAAATTAGACCCTTCCTATGTCAACGCCTTTGAACAATTAAAAACTTTAATTACTTCACACCCTATACTTAAATACCCTGATTTCAATAAGCCATTCAAAATCAATACGGATGCAAGCCAATATGCAATCGGCGCTGTATTACTGCAGGAAAATCACCCAGTTGCCTTTGCTAGTAGAACTTTAAATAATCATGAAGTGAGATATAGTACAACAGAAAAAGAGCTATTAGCCGTTATATGGACAGTAAAATATTTTAGGCCATACATATATGGTAAAGAATTCGAACTTCAAACAGACCACCAAGCATTAAAGTGGCTACATACTAAATATTTAGGTAAAGACCTAAATCCCAGATTGCAAAGATGGATTCTCTCATTTGGCGAATACAATATAAAAATTGAATATCTGAAGGGAAAGGAAAACTAAATTGCAGATTTCCTTAGCAGAATCAACGCTGACGAACATGAAATAAATGGACTGACCGAGACGTTCAGTCTTAGCGAAGGAAGAGACCTTTCAGAGCATAATGACCCTTTAGATAATAATGAAAACCCAGACCCAGAACATATAAATGATAATGATTCTCTCCAACCTACAGTTCATTCGCAGGATGGGGAACAAAATGATCACATTCCAATTCTGGATACTATCGTCAATAGATTCAAAACCCAAGTTGTAATTACCACAAATTTTACCCAACAAATGGAACATATATTAGGAAATCGAAGAATATATATAAGCCCAAACCAAACGGCAGAAGAATTAGTTAGTATATTAAAAACCTATATATCAAGCAGCAAGATAGCAATCTATATTCAGATATCAGATCACGATTTCAACTACATTCAACAAATACTAATCAAAGAATTTCCCAATACCAAGTTCGTAAAATGCACCTACTTCGCTCAAGACATCGAAACTGAAGATGAGCTAATCAAAGTAGTATCTATTCAGCACAAAGAACAAAGGCACCCCGGTATCATTGCCCTTTACGAAGATCTAAAACTAAAAATATATCATAAACAATTTAAAAATATTATAAACAAAATTACCAATAATTGCGACATTTGTAACAGAGGCAAATACGATAGGAATCCGATCAAACCCAAATTTCGAAAAACAGAAATACCTACAAACAAAAACCAGGTAATACATATAGATACCTACGTAAACAAGAAGCAAACATTCATGGTCTTTATTGACAAATTCACTAAATTTGCGACAGCATACCCGATGGAACATAGGAACCATACAGACATAATTGAAAAACTAAGAATGTATTTTAACCACAAAAAACCCAGAAAGATCGTAACCGACAATGAATTTAAACACGTTAACGTTAAAGATTTCTTAAGGCAAGAAAATGTAGAGCTGCACTTAGTTAAACCTAATAGTCACACAGGCAATTCAAATATAGAGAGATTAAATAATACAACCAAAACAAAACAAAACAACAACCAAATTCCATACGAACGCAAATGTTAGATGCTATAAAATATTACAATAACCAATACCATAGTACAATTAAACCACCCCATCAAACGTTGAAGAGGGAAAAATTCCAACCGAAGAAATCTATAATAATCTCATTAGATCGCAAAGTAAAAGACTGGAAAAGCACAACAAGGGTAGAGAAGAATATGAAGAAAGGAGAAAACAAGGTTATATTAAAAATTACAAATCTCTAAGACACAAAGACGAACCTAAATTCAGAAAATACAATCTATCTAATATACACCCTTCTAACATTAAACGTCCTCTTAAATTTTCAGATAATGATGACCATCTTTGTAGCATTAGCAATGCTGCAACCAACAATGAATCAACTACAAATAGAAAAAATTGAATCTAATTCTGGATATACCATAGTTCAAGAAAACCAAATCTTAATGCCGAAAACGTACAATTACTCCTTACATATAATTGATTTACACCAAATTGATAAAATAATAGTAGAACTAATAAACAGTGCGTCTCTACTTCCTGAAAATATTACCTATCCACTGACAAAAGACATAGACAAGTTACAGAACAAATTGTTAACATTAGGAAACGGATACCACACTATTCGAAAACGAGGACTACTTAACTTTATAGGAACTATTAATAAATGGTTAACAGGAACCATGGATGACGAAGACAGGCAACCTATAAATCAACATTTAGAATACATTGACACTAATAACCATAACCTAATAACTAACAACAACAAACAGGTTCAGATAAACGAAAACTTCAATGCATCTTTAAATAAACTACTTAATGTTATACAAGATTACAGAAAAATCATAAAAGATTTCATAAAAGCTAAGATTGACGAAAATTCTTTGAAAATTGCAGCATTTGACATCAAATTAAATATCCAAGAAGTAGATAGAATGGTAAACGAGTTACAAGATAACATTATATTTTCCAACCTTAACATCATCCATCCATCTCTCTTAACTCATGAAGAAATTCTTGAATATCAGATAAACGCAGACAAAATAAGAAACCTAAAGGTAGGGTTTGCAAAAACGACCACAGATAAATTAATATTTTTAGCCAAATTCCGTATAAAATAACATGTATTAACAAAAAATTAATCATTCCTTTAGCAAACACAAATACTTGTAATGTGATTAATTCACCAATCATCCAAACTTTTGAATATCGAGGAGAATATTATGAATACGATCAAAATAAAGCAATTCATCAGCTAAATAATTTAAAACATTGTATTGTTAATAAAAATTGCGAACATATAAAAAGCTGTAAAACAGAAATTTATAACATAGACGATGATAGTCTAGTTATTCAATTAGCAAACAATATAACTGTAACGTCGAATTGTGACGAGAGAAAATTTATCTTGAATGGAAATTATTTTATCAAGTTTTATAATTGCAGTATCAACGTAGACAGTAAAACTTATAGTAACAAAATAAAAGAGGTAAGAAATAAATACTTTGTCCCAAACTTGGATTATATAGCCGAAAATAATACTTTGTCTTTCGATGAAATTGTTCTAGAAACGAGAAAAAACATAGAAGAAATTCAAGAATTAATATTTCATAAAATTATGTTTTATTCAAGCATTAGTACCACTGTAATTATCATATCAATAATAGTAATAATTATTTTGTACATATATTGTAAACAAAAACGCTTAAAAGTAAAAGTTGTTAATCGGATTCAGGAGAATCCTTATCTTAACGAAGGAAGAGTTACGTTGTCGTCAACTTTGCATAATAAAAACTCTTTTTCTAATAAAAAACGTATAATGATATTCTCCAAGTGAACGGTAAAAGAAAACATTCCCATGGAGTCAGCAAATTCCCAGACGGCAGCGGATCCTCACCATATCATACTCTTCTAATAGAAATAAACTTTCATGAGAAAAAACAGCTTTTGCTTTTAGGTGAAAAGTTTAGTTCTTACTCGGATCTTAAATCGTGCAGTTTAAAAGAAACTCGATCGGGCTTTTTCTCTCAAGAGTAAAGCGAAAGTGTTTATTATAAAAGTAGTGTAATAACCAAGAATGTTCTAAAGAATATTTGTCTAAAGAAAGATATTTTATGAAGAGAATAAAGATTTTAGTGAATTAAATTAAATACTTTGTTTTCTTTGCATGTCTTTTACTTTTTTTTCACTAACGATTATAATAAAAACATAAGTTGCGCGAGTCCAACTCGCATTTGGCCGGTTATTACTTTTAACAATAGTTTTTCAATATTTATTGGCTTATATATACACAGAAATATATACATATATAATATAACTGATACATATATTTCTCGCAAAACAATTGTTAATCAATCCAAGTTATCAACAGAAATGTTTTCCATCTCCTGAATAGAAGATTTTTGGAAGGAAATGCACAAAGCGAAAATGTAACAAAATTAATAATTCCTAATTTCTGTTTTTGGAAATGTCGTCCACACCATTACTAGCGCATATAAATTAAGAGGAAAAATGTTCATAAAGGTTCCTAGGAAGAAATAATCTATGTTCATAAAAATGACTAGCGGACCGAATTACTCCAATTTTTTTTAGATGCTCCTAGCTTCCAAGCGCATAAAATTTCTGAAGAAACGTTTTCTTTCCGATGTGGACTTTTTTCCATGAAATGGATGCAATTTGTTCTGCGGCAAATACATACTGCTTAAATTATGATGAAATAAATATGCATTGTTTTTGAGGCCAGCCATTGCCGTCTTTATGCGCCAGGCCGTGACCCAAAATGATTTTGCTACTTGCAAAAGTATTAGAGTGGTACGATTTCGCACTTCTCTTAGCATTTGTTCTTATGGAAAAATGCATTCCTTTCAACTTCAACCTTCTGCACAATGTAAATAAGCCTCCGTACTAAAAGTTTTATTCAGGAATTATATTATTTAATTCCTTGTGCATTTACCAGCATAAAAATCTAAGCTATCTTTAAGAAAATTGTTTATATTTTATTACTCAAACATAACACTACACATAAAAACGTGAGGCGAATGTGTACCTCTGCCGATTCATTGGTTGAAAACTACTTTGAGTCATGTTTGAAATGAAAAAAACTGAGTTATATGATATGGAATGAGGGAAATATTTTTAAATTGATAGAAGCATTACGGGATAATATAAAAAAATGGTTAACGTTGTCTTTTGTCTTTATTATACTAAAGAAGTTACTGTGTGTTAAACATTGAAAGACTTATTTTTTTTCATATAACTCAATGTGGGCCCATGATACTTGACATGATACTTGAAATGACTCATTTTTTCCTGATACTTGACCGTTCAAGTAAAATTGAAGACTTGAAAGAAATCAGATCTGATCTGATTTTCATCAAGTATTTTCGTCAGTATTTGTGCATTTTGTGTAAAAGCGTACATGTGAGTTGACGCGTTTTGGTAGTTTTATTATTCATTTCTTGAGAACATATCGAACATAAAAAACGTTAATTATTACGGACATGCGACTGATCATCAGAATTTTATAACGGAGTTTTTGGAAATGTACAGGCAAGAAGAATGCTTGTGGAAAGTAAAATCGGAAATATACTTGGACAGAAATCTAAAACTCAAAGCCTGCGAAAGACTAGTTGGAAAAATGCGTGAAGTTCATAAGAATGCAAATGAGGAATTAGTTAAAAAAAAATTAATGCAATGCGAACTAACTTTAGAGCTGAACTAAAAAAAGTCAATGCATCAAAGAGATCTGGAGCAAGTACGGAATCGATATATACACCAAAGTTATGGTATTTCAGTTTATTAAGCTTTTTGAGTGATCAAGAAATACCTAGAGCAGGAAAATCTACGACGAAGAAACCCTTGATTGTTATAGCGGTTCGTCAATTCCTCCCATCGTGAGTTATGCAAAGATATTTATTATGAGGGTACTTATCACTTTTTCATTTCAGATTGATTCTGTAGCGCAGCATAACGCGTCATTACCAGAGAACTGTGCAAGAGGAGCTAAACATAAACTTTTAAAGAAGACGGCAACTGTAAACTTCCAAGAAATTCTAAAGAAAATCAGTGAAAGACTCGATAAATGCACGGAGGATGAATTTGATATAGTGGGTAAAAATATTGCGGCAAAACTAAGGAAGATAACTACCGTTATGCGTGTTCATGCAGAGAAATTATTACATGACGTAATGTACGAAGCATAATTAGAAACTCTTAATCGAACTTCTTGCATAATGACCACCATAAGTCAAGGTGTAGATCGAAGTGGATCTGTCGCCTCTGTTATTTTCTTCCCGGCAGAATCTAACGTGTCGTTGGGCAGCTACGTGGAGAGTTTTGCCCCTGAGGATAGTTTAAGTGAAAGTATCTCATGAAGAAGAAAGTACATATATTTTAATTAAAAAGTACACCAAATTTTATACTTTTGAATGTAACAAATGAAATCATATTTAAGTTATTTTTAAAGATTTTTGTTCAATTTACAACCTTTTTTCTTGTTCAATAAAATATCTTACAAAACAATTGCGTGTTTTTTCACTTTATATTCCAGAATGACGATTTTGTGTAGGCTTCAACGGTATCAAATTTTCTGGCAGAATTATATTTTCTTGTTGGGATGAAACGTCATTCCAATAACTTGAATTTTTCTTTCGTAGAAAATAATGTAAGGAACAACAAGCCAAAACTATATTTGTCACTTTATCTGCATTTAAATTTATTGTGGTACCAAAAATCCGGGAACGAGAAGCTAGTATTCCGAATGCTATTTCAACGCATTGCCTAGCTGAACATAAACGAGTGTTGAACACTTGACGATCTTCTGTTAAACTACGTTGACTGTATGGCTTTAAGAAATTTGTGCTAAGAGCAAAAGTTAACCCCCTATGAAAGTGAAGGGAAGTTCAATCTGTGAATTATCTGGAGTGGATGGTGGTGGCAAATGTGACAGTATAGAAACTCATATTTAACGTTTACGACAGCTAGTAGTACAATGCTATAAAAACCTTTGTAGTTATAAAAGTAAGCACCACTTCAGGGAGGTTTCATTATTGCTATATGTTTGAAATCTACGGCACCAAGACAATTGGGAAAACTTGATTGATTTCTAAATCCGTCTGCTACTTGCATCCATTCTTCCTGAGTTGAAGGAAACTGTAAATGTTAAAAGTCTATGAAATTTTTATTATTTGAACTTAAAAAAAAACATACCTGCAAATATTTACTTTTCAAAACATTATATATTTCTTGACATGTTTCTGGGATTATTTCTCCTAAGGCTTTAGGAGATATACGATTAGAAAATTTCGGACATTCATAGCTCCTGCCAGTAGCTAAATAGCGCAGAGTAACTACAAGTCTTTCTCTAGCGCTTATATACTGTCGCATGGTTGTATCCTGCTTGGAAATTCTCGGAGAAACAAGATTCAGCAGCTCGTTAAACGTAACGTCATCCATCCGTAAGTAATTATAAAAATCGGTGGGTTCGTTGCGGAGTTCCTTTAATAATCGTAAATTACTATGAAATTTTCTTTACTGAAACCACTTTTTAACCCATTTTGAACATCTTTTTGTGTTTTTCGTTAAATCACTAGATACCACTGCAATTATCGCAAGAGAACTCAATTCGTCAAAACCAAACATCTTAAGAAGAGACTAAAAACTTTTTCTTAAAGTAAAAAAAAAAAATTAAATATATCCACTGCAAACCCGTGAAAAGACACAAATACTACTGAGCAGAACTTGATATGAAAATTGATCGTGTGTGGGCTAGACCTCCGTCAATGTTACTTGACATAAAAGCTAATACATTTTACTTGACAAGTATCATTGACCGTGTGTGGGCCCTCAATAGGCAAGCACAAAGCTCTGATTGCTTTCTAGTGTGATTTGTGGTATGAAGGCAACATAATTCAACGCATTTTCCCATTTTTATGTGTAGTGTTATGTTTGAGTAATAAAATATAAACAATTTCCTTAAAGAAAATACTTAGATTTTTATGCTGGTAAATGCACAAGGATTTATATAATATAATTCCTGAATAAACCTTTTAGTACGGAGGCTTATCTACATTGTGCAGAAGGTTGAAGTTGAAAGTAATGCATTTTTCCATAAGAACAAATGCTGAGAGAAGTACGAAATCGTACCATTCTAATACATTCAAAGAATTCGATGTCACGGCCTGGAACATAAAGATGGCAATGGGCCAGCCCATAACCCTCGAGAATACTTCACAAGCCATGAAACAGACTCCCTCCCTACCCCATGCGAAGCCCAACGTAGTCCTTACATTCTAAAATATTTGCAGTGTTCTTATGTAAAAGTGACAAAAGTTTGATTTGAATAGCTGCTCCGCCCTAAACTTCTATTTATAGAGAAAAATGGTGCGCGGTTAATCTTAAGCTTGCTTTCTTATCTTCCGAACCGTAATAACATTGTCGTACCTTTTCTTACAAAATTATTTAAACAAAATTATCTTAACCAAATGACTACGATTCCTCAAACAAAAATTCTCAGCTGAGTAATCAGTGTAATGTCGCTGTGCCGTCATGGCATGCCGTGGGCTGATGATATCGAATATAGCTGACTACAGATTCGGACTACGGCTGCACATACACACATGCAGAGAGGTATTGAGCGTAAAATGGTAAGGTTACTTTGTAATCAAAACTATTTTATTATTTTGTTAAGTAAGGTATATAGGAAGTGTAGCCTTTGGAAAGGTAAGCAACCAAGCTCTAAGTTACTAGAAGACTATTTTCCTGTATGGATAGTAGTTTAGGCTCTATGGCATATATAAAGCCAATGTTTAGCACTTTTCCATAAGTATCAATATAGAACATTTTTGAAAACGGATTAAGCACGCACACATATACATTTCTGTTTCATGGGAAGTATTCTCGAGGGGTTTGGCCAGCCCGTCCCTTTAACTCGTACACGAATTTGTCTGCCTGTATATTTCTTTTTTACTATTTTCGACACTCTCGTAGACCCACTTTTCGTCATTACAGCGAGCTGAAATTTGGCACACAAGTTCATGTCGCGTGACAATTGAATCTATCAAAATTTAAACCGGAAATTTCCATGGAAAACCCGGAAAATCGGGAAAAATCATTTGAAAATTTGTTACAAATTTGATTAGTGATAAATCCGTTTCAGAAAAAATGCAGTTTTCCGATTTTTCGAAAAAAATTTCCGAAATTTTCCGACTTTTCCGAAAAATTTTCCGGTAAAAAAGTTTTCTAAATTATGCAGGATCAAGTTCCCTATCAACTGGCAACATTAAATTCATGTAAAACGCTTTTCCGGAGTTTTTCAGACCAAGGAAGCGTTTGAGCGTTTTGCAACCTAAGACAAAGTTGTAGAGCGAAATGAGTTGCATAAAATTGCTTTTGTGGAAAATGGAAAACCCGGAAAAGCGGAAAAATCATCGGAACAATTTTCATCGATATGATTAGTTATAAATCTGTTTCAGGAAAAGTGCAGAATTTTCCAATTTTTCTGGAATTTCCGGAATTTTCCCACTTTACCGGAAAAATTTCCGACAAATAAGTTTTATAAGCTATGCGGAATCATTTTTTTCCGTCCTACTGGCATCAATACTTTCTCTTCCACAATCATGAAAACTTGCATGAAAAATTGAGTTAAATTCATGTAAATTTTTAAAAAAAATTCATAGTAATAGGAAAAGTCTGTGGAAAATATGGGAAATCGGGAAAATTCAGTAAATCAGTGTCTTTTCATCCGTCATAAAATTGTTTTAAAATATCTCCATGCAGGACGTAATAACAATTTAGTTAACGTGAAAAAGGCAGAAAATAAAATAAGTAAAAAACGAGTTTTCAAACAAAACTGAGGCCAAGCCGCATGAAAAAGTAGTGTCGTGTCCCAAAGCAATCACACAACGAAAATCTTCTTTAATAAATCAGAACACACGAATTGTTTTAGACAGAAAGCTTTATTTTGTACAACACTGACCTATCTTACTTTACTTTACAACTAACCCGAATCGAAACATGATACGGCGATGACTGATAATTAAACGGCACTCGCCAGTCCAGTCATTGGTCTTTTATGCCCCAATATTCGGAAGTAAACTTTACTTAACAACGCGGATGTAAACAAACGACAACAACCTTGTCGTTTGTTCTACCGGTTGCAGCACTTGAGTCGCTTAGTAGTAAACAATCGCTTTACATAACAATTACCATGCTAGGTTAATTGTTATCGTAATCGTCGATTGCTCCACTAAGCGCTCATCGCAGCCAGCTGTTGGGCTAATCAGCAAAACAACCGACAATTGCAGAACAATAACATGCGAAGTATTATTTAGCAATTGCTGATTATTTCGCTAGAATGCACCCTTGGCTGCTGGAAGAATCTTCCGTATATTGGGCCATCACATCCCTCCCCCCTTGGAAAAACTAGCAGGGAACTAGATCTGGAGAGTGCAATAGTCTTAAAAATTGAAAATATTTTAATCTCTGTTCGGTTCAGATTGTATTTTACATTTTTCGTTACTTACTCAAATTTTTCTTATTCCTTTCATTTTACATCTTTTCTTTCATTGTTTCATTTTTCGCCAATTCTTATTTACTTTCTCTTATTATTTTCTTTTCACATTTAATTTCTTTTTTATTTTCTTCTAATTTCTTTTTTATTCTGTTCTTACAACATATCTGTATTGGTTTCTATTCAATTTTATTCATCTTTATCCTTAACTAATTAACAGCAATAACTGCATACGTACCTTTTTTTTCATGGCTCTATTATACTTCTTTGTCAAACAAAACAAAACTTTATCTGTTCTGATTTACTTAACTTTAACTATTTAACAAAAAAAATGTATAACTATATATTCGCGTGTTTTAAATACAAAATTTCCTCTTTACAATATAGGTACTTCCTTATTCACTTAACATTGAACATTTTTTCCCATAACTATTTTCTTTCCTTACTTTCCACGTAATTTACTAATTTATTACTTCCCTTCTGTAGCAAAACATTGATCAAAGCTTTTTTCCATTATCTTTTATATATATGTAAATGTATCATATCTTTTTATCAATTACACGCACTTGTAACTCTTACCATGTCTAATCAAGAATTTTTACAACTATTCTTTCTATTTGATACCTCTATTTTTTTTTACCTTTGTCCTACCTGCAGGTCTATAGAACGTACATATTTACAATAATATCTAATGCTCCGGTTCGCTAACACTGCTGCATGCTTTTACGGATACTTCAGCTGTACGATTAACTTTTCAACTACCGTGGGCTCGTTGTGTTGTGTGGACTATTACCTTGATGCTAGTTGGGTCCTTTGTTCCATGTGCTGTTTCAATTGCTTAGTTCGGTGTTCCTAGTTGTCCTCAGAAAAATCTGCAACCCCGATGTACAGTGGTGTTTGACTCATCTCAGGTAAACCGCGCTTATGCAACTATAAGCTTGTGGGGCTGCACTCTTCGGGAGTTTTAAAGGGTATTTCTAATAGCGAGATTTCGAGTAAAGCGGACTTTCAGTTTACTGTTGAGCTTTTACTTATAAGGCTCATTGGCTGCTGATCGTCTCTACATGCCTTTGTTCACTCTAATTGATCTTTGAATCTCGTTATTATTATTATTATTTTTTGTATTACTTCCATATGCATGAAGGAGTTCTCCCAATTACATAAATTATTGAGAGTCCACCCATACATAAAAAAGATACATTTCCTCTATTGAAAGTTTTGTAACGTGCTTTCTAAAACTGCATAGAATTCTGCATGATTCCTAGTTCTTTTAACTGATTGGGCTATCTGTTTTAGATTTGCCTTTATATAACCTTCGCTTTAGTCTTCAATCACATCTTTAACATACAGTGACACATTTCGATGATCTTCGGTACTTGAACTTCTTGGAAACTCTCATATATCGCAGTGATTGTGTATGTGGGTTCCTGATTAGAAGACAATGCTATTCTCGTGAGGTCTAATTTCTGATTCCTCCAGTGGCTCTTTTGTTTTGTAAGTTCATCAGCGCTTTCCTTCTTTTCATCAATCTTCACAGTTTCAGACACTGTGTGCGTAGTAAGTACAGTCGTCGACGGATATCTTTTGTCAGCTTCCCACCAACAGTATTATTCTGATGATCAACTTGCTCCACGTAAATTATACAAAGATGTTTCTGGAACTGATGTAATCAATTCTGCTGCAGTCTCCTTGAGGTTGCTTCAACTTCTACCTATAGTTAGCGACGATTTTGCATTCTATGCTTAAACCTAGGATTTCAATTTTGTACTTAATTATGTATTTATCTTCTTTTTTTTAACATCCCTATGTTAACTTAGGTTATTTATGTTTCCTTATATCCATTAATTTTTTATGAGTTTAAACTTTAATCATTTGTTACATATTTTATACATGTACTCTTTCAAAGTAAGGAATATTGTTCTAACCTGTCTTATATCTTTTTACAATGAGTTAATAAAAAAAATTTTATACGTAGTATTTTTATAGGTAATATATTTCCCACTTAACTTTTTTTATACATCTTTACTACTTTTTTTCTTTTTATTTCTTCTCAAGTGATATTCCCTATTATTATTTTTTTTAAACAGACAAGGCAAATACTTAAATTTTCTATATTTTTCTTTTATTTAGAAATCTTTATCTTTGTTATATATTTCAATTCTTCTTTTTTTAGTTTTTTTTTTTTGAAATCTTTATTTTTCTTACACTTTATTTCTTCAACTTTCTCTTTCTTTGTACTTGAGACCTTTTTTTTTACTTTAAATTTCTAAGCCTCACTTTTTTTTCTTTTTAAAATCTCTTATTAATTAACTTCTTATTTCATTTTCTCTTCTTCCACGATCCTTTTTCTTTTGAATCTCACAAAATATTCTTTTAATAACATTTTCTTACGGATTGAATCCACTGGGTTATCTTGGTACCTCATTTCCATCTCTTTCCGGCTATAGACTGTCAAACTCCACTCATCGAATTTCTTCTGAAATTGGAGGGAATTTGTTGGAAATCTCTTTGGTTAAGTCCCCCGATGCCCGGGTCATAACCGTTACCTACTTGGTACAGCCCAATCAAATTTGGCGTAAGATTTATCCTATTAAGCTTATTTCGGACCGGCGACGCTACTATACCTGTTTGATAACTATGTTTTGGCATCTTTAACGTACCCTTTTGCTTAATCCCCTGTCCTTTCCCCAGTTGAGGATAGATATTGTTCCTACAATTATAGCGCCATGCAGATCGTCTGTCAAATTTGTGAGGTTTCGTTTGTCCATGGAAAGAATTAGGTTTGGCGATTCTTACGAATGCACGTTCATCCCCCAGCCTATTTTCACTGTACCCATAATACCTGTGATGCCTCCCTCTTGAACCATTGGCTTCTTCATTTCTTACTTTATCAAGTTCTGCACTGTCGTAAGCTATGGTCCAAGTCTTCTCCCCTTGTTGTGGCTGGACTGGCTCATCCAATATGGGTATACTTTTCTCCCCCAGTCCTGAAGTTTCCTTTACATTACATTTTATATTTTTCCGGTTGCTGTCTGGGTTACTGATATCTGGTCTGATGTTTTCTGCCACGTTCCTGTGAGCCTCCTCTATTCTGGCATGGAACTGATTTCTAGGCCTGTAATTATTGGATACCACTGGACCACTAGCTGTTACATTTCTAAGAACGGAACTTTCTTTCTGCACTTCGTTGGCATCTTGAATACACCATTTCCTATTTGCACAATCGATCACAGCTTTGTCATTGAGGAAATCCATTCCAAGGATACCATCGGCGGGAATGGAGTCAGTGTCACCAATGACATCAAATTGGCAAACCTGCTGACCGTTATCTATCAGTAACTTTGCCTAACAAGTACCCATGGAGCTTTTCGCGTTTCCAAATAGTCCTCCAACTCTTATTTGTGTGCTGTGTTCTATGTTGTGTGTGTATGAAGGTATCTCTTTTTATCCTATTGAGCTTCATTAAGCTACATGTGGATCCCGTATCTAATAAAAGCCTAAACGTACCTTCTGCAGCTATATCTGATGCGACTGTGATGATAAATTTATTACTGGAATTCAATTGTTCTGTTTCTCTATCTGCTAAATACTTTCTTACGCAGATATCCGTGTAATGATCGCATGTTCTGCAGAATTTGCAATAAAGCTCCTCCCGTCCTGGATGGAATTAATTTTGAATACTAGCTGCACAGTTGGCTACTCTTACGCAATGAATTTGGCAATTGGATATCTCGTGCCCATATCCCTGACATTTAGTGCAGTAAGGAGGCTGCTTTCTCCACTGGCATTCTTTAGCAAAGTGCCCAGGCTGACAGCATTTGAAGCATTTAGCAACTCTAGATTGCTGCCTGGTCCTTCTTGGAGATTCCCAGTTCATTGTTGATGGTTGCACTACTTCAAATCCCTTTTGGAATTGATTCTGCCTTACATTGATAACATTTGCAGCCTTCCAGCTTTCCTGTGGTGTTTCGCTGGAGTATTGTGGTACTTTTTCCCATACTCCTGGCGCCATAGCTTCAGGCCTTTTTGAATCTCTTTCGAAGTAAAGAGCTTCTTCTCGAACTTCTTCCAATGTACCAAACCTTTTTCCGGTTAGGTAAACCCGAGTGGCTTGACTGCTTACACCGGCTTTGAAAGTTGTAACTGCGTCAGTCTCCAACTCGGCTATCAAGCCTCCATCCCTCTTTGGATATTTAGCTGATACCGAAGACTTAATCTGATCCAGCAGCTCCACCATCCTATCCGCAAACTCTCTAACATCTTCACCCGGCCTCTGCCGACATGCGAACATTTCAGTGCGTATCTCACTGAAAGATTTCCGTGGCATGTAGGCTGTCTTAATCGCCTGATGCAAAGATGCAAATTCCTTTGGCTCCTGTGAACTTATTAGGTAATAAGCGTCGTCGGATAAGCGGTACTTTATGCATGTAAAAAAAATGCTTTGCTCTGCTGGTTCCAGACGGTCGTGCAAGTCCTTACTTCAATTGAGGAAACGAAATACCTCCTTTGCCAACTTTGGTGACTTTTCTCCCGAAAACATTGGCACATATTTAGACACCATGTTCATAATCTTTTCGTATGAATCTGTTATCATATATATTTTAATTCCTTTGGTTCTTTACGGGTTATTGTAATTGCATTCAAATCAAAAATTTCACTTTTAGATAAAACGAGGACAAACAAACCAACTCATTAAAATCCAACTCATAAAATCTATATTTTTATAAAATCAAACCTAAACTATAACAATATTACCCTAACTATCTTGGTATCTCTTTCAACTCTCAAAAACAAAGCTCCCAAACTCTATCATATTACATGGGGGCTCAGTAGTTACAATGACTATTAAAAATCCGAAAAATTGAATATACGCGCGTATTATGAACGCCTAAAATGAAACGTGACATTGAAAACTTTATACACAAGAAACGAGAATCACGAAATAAAATTACAAGCTCCCTACTCTATGCAAATTAATTATTTATCACACAATTCTCTTCTTACTAGGCACTTTACACATTTATCCCAAACCAATTTATTCAATTCGAATTTCTATTTTAACTAATGCTTGCGTGAAACGAAGATCACGGCTTAAAATTATTAACACCTTACTCTATACAAACACATTCATCTTATTTAACAAATTTTAAATAATTGTTTTTTTATTTGTCGCCAAAAGAGCAAAAACCCACCAAATATCACTTTAGACTGAAAGATCCTATAATACACTAAATCTAACACTTCTTAATTAACCTGAAAAGTAAATAAAATTAAGAATGGAGCAGCTAAAAGCATAACTCCCAAAATTAAAGAAAAACTGGAGCAGCTAAAAAGCATAACTCCCAAAAATAACAAAAAATGGAGCAGCTAGAAAAGTATAACTCCCAAAAATAAAAACGCAACAAACGCAATACCTGTATTACAGCAGCACTTAAACTTTTCACCGGATGCGCCAAAATGTCGTGTCCCAAAGCAATCACACAACGAAAATCTTCTTTAATAAATCAGAACACACGAATTGTTTTAGACATAAAGCTTTATTTTGTACAACACTGACCTATCTTACTTTACTTTACAACTAACCCGAACCGAAACATGATACTGCGATGACTGATAATTAAACGGCACTCGCCAGTCCAGTCATTGGTCTTTGATGCCCCAATATTCGGAAGTAGACTTTACTTAACAACGCGGATGTAAACAAACGAAAACAACCTTGTCGTTTGTTCTACCGGTTGCAGCACCTGAGTCGCTTAGTAGTAAACAATCGCTTTACATAACAATTACCATGCTAGGTTAATTGTTATCGTAATCGTCGATTGCTCCACTAAGCGCTCATCGCAGCCAGCTGTTGGGCTAATCAGCAAAACAACCGACAGTTGCAGAACAATACCATGCGAAGTATTATTTAGCAATTGGTGATTATTTCGCTAGAATGCGCCCTTGGCTGCTGGAAGAATCTTCCGTATATTGGGCCATCACAGTAGAAAATAAACTTTTCTTCACACACAGAGGTGGACTCAGACTTTATTTGCTGACAATCACCGATATACTTCAGTATGATCAATCAGAGGTAATAGGTGATTTGATTCATGAAGAGAAAGAATATTCAAGAGAAATGTCCCAATCAAAAAATCTGAGTCCACCTCTGTGTGTGAAGCAAAGTTTATTTTCTACTTTTCCATGCGGCTTGGCCTCAGTTTTGTTTGAAAACTCGTTTTTTACTTATTTTTTACAATTATACTTAAGTAGGTATATTAAAAAAAAACTGTTTCACATGAAAATCAGAGATTCAGCATTATTTATAATTGGTATAATCTGAATTTCGTTGGTAGGGAGGCGCCACATTTTGATGATGTGACCTAGGGCGAGCGATCGCCCCACCCCCAGATACTCTCCTGATCATGAGGTTTTAATTGATCACACAGGATTTTTAATAACATCGCCATTCGACTTACTTCTTCGGCGGTTGAACCAACGTGTTTTACTGACAGCTGAAGTCAATTCTTATAATTGAGATCTACGAAAAAACTACGTTTGCAAAGCACAGTTCAATGAAATTTGTCAATTTCAATAATAGATATTTGAATGAACTGTGGTTACAATACAAACAAGAGTTTGCTGCTTGAAAATAAAATATCTGGATGGTGTGATGTAAACAATGTATCAGAAATAAGTACGAAAATGTGATGTAAACAGTGCATCAGAAATAAGTACGAAATTAATGTGTGATGTAAATCAGTTTAAGAGGTCGATCGAATATTACAAAACAAGTACACGCAACCTAGATAAATAATGGTCACAAAATTATGTTGCCACTAGGAAGCGACTTGTAATGTATCGATGCCTAATTGTTGAAATCACAAATCAACAAAAATGAATTAAGCAATGCCATGAAAGTAGGTGAGTGCCAGTATCGCGAAATGATTGGGAAGGTTTCGGGGCAGCCTGAGTTTTAGGAAATGTCGAGTTTTGAGTAAACCTTCTATAGGTTAAGAACGCGGCGTAATTTTATAAAGTAAATATATAGAGTAAATAAAATAGTGGTTTTTATATGATTTCGGTGGTTTGTTTTAATAATTTTATCCCAAAATAAATATCCATTACAATAAGCGCAGCCGGTATTTTTGACATTAGACTCCCTATTGAAAAGTAACTGGAAGGCAAAAAGTTAAAGTGCGTGAAAAAGTATATATATATACATATCATAACAGTTGTGTTCTACGAAAAGAAAGATTTACAAAAAATATATATAAAAAAAAATCAGTACAAAAAATATCAGAATACATAAAGGCAAGGCCGCATAATATACCATAAGGAGGTCAACCCATCAACCCATTTTAAATAGTGAGTCACAACGGAATTGGTATAGATATAGGCTTATTAATTTATTATATGTACCTATATATAAATATATATCCATTACAATTTATCCACATGATAAGGTATAAATTTAGAAGATAGGTATATCACATATCATTAGAACCAAAAACTTGAATGTTTGAATGTACATATCATGATGTATGTACACGTCTAAAAAAAAAACATAATCATTTAATGTACACATGATTTATGTATGTACACATAAAAAAAAATTAAGACACCAACCGATAAATAGCACAAGCAATTAAGGTGTTATGATTTAATTTAATTAAACTACTCGTTCAGCATTTTTCTTGTCGTATTATTACTTATCTCATTCCGTTCGAAGATTCAAAATCTAGATGCACGAAATCGACGTCAGCGAATTTGCTCGATTTTGTGACAGAATTGATTCCCTAACTCTGGAATCCGAATTAGACGAGGTGTTTGAAGCTCCATTAAATCCCGCTAGAAGCGACGACTTTCCTAATCAAGTTCAAAGTCCGATTCAAAGTTACCAAATAAAAGCCTCATTGAGCTCAGTGATTGCAAAAACAATAATATGAACCCAAACAAACCCTGATCTTGTACAGAAATTAAATATTTTTATAGATAATATGGCCACTTTGTCACTTGAAAATATTTCCAAGCTGGTTAATAACATCGTACCTGTATTTCACGGAAAAAGAAATTATAATTCAAACGAATTATTTATTTTTCTAGATTGTTGCAAGCAAGTAAAGAATTCTTTGACCTCCTCCGAAGAAAAAAGCTTGTTGATACCCCTACTGAAAACAAAACTGAGGGGAGAAGCTTATGATCTGGTTAAGTACTTAAAAATCGAATCGGTAGATGTGCTAGAGAGCTTAGTTTTAACTGCATTTAAGCCAAGTAACTGAATTAATGACATCATAAGCAATATACGTCGTTGTATTCAAATTCACAACGAAACAGTAGGATCGTTTGGTACGAAATTGAAATATGATGCTTGTTGAACGTTTAAAACTGGAATTATCGGCCCTATTATTCGTCAAGTGGTAATAGGAAAAACGAGTAATTCACTAGATGAATTAATAAAAATGGCTACAGAAGTTGAAAAAATTGAAGATCGCCAAATTCAGAGCCGACAAATAAGTGCAAACTGGCAAACTGGCAGACTTCATCATCTGCATTCCAGCAATTTAACGAAGATGAAGTGAGGCAACTAAGAGGTTGCTTAGAAACAAATTTTCAGCTCTCACAAGACGCTACCCCAAAAAATCTGGTCACACATCCTTTTCTAAACTCAAACCCCTCTCCAGTTTTAAAGACTTCTTCCGTAAATGTATATTCAAAATTATCCTAACAAGTTCAAAATCCATCACACAATAGGACCAATTTTCAGTTTTCATCAGCGAAAACTTCTGAGAAAGAAAGGCATGAACAGTATAAAAATGTGATTTCTGTAAAAAATTTGGACATACTTTTTCTGAGTGTCGCACCCGAAGACGCTCACAATTCTGTCGCGCTTGTCGTGCTTACGGACACTCGCAAGAATCATGCAAATTAAATAATATACAACAAATGAAACAGAAAGAGTTCCCCAGAAATGGAGGACAAACAACCGTACTAAAATGTCAAACACAGCACAAACCAAAATCATTCGGGAAACTAAAGCGGGCTAGCCTAATGCGCCCAATGGCTTACCCTTCTACATATGGGTGCAAAAATATTCAATGTGGAGAATTTGAAAAATTAGCCGATAAGTACGAAGTTTCAAGTAAAGAAAATAAAACTATTAACAACAACAAAGAAATTTCAAATTATCCTAACGTTTCTAATACTGTAATCTCACTGCGAAATAATTCGCTAACAGTAAATGAAGCAATAATTGAACTTCCCTTGAATATCTCTAGAATAGGTAAGGTTAAGCTTTTGGTTGATACGGGAGCCGAAGTAAGTATTCTAAAAAGAAATAGTTTATCTGACCATACATACATTTGTGAATCGACAGAAAGTTATTCAATTACAAGGCTTGTACGGTGACACTGATCTCACCGTTGGGTCTTGTGAAGGCATTTTTCTGATAGGTAAGGGCTTAAATTGCGAATATAATATCTGCCAGGAAAATATATCGATTCCTTTTGATGGTATATTAGGTTGCAACTTCATATGGGGCAAAGCAAACATTCCCACAGTTGAACGAATGTTGCATTTCCCCGACAATAGTAACAAATCAACCTAATTAAAAATTCCTTTTTTATGTAAAGGTGAAGTTAACCAGTTACGCAATTCATTTAAGGAATCAAGTACTACAAAAGATTGCTTGTCATCTAGCAGAAACGAAGTAGTATCTAGTACTTTCCATCCACTTCGTACAGCTTTAAGCTTGCCAGCCTCTCAGAAGCATAGAGAGACAATCACTAAAGATTCATACAGCAATGCGACGCATATCCCTCCGCGATCAGAAATAGTATTAGAAATACCTGCAATGAGCTGTAATGATGAAATGTTATGTCCCTCTCATGAAATTTTACCTGGTGTTTTTATAGCTAAAAGTTTACTTAGGCCACAGAATGGGAAATTAAGACTTAGTATGATAAATACACTTGAGAAAGAAATTATTTTACCAAATGTGGAACCAAAGCTAGAATCGTTACGAAATTTCAATATTTACAAGTTGGAGAAGAAACATATAAGCGATGCAAAGATCTCAGAAAGACAACGTTTTCAGCGACTGGAAAAAGAAATATCATTAGACCAAACACATAATACCGAGGAAAGAAAAGCCGTAAAGGAACTATGTGAAGCATATAGTGATATATTTCATTTAGAAGGAGAACAACTACCATTTTCTAACGTTACTTCTCACAACATCCCCATGACATGTGATCAAGCCCCTATTAATCAGATACCATGCAGACTGCCAAATATGTATAAAAATGACATTAACAAAAAAATAAAGAAAATGTTAGATGAACACATTATTGCCCCAAGTAGTAGCCCCTGGAATTCGCCCCTATTGGTAGTTCCTAAGAAACCAGCCCCAAATGGTGAAAAGCGATGGAGAATAGTAGTCGATTTTCGGAAACTGAATGAAAAAACCATCGGAGATGCATTTCCGCTACCCAGAATTGAAGACATATTGGACCAACTGGGAAATTCACGCTATTTTTCAACATTGAACTTAGCTAGCGTATACCATCAAATCCCAATGCACCTTTCAGACCGTGAAAAGACGGCTTTCAGCACGGCATACGGACATTATGAATTCCTTGGAATGCCTTTTGGATTAAAAACAGCTCCAGCAACTTTTCAGCGAGCAATTAATCGTGTGCTTACTGGTTTGCAAGACATAAAGTGTTTTGTTTATCTAGAACGATATTGTCGTCTACGGGAAAAACCTGGAAGACCATATAAAAAAAATTGACCGACATTTTTGAAAGATTAAGCGAATATAACTTAAAGCTCCAACCAGGAAAATGTCAATTTCTCAGAAAGGAAGTGGTCTATTTAGGCCACAAATGCTCCCATGAAGGTTGTGCTCCAGATAATGAGAAAATTAAATGTGTTCAAGAATTCCCAACACCTACCACCATAAAGCAATTTCAAAGTTTCTTAGGACTAGCCAACTACTATAGAAAGCTCATTCCTGGCTTTTCTAAAACCGCAGAGCCGCTAACGAAACTCTTACGGGGAAAACAAAAATTCATTTGGACATCGGAAGCGAAGCCGTATTCCAACTCTTGAAAAGGTCGCTTACCACGCCGCCAGTCTTAGCTTATCCAGACTTTAAAAAGCCCTTTAACGTTACAACAGATGTCAGGAACGAAGCATTGGGTGCAGTATTATCACAAGGCCCTCCCGGCCATGATCGTCCTATAGCTTACGCAAGTCGGACCGTCAACAAAGCGGAAAGACACTATTCAACAATAGAGAGAGAATTGTAAGGTATAGTATGGGCCGTGAAAATTTTTAGATGTTACCTCCTTGGAAGAAAATTTACAGTCTATACGGATCACCAGACATTGATAGGAGTGTTCAACGTTAAAGATCCCACGTCACGGTTAATACGGTTTCATCACAAATTATCGGAGTATAATTATGAGATAAAGTACAAACCAGGCCGAAAAAACTGTAATGCCCATGCTTTAAGCCGAATCCCTCAAGAAGGTACTACAATGTTTGTGACCAAAAGGTCGCAAAGTAAAAAACAGCAAACAGAAGACTCATTAAACCCTCAATCTCAAAGTCAAGAAGAAATACAAGTAAACATTGAAAAAGATTCAAGAGAATTATTTGAAACTGGGGAAAAATACAATTACAACACATCGGAAATAAATGATGGTAATACTCAATATGATATTCTGACTGAAAAAAAAGATATTGATGAAATATTAAAAGTCTTTCATACAAACCCACTAGGGGGCCACCAAGGGATTGCGAAAACGTATCACCGAATTCGGAGAAAGTTCAGGTGGAAGAATATGTTAAAGGATATAACAAAATTCATTAAATCTTGTCCTTAATGCCAAACAAATAAACATTGCAAACTAATCCGGATGGCAATGGTATTGCCTGATACAGCGAAAAAGCCCTTCGACAAAGTGTATCTGAACATAGTGGGACCACTCCCAGTCACGACCCTTGGAAACAAGTATATGCTAACATTCGAAGATGATCTAACACGCTTTATGGATGCTTATGCTCTCCCAGATTGCGAAGCAGCTACGGTTGCAAAAAGTTTCTATGAAGAGATTATTACACGGTACAGAATACCGAAAAAACTGATCACAGACCAAGGCACGAATTTTATGAGAGAACTATTCAAACGTTTGCGTAAATTCCTACGCATACAGAAAATTAATACTACGGCGTGCCATCCACAATCGAATGGCGGCCTGGAAAGGTCTCATCGGCCACTAACGGAATACTTGCGAAATTTCGTGAATGAGAACTCTCACTCTTGGGATGAATGGTTACGGCAAGTCGTCCATGCACATAATAACACCAAACACTCTTCAACACGTCTGACTCCCATGGACTGACTTTTTGGTTTTACAACTGACCTGCCTGATCATGAATTTTATTTTTATATTCTAAGAAATAAGATCCAACAAGCCCATAATATTTCCAGGAAAAATATAATAAAAAGCAAGGAGATAACGAAAAAATATTATGACAAAACTCTTCGGGAAGAGTTATTCAAAACTGGTGACTTAGTCCTTTTAAAAAACGAAGGCTAAAGTAATAAGTTATCACCTATTTGGATCGGACCATATGAAGTAAAGAACGTAACCTCCCCTGTGAATTTAAAAATTCAGATAAGTCGAAAGGTGAAAGTTGTTTATTTGAACAGATTAAAGAAATTCCACGCTTAAGTATTATTATTATTATAATTTTTCATTTAGTTAAAATAACTGTATTATATTATTGCCCGCCTTTTTGTTATTTTATTAAATTTAGATCTTCTCCTACCAGGTATTAATATGAATAGAAAACGTATACTAAATCTCAAACCAAATTGTCAAATAAGAATTGGCAATGTTCTACTCACATCTACCAACACCATTGTGAAGAATATCTCTGTCGAACAAATCTAGCTAATACCTAAATAAAACTTTGAATTACAAATAAATGAAATCCACAACTACAAATAGGGACTTTACCAAGCAAATTACAGTTAATTGACCACCAAAATCACAAAATACATTTCGACGAACAGAAACTCAGCCTTAAAAACTTTTTACATAAAATCGAAAAAGTGAAAACTGACTGAGAGTCAAAAACCCATAGCCACTATAATAGCAACCACACAATTATTCTGAGTATTTTAGTCTGCCTTATTGCGATAATCTTAATAGTAATAATAGTAAAATTTAAACAGTTGAGCAGTTGAGTCAGAAGTGTTAATAAGGAAATCCAGCGTGATCTAATCCGTAAAACTGTTTTCAGTGACGCACACAAAAATAACATTAGTAAACCAACGATCCCTCTAACAACCCCCACAGTAAATTTTTTTAACCTAGCAAGACAAACGTAAGCGATTTTGAAATTGTTTAAGTAAAACATTTTTTTAGTACCTACTGAAAAATTTTGAACTTTCTGAATAGAATACATTTCTATTAATATCTCGAGGTAATAATATACAAACAAAAACAAACATTTTTAGCACGGTTGCTTGTGTTATTTCTTTGAAACGCAGTCGGTAAACTTTGGCTATATTTCTCAATATATGTATAATATAATTATGTATATACGTATTTTACAGAAAAATGGTTCATAGATAATTTAATTTGTACAATATATTCATTGATATAAGAAATGGAAAAGTTATGTTTGGACTGTCTAGATATACATAAGTAAAATTCAAGCCGATTCAATTTATTATAAATATTATACATCTATGTTTGTGACAATGCACAAGTCAGATCCAATTACTATGTGCAAGCTATAAAAAAAAAGTTATTATTTAAAATATGACATACTACATATTATACAAAATAAATGAAACATGTAGGTATAATAAATTAATATTTAATAGTGGGTATCTAATACAAGCAGCAAACTTCTCCAATAGTAATTTTCTAGTTAAAAACATGTATACATATGTATCTATTATAACTTTAAAGATTGTTTAATTTCACCTAGCAATAATTTGCTACAGATATGTCAAACTAAAATAACGAAATGTTTTCTACTTAAAAGTTTTAGGCATTCACTAGCTCGTGCTCTCCCGGAATCTCATTTCATTCATTTCCTTTCACAAGGCACTTAAAGTTTTCCAGGAAAAAGTTGCTCAAAGAATGTACAAAAAACTTCAAAAGCCTCAGTCTACACTTCAAAGGGGGGAGGAATGTGATGTAAACAATGTATCAGAAATAAGTACGAAAATGTGATGTAAACAGTGTATCAGAAAGAAGTACGAAATTAATGTGTGATGAAAATCAGTTTAAGAGGTCGATCGAATATTACAAAACAAGTACACGCAACCTAGATAAATAATGGTCACACAATTATGTTGCCACTAGGAAGCGACTTGTAATGTATCGATGCCTAATTGTTGAAATCACAAATCAACAAAAATGAATTAAGCAATGTCATGAAAGTAGGTGAGTGCCAGTATCGCGAAATGATTGGGAAGGTTTCGGGGCAGCCTGAGTTTTAGGAAATGTCGAGTTTTGAGTAAACCTTCTATAGGTTAAGAACGCGGCGTAATTTTATAAAGTAAATATATAGAGTAAATAAAATAGTGGTTTTTATATGATTTCGGTGGTTTGTTTTAATAATTTTATCCTAAAATAAATATCCATTACAATGGAGTGTAGCTGTTACATAAATAGAAGAAATTTATCGCTTAATGGTTCACTTAATTTATTGAAAAAAAAACTACAACTACAATAGTTAGTTTCTAGAATTTAAATTTTCTTTATGTAAATAATTCAAATTAACTCAAAACTTATGCAAAGACAAATTAATGAATGAAATAATACCTTACTCGAATTTTCTTTCAATTATAACAAATTTATGCTATATTTATTTTTAATGAATTACGTGTTAAAATTTTTACTCTAATTAGAATGTTTGTTTTTACTCTAGTGGCTGAAAATTTAAAGAAGAAGAAGTACTCAATGCAGATCTAATTTCCGATTATTATGTGGTGTAAAAATGACCTAATGACATAGTTTTCACATGATAAACAATTGTATTAAACTTCGATTTGATTGAGTAATTTAAATGCAAAATTGTTAAATTGCTGAAATAAAGAAAAATAGTTAGTAGTAGACCTGGCCTTTAACACATTTTATGATTTCCGTCTCTGAAAAATGTAACTAGTCTTAAAGAAAATAATTTATTTCTAGTATTTATTCACTTGGCAATAAAAAAATAAGAAAATCTGTTAGTTTTATTTTAGTATTTTATCCATCCTCCTTTATTTTTCAAAACCGCATCTATTCTTCTTTACACGAATTGATGGAGTCATTGATTAGGAGCGAATTATGCCATGTTTCCCGGTTGTTCTGGATGAGAATTTCTTTGGTGGGGTTAGGACTTTTATAAACTTTGAATTTGAGGACATTCCAGACATTTTCAATGTCATTAAAATCTGGGGAATTGCAAGGCCAAGGCACGATCGGGATTACAGAGGATTGAAGAAAGCTTTTGACGGACCGGGCAATATGGCAATGAGCATTGTCCTGCATAAATGTCGTACCAAGGTCGTTACCAATAGCGAGAATCGATATGGGATGAAAATGCCCTGAAGTACTTTGAGGTCTGTCGTGTCCCAAAGCAATCATACAATGAAAACCATTAAAACTTCTCGACAAATAAAACACTCGAATTAATCTAATCAAATCTGTACTTTATTCTGCAGTATGTAATTTCCCTGACCTAACTAATACTTCAAGCATTCCCAAGCGAACGGAAACTTGATATTATTATAACTGAATAATGAAAGGCATTCGCCAGACCAGTCATTGGCCTCTTAAAACTTTGCTCAGAACGCGGATATGTAAACAAATGACAACAACCTTGTCGTTTGTTCTACCGGTTGTAGGACATGAGTCACTTCACAGTAAACCATCGGTTTACATAACAATTACCGTGCTACACTAAGCGCTCATCGCAGCCAACTGTTGGGCTAATCAGCAAAATAACCGACAATCACAGAACGATTCCATGCTAAGTTTAGCAATCGTTGATTATTTACCAGAATGTACCCTTGGCTGTTGGAAGAATCTTCGGTATATTGGGCCATAATATCCCCCCCCCCCCCTCCCCTTGGAAAAACCAATTTCCGCAGGGAACTAGATCTGGAGAGTGCAACAGTCTTAAAAAAACTGAAAAAGATTTTGATTCTCGTTCGGTTCAGATACCTCTATATCACATCATTACTTATTTACTTGTTAAATTTTCACCTCTATATCACATCATTACTTACTTACTTGTTAAATTTTCTTTCCTTCCACATTTCATCGATTTTTAATTTGATTTTGTTATTTTTCTTATCATTATTACATTTTCATTGATTCTTATTTTTTTTTATCTGAATTATTTACATGCCTTGATAAATTTTTTACATTTCTTTTAACAACTTGATATTATATCCGATCATTTTAATTTAAGAGTACTTCATACCTGTTTCTTGTATTCCTGTATGTATTGCTTTTTAACACTCAACCATTGGCAAGTTATAAGATACATACTTGACTTATCCAATAAACTTAACATCTATTTCTTCTCAAACCATTTTCTTTTTTATTTATTTCTTTTCTCAATAAATTTCACTTTACAATGTTTCTTTTTATTTATATCCTTATTTCTCTTTTTGTTAAAAAAAAAATTGTGCTTTAGCTTCAACTCTCACTAATTGGTATTTCTAATACATATATTTAACTTCCATTCTACATTATAATTTTCACATCTTTCTTACTGTATATTTGTTAATACTACCTCTGTACAGATTTCATTTCTTACATTTGTTTTTTTACATTTGCTTTATATTCTCATACATTTCTTTTACAAAAAAAAATCCATTCTAATTTCATACCATTTTTTTTATACATTTATTCTCTAAGACAATTTTCTCTTTTACTTTTTTACAATATGTCCTTAAATCTTTTTCCGCACATAACTATTTTTTTTTATCTTACTGCAAATATTACTTTATCACATTTTTCCTTTAAAAATACATATTTATCACTCCTTAATTTTTACAATAATTACAAATTTCTTTACCTAGTGTAGTGTATAATTATACCTTGCTGATTTTAACACAAATAATGACCTTAAATTTACTGTAGTTGCTCCAATTGCTTGCTGATGATGGCGGAAAAGTATGATTTTTGATTCGGTTCAAGTGATAACGTCGCACCCGAGTTCTGCTTTGATGTGGAGCTGTTCTGCCTTGGGAGTTCTGTTGCTGTTGGCTTGAGTTTACTGAGTCTCTTTCGATACTTTAAAAATATTATTGCAATAGATCAAGTACTGCGCTTATTCCACTTCCAGCTCTTGTTTCTTTCTGTAACTTATCAATCGGAATTACCAATACTGCTCGCATTATATTGAAGGGCATCATTTCATATACGATTTTATGGTTGAGCGCTTATTTATTTGGAAGGATAATTTATTTGCATATAATATTTCCATCTTCCCTGCATTCATGGAAACCTTTTAACCAGTTAATAGATTTTAAGATTTGATCATAATAGAACGTATGACCATTATCGCATTACCATGAGGGTAGGTGGCTGGAACGATTGATGATTTTGTTTATACCAATATTAATTCTCTTTTCTTGATTTTCTTATAGGTACGACGGAGTTCCCTCAATTATATCGAGAGCCCATCCGTACCTAAAGAATATTATGTACAGTGAGCATAAAATTATCCACTAGAGATTCTGAAAGTCTTTTCTAGCTTTTCAATCAATTATATATTCTTCTGATTTTACTGGCATAACTTCCAAATTTACATACACATATACGCAAGTTAAATTAATAGTCCTGCCCTTGGCATAGCCATTGTTTTTCCTCTCATTTCCGTATTTCTACTGCATACTTGATGATGTTGCTCTTTTCTGCATACCGGAACATCTCAGTTGCCACATTAACCCGCAATTTATGTCTACCTCCATCCAGTTCTTAAGGTGAATATTACACATTTTTTATAACTTTCTACTTGTGTTTCATCCTTCTTAACCTCTACAGTATACTATTACAGTGGCTATTATTCTTCTTTGCTTATAAATATCAAATTTTAACATTGTATATTTCCTATATTTATTTCCAGTACTATTATGTGTTTATCTTTCTTTCGTACTATTTACTTTCCGATAACTTTAAACATTTACCTGTCATGATACATTTAATATTCTTCTAACTTTTTCTTCTATTTTTTCTCAAGCAATATATCTAATTTTTTCTTTCAATTTCTCTCTTTCTGAACATCTACTACACATATTGGGTTTTTCGCATTCTCATTTTTTCCTTTTTTTTTTAAATCTTCATTTTTAGGATTCCGTACCCAAAGGGTAACAACAGGAACCTTATTACTAAGACTTCGCTGCCCGTCCGTCACCAGGTTGTATCTTACGAACCCGTAATAGGTAGACAGTTGAAATTTTCACAGACTCTGTTTTTCTATTGGCGATATAACAACAAATAATAAAATTAAAATAAAATTAAAAATTTAATGGGGCCCCATACAAGAAACGTGATTTCTTTGCCGTTTTTCATACATTCTTATTATTATCTGTCTGTCACCGGGCTGTATCTCTTTAACTGTAACAGGTAGCCCATTGAAATTTCCACAGAGTGTGTATTTCTATTGCCACTATAACAACAAACAACAAAAATAAAATAAAACAATTAATTGGGCCCCATACAAGAAACGTGATTTTTTCGGCGTTTTTTCCTCGTTTTATTCTCATTCATTATTATTATCATAAGTAGGCATTTTTTTCATATGACAGCATTGTTATTATTTTTTCAAATCACAGCATTATTTTTTCAAATGAGATTATTTTTTCAAATGATATTATTATTTTTCCAGATAACGCCTACTCTCATTTGAAAAAATAAAAAAAAAGTACGTAGTGTTAAATTTTGTACGCTTGTACGGAACCCTTCGTGGGCGGGTCCGACTCGCACTTGGAGGGTTATTTCATTATTCAGTCACTACCGTTTTTGTGATTTTCATATACAGGGTGTCCCGTAAGTCGACGTCAAGCCAGATTCTGGTGATAGTTACCAGACAAATATAAAAAATCTAAGTCATGTATTTTTCAAATTATAGACATTTCTTTTGTTTTCGAGAAAATGTACATCCTGTGATGGTTTTTAGCTCCTGTTGCTACAAATCTTTACTTTTTTCAATTTTATTTTTCTTATTTAATCCCGAATTGTGCTTATGTAACCTGTTGCTTTAAATTCTAAGACAACTGCTCCAGGTTGGAAGAAAATGTCACATTTTGCCGAACCAACAATATAAAATTAATAATTCGTCTAACTTTAAATGACTGTACTGAAAAAAAGAGTACTACGCCAGTTTGGCAAGTTCCTTTAAAAGTTGACACATTTAATAAGAATGCTAAAATGGTATAATACTTGGTACATTATTTCTTAGATTACGGATAAAAATTCTTTCCTTCAAAAAACCCAGTGTCGAAAATTTTCTTTTCACCTACGAAAAATGATTCTAGTATACCCAAAGCGAGAAAGATAGTGACGCTAGTAGCGAGTCAAAACAACGACTTTTACAAATGCACTGTCTACTCTCTACAGAGGGCCGACTTCCAAACCAAGTACATGGAGAAGGAAGAAGTTCCTTATCTTACGAGGACGTAGTACTGCAAGCAGTTGAAGAACACCCAAGTACTTCGGTACGTGCAATCCAGGAAAGCACAGGAATGCCTAAAAGTATAGCTCACCGAATTGCACAAAAACTTGTGCTCCAGAATTACGGAAGCAGTTGAATTTGTCAACAACGGAAGATTTGCCCGTCTGAGAACCCGATTCTTTTTGAGAAGTTGTCGAACCTGTATTGCAGCTGAAGGAAGGCAGTTTGGATATCTTTTGTAAATAATAAATCTTAGCATCCAAATAATTGGTGTTTAATATTAAACTTAAGGGAAATTTGTCATAAATTTAACAAAAATTAACATCTCTAACTTGAAAGCGTCACTATCTGTCTCACTCACACTTCATGTAATGTCTCTCCGTCCACTCAAACTAAAATCAATCTTAAAGTTACGGTCTTACGGCAAGCTTTGGGTATACTAAAGTCAGTAGGTGAAAAGAAATTTTTCGGCACTGGGTTTCTTGAAGAAAAAGTTTTTTTTTCCCGTAATCTAAGAAATAATGTAGCAAGTATTATACCCTTTTAAAATCCTTATTAAATGCGTCAACTTTAAAAGTTACTTGCCAAACTGGCGTAGTACATTTTTTTTTCAGTACAGTCAGTTAAAGTTCAGCGAATTAATAGTTTTACATTGTTGGTTCGGCAAAATGTGACATTTTCTTCCAAGCTGGAGCAGTTGGCATAGAATTTAAAGCAACAGGTTGCATAAGAACTATGCGGGATTACATAAGAAAAATAAAATTAAAAAAAAGTATAGATTTGTAGCAAGAGGAGCTGAAAAAACGAAAGAAATGTCTATAATTTGAAAAATACATGACTTAGATTTTTTTCATATTTTTCTGGTAACTGTTATGATTTGGTCTATCACCCGATTCCGGTTTGACGTCGACCTACAGGACACCCTGTACCTGTACCTCTGTAAATTTACCTCGCTTGTTGTTTTAGTTCGCTTTCCAGTAAGAACTTGACTACTATCATATCTCCTTTCGTATCCCTTCTCGACCTGTAAGTCTGCAAAGTTCTGTAATTTAAATTTTCATTTTAAACAAGCGGCCCTTCCAAACTCTTCCAGAATTTGAAGGCCCTTGCTGAGAACCTCGACCTAGCATTACGTTTCCTGGATACCTACCAGCACTTACCCCATTAGGTGTCATGAAACTTGCAGTGGAATTCCAATGATCCGCTCGACTGCAGCTTCGATGCCAAAATTTCTTCTGGAATTCTGTTCTAACCGATTTATATCTATATTCTTGAAATTTAAGCTTTCCTCTTCGCCAAAGTCCTTGGGCTTGCTTTTGAGGTGAATAGAAACTTTTCCTACTTTCATAACTCCCGGCAGGTCTTTCGGAATACTTACGCGGTCCTTGTTTATTCGAGGCATTTGGTGATTTTACCAGACAGGCTCTTGCATTAGCGATTCTTACAAATGCAAGCCTATCCTTCAGATTATTTTCGCTGCGTTCGCTGTGTCTGTGTTGACTTCTCAACCATTCGCCAGATTCTTCGGCTATAGGCGTGTTAAGCTCCAAACTTTCATGAGGTGTGATAGGTATCTTCTACCAGAAGGACACCAGAAATAGGTCCTGCCATGTAGGTACTATTGTTCGTACCATGTTGAGGTTTTTCTCCTTTATCATGGCCTGGAACAGATTTCCTTGCCTGATACTTTACCACGCAGTGGGTCCCCTTGTGCAAAAGCTGGGAATTTTTCACTAGAAGTATTTTGTTTCATTCCTTTGCTAGCGTCTTGTATCATCAGCTTCTTAATTACGTAGTCGACTATGGCTCTGCCACTGAGGAAATCCATTGCAAGTATACCGTTGGCTGGAATTGACTCCGTATCACTAATGGCATTAAATCTGCTGGCTGTTGTCTATCTGCAACTTTGCCTCACAAGTGCCTATGGAGCTCCTAGCAGTTCCGAGTAGCCCTCCGATTCTTATTTTCTGCTGTGTTTGCACGGGCGTATTTCCTTTTATCGTATTGATTTTAATTATGTTACATGCTGATTCAGTATCTACTAAAAGCCTTAACTTACCTTCTAATGCTTTATCCGATGGGACCGTGATAATAAATTTACTCTGGGAGTTTAATATCTCACTCTCCTTCTCTGCTAAATAGTTTTTCAGGCAGTTTGCGGTATAGTGATTCTACGTTCGACAGAATTTGCAATAAAGCCCTCCCTTCCTGATTGGAATTCATCTTGGATACAAGTTGCATAGTTTGCCAGTCTGACGTGATGAATTCGGCAATTGGATATCTCGTGCCCATATTCCTTACATTTAGTACAGAAGACTACTTGTTGGCACTCTCTCGCAAAGTGTCCCCGCTGTATGGATTGAAAACACTCAGTAGATCTGTGAGGTATTCTCCTGGTCGGAAATGCTTGGTATGTTCCTGATGACACTGGTCCTGTTCTGACTAAAAACGATCGCGAATTCTGTTTGGGTCTTTCTCTGCTAAACTGCCCCGTTGCCCATCTGTTTAGTGCATTTACTGTGTTAAGCTTTCGGTTTTCTTGCCATAGTCCCGATTCTCTTACTTCAAGCCTTTCGGCATAGATAATTTAATTTGTACAATACATTCATTGATATTAGAAATGGAAAAGTTATGTTTGGACTGTCTAGATATACATAAGTAAAATTCAAGCCGATTCAATTTATTATAAATATTATACATCTATGTTTGTGACAATGCACAAGTCAGATCCAATTACTATGTGCAAGCTATAAAAAAAAGTTATTATTTAAAATATGACATACTACATATTATACAAAATAAATGAAACATGTAGGTATAATAAATTAATATTTAATAGTGGGTATCTAATACAAGCAGCAAACTTCTCCAATAGTAATTTTCTAGTTAAAAACATGTATACATATGTATCTATTATAACTTTAAAGATTGTTTAATTTCACCTAGCAATAATTTGCTACAGATATGTCAAACTAAAATAACGAAATGTTTTCTAATTAAAAATTTTAGGCATTCACTAGCTCGTGCTCTCCGGGAATCTCATTTCATTCATTTCCTTTCACAAGGCACTTAAAGTTTTCCAGGAAAAAGTTGCTCAAAGAATGTACAAAAAACTTCAAAAGCCTCAGTCTACACTTCAAAGGGGGGAGGAATGTGATGTAAACAATGTATCAGAAATAAGTACGAAAATGTGATGTAAACAGTGTATCAGAAAGAAGTACGAAATTAATGTGTGATGAAAATCAGTTTAAGAGGTCGATCGAATATTACAAAACAAGTACACGCAACCTAGATAAATAATGGTCACACAATTATGTTGCCACTAGGAAGCGACTTGTAATGTATCGATGCCTAATTGTTGAAATCACAAATCAACAAAAATGAATTAAGCAATGTCATGAAAGTAGGTGAGTGCCAGTATCGCGAAATGATTGGGAAGGTTTCGGGGCAGCCTGAGTTTTAGGAAATGTCGAGTTTTGAGTAAACCTTCTATAGGTTAAGAACGCGGCGTAATTTTATAAAGTAAATATATAGAGTAAATAAAATAGTGGTTTTTATATGATTTCGGTGGTTTGTTTTAATAATTTTATCCTAAAATAAATATCCATTACAATGGAGTGTAGCTGTTACATAAATAGAAGAAATTTATCGCTTAATGGTTCACTTAATTTATTGAAAAAAAAAACTACAATTACAATAGTTAGTTTCTAGAATTTAAATTTTCTTTATGTAAATAATTCAAATTAACTCAAAACTTATGCAAAGACAAATTAATGAATGAAATAATACCTTACTCGAATTTTCTTTCAATTATAACAAATTTATGCTATATTTATTTTTAATGAATTACGTGTTAAAATTTTTACTCTAATTAGAATGTTTGTTTTTACTCTAGTGGCTGAAAATTTAAAGAAGAAGAAGTACTCAATGCAGATCTAATTTCCGATTATTATGTGGTGTAAAAATGACCTAATGACATAGTTTTCACATGATAAACAATTGTATTAAACTTCGATTTGATTGAGTAATTTAAATGCAAAATTGTTATATTGCTGAAATAAAGAAAAATAGTTAGTAGTAGACCTGGCCTTTAACACATTTTATGATTTCCGTCTCTGAAAAATGTAACTAGTCTTAAAGAAAATAATTTATTTCTAGTATTTATTCACTTGGCAATAAAAAAATAAGAAAATCTGTTAGTTTTATTTTAGTATTTTATCCATCCTCCTTTATTTTTCAAAACCGCATCTATTCTTCTTTACACGAATTGATGGAGTCATTGATTAGGAGCGAATTATGCCATGTTTCCCGGTTGTTCTGGATGAGAATTTCTTTGGTGGGGTTAGGACTTTTATAAACTTTGAATTTGAGGACATTCCAGACATTTTCAATGTCATTAAAATCTGGGGAATTGCAAGGCCAAGGCACGATCGGGATTACAGAGGATTGAAGAAAGCTTTTGACGGACCGGGCAATATGGCAATGAGCATTGTCCTGCATAAATGTCGTACCAAGGTCGTTACCAATAGCGAGAATCGATATGGGATGAAAATGCCCTGAAGTACTTTGAGGTATGTCGTGTCCCAAAGCAATCATACAATGAAAACCATTAAAACTTCTCGACAAATAAAACACTCGAATTAATCTAATCAAATCTGTACTTTATTCTGCAGTATGTAATTTCCCTGACCTAACTAATACTTCAAGCATTCCCAAGCGAACGGAAACTTGATATTATTATAACTGAATAATGAAAGGCATTTGCCAGACCAGTCATTGGCCTCTTAAAACTTTGCTCAGAACGCGGATATGTAAACAAATGACAACAACCTTGTCGTTTGTTCTACCGGTTGTAGGACATGAGTCACTTCACAGTAAACCATCGGTTTACATAACAATTACCGTGCTACACTAAGCGCTCATCGCAGCCAACTGTTGGGCTAATCAGCAAAATAACCGACAATCACAGAACGATTCCATGCTAAGTTTAGCAATCGTTGATTATTTTACCAGAATGTACCCTTGGCTGTTGGAAGAATCTTCGGTATATTGGGCCATAATATCCCTCCCCCCTTGGAAAAACCAATTTCCGCAGGGAACTAGATCTGGAGAGTGCAACAGTCTTAAAAAAACTGAAAAAGATTTTGATTCTCGTTCGGTTCAGATACCTCTATATCACATCATTACTTATTTACTTGTTAAATTTTCACCTCTATATCACATCATTACTTACTTACTTGTTAAATTTTCTTTCCTTCCACATTTCATCGATTTTTAATTTGATTTTGTTATTTTTCTTATCATTATTACATTTTCATTGATTCTTATTTTTTTTTATCTGAATTATTTACATGCCTTGATAAATTTTTTACATTTCTTTTAACAACTTGATATTATATCCGATCATTTTAATTTAAGAGTACTTCATACCTGTTTCTTGTATTCCTGTATGTATTGCTTTTTAACACTCAACCATTGGCAAGTTATAAGATACATACTTGACTTATCCAATAAACTTAACATCTATTTCTTCTCAAACCATTTTCTTTTTTATTTATTTCTTTTCTCAATAAATTTCACTTTACAATGTTTCTTTTTATTTATATCCTTATTTCTCTTTTTGTTAAAAAAAAAATTGTGCTTTAGCTTCAACTCTCACTAATTGGTATTTCTAATACATATATTTAACTTCCATTCTACATTATAATTTTCACATCTTTCTTACTGTATATTTGTTAATACTACCTCTGTACAGATCTCATTTCTTACATTTGTTTTTTTACATTTGCTTTATATTCTCATACATTTCTTTTACAAAAAAAAAAATCCATTCTAATTTCATACCATTTTTTTTATACATTTATTCTCTAAGACAATTTTCTCTTTTACTTTTTTACAATATGTCCTTAAATCTTTTTCCGCACATAACTATTTTTTTTTATCTTACTGCAAATATTACTTTATCACATTTTTCCTTTAAAAATACATATTTATCACTCCTTAATTTTTACAATAATTACAAATTTCTTTACCTAGTGTAGTGTATAATTATACCTTGCTGATTTTAATACAAATAATGACCTTAAATTTACTGTAGTTGCTCCAATTGCTTGCTGATGATGGCGGAAAAGTATGATTTTTGATTCGGTTCAAGTGATAACGTCGCACCCGAGTTCTGCTTTGATGTGGAGCTGTTCTGCCTTGGGAGTTTGGAAAATTTCGGTTAGCGGAATTTCTAATCTGTTGCTGTTGGCTTGAGTTTACTGAGTCTCTTTCGATACTTTAAAAATCTTATTGCAATAGATCAAGTACTGCGCTTATTCCACTTCCAGCTCTTGTTTCTTTCTGTAACTTATCAATCGGAATTACCAATACTGCTCGCATTATAATGAAGGGCATCATTTCATATACGATTTTATGGTTGAGCGCTTATTTATTTGGAAGGATAATTTATTTGCATATAATATTTCCATCTTCCCTGCATTCATGGAAACCTTTTAACCAGTTTATAGATTTTAAGATTTGATCATAATAGAACGTATGACCATTATCGCATTACCATGAGGGTAGGTGGCTGGAACGATTGATGATTTTGTTTATACCAATATTAATTCTCTTTTCTTGATTTTCTTATAGGTACGACGGAGTTCCCTCAATTATATCGAGAGCCCATCCGTACCTAAAGAATATTATGTACAGTGAGCATAAAATTATCCACTAGAGATTCTGAAAGTCTTTTCTAGCTTTTCAATCAATTATATATTCTTCTGATTTTACTGGCATAACTTCCAAATTTACATACACATATACGCAAGTTAAATTAATAGTCCTGCCCTTGGCATAGCCATTGTTTTTCCTCTCATTTCCGTATTTCTACTGCATACTTGATGATGTTGCTCTTTTCTGCATACCGGAACATCTCAGTTGCCACATTAACCCGCAATTTATGTCTACCTCCATCCAGTTCTTAAGGTGAATATTACACATTTTTTATAACTTTCTACTTGTGTTTCATCCTTCTTAACCTCTACAGTATACTATTACAGTGGCTATTATTCTTCTTTGCTTATAAATATCAAATTTTAACATTGTATATTTCCTATATTTATTTCCAGTACTATTATGTGTTTATCTTTCTTTCGTACTATTTACTTTCCTATAACTTTAAACATTTACCTGTCATGATACATTTAATATTCCTCTAACTTTTTCTTCTATTTTTTCTCAAGCAATATATCTAATTTTTTCTTTCAATTTCTCTCTTTCTGAACATCTACTACACATATTGGGTTTTTCGCATTCTCATTTTTTCCTTTTTTTTTAAATCTTCATTTTTAGGATTCCGTACCCAAAGGGTAACAACAGGAACCTTATTACTAAGACTTCGCTGCCCGTCCGTCACCAGGTTGTATCTTACGAACCCGTAATAGGTAGACAGTTGAAATTTTCACAGACTCTGTTTTTCTATTGGCGATATAACAACAAATAATAAAATTAAAATAAAATTAAAAATTTAATGGGGCCCCATACAAGAAACGTGATTTTTTTTCCGTTTTTCATACATTCTTATTATTATCTGTCTGTCACCGGGCTGTATCTCTTTAACTGTAACAGGTAGCCCATTGAAATTTCCACAGAGTGTGTATTTCTATTGCCACTATAACAACAAACAACAAAAATAAAATAAAACAATTAATTGGGCCCCATACAAGAAACGTGATTTTTTCGGCGTTTTTTTCCTCGTTTTATTCTCATTCATTATTATTATCATAAGTAGGCATTTTTTTCATATGACAGCATTGTTATTATTTTTTCAAATCACAGCATTATTTTTTCAAATGAGATTATTTTTTCAAATGATATTATTATTTTTCCAGATAACGCCTACTCTCATTTGAAAAAATAAAAAAAAAGTACGTAGTGTTAAATTTTGTACGCTTGTACGGAACCCTTCGTGGGCGGGTCCGACTCGCACTTGGAGGGTTATTTCATTATTCAGTCACTACCGTTTTTGTGATTTTCATATACAGGGTGTCCCGTAAGTCGACGTCAAGCCAGATTCTGGTGATAGTTACCAGACAAATATAAAAAATCTAAGTCATGTATTTTTCAAATTATAGACATTTCTTTTGTTTTCGAGAAAATGTACATCCTGTGATGGTTTTTAGCTCCTGTTGCTACAAATCTTTACTTTTTTCAATTTTATTTTTCTTATTTAATCCCGAATTGTGCTTATGTAACCTGTTGCTTTAAATTCTAAGACAACTGCTCCAGGTTGGAAGAAAATGTCACATTTTGCCGAACCAACAATATAAAATTAATAATTCGTCTAACTTTAAATGACTGTACTGAAAAAAAGAGTACTACGCCAGTTTGGCAAGTTCCTTTAAAAGTTGACACATTTAATAAGAATGCTAAAATGGTATAATACTTGGTACATTATTTCTTAGATTACGGAAAAAAATTCTTTTCTTCAAAAAACCCAGTGTCGAAAAATTTCTTTTCACCTACGAAAAATGATTCTAGTATACCCAAAGGCGAGAAAGATAGTGACGCTAGTAGCGAGTCAAAACATCGACTTTTACAAATGCACTGTCTACTCTCTACAGAGGGCCGACTTCCAAACCAAGTACATGGAGAAGGAAGAAGTTCCTTATCTTACGAGGACGTAGTACTGCAAGCAGTTGAAGAACACCCAAGTACTTCGGTACGTGCAATCCAGGAAAGCACAGGAATGCCTAAAAGTATAGCTCACCGAATTGCACAAAAACTTGTGCTCCAGAATTACGGAAGCAGTTGAATTTGTCAACAACGGAAGATTTGCCCGTCTGAGAACCCGATTCTTTTCTTAAATAATAAATCTTAGCATCCAAATAATTGGTGTTTAATATTAAACTTAAGGGAAATTTGTCATAAATTTAACAAAAATTAACATCTCTAACTTGAAAGCGTCACTATCTGTCTCACTCACACTTCATGTAATGTCTCTCCGTCCACTCAAACTAAAATCAATCTTAAAGTTACGGTCTTACGGCAAGCTTTGGGTATACTAAAGTCAGTAGGTGAAAAGAAATTTTTCGGCACTGGGTTTCTTGAAGAAAAAGTTTTTTTTTCCCGTAATCTAAGAAATAATGTAGCAAGTATTATACCCTTTTAAAATCCTTATTAAATGCGTCAACTTTAAAAGTTACTTGCCAAACTGGCGTAGTACATTTTTTTTCAGTACAGTCAGTTAAAGTTCAGCGAATTAATAGTTTTACATTGTTGGTTCGGCAAAATGTGACATTTTCTTCCAAGCTGGAGCAGTTGGCATAGAATTTAAAGCAACAGGTTGCATAAGAACTATGCGGGATTACATAAGAAAAATAAAATTAAAAAAAAGTATAGATTTGTAGCAAGAGGAGCTGAAAAAACGAAAGAAATGTCTATAATTTGAAAAATACATGACTTAGATTTTTTTCATATTTTTCTGGTAACTGTTATGATTTGGTCTATCACCCGATTCCGGTTTGACGTCGACCTACAGGACACCCTGTACCTGTACCTCTGTAAATTTACCTCGCTTGTTGTTTTAGTTCGCTTTCCAGTAAGAACTTGACTACTATCATATCTCCTTTCGTATCCCTTCTCGACCTGTAAGTCTGCAAAGTTCTGTAATTTAAATTTTCATTTTAAACAAGCGGCCCTTCCAAACTCTTCCAGAATTTGAAGGCCCTTGCTGAGAACCTCGACCTAGCATTACGTTTCCTGGATACCTACCAGCACTTACCCCATTAGGTGTCATGAAACTTGCAGTGGAATTCCAATGATCCGCTCGACTGCAGCTTCGATGCCAAAATTTCTTCTGGAATTCTGTTCTAACCGATTTATATCTATATTCTTGAAATTTAAGCTTTCCTCTTCGCCAAAGTCCTTGGGCTTGCTTTTGAGGTGAATAGAAACTTTTCCTACTTTCATAACTCCCGGCAGGTCTTTCGGAATACTTACGCGGTCCTTGTTTATTCGAGGCATTTGGTGATTTTACCAGACAGGCTCTTGCATTAGCGATTCTTACAAATGCAAGCCTATCCTTCAGATTATTTTCGCTGCGTTCGCTGTGTCTGTGTTGACTTCTCAACCATTCGCCAGATTCTTCGGCTGTAGGCGTGTTAAGCTCCAAACTTTCATGAGGTGTGATAGGTATCTTCTACCAGAAGGACACCAGAAATAGGTCCTGCCATGTAGGTACTATTGTTCGTACCATGTTGAGGTTTTTCTCATTTATCATGGCCTGGAACAGATTTCCTTGCCTGATACTTTACCACGCAGTGGGTCCCCTTGTGCAAAATCTGGGAATTTTTCACTAGAAGTATTTTGTTTCAATCATTTGCTAGCGTCTTGTATCATCAGCTTCTTAATTACGCAGTCGACTATGGCTCTGCCACTGAGGAAATCCATTGCAAGTATACCGTTGGCTGGAATTGACTCCGTATCACTAATGGCATTAAATCTGCTGGCTGTTGTCTATCTGCAACTTTGCCTCACAAGTGCCTATGGAGCTCCTAGCAGTTCCGAGTAGCCCTCCGATTCTTATTTTCTGCTGTGTTTGCACGGGCGTATTTCCTTTTATCGTATTAATTTTAATTATGTTACATGCTGATTCAGTATCTACTAAAAGCCTTAACTTACCTTCTAATGCTTTATCCGATAGGACCGTGATAATAAATTTACTCTGGGAGTTTAATATCTCACTCTCCTTCTCTGCTAAATAGTTTTTCAGGCAGTTTGCGGTATAGTGATTCTACGTTCGACAGAATTTGCAATAAAGCCCTCCCTTCCTGATTGGAATTCATCTTGGATACAAGTTGCATAGTTTGCCAGTCTGACGTGATGAATTCGGCAATTGGATATCTCGTGCCCATATTCCTTACATTTAGTACAGAAGACTACTTGTTGGCACTCTCTCGCAAAGTGTCCCCGCTGTATGGATTGAAAACACTCAGTAGATCTGTGAGGTATTCTCCTGGTCGGAAATGCTTGGTATGTTCCTGATGACACTGGTCCTGTTCTGACTAAAAACGATCGCGAATTCTGTTTGGGTCTTTCTCTGCTAAACTGCCCCGTTGCCCATCTGTTTAGTGCATTTACTGTGTTAAGCTTTCGGTTTTCTTGCCATAGTCCCGATTCTCTTACTTCAAGCCTTTCGGCATCTTTTTCGAAATAGCTGGTTTCCTCTCTTACTTCTTCCAGTGACTCAAATTTACGCCCTGTAAGGTACACTTGCCTGATTCTAATCATTATACCAGATTTAAATTTAGTTACAACATCGACCTCCAACTCATCTATTAGTGCTTTCTCCCCTCCTGTGTACTTGGGCACAACAGCCTCTTTGAACTGATAGAGCAGTTCTTTCATTCAATCAGCGAACTCCCTGGTGTCCTCTACAGGTCTCTGTCTACATACCAGCATTACAGTGCGCAATTCACTGAAAGATTTTCGCGGCATGTATGCGGATTTTATTGCTTGCTGTAAGTTTCGAAGTCCCTCAGCTCCTGGGTACTTATCAGGTAATAAGCATCATTTGTCAGCCGATATTTTACACATTTTATGAAAATAACTTTTTCCACGGCTTCCAGTCGGTCATAAAGACCTTTGCAGTATCACAGAAATCGATATACTTCCTTCGATAGCCTTGGAGATCTTTCCCCAGAGAACATTGGCACGTATTTTGATACCATGTCCATAATCTTATCATCTGCATCGGCCATGTTGAACTTTAGTGGTCTGTCTACGTTGATCTTTGTCTCTGGTGTCAGCTATATTTTGCTTTCCGTCCTTCCCTCCACAGCTTCCCTTTATGTATTGTTGCTTGTCCTGGAATATAGTTTCCTAATTTTTACGCTCGCCTTATCGCTAGGTATATAACAAATTTATTATAATACAGACATCGATACGCCTACAACTAAATTATGCAAACTTGATTAGCCTCAATATCCCGACAAAGATCATTCCCGAAAGCTCTGATATTTCACTGCAAGTACTCAACTTAAAATAACTCTACTCGAGACCATTAAACTCGACAAAACAACGATTAGAGACTAACTTACTATTATTACTTTGCCCATATTACCTAACGAGAGAAGAAATATCAAAAACAAGCAGATTCTTACTCTTTTGAAACATAGCCTGAAACGTAAACTTGGTCAAATCTGAAATCCAATCTTTTTGTAAAAAAATTTTTTTTTAACACACAACAAAAAGCACATAACCAGAAAATGTTAAATTAATTTTTACTGGAACCTAAAAAAAAATTGCACAACAATTATGTATTGATGCCCTGTTATACGAGAAGTTGTTTGGCACGTTTGTTATATGTATCTACGTGTAAAACCGGTTGGAGTAGCTAAATTAGTTTTGCTCCCAGTGTGTGTGTTTGGAGTAGCTAAATTAGCTTTGCTCCCAGTGCGTGTGTTTGGAGTAGCTTCTATAGCTCAATTCCTGGTGTATTTGTGTGGAGTATCTGATAAAGCTAAACTCCTCAAATGACGTAAGTGTAATTTCCAATGTACCAATTTCACAAAAACAAAAATAAAAATCACAAAACACAAACACTTCTTAATTTTAACCTGAAAAGAAAAGAAAATTTATTACGGAGGAGCTGAAAAGTGGTAACCCTAACAATAAAAAAAATTCAATTGCAAAAATCACAATACCTTAAAATAAACCTTTTTTAACCGGCTGCGGCACCCCAAAGCAATTACACCAATGAAAACCATTAAAACTTCTCGAACAAATAAAACACTCGAATAAATCTAACCAGATCTGTATTTTATTCTGCAGTATGTAATTTTCCTGACCTAACTTAACACTTCAAGCATTCTCAAGCGAACGGAAACTTGATATTATTATAACTGAATAGTGAGAGGCATTCGCCATACCAGTCATTGGCCTCTTAAACCTGTGGTCAGAACACGGATATGTAAACAAATGACAAATGGCTAGCGGCCATGGAGGTGTGGCTAACCTCTTGAAGTCGAGCAATTTCACGGAGAGAATGTCGTCCACCTTTGAGAATTGCACTTTTTTCTCTACAGAAATATCCTTTTTCTTCCCCATCTAAGAATAAACACTTGATTGCATAAACACCCTGTGAAGAGAGAGCAGATATCGAAACAATGATAAAAATGTGTTACTCACCCTGTTTTATTTCCAAACAATAGCAGAGTCAACAAAAATCTATAAAATTATTGCTTTATTTATCGATTCACAAGTTAAAAGTCAACACCATTCGCCACACTTAAAAGTTCTAAAGAACAGTTCACATTTCAAACTTGAAAATCGAATTATATATTTCAACAGAAATTTTAACAAGACTGCGCAATAGGAGAGTTTAAGATTCCAGTAGTGCGCAATTCGTTCCTAAGAGTTCAGTGGGATTTTCAAACAGAACCACCGAAGTTGCATTTCGCACTGTTTTCCTCAGTGGTCATACTTTCACGGCCCCGTACTGTAAAATGTTTTCTTTTCATGCTAAGTTCATTGGCTTCTGAAACGTGAATTTTAATTTTGTCACGTCAACTGCGCGAAATACGTTTTTCGCCGAGTAATTGAATAAAAACAAATAATAAAATTTAAAATGAAAAAGCTTTGAGTTTTAATTAATATTTATTTGAACCGAACTTTACAAGAATTGCCAAAAGACTGCTTATATGCTGTGCTTCTTTAATAATTGGAACTTAACGTTTTTAATAATTACGGTGATTTTGCGTCTGGGTTGAGAAGTGCAACGTTATCCGGTTCACAGGTTGATGGCCAGGTACTCTATTTTATGCTTATTCCCGTAAATATGCTAGAAGGCTGATTTATGTGTGGCGGCAGGTAATAATATGATGATGGGAAGGTGTTTGTTGGTGGGAACGTAACTCCTCCCCCCTTAGTGTACTGATGAAGGAGGAGATGGTCCTATTGGTTCCTTCTGTAGGGGCATCTGGAAAATTCAAGGAAGTTGCGTTGATTCCGATTTGTTGTTTAGGTTGGCCCCTGGAGTTGTAATTATTTCGGAGTATGTACTGAGGTCGTGTGGTGATCTCAAACGTGGAAATCGACAGGAACAATCTCCTAAAAGCCCTACAGGTACAAAATCCTGACGTCCCGATGAGGGAGTGGGAGATTGTTGCGGTAGAGGAGCCCAGAGATGGGGGTAGAGGCTTCGTGATCTTGGTGAACGAAGATACGATACCCGTCATCAGGAAGAGGCAGGGGAAGCTCCATTTTGCTGTGGGTGAAGTATTTCTCAGGCTCTTTAGGAGGAATAAAACCTGCGGGAAGGACGACGTAAATACTGTGGATGAAGGTGGTGCAAATCAACCTTCATCATAGTAAGTTTGCGTCAGCCAACCTAATGCTGCTCCTAAATAAGGAGGGCATACATGTGGCGCTTATCCAGGAGCCGTGGGTCCGTGGGACCAAGGTTCAGGGGTAGGCCTCAGAGGACTCAGACTATTTTATAGTCAAGAGTCAGACAAGGTAAGAACATGTATACTTGTTAGGAAAAACCTTCAGGCACTAATGTTCTCTAATTTCAGCTCTAAGGATCTTGTGGTTGTAGGGCTAGAGGCGGGGCCCACAAATGCTGGATGGCCTCAGCATACATGCCGTATGAGGAGCCGTCAGCCCCCTCCAGGGATATCAGATTGGTGATCGAGGCTGCTGAAGCGAGGAACATCAATCTTCTACTAGGGTGTGATGCCAACGTATCATTTGGGATAGCACGGATATAAACCCGAGGGGTGAGTCTCTTTTTAATTATCTATTAGCGACCAAGCTCGTATTGTGAAAAAAAGGCAATACGCCAACTTTCAGAACAGTAAACAGGAGTGAGGTCTTGGCCCTAACCCTAGTCACCTGTTCGGAGAGCTTCGTGGTTCGCAACTGGAGAGTGTCTGACCAGGCGTCTTTATAAGACCACGCTTGGATACTCTTCTAGGTTGTATTTGCTGCGCGACCGAAATTGGGACCGTTTCTGTGATGTAGTCAGTGACAGGCCGGGTTCACCACCCGAAAGACTCATCTCAGAGTCAGCAGTGGATGATGCGGTCGATACTGTCACCGAGGCGTTAAACGTAGCATTTCTGGAAGCCTGCTCAATAAGCAGATCCAGTGGAAAATCAAGGCCACCATGATGGAATGCGGAACTGGGTAAGCTTACGGAAAAATCGCGTAAGTTGTTTAATGCAGCCAAGCGCAGTGGAGATCAGGTAGACTAGTCCTGCTATAAAGACGGAATAAGATCATTCAAGCAGGCGCTAAGGCTGGCAAAGAGATCTTCATGGAGGAGGTTCTGCTAGTCAATACAGTCTAATACAGAAGCGTCCAGACTTCGGAAGGTGCTTGCTAATGACCATGGTACTCCGTCCTTCATAAAAGGGGAGAAAGGAGTCTGGACAACCACAAACAAGGAGCTGTTAAATGTACTTCTTGATGCAAACTTTCCGGGTAGCGGGAAGATAGGTCCGTCGGTAACGAGCTCTCCAGAACGGTACTTACAGCATGGAAATGAGGAGGTGATCAGCTCCATAGAAGTGACGAAATGGGCGATCCATTTTTTTAATCCCCTCAAGGCGTCTGGGGTGGATGGACTAAGACCCGTTATGCTTCAGAAGACACTAGTGTACATAATACCATGGCTAGTGCCGATTTATAAGAGCTGCCTGAGGCTCTGTTTCTTGCCCAGGGCCTGGCAGGAAGTGAGGATAATCTTCATTCCGAAGGCAGGCAGAACAGGCCATATCGAGGCAAAAGACTTTAGACCTATCAGCCTCTCCTCCTTTATGCTTAAGGTCTTGGAGAGATTGATGGAGGTGCATATAAGAAATGTTTGGCAGGGCGGCCGTGGTAGTCAGCATGCCTATACAAAAGGGAAATCAATAGAGTCGGCATTATATGCAGTGGTGTCTGTTGTTGAGAAGTCCCTACAGTATAAGGAGTACACTCTAGGTGCTTTCCTGGATATTGAGGGGGCTTTCAATAACGTGAAGACGGAGGTTATATTTCATGGACTGAGAAGGGTGGGTGTTGATAAGTGTCTCTGTGACTGGATCAACTCAATGCTCCTCAGCAGAAAGATCAGCTCATGCTCAGGTGACGCTACTGTCAGAAGAGCAGTCTATCGAGTTACAACGCAGGGTGGGGAAGGGGGTGCTATCACCACTGCTGTGGCTACTGGTAATGGATGAAATCCTCATAAAGTTAGAGAGAGAGGGCTTTAAGGTAGTTCCCTACGCGCATGACATATACATCCAGCTCACTGGCAAATTTCTCTCTACTATTAGCGAAAGGCTCGAGTGTGCGCTGCTTAAGCTGGATAGCTTGGCTAACAATAGTGGATTAAAGGCGAACCCCTGGAAGACGAAGCTAATCCTTTTTACAAGAAGGAGGCGGTGGCAAGATTTCAGACTTCCAATGCTGGGAGGAGAGGATCTTACTCTCTCCAGTGAAGCGAAGTATTTGGGTGCCGTCCAAATTGTCCAAACTGAGCTGGAAGGCTAATCTACAAGAACGCGTGAAGAAGGCCAGTGTGGCCTTCTACAGGTGCAAGAGAATATTTGGCGGAAACTTGGGATTAAAACCCAGGGTGGTACACTGGGTGTACACAGAGAGCTCCAGTGGCACGAGTCTTATAGACTGCCTGACAAATGCAGTGTTTTTCAGGCAGAGCTCACAGCGATTTATCAGGTGGCAACATTGGTATCCATGTGCAGAGAGCCCGCACGACACATCTGCATATATACTGATAGCCAGGCAGCCGTCAGGGCGCTGGATGCCGGGCTGGTAAAATCAAAATTGGTGCAGTTATTCAAATGCAGGCTTGAGGAATTGATTGTAAGGCACAAGGTGACCCTAAGCTGGGTACCTGGCCATAAGGATATCTCAGGCAACGAGATGGCTGATGAGTTGGACGAAAATTGCTCCGAATTGGATAGCTGCCCAGCTGTAGCTTACGTGGGGATCCCAATCGGAGCTTTAAAAGAGGAAATCATCAGGGACGTCAATCAAAAGGCAGGCCTCCGATGGGCCAGCAGGGATACCTGTCGTATTGAGAGGAAATATTGGCCTGCATATGACAGGAAAAGTACAAGGGAACTGCTTAATAGCAGCAGAGCAAATACCAGGAATCTAGTAGGGGTCATGACGGGTCACTGGGCCATAGGGGACCATGCTACAAGACTGGAAGTAGCGGCGAACGATTTCTGCAGGAGTTGTAGGGGACTCGGAGGAAATTGAATCCGTCAAACATTTGCTTTGCGAATGCTCCGCTCTGATGAATAAAAGAGGTAGGCTACTAGGTAGCTACTTCCTTTCAAGTCTGGGGGAGCTTCAAAGTATAAAGTTCAGATAAATCCTGAGTTTTCTGAGTGAGGCAGGATGGACCTAGATTAAAGGTCTTGGATATATCCTGAGTTTCCCAAGGAAAGCAGGATAAATCCGCGGCTTGAAGGGTTATCCCATGAGGTCTAGGGGCACAACTCGACAGCTTCCTTGTTTTCAATATGATAGGACTTCAATTTTTGTAGGCTTAGATGTTGAATATTCCGGGAAGAATGTGGGCTTCACCCATATGTATGCTACTTTTCGTTGAATAGGTGATACCATTGATGTTAACGTCGCACTTGTCGAAATGCATGAGAACGGTTCCTTTTAGTTTTTGATGATTGAAGTGGCAGGATGAGTTTATTTCGGTTTCCGGAACATTGGTGAGAAGGATGAAGTTGGGTTCTGGTTCCAAGATCTCAGTTATGATTGTGGTTTCGATGAGATTACATCTTGCTGGTTCGTTTCGGAGAAGTCTTCCGATGCATTCTGAGTCCCTGGTGTTCCCCTGTTGGGTTGATTCCTGACATAAGTATATCCCTTCTATTTTTTGAACCTTTCATAAAAGTATTGAATATTTTGGGGATTGTGGATAATGTAGGGTTTTATGGATATTTTCTTTGTATTGTTGATCGGTAATGGGATTAAGTGTAATAGGGAATAGTTTTTTTTCGGAAATTATTGGAATTCGGACGTTAAAAATGATGTTAGTATTATTATAGTACGCTTGTAGACCAAGTAGCTCATATAAATGTTGATCTGATTTTACTTTAATAGAATGATTTTCAAAATTTTGGTGATTTCTAATCTTTCATCTGGACTTAGAATCTGCTTGGATATGATGTTTAAACGGGCGAGAACTAGTGTTTCTGCTAGACAAGTCAAATGGGAATTTGATAGATCAATGTTATAGTTTATTACATTCAGATATTGTATGTGCTTTAAGGAGTCTTCTTCAGCTTTAATTTTATTTCTAGTTTGTTCATGGTAGTGATTCAGATACGCTTAAATCATTGTTTGTTGGCTATTAATATGTTCTGTTATGTTATGGTTTCCAATCTTTTTATCATTGCACTGTTTATACTTGTTTATCTATTTAGGTCGGATTTTATTACAGATTGATTTGACACTATCTTATCTATTTCTTCATTAAGGTGTCGAGCATCTTTTGCATCCATATTACCCGTTATACTACTCACTATTGAACTTTTCTATTTCGAATTCTAGGCATAATTGATGCTAATTTCTGCTTTAGTTCATGAAGTTTGATTTCTGTAATCTTAAATGAGTCTTCTAATTCTTTAATATTTCCTAATATTTCTAGTGATCTTGATATTTTTTCCGAATTTTCTTCGTATTTACTTAAGTTAACTACATATATGTAAAAGATTATTATAGCCCTTAATGGTTCTAGCTTGTCCAAGTCTTATAGGTAGTAGTTTTTGTGCGTTCATGAAGTCTCGTATTTCCAGTCGTTGGCCTTTAATCTGTTCCGTCATTACTAGCCAATTTTTTATTATAATTTTTGGTTTGTGAATTTTTGATTATTATCGTCTACTATTTTAACTAATTTATCTCTCTTAATTCTAGTTTTAGTAAATGTAGGTGTGAGCTTGTTTCTTCTATTTTCTTTCCTATAAACTAAAAGACCTTTTCTTAATTTCTTTGGGGGCGTTCTGTTTTTGTTTAAAGTACTAATATTTTTATTTATTTTTTCCTGCACTCTATTTTTAATTGAGGGATAAAGTTCTCTTTGGAATCGGTTTAATTTGTCGAGATATTCATGCACGTTGTTATGTTGTAAGTTACTCTCAAATTTGTAAGTTCTTCCGTAAAATATTTCGTAAGGTGTATGTTTGGTAGCAGAGTTGATAGCATTATTGTAGGGTGATAATGGTCTCATTCAGAATTTCCTCATGCTCCTTTTCTTTGTGTTGATTATGGATGATTCTATACATTTCTGTTAATGTCGAATGCATTCTTTCAACTGGGGAGTTAGTAGAAGTTTGTTGGAAGGAAAGTTATGTGGTGGATGATATTGAATTGCTTACAAAAATCCTTAAAGATTGTTGCAGTGAATTCTGCTCCTAGGTCGGAAATTATATTTTTAGGAATGCCGTGAAAGCTCATAAAATGTTTCAATGATTTTATAATCGTTAGACTATTTCTAGCAACAAGTGTTTATGCTGAGGAAACTGTGGAAAATTTGTCGATTATAGTTAGCACCGTAGTCGAATTCTTCCTGTTTAAAGCGCCAACGAATTAGTCTGGAATTTGGATCCTTCAAATTTATAAGCCAGAGGAGAGGCTTGTGATCCGTGATAATCTTGAATTTGTTTCCGAATAAATACGGACGAAAATATTTGGTCGCCCATAACAATTGTCAACAATTCTTTTTCAATTGTTGAGTATTTAGTCTCCGTTGTTGTCAGGGTTCTGCTAGCGTAACAGATGGGTCAATCACTACCGATAGGTCCCTGCGACAATATAGCACCGATTGCGAAATTACTTGTATCAGTAGTTAATACAAAAGGTTTAGAAAAGTCGGGGTAAGCTAATATTGAATCATTCGTTAGAACGTCCTTGCAAGGTTGAAATGCTTTAACATATCTGTCGTTGAGCTCGATTTTGCTTCCCTTTTTTAAGCAGACTGTTAGGGGTTTCGTCATCTTTGCGAAGTCTTGTATAAATTTCTCATAGTAACCTACTAGACCGAGAAATGAGTTAATGTTCTTTTGTGTTTAGAGGTATGGGAAAGTTTTGAATAGCGGAAATTTTGTCAGGATTTCGCTTTACGCCCTAATTAGTGCATATGTGTCCTAAGAAATTGATTTCTTTTTTCAAAACCCTGACTTGTCCAGCTGTATCTTCAGGTTAGCTTCCCTTATTTTATCGAATATTTTTCTAATATTTTCTAAATGTTCTTGGAGGGATGTTGAGAATATTATTATATCGTCAAGGTACACTAAGCAAATTTTGCCTTGGAGATCCTTTAAAACATTGTCCATAACACGCTGGAAGGTGGACGGGGCGTTTTTCAACCCAAAAGGCATTCTGAGGTATTCATAGTGTCCTCTTTCCACTGTGAAGGCTGTTTTTGATATATCCTTTGGGTCCATTTCTATTTGGTCAAAACCACTCGCTAGATCGAGAGTGGAGAAATACATGCACTTTCCAAGTTTATCAAGAATCTCATTGATATTTGGAAGTGGATAGGAAGGTGTTGGTTGGTGGGAACATAACTCGCGCGAGTTTCATACATATTGTTAACTTTGTGTGAAAATCAGTGGTTTTGTGTAATTTAGACTGTTTCATCGTGGCAATTAATCATCACTGGACAGGTTTGTATACTTTTTTTCTACTTTTATATGTAGTTCGTGAGAAAATTCTCTGCTTCTAAATGCCATGAATAGCTGTCAAGGTGAGTTAGTTTTTGCTAATTGATTACCTAGGTATACGCGAATTTCTTAAAAAAGGATGCAAGGGACTCCAATTATTTTCATGTCATGTTTTGTGTTTTAAAACATGAGGTTTATTCATTTTATATTTGTTATTGTTTGTACGTGCATTAAATAAAGTCTATAAATTCTTACTATATTTACTATAAATTTCATCACTAATTCATTTTTGTTTAAGTTTTAGGTCGGGACCCCTTGCATCTGTTACATTCTCCAGATGCCAGTAAAATTTTTTTTCTCAGATTTTAATGTAATTTCTCTTTTCATTGTAGGTTCGTCGAACAAAAACAACTACTCGAGGTTTGGGCTTGCAGCCCCCAGATACCCGTGAAAGCTTTTTTATTATCTTACTGCGTTCTCTTGAAAATTTTTCGTGAGAAAATGCAAAAAAGTGTTCACCCATTGAAAGTGCATCAAGAAAATTGAAATTCTGATATGCAGTTGTGCCCGTCTTTAGATATGAAAGGGTAGGTTACCGTTCATGACGATGAAAAATTAAATTTTTTTTTACATAATTTTCATTATAGTGCTTAGAGCACGTGGATAAAAGGACTTTTTCATATCTAAAGCATTTTAGAATTCACAGCCTGTTGAGAGCGAAAGCGTCCGTCGGCTAGAAAATGAAAATTTTCGTTTTCTCCGATTAAACTTGAGAAGTGTGAAAAAGATCGAATCGACAGAGACGATAAAGCGTATCAGTTGTTGGTGTAGAGGGTTGTTTGTTATTTGTAGTCAAGGTACATGGGTCTATTACCTCTCAACGTCGAGACAAATTGAAATTTTTTCTTAGTAGGGTAGGTTTTGAAAGATGTAATGGGTCGTTTTTTTTTAATAACGAGAATGGAGATAAGGAGAGAAATGTATGTGGTATCAGGAAAAAATAGAGCTCGGGGCAAATATGATAGAGGGAAGTTGGGCGGGAAATTTTTACCGCCCAAAAACGGGTTTTTTCACCTGGGTCATATACACCCCAGTTCCTGTATTTTGCATGTATTTACTCCGTTCCTTCTTTCACATCCATGGGTACTTTGTTGTGAACAGTTTTCTCATGGGAAGTATTTCCACGACTCACCAGTTCTTCGCAATGTAGAGTTGAACATATGCCCATTTTTGTCTAAAAAACGGCCACTTTTAACCTTAAAAATAACTGATTCACTTCTTTTGCAGTTATTTCTGAAACCATTTATCGGACCCAAAAAGTAATTACATATCTAATTAGGAGACAAAACGCAGATCCTACTTCATCCTACATACAAGCTTTAATTTAAATATTTATAGCATCTGTTCTGTAATGTAAGACCACCAAATTGACCATTTTCGCCTGATTTTGAATTTTTAGCGAGTATGTACCTTGAGGCACCTACATCCATATTCCTCTGTAAGCATTGGATGGATTTCCATGATTTGTTTTTGTAAATATAGCCAGGATATGCGATATGCGGATAATTTCAAAATTCCTAGGTATCTAGGTACCTTCGCAAAATACAACAAAAGCTAATAATACCGTCAGTTGAGAATTTTTCCTCTTACTTTTCCACTTGCAAAATACCAGAGAATTAATAAGTGGAATAGAGAATTCGGGAATTCTCAAAACAAATTCGGTCGGTCGGAAAGATTGACATACTACGTGTTCTCAGTTGTGCGACGATTGTAAACAGTAACAGCGTCTCAAAAATGCCGAACACTCGGAAATCACAGGGTGGTGTCCGCCCAAATCGTCCAGGGAAGACGAAATTAACATACGAATACGATGCAGAGAAAATGGAGAACGAGAATGGTTTTGCTAGCACTTTAGCTGCGAGAATGAGGGAGGCGAATTATGATGACTTCGAAATCGACGTTGGCCATAATAACGTTATTCTCGATTTTCTAACTGTCTTCAACTTCTGGTCTCTGTGTTTGAACTGTAAAGAATGTGACGGGAATGTAAAATTTACCCCCATATGTGAACGTGGACTTGGTTTTAAATTACTTCTCACGTGCAAGTGCAAGCAGCAACATGTCTCTTCGAGTCCGCTAGTGAATACTGCCTACGAAATAAATCGTCGATTCATGTTTGTGATGCGGATAGGCATTCGATTGCGCGATGTAAAAAAAGGGGGGGGCGGAGGCAAGGGCAGAGGTAAGTTGAGCGACAAATTGATAAAAGACATCATATTATATTATGGACTAGCTATCAGAAGGGACTCTAACTCGGTAGACGAAATGAAAAAGGCTGTGTGGGCAACATTCTACCATAAACTTCAACAGGAGGAAACACTTGGTGCATATGGGGCGTCGCAGAAGCCGCAGGTCAACTCCACCAGGAACCTGCCCTTCATGTAACAGTTCAAGAAACAATTCGACCAGTGTACGTGGCTCTTTCCAGTGAAGATTTATTGCAAAGATGCACCGGTGGAAACACACAAAATGACAATGAGTGCGTCAACATGTGCGTATGGAAACTGGTTGCCAAACACCTTCATTGCGGTGTGAAGACGATCGAAGTAGCCGCATATACAGCTGCCGAGATCTTCAGTGAAAGCTACTCATCCATTTTGAAAACAATGAGTACCCTAGGGATGACCCTTGTGGCGGCAGAGGGAAACATGTCCGACTATGCGAAAAAAGCCAGAATGGAGAAAATTAACCTTCAGATTCAGCACAATCAATTCTTAAAGAAAGAGGAAGGGCCTCTGTATGGTGCTGGAATAGCTGATTAATTAAATATAAGTTGTCAGAGATTTTGTATAATGTCAAGGGGATCACCCCGTGTGACAGCCGCTTTTTAGCTTTCTTTGGTATTTCTTTTGACGATAAATAAAAAGATAGAAGTTTGAACTTTTTACTATAAATTTATTGACATTTCAACAGTAAGTCAGAATAATTTCAGATCCAAATCTTTATCACAATGTGTGTAGTTGTGTTGTAGTGGTGTAACAAAGGCACCCATGTCGAAAAAAGTTTGTCGACGTTCTCCATGATTCCGGCTGATTGGCTTATCCGAAATAAAAAAAACCAAACGGCATTTGAGTCTGTGAAGCTGTGGCTATCAAATGAACTAGAATCATTCGAAAATATTGAATATTGAGTAATTGACATGTTTTTGAAAATTAATTTTCAAATTTCGTGATTTTTTTCGATTTTTGGTTACGAAAAAAAAAACAGCTTGGAATTTTTGCAATATTTCAGTTTACTCGATGGCTATACCCGAATCTACCATTAAAATTTCAAAGCAATCGGTCGAACCGTTTTTGAGATATCTTGGAAACCAGTTAGAAAAGCGCGTTTAAAGTTCAATTACGATTATCACCAATAAAATTCGAACACTCTGGGTGAAACTAACGTCTTATATTAGAAATAGGAAATGAGGCTTCTCTATTGTGTATTTATACCTGAGTTTGTATTAAAAGGGCTCATGTAAGAAACCGAAGCGCAAGAGAAGTGGTCCGATGCTGGAGCGCGATCTCCAATGTTCAACGCTGTAATTACCGAACGACTCCGAATATTGGAAAATGGATTTACCCACATATTCTGCACTATATTTGGATGTAACTAATGCAAAACAAAATTGTTTTTTTTTAATTACTCACACGAGGTGATTCCCTTAAACTATAAATGCGTATTTCTGGGAACAACGCAATTCAGCGCGCGGGGCGCTCTACAGCTTCAACGGATGAACCAATTCACATGAATGTCTGCGTAATGGAAAGGAAATTCAATTTGTGGGGCCATACGGAAACGATTTCTGTCAAAAATTAATTTAAAAATATTTTTTGTCCGTTGAAGCAAAAAAAAACTGTGCAAAAAATTGCTTTTTTCAAACGGCTGGTATTTCGTCATTCAGAGGTTTGTTTGAAAACGAAATTTCATCTAGTTTAATATTTGTCAACGCTTTTAGTTTCAGATGATGATGTGGAGCGCCCCGCGCAAACCAAAACACGCCGTGCACGGCTTTGTTTGACGAGAGCTGGAGACGCCATTTTGTTTTTTTTTTTATAAATAAAATTGGAATTTACTCTGCATCGACAGAAAAATAAAATTCGTAAAAACCCATTTCCAAAAGTATTCATTTTATGTCAAAAAAGAATGTGTAAGGACGTTTCCGTCGACATTAAGTTTTTATTTTAGACAAAAATAATATTCAAGGGATCTTGAAAAAGGTGTCTTAAATTAATAGCACTTGAATGTTTATTGAAAAATTGAGCATGCCATTTTATGACGGTAAGATCTGCCGGCACCAAAGCAGTGTCATTGTCTGCCTGGTGTAATTGAAAATTAAAATATTCGGCGCCAGACCATTTCAAGATCCTTGAGGTATCGTAAATGCATGCATGAGTAGTTAAAGATTTGTGCATGTAGGTCCATAGGAAAATAAGGAGGTAGGATACTTTCTGGTTCCGCACAGATCATTCATTCGAAAAGGTGCTGTGATCTGTGACGGAAGCGATTTATTTAAAAATTATCAGAGACATAAAGTGTAATCAAGAATATTTTCAAAATTGATGTGTCATTTTAATAAGGACTTAATTGCTGAAATTGATAGGGAGAGTAAAGGGAAAAAGGGAGAGTTATTTACTCACTGAGTGAAATTTTGTAGTGCTGTGCTAATGAGTTATGTAGTGTAGTGTATTATTAATTAAAAATGACCTAAGTTGTTGGTAGGATGTATTTATGTAGTTATAGTGTAGAAGTGTTTCGTTTTGTGGGTCAAGGCAGTAGGGATTGGCTCTCCTCCTTGTACCATGATGGGGTCATATAAACCGCGGATGGTTCTCCTCCACGTGTTTATGGAGACGGTGCTCCTCTCCACCCCTGCGACGATTTCACGGTTTTAGTTCTGCTATTGTCTTGTGGCTCTCCCTTGACAGTGCTTCTCGCGAAACGAGCACTCACCTAGATAATTATATAGTAGATAATACATAGTAGAATTGGCAACTTGTGTAGAAAAGTAATGAAATGATAGGCACTCACTTATTGTTTTAATATTTACAGGTAAGGCAGTCCACCACGCGTGTCTCCAGGACCCTTGGCGTGATAAATCTTGTAGTGTGAACGAGTAGAAAAAAATAGTGTAACTGTAAATCGTTTTAATTTTTTGTTTGTTCCAATACTTCTTTTTGTCGAAATAAATTATTGTTTCGTTATCGTTCTTGTTTTGTTTTTATTTACATTTTTATATGTTGCAAATGTTCAAAGTTTATGCATTTTTCATGCCTCTCGATGGTAACCTCCCTTGAGGGCGAGAATAATTGTACATATGTATGTACATACAATTAGATTTGAGGAATTAAGTTGTATATGTATGTAAACTGTACATACGAAAAAGAGGAAGTAGAAACGGTATGTAGGTATATATATTTATGCTTAATTGCATTTTATTACAATGAGGGAGAATCAATTTGAATGCAATTTAAGTTTGAAAGATTGAAATTAAATTAAATAATTTTATGTTTTCAGGATCATATACGGATACATCAATGTATTGTAATATATTGATGTATTGACCTTATGGTTATAATACGGGGCATTGGGCGCCTGAGTTACAACATTCCTCCATCTGGGAAAAAGAAAGTTTTATTCTTTTGGAGAAGCAAAACTTTCTTTCTCAAAAATAAAGTTAAAACTTATATACCAAAAGAAATTTGTATGTTGTTAGCTAATTGTGAATAATAATACAATTACAAAATACGGTACGACTAGTACATGCATATATTATAATTTCTAATAGAGGGTGTTAATATATGTATTACTAATTGTATTTATGTCATACTAAAAATAAAGACACTAAAATATTATGTATAATATTAACAATACTAAAAAAAATCCAATTGCTATTAGTTATCGACAATAGTTTAGTAACATTGCTCTTTTCTTGAATGCATTACCTTACTGATAATATTTATCCTACTGAGAAATGCCTAAGTATGAGTACACCTGTAATTACATTTTCCATCTTATCATGCAAGAGGAAAAAAACATTATATTAACATTATATTAATTGATATTAGTTCAGGATGAAATTTTCCATTACTTGAATCGGTTAAGAGATCTATTAGTTCTGTCTGGGTATTTTGATATCTAAATGCCATTAATGGGACTAGTGAGATTAGGAATTCAAGTTCAATCTTTTGTTTAATTAAATATGTCAGTTTTTGCTTCGATAATCGTGTTTTGGCTTTTCATAAGCGCAAGGAGGGAGTTTTGGTTTAAAGTAAGATTATGAATTTGTTTATCAGATAATCTGGTATCATCTTCGTCTAATGTGCCGAAAACAGATTTGGAAATTGGGCCTATTGCATTGAGTCGTTAGCAATATATTCCTGAATTCTATGCCTGCTAATGTAAGGTTAATTTGTAAAATGTTGCAAGTGTGGGCCATGGCTGAACGTCTGTTCAATTTCTGGCATGTCGCTGTAATTTGAAATTTTGCAAGTTATAGCAGGTGATGATTTTCCATTGGTTGGTGTAGAAATTGGCTCTGCCAGTCTCTTCGAAATAAATGCCTGCACTAGCATTTAGCTGTTTTACTTCCACTCCTGAGACGTGGATTAGAGGGAAAGAATGCTATTTGCATCTTTTTGATGACCTGGAGGATGTTATTGTGTTATTCACTCGTGCGGTGTTTTTGATGGAGATGAAATTGATTAGTATTATTTTTCGAAAATTTTTAAGCCATTATTATGGACTCTTTTGTTTTTGTTATTTATTTTTATAGTGAAATTTTCGGGGGAATTAATCTATAATTTCTTACGGACCTAACCACAATGGTGAGAATTTGTTATCTCGTACTTTCCCTTTGAGTAAGACTTTATCTACAATATTGAAAGATTTTTGGACAGAGTTCTATCATACTGTACTTTGGATTTTTCATTGTTGGCTATAGCTATGTCTTTAGCTATCCTGAAGCTGTGTTACAGATCTGCTTTCAATGCGTTTGCATAATTATCGTAATTATAGCAAACGGTTGGAGATGATTTCAGATTATTTGGGATTTATGCTGGGACGTAATAGTTAAAATCAGAATGCCGCTAGTCACTCTGGAATGGTTTGACTTGTTCCAGATGATACCAATACCTGTGGCAATTAATGAAGTGCTTGTAGCTGTACGGCCTTGCGATACATAAATCGCTCTCAGTCCAGACAGAGATCAATATAACTCCATGACAAATCATGTCAGGGGTTGCGGAGAGGAGTCCGAAACAGTAACCCACTTTCTATGTCACTGCCCGGCACTCTCAGGAATACGTTACAGAATTCTTGGTTCACACCTCCTGGAAGAGTTACATGATGCCGGCAAGGAGGGCTGGGAGCCAAAAGTGAAATTTATAAGAGCGTCCGGTTGGGACCAATGAGCGATCGCTCATTGGTCTGGAGGGTGAACAATGGGCCTTGACTTGGCCTTGGTTCGGGGGACCTGAAAGGGGTCCCAAACCTCTTAAATCAATCAATCAATCAAATGACAAATCATGTACTGTCATTTTGCATGTCGACAGACGAGCTGAATCATATATGCCCTCTGAACCATCCTATATATCACAAGGGGCGGCCGCTTGCTGCTGCGAAATGAATCTATTTAAAAATTCACCATACAGAAAATGTGAGATGAAAACAATAGACAACAGCCCTGCTTGGATTTAACTCAAAGAATATACCACTGCTAATACCTGGTGTAACGAGGAAGCCATCCCTGTGACTTTAACAGGTTCAGGTCTTTTAAAGATGATGCCAGATTGCGTCATTAAGCATGATTTACTGAGAATTCGAGCAATACATACATGTCCTAGCAGTATTAGAACATCCTACAAGACGCTAAGTGAGTTAGGCAAAATCACCACACCTGAACAGCTACATCCAGTCACCGGTAACTTAACTCCCTACGAGCCCAAAGAAGACTAACTGGACGAATTGATGAGATTGGTCTCATCACAGCTCCAAGAGGAAAGAATAAAGAAAACTTATTCCCATAATATCCATCAGATAATTGAATATCTTTCACTAGGACTAATTGTACTCTTCATCGCCATCCTGATATTCAAGAATTGAGATGATTGTAGGCGAAAATCGAAACGGCCTAGTCCCGCACCCACGCAATCTAAGGAAGTCGACTTCAACGTCTAGTCATTTGAACGAAGGTTCAATGCGGAGAGAATATTAAATTGTGCATGTTCATAATAGATTAATCTAATTTATCTTAATTCCTATATAAATAAATTTACTTGAAATTGTGAAAAAAATAAAGTATATATATGTATATACTATTAATTCATAATTATATGTAGGTCATGCATGATTAAAGGTTCATATTATCATTGTAATATGAAATGTAATTTCATTCCCCTGGCACTAAATTCATTCACCTCGCTTTATGCAAAATAAGTTCGTAGTCATTATAATGTAAAGAAAGTTGACACTCAGCAACAACTGAGGAATTTATTTTGCACGCAATATTTGCTTTCGTTTATTATGGTAGAATATGTAGTAATGTTAGCAAAATTTGGATATAAAATTCACGGCGAGTAATTAATGAATCATCAGTTGTTAATCAAAATTAGAGCGATTTATTTAGTATCGCGTAACCCTACTAGTTTTCAGGCTTTTGGTATTCGGTTAAAGTGCCGTTTATACCACCATCAATAACAGCTAGCAAACTAAGCAGCTGTATTAGCCTTGGTATATCGCTTCAAGTGCCGTCTAAACCATATGCGTTTAAGTCTAAGAAAATCCAGGCAAGACAAAAGAGCCTAGTCTTAACAGGGAGTACGAGGGCCTTAAAAGGAAGAACGAAGTTAGGCTCTACACCTGACAGGAGCTCAAGCGAAACTATTCGTCGAGCAACGCCTGCTGAAGTGGATACGACACCAGATATGGGAATCTTTATTTTTCGTCCGGTGAGATTAAACTTGTATAACAGCGAAGCTGACATTACTGTACCTTCTGATTCTTGATCCAACAAGGCTCTAGTTCGAAGAGTTTTTTCGTTGTGGCTACTTAGAGTAATGATGGCAGTTGCTGGTAGTACCGAGGTTTTGTCAGAAGAATGACTTGCAGTGTGGGAAGATACTGTCGATGACGAAGGTTGATTGCTGATTATAGCTGGTTTGAAGGGAGCAACCGCTGATGACTCGGATATTACAGACATAACTTTGTGAAGCATAGTATGATGCTTACTTTGACATAGTTTAGGGTTAGAGCAAGCGGTGTTTATTTGCTCTGTTGAAAAGCAGTTGAAGCAAATCTTCTGTTTAGAAACTAAATTACGCCTTTCATCCACCATTTCTTTTCGAACTTCAGGACAGAAGAGTAAAAGGTTGGGTGTTGAGTAAAGAGGACATTTGCGCTTGGATGTGGTGACAGGAGCCTTGCATTCTGGTTTGAAAATTCCGGAATTCAACTTTGCTCTACGAAGTTTTGTGCTGGTTAAACGATCTGATAACACGGCAGCCGTTTCAAGCGCTCTGATTCGGCTGGCTAGAAATGTTTTGAATAAGTTATATGATATTTGGTTCAATTCCTATTCCGATATGGAGTTCTCTTACTGCAGTTCTCCCATTTTTTAACGGGTCTGCCTAGAGTTTCAAGAGCTTTTAAGGTGTCTATAGTTCCATCTAAAAGGTTTTTAAGATCTGAACTGGTATCCGAGCAGGCGCTGACAAGGATCCTTTTATTTTCGAATCGCTCGTCAAAAATTTTCCACGCGTATTCATTATTCGCTTCCGTTATAGATATGTTTTATAAAAGCTTTTCCGAAGAGCAAAGTTAACATATCTTTGAAGGATGGCCATTCAACATAGTTTCCCGTAAAGCGCGGAAGATTGTTGGTGGGAAGAATTAATTGATTTATAAATTTGATATATGTATGCTTCTGACTACTTGGATTTTACGCAATAGGTCCGTGGTGCTTCTTCCAGAGAAGAGTCATCTGCCATTTCCTTCTCGTTTTAGACATTTTAAATAAAATAACTGGAACAAACTCACCGAGATTTATTGTAAGCTGTGTGAAAAATATCCAAATCAATTCTGTCGATGTATGTACACCTAACAACGATACACATGAAACAAGAAACATCAATCGGAGAGTCCATTGTTTATTCGTATTTGTCACTGCTACTAATTTCGCACTGTGAAAAGTTTCAAAGAGTATTGTTTTACTTAGATGTACATTTAATATAATACACTCTATTTTCTGATTACAGCACCCTTTTGTATTACCGCACTGAACACCGTTATCATGCGATTATTGATTATTTTATGTTTTAGAATTCAATTTGTAAGTATCCCGAACGAAGAGGCACAAAATGTCATCTACGCATGAAATCAAGACAGTAAAGTTGTAAAGTCTCCCGCGTTTCACTAAGTATTGAACGCAAGTCGCCTTTTGCAAAAATTCTCTTCTTTTTTCCTCTTTAGATTTTTTTTTGCCTAATCATGAAGCAATGATTAGGTTAACCGTTCGGCATTGATGCTTATCACAATTCACTGAGAAATGCTGCAGTGCTGTACTTTGATTGTATTGAGATATGAGCACGTGCAGCTCAGTTTAACCTTGGACCACAATAGGTCTTATTCTATGCAGCAAAGCAATAATTTACGGTGTCTGAGGTAAGCAACTTGTAACACAGTAAGGCAGGCACCTTTTCCACGATCTACAACTTCACAAACCCACAAATTGTAACGAAGCAAGTACTTTGCGCTATGCTACGTATAAGATGTACGTAGAAATCAGTTCCGTTTTGCGCGGAAAATTAAGGGGGGTTTCGTATACACGTTTCCTATAGCAACTGATATCGTTTTTACGCATTATTTCCCGGCCGATGAACCCAAAAAATTTTGCGCGTTTGTAAAGGACGTGGAAAGTTGATCGGATTTTAATTGAAAGACCCTTGCTTATTTCTAAATTATAACTTTATTTACGGATTTACAGAATGATATCGATTCCGGCGAGACTGATACTAGACTGGCTCGATTTGGCTGTACTTGGGTAGCAGTGGCTGGTTGAACTGTCCCGTTTGATTGACTGGGATGAGTGTGTTGGTTTAGTTGCTGCTTGTGGTGTAAAAAAGATAATACACACTAGCTGCACCAATCTGTAAGGATACTTTCTGGAATACCATGTCGATAAACTACCAAAGAAATAATGGTTTTTATAGAGTAGTAACCGTAAGGTTTCCATTACCAATTTATATAACTTACGTTACATGGACTAGTACTGGAAACCTCTACGTAACCACTATAAAACCCTTATATAGCTTAAATGGAGAATTATATAAATGTTACCGTGACTTGATTTAGGTAACGTTATATAAGTAAAAGTTTTATAAAGTGAGTATTAAAGATATTCTGGTTACCTTAATATAACTTCTTATATAACCGTTATATAACCTAGGGTGCTCTCGATTAATTTATTTTGGTCATAGCAGTGGTTGCTGTAACGTTTCGGTTACCTTTATAAACTTTGTTTATAATGGTGATTGTAACGTTTCCACAATGCTTGGAATTTTCCCAGAGTGATTACCTTTAGTGATTGAAATGTTAGGGAAATTACTTTTCGTTACCTTTATAAAACAATATACTGCAAATATTTACGAAACCTATCATGATATAGAATCTGGATATTTTTTTGTATTGCATTTTTATTTTTATTATGTAAGCGTTTAATATTTTTACATTTTAAATTTACAATTTTTCGGCATATACGTGGTAACATTCAGCTGCAATTAAAATTTTACTGTGAATATCATCATAGATACACAGATACACATCATAGAAACACAGACTGCTCCAAAAATAAGCAATATTTAATAATTTTAATTAAATGTTTGAAAATCTAAAATTTTCACTTAGGTGCTATTAATTCATAAAGGGAACATTACATAATTTAGAAATGTTGTATACCTAAAATGATGTATTTTCTTCATATAAGTATAAAACGGAAGCAATATATCTGCAATTTAAAAAATTGGCTTAACCGACATTTTCTTTTTATCTGCAATGCACAGATGAAAATTTGGCGGCTTGTACTTGAATGAACAAATTACTATTATAAAACTTCAGGTAGTTTTATATAAACTCTGGCTCTATTATATAATCTTAATGACCTTTATAAATAACTTCTAGAAATATTTTATAAACTAAAGGAACTACCATGCCTCGAGAATAATCCTTATATACCCTTTTGTGATAATATGTAACCTTTGGTAATGTTATATATCTTATAGTGACAAAAACAGACGTTAGTGTTCTTATACCTCTTGGTTATATTGTGTTAAATAAATAAAAACAGTTTTATAATGGCTCCATTCGACACTAAAAGTAATTTGTTTTTATAACGTTCTCGATTACTAAAGCACCACCAACAAATTTGACGATATTTTATAGTGGGCATATGTATTACCGAAAGTTCCCAATTGTTATTAAAGTCACCTAAATTACTGAATGTTGTCGAGTTATATAAGGGTAACCACGGATATCGTAATAAACACTTATTACCAATAAGTTATATAACGTGCTGATGAAAACAATTATAAAACCTTCTTATAAATCTTCTAGTAATGGTTATATAAACCGGTGATTGAAACATTTCCTTCGCCAACTTATAAAACCTTTAGTAACTTACTTCCACGATGACCACTAGTAACCTTAAAAAACTCTAATATAATACGTCACCAATTGGTAATATTATAAAACATTGATATAACCACTCAAATTCTTATATAATCCTTATAAAACTACCCATCACGTTTAGTCACCAACAATTGGAAAAACTGTTACTTGGGTATCGTTGTCGTGAATTCTTCCGCTAATGGCATTAACTCAGTGTTGACTATGTGTTAGGAAAAAGGAATTGTTATTCATCAAAGTGATCACACAAAAATTATTTGTTGTTATTAAAGCTCAACAAACCTAATAAATTTACTTTGGATTTATTGCGCTAATCATGTCAAGTTTCCCATCAAGACAAGAAAGTACTTAATCAATCATTTCAATGAATAACAAGAAGTAATTAATGCAATAATGACCCCATTAAGAAATAAATGTAATTTATTGTATAGTAATATTCGAATCCTCGTGAAGTTAACTTCTTTCAATTTAAACTCCCAACATAAATTGGCGCAGCCGGTATCTTTTACCAATCGAAAAAAACCAATAAAATTGTCGTGCGAAAATAGAGAAGTGAATCAGTGTGAAAAATTTTGTGGGAAAAAGGAAAAAATAAGCAAACAAAAGAAAATGTGTTACAGTTATGTACATAGATATGTATACCAAATGAATTGAAAGTGGATTTTAGTTTTCGTGTCCGGGTAGACTAGCACGCCAAAATTACCTTTGCACAAGAGGCTGGAAAGATTTATAAGGAAAATGGATCCTTTCAGTGTCGCGGAGAGTAGCCAAACCTTACGTCAACATCCGAAAATGAGATCTCAGAGTCTGCAAATTCAAGACACAATCCAAAACAATCATACAACAACAAGGGAACAAATAATAGCTGGAGGATATAAACGACGCAGCTGTAGGACAAAGAGCCGAACAGCAACCAGAAGTGGAGAAAGTAAGCGAAACGAGAGAACTATTATGCAACTACTGCAAGGATGGAAATACTTAAGACTAAGGTTCAACTCTGCGCCATCTAGTATAGAACCCAGTAATAGAAATTTTATGGGTAACAATAAGAATAATTCCACAATTTATAGTAAAAGTAGAAAATGGAGCGAGTAAATAGTAGGTACTATTTTAAATCTTATTCCCCTTTTTTCTGCAGAAGAGAATTCAAATTTATCGAATGAGATATGTGACTTGTTATGCCTTGTTGTCGGTTGGCATACCAATCTTTAGAAACTTCAGAAGAAAAGATTTTGTTATTGAAATTGATTTACACTCGTTTTCGTGTTCGAGCTTCAGAATTGTTTCACAATAAAGCTTTTCAAGCCATTGAGAGTTTTCCATTTTTTTCAACGATAACTTCACTGATGAAAAATTCTATATATTGCTAAATAAGGAACTGCGTTTAATTCAACAAAGGCTCCCGCGAGTGCTCATATTCTTAATATCGAGTTCGAGGAACTCGCGGTTCACAGTTTCAAAATGGAAATATTTTACCCAACTCAAAAGTACTATCTTTGGAACGATCCAGAACAAATCCTAGACAGAGGCGTTGACTTTAAAAGTTAAACACCTCGAACAAGCAGAGCAATTCATGTCCTATAATTTTTTTTTGATGTATACTCAGTTGTACAACAGCCTTTCAAACGTTTTAACAAACTCCAATCCCATAAGTGCAAATAATAATTTTAATTTGATAAAAATCCTACCATGAACCAATTTACAAAAAACAGGTAAACACCTGAACGCAAGAAGCAAAATCAGGTCAAGTGTGGTTTTTGTAATCGCCTAAGCCATACATATTACGAAAGTCGACCTCGTAAGTTGGCACCATATTGTACATTTTATAGGGCATATGTCATACTTATCAAAATTGCCAACGAAGGCAAACCAATTTTAGAAATAATAATAATAAAACCTTTATCCGATTTATCTGAAAATTTTAATTTCAAAATGAACACTCTTTCAAGCTCTGTATCTTGCTTCGGCAAGTTGAAAAATTTAGGATTCTCATTTGTAGTCAATAATAATGGGAATGAGTCTCAGTAATTAGGAATCTTTATCTAGTGAAATCCACAGGCCAAGACGAGTGTGGTAAAATATTTCAGTATTACCTACTGACCTTTTATCAATAATATTAGGCAGTGGGTATGGGTAAAGTTGAATTACAATGGACGCAACGGAACGCAACTGATCGGAGAGAAATGTCAAACCGGTTTTCTTTTTACGCGTTTCAAATGGGATTGCGCACAGTGGACGGACAAAAACGCAGTCGTACGCAGCAAGTTTAATAAAATCTGAAATTAACGCAACTGAACGGATAAACATAATCTCAAATTAGCTTTGGGATTGTTTATTTCGTTCCGTCAAGTGAAACTGTGCTGCGGTAAGTGTGTAATAAGCAAAAAAGAAATAGAATGAAAAAGTTTTTTGATTTTATCCATATTTGTATATAAATTATGGGTCAAACGTGACTGTCACTTTCAATTAAACATGCGTCCATTGTCAGCCGTCAACATTTTCGTCCGTTTTACTGCGTAAATTTGACATTTCACACCGTTGCGTCCATTTAATTTAGCCTTAAGCAACGCATCACCAATAGCGATGTCATTAATACGACGAAAGTCTACCATAACTCTCCACCGTTTATTACCATTCTATCTGGTTTTATAGGAACCAGGAGAAGGGCTCAACCATAGACAAACTAAAAACATACAAAGACTGGACACGTAGAACAAAAATATGCAACGCTTTTCTAGAATATAAAATTAACGATGCCTCGACTTGGCACTTGATGACGTGCCCAAAGGGTAAGCCAGAAGTGCCTCTCTCCATACAAAATCACCGTGGCCTCGACCCGAAGGGAAGGCCACAATTTTTCTTAGAAATTTACTGGAAATTGGTTCCTTAGAATTTTTATGAAATTTTGGAGGGCAACACCAATTTTTGTGAGCGTAGACGCGTCGCCAAGCAACAAGCAATTTTTTGCTTCTTTGCTCGATAACTAATATTGGTTTTCCAAATAACTTCATGAAAGATATAGCAATCATTTTCAAGGGCTATCAAATTTTTTAGATTACATTACAGCTAAAATTGCCAACTGTGGATACCTTGTAAAGTTTAACTTCCTACAGACTGAATTGCATTTTATTTGTAAACATTTTCACAATTTCAATCACGTTTTCATGCAGACGGACAAACGGATGAGCGGACAAATCAAAATAGTTTTTGATATTTTGCGGGGTGTCCAATACATTTTGAATCCTACCTATAATCATTACTTCTATGCATTACATATGGAATAACAAACTTGATATAGGTACTTAAGATCCATTATTTCATCTATATTCTAGACTCTAGAGTATAAAAAAATTTACTTGACTTCCGAATCATACAGTAAGTTCATGCATTTTTCCAATAGTTTTGACTTCATCAAAATAAATTGGTTTGTCCACCTTATAATAATTCCCGTATCATATTTTTCACGTGGGGTTAATTTTACCTGAAAGATTTTGTATTTTTTATCATTAGTATGTATATATGTATTATAATGAAAGTATTGTATCTGAAAATAACTCCAGTCGGCCACCAAAATGAATAAAAATTGTATCGAAACATTTTGTGTAAATTTGTAAGAAAAAAATTGCTGTTTTGCATTTGTACGGTCATTCAAATTGTTGTCGGCCTCCAAAAGTGGGTATGAATTCCAAAAAAAAATTTGCAGTAAATTTAAGAAAAAATTGTGTACTTCCCATCATTGGAGCGAGGCATTGATAGTTACGGCATCAGTCGAGGCATCGCCGTGGAGTCCAGAAAAGCGTTGCATATTTTTGTTGTACGTGTCTAGTCTTTGTATATATAAGTTTGTCTATGGCTGTCACTGACTCAAGATTTTCTTGGATTTGCCGGTTTACTTCAGTTCGGCATGCCTCAGGAAGTCGATAAGGCTTGGTGTGATGTGCGGTTTGTTTTGGAAGGTCTCGATTTGATGGGTCACGGCATCTGTATATGAAAGGAAATCCCCTTCCTTACAGATGTTGCGAATGCTCTCAACTTCGTCCGAATTACTGTGATCCAATTTGATAAGGTTTTGCAGTTTCTTTATTCTGCCGTTCGGAGTCTGTGGACATAACCACAAAGTCATCCATGCTTGGTATACGGATTCATATCGAAAGGGCCTAGACCGGCGTCCCTTTTATTTGCATTGTATTTATTTGTGTTGAGTGGTTCGACGATCGAGTTTCCAAGAAACAAACCCGACGTTATTTCCTTCTTGAAACAGACCGATTCATTTTGATGAGAAGGAGTTCAATTATAGACGGAAGTTTAAATAATTTTAATTGATTCGATTTCTTCGGATTACTTAATGGAAGGAGATATGATTCTAATTTCGAAGGAGTTATTCAATAATTCCGACTCGATAGAGTGCGAAGGAGTTAAAAATTTATTAAAGAAATAATTTTTTACTGTCGCAATTTTTAAATACGCCGAGGATAGTCTTTTCTATAGCAAGTTTTCCAAAAAATAATTTTTTACTGTCGCAAATTTTAAATACGCCAGAGATTACCTTTTCTATAGAAAATTTTTCAATAAATAATTTTTTACTGTCGCAAATTTTAAATACTCCGAGGATTGCCTTTTCTATGGTAAATGTTTCAAAAAATAATTCTTTACTGTCGCAAATTTTAAATACGCCGAGAATTGCCTTTTCTATAGTAAATTTTTCAAAAAATAATTTTTTACTGTCGCAAATTTAAAATACGCCAGGGGTTGCCTTTCCTATAGTAAATTTTTCAAAAAATAATTGAAGTGTGTAGATATACCTAGATGGAGATACATTTTTATGCTTAACTTCTTCTCGTGTGAAACTATTGATGGAGAAAGATTGTCGTTACTTGTTAGTTCCATTTTGTGTGGAACTACTGAAGGAGATATATTTTATTTTAATTACCTTTGGACCTTGATGGAGATTGATACTTATTAACTTTTTTATTGGAGAATGTTATTTCCGTATACAAAAAACTTTTAGTATGAGATCTCTGTTCTGGGTCTTCGCTTTGCCAATAAACATAAGGATAATTGGAGTAACATTCCTCATACGTATAAGATTCATTCGTTTATTTCCAGAGAAATGTATTTTTTTTATAGTCGATACTAGCCTTGTATCGAGATAAAAATATCATGACCAAGCAAGCCATTGTATGACAGGACGGCGTTATTTCTCACAATTTGAAATGGAGTTAATTTGTGCAAAATTATATAAGTCCTTCTGTTGAAATGGATACCGTGAACAACGTATTCCAATTACAGACAGCATCTCTGTGGCAGATACCGTCTGGCTTTTAATGGACGGAGTTTAATTAAACTGATCTCTGCTCCTGTATCAATTGAAAACGTAAACTTCTGGTCAGAGCAGATTTCGGCAGGCAAAGAAACAGTTAAAGAACTTTTATTTATTTGAATGGGGATTCGAATTAATTTGGTTTGGCCCCAGCCGATATTGTCTCGGGGTTACAATAAAATTGCGCTATTGTTTGTATCTGCGCGATGTTGCCGAAATTGACCTGCTGCTGCATCCAGTTTCCCTGCTTGGATGTTGATGAGCTTCTAATATTTTTTTCTATTTGGTAACGGTGATCTAGCCAAGATATCTGCATTATTATATCTCGGCTGTGTAGTTTAATATCCTCGATATGCTGGCTGCTGCCCGTTCCTATTTTCCTACTTTCTGACAATTCATTTTCGAAAGGAGGGTTTGTTATGTAATATTTACTTTTCCTTCTATATTTCTATATTATTTCAAAATTCACTTTTTCTTCTTTTAACAATTTTTCTTTTTTATTTTAGAAATCACTTTTTCCTCTTTTAACAATTTTTCTTGTTATTTTAGAATTCACTTTTTCAATTTTTGCTATAGAATTAGCTTTTTCTTAAAATCTAATATTTCCTTTTATTTTAGACTACACTTTATCTTCAAAGAACTATATTTCTTTTTAGTATAAACATATTTGCGGGAATATCTCTCGACGGTTTTTTTTATCTTTATTGCTTTTTTATTCTTATTTATTTCTTACGACGTTTCAAAAAACGTACTTCAAAGATTGCAAACAAGTTTTGTTGCAATGCATATGCATCAAGAAGTAATGAAATCTGATATGCATGCGCCCGTCTTGAAATATTAATTATAAGAGGGCGAGAATGAATAAATACGGTCAACACCTGAGTCACAACATCGCTCCCCCCTGGGGAAAAGAAAGTTTTATTATTTCGAGAAGAAAACTTTCTTTATCGCAACGAAGAAGTTGTACAAAAGGATATATTATATTAAATATTTATAATACATATATATTCATATGCTAGAGACAAAAGAAAATGTGTTAGTCCTTTAGCTTTTAAATTTAGCATTACTTCTATAATAGTTTATAACCCCTTTTGGGTACTATATATATAATTTTATTATGATTTGAAAGTATTTAATATTTATTATTTGAGTTTTTTTTTATATTAAAACTTATTATTTTATGTTACTAATTATTAGATGTTATAAATATATGTATACATAAGATGTTTTTAATCTTTTCTTTAATGGTAGCTTTAAGCTTTTATGAAAATAGAAAAACCTTAATTAATTATTACGCTATATTAAATCCACATGTCGTGTCTATAGATTTGTTGTTTGTTTGTTTTTATATTTTATTTTATTCACTACTACTATATATTTAAAATATGTTAATTTGTTAATTTATAAAAGGAAAACTATTATTTATTTTTATGTCACTTTTCTTTTTGTTTACATAACTCTATAAGTTATAAATTTTCTTATTTCTTCCACTTCTTCCATTTTGAGTTGAGTTGATTTGAGCGGTAAAAATTAAGGAAAGGAGAAGGTTTCTGTTGTCCGTTTGTTTTCGTCATAGTTTGTTTCTGTTAGAGTTTGCATGTGTTCTTTTTTTTTAAGTAGTTCCCTCCTCTCTGCTTGGGTTCATTGAATTTATGTCAATATCATGCATGAGAAAATCTCTGCAGATGTTCTCTTATGAACAGCAGTTATTTTAAATCCTGATTCCCTCGGAGCAGGGGTAGGTACATCTTCCAATTCATGTTCACAAAGCTTTTCTTTTGATTATTTTGTTTTGTTTTAATATACAGATAAACACAGAGAATTGAGATGACTAACGCAATTGTCAGATATGACATAGTGATGAATATCATGATTATTTATAGGATTGGGGGAATTAGTTCCTGATTTTTCTGGAAGCGAATGGATTTTAAAAGTTTCTCTAGATCCATGTTCTTTTTAACAAATAAAGAATTTAGTTTCATGTACGTTTCCATTGTAGAAGACGACATATTCTATATTATATTGGAAATGCTCATTGTTGGGATGAAGTGGGAGTTATTGGAAACTTTTACGCTATGTCCGTGCAAGATGAATTACTTGCTTCGTACATAGCAACCAGGATAAATATACATTGTTCCTGTTCCTAACAGGGTTTCTGAGCTAATTATATCTATGTGGAGGGATTCTTATAGGGAGAAAAGTCAAGCGCTTTGATGCGATTCCTTTTTTATCATATTTAAATCACATTGCTTTACTTTTGAATTTGATCCAACGTTGCGCAATTGTGGATATCCTGAAGAGTTAATTTAATATGGGGTACATGATTGTAGTTTAGTAATATATGTATATTCTTTTGATGGTTTTATGTATATGTATGATCCGTTAAGGAGTGTAGGTAATGGAATTGCTTCAAATATTTGGTATGGTTCTTTAAACGGCTATTGTACTCAATATGTGTACTTATATTTTCTCTGAAATTAATGGGAAGCATCATTGAGCTTGGCAATTCCTGCCTGATGTTTAATAAAAGTTCTCCTTTTTTATTAGGTGATATTAATGTAGGATGAATTTATCCATGCCTTAAATCAATTAAGGGATCTATAATTTCTGTTTGAATATTTTGGTATCTGAATGCGATTAACGAGACTAATGAAATGAGAGATTCCAGTTCAATGGATATTTTGTTGTCCAATGTTCTGTTTTCCATTAATGATGTATGCAGATGGTCTAGTATATCAGTGATATTAGGCAGTGGGTACGCATCGCCAATAGTCATGTCGTTAATACGACGAAAGTCTACCACCAGTGGGTACGCATCGGCAATAGTCATGTCGTTAATACGACGAAGTCTACCACAACTCGCCAGCGTTTAATGCTATTCTCATCTGGGTTTTTCGGAATCAGGAAAAGAGGTGAATTCCAGGGCCTATGTGAAGGAAGGTCTAATAATGTCCGATGGTCTGGATTTTGTGGGTCATTCCATCTGTATATATGAAAGGAAATTCCCTTCTATGAAAAAGATGTTTGTAGTTGAATTCTTGCAGTTTTTTGCAGTTTTATTATTCTGCCTTAATTGGATCTCTGTCAGAGTATGTGGAGATGACGACAAATTCGTCGAAGGCTTGGTAAACTGGCTTCACCTTGTAAGGGCCCAAATCGGCGTCCTCCTCAATTGATTTGAGAATTACGACTTTTACCATACCGTTGACTGCTTCTTATTTCCTTCTTGATACAAACCAATTCATTTTGCAGAGAAGGAGTTGGAATTTATAAAATATACTCCGATCGAACCGGAATTTAATTGTTTTTAATTGATCCGAATTTTTCGGCTGTTTAGTAGGAAGGAGATATGATTCAAACTTTTGTGGAATTTTGAAGGAGTTATTTGATGATTCCGACTAAATAGAAATTAAAAGAGATTGATTTATTGAAATTCCTCAAACTAGATTTCACCTTTTGTGAATCTGCTGATGAAGGACATATTATTTTAATGAATTCAGCTTTTTCTGTGGCATTTATCTGTTTGAAACTCCTTTTTGAAACTATGGATGGAGACAGATATTTATTACTTAATGGTTCCATTTTGTTTGGAGCTACTGATGGAGACAGTTTTTTAGTTAAAGGCCCTTTTGGCTTTAATTTCTGTGAAGCATTAGATGGAAATATATTTTTATAAGCTTTTTTAATGGAGAATGATATCTCCCTATACAATAGAACTTTCGTCTGAGACCTCCGATCTGGGGATCGCTTTTCAAATAAAACAGTTGTTCTGTACTTTAGATTTAATTTAAGTATTGTGTCCTCCATTGTAGCTAACATTTAGCGAAATAAATAAATAATGATAATTACCGTAATATTGGTCAACCGGAAAAACTTCATTCAATTCATTTACTTCTAGCGAAACGAATTTATTTTTATAGTCGATACAATCTGGCTTTAATGGATGGAGAGTGATTAGACTGATATCTGCCCCATTATCAATCAAAAAGGTAAGCTTTGGAGCACAGCAGATGTCGACAGACAGAGAAAGCGTTAGTGAATTTTTATTAATTTGGACGGGGATACGAATTAATTTATTGCTGCCTGTGTGGATGTTGCCTCGCGCTTTCGATGAACTTGCTCTATCGTTTGTATATGCGAGGGTGTGCCGAAATTGACCCCCAGTTGCATCCAGTTTCCCTGCCTGGAGCCGATGATGTTCGATAATTCTTCCTGTTTGGAGAAGGTGATCTTACCGAGATATTCGCATTATTACATCTCGGCGGTGGAGTTCGATTTTCTCGGATTACTGGCTGCTGCGAGTTCCTGTTCTATGGCTGTCTATCAGCCGGGCTTGAAGGAGTATTGTTTAATTTTTGGAAATTATTTCCGTTGCCTTGGCTGTTGTCAAAACGGGAATTATTTGCTGCCCTTGTTCTACATTCTTCTATGGAACGTCGCATCCGACAATTAGGTGTTATGGCCCAATATACGGAAGATTCTTCAAGCAGCCAAGGGCGCATTCTAGCGAAATAATCTGCAATTGCTAAACAATACCTCGCATGGTATTGTTCTGCAACTGTCGGTTGTTTTGCTGATTAGCCCAACAGCTGGCTGCGATGAGCGCTTAGTGGAGCAATCGACGATTACGATAACAATTAACCTAGCATGGTAATTGTTATGTAAAGCGATTGTTTACTACTAAGTGACTCAGGTGCTGCAACCGGTAGAACAAACGACAAGGTTGTTGTCGTTTGTTTACATCCGCGTTATGAGCAAAGAAAGTACTTCCGAATATCGGGGCATAAAAGACCAATGACTGGTCTGGCGAGTGCCGTTTAATTATCAGTCATCACAGTATCATGTTGCGGTTCGGGTGAGTTGTAAAGCAAAGTAAGATAGGTCCGTGTTGTACAAAATAAAGCTTTCTGTCTAAAACAATTCGTGTGTTCTGATTTATTAAAGAAGATTTTCGTTGTGTGATTGTTTTGGTACGCGACATTTTGGCGCAGACGGTTTAAAAAGTTATTGTGTTGTATTGTAAATTTTATTTTTTGGGAGATAGCTCCATTTTTTTTTATATTTTGGGAGTTATGCTTTTTAGCTGCTCCATTTTTGTTAATTGTGGGTGTTCTGCTTCTTTTAGCTGCTCCATTTACTTTTCAGGTTAATTAAGAAGTGTTAGATTTAGTGTATTATAGGATCTTTCAGTCTAAAGTGGTATATGGTGGGTTTTTGCGTGTTCGAACCAAATCGGTTCGAATACATTTTTGGTTTTACCGATTACTTTTAAAGGGAATACATCCTGAAAACAAAGCAGCAAATTGTTAGGAAAATTAAATCTAATTTGATTACTCTTAATCAAAAAACAGGTACACAACCTAACAAAGCCATGTATTTGTCATCTACATAGCACATTGCACAAATACAATACAACAATGTAGCCTCATTGAGCAGATCAAATTAAAATTCTTATCATATGATTGAAGCAATTAGATTCGTTCTAAAAACAATTGCTGAAAAAAGCAAAACAAATTCAATCTAATTACAAATTTACCCAAAAATAGGTGCAACATCTAACCAAAGCATGTGTTGTCATGTAGCATATAATGCATGGCACAAATACAATCAGATCAAGCAGATCAATTTGCAACTCTATCATCATTATAAGTACTATCGAACGGGAACTTCTTCTCTACGTGATAGAGATAACATTTTTTGCAAACATATAGAATTCAATTTAACACAGCAGCATGGGTTGCTTTGAATTTCTTGTTGCTATGCATTTTTGTTCGTTGCTATGCACATTTTATCTCTAGTACCGTAAAATTACAGATGCACGGCCAACTCTTGTGATCATGCGCCTTTGCTACTCCATCATTGGTGTCGTGTGCAAGCAAGGGCTATATAAACAGCAATTCAACTTGACTCGATCTCTTTTTCAGTTTGGCAGTGGAGTGAGTGACTTGATAATTTTTCTTAGTGGTATTTCCTAGTGTTGTGAATTTTTATTAACAGTCTAACACTTTGTTTGGTTGAAAATTGAAATATATTTTTCTTATTCTGGGTTGCGACTAGATTAGGAGATTTATTTGAATAGCGACTAAATAAAGATTCTTATTACGGGTAACGACTGTAGTAAGAAATTTTACTAATACTATACACTTTATTGTGGGTAGCGACTACAATAAAGATTCTTATTACGGGTAACGACTGTAGTAAGAAATTTTACTAATACTATACACTTTATTGTGGGTAGCGACTACAATAAAGATTCTTATTACGGGTAACGACTGTAATAAGAAATTTTACTAATACTATACACTTTATTGTGGGTAACGACTACAGAAAGATTCTTATTACGGGTAACAAACTGTAATAAGACAATTACTAACAAAACACTTTATTGTGGGTACCGACTACAATAAAGATTCTTATTACGGGTAACGACTGTAATAAGACAATTACTAACATTAAACACTTTATTGTGGGTAACGACTACAGTAAAGATTCTTATTACGGGTAACGACTGTAATAAGAAAATTACTAATAAAACACTTTGTTGTGGGTAACGACTGCAATAAAGATGCTGTGGGTTTCGACTGCAGTAAGAACTACTCACCTCACTTTTTTCTGGGTATCGATCAGAATAAAGAATATCCCAATCCCAAAACCAACTATGGAGTTCCATACGTATTTCCTGTAACACAAAAGAAATGGCAGTCTAGGATTGAAGCACTAAATTACAGCCCTTCAATACGTTGACACCATTCAGCACAATAAAGTGCATTTAAAAGAAAAAAAAATATTTTTTTCTTCCTCCCTTTTATCTTTCTGAAATAAGACAAAAATTATTTTTTTGTTTCCGTGGGAAAATTTAAATAAAAGTCATATTCCCCAAAAATCGAAAGTGCATTGCTAATAATTGCACATATGTACCCACGCATACGAATTTTAGCACTAAAATTTCAGCAGCCGGCACCTGATTTCAAAGGCCTGACTGTTGTAGGCAATGATTTCAAACAAATCAAGCTTTCGGACTACAAGGGCAAATATTTATATCTATTATTTTATCCTTTAAGTTTCACTTTTGTATGTCCAACTGAAATCAAAGCATTCAGCGACAGAATCAAAGCTCTTAAACACAGAAGTAGTACGAGTATCTGTTGATTCTCACTTTAGTCATCTCGCATGGAAAAATATAGATAGAAAAAACGGTGAACTTGGCAACCTGGGATATCCACTGTTATCAGATATAACAAAAGGGATCGCAAAAAATTATGGTGTCTTGTTGGAAAATGAAGGAATTGCGTTGCTCGGACGCTTCATAATTAATACAAATGGAGTTCTTCGACAATATGCAATTAATGATCTGCCCGTTGGTAGATCTGTAGATGAAATTCGTTATTAACAGTCTAACACTTTGTATGGTTGACAATTGAAATATATTTTTCTTATTCTGGGTTGCGACTAGATTAGGAGATTTATTTGGATAGCGACTAAATAAAGATTCTTATTACGGGTAACGACTGTAGTAAGAAATTTTACTAATACTATACACTTTATTTTGGGTAGCGCCTACAATAAAGATTCTTATTACGGGTAACGACTGCAGTAAGAAATTTGACCAATACTGTACACGTTATTGTGGGTAGCGACTACAATAAAGATTCTTATTACGGGTAACGACTGTAATAAGAAATTTTACTAATACTATACACTTTATTGTGGGTAACGACTACAATAAAGATTCTTATTACGGGTAACGACTGTAATAAGAAAACTACTAACAAAACACTTTATTGTGGGTACCGATTACAAGAAAGATTCTTATTACGGGTAACGACTGTAATAAGAAAATTACTAACAGAACACTTTATTGTGGGTAACGACTACAATAAAGACTGTTATTACGGGTAACGACTGTAATAAGACAATTAGTAACAAAACACTTTATTGTGGGTACCGACTACAATAAAGATTCTTATTACGGGTAACGACTGTAATAAGACAATTACTAACATTAAACAGTTTATTGTGGGTAACGACTACAATAAAGATTCTTATTACGGGTAACGACTGTAATAAGAAAATTACTAATAAAACACTTTGTTGTGGGTAACGACTGCAATAAAGATTCTGTGGGTTTCGACTGCAGTAAGAACTACTCACCTCACTTTATTCTGGGTATCGACCAGAATATAGAATATCCCAATCCCAATCTCAATTAAAGTTATTAAAATCAAGTCAATCAACTGCCAAACATAGATCAGGTGAGTACAAAGTTTATTGCAACAACATTATTATATTTATTATATATCTTATATTTTCCGTTTATTGAAATTTGATAAAGTGAGCTATTAGTATTTTAAATTTATCGAGTATTAAAGCTCTAGTTTAACAGTGAAGTGTATAATTTGTGGACAAACAATTAAAACTACTAACTTTATATCAGTGGCATCAATTTTCACCACATTATTCATTTTTGCATGTACGTTCTGCCAGCAGAAACTCATCGCTTATGGGAACAAGCGATAAACAGTGCAGATGGACTGCCTACCCTTGAATCTTTGAAGACGTTTCTAGAGACAAGATTTAGAACTCTCGAAGCAATCTCAGACGCAAAACCAAATCCAACCAATAAATCAGCTCAAATACCAAGAGCATCAACTCACTTTACATCATCTGGCGACAGATGCATAATGTGTAAAGAGCAACATCGATTATTTAAATGCCCCAAATTTATTAAACAAGATATATATTCAAGATTCAAAATTGTCACGTCAAACAATTTGTGCATTAACTGCCTTTCAAAAGGTCACAACTCAAAGAGTTGCTCAAGCAAATTCACGTGCAAGCGATGTGGAAGGAAACATCATTCCTTACTCCATAGGAATAACGCAACTCCACAGGGTTTGATCAAAGCATCAGAAAACCCAGATATACAAGTTTAACCTTCACCTTCCACATCCAATCTACACACGCTTCACGCGAATCAATCAGTACGAACTGCCCAAGCCTTGCTGGCCACAGAATTGGTGAAAGTTCCGTCAAAAAAGGGTAACATTTTTACTCTACGAGCCTTGATTGACTCAGGCTCTCAAGTTACGTTCATAACACAAGCCGCCGCACGCAAGCTGCAATTGGACATTGGGAACACGTCGAAACAAATCACTGGCTTATGACAGTCAGAAGCTGCGTTTGGTAAAAACCATGCAGCAATTTACATACACCCTTATTCAACATCGAATAAAGCGACCACAATTAATGCCCTTATCGTGAATACTATCACAGGTATATTACCTCCGTCCACCATTCCAAACAAGGAATGGAGTCATGTACGTGATCTGCAACTCGCCGATCCATACTTTTTCAAGCCAGGAAAAATCGACCTGCTCTTAGCAGCGGATGTATACGGAGAAATCCTCTTAGAAGGATTACGAAAAGTTCCTGGATTCTCTTCGGAAGTCTAAAAAACACTTCGACAATCTCCACAGCGTCTACTTTAACAGCAAACGCTCACTACGAGCATAAGTCTTCACTGGATAAACTTCAACGACGGTTTCGAAAGACCGAAAAGGTTACTCCAGGAAGACAACTGTATAAAGAAGCTCGATATTGTGAAGATTATCACCAAAAAACTAATTATCTAAACGCCAACGGCCAATATCAAGTTCATTTTTCCTTTATAAAAGATAGTTCCAGCTTGGGCCATTCTCGCGGCATGACTTTACGTCGATTCTACAATCAAAACCCCCCAAAAATCTTGCCAAAAGAAAGTAACTTGACAAGATTAACAAATAATTCACACGAAAACAGCACATGGAGGTCTACAATGGGTTCTGTCCACATAAGACATAAGTTAGTACACCCCAAGAGCAGAAAAAAGGTAAATTATGCTTCTCATCAATCTACAATGGGATTTAAATAACCCATTTCAAACAAAAACCAACTATGGAGTTCCATACGTATTTCCTGTAACACAAAAGAAATGGCAGTCTAGGATTGAAGCACTAAATTACAGCCCTTCAATACGTTGACACCATTCAGCACAATAAAGTGCATTTAAAAGAAAAAAAAATATTTTTTTCTTTTCTTCCTCCCTTTCATCTTTCTGAAATAAGACAAAAATTATTTTTTTGTTTCCGTGGGAAAATTTAAATAAAAGTCATATTCCCCAAAAATCGAAAGTGCATTGCTAATAATTGCACATATGTACCTACGCATACGAATTTTAGCACTAAAATTTCAGCAGCCGGCACCTGATTTCAAAGGCCTGACTGTTGTAGGCAATGATTTCAAACAAATCAAGCTTTCGGACTACAAGGGCAAATATTTATATCTATTATTTTATCCTTTAACTTTCACTTTTGTATGTCCAACTGAAATCAAAGCATTCAGCGACAGAATCAAAGCTCTTAAACACAGAAGTAGTACGAGTATCTGTTGATTCTCACTTTAGTCATCTCGCATGGAAAAATATAGATAGAAAAAACGGTGAACTTGGCAACTTGGGATATCTTATCAGATATAACAAAAGGGATCGCAAAAAATTATGGTGTCTTGTTGGAAAATGAAGGAATTGCGTTGCTCGGACGCTTCATAATTAATACAAATGGAGTTCTTCGACAATATGCCATTAATGATCTGCCCGTTGGTAGATCTGTAGATGAAATTCGTCGACTTATCAAAGCATTCCAATTTGTTGAAAACCACGGTGAAGTATGTTCAGCTAATTGGAATCCGGAAACTAATCCAGATACAATTAAGTCAGATGTTAATGAATCCAAACAATATGTTAGGACACGTATAAAATTTGAAGGCTGAAAATATACAAGATTTTATAAAAAATACATGAAAGTGCTCTTATATTTTCAAAAAAAAAAAAAACAAAAAAAAAAGGGGGGAACGAAATCAAATATCAAGTCCTCAATGCATATACAATGTTTTATTATTAGTGTATAACACAAAAATTCAGAGCACAATACTTGAAAGGCATATTAGCCTTTCAATGGGGGGCAGTATGTTCGAACCAAATTGGTTCGAATATAAGTCTGTTTTTACCGATTACTTTTAAAGGGAATACATCCTGAAAACAATGCAGCAAATTGTTAGGAAAATTAAATCTAATTTGATTACTCTTAATCAAAAAACAGGTACACAACCTAACAAAGCCATGTATTTGTCATCTACATAGCACATTGCACAAATACAATACAACAATATAGCCTCATTGAGCAGATCAAATTAAAATTCTTATCATATGATTGAAGCAATTAGATTCGTTCTAAAAACAATTGCTGAAAAAAGCAAAACAAATTCAATCTAATTACAAATTTTCCCAAAAATAGGTGCAACATCTAACCAAAGCATGTGTTGTCATGTAGCATATAATGCATGGCACAAATACAATCAGATCAAGCAGATCAATTTGCAACTCTATCATCATTATAAGTACTATCGAACGGCAACTTCTTCTCTACGTGATAGAGATAACATTTTTTGCAAATATACAGAATTCAATTTAACACAGCAGTATGGGTTGCTTTAAATTTCTTGTTGCTATGCATATTTGTTCGTTGCTATGCATATTTTATCTCTAGTACCGCAAAATTACAGATGCACGGCCTATTCTTGTAATCATTCGCCTCTGCTACTCCATCATTGGTGTCGTGTGCAAGCAAGGGCTATATAAACAGCAATTTAACTTGACTCGATCTCTTTTTCAGTTTGACAGTGGAGTGAGTGACTTGATAATTTTTCTTAGTGGTATTTCCTAGTGTTCTGAATTTTTATTAACAGTCTAACACTTTGTTTGGTTGACAATTGAAATCAATTTTTCTTATTCTGGGTTGCGACTAGATTAGGAGATTTATTTGGATAGCGACTAAATAAAGATTCTTATTACGGGTAACGACTGTAGTAAGAAATTTTACTAATACTATACACTTTTTGTGGGTAGCGCCTACAATAAAGATTCTTATTACGGGTAACGACTGCAGTAAGAAATTTTACTAATACTGTACATTTTATTGTGGGTAGCGACTACAATAAAGATTCTTATTACGGGTAACGACTGTAATAAGAAATTTTACTAATACTATACACTTTATTGTGGGTAACGACTACAATAAAGATTCTTATTACGGGTAACGACTGTAATAAGAAAATTACTAACAAAACACTTTATTGTGCGTACCGACTACAATAAAGATTCTTATTACGGGTAACGACTGTAATAAGACAATTACTAACATTAAACACTTTATTGTGGGTAACGACTACAATAAAGATTCTTGTTACGGGGAACGACTGTAATAAGAAAATTACTAATAAAACACTTTGTTGTGGGTAACGACTGCAATAAAGATTCTGTGGGTTTCGACTGCAGTAAGAACTACTCACCTCACTTTATTCTGGGTATCGACCAGAATAAAGAATATCCCAATCCCAACCTCAATTAAAGTTATTAAAATCAAGTCAATCAACTGCCAAACATAGATCAGGTGAGTACAAAGTTTATTGCAACAACATTATTATATTTATTATATATCTTATATTTTCCGTTTATTGAAATTTGATAAACCGAGCTATTATTATTTTAAATTTATCGAGTATTAAAGCTCTAGTTTAACAGTGAAGTGTATAATTTGTAGACAAACAATTAAAACCACTAACTTTATACCAGTGGCATCAATTTTCACCACATTATTCATTTTTGCATGTACGCTCTGACTACGGGCAGCACATTTCATTGCTCTTTTGGCGACTACTAAACAAAAAATTAATTAAAATTTGTTAAATAAGATGAATGTGTTTCTATAGAGTAAGGTGTTAATAATTTTAAGCCGTCATCTTCGTTTCACGCAAGCATTAGTTAAAATAGAAATTCGAATTGAATAAATTGGTTTGGGGTAAATGTGTAAAGTGCCTAGTAAGAAGAGAATTGTGTGATAAATAATTAAGTTGCATAGAGTAGGGAGCTTGTAATTTTAATTCGTGATTCTCGTTTCTTGTGTATAAAGTTTTCAGTGTCACGTTTCATTTTAGGCGTTGATCATACGCGCGTATATTCAATTTTTCGGACTTTTAATAGTCGTAATAACTACTGGAGCCCCATGTAATATGATAGAGTTTGGGGAGTTTTATTTCTAAGAGTTGAAAGAGATACCACGATAGTTAGGGTGATATTGTTAGAGTTTAGGTTTGATTTAAAAAAAATATAGATCTGGTTTGGGTGTTTCTTTTTAGTATTTTTAGTATACAAAAACGCTAGATTTTAATGAGTTGGTTTGTTTGTCCTGGGTTCATGTAAAAGTGAAATTTTTGATTTGAGTGCAATTATAATAACCCGTAAAGAACCAAAGGAATTAAAATATATATGATGGCATATTCATACGAAAAGATTATGAACATGGTGTCTAAATATGTGCCAATGTTTTCGGGAGAAAAGTCACCAAAGTTGGCAAAGGAGGTATTTCGTTTCCTCAATTGCAGTAAGGACTTCCACGACCGTCTGGAACCAGCAGAGCAAAGCATTTTTTTAAATGCATAAAGTACCGCTTATCCGATGACACTTATTACTTAATAAGTTCACACGAGCCAAAGGACTTTGTCTCTTTGCAACAGGCGATTAAGACAGCCTACATGCCACGGAAATCTTTCAGTTAGTTACGTACTGAAATGTTAGCCTGTAGGCAGAGGCCGGGTGAAGATATTAGAGAGTTTGCGGATAGGATGGTGCAGCTGCTGGATCAGATTAAGTCTTCGGTATCAGCTAAATATCCAAAGATGGATGGAGGCTTGATAGCCGAGTTGGAGACTGACGCAGTAACAACTTTCGAAGCTGGTGTAAGCAGTCAAGCCACTCGGGTTTACCTAACCGGAAAAAGGTTTGGTACATTGGAAGAAGTTCGGGAAGAAGCTCTTTACTTCGAAAGAGATTCAAAAAGGCTTGAAGCTATGGTGCCAGGAGTATGGGAAAAGGTACCACAATACTCCAGCGAAACACCACAGGATAGCTGGAAGGCTGGAAATATTATCAATGTAAGGCAAAAACAATTCCAAAAGCAATTTGAAGTAGTGCAAGCACCAACAATGAACTGAGAATCTCCAAGAAGGACCAGGCAGCAATCCAGAGTTGCTAAATGCTTCAAATGCTGTCAGCCTGGACACTTTGCTAAAGAATGCCAGTGGAGAAAGCAGCCTCCTTACTGCACTAAATGTCAGGAATATGGGCACGAGATATCCAATTGCCAAATTCATCGCGTAAGAGTAGCCAACTGTGCAGCTAGTATTCAAAATAAATTCCATCCAGGGAGGGAGGAGCTTTATTGCCAATTCTGCAGAACACGCGACCATTACACGGATATCTGCGTAAGGAAGTATTTAGCAGATAGAGAAACAGAAAATTTGAATTCCAGTAATAAATTTATCATCACGGTCGCATCAGATATAGCTGTAGAAGGTACGTTTAGGCTTTTATTAGATACGGGATCCACATGTAGCTTAATGAAGCTCAATAGGATAAAAAGAGATACCTTCATACACAAACAACATAAAATAAGAATTGGAGGACTACTTGGAAACGCGAAAAGCTCCATTGTTACTTGTGAGCCAAAGTTACTGATAGATAACGGTCAGCAGGTTTGCCAATTTAATGTCATTGGTGACACTGACTCCATTCCCGCCGATGGTATCCTTGGAATGGATTTCCTCAGTGACAAAGCTGTGATCGATTGTGTAAATAGGAAATTGTGGATTCAAGATGCCAATGAAGTGCAGAAAGAAAGTTCGGTTTTTAGAAATGTAACAGCTAGTGGTCCAGTGGTATCCAATAATTACAGTCCTAGAAATCAGTTCCATGCCAGAATAGAGGAGGCTCACAGGAACGTGGCAGAAAACATCAGACCAGATATCAGTAACCCAGACAGCAACCGGAAGAATATAAAATGTAATGTAAAGGAAGCTTCAGGACTGGGGGAGAAAAGTATACCCATATTGGATGAGCCAGTCCAGCCACAACAAGGGGAGAAGACTTGGACCATAGCTTACGACAGTGCGGAACTTGATAAAGTAAGAAATGAAGAAGCCAATGGTTCAAGAAGGAGGTATCACAGGTATTATGGGTACAGTTAAAATAGGCTGGGGGATGAACGTGCATTCTTCAGTATCGCCAATGAAACAGCCTATTTCGAAAAAAGTCCTAATTCTTTCCATGGACAAACGAAACCTCACAAATTTGACAGACGATCTGCATGGCGCTATAATTGTAGGAACAATATCTATCCTCAACTGGGGAAAGGACAGGGCATTAAGCAAAAGGGTAAGTTAAAGATGCCGGTCCGAAATAAGCTTAATAGGACAAAGGTTACGCCAAATTTGATCGGGCTGTACGAGGTAGGTAACGGTTATGACCCGGGCATCGGGGGACTTAACCAAAGAGATTTCCAACAAATTCCCTCCAATTTCAGAAGAAATTCGATGAGCGGAGCTTGATATGGATAGGAAGATATAAAAGGATGTATAAAGGCAACCCAGTGGATCCAATCGGTAAGGTAAATTTATAAATTTCAAGGTAAGAAAATGTTATTAAAAGAATATTTTGTGAGATTCAAAAGAAAAAAAGAGAATTTTTTTAATTACGTAAATAATGAGAATTAAAAAAACAAAACAGATAATAGTGAGATTCAAAAGAAAAAACAAGGAGGCTTAGAAATTTAAAGTAAAAAATAGTTCTCTAGTAAAAAGAAAGAGAAAGAGTGGAAGAAATAAAGCTTAAGAAAAATAAAGATTTAAAAACGAAAAACCAAAAGGAAGAAAGAATTGAAATATATAACAAAGATAAAGATTTCTAAATAAAAGAAAAATATAGAATATTTAAGTATTGCCCTTGGCTGCTTTAAAAAAAATAATAAGGAATATTACTTGAGAAGAAATAAAAAGACAAAAGTCGTAAAGATGTATTAGAAAAAAAAGTTAAATGGGAAAAATATTACATATGTATAAAAAAAAAATTATTATAAACTCATTGAAAAAAGATATAAGACAGGTTAGAACAATATTCCTTACTTTGAAAGAGTAAATGTATAAAATATGTAACAAATGATTAAAGTTTCAACTCATAAAAAATTAATGGATATAAGGAAACATAAATAACCTAAGTTAACATTTGGATGTTAAAAAAAAAAGATAAATGCATAAATAAGTACAAAATTGAAATCCTACGTTTAAGCATAGAATGTAAAAATCGTCGCTAACCATAGGTAGAAGTTGAAGCAACCTCAAGGAGACTGCAGCAGAATTGGTTACATCAGTTCCAGAAACATCTTTGTATAATTTACGTGGAGCAAGTTGATCATCAGAATAATACTGTTGGTGGGCAAATGACAAAAGTTATCCGTCGACGAGTGTCCTAACGCAGACAGTGTCCGAACTGTGAAGATTGATGAAAAGAAGGAAAGCGCTGATGAACTTAAAAAATAAAAGAGCCACTGGAAGAATCAGAAATTAGACCACACGAGAAAAGCATTGCCTACTATTCAGGAACCCACATATACAATCACTGGGATATATGAGAGTTTCCAAAAGTTCAAATACCGAATGTGATTGAAGACTAAAGAAAAGGTTATATAAAGGTAAATCTAAAACAGATAGTCCAATCAGTTAAAAGAACTAGGAATCATGCAGAATTCTATGCAGTAGAGGAAATGTATCTTTTTTATGTATGGGTGGACTCTCAATAATTTATGTAATTGGGAGAACTCCATCATGCATATAGAAGTAATACAAAAAAAAAAAAAAATAACGAGATTCAAAGATCAATTAGAGTGAACAAAGGCATGTAGAGACGATCAGCAGCCAATGAGCCTTAAGTAAAAGCTCAACATTAAACTGAAAGTCCGCTTTACTCGAAATCTCGCTATTATAAATACCCTTTAAAGCTCCCGAAGAGTGCAGCCCCACAAGCCCACGGTAGTTGAAATGCTAATGGTACGGCTGAAGTAACCGTAACAGCATGCAGCAGTGTTAGCGAACCGGAGCATTAGATATTATTGTAAATAGGTACGTTCTATAGACCTGCAGGTAGGACAAAGGTACATAAAATAGAGGTATCAAATAGAAAGAATAGTTGTAAAAATTCATGATTAGAGACGGTAAGAATTACAAGTGCGTGTAATTGATAAAAAAGATATGATACATTTACATATATATAATAGATAATGGAAAAAAGCTTTGATCAATGTTTTGCTTTAGAAGGGAAGTAATAAATTGGTAAATTATGTGGAAAGCTTAGGATAGATAAACAGCTATTGGGAAAATGTTAGATGATAATGGAATAAGGAAATATATTGTATAAAGATTGTGGTATGAAATATTCCCCTAACTACAAAAAAATGTCAGAAAGAAATTTAAATAAGTTAAATAAATTGGAAGACCACATAGATATGTTACAAGAAGATAACAAAGAATAAGAATAAAGACAAAAAAGGAAAGTGGAAGAAGATAACAAAGAATAAGCATAAAGACAAAAAAGGAAAGTAGTTGTAAGAAGACGATATAAATGAACTTAGATGTGAGAAGCAAATAAGAAAAATTAAAAAGCAAGTAAATGTATTGTTGTTACTGCTGTTAGTTAGTTAAATGAAAACAAAAGAACATATAAGAGATGAAATATAAAAAAAAAGGGGAAAACAAGAAAATTAAAATGTAATAGAAATCACGAAATCCAATTAAAGTCAATGAAATGTGTAAAATAGGAAAGTCAGAAAATTTGAAAATAATTATGTAAAGGAATCTGAACCGAACGAGGATTAAGAAATTTTCAGTTTATTTAATTGATTTCATTCTCCAGATCTAGTTCCCTGCGGAAACTAGTTTTTCCAAGGGGGAGGGATGTTATGGTCCAATATACGGAAGATTCTTCCAGCAGCCAAGGGCGCATTCTAGCGAAATAATCTGCAATTGCTAAACAATACCTCGCATGATATTGTTCTGCAACTGTCGGTTGTTTTTTGCTGATTAGCCCAACAGCTGGCTGCGATGAGCGCTTAGTGGAGCAATCGACGATTACGATAACAATTAACTTAGCATGGTAATTGTTATGTAAAGCGATTGTTTACTACTAAGCGACTCAGGTGCTGCAACCGGTAGAACAAATGACAAGGTTGTTGTCGTTTGTTTACATCCGCGTTATAAGCAAAGAAAGTACTTCCGAATATCGGGGCATAAAAGAGCAATGACTGGTCTGGCGAGTGCCGTTTAATTATCAGTCATCGCAGTATCATGTTTCGGGTCGGGTTAGTTGTAAAGTAAAGTAAGATAGGTCAGTGTTGTACAAAATAAAGCTTTATGTCTAAAACAATTCGTGTGATCTGATTTATTAAAGAAGAGTTTCGTTGTGTGATTGCTTTGGGACACGACAGGAACATGTGGTTGGGGCGTAATATTACGGGAATCTGGAGAACGTTGAAATTGCGAATTAGTTCTCGAACGTCGAGCGTTGTATGACTGGGCATCTTGAAGCAGCATGCCCCGGTCTATCGCATTTGAAACAACGAAGGTTTGGATTTATATTTTATTGAAGGGATTTTGGTTTACCTTGTTATTTGTTTGAGAGCTTGGTTGTCTAAGTTCCAAACGTGATGCATGATCTAGAATATGAGATTTTAATGACGAAAAAGATTCATCAGGATATATAGTACTTTCGCTAAAGTCTGGAACTGGGCATTTGTTAGCCCGTCCTCGACACTCGTTGTCCTTTAATAAAGATTTTAGAAGGATCTTGTCTGCTGTGTAAGAGTGTGTTGCCTGATTTAATTTAGACATAATTGTATTCAGTCTTTGGAGAAAGTCTTTCACACTTTCCTTTCTGCTTTGTCTTGAATTGCTTAGCTGAGATTGCAAGGTAGATCTAGGGTCTTTTACTTCAAATGTATGAGTTAATAATGGTTTTAATTCGGGCCAATCAGAAATTTGATTGTAGCTAATACATCATATGCCTCTGCAAATAATTTACTCCTTATTAAGGTAAGGAGGGATTGCTTTTCGTTCGCCGTCGATGCCGTCGCGTATATATCATCACAACTTGGGATAAATTTTTGGAAATCTTTCGGATATCCACTGAAATTTGGGATTAGTGATCTTGCATCCGGTAGAGAAAGATTCGATTGGTTTCTGAAGGAAACATTCTGGTGATGGTCTGTTAAATTATTTGTATTATTCGATAAGTTTTAAAAACGAGAGTCCACTTGCTCGTGAAGCGCAATTATCGTGTCCGTTTATGATGTTTCTACCTCGGCGTAAACATCATTTTTGAAATAGTCATACTCCATGTCATTAGGGCTGGTATATGAAATTATTTCACTATACGTTGCCTCAAAATCATCCTAGTACCTGTGTAATGAAATGGTCTTTTGTGTCAGATATGCTTGGATTGTATTCGATAATGAATTAAAATTGATCGACTGTATATTTCGTGATATTGACTTTTGTCTATGATATTGTAACCTAAACTGTACTATATTAGATTGATCTTTGTCTGTGTCGTCCTAGTTATCAGCTGCAGCTGTTTTCTAAGAAGCTTTTGGACGTGGAATGTAAAACGGGTTATTTGTGCGTTCTGTATGGAGAGTTATATACTTTAACCTATCGGACAGAGTCGCCTTCGTAAGTTTGTACCAGTCTTCTGTTTTGTCGTAGCATGACTGTTTGAAATAATAATGAGTTTCATTGAAATCTTCATGATCTTGAATCAGTATTTCAATTTTTTCAAATGAAGCCCATAGGGCTTCCAACCTTTGGAGTTTTTCGGAAGTAAAATCTGAAGTCCTTCTGCTTTTATTGGCTCTGTGATAATAGGACAAGATTTGTCTAATTTCTGCTGTTTTCGGGACATGTGATAAGCATAGCTCATCGAAAGATTTGTTTTCGTCTGTCATGTATGTTTATTATTTTGGAGGGGGTAAGAATTAGGTAGAAGGGGAAATAACAAAAAGTAAAATTTTGATACTCAATAGATGTACACAATGTACATACACAAAAAATATGCGTGACGGAAAAGAAAAAAAAAACACTTGATTGATGATTAAATGATTATAGTTAAATAGGAATTAGCTCCGAAAAAGTCGCATGCAAGAAAACCAATAAATAGAATCTTTTGTTAGCGATAGAGGCAATTTAGGATCACTCTTCCAACCAATATCTTTCCTTTGAACGATAGGCTTACAAAGTCCTATCGCAGAGGATCGATTATTGATTTTATTCGAAGTCCTCTCACCAGCAAGCTAACAAAGTCTTGCCGCAGAGGTCGCTTCTAGGAAGAGCGGATTCCATAATTTTCTACTCTAGCAATTAATGTGATTAATAATATTAAACAAAAATATTAGATAAATATGTAAATATTGTGTATGTGTGGAGAAGGTGTAATATTTTATTTTTATACCTTATTTATTAATCCATGAGTTCAATGTTTGGGCCAACGAATTCTTGAATGGGTTTTTTTATGATTTTTTGATAATTGTTGCACTACGGGTTTTCTGCTTGAAGTGTTAAAAATGGGGATGGTGTTGCTGTTGATATTGCTGATATTGGGTGTTGCTAGAGCTGATGGATGATGACGGTGATGGTACGACGCGCATCCGGGACGACGATTTCTTGTTGTCATCCTTCCGGGAATATTATTTCCTCTGTATTTAGGGTTATTATTATTTTTTTTTTTTAGTTTCATTGATTATTATTTTTTGTATTTTTTATTGTACACTATTCTCTTTTCACTTTTATTTTATATCATTGGACACTGGTTTACCACTGTCACAAAATTGTTATATGTGGTAGGATTTTTGATACGTTTTGTTTGATTTTTTTTTTTAATTTATATTTATTGATTTATTTATTTATTAATTTATTTACTTTTGTTAGTTTTTATTTATTTCAAGTAATTTTATTGGCACTGATTTTTGTATAAAAAATACCGCTGCCACAAGTTGTTATGATTGTGGCCACCCCATGCTCCGAAAGGAGAGAGCAGTCGGCGATTTTGATAAATGAAAAATAACAAGAAAAGAAACACTTTTTTGTTTTTTTTCGTTCTACTTTATTTATTATTATTTTTATACCTTAGATGAAATCTATAGGGTATACTAAGTTTGTGATTCCATTTGTAACACCTGGAAATAATGATGGTAGAGCAAAATGGATTGTACACCCACGCATAATATTAAAAGTTATTTTGATTTTTGCATGTCCGTCCGCCTATCCGTCCGTCCGTCCGTTTGTGTGCACGATAACTTGAGCACGCGAATACTTGGAGAGCTGCAATTTTGTACACGGTCTTTAAAAAAAGTGAAATTAAGTTCGCAAATGAGACAAATCGGGCAACTTGTTCGTGGGGTTGCCATACAAAATTTTCGTTTTCCACTATATATTTGGACACTGAATGAGAACGCGTCGACTTAGAGAGCTGAAATTTGATACATGGTGTTTTCATTATACCAGCAAAAAAAATTTCAGAAATGGACTAAATCGGGCAACTTGTTCTTGGTGTTGCCAAATACAAATTTTGGCTTTTTACGGATAGTGTGAAAACGATCAGTCTTAAACATTTCTATTGTACTAAAACATTCTTTAGAATATGAAATCCTATAAAATTGGTTATAATCATTTTTTCTGTCCGACAAACCGTTCTAGAAATATATGCGAAAAACCACTACAAAAACCAAAATTGTTCAAATGGGTGCCCATACAAAATTTCGTACGGACATTCATCTAGGGTATCATAAGAATTGGTCTTATTGTTAGACCAATATTATCTTTTCTACTTGTTCTTAATCTATTTTTCTTTACATTCAAATTTAAATTTATTTATTATATTACATATCTTTACACTTCAATAATAGTTTTCTTCGATGGTAATTATTTATTACCGATTTAATACACGTTCTTACCCGACGGGATTAAAAAGCGAACTCCCCGAGCGTCAGCAAAATTGCGCCCAGGTACCTTCTTATTTTTTTCAAAAAGCTCTTTTTTGCTTTCTTTTCACTTTCTCAGGACGCTGAAATCGTACGTGAGAAAAAATATTTTGCATTGCGATTCGCACAAAAGAAATGTAATTAGATATGTACCATTTACTGGATGTAGGTAAGTATGCATGGCCGTGAGAGTGGAACGTTAGTTTGATAATAAAATGCAATTTATGCATAATTTGCATTTTATTATACTGTGGAAATGGATTTTTTAGAGGAAAAAATGAAATTGAATGAATGCGATTTAAATTTAAATTGTAAAATTTGTTTTTCAGGGTCAATATGTGATCATCAATATATTGCATAGGGTAATATATTGATGATTTTTCTTCATGGTTGTGATTCGGCGCATAGGTACCTGAGGGTGATAATCGGAGAAGTTGAAATTATATATATAATAAAAAACAGTTTAGGCTGGGGAATTTCCTACGTTTTTTTTAAAGAAAAAAAAATTTCACTTGTACCTACAGGTGAAAAATATTCGTTGCACTACATCGTTCTTATGATATCTATAAATTAATTGATAATAAATAAATAAATAGTAAATAATAAAAATCATCTGGTTTCGTATATAAAATGAATCGATTATAAAAATAATTTGTTTCATTTTACCTTTAGTTTTATCAACAAGTGTTGTTATACTTGTTAGTATATTTATTTGTTTACTCCTGAAGATGTTGCGATTTTCAGCAGTTTTCAAAATGTTTGATGAGCCTATTGATATTTGTTTTGTTGATGTTGATGTCAATACGTCGTGCGTCCGGATCGACGATTTCTGGGAATCCTCTCATTGAGGCAAGGACTAGTCCTGCGTGGATCCCACGGTGGAGCACAATGGCACTCAAAATTATGTAGTTTGATTCATCTAAGCATCTTTTTGGGTGCCCGGGTACATTTATTTTTTATTTCTTATTATTGGTTTTAATTTTAGCAAAGTGTTTGTTCTTTATTACTTTAATTTTTGTTTATTTTGTATTGGATAAACTTTCTTTTATAGACACTGATTATGTTATCACTGGGTCCACTGCCACCAAAATGGTGCATGTGAAGTTTATAACAAAAAAAAATTTACTTAATTGATTTTATTAGCACTGATTTGTTTTATTAGGCACTCGTTTGTTGTGTAGGTACACTACTGCACCACTGAGACCAACATTTTTTATGCTGTGTGCCATGCTCCAGGCGGAGAGCACACAGAGTCTCTTTTTTGACAAGATAATACATACCCCCAGAAAAAAACTCAAAACTGCTTTTATTTGTTATGTAATTTTTTTTTAAAACACCCAAAAGTTAGAGAGAGCAATTATACGGCTTAATATAGGTATAATATATATATCATGAGGTTTTAATTGATCACACAGGAATTTTAGTTAATTTTTTAAACAAAATCGCTATTTGGCGGTTGAAAAAACGTCTCCTCGAGGTTTGGGCTTTCTGCCCCAGGTACCCAAGAAGGTTTTTTTTATTGTGTTATTACTTTCTTACGACATTGAAAATCATGCGTGATAAAATGGCAAATAGTTTTCATACATTGCAAGTTCATCAAGAAAATTGAAATCTGATATGCAGTTGTGCCCGTCTTAAGAATTGAAGTTTAAGAGGGCGATAATAATTGTATGTAATTAGATTTGAGGAATTAAGTTATATATGTATGTACAGTGTACATACGAAAAAGGAAAAGAAGACTTTGTATGAAAGCACGAAATTTAAATTCTTGTTTTTAAATATTAATGAAAATAAATTAAAATCAAAGAAATTACTTCTTCTTTTTAATAAACTTTATTAATACAAAAATTGATTTTAACAGCAGCTTAAATTCTATTTCGCGATTTCAGAATCTGACTTCAGCCAGATGACCGTTGGTTTACAACTAATTTAATTATTCCTTTACTTAATTAAATCTAACCTTCTCTACGAAATTCGTTTTCTCGCTTTTCGTGAGAAAGAATTTTGTCTGGAAATATAGAATTGAAATGTGAGATTTTTGTTTGTTCACGTCTTGACTTGAAAAACAAAAATCTCATATTGCAATTCCGTACTTCGCTTCAATATTTTTCCAAGCTAATTTTTTTGGTGAGTCAGGGTTAAATCCTGATGAGACTCCTCCATCCTTAAATTTTGGATTCTCCTGAATTATTTGTTTTATCTTTGCATTTATCGGTTTTTTCTTGTAATAGAAAATAATTCCAAAATACATAGAAATGCAATTATTAAAGAAAATGATCCTATACCATGGTAGTAAACATGTTTAGTGAATTTTAGTTCGACACTTTCCTTAAAATTTTTCTCTTGATTATAAACAATTTCTTGAAATTATAATTCGGTACTATTTGTGGAGTTATTTTCAATTTTCGGTATTACAAACTATTGGATGAATACATTTTGTCGATTGCTAAACTCTCTGTTATTAATTCTTATTGTACAAATGAAATAATTTATTAAATAATTGCCTTTTAATGTTATCTTCCTTTCATCACAGCTACTATTTAGGAATCCTGACTCTAAATTATTAATTATTATAGTATTTTCTATCTCTATAATTTTGTCTTTAACTTTATTGATAAACTTACAATTTCCATTTAAAAGACAATTTTTACTTAGTTTTAATTCTTTCGTAGATTTGTCTTCCTCAAAAGTATAGCTTTGGTTATTGATAATAACAATTATTTCTATTTCTGAATCCAATTGTCTATTTGCTGAATCTGCAATCGGTACTAACAATTTCAGTGAGAATATTTGGGTGTAATAGCTCTAGAAGTGCTGATGCTATGTTGGTCTGGATATGATCTACCTCTTTTTCGACAATATCTAATATGAATATTTGTTCTAAAGCTAGACTTTCCGCATACAGCTTAAATTTTTTGGAATTTAGTTTATTGAACTTTTGTAAAATTTTTACCCTATCATTGTCTATTATGTTTTTTAGAACCACGAAAGTCTTGATAAAGTTGTCATTAATTTTAATTTGTTGGTTCATATTTTGGATCAAAATATGATGATTTGCATTAATAATATTTAAATGTTCTTCAATATCTTGCCTATCTTATCATCCATTGTACCATACAAGCATTTAGCTATAGTTCCACCAATATTAATCAGTTCTCTCTTTGCCTATACAGTATTAGAGTTTTGATTTTGTTTTTAATTCTTTTTATGCGATTATCTAGCAAAGCTTGGTATTTACTTGTGTTAAGAGTATTAAATGTAATTTCTAAATTATTGGTTATACTTAATAATTCTTCTGGATAGATTTTTACTACTTCTTCTGTACCTAATTTAACCTCTGTGTATCCGGAGTTTGATTCAATTTTCTCAATTATCATAGTTTGTTGTGTTGCTGCTGGTAGCATCAGAAATATTATGGCCATGATAACCGCTTTGGTATGTAAATTTAAAAAATAAAAAATAAATTTACATTGGACAGATTATATTTTCTAAATTTTGGCTGCTCCTTATGTCTGAGGGATTTCTAATTTTTAATGAACCCGGTTTCTCTATGTTCCTCATAATCTTGTCTACTTTTATTTCTTTTGCTAATTACTTTTTCCTTGAAATTTACTAGCCTGTTATAAATAATTTTGAGATCGATTTCCTTATTTTGAACCGATTTAGGTGTCGTTTTGATTGTGGAATGATAAGATCTATTGTATATTTCTATTGCCTTAAGGAGCTGTACTCCGATAGGTTCATTTCCTTCTAAATTTTGTGCTGCTATTTTTTCTGTTATCGTTCCATTAAGCCTTTCAATATCTGCGTTGACAGTATGATTGTTAGGTTTCTTGACGTGATATTCTATATTTTCTATGTTGCAAAACTCTTTTATATACTGGGAATTGAATTCATTATCGAAGACTAAGTTTTTCATTTTACCTCTTATTAATATCATTTGCCTAACCTTTTCTAGTATCGTTATGTGATTTCTATCCTCTAAAGTCTACATTTGGCGTGTATAGAAAATGTATCTATGAAGTTTAAAAAGTTATGTTTGCTGTTGGTATATATGTCCATATGAAGAATTTCGTTTATTGTTTTAGGTGTTTCGGTTACCTGCAATTTCTTTTTGATGGGGTCCTATCGTATTTTGCCCCTGAAAAAATATCGCAACTATTTACAATCTCATGGATTTTAGTTTTGAGTTTGGGATTATAAAATTTTATATTTTGAAGTCTTCATAAGTAGCTACTATACCTGAACGACCAGATTCTTTATTATGAAAGACCGATATTTGCTTCTTTAATTCCCCGTCGTTTTCTATGTCTTTTGCAAAATAACTACATATCACAAATTTTATGATGTCTCTGTTTGGAAACAGCTCTATTAATTTCTTTTGCAACTTATTGTACTCTTGATAATTCGACTGAGAATAAATGCCAATTTTTCCTTTATCTATATACCTCCCATGAACATCTGTTTCCGCTTCTAAGTCTTTCTTAACTACGAAGATTCTTCTATAGTTGGAGATTTCTTCCAATTCCTTTTCTTTATTTTCTACCAAGATAATTTGTGTTCTAAACCTATTAACTATAGTTTCTAACAAGGGTATATGATCGTTTAAATCTTTCTCCTGAGAATGGACAGTTTGTACTTCCATTGAATGTAGTGGACTGGTGCTCAAATTTTCAGTATCAGTGCCTTCGAAATTTTCTTCGGATGAGTTACTATCTAAGTTTTCAGTATTATCTATATGTATTTTGAAGATCTTCCCCTACGCTTTCCATTTCTTTGCGTTTGTTTGTCTCGAATAAGTTAATTTCATTGGTTTCTGCATTAATTCGACTTAAAAAGTAGGCAATATAATTCTCCTTTCCTTTTATGTAGTCTATCTTAACATCGCACTCGCCTAACTGTATTAGCCATCTTTGTAGTCGTGGGTTAATGTCTTTACCCGTATGCTTTGCTTTCAGCAACTTAATTGGTTGGTGATCTGTTTGCAGATCGAATTCGCTACCAAACAGGTATGGTCGAAAATATTTCGTTCCTCACACTATTGCCAGTAACTCTTTCTCGATAGTTGCATAATTTTTCTCATGATCGTTTAGAGTAGGCATAGCAAATGGGATGACCATCTTGAGTAAGGACGGCTCCGATTGCTAAGTTACTAGCATCCGTTATTAATTTAAATTTTTTATTGAGGTCGGGGTATCTTAATATGGTATTACTAATGATAATTTCTTTGAGTTTGTCAAACGCTGTGATATAGCTAGGGTCATTAACATTAATTTTTGCATTCTTCTTAAGGAATTTTACCATGGGTTGTGCAATTTTTTGCATAATCTCTTAGAACTTTCTGTAATAGCCTGTTATACCTAAAAATAACTTTATTTATTGTTGTGTGGTTGGAAGCTTTAGATTTTGAATTACTTCTAGTTTATTACGGTTTGGTTTTATTCCGCCCGGTGTCAGTATATGACCCAGGTATTCGGTCTCTTTACTTAAAGGTTGCACTTATCAATTTGTATTTTAAGTACTGCTAATCTTAATTTATCAAAGATTTTTCGAATACTTGTTAAATGTAAGTACTGAATATTAGTACTGAATATTAGTATATCATCTAGATATACAACATAAAGTTTATTTATATATTCCCGCAATACTGAGTACATCAATCTTTGGAAAGTGGATGAAGCATTCTTCAATCCAAATGGCATCCTTAGATACTCGTAGTGTCCAAATGGAGTTGAAAATGCCGTCTTCTTTTTGTCATATTCTTTCATTAAGATCTGATGAAAGCCCTTCGCTAAGTCTAGTGTCGTGAAATATTGTGCTCTTCAACTTTTCTCTAAGATACCCTCAATATTAGGGATTGGGAATTTATCGCTTATAGTAACTTCTTTTAATTTTCTATAATCGATAACAATCCTCCATTTTTCTCGACTGAGTTATCTGTCTTTTTAGAAACAATCCATAATGGACTATTATACGGAGAGTTACTTTTCTTAATAATCTTTTGTTTGAGCCTGTCATAAATTTGACGCTCTATTTTTCTTTCGTGTATCTGAGGATACCTATATATTTTACAATAAATTGTACTGTCGGTGATATACCATTTTTAATTTTAATTCAACTTTTGACCAATTGAATTAAACCTTGCGTCAAATAAATTAAACTTTAAGCCAATAAAATTCAACTTTAAGCCAATAAAATTAAACTTTAAGCCAAAGAAATTCAACCTTAAGGTATAGCAATTCGACCTTAAGCCAAAGGAATTCAACTTTACTTCAAATAAAGCAGACTTTTAGTAAATTAAATTAAACTGTAATTGATTTCAAATAAACTCTAGTCCAACTAAAATAACAATTTCTAAAATATATAGAGATTATAATACTACATTGTCCATAATAAACCAAGTACCATCACGATCATTAATTTTATCGATAAGTTCTTTTAAAAATTCACAATATTTATCTGAATTGCATATTCATAGTATTGTGGTGAATAATGCCCCGGTTGCTTATAGTAGCATGTTATAACCTGTATATATTTTAGTTGGACTAGACTTTATTTCAAATTACTAAAATTCTGCTTTATTTGAAGTAAAGTTGAATTCCTTTGGCTTAAGGTTGAATTTCTTTGGCTTAAGGTTGAATCTCTTTGGCTTAAAGTTGAATTTTATTGTCTTAAAGTTTAATTTATTTGACGCAAGGTTTCATTCAATTGGCCAAAAGTTGAATTAAAATGAAAAATGGTATAGTAACTATTTCATGTGTAATTTCATGAGTTGAAGTCAATTTATTGGCTTCTTTAAAAAATAGATCTTCATTTTGATTGAGCAGTAATTTCGTTGCATCTTGAGTACCAGGAGTACCATTTTAAATCGGACCGTGGCTAAACGATTAATATAACAACTGAATTTTTTTTTCAAAGGCCCAAAAGAAAAAGCAAACAATTTTGCTTTTGCAAGGTAAAGCAATTAATTGAGTTGTAGGGCAAATAAATCTCGAAACACCCAATAGAATAAACCGCGCACTAAACGTTTTTTTTTAAAGAAAAACAAGAAATGCAATTCGATCATTTCCGATCACAAACAAAAGGTGCTGGTCGATTAAGGTCAGTGCACTTGACTTTCTCTCGTATCGCTTCTTTGGGGAATCAAGATATGTGATCGATCGAGACCTTTACGTTGTGAAATAAGTCGATGCAAGAAAGAATTCCTCCGGAGCTCATCGAGCGTTGCATTGTGTTTGCCTTTCGGTTTTATCGATCACTACATATTTTAAGTGAAATTGTATTAAAAGTGAGTAGATAATTTCTTTGAAATAAATCAGCGCGTGCTTACAAGTGCATAAATATAGAAACAAACTATACGAGAAGTTTATTTTCCTTTCTTTTTGAAATTTTATTTTGTGGGTGTAACCCTTTAGTCACCAAGTGTCGACATAAGTTTTGGCCAAACTACCAGGCGAAGTAAGATCATTTTTTTTGTTGGCAGGGTAATTTATCTTCCTGTGTTTTCATATAGATTTATTAGGTGAAGTTGTTGACACCCAATGAGGGGACCAGTGCCTGAGGGAAAAGGCAAAGCAGTAAAAACGCTAAAAGTCGGCCAGTGAAGGTGCCACAACATATCTTAGTTCAGATCTGCCGTCTTCTCGAAAGCCCAAAGCTTTCACAAAATTGTATGGCCGCCTGCCCGCCTGGTCCACACCAACCGTTTGGGAGTTACAGGGTGATTGAGAAAAACGCTAGATTTTCACATAAATTTCTTTAAAGCTACAGAGCTTACGGTTAATTGTATGCAGAGCTTTATGGCCTTGCCAATGACTGCTTAATCAGCCCCATACTCTCCCATAAAGAATTATGGTTGTCTAAACTAAAAACTTGGGATTTTCTTACCTTTTTATTTAATTTGACCTCTATTATTTTTGCAAAAAGGTCGTTAACATAACCTTTTTTTATAAAAACTGTAAACTGCAGACTCTCCTCTTTAATTTGACCTATTACACCCTATGTGTTAACTGTAGCCGTTAAACAGTTAATACCTCGCACCGAAATTAGACGATATTTTTTAAAATGACGTGGTAAGGGATCAAATTATCGTTGAGAATAGCTTTGAAAATAGGTTAAGAGCTAATAGCTCTTAAAGGGCTACACTTAGCGCATAGAGTGTAATAGATCAAATTAAAGAGGAAAGTGTAGAGTTTACACTTTTTATAAAAAAAGTTATGTTAATGATCTTTTTATAAAAATAAGAAAATCATAAATTTTTATTTTAGACCCCTATAACTCCTGAGACGAGTGGGATACAGAGCTGGTTGAGCAGTCGTTGGAAAGGCCATGAAGCTGTGCATACAGTGAACTTTTAACTGCGACCGTATGCCCTATACTTTTTAAGATACAGGGTGTTATCTGAAAATCTAGCTGTATTTCTTAATCACCCTGTAACTCCCAAACGGTTGATGTGGACTCCCTCCCTCCCCCTCCCCCTGCCATGCAATTTTTTATTTGGCTAGGTGTCTAGTATCCGCACATTTTGTATGATCAAGTTTCGAAAATACACATTGTATACTTATATTTATTAGTTAATATCGCAATGGGGTCGTTTTTGTGTTTTTATAGATTATATGTATATACACATAGTTTAGCATAGTAGCGTAATGTCTTCCTCTTTTTGTGGCGATTTTTTTTCTCCTTCCTCCTTTTTTTTTAAGTTTTTTTCTTTAAGATATAAACGTAGATATTAGTATAATGACGAAATATTTTTTCTTTTGATACATAGATTAACTTAGTGACGTAGTGACTTTTGTTTTCCTAGCGATCCTAGTATTTTCGTTTCTCTTATGTATACATATATATATATAGTACACATATTTTATTATCATACTAGCTTTATGACCCATGGAACGCCTTAGATCTATCCGCATATGCATGTGCTCGTATAGTAGCGTACCTCCTTATATTTTTTTTGTGCGTGTTATGTTCAGTAATTCAATAAATAAAAACATGGCCGTGTGCTCTTGTTTTCGTTTAGTGCCGGGATTAGTTACGGTGTTGGGGGGTGGTCGAGATGCTGGGAGGATGAGGTAGTTGCCCATCTCACCTAGGAATTAATTCAGGTGGTCTAGTGTTGCCCGAGATCCCACTGTAATACAATTGGAGTAGATCTATACAAGATTTTATCATTTTACTACCCTGCTCCGTATCAACTAATTTCCACTACACATTATTTTTTTTTTTATAAAAATTTACAACAAAAAAAACCTTCCCATACGTATTTATGTAGGATGATTTTATTTTGGAAAATAAAAGACACCTTGTATTTTCACTAGTTCACAATTATTTATTTTACGTTTTAAGTAGCTAATTCAGTAAAAGCTTAGTTTAAGTATTTATAATTAAGTTTAATTAGTACCACTTAGTCCACTAAGATATTAATATAAGTCCACTTTTATTAACAATTGCACTCGATCTTTTGCTTTTTTTCCGTCCACGTTCACTTTCGAGTTTCAACTCCTCTGTGTAACTGTCTATATAATCTAATTGATAACAACTGAAAATGTGCAACGGCTAAAAATTCTTCGTTCACTGGCTGACGATGATGATGCAGGACTGTTGTTATCATTTATTGGATGATTTTGATGAGATAAAAACTATCTTACATGTATACCTACGTATGGTATATCCATATGCTCGCAACTTTTTTGTTTCAATGGCACAAAAGGACGAGTGAATTAGTTATGGCCATATGCAATCAATGTATAATGGTACATAAATTTTTAGTTTTTTTAAATTTAACTAAGTGTCTTGCTCTGGAGTTGTTTTATGTTTTCTGCCCAAAATTTTTCTGTTAAAGAGGAGCTGTATATCCACGGTTTCAATAAAGTTCAATCTGGGGCTGGATTCCCACTTCCATTAAAAACTTCTGAAGATCTTATGCACTTGTATTAGTTTCACTGCATTTTGTTTTAATTGAATATACTACATAAAATCATTACAAAAGTGGGATTCGTAGTGTGGCACATCATTCTGAGTGGTGTCCACCTCCCTATTTTTAAGTTTTTCTTATATTGTTTCATCTTGTCCATATCCTGTCTATCTGTCCAAACGACAAGCACAGAACCTACCCAAGCCCTGAGCTTGAGCCTGCATAAGTCTGTACCACGCTCGTCTAAGGTCAACTCCCATTGTCCCTAACTAACAACAGAAGGGACATACGGTAGCCATGAACGGTCATCTGCTTCGCTGAGTTAGATGGCGGAGAACCGGGCACGCTCAGAGCTGAACATGGCTGGCCACCTGGTTACAAGGTGTGTATTTCGCTAATTATGAAAGGATATTCGTTATCTTCATATTGGATTTTATTATTATTTATCTCAATATATCTATATTCTAGGTATATTTTGTCTTTAAAGGGTACCAAGAAATTTTGACCCATAATTGCGTCGTATCCACAACCTACTAAATTAATGATTTTCCAAGTTATGGTACCTATGAATTTAAATTCTTTAGGCATTGCAGTAACTATTTTACTCGTAATCTTATTTGTTCCATTAATGGTAGAATAATAGACGGGCTCAATAAAATTTTCTTCCGAAAATTCTGTTAGGACGTTTGGTCTTATCACGCTGGTAGGTGAACCAGTGTCTATTAAACATCTAATCTTATGAGTTCCTAGTGTTAAAACTATTACTGGGATACTGAGTTCCGAGGCTCGTTTTGAAATTTACATCTTGGTAGAAATTTCCAATTCCCATCGGTTTAGCCAGACTGTTACTTCTAACTTGCTCTGAATTGTTTGATTGTCTAGACTGGTAAGGGTTGGAGTTGTTCTGATTTGGGTTGTACTTATTCCAATAATTATTTCTATATAGTCCAGGACTATTATTATGGCTATTACTGTAATTAATATTGTGGTTATATCTGGGCTTATTTTTTACACCGCTTGCATTATAGTTCCTATTAGCAATATTATTATTACCACTAGAGCTATTTCTATTGAAATTGTTAATACCGTTGAAATTATTTCTGTTTCGGTAATTATTACCACTAAAATTATTTCTGTTAATAATAATAATAATAATAATTGTTATTATTGAAATTATTTGTATTTCTATAACTATTGTTTGCTAGATATTTTATGAGGATATGTTTTATTCTTCCTAATATTTGGATCTACCGAATTTTCATCGTCAAGCAACTTTAACTTGTCAAATTTAATATATATTTCAATTATTGAACCATTTTCGGGAATATTACCTCTAATAAAATTATGTATTTTATTTCTAACAATATCAGCTAAATGTCTATCATTATTGGAAGGACGATATGTGGTTGATTTCTCATCATCAAATTCGTATATCTCATTCAGGTTATAATTTATTTCTCTAATAATATTAAACAATTCCCTTAGAGTACTCACTTTTAAAATTCTACCTTCATTAAGAAGTTCAACGTCATCCTTCCTTGGTCGAAAATGTAAGTAACTTAAGTTCACTTTTTACCTCGTTCCAATTATTCACTGCGTTTGCTCCTAAGCATTGTATACATTTCTTAGCATCACCTTGTATTTTATCGTTGATTATGATACTGATGCAATAGTTGTAAAGTCCTTGGTTGTTTCTGCATAATTGGGTTGTCCGTCCCATAGAGTTTATGAATTCTTGAACAGTGAATTCATCTCTTCCCTTGATTATCCTTAGCCTATTGACGTATTTTTAAAATTGCACTGATGTTAGGGAGAATTCGTTGTTTTGTTGTTGATTATTGTTTTGTTCTTGATTATTGTTTTGTTATTGTACTGGCGGATGTTGCTGCTAACTGCTCAACTCTTGCCTGCAGATCCTGTATTAGCGCTTGCTGTATTGGCGGGTCTATTATCTGCTGCTCAACTCTCGCTTGTAAAGCCTGGACTTGCGCTTCATGTTGTTCGATGATATTCCTAATTTGAGGATTAACTTGCTCCATTTCGTTGTTTGTTCTTCTACGGTTCGAATCGAAACGTCCTTACCTATTTCTGCTCATGTGAAAACTTTAATTTTTTTTTTGGATATGAGATTAAAATCAGTAAAATTTTTTCACACTTCTTGAAAAATTTTCTTTCAAAAAAAGTTATTTAATTCAATGATAATTCGAACAATTAAATTGCTACATTTTTTCACACTTCTTGAAAATTATTTCCGCCAGATGACCGTTGGTTTACAACTAACTTAATTAAATCTGACCTGCTCTTCGAACTTCTTTCTTATCGCTTTTCGTGAGAAAGAATTAGGTCTGGAAATATAAAAGCGAAATATGAGATTTTTGTTTGCTCACGACTTGACAAAAATCTCATATTGCAAATCCGTACTTCGCTTCAATATTTTCCCAAGCTAATTTTTTTGGTGAGTCAGGGTTAAATCCTGATGAAACTCGTATGCATATCGTGAGATTGGAATGATAAAATGAAATGATAAAAAATGCAATTTATGTTAAATTGCATTTTATTATAATAAGGAAATGGGTTTTTAAATGAAATTTGATTGAGTTTATATATTTTTGATTTTCAGGGTCATTTCTGAGATACATCAATATATTGTATAGGACAATATATTGATGTATTGATGTTATGGTTGTGATGAGGCATTGGTCACCTGAATCACAACATCTAGTGCCTTTGCGAGATGGCACTTCGGCCCATATATACCCACGCCTGCACTACCTTCTATTTTGGGTCCATCCGAGTACAATTTAAGGGATCCTTTTCAAAGGGTTAGTCCCCAGTGTGCCCCTTACGATCACGTTGAATGGTGTTTCAAAGTTATGGTGGTTCGGAATAACGTCTGAGATTGGGTTGGTCATCAGGTCCTCTAAGAATTCTTGGGTAAAAACTAGTAGATCTTGAAGTGAACTGTAGACTATTAAAGAATTTACATCAGGATATATGGCTTGAGAGACGAAACTATTTCAATGATGGATAATATTGGAGGCCCAGGTCCGAACCTTGATACTCTGACTTGTACTTAATTATGAGTACCTATATGGCCAACCTACTCCACCAGGAAGATTCTCTTCTTAGCTTGTACAATATATACATGCACAGTTAAGAGATTGAGTGGAGATTGAGGTGAGTTTTCGACTCTTGTTTTTATGCACGCAGTATTGAGGACGAGGCAATTTTGTGATGGAATTATAAAAGTTATAAATTTTGTTCAAATAATCAAAATAAACTCACAAGAGATATATAACCTAACCAACTCGATTACTCAATCCGCGTTTATGGGACACCACACGCTTTACTGGCATAGTCGAGTCGCCCCAATTTCAACTCAAGCCGTGTATAAATGGAGTTGAGCTTTGCATTTAAACATTATCTTAGGGTAGACGAGACGATACGATCATGATATTAATTGCCTTAAGATCAATTTCGAGGTATCTAAAGCACCCGGTTATGACGAAATAAAGATAGACGAACAATTAATTTATTTATGAAAAGTTTTGATTTCCTTTCTTATTTGTCAGTTTCCGATATGATTTTCATATTGAATAATTTTCTTATCAAAACTAACTTGGAAAATCAGTGACTCATCATCCCCATTTAAATCCCCATTGAAATTGCTGGCACAGATGCACAAAAGATAGGCAACATAGATAGATAACAAAAAAGGAGTAAGGACTTCAAAATGACTTTTTCTTCGTCAATTTCTTTTGTACCTATATACGCTTTGTTATCTACCCAATACCCATGCTCCTTTATCAATCCATTCTCTAGGGGAAGTTTAATTAAAAGACTTTCATTAGATGCTGCCGCCTCCATCCAAGCGAAGCGATACTTTTTCCATTTCGCTTATGAAAATCCCTGCAAAATCTGATGAGATTAACTAAAAGGATTCACTTCCTTATGAGAAAGCATGAAATGAAGAATATTTATCCCTGGGTAACATTCATTTCGAGTCGTTTCACCTTTTTTTGTCTTCACAGTAAAGCACTCTCAGTAAATCAGAATCCCTTCGCTTTGGGAGGAGACCTACTACGGGGTTGGATTGTGTTCGAAGAAGTAAAACAGATGGAAAAGATTAATATTATGTTACAAGAGGGAGGGAGGAAGGGAGGTATGTAGTGTACAACTGCTGTGTTATGCTATTTATATATGTGTATGTTCACTAAAGTAGCTTGAAATTGTGGATTTTAAGAATATATATGAGTGTGGATGTGGGTTTGTGTGTGACAGGTATTAAGGGAAAAGGAAAAAGTTTCAAAATCTTAATTCGATTTCTAATACTGGATGTAATGAGCGAAGTTTTCAAGATTATGATCTTAATGTGTTCTTCAATTAATTTCACGTGTAATCGAATGCACACACAATACACACATAGATAAACATAGAAAACATTTGTGATTTTCTAAAACTTTTAATTTGAGTATTGATGGAATTCCATTGCTGTCAAAATTATCGGGAGATATCATCAGGGGATAAACTCATATTGCCAACATTGGTGGGAGCACACATATTGGAATTAATCATTGCCTCAAATTTTTCTGAAAAGTTCTTATGTCCTTCAAGACCCCAAGACATCATATTGGGGCCGGATCATCGTACCGTTGTGCATATAAAATTGTATATACCTACACTATCCGATTGCATACATGACGGCAGATACACCGGCAAGGGAATATAGCCCGATACCGGCTCTGCCATCGTGTGTGTAAACAGCCTAAGAGAGTAGCCACGACTGGGAACCAGATAACCTAATATTTTTATGATGGCATCAATGTCAAAAGAATCAACTCCGATGATATTATAAGCCACAAAGTCTTTTTTAAACGACTAAAGATATTACCGTAATCGGATTGAGTGCAACATCACTTAAGAGAGGAGATGAAATGTGACTAGGATCGCAATTTGCTCAAGATTGAATAGGGTTTAGAATTAGTAGGCTTATGGTGGATTTTCTATGATTTCTCTGTTATAAAACTAGTTTAAAATGATATGAATACTGAAGAATATTTCATGGACGAGAGCAAAACGATTACTGTATCCTCTGCAGACAATTTCTTGTAAGTCAACAGAAAGATGATACACCTGAATTTATTGGATTAGCAGATGATCAAAATTCGATATCACTTTCAAATGTCCTCCTTAAGCTACATCAATTATTGGAATAAGTGATAATAAAATAACAGTGTTGTTTTTTTTACTTTTTATTATAAAAATTCTATGTATTTTGCGACTTCTTTGAGACTTCCACAAAAATACGATTTCTCGATTTCAGCTATGACCTCCTCATTTCCTTCGATGCAATTTATTTCCACCGACCCGTTTTTGTTTTTTTTTAATTGATTGGGTGGATGGGAGAGAAAAGTTCTCAAAGTAATTGAAAAATGTTTGGGACATAGAAATTATAGACGTATAAGCAAATGCATTGCCGGGTTTGAAATTTTAGGTAACAAATATAGAAAATTAAAAGAACACTTGGTATTTGAGCGCCATCTATTACTGAAATTTGTAATTGAATTGTAATTTTTCCTCATCTTGATGGAATCCTTTTTCTGAAGCTTTTCCTTTTCATTTTATACGTAGTGACGTGCCTGGAAGGAATCCTCTTTAGAAAATACGTCTTTTCCAACAAACATTTTAAGACTAATCTGATCTAAATAACTTCATTTTTTAATTGAAAATAGATTATGAATTCCTTGCTCATTTCGACGTCATTTAGACGTAAGTTTTCTACGAAACTAGGACATGTTGATCAAATTTTCGTTTACTATTGACTTATTATTGACGCCTTTCCAGCGACGTGCTTTTTACGCCAATATTTGAAATTTTAAGACATTCGAGTTTAGTTTCCGTCAAATATAGACTTCGTTTTGACTGGCATTTTTTTAAATCGACATATCAGGAGTTGAAGTTCGTATAAGTTTAAATAATGTAATCGGAGTTTGATCACAAAATGACCGACCATGCATGTATTATACAGAAATATATGAAAGAACATAATTTAATGACTCAAAATAGACCATAGATTTAACATCATTTTTCAGGCTTTTAGACGTAATCCTAGTTAACCTTCTAGATCCTAATATTTGAAATTGTGCTATTGTTCTTAAACTCTTTTTGAATATCTTTCTTTTGCCGTCTTTTTGTCGTCATTGTTGCTATTGCATAGACACGTGCTGTCTATTTCTCATCATTTGATTACTGATAATAGACCCTAGTTTAATAGCGCTTTGCTGTCACTTTGTCGTCAGTTTGTGCTATTGTATAGGCACGCGTTGTGTATTTCTCGTCAGTTTTTGACTGCATTTGAAAGTGGCGCTGCTTGTCGTCATATTCACGTCATTTCTCGAGTTTTCGTAGCTTCGTGGAGGACGGGCATTCAAGACTTGCATTAGTCTTGTTCAAGCAGCAGTACGGCTGTACGGGCAACAATTCTATGGTGTTTAGTCAAAAGCACATATCTCCAAAAATGTACTATGCGCTACTTACGAAGTTGTGCGCTTTTAATCGAAATAATTTTCAGTTTTTTTGAAGTTATGCATTATACATCGTTTTATTGCAATGTTTTTGTGAACGAAAATTCAACGAAAACATGAAAAAATGATTTTCTCGATAAACAACGTAAAAAATTAATAATTTCTTCCGAATAATAAAAACATAAGTAGTTCCTCACCTTTTAGTTTAAGTTCTATTCGAAATATTCCTCTTTCCAGGGTGGAAAAGTGAGTTTTTTCATTTAGCGTTTTTGTCTTTCGATGTGCAAACTAGAGGTCATTTTGTATTAATAATTAGTGGCTAATATGACGACTTTGTTTCCGTCTGAAGACGTGTTTCAGATGTTATAATATCGTCTTCTGGGCAGCCAGTCTAATTTTGGACGTTATTTTGGTGGCTAATTTGACAACTTTATTTCCGTCTGAAGACGTGTTTCAGGTGTTAAAATGACACCTTCTGGGCAGCCAAAATGTACTCATTCAGTTTAATTTTGGAGGTTATTTTGGTGGTCAATATGACGACTATATTTCCGTCTGAGGACGTGTTTCAGGTGTTATATTGACGTCTTCTGGGCAACCAAAATGTACTCATTCAGTTTAATTTTGGAGGTTATTTTGATGACGACTTTATTTCCGTCTGAAGACGTGTTTTAGATGGTATATTGTTGACATGTCGACGTCAAAATATGTTCGATTTAAACAAATTTTGAATGTTGACCACTTTTCAATTTCAGTAAAAGGGCGGTCTATTGTATGTACTATTGATCAGACAATGTCTGTTGGGTTACCATGTGATTTCTGTACAAGCTGTAAATTCCTGTTACAAGATTAACATTTTTTTATAGCTTTTTCTCTTGTTTGAAGTAAGCTGTGAGTTTTCTCAAGGAGTTCAGAAACATCAACAAGAGTGTTAAACAGCATAATGTTTCGTTCACAATAATATCCGAGTTTCCTTGTTGTAATAGATTTTCAAAGAAATTTTTTTTTAGAAGCAATAATCATATTTCGTAGAAACATTCTATCCATACTCATACATACGTGGACCTATTACTAAGAAGACACCCGTTTTCTGCTTAATTTTTTCCCTTGCCTGTTCAACCTCTAATTTCAGAAAGGTTTGCGTGTATAACAATACTGAAGTCAACCTCATCCACGATTAAATTTACGCTTTGAAATACATACATTTTCAAGTCATGTGAAAATGTTATCATAGATTTCTTTATTAATTAATTAATTAATCGCGCTTACGTACAAGTGCTTCATGCTTAATACTGTTTATACCACCAATTACTGGGGTAGAGCAGGAGATGATTCTGATCTGTTCTCATACTTAAATATCAGAATATACGACAAATTAAATTCATTTTCCACTGCTTTTTTTCTGTTATTATTAAACTCAGCAAGCCTTGCAACACTTAGAATGAACTACAAATGACACTTCATATTGTGTGGTTGAAGAAAAGGATAAATCAAAATAAATATGGTGATTAAAAAAGTACGACACATATGTGGTGAAATGTCAAAATATGTGACTGAAATAAACGCCTTAGCTACGACAAAAGACACGTTTAGACTTTTCATTCGATTAATATTTCCATCGGACTTGTTGCCATTTTGGGTGTAAAAATATTTTAGCACGTTTTTAGATTTACCAATTAAATAACATTAGCACAGATTCAAAATATTCGTATATTTAAAGTGATGTTCTTTTGGTGCGGAAAAGCGTTCTGCAGAACACACGAGATTACGAATTGAATTAATTTGTAGGATGCGTAGAAGTAGAAGTTTTTTGAAAGTATAGAGAAAATAATCAAGATGCAACGCGAATTTCTCCCGAATTTATCTAGTTCCATTTTGACAGTTTGCAAGGATTAAAGTCATGGCATTCCATCAGTCGTCTCCTAAAACTTCTGCGGTTGCGCAATTGATTTATACTGAATTGAAGTTGGTTATAATTCAAAATCTTTAATAATTTTGGTACTACAATTTAGAGGCGTTATAAGATAAAGTTGCAATTCACCTTACTACTTAGTAAATTCCACGTTCATATCTACATAGAAATTAAAAAGTCCACATTTATTTTATTACTGAATGAAAGCTAAATATAAACAAATTTCAAAAGACTAAATACCATACCTTGACTAAAACTTTTTCACACTTCTTGAAAATATTCTTTCAAAAAATTTATTTAACTCAATGATAATTCGAACAATTAAATCGCTAAATTTGTTCACACTTCTTGAAAATTATTTTCTTCCACAAATTTTACTTAATTCACTGATCTCCAATCAGTTGAATCATTGATTTTATTTGAGGCACGAAACATGTTTCTCCGTGTTTACAATTTCGATTAAACACTACGTTTTCTGTTTCGATAAATCTCAGAGGAAAGAAAAAATTCGTAAATTCATATCACTAGATTGTCAACCTTTTGGTAGCAATTTTACCGACTGCGTTTTTAACTCTTAATAAAAAAAAATTAAAATAAAAGAAATTACTTCTTCTTTTCAATAAACATTATTAATACAAAAATTGATTTTAAAAGAAGTTTAAATACTATTTCGCGATTTCATAATCTGACTTCAGCCAGATGACCGTTGGTTTACAACTAACTTAATTATTCCTTTGCTTATTTAAACCTGACCTTCTTTTCGAAATTCTTTATCATCGCTTTTTGTGAAAAGTCCACATTTATTTTATTACTGAATGAAAATTAAATATAAACAAATTTCAATAGACTAAATACCATACCTTGTCGTACATCTAACAAAAAATCCCATCAAATTAAAATCAAAACTCAAAGAAATTCTGTTAACAATGACAAAACGCTTAAAATTTGCATCATCAAATTACCATGGACTAAAAATAACAAAGGCAACGTTTCAAAGAAAAAAACTGAAGAGAGTATGAATTTGTTGCTTTCTTGATGAACACAGCTTTAGCATAAAATCTGATGTCACTATGCATATCCATGCACCTTTTCACAGCAGAAAATGCTTAAAATTGTAAATGAATTAAACAATGGATGCATTTTGGAACTGATTAAGTATCTGCCAAGCGTCACTCGGTGCATAATTTTTGCCATGTTTTGAAATGGAACCGATATTAAAGTTTTAACAGTTTAACGTTGAAATAAATTTATAAATTGAAGAAGTTTTCTTTGTAATCATCCCCAGGGAAATAATCCTTAAAAATTCACACGAGATGAAGCGTTGTTCTGTTCCATCTCCCAACAAAGTGGTTTACAAACAAAAATGATTTCTGCTGATAAGCTGAACGAGTCAGGCAAGTTTGAGAGTACAATTCACTTTTGGGTTTGGCTGTTTAATATTAAGCGAAATTTTTCCGCACGGATATCTTTGGAATGAATTTAAATTTGACTGAAAATATGCAAGTTTATTTGTTTTCTTACGTCTATAACCCTTAATAGTATACAAGTAGAGATTACTCTTTAGGATTTTTTTCCGGATAAACTTATATTTGTTCAAGAAGGAATTTATTTGAATTCTCCGGTATATAGCAAAAGCTAAAAAAGGTTTTCTGCTAACACGAAACGCTTCTTCTTCTTCCTTTTTATTTTTATTTTTCAGCCCATTACGGGCGAATCAGGTTTTTTTTTAATTTTTTTAATAAACTTTTTCTCTTTAATTTTTCCATTTTTTTTTCATTTTTTCATATCTTTTCTATGTTCTATTTTTTCATTTGTTTTTCAAGTTACTCAATTTCGTTATTTGGGACCTGTTGCTGAGTCAAACCAAGACTTGAAACTTGTCACCCAAAATATAATGAGTTGTGTGATGAAATAACAAATTAAAAACATTTTTTAGGTTTTGCTATATACCGGAGAATCCAAATAAATTCCTTCTTGAACAAATATAAATAGTATAGGGTCTTTCATAATTTTTTGTGAATGTGTGATAGCCGAATTCAATACCAATAAAAACGTTTAAGGTGGTGCGATTGAGATTTTTTTTTATTATTCTTACAAAATGCAACCTCTATTTTGAAAATCACAGGGTATACAATAATTTCAGAGTTTTACATTAAGCTTTTTCATCTTTTTCAAAATACACGTCATCAACATCAGTTTTTCCATTACGATTCACAAGCCCAAAGACAAAAATTTAAAGGCACCTCCCAAAACGTCTGCTTCACTTTTTGCACCTATCTCATTTTCATCCAAATCAAACAAAAAATTATTTATATTTTAGGTGCAGGGTCATTTAAAATTAAAAAAGAAAAACATGTGAATCGCATTTTCCAATACGGATCAGGTTTTTTATGACGACCTTTTTTTAAAAAAATTAAATCTGATTTCCCTTCTCTAAACATACTCATTTGTTTCAATGGCATTTTGTACGAAGTAATGCATTCAAATTAAATTGTGCAAAAAAGTTTTGGAGTCAGGTCATCAAAATATTGTTTATTGTCAGCGAGAGTTATCCTGAGGACTGTACTCTCTTAGTTTCTGACTTCCTTATCATTTGCAAAAAAACGTGGCACAGGTATTCTAATAAAATATTTGGCTCTTCATGCCAACAAAATTTTGCTCTGATAAAATTAGGTCCAAGGACAAATTGCACTTTGACCTTAGAGTTAGGGTACAAAAAAAAAAAAAATAAAAATAACTGCTGCATTTGGGGATATAAGCATTCAAAAAAACATTACTGGGATGCCTGAAGCAAGAAATAAAGGGATGGGATACGAAAAACAGCAACCAAGTCCATATTTTAAACTATTATCGATATTTCCCTAGTGTTTTGTTATTTGTATTTCTGGTAATGCTAATTTTTCTACTCCTGGGCATCTTCAGATAATTAGTTCGCCAATTGGTAGTAAGTAGGTATGATAATATTTCATGAGGCTCTCCCCATAAAGTGGAGCTTTGTGCACAACTGTTATGAAAGACCTGCACGGATAGCGATTTGATGCAATTTGCCACTGATGCTCTGTGTAATTTCCAAATTTTTTTTAGCATATTTTAAATGACTCTAAGTCGAGCAAAGTATGTCGGCACCAATTTATGTTATCTTTGCTGTTATATCCATGTTGTCGAAAAATCTTCTTGCTATATTTCCATCGTTGCGCTGTTGCCAAATCTTTGCTTTGTGGATCAATTATATATGACATTTGTGCCCTGAATTTGTTTATATCCCAACTTTCTCCAACTTCCATGAATCATATTTGGGCATGAGGAAGAGGTGAGTTTCCTCCGATGCCTTCATGAATCAATTTTCTGTGCTTATCCAACTTGCATGGTATAAAGTGCATGTTGCTGACGACTTTGTATCTGTCAGGTTAAGCAGCTGAATTCTTGCTTGATTTTTTCTTTGCTTCAAAATAAAGAATAAATTGGCATCATTGGCATCTGCTGCAATTATTTTTTACTCATTTATATTCACTTTGGCCGGATATTTCATCACAGTTCCATTTGTTAAGCAAAACCAAATTATTTTGTGATATTGCTGCAATTTCTTCCGTCGGTATTGTCGTTAAAATCGTTGAAGTTATGTAATCCTAGTGAGTCCTGAGGCCTGTTTTACTCACCCCTATTTGCTATGCGCACAGTGTCGAAACTCAAAATAGAAGCCACCTAGACTTTTTCTAGTTGTTCTATGTACATTCCTTGATAAAAAAATCTATAAAATTTCACAAAAATATCATAAAAGCAAATAAATCTTTTGGAAAACTGTTCGTTACATTCCATCCACAGAAGTTTATCTGCCCATGACGACCAAATATATAGATCAACTGAAATCATTCCCAAAAGTTAAAAAAGAAAATACACACAAAGATGCGAACTATCGACTCCCCTTATGTTTCCAACATATTCGGATTGCTTAAATATGATATACTGCAAATTTAAGCACACACCGTCAGCAATAAATAAAACCCAGCAGCATCTAGATAGGGCTAGGTATTGCCATGCATAATATACACATACAACACCCCATGCCAAAGTCATCCTTTTCCATATGTCAATAAATTTGGTGGATCCCTTTTGTTGCCATACTTTCCATAAAACTTATACAAAGTGCACAAGAAATATTACGAAGGGCATTGAGGAATCATTCGACAAATTCGACGAATATGTGGCGAACTAAACAACTGCTTCAGATGGTTCTGAATATTCTCTTGTTGACTCAAGAGCGCATTCAATCGTTTTGATCTTTCTCTAGTGCTAAAGCTCAAGACACAATATCCCAAAATTTGGGGCTTTAAAGTCAATAGAACATCACTGTATGTTTTTCTGCTTATGAACATAACAGGTTTCGGTTAAAGTTCCTACATACGTACGTATAAAATGCTATAAAATCATACACACATATGGAAGCACACTTGAAAACACTACTCCGAGACTACCCGACTCCATCAAGGCGTATAAGACATGTTCTTGTCCTTTCGGGCCTCCTTTTGGGGACTTTAATTAACTGAAAGATGTTTAGCTTCTTGTAAGTTAAATATTTGAAATTCAGGAACGTTGAAGATTGTTATGAAATTTCACGTTTATGGCCTTATACTATGGTACGAGAGTACACACATATATGTAACATATATGTAGTGGAAATGCCTAGAAGGACTCGTGTTTTCTTTAAATCCTTGCCAGAATGTAAGGCAGTCACAATTTTACCATGTAGTCCTTGGAGAATTTTAATGGCTCTTGAGCTGAATCATATATATTTCTTGGCAATTTCATATTTTATGCGTATCCTTACACTGGTGCAGTTTGAAACGCCTCCAGGAATTTTCTACACGGCTACTGCACGGACGTACAGAAAATTGCATGTATACCTGTATATATGTGCGGGAAGTAAACTAGTTTTAAATACATATTTAAGGGGAAAATTAAATTAAAGGTGAGATATTAATCAATTATATAACAAATCAAATGTAATACAAACGGTCCTGAACAACCGGGTATGACGCCTTACTTTACCATTTCCTGGAATTTTTGTAACTTTAAGATCACCATTTTGAAGTTTTAGCTTTGTTTTTAGTATTTCGTACAACAAAAGGAAAAAACGGAACCATTATAAGATTGCCCGTGCGTTCGTTCATTAGTCTGTCACAGACTTTTTATCGAAAACAGCGTGGCGTAGGAATTTAAAAATTGCAGATTATTAGGTCTTTATAGCACATATATCGACAAACAAAGATTATTAATTATTGTTTTTTATATTTTAGATGGGAGTGGGTTGCACTCCTAAAAACAGTTCTTTTTTTTTTGTATCGAGATATTACTTCAACGCTTAAAAAAAAAAATTGAATTTTTTCGTGAATTGGTTATAATGATATATCCCAAAATGCACGAAGAAGTACCTTTTCGATTTTTACACCTTTCAAAAAAAGGTGCGAATATTTCAAAAATGGGGCGAATTGTCCAATAATGGTGCAAATGTTCCAAAAAATTGTTGCGAATCTTCCAAAAATCATGGTTTTTGGGAGGAATAGATTGCCATAGAAAATTTAATTTAAACTGAAGTCTTTGGTCTTCTTACGTTCGATATGATAAATTTACATACGTGGACAACGAAAAATAATAGTTAGACAAAAAAAAACTGAATTGAGTTTCAAAATTTTGATTTTAAGTGTCATAAATTATTCAGAGAATGGCAAAGGAATGATATAATTTTGTATTTTTAAAAATTTCTAGGGGTTTCAACTTCAAAAACGTTACAATATAATAAATAAACCAATAAACATTTTACGATCAATAAAGTCACATCTGATCCACCCCACCCATGCGTGCCCCGCTCTCTAACTTTTTGGTCGCAATGAGATAATTCACCAGGCCAAAAGTACTCTTATTATTACGGTCCACTTTATATTTCTTGTAGTGGGGAGATGATGAGAAATCTGAAGCAGTAAGACACCCTCTCGAATATTATGTTCTTCAAACTTCGGTTAGAAAGTGAGAGCAGACTCTAGAGTCCATTTTCAAAACACTGAACATAAGCGTGGGCAACATCCGTGTGAGGAAAAATATATAATAGTGACAACGAAAATCCTCCTAGTTAGCGTTCTTACCATATAGATAAAAAGTGCCGTATTGAGACTAGATGCATTCTGCTCTATAATTAACCCTATCTACCAGAGCCATGCAAACTAACATATCTACTGTGGGTTGGTTTCCCTCAGTTATCCTATGGAATCCTTTTAAAGAAAAATAGGTTTGTCTAAAATCGACTAAGCTGAGTCTTCTCTCCTTATAGGTGCATGCCATATGCGAAGCATCCAACCGTTCATCAGTGCAGAACTAAAACCAATTACGAGTTTACGACCCTGAGTAGCAGTCTCCATTATCCTTCTTTTAACAAAATATCCGACCTTTCTCTAGCCCTATTTCTTTTCGATTATTTCTGTTATTCTTAGTATAGAAAAAATCTCCGTTTAAAAGACTGTCGTCGTGCTACCTACACTATAGGAACATTTCGTTTCTCCATCCTAATATCACACTAGATCCAATGCGATTAGAAATTTTAGACCCATATATAGTACTATAGCGTAGTTTTATCTTGTCAAATAAAATTGCTCTGGCCGAGCGGTAGTAAGGGAGCAATTCTACTCCAATATTTGGAGTCAAAACGGACGACGTACTCTAATTCGAGCAACTTGGATTAACTTGAGCTGTTCCGTCATATGAGAAAGCTCACAGTTCATTCTCTGGGGCACTGCTTGGCATAAGGCAGATTTCCTATGGAGAAGCTTAATAAAGCAGATCTCCTAAGAGAGGCTCAGTGAGCAGATCTCTTTGTAGGGGCAGCTATAGTAGCAGATGCCTAAGAAATGGGGAGTGCAGCTAAGGCTAGCAGACACTCGAAATAAAAGGTGTTTACTTTGATAAGACTAAGTAACAACTCCATGTTTATTGATTAATTACTAGCTTATTTATAATAACGTAAATATCCTAACCTAAACTTAATTACTGTGAGTACATTGTCTTTTGATAGGTACCAACATGCATGCCCGTGATTTGGGGCACGTTAAACCAAATCGCTTTTTTGCACTTATGTGCCTAACTTCGGTAGAAAGATGTGACGCTACTAGCTTGACTAGCTGGTTGCAAAACACGTCAACAAACGCATGTAAACAATTGCAGTCACTTCTTGTGGTTGTGACATACATTTGGTTTAACTCATGTTTTGCTTAATTGCAATAATGCTATCGATCGCATTTATTGTGATCAATTAATTGAGCAATGGATTGCAGGTCAATTGAATATTGCAATAATGCAGAATGTGTATTCTTGCATTTTGAATTGGTTTGTCATTTGTTGGTTGTTTTTTATATGTGCAAATTCACATCACACTTGTTAATGTTTGTTGGTTATGAAATTGGAATCGTGTGGTGTTCGCGAAAAGTGACGCGATAACATTGCCTCGATAGAGTTATTATCCCAAAAGGGAAGTAATTAATTTGCGGACAAGCTCAACCGCGACTTCCACTTAATTTGAGTGTTGAGCTTGATTATTGGGTAGGAAAATAAAGCTGGAACCATAGAAATAAAATAAAAATTACTTCGCATAGGCTATGGGACTGCAATTCGCGTTATAGTAAATAAACTTTTCCGCGAATTTTCTTTTCCCCCTTTTTTATATAAATTAACAATTAATAAATAAGTTTTTTTCAGATAAAACTGGATCCAGAAATTGATTACTTCTTACTTAAATCAAATTGTTGGAATAAATGTTCACTTCTACTCTCTTATAGGCTATGGAAATAAAATTGCACAATCAAAGAAAAACTTTTTCGCGAATTTTCTTTTCCCTTTTCTGGGTGAAAATTAACAATAGATCAAATCATAGAAATATAACAAAATAAAATCTCGATTATAAGAATAAAACCAGAAATTACTTAACTTTGTGTTTTTCTTTGTTTTTTTCTGTTTTTTTTTATAAAGCTGGACTAGAAAATGCCCGTTTGGTAATCTGTCCGTTCACTAATGGATCTACCCGAACGCCGTAATATTGGTTAAATCTCCGATTATGGGTGAAATGGACAGCACTGATGATTTTTTTTATTACACTCAATCTTCTTTCTTCACAAGGACTCATTTTTGGTTTTACAGAAGTTTTTGACTATAAAATGAATTTACAAATTTCCTTCTTTGAGTTACTCCCAAAAACTTTTCTGTTCGTGTCTCCATCACAATTGATCAAACGAAACTCTGCTTCTTCTCGATCTTCTGGGTTTCTTCGGGTGCTCTGCGATCGGGGAAAATCTCTCCGGGCTGCCACATATGCTGGGGCCGGTTTCGCCGCATCTGAAGGGAAGTATCGCCATCTGTGAGATTTTTGGTTCACGGTCAGACGCGCACATGCTTTCCTCATTAAATCGGAAATATGCAACTTTCCTCCTCATTGCGAGGGAAATCTAAAGATTTTGCAACAGGAAATACGACGAATATATACATATCTATAGTAGTAGTGTTCAAGGTAGATTTTGGAAACTGGTCTCTTGGTGGGTATTCAACAATGGATAGATGGGTTGGTGGTGTAATCTAATTCAATAAGCACATATCAACTGTACGCGTTCTGGCAGATTCCAAAAATGGGGTAAAAGTTGCACTATGAATGACTCCCTCGGCCTACACATCGATAAACACTTCCAGATTATAGAACGAGTGAAGGTCGACTGTTACTGAAATCAACATTTTAAAATTCTCAAATTTTTTTTTTGCTTTGACTTCCATAACTCTAGACAAAAGGCAGAGTTGGGTATTGTTTTTTTTTAAGACTAAACAGTTTACCATCTTTTGATATCTATTCTTACATGGTGAAAAGAAAACTACAGAGTGCTAATAGGGTAAGCAATGATAGTTTGCCGAAATACTGCCACAAGGACTCATTTTATTTCCCCACCTCGCTTTCATAATATACTTTTTTGCATATCCCGATTCTAGCTATGAAATCCTTAAATAAATTACATGATTTTCTAAAGACCCGGTATTAGAACTTCAGTGGTAGTCAACCTTTATTCAACAATCGGAAATAGCCAATCAGAACAAAATCATCATTAGTGAAATTATAAAAATATGCTGCCAACAATTCTTGAGTATCAAAAGATAAGCTACGCTGACGGTAAAACTTTTTTATTTATTTTCAGGTGAAAGCTTCAAGACGAGGCTCGCAATATCATGAGCTCCAAGTCACCAATGTCAAAAATATCAATGAATATACAAACGGCCGCGACACCTGGTTGAAGAACTTAGAATTAGCAATTCAATCCCACCACCATATTGTCCAAGTTTCAATCAAATATGATGAACCAAAGAATAAACAGATAATTTTAGAACGTAGTCCAGTTATTTCTCGCAATATGATTTGATTACTAATATCGTTCTTAGAGGTATCCGGATTAAATAACAGCAACCGACCATTCAGTAAAGATTGAAGACTGAACCACAATCGCAGCATTAAAATCAATGTAGGATCCTGGATATGTCATTTAGTTCAGTAGTTTCAATTAGTGTTGTTAGTTAGTATTAACGTATACGTCCATGTTCAGACTAAGTTCGATACTGCACAGAAAATGATTCTGGCGCATATTACTTCAAGCAATGACATTAAGTGATATGCGATACCCTGGCACGAAACGTCTTTCAAACTCCATATTATAAGAAGCAAGCAATGGCACAGATAAACTTCGAATTTTTAGCGACACCCGACGATCAAGAACCAAAAACTACGGAAATTTGTTTAAAACTGTGTCAAGTGTTATGAAATGAATAACCGGAGAATAAGTAGGTGTAGTATCAAATCCAAAGGCAAGAGAAGTTATACATAAGTCAAATAATAAAAGATCATCAATACAGAGCTAAGGAAAAGTCGTGGAACTTCTCCTCATGCGACCACGAGGAATTAGCGAAATATAGCTCGGCTGTAATGCATATTTTTTGAGGGTTTTAAGATTGCTTTAAGGAGGTGCATAAATAGTTATCAGCAATTTCAACATTGACTAAAAAAACACACAAAAAACATTAATTAGAGTTTTCCTCCTTTTGGACCTTCTGAGAGAACCACTTTTGAGTTCTTGGATCATCCTGAAAGCTACGATAGTCTAAGGCAACTAAAATTTATACCTACCCAAAATCCTGAAGCCTGGAAAACAAAATTCATGTTTTTATTCGTTAAAAAGTTCAACGTATATTTTCCTGTTGGAACACACATTCATATAAACCTCACATATTGCTACGAAGTCTGTAGCGTTACCCGGTTGGAAATGGGAACATACTGCCATGCATGCTAGTATCATTCCTTGGAAGGTTTCGAGGCATGACTCTTTGTATGCCACTTCATATCTTTTTAACATTACCATGTCCGCAGAAAGGTATGAGTTCGGCTTCATCCTCGTATAATTCTCAGGAAGTGATTCAGAAGGCATCATGAAGAAGGATATACGAATGCTTCCCAGGGTGTGATTCAGAAGGCATCATGAAGAAGGATATACGAATGCTTCCCAGGAAGTGATTCAGAAGGCATCATGAAGAAAGATCTAGGAATACTTCTCAAAAAGTGATTCGGAAAGAATCATAAGGAAGTCCTCGGATGCTTCCGAAGAAGTAATTCATAAGGAGGGACACATAGTGGTTTTTGAATGTCTTTTAAGGCGCATTAATGCCAATGGAAAGGGGGGCTTTATTCTACTTTGAAAGCCTTACATTCAGTTTCCTTACACTTTTGTATTTCTTTACCGTTACTTCTTTCTCATCTTTTTAATTAACTTTCTTACCTTATATTGTATCTATATACATTTTCATTGACATTTCGTATTTCATGCTTGTTGTTTATTTTTATATTTGTATTTTTATGTGTTCCTTTAAATATAAGTATACATCTTCATTTATACCTTACATTACTTTTTTATTAATATTCTTTATTTGCTTACATTCTCTTTTTAATTTTATATCTATCTTTCTATCATTAATTAATTTTTGTTCCATTCAGTTTTATTCTATTTTATATTATTTGTTCTTCAGTTTTATATTTTAATATATTTTTATTGTTTATTAGTGACTGAAATATATTTTTTTTTGTAAATATTTTTTAACAGTCTTGGTTATCTTTCTTTTGCACTGAAGTACAAGTTTTCAATTTGTATGTGTTTTTATAAAATCTATTTTTGGCAAGTTTGAAGCCAAATTTCATTTCTTCTTCAAATTGAAGGTATCCGAAATGTTCAGCTTTAACAGCTTCTGTAAATAGTATTAAAAAAAATTCATTATTGGTGGGTATATGTACATATGTTGAGGTTTAAGACAAATGCTTTACCGAAATAAAATGAATTGAAAAGTTTATAGTTCTTAATTGCAATATTATTTTCCCAATTTATTTTCAAAATTACGTTGTCTGTAAATAATTGAGGAGAACATTTAGAAATGTTGGCTTTCCCAATTATTTCCTTAACCCTTGTGTTGCCACCCGGGTACCCATCGTCGCACGTTTTGTTGAATTTTTTTTTTCCAAAAAAGATTGGCAAAAACTTTCTCGAATCCCCATGATCTGACCGATTCTACATCGAAATTTGCATTCTACATATTTTTAAAAAAAATTTTAATAAAAAAATTTTGCATTTGGAAAAAACAAGACGTATGAGCCACCCGGGTACCCAGGTACCCCGACAGAAAAAGCATGATTTTCATACAGTAAAGTTTGTTGCAAAAATATAATAAGTAAATATGGATTTATTTATAAATAAGAGCAATATATGTTTATTTCAAATTGTTTATTTATGGAATTTTCTGTAAGTCAACGATTACAATTCAATTTTTTTTTGATTTTTGCTATGGGCTGATCACAAACGGGCTTATTACAGTCAAGTCAAGACTTCTTTGTCTTTCTTCTCTTTCGAATAGGCTGCTCGTTGCAAATGTAGTATGATCCAACTACAACTTTTCTAACACTAGCGTCTCGTTGATCGTTGTTATCAGTTACCACTTCTGGCCGTTCACAGTAACTTTCGATCGCGATTTTCGTTGCATGATTTCGCATGACTTGCTGGTTAGAAAATTGCTCTTCTATAATTGGCGGGGCTAGTTATTCTGAGAGCTGGCGTAGAAAAGTCTGCATATGTTAGTTTTTTTTGCGAGTATATAATTATTTTCATAGTAAGTTACGTACGCAGCAACACTGGCGATATACAAAATATTGTAAAAAAAGCCAGCGGCCATCTGCACGTTCGCCGTTGGGTGGAATACCTTTCATGCACATTTGATTCATAGTATCAACGGCACCTTTGATCTTGTTGTAAAACAAAATTAATTCTGGTTTCTGGTGAGATGCATTAGAGATCGTAGAATCATTGTGCATTGTACTGAGAAGAATCACCGCTTTGTTTTTCTTCGGAACATATGGTAACCTTCCCGTGAAATCCAAAAAGCGTTGACAATAACGGTCTAGAGTTCGACGGTTTCATTTCTTGAGGAATGGATGTTTTATGTTTTTTTTTCAAAGTACCGACGATAGTGAGCTTCCATGACAAAAGGCTCTATGCCAACGGTAAGGTCGTGAAAAATCTGTCCATGCTTATGTTCCGGCCAGATCCTTTGTAAGCGGCGATCAGTTCTTTCAAAACTCGTTCTCCTTGATTGACTTCTCGAGTATTACCTTGTTTACCTGCATAGAAAATCCCTTTGAGTGGATAAGCTTTACATGCGTTGCACAACCAAAATACTTTTAGACGGTATTTAGCAGGCTTCGATGGCATGTATGGGTAAACTTCGTTCTTTTGCGAAAAGGAAAAAGATGTTCGTCGATAGTCAAGTGCTCCGTTGGTCTATACACCGCCACCAGGTTTGCATTCAGCATGTTCGAAATATCAGAAATAGGTGCAGCCTTATCATTGACTGCTCGTTTCTGGTGTGTAGTGTAATCGTCAAAATGTATAAAACGTAAAAGCGACTGAAATCGCCTTCGTCCCATCGTTGCACGATATAGAGGATGTGAGTTTTTCTTCCACATTTCATCTATGTGGTCTGTGTTTGAGTTATTTGCACCAGCACCTAACAAGATTCCCAAAAAAGAGTACATTTCAACTGAAATGTAACTACCGTTACTTTCTTCCATACACGCGGCTCCTTCTGTGGATGCTTGCTATTGTAATCATGGTACTCGGCTTCCGCTTTTTTATTTGTGCACCGAACGATGATGTCAACCATTTCCAACGTGATGACTTTTTTGAATGTACCAGAGATCGATATCATTTTCGTGCTTTTATACGGTCCAGCTCTCTGCTGAACAATATTTCTAGCCGGAGTTTGATGGCTTTGAGGTGGAGTTTTATTCCAAACCGTTTTGGCTTTTGCCACAAAAGTTATACTAGTGTTGGCCGAAACATCTGAAGCTACATCGTTATCACTCTCCTCCTCGGCGTCTCTTTCGTCGTCACCGTCTTCTTCTTCTTTTTCTTCTTGAGTTCTTCCATCAATTTCGGCTTCGTCATCAACGAAATCTTCATTATCCGATGCTTCAGCACTGGCAGAATTCGGAGCGTTATCGTTACGAAATCAATCCTCATCTTCACTGTCAGAAGGGTCATCCCTTTTTTCATCTTCTTTGCCGAGTAATCTATTCAAGTACCCATCTTTTTCAGCGTAACTTAATCTAAAAATTAATAAATAAATTCATGTTTTACAATAATATTACACTTATAATAATATGAAATGTATAATGCAAATATTGTATTTATTATATTTACGTTACCTCAAAAACTCAGCTCTCGACAATTCCTCCATCTTTCTGTTTCTGTTTTCCATAAATATATTGCACAAGTTCACTAAATAATATACGGCTATACGGACTTACTGATCCAAATATACAGGAAATTTATGTCGATGTGTTTCAAAAGTTCTCGAATATTCTTCAGGTATGAAAGAACAAAAATATGGACCCTTCTTGTTCGCTCTCATGTTCAACATACCTGGCCGTCCCAGAAACGAGAAATTGACTGTGCAGCTGCTCACGTTTTATATATGCTTTAGGACTCCCAAGGTGACTGTACTTCATTTAATTGTAATATTCAAGAAGGAATACCTTCTTATATATCAATATTTAAATATTGATCGAATGCATATAATTTTATTAGTTACAATGGAATCTTACCAAGATTTTCGTATGCGGGGTACCCGGGTACCCGCGTGGCAGATACTGTAAGTTTTTTTGGGTGGCAACACAAGGGTTAATATAAAGTACCTGCAAATATAAATAGTTGTACAAAAGACCATTAGAAAAAAATTAAAAATATCAAATTAATTAAAAAATATTATTTAATTAAATATATTACAATTTTGACTATTTGGTGGACTAAATTCGCCGAGAGGGAGGCTGTATTAATTATAGAGAGATCTAAAGCAACAATGTTACGGCAGCAATTGAAATACTGAGCTTATGTGTATATCCGAAACAAGTTTTGAATGTAGGTCAGCAACTGTGGATGTAGGTCAGTAGGTAACTCAGTTCAAGAGTCCGAGGCTAGCTCGGAGAGCAGTGCTTGGACTCAGTGCACTATGTAGCTTTTTACGTGTGGGTCGAGAGAGTTTTGTAGTCTTCTCACTTTTTCCGAGTGGGGCAGATGAATGACTCTTGTGACGTAAATTTATTCCACCGCTTTTACCAATACAACGAGCGTAACAGCTCGTGGATTGAATGGGGATGAAGCGGATGAGTGGCTAATGATGAGACTTGTGAAACGCAGTCTATTCCGCAACCTCGTTAGAATCGTTCTAGCAAGAGTTATTTAAATTCGTGGGAGCTTAGTCCACCGGAGGAATTTTCTAGGTTATTTTTATTATCGTGCCATCGACAGTGACCTTTTTGTGCAATTTCGGGAAGAAATGTGTGGCGTGTGGTGTTGATTAATTCAAAAACTAGTGTTTATTTTTTAGTGTTTCGTGGTGGAAATAATTACAACACCGTTTGCAGGGAGGCACCTGGCTGAGACGGCGTGAAAAAAGTGATAAGTCTGCTCGTTGGGTCCTTCTTTATAAGCGGAGGATCCGTCGTGGGTGCACCTCGTATTCCTCAGGGATAATTGGGATTCTGCTGGAACTTACTTCGAGGAAAGATGGCGGACCAAATTTTAGGCTGGTAAATGTTATAATTACTTTTATTGCGGCTATTTTAATATTAGTGTAAGCGTCACACACACCAGTTAATGACAGATAGAATTTGGCAAAAGCTTTCGCGCTTTAGAGGGGAAATGACCTTTTGTCCCAATTTTCTGGGGCTCCACTGGGCCGAAATAATTAGAAATGGCCTTTATTTACAACTAACGTAAATGACTTTTCCTTAGAGCGGATGTAAAATTTTCGGTGAAATATCTGCCGTTTATTTCCTCTCAAAAGCCCTTGTATTTAATTTTAGAGTATTACTCAACTTCTTCCGTCCTAAAACCTAAAGACAGGCGGACAGGATTAAACTTAGCTAAACTCCGCGATTTCATTTAATAACAAACTGCGTTTATTACAATAATATGCGCTTTTCTTTAACAAGAATAACAAATCAAGAACTTCAAAATTAAAATTCACTTCTCTATCGATAGTTGCCAAAACTGCAAGTGCGGGACTTCTTATTTTTCCAAAAATAAACCTTTTTTTTTGTTCTATCGAGGGGAAACTACTCTCCAAGGAGTGCGGTCGTTTTTCCTTGACATATTTCAATTATGAATTTCTCCAAATTCACATTAACTAATTTTTCTATCTTCTGATTTTAGATTTATGCTGGCCGGGGGATGGAATCAGCCTCAAATCTAACGACCGTCGTGGGATTGTAGATTTTTGTTATTTGCTAGGTAAGTCCAGATTGGTGTTGGCTCTTCTCTGTGTTTTTATGTTGTGCCGTTTTATTTATTTTATAATTTATTGCTTATATGTATTCCTAACCGTTTTAGGAATATTGTAACTATATATATATATTACTGCATTTCATTTTAACACAACTTTCTAGTTCTTGTCGGGGCTTATTCTCAATATCCTCTTCAATGTCATCCAGCTGTTGGCTATTATCAAGTGGAAATATGTTGAAGTTAGTCTTTTCGGGAAATATTTTTGCACTAAGTCGGTCCAAAAGTACATTTTGTCTGCTTAAAATTGCTTGCTGTTTTCCGAGAATATCTATAATTTCAGTCAAAGCCTTAGTGTGTTCAATATTTGGTTTTTCTTTATTTAAAAAAAAATAGTAATTATATAAACTAAAGAATTGAGAAATCTTACCAAGATTTTTGCAAGTATTAATTAAACAATTATCCCTTTTGGCTAAGGGTGATTCGTAATTGGTATAATTTTCACAAGGTGGTTGTTCACTGGTCGAAATTGTAGAGTTACTTGGTGTTGCTTGATTTAATTCCAGTCCCAAAGTTGCATTTTGTCTAAAATCATATGTCACTGCGTACGGAGCATTTGGACGGAACTTTTTAGATTCAATAGACATTTTCCTAATAATGTATAAAATGAGTTATATATCTAGTGACATGTAATTCTGCTTTATGTATATTAAGAAATACAATGGTGTAACACTGGAATAAGGACAAATTTCTTCCCAAATGGTATACATACAATTTTGCAAAGGAGCTCTCTAATATTTAAATTTATTTCATCCATATTAATATTGCTAGCGAGACATATACCCAATCTTTCCATGGATCCAAATGGGTCTTCAAAAAAATTCTCAATGATCTGAAATGTGTATCCAACAATATAATCTTCTCCGTCAGAAAATCCTTCAATTTTAATAGGTGTCATTGATTTGACATAGCAAAAGTTGTTCGGTGGTGAAGTGCTTAAAGTAAATATCCCGCAATTGTATTTTCTATACATTGGCGATGAAGTAACATCAACTTTGCTTTTAGATAGTTGTCGTGGACCTAATTTCCTTTCATTTGATTTAACCTTTTTTCGTTCCAAAATTCTATTGTGCAACTGCTCTAGTATTTTTGATGGTCGACGACAATCCTTCTTCAATGACTGCATAAAATTTTCATACTTATATGCAGAAAAATTATCAACATTTCCATACATATTTACGCAAGCTGTTAAATGCAGTAAGCTGTGCACATTATAACTAACTTTATCAATTTCATATATAACCGAAAAATCACTAACAAGGGCTTCTAGCATCTCTCTCTGTATTTGCTGGCAACTTCCAGGGCAGGAAAGCAATCTATACGCACAATGTAATAATAAAAAGTTATAATACAAATCGTCTTCAAGTACTGCTTTTAATAATACGATACCAGTGAATAGAATTAGTTGACGGAATTCTGATGCTTTCCATCTACAGATTTCATCAAAACCTCGAGGTTTACTACAAAATTCGGAGGGAATAAACACCCTCATTGAAATCAACTCTTTATTTAAATGCAACTTCTGCGAATTATTTAATTTTGTACTTTTATGTTTTCCTTCCAAAATAAAAGTTATAATTTTTTTTGCAACCCCTAAATCAATGAGATGCATGACATCCAATGGAAATTGCGTGACCATTTTAGTACTGATATCTTCCAAAATATGTTTATTATGCAGAAAGTAGTTAATGTGGTGCAATCTATCTGCACGGTTCGAATAATCCTCGTCTATTCTTGGCGCTGACATTTTAATACTATATGCTAATTTCTTATCAATTTTTTTACCTTTCTGAACACACCTTGAGCATCCATTACTTGCAGTATGACCAACCGTGCCCGCCAAAAATGCCCTAGCTGGAGCATCCGCCGTAAATAACCTAATTTTCAGATTTACCCTTTTTCTACTAATGATTAATCCTTCCTTTTGAAGATGCTTAAATTCTTTAATAAATGCCGCTAAATATTCATTAATATTTTCCGGGTTTCTAGCGCCGATGTACGCACCAATAAAAAAGGGTTGAATTCCATTAAATTCAGAAAGAGCTCCCATTATTGGCCATAATGTCTGCCGAGAACTTTTGAATAGAGGTACACCATCAATGCCTATATCAATCAACAGCGTCTTCACAGTGTCTGAGGAAAGACTCATCATGTTTAATGCATTTTCCAAACCAAAGTGGTAGTAAAGTCCTGGTGAAATGATTATGGTCTGAATTTGTTTATTCTTCGTTTGTAGTAAAGTTTTAGAAGATTGTGGGACATTAACACCAGTTTTAGATAATATTTTTAAAAGATCGTCAATAGCTGTTCTAGATATGCTGTGTTTTACACTCCATTCGGCAAAATTATCAATGATAGTTGGATTTTCACTATCCTCTTTGGAGATTACAATATTTGGTTGTTCATTGCCTTCGCCGCTCTGACTTATGTTAACACATTCAATTTCATAATCAATTACATAATTTAAATTTTCGTTTATTTCTTTATTTTCTGAATTTGTATCATTAATTTTATTTACTTCCTTAGCTACAAGACACCTTATGTGGCTTTTAGTAATTCCACAATATTTTCGTTTCATTTTCCTGAAAATTTTTAGAAGTTTTAAGTGGTTTTCTCTAAAAAGAAAATCTGAAATGAGGAGAGTATCTTTTACTGACCCGACAGAAAGAAACTTGACTCAGGCCTTGCGGTTTTCTATCTTTTCTATTTTCATACAGAGTCCGGAATATGTACATATAAATAGAGGGAAAAAGTGGTCAAGCTATCAAAATTCAAAAGCCGAGTAACCTACCTGATACAAAAATACTCGCCAAAAAATGTCTTCTTCATCAGTCGTCTAATGTTATATTACATCAGGTAGCACTTCGTCTTCATAGTCCGTTTCGTAATATTCTTCCGCGTTATTATAGTATTTTAAATATTGGTATAAATTTACCATTGTTACCATATTTACATTACAATTGTAATCAAATTCTTCCGTACCACCAATAATGAAAAAATATTGTTGTTCATAAAAACGTAAAAAACGTTGTATGCAATTCGTAAATCTTTCTATTTGATTTCTATAGTATGACAATTTCCTAAATATAACAGAACCAGTACAAAAATTTTCGTATTCTGTCTTTAAATATAAAATTTTTCTGTACACCTAAAAAGTTTCCATTGTCCTATTCAAAAAAAAAAATGTTCTTAAAAGATTTTTATTCAAAATTCGTACTAAAAAATAGCAAATAATCGCAGTTTTCTAGAGTTTTCCTTCACTTTCCATTTAATTAAATTTTGAAATTATATTACATTTGTGTATAAATTAAAAATGTATAAGGTGCACAAAGAAAAAGTCTGGGCGGCTTAACACTACAGTGAATAACAATTTCAGAATACTAAATTAAATTACTGCTCATTGGTTACTTTCATTGGTTCCTTCCAAATTGTTAAATGTAATATAACCTCCCAGCGGAAAACTTGAGAAGACAATCCTAAGGAATAAATTTTAGAGCAGTGCTCTGAGCATTACACCCGCAATAAAGTATCAAGAGATACCTTGCAGACTCATTTCAAGGAAGGGTTTTGGAAAAAATGTAGAATTCAAGGACCCTATTTAATTCTCCGAAAATTGCGAAATTAATTTTAGAAAATATTCAGTTACACGAAAGTGAACGACTGAGCTTTTATTTGTCTTATATTCAATTTTCTGATATGAATAAAAAAAACTTCGAAAACACGAAATTATACATACTAGGTATATAACATAAAAATTCTTACAAAATCGACCGGATATTTTTAAAGAAAACGTAATAAAAAGTATACCTGGATACCTGTCGATTAAATGATCTTTCTTTTGCAGGAACAACTGATAAAATCACTTAACTTTTGTGATACTTCACTTTGCACAACAACAATTGACTACAAGTCACTGCACTTTTGTAAAAATTCACTTCAAAACTGTACACTGAAAAAACTTTCTGAAAATGACAAAATTCGAAGCAATGCATTTCACAATTTCCCAAGAATCATTCCACGAACTAATGAATCATTGTAATACGAGATATTTGTGGATACGGGAAACAATTTTTATTATCTGCGTTATGCATCACTTGTGCCTTACCCGGAATGTTTGGGAATGATTATAATCTCGAATATCTTCCAGTGGCATCCCTTATGCTTGGTAAGGAATAATATGTTTTACAAAATATCGTTCTCGTACCACGAAAAATGTTCGGAAATAGAAAAATTATTTGGGATGCATCAATTGTGCCTTACCTAGAATGCTTGGGAATAATTATTGTTTGTTTGAGCTTCCATATGCATCACTATTACCTTACCTGGAATCGGAACTATTGATTATCTGCCAGTGGAATCATTTAGCCCTTACCAAAAATATTAGATAAAATGTCCCTATTGTTTTCAATTCTTCTAGCTCCCTTCTTAAGACAGGCCTGACCACATATCCAACTGGGTAATGATAAAGAGAACAGATACAAAAAAAAAACACTCAAGATATTTCGTTAAAACTTTATTTATCCTATGTCGTTGGTAATTACTGAGACACGTGTTTCAATGTCTATAATTTATAATACCTTTTCATGATTATGAATAAGAAAAAATTCACCTGAGTCTGCGCACAACACTTGAGTAAACTCAAGCAAATTGCTTGTTTTTTCGCACATAAAAGCTAAAATAAATATTTCTAGCTAAACATTTTGTTGAAAAGGTCTCCAGGTATGGCATGTGTAATTCTCGGCATTTTTACTCTGATTTGGACAATTGGATTCACTACTTCAAATCCTACTAGAAACGAACAAACTTCTGGAATAGTCGGTGGAACTATAGCAGGATGGACTGGTTCTGCAAATCTAATGCATATTGCGAACAATGGAAAATATCCATATATGGCCTCGTTCAGGTACAATGGACAACATAAATGTGGTGCCATCATAATTAAGCCGAACTTCGTTTTGACAGCAGCTCATTGCGTTAAAGATCGAAAACATCATCAGTTAATGAAAGTCAAAGCCGGGACCTACATCAAAGATGACTTCCGTGGAAAGTACGTTCAAGTCCGAGAAGTCGATTCCTTTAGATATCATAGGGAGTACGACCAGAACGGTTTCACAAATGACATTGCAGTTTTAAAATTAAAAACCAATTTCGTGCTCAGCACACGTGTTAATCTTATAAATCTACCGAAATCGGCGGAAAATTTTGTTGGTGAAAGTGCAACAATTATGGGCTTTGGAAGAATTGAAAACGATGAAAAATCAAAATTTCTTCGTTTCGCTGCTGTCAAAGTGATCACGCATAAGAAATGCGAGAAAATGATCGGTTTGTTGGCCAAGAAGAAGAACAAATCGGAAAGAATGTTGATGAAACGAACGCAACTCTGTACTATTGGAATTTCGGGTGATAAAGGAGGATGTAAGGGTGATTCAGGTGGTCCTTTAATAAAGCATATGAATGGTAATTCAATCGATGATATTCTCATAGGGCTGTTTGTTTCTGTTGTTACTACAGGCAATCCTCCAAATAACTGCTACGTTTCTCTTCCAACGGTTTACACTGATATTACAGTCTTAAGTGTGTGGATTGAACAAACCATTGGTGAATTATTGAATTCGTCAGTTTTGTAATTTTGGTTTAAATAGTCTAGGTTTTTAGAAATGCATTTAATTTAAATAAATGTTTAGGTTTGGATTGTACCGGCTATTTTATTTTTGTTTTACTGTTGTATTCTAGGCTCAAATAATGGCTTGGCGTAGGTCTTCTCATTGTTGTCGAATTAAGTCTTATTTGGCTTGGTTGTTGGTTTGAATATAATCGGCAGTCACCAATTGTCAAGAAATTCTTCTGGCAATGTGATACTGTAGAACTTATGTATTCAAAGGTATACACGAATACTCGTTAATCTTTAGAAACACGTAATCGAACTACTTTCCCAGCAAGAAAATAATCGTGTATGAAAATAGGTATGCAGGAATTCAGTATCAAAGAAAAATATGTGTACGTTTCCTGAAAAGCAGCGAAGTTCGACTTTGAAGTTCAAATCATGTTAGAACCAGGGTGCCGCATATACGCGATTTTTTCTTATTGTTTTTGGGTTGAAATTTCTTTGGGTCATCGGGGTAAACGAAGATGCAGGTCAAAATTTCAGTTTAATTAGCATGCTTGTGCATGAGTGTTACCTTCTTCCCTTTCCGACTTAGAATTTGTGTAAATTTCGTTCCAGTTTTCAAATTATGCAGTTGTTTTGAGTATGGTGAAAATTAAAAAGTGATAAAAAAAGTTTTTTTTTTCTTTAGTTAACATATTATTATTATATGAAATATACGTCTAACTCTTTTAAAAATATTTTCTAGATTTTCCAAATTACCAAATATTTTTCTGCAATTGCAGAAACCGATTAAACTTCTTTTTCTATGCAAAATGTATTCCTTTTTACTAGGGCTATGCAACTTGAATCGAGTAAAGTTGAAACGACTTCTAATAGCTGAATTAGAAAAAATAAATTTAATTAGAAATTTAACATGAAATTTAGCTATAAGAAGCGTTTCGACTTTACTCCATGCAAGTTACATAGCACTACAACCACTAGATCTGCAAAAATTGATTGATGGTCAATATTTTAATCGGGATTATTCATTGATGTTTTCTTCTATGACTGTTCTTCGATGATTATTCATCGACCTTTCTTCGATATTTACTCCTTCAGAAATGCGTTACACCCTGGCTAGGACATCGTGTATTAAATTCATGGAACTGTTCGTGGGCCGATGATGAATAAAGATGCAATACGGCTATGATGGGGTGTGAAACCATGGATTGGATCAAATGCATTATTTTTCGTAAGAAACCTAATTTCAGAAACTCTTATCTTGCAAACCAAAGACTCCTTAATATTTTATAATTTCAGTATGTTGTCGGTCATTGTGGAAGTTCGGTATGAACTCTGTTGTATTTTTGTTTTTATTTTTATTTTAAATACTTCGATTCATTCTACAATAAAGGTATGGAATTTGTTTTTTTGTTTTTGTGTGAGTCATTCATGAACTTGAATGGAAATTGCAACGATTTCCACTGAAAATTTCAAAAATTTTTGTTTCTTGTATACAATTATATTGTTAGAGTTGGAAAAGTTGAAGTAGTGAATCTTAGACCAGTTAGCTGGCTTGTGATTTATTTTTATTCAAAAGTAATTATTATGTTGAATAATTTTCAGAATATGCCAAGAAATTTGCGTGGAACCAAACATTCGCCAGTGGACATTAAAGCTCTAGCAGAGGCTGTAGAAGGTGTCAAGAAAAACAAATCCACAATAAGTGAAGTAGCATGTTCTCATTATATTTCTAGGAATACCTTATACCTGAGACATACTTGCAATTTCAATATTGCAATTTGCGCTAAACCATCAGTCTGTCTCTATGTACTGAGAAAAAACTTGATTTATGCTCGGTGTACACTCAGTATATAGTACATTGAAAATCAATATTGAAATTGCGAAAAATGTACATGGTATACGAGTTTAATGCAATATAACCCTAGTTATAAACTATAATCATTTAATACACAAAACTTTTCTGACATTTAATATTTGACACTTGTCAAATTTAATACACGAACCTCTTTCTTACATTTAATATTTGACACTTGTCAGGTTGAAGTGACAAATGTATTGTGCAGTGTGTGGCTTTCATAAGAAATTTGCAATTTCGTGATTAATTTAAAGAATATATGTACTTAGAAAAGTGTAGTTATTAATTAACTCAAACTCTAGAAATTGTTTAATAAGAATAAGGAAATCATATATCCAGTGGGAAAAAAGCACACGTATCAAGTTCCTTTTCCTGCACCAACAATTTTCCGCTCGGTCTCACCAGTAGGCAAGCATAATTCAAGAGTGCTTTTTCTTGTAGTTGCTGTGCTCATAGTCAGGTTTGTACCCTATTATTTTTCTTAGTCCTTTCGATACCGCTTTCGAATACAAATGCTATAGCAAAACAGTTGATTTTAATATATCGCTTTGCAGACTGCCCTTGTACCAGTTTGCTTCTTTTTGCTGGAATAATTGGCACATTTTCGCCTAGAAGATCCTTCGGTAAATGATAATTCACAATAGCAGGTAGCGCATAATACCTTTTACTGCAATTAACAGGTTTTTGAGGGGGTGCAAAGTATAGTTTTGATTTCTTCCAAACTGGTACCGATCTTGGAAAATAGACTTCTTTATTACCTGATGACCTAGGGAATTATGTTTCGATCAGTAATCAGAGATGGCTGAAAGTTTATGGTAGCACATTATAAACATACAACCTATAACAACCTGTATTTCTCCCCTATGAATTGTTTTAATTTGTTACCATTTAGCTTTAGAAGTACGATGTAAATATAGTCGCTAATTTGTATTGGAATTAATTAGAGAACTGGCATTTAACTTGAGAAAGTTTGGCGTACGTGCAAAATGCGAACAAATATTGTGAGATTACTTATCTATTTCCAAAATAAAAACCAAATAGATGAACTGGATGCACAATCCAAAAAATATAGAGTGTTAGCTCTTCGTTTATTAATGAGAATTAAGTGGATATGGAGGAAAAGATTGTTGCCAAGTCGGGGAAGAAAGAGATATTGGTCGCTTGTACTTTATTTTTAAAGGATATTACTATAAAACGAAAAAGTTTACCTACATTCATTTAACAGATTAAACCAATTGATTATTGGGAATCACCTTGTTTAAATTTTAGCGAACAGAAATTTAAGAATCGCTTCCGAGTGAATAGAAGCACTTTTCACGAAATTGTATCCCAAATTTAAAATTGATCAATGCGATGACCAGAAACAATTCAAATATCGTCTGTCAGAATGTTGACGTGTTGTGGAGAATGCCTTCAGGCATTTAAAAGCCCGATTTAGAAGAATAGGCAACAGCCTTGAAGTTAAAGTGGAAAATGCTCCAACTATTATAAAAGCATGTTTTATATTGCATAATCTTTGCAATAATAACAATGACCAAATAAATGAAAAGTGGCTCTCGAGCTTGCCGCCCTGTGACATTAGTCGAAGTACTCTACGACGTGAAGGTGAAATACTTACGTATAACAAATGAAACTGGCGTGAAAGAAAGAGACGCAATTAAAAACCATTTGGGTAAGATTAGTATATATATTAAATTCAATACTTCTTCAAAGTGTTCAAAATGCACAGGGTGATTAATTTACATTGTAATTTACATTTTTTTCTTTAGTCTTTCTTCAACATTTTTGTCAATAATTGATTATTTTGATTCAATAGCTCGATTCTACAGTTGTCTGTTTCAATACATGTATCGATTTGAAAGAACTTCTAATTTGTCTTCCTGTTTTTATTTATTTTTTAGCAACTTTACTAGATGATTATGATGGTAATGGTGACTGCAGTGGTGAAGATATTGGTGAGGAAAATAACGATGCTATTAACTCGTATGATTCTGGCCCATTAATTGAACCGGCTCCATCCCATAGATCTATGGATTTATTTTTTTCTTAAACTATATATATTTGTATAAGCATTTTAATATATATTAGAATTTACTTATAGTTTCTTGAGTTATGCCCTTTGAAAAGTTACTTCTATAACATCCAATTATCCCATGAACAACTTCATACTGATTCCAGTCCAAGCGACTGCCCCGGAAACTCCCATAAGCTACCTTTCGTCTCTACAAATAACAGGAAATATCAATTCCAATATTTATTTAACGATAAATCACATCAGATTGAAAGCACGAAATTTTATTACCGATATTTTTTACTAAGGTTTTGAATTCTGTTATTTATTTCTGTTGCTGTGTTATGTTCTTCTTTCAACATATATTTCAATTTTGATATAACGTGAGAATTTATTTTCGCAGATCTCAAATCAAAGGCATGTTGTCGCCAAACATCTAAGAAACATTTTAGTTCCTTCTCACCTGAAATATTTCTTTTTACAGCTTTTTTTGGACTCATTTCATATAAAAACAAAGTTTCTTCTTCTTCTTCTTCAACACGTGTTACTATAATTTTATAAGAAATATTTGTTAAATTATCTGTAAAAATGATAGAAAATAAAAATACGTTTATAATTTATTATTAAATATTGTGAAATTAAACGTCTTTAATTATTTTTTATGGAAAGGATTGAAGTTATTTCGGAGGTAGACCCTCGTCAATAAAGAGGAAGCAGCGGCGCATCTACATCATCGTTGGTAAGACTTTAGTGAAGGCAGAAGGCGTAACATTAATTCCAGTCAGAGTGCTCAACATATCCGAAAATGAGGTACAACTGAAAGAAGGTGCTATAATTGGAAATTGTGAACCCGTTTACCAGATTGTTAATTTGAAGAATGGTAGTAATATTAAGGAAGCAAAAAACCTATACCAACTACTACTCAACAGGTTCAGAAACTTCTTTCGTCTAGTGCCTTAAGTGAACAGCAATACAACGATGCTAAAGAGATGACCGATGATTTTTCGGAATTATTTGCAATGAATGATGATGATTTCGGCAAAACAAATCTTGTCCAGCATCGGATCAATACAGGAGATTCTAGGCCCATTCGGCCACAATCACGAAAACTACCATTAGCCAAACAACCAGAAGTTGCAGATATGATAAATTCCATGAATGAACAAGGCATAATTGAGGAATCTAACAGCCCTTGGACATCGCCAGTTGTTTTGGTCAGGAAAAAGGATGGTAGCACCCGATTCTGTGTGGACTACCGCCAACTAAATAATGTAACAAGAAAGGATAGCTATCCGTTACCAAGGATTGATGACACATTGGACACCCTTTCCGGAGCGGAATGGTTTTCCACATTGGATTTGAAGAGCGGTTACTGGCAAGTGGAAATACATCCCGAGGACCGAGACAAAACTGCTTTCTCAGTTGGAAGTGGCTTATGGCAATTCAAAGTTATGCCATTTGGATTATGTAATGCTCCAGCCACATTCGAACGACTCATGGAATGTGTTTTACGAGGATTAACCTGGAAAACATGTCTTGTCTACTTAGATGACATAATTGTGATCGGAAGGACATTCGAGGAACATAAAAACAATTTACGGGACGTACTTCAAGGACTGAGAGATGCGAAACTGAAGCTCGGTACGAATAAATGTGCTCTATTCAAGAATGAAGTAAAATATTTGGGGCACATAGTTTCATCACAAGGAGTAAGAACTGATCCAGAGAAGATAAGAGCTGTGAAAAATTGGCCTGTTCCAAAGGACAAACATCAATTAAGGAGTTTTCTTGGATTAGCTACCTACTACAGGCTATTCATGAAAGGTTTTGCAGATATATCAAGGAGCCTACATCAACTTACAGAAAAAGGAAAGCCGTTCATATGGTCAGATAAATGTAACGAGAGCTTTGCAAATTTGAAGCAACAGCTCTGTGGAACTCCAGTGCTTCAGTATCCAAAGCTGGGAAAAACTTTTATATTGGACACGAATGCCAGCAATGTAGGTATTCGTGCAGTACTTGCACAGGAGGAGGAAGGTCAGGAGGTGCCAGTAGCTTATTTTAGCAAAGCACTCTCAAAATCAGAGAGAAAATATTGTGCTACAAGGAAAGAGCTACTTTCCATTGTAAACTCAACCAAGCATTTCCATAAATATCTCTACGGGCAGAAATTTATCCTCCGCACTGACCATGCAGCGCTTAAATGGCTTTTGCCGTTTAAGAACCCTGAGGGGCAAGTGGCGAGATGGATAGTGCGACTCCAAGCTTATAACGTTGAAATCCAACACCGAAGAGGACGTATCCATGGACGACGTCCATGCTAAGTTGAATGCAAACATTGCGTTCGGCTGGAAGAAAAAGAAACAAAAGCAACTATACAGCTGATAACGGTGGAACCATCGACAGGTTGGAACAACGAGAGCTTGCGAACAGCACAACGGGAAGACCCAGACATATCACCTATTCTTGCTTGGAAAGAAGACATGGAAAGACCACAATGGAAAGATATCTCGGAGAGGGGTGAGAAACTGAAGAGCTACTGGGCTCAATGGAACTCTCTTCACGTTGAATGTGGTATATTAAATCGCAAGTGGGAATTAACTAGCGGCGAGTCATTCCGAATACAGATAGTCGTGCCAGCATCCCAGGTGAAAGATGTTCTAGAAGAAATGCACAGTGGATCATCTGGAGGACATTCGGGGGTGAAACAATTTCCAAAAATACGTGAAAGGTTTTATTGGTTACATATGGGAGAGGATGTTGAGGAATGGTGCCGCAGATGCACTATCTGAGCTTCTTGCAAAGGACCACCACACAGAAGTAGAGGGGGAATGTATAAGGTAGGAGCCCCATTTGAAAAGATAGCCGTAGACATCGCTGAACCTTTTCCAGAAACAGATAACGGTAACCGTTATATATTAGTTGCTATTGACTATTTCAGTAAATGGACTGAAGCTTATGCAATCCCTAATCAAAAGTCTACCACAGTAGCGGATCAAGTAATAATGAATTGGGTCAGTAGATTTGGGGTTCCTCATGAACTTCATTCGGACCAAGGACGGAACTTCGGATTACGGACTTTCCAAGAGATGTGTAAAATTCTGGGAATAAGAAAAACCAGAACAACTCTTCTGCATCCATAATCTGATGGAATGCTAGAGCGCTTCAACAGAACATTGGTCGAGCATCTAAAGAAAGTAGTCGACTATCACCAACGCGATTGGGATCGACATATTCCCCTGTTCTTAATGGCCTATCGATCAGCTGTATACAACACGACCGGACAAATTCCAGCAAAAGTGATATTGGGAAAGGAGATGCGTTTACCTAGCGATCTCAAGTTTGGTACACCCAGAGGGGAACAAAAGTTACCAGACGATTATGTGATGTACACGATGTCACGAGAACAAAATTAGCAATATATACCGATCGGATGAAGACCCGCTATGACTTACGTGCTAACTCAACCGGATTTAATGAAGGTGACCTTGTTTGGCTGTACAACACGAAACAACGTAAGTGACGTCCTCCCAAATTACAACAACACTGGGAAGAGCCGTATTCAGTAGTGACTAGAACTAATGACGTAGTATATAAGATTCAGCGGGGTACAAGAGGCAAACGGAAAATCGTTCATCTAGATCGTTTGTGTCAATACTGCGAGCATCAAGACCGTGGATCACAAATTGTTCGGGACGAACAATTTCAAGAAGGGGGCAGTGTTACGCGCTACAAATTGATACAAGCGACATCTATTGGAAATACAAACAACATTAGGTTAGTGACATCCTAGTAAACTGGGTTTGGAGAATGGAATATTCAGGAAGGTTCTAGGATAATTCGTAGATTATAAATACGGCGCTGCTTACATCCAGGAGGCGAGTATTATTTCAGACAGCGAAGTGGACGAAGTAAACTATTTGGATTGAGATTATTAGAAGTACAGTACTAGCGGATAACCAAAGAGTAGTTTTGATAATAGTTTGTGAATTGTGATAGTAAACAGCAAAGTTAAATAAAAGAAGAACTTTTGAATTATTTCTGAAATATTGTGTTCAAAATAACGAATCAAGGCCACGCTGGTAACAATAATATAACATAATAAAATAAGTCCAGTTTTAAAAGTCATAAAAGCAGGGTAATAAGCACAGATCACATAGCCACCCTACAACACATAATGTACCTATTCCCAAACGATGTCGAACAAGAAGACACCAGTATTCAGCCCGGCCTCACCAGATTAGAGCAAAAACTCAGATTAGATGAAACTTTAAATATTGAAGAAAAGACCTCCATAACCCGCTTCTGTTACGAATATGATGACATATTCGTTTTGAAAGGTGACAGGCCTACACATACCCATGATATCCTCCTGGAGCAGGACCAAGCACCGATTAACCAAAAGATGTGCCGGTTACCACAGCGAAATGTCGTAAATGAGCAACTCAGAGAAATGCTGGATAACGATATTGTCCATCCCAGAAAAAGCACATGGAACTCACCACTGCTAGTCATCCCCAAAAAAGCGGGAGCCTTACCGCTACCACGGATTGAGGATATCCTCGATCAACTGGGCCATTCAAGACACTTCACCACCCTAGACTAAGCCAATGGCTATCATCAGGTACTCGTCGATCCGAAAGATCGAGCAAAAACGGCTTACGTATGCCGTTCGGGCTCAAAGGAGCCCCGGCTACATTTCAGCGTTTAATGAATTTCGTATTAACTGGCCTACAAGACCTAGAGTGCTTCGTCTACCTAGATGACATCGTCATCAATGAAAAAAGTCTGGCCATAACGAAAAGCTTTGCAAAGTCTTTGACCGGTTAAGAGAAAACAGCCTGAAACTTCAACCTGAGAAATGTCAATTCCTCGGGTGCAAGGTAGTATAACTAGGACATAAATGTTCTAACCAAGGCGCACCACCTAGCAAAACGGCATGCGTCCCATTCCTAGGACAGTAAGGCAAGTGCAATCATTTTTGGGGCTTGCCAATTACTACAGAAAGTTCATACCCGATTTTTCGAAAACAGTACGTCCTCCAACAAACTTACTCCGAAAGGATGTAAAGTTTAAATGGACTGAGAAATGCCAAGAGGCATTTCAGAATATTAAGAACGCTTTTATTTCCCTTCCACTCCTAATATATCCTGATTTTTCAAAACCCTTTAATTTTATTACAGACGCCAGAAGCGAGGCTCTTGGAGCAGTCCTCTCTCAAGGAGATGTAGGAAATGACAAGCCCATTGCCTACGCTAGGCGTACCCTGAACAAAGCCGAACGTAACTATTCCACGATTGAGAAAGAGTTACTGGCTATAGTTTGGGTCTATACAGATCACAAACCACTCAAGGGGGTCTTCAATGTTAAGGATCCCACTTCCCGTCTGGTGAGGTTTCACCATATACTTTCCGAGTTCAATTATAAAATTGAATATAAGTCCGGAAAGTACAACACGAATGCCGACGCTTTAAGCCGCATTCCACGGGATAATGTCAAAGACAAGGAAACTACAACCATTACGGTAGAAGCTAAAGTCCACCACCAAATGGACTCGGATATAGAGGAGGATTATCATGATTCTTCTTTTGGCGGCCATTAGAGAGTGATAGGTTTTTTATTTAAACGGATTCGAAGAAAGTATTGTTGCGGGCACATGCTTAGTGACATCAAGAAGCACATTAAGTGGTGTGCTAAATGTCAAACAATGAAGGCCTCACCACAGTATAAAATGCCAATGGTGATAACGGACGTAGCGGAAAAACCTTTTGATAAGATCTATCTAGATATAGTCGGCCCACTAGAGGAAACTGAATCTGGAAACAAATACATATTAGCGTTTCAGGATAGCGCAAATTTTCTTCGACGAAATCGTCACGCGCTACCGCATCCCCAAAAGAATAGTCACCGATCAGGGAAGTAATTTCCTGAGTGACCTATTCGAGAGGGTATGCAAAATCGTTATGATAAATAAGCTGCAAACCTCTGCTTGCCATCCCCAATCAAATGGACCACTCGAACGTGCACATAGACCACTGATTGAGTACTTACGAACTATAGTGGACGAAAATCCCAATAATTATTTGCGAACCGCTGCTTTCGTCTACAATAACAGGGACACGAAGGGACCAAAGTAACTCCCATGGACTGCCTTTACGGCCTTACGGCGGACGTTCCGTCCAACTTAAAACGAGATCCCGAGCCCGTGATAACTACGAGAGCTACTACCATATCCTTAGGTATATGCTCCAGAAGTCTTAAGTCAGGGCAAGGAAAAATCTTCTGATGAGTAAACAATGTTCAAAAAACTACTATGACAAAGCTGTACGGCTCCTGACATTTCACAGAGGAGACAAGGTTCTACTCAAGAGCGAGAGTCGTAATGATAAGCTCTCCCAGATTTGGGTAGGACCCTACGCGGTCACCGGCATCCCTAGCTCTGTAAACGCCACAATAAAAATTCGTAGACGCGAGGTCACGGTATATAATAACCCTCTAAAACCTTTCTACGAATAAAAGGGTGTACATAGAATGTAAGTAGTTTTTTTACATGCATACATTAAAAAAAGAATAAGAGAATGTAAGCCACAAAGGCAACAAAACCCCATTTTAATATCCTATCCTGTCTTCTCATACATAACATTGCGCTCAATAATTTTCTACGGACTGTTCCTAATCACGACAGGAGCCCGCGCTAAGGAACCTTATTCCATCACTACTCTAAATAACACGGGAGTGCTATTCAGGGATCTTGTAAGCCTACCAGTTTACCAGTACACCTGGAGCGTCATCATTGAGTTAGATCTGTCCGAGTTGGACAATCAGACAAAACTGCAGAACATGCGGAACATTACGTACATCAATTATGTGGTAACAATTCCTTTGATCAAGATTTATGTGCCCTACACACAAAACATGTACACGGCCTGATGGAATACATCAAGAGACGCACCAATGTCATTAAAGAGGCTGTACCTAAACCACGCAAGCCCCGATCAATCTTCGATGGGATAGGTAATTCATTATGGACAGCGGAAACGAGCAAGAGGAGTACAGCCGACTAAGCGAATTAGAGGCAAATACTCAATCCTAGCTGATCTGTAAAAGCAAGAGATCACCTTAATAAAAACCACGTTTGAACAAATACAGAAACCCCTATCGTCGCTGAGTGAGGGACAGCGTCACACAAACCTTCAGATTAACCATCTGCAGAACAGAACAGACGATTTGGTAGCCCACCAAATAAGACAAGAGATCGTCTCTAGTCTGACACTACAAATGGTAGAGTTGGAATTTTGACAACAAGCTCTACTGAACATAATAGTCTCCAGTAGAAATAGCCAAATTCATCTCATTTTAGTTTCTCCGAATCTCTTGCTAGAGATTTATCACAAATCTCACTCCTCTAGTCTGACACTACAAATGGTAGAGTTGGAATTTAGACAACAAGCTCTAGTGAACATAATAGTGTCCAGTAGAAATAGTCAAATTCATCCCCTTTTAGTTTCTCCGAATCTCTTTCTAGAGATTTGTCACAAATCTCACTCCACTTGTCCCAATCTGCAGGATTGTTTGTCAGTTCTGTATCAAACGGCAGAGATCAAGACGCATTTGTTACAGGACAAATTAGTTATCCGAATCAAACTTCCCATTTTTAATATCCCCATAATCAAGCTCAATAGACCAGATTCGTGGCTGTACTCCTTAACCGAAACCACTATAGTACATATAACCCGTACTCAATAGTTGCTCACTCATCGTATTGTAGGACATGTAATCATAACAGTCAATGAACCATGCTCTTTGCAAATAGGGCCTCATACACTTTATCATGAAGCAGAAAATCTGCCCACGCTAAAAATTTTTCAACCGACCTATTTTCCAGGCACAAACGAAAATTAAAATAAACTGGCAGATTATATAGCCAATTTAGGACACCCCAAAACTTATGACAACCAACCAGCATTACTCCATGGAGATGATACAAACCAAGGAATCGACCTAGACACAAAATCTCTAGAAGGAATCCGTAACAAAGTGAACAACATTCACTTTGGACCAAAAGCCAAGATTCCTCATGTACTCTCTATTACATCCCTCTCAGTTACAGGTCTCTTGTTGCATCAGTGCTGGCAATAGCAAAATATGTCGTACCGGCATTCATAGCATGGGTTGCTAAACGCAGACAACAGCCCACAAGTGAAAACACCCCCATGGAACCGGTTTACGCGAAACCCCAAGAAAAGTTGAAACGTGCTCAAAGTCTCCCCGGAGCGAGATCTATACAATTAGTATAATCAAACATATCTATACTCAGTTGTTGTCCTCGTCTCATTCATTTGTTACTGGTGCAGCGTCCGTTCCTTTCAAAACATTGATTTGAGAAAATAAGCTGAAATAATAGTAGCAAATAAGAGATAAAGCGACCATGTAAAATTAATAGTACATAAGAATAAGCTTTATTTAGTAGTACCTAAGAAAAAAATTAATAAACGTAAGTAGTACATAGCAAAGTAGTAATAATAAACTAAATAAGCTAAAGACAAGAGATTTTTACAAAAAAAAAAATGTTGTGACAAAAGTTACACATATAAACCTTAAAAAACCGCCAACTAAGTACTCAGCTCTCTGTAAAACAATAAAAAAACCCCCAACAGCGATCAAGAATGCCACAATCAAGATCGACCATATGCCAAAACCATTAGCGCACATAAGACTCAATGCTAAAAGAAAAACCGCAAGAATAATTTTTCCCACGCCAGATATGTTGTTACCTGAAAAGCATAAAAAGATTAAAAGAAAAAGGGATTGAATACAACAAGTATATAGTTAATTATAATTTTCTTTTATTTTTGAAACTGAAATTACATAAAAAGAAGTTATAGTCAAATTAAATTAAAATTAAGTTACAATTTTTTTTCAAAAAAAGCTAAAAAACAACATCTTAAAACAAAAATACAAAAATAGAAGAACTGGAGAATCCGGTGGAATATCCCGGATCATCCCCTAAATCTAAAACACAAAACAGAAATAAAAGTTACAAATAAATTGTTTTTACACAAATTTAGGCATGAATTACCTGATTGTCGGTAAAGGAGGACGTAATCCTGTGCAGTGCAGGGCTCCCTATCTGGAACGTCCCAGTCATCTTGCCCAGTGCCGGGCTCCTCACCTGGGAGATCTCAATCCTCCTGAGCGGGGTCGGATGATACGTCCCAGTTCTCTTCGCTCGAAATTAAGCTCGGCGGAGGATTGCTGGCCCAGGCGGTCACATCATCCTCGTGAATCAAGAAACTAGGGTGCATCCGGCACACCAAACAGACACACCAGTTAACCTCCCCAGATAAAACCAGGGTAGCCCTTTAAAATCAGGCAAATATTAGTAACCATAAGCCTAAATTAGTGTTTGCATGTTTGTTTTATTTTGTTACGAGAAATAGTTCATATAAATTTGAATGAACTTTTTAGATATGCACATATAAAAAAACAAAAAAACCAACATATTACAAACCAATTAAAATAATATAATGCACATTCTGCATTATTGCACTATTCTATTGACCCAAAATCCATTGCACAATTAATTGATCACAATAAATGCGATCGATAATATTATTGCAATTATGTAAAACATGCGTTCAACCAAATGTATGTCAGAACTATAAGAAGTGACTGCAATTGTTTACACGCGATTGCTTACGTGTTTGGCAACCAGCTAGTCAAGCTAGTAGCGTCACATTTTTCTTCCGAAGTTAAGAAAATAAGTGCAAATAAGCGATTTGGTTTAACGTGCCCCAAATCACGGGCATGCATGTAGGTACCTATCAAAAGACAATGTAGGTACTCACAGTAATTAAGTTTAGGTTAGCATATTTACGTTATTATAAATAACCGTAATTAATCAATTAACATGAAGTCGTTAGTTAGTCTTATCAAAGAAAACACCTTCTATTTCGAATGTCTGCTAGACTTAGCTGCACTCCCCTTTTCTTAGGCATCCTGCTACTATAGCTGCGCCTACAAATAGATCTGCTCACTGTGCTTCTCTTAGGAGATTTACTTTATTAAGCTTCTCGATAGGAGATCTGCCTTAAGGCTGCCTCTCATCATCGCTTCATCAGTGCACGAGAATTTTAATTACTACATTTTTATGAGAAGTTTTCCAAGTTTCTGGTATTGCTCAATTAATGTAAAATAAAGAGGCGGAAAATTTTGTTGGTGAAAGTGCAACAATTCCTTCGTTCCGGTGATGATGGTGTAAAAATAGAAATGCGAAAAAATGATAGGTTTGTTCGACAAGAAGAGGAGTAAATTGGAAAGAATATTGATGAAACATACTCAAATATGTTGTATTGGAATTTCGGGTGATAAGGTGGGATGTAATGGTGTTTCAGGTAGTCTTTAACAAAGGATATGAATGATAATTCAATCGGTGATATTCTCATAGGGCTGTTTGTGTCTGTTGTTTCTATAAACAATCTTCCAACTAAATGCTACGTTGCACCTCCAACGATTTTACGATATTACAGTTTTAAGTGTGTAGATTGAACAAACCATTGGTGAATTATTGAATTCGTCAGTTTTGTAATTTTGATTATTTAATTTTTTTTCGTACGAAATGTATTTAAATAAAATGAATGGGGAGGTTTAAACAGTAGCAGCTATTTTACTTTTATTTAACTATATCTTCAGCCTATAATAATGGCTTTGCGTTGGTCGTCTTATTGTTGTCGAATTAAGTCGTTTGTTTTGGTGTTAGGTTCGAGTCTCATCATGTTATACTGTAAAGCTGATCTTTTCAAACGTGCATACACTAACACTAGCTAACTTTTCGAAACACGCACTCGAACTCCAGGAGTATTTGCTTGCATAGTGGTGTACATGTGTTTTTGTTAAATTTTTGAACTGGTCAAGATATGAATAACATTTTCACAATTTTGTTAGAAATTGAGGTATGAGCTTGTCGGCCGTGCTGAGGAAGGCGTTGCTGATATATGGCGGTGAGTAAAATAGACAGCAGGATGTGCGTTGAAAAAATATAGTGGTGGAATCTGCGGTCAGATACAACGAATTTTATTTATCACCAGCATCTTTTCTGACCATTTCATCATAAACAGTTAACTGGAAAAATTAAGCATCCTCTCACCCCAACAACCAAATTTCCCCTATATACACCCAAACTCAACTCTTCCTTTCGTAACCGCTACTCAAACTTCCTCATTGTACCTAGCCACTTTCTAAATTGCCTACATTCACTCATTCTCCACCTGATCTACCCACCCATACCTTCTAGAAGCACTGACAATTCTACGCGCATCTGGACAGATTCTATAAAATTTTCGAAGCTTTCAGGTTCGAGTACATTAGTAGTTTGGGTTCACGTTTTTCCGACACGTATCTACGCACACGTGTTAATTAACCAATAGTTATTTAGTACTCTTACCAGGTAACTTTCTGGTTAAAAAATATACGCCGCCGGGAATAAATCTAAATATTTATTTTAAATATGTGTACTAATTTTGCCTCGGCAAGAATTCAAAGTATATTTATTTATGATTGATAATAGTATAGATCATTCCTAACTTATATTAAGTTAATTTTACTGTAAGGGTAAAAGGATGTGTGCGCTTTGCAGCGCGAGTATTGCATGCAAGAATTATTCTACAAGGGATCAGACAAGAAATTTAAACAGAATGTTGGCGATGAATCTAGCGATAAAGGAGTGAAAGGTGTCAAACTTTGCAACGTTGCTAGAGCGAGTCAATATGATAAGTAAATAATTGCCACATCGCCAAATAGCTTGAAGGTTTTCTTCTGGGCAATATCTTATGAAGCTAATGCTGTATGACCAGTGTTCAATCCAAATACTTAGAGTATAATTATTAGATTCAATTTGCACATTTTGTTCAGTTATTTAGTATCGAATTTTCTATTGCTCTGAAATGTGTGCCTTAATGTTCATTAGTTGTAATACATACGTCTAAGTTTGATTTATATTAATTTGTCTTTTAACACTAGGCACAAGGTCTAACCTGTTTAGTTTATATACATATAATCATATACAAAATTGTCCAGCAAGAACTGCTGTATGTAGCCGCTGTAGTTTATAGAAACAATGTCAAGTAGAGGGCAAGATTCACTTGCACTTCACACCTACTAGCGTTCAGAGGAGAAAATAAAAGGTCCTAATTTTGAGAAGAAGAAGTGATTTTATTTTTTCTACGCAATGCAAAAAACCTTGCATTTTTACAACCAGACCCGGCCAATATATGAGAATTTTATTCGATTCTAGGTCTTATGTAGAGCTTGTAGAGGAGCAGATTGAAAGTGAAGGAAAACAGATCATAAATGAAAAATAAAAAGAGAGACGGAGAGATAACAGAGCCCTGGGGCACACCGGCATTAATAGGATGAGGCACAGATGTAATGCCATCTAATACAACCTGTAATTGGCGACTAAACTTTCAATCCATAATAGAAAATGAGGGGAGAGACCAATTGCTTTAAGTTTGGCTATAAGGGCTGTATGCCAGACTCTATCAAAGGTCTTTAAATAATCTACGGCAATGATTTTGGACTCACAAAAAACTTGCTGACTTTTTACGAGACGTTGGACCCGTAGTCTTCAGTTCCAACGTTCCGTAAGAAAAGTCAACAAGTCTGCAGATGAACGTCCATTCGTAAACCTTATTCGCGATCGTTAATGAGTTGATGGGTTTCTAGATACTTGATTAACCTTTGAATGAATAGAATTGATTGCAATTGGTCAGAAATTTGAAGAATCGCTACCCTCTCTTTTATTGGGAATAGGCTCAACGTAAGCTAGTTTCCAATCCATTGGAAATTTTCTTGTGAAATAAGACAAGTAGAATTATTTGCGCAGAGGTTAAGCCGAGGATGGGAAACTGTCAGGACTTGCGGTTTTGGAGACGTTGATCCCCTTAAGGTGCTCGAACTCATCTTCCGTACGGCTTCGTATTGACGCATCCACACAGGAGATGCATAACAGGTATCAGTGAAGTAGAAGGAAGAGGAGAGCTTGAAGTGATTCCAGCAGCCAAAATATTAGCTTTATCCAGGAAATCAACAACCACTTCACCAGTATTAATTAGTGAGGGTACAGAGGAACTGTTGACGTTGTTCCTGAAAGCCTTCTACCTTTGCGGCTTGCTAAAATTCTTTGTGTAACATTCTGGTCAAAAAAATTTTCTATCTGGATAATGGACTTGTAGGTGTTGCGTGTGGTCTTGTAGACTAGTTTCAGCTTCGGACTTAAATGCAATTGTTAGGCGCGTTTTTAAAGACTGGTTATACTTATCGTTAAACCAAGAGTGATTTTGCTGTTGCTGAGAGCTACTCTCAGAAGACACAATATATCGACGCATGTCAAGATTTAGTATATCACTAAGTTCTAATGTGCATTTATTAACATCCCTCGAAGCAAAGCAGACTAACAAATCGATTTCTTTAAGATGCTGATTGAGACTTACCCAATCATCATTCTTATAGTGTCAGAGAAGCTTACTTGTAGGTGGAGAAGTAGGGCGGCACAGGTTTCAGATGATTAATTGAGTTGTGATTAAAGATTGGACTGAATTACTAAGTCTTCCGGCTGCATCTGCGTTTAGAATCCCATCTAAAAAGGAAAACATAATCTCAAAGAATCATAGATCATCAATAATAAATTACAAAGGTACTTATCTAACATTCAGCGCTCTTCACACCTCAGTATCTCGTTACTATCCATGACGTTCCATCGATGTGAACTAATCCTGTAATTAAAAGAAATATTGTAAAGTATTTGAGCATAAACAAATGTAAACAAAACTTAGTAAGAGAACATGTAACAAAACTACACCGATATGTGCACACATGAACCCAGATTTCAAAGTCAATGCCACAACAGCACCATTTAGTACATAATACTTAAGTAAAATTATCATTAGAAACATTAGAAAAATATTTATTCTTACCTGAATTACAATCAGCTTTCTTTACTTCATCACTGAACTTAACACAATGTCACTTGATATATTCGATTTCATGTAATTTCTCATTACAGCGGTTACTCTTAAACTTCGAAAATGAGATAGATATATTTTAAGCGGTTCAATAATAAAACGTTAAGTTTTGGGTTGAATATGCACATATTGATACCGTTGAGACACATTCTTCTTGAACTCGATCGGTGTGGTTTTGATATTTTGAAAAAGTTTGGAAATATTTTTTTATTTTGAATACATTACATTAAATCTGTAATTCGAACCTGTGTATAATAAGACTCAAATGAAATTATAACGTTTAAAAACAGAATCAGTGGTGTCCTTTTTATTTTTGAAATTATTAACTTGATCCTATCGAACACTAAGAATGGACCCGACTGATATTGAATATTTGTCGGGGTGAAATGATAGCATTAAATCTAGTAGATTGGATCTACATCCAGCTGCATCAGGGATAACCATTGCTGCATGCACTAGTTATTGAAATTGAAAGATTCACTGAACAGCTCAACGAGTCAGCCCGTAGGGCTTGTGATGGAAGAATGGCTGAGTATGTTATGGACATTAAACTCGCCTGCCAGGACGATTTCGTAAAAGGGTAGACAGAAAGCAAATGATCAATATTGTTGGAGATATTGTCAAATACGGTTACCATGTCGTCATCAGATATATTTGGGTGGCGATAAAGGAAACAAAAATACATGATGTACCTGCGAAATTTAAACATAATCCAGATGGAATGAAATTCTGGGCTGGTAGAAGGCAAATCTTTAAGAATAGTAAAGGTCACATCATTAAGTATGTATATTGCTATCCCCTATTCTGAGAAACTGTCACCAGGGCCGTGATACTGATATTAATATCAGCATCAGAAACGACCTTGGTTTCACTTAGCGCAAGAATTGCTGGATTTCTTAAGTTAAGGTGGAATACACCGAAAAAAGCAGAAGAAAGAGCGACACATAACATTGCAAATATTTGGGGCTCCATGAATTAACTCCGCACGAAATAACTCTGCAATAAAAAAAGGCAATAAGTCCGCATAAATTGCGGTGTTATTTCATAATGCAATAAGTCCGCAAAATTAAAATGGAAATAGATCCGCACGTGTCAATTAAAATGGAAATAAGTCCGTAAGAGAAGTGGAAATAAAGGCGCATTTTTGAATTTTTCATAATTTTGCGGACTTATTTCCAAATGTAATAAAATAAGTAAAAAACGAGTTTTCAAACAAACCTGAGGCCAAGCCGCATGAAAAAGTAGAAAATAAACTTTCCTTCACACACAGAGGTGGAATCAGATTTTTTGATTGGGACATTTCTCTTGAATATTCTTTCTCTTCATGAATCAAAGCACTTATACCTGTGATTGATAATACTGAAATATATCGGGGATTGTCAGCGAATAAAATCTGAGTCCACCTCTGTGTGTGAAGGAAAGTTTATTTTCTACTTTTTCATGCGGCTTGGCCTCAGATTTGTTTGAAAACTCGTTTTTTACTATATATTATTTTCTGCCTTTTTCACGTTAACTAAATTGTTATTACGTGCTGCATGGAGATATTTTAAAACAATTTTATGACGTTTGCAAAGACACTGATTTACCAGTTTTTCAAAAAAATTATACGAGTAAAAATTATTATGCAACTCATTTCGCTCTACAACTTTGTCTTAGGTTGCAAAGCGCTCAAACGCTTCCTTGGTCGGAAAAACTCCGGAAAAGCGTTTTACATGAATTTTCCTCGAATTTTTCTGCAAGTTTTCACCATTGTCGGAGAGAAAGTAATGATGCCAGTTGATAGGGAACTTGATCCTGCATAATTTAGAAAACTTTTTTATCGGAAAATTTTCCGGAAAAATCGGAAAATTTTCCGGAAAAGTCGGAAAATTCCGGAAAATTTTTCGGAAAAATCGTAAAACTCTGCATTTTTCCTGAAACGGATTTATCACTAATCAAATGTGTACCAAATTTTCAAATGATTTTTCCCGATTTTCCGGGTTTTCCATGGAAATTTCCGGTTCGAATTTTGATAGATTCAATTGTCACGCGGCATGAACCTGTGTGCCAAATTTCAGCTTGCTGTGGTGACGAAAAGTGGGTCTACGAGAGTGTCGAAAATAGTAAAGAAATAGACAAATTCGTGTACGAGTTAAAGGGAATGGCTGGCTCCAAAAAGATCGCAAATTTAAAAATGAAGATAAGTTTGCAAATTTAAACTAATATAATTATAATATATTTTTGCTCCGATTCATGCGGCCCGGAGAGCCTGCGCCGCGTTGCGCTTCCAACAAGCCGCGCCACGCTTCGGGGGTGCCCCGTCGGGCGAAGCAACCGGACCGCGGCTCATCCTTTCTCATCTTAGCGATCGTATAAAGCAATTTTTACTTTCGTTTTTCAGATTAATTTTAAATTATAAATTTAAATTTGAAGCAAATAGTTTATTACATTTTAATTTACACATTGCTCTGCAATATGGACAAAGATAACTAATTATATTCGTTCTCCGCAACCGTTCCAAAATTCACAAAAAGAAAGAAATTAATCCGCAAAAATGATTTTACGGATTTATTTCCTAGCTGATTTTGCGGACTGTGTTACCGTCTCCGGGGGAGTTCGCTTCTGGTTTTGGAAGATACCAGTAAAGTTGTCCATCTACTCTTTCTTTTAGGCACAGACGGTACGAGCATTTACAAAAGAGAAGCGATTAAGCGATTTTGGAAAAGAGAGAGAAAAAGAGGAAACCGCGAATGTCCCACCTCATTATTGATGTCACAAAAACCAAACCTCTAGGCTCTTGCTTAGAAGATGCTGTACTTGTAGTCATTGTAGGCATTGTATCCGGAAACGAAGATTGTAAATGCCATATACTGTAGTTACGGAGTAGTCAAGGATTGGATTGCACTTATGACCAAAGATGAAGATTGTAAACTTAGTTAAGGGTTCTTGTGATTATATAACTTCAGTTTTCTTAGCTTTTGTCTTGAATAACGTAGGAGTTCGAGATGCCTAAATAGCGAACCATTAAATTTTGTAATTATTTGTAAAGAATATTACCAAATTTTTTTATGAACTGAGGCCTATATTGTAGTTGTATATTGGAGTTTTATAATTGTTCTTCCTTTTGAAGTTGCAATTTTAAGAGTTACATTTAATTATCAATTGAATTGTGAAGTCAACTTCTACCTTGCGGTCAATTTTCGGCAACACCAACTAGTCACACACTCCAGATAAATGATTTTGCTAATCTAGCCGCTACCCCTCTGCCTGCTGCTCTTAACCTTGGTAGGGATAGTATCAAGATACGTCTAGAGTTGGTCAAAAGAGAAAAATTAAAGTAAAGACGTAGTAGTAATATTTAAACAAATCCAAATAAAATACTAAGAGAAACAATAAAAATAACAATATTTAAACAAATCAAAATAAAACACTACAAGAAATAGTAATAATATCTAAACAAATTAAATTGAAACCTAGTAAATACGATAAAATATCGAAATATAACAGTGAAACCTAAGCCCAATATTATAACAAGTACGCAAGATTTTAAGCCATTAAGCATAAAAATAATCACTACACGAGTCAATGGAGTCTCGCAAATAAAAATAAAAGACGAAAAGAAAGCCAAGCAATGATGTGAATTAAAATTAACCTACAATGTAAAATAAAACTAACTAAAACTAAACAAAATTATACTATAATCATTAACGTAGAAAAGCTTAACTAAAAGAATAAACCCTTAAACTAAAGAAATAAATAGTGCCGTGTAAGCATTGAAACATATGTAGGTCTGCTGTCAATCGCAGTTATTGAACGCAGCCGATATAATAGTAGGCGACGGTACTGCAGTGACATCTCGTAAAAATACGGGAGGATAACTTCCTTCTTCTCGATCAAGATGTACAGACTGGCCAGAGATAAAAAAAAGTTTTTACGGATTGCATCCCAAAGGTACATTAAATACAAAAAAAGTTTCACTGTGTACCTACAAAAGAAGACAAGTCTAGTTAGCGGCCATACGAACAAATACAGGGAGAAAGTAAAATAAGAAAGAAGAAAAGTAGAAAAAAGGAGTTTTGGACCAACGCCGTTCACGTTTGGTAGGCAGAAAGTATCTGCTATGTTATGGTCGTAACGTACTGTATTCAGTAGAATGCTACACTGACAGCTAGCAGCAGCTTTCACAATGTGCCACACGGCTAATGAGCTGCGACTTCTGATACGATCACACTACTTAACCCTGGGGGGAAAGAGTACAATAACCTGTTCTGAAAAAGGAAGAAGCAGAAGTCTTGTTGAAGTATATTATAAAACTCTCAATAAACTCTACCAAGAATTGATTCCACAGTCCCGGTGGTGTTTTCAATTGTGCGTCCGACCTGATATCATCAATGAGATCGTAGAAATCCTGAGAAAATTTACGCTGAAGGTATTTTGTATTTTATCCTTCTTTAATCGCAGTGGAAATAATTAATTATAATGACGGCGTGGAGTAAACATTAAAGCACCACCAAATGAACCATCTGAAGCACGGCTGTAAGATAACTCGATCACATCTCAATAGTTTCTGTCAATCCTCTATGAAACATAGAGGGCAGACCTATGTAAATTCAGCCCTGTATACAAATAGTGAAGAAATTATCATTTTTTACCGAAGGTCAGACGTTAGTGCGGGAGTACCCCTTGTTATACCTACGCTACTCACTACAAGGCTTCTCGGAGATATTTTAGGAGAGACAGTACTCCTCCTCATAGAGCGAGCAACTTAGACAGAATGACTGGTTTTAGCCTACAAACTATGTATATCGTTCTTATGAACTTCCCTCCAAGATAATTACATTGTGCAACCGACGAGGTAAACATAGACAGAACAAGGAAGCTCGGGCTTACACATATGTATGAAATCGTTTGCACACCGCACAAAATATACCACGTTGGAGCTTGACCGTGCTGAATCCTCTTGATAATACCGTAGCGAAGACTTCTCAAGAAAGTGCTTTGAACTCTTTAAGCAGTAATTTCGGCTTATCACAAAACTTACAGCGGAAGTAGACAGCTCTTACTAAACTAACTGGTCCTTTGGGCACACGCCCCGTCCTGGAATTGGATTTTAAGCTGTAAGCCGAATCAAATTTTACAACAATGTAGAAATAATTTTTTTTATATTAATGATAGTGACAGCAACATCGTAAATACTTCCGACTAGTGTTTTTAATAGGGCATAGCAGGAAGCGCCTCTGCGTTGAACGTGGGCAACATGAACCATGTACATAAGTTGTAGTCTATTTTTACAATTAATTATTATATATCTTACTTATACATTTTTTGATTACTACTATTAGTATTATTTCACTTATATATGTATATGTATAGTTTGTTGGACGTATCGTTGAACCTGTTGTGGGCAAGTATTATTGTTTTCATACGCTAAGTAGATTTTATCCGTAACCAATCCCATAGTGTTCAGCTGGTAATATATAAAAAAGAAAAAGGGAAAGAATTTGTTAATCTTGTAGTATTCCGACTCATTTCCATTATATTTGGATACTTGAAGTGCAAAACAAACAATGCTCGAATACTTTTTATATAGTTATATCAAAGTCGGTACTTCTGATAACAGATTTACAGGTAGAACGTTTTAATTCCAATGTCTATTGCCTGTATATCACCACTCAGCTACCCTACTTTCTTAAAACTATCACACTTTCGAAGATGTAAGTTTAGACATTTTTAAGTTCTTTCCTCGATTTGACCGCGAGAATTTCTTAGTAATTACGAGAAAGTTTAAGATTTCCTCTTAGGTAAGAAGAACAAGTAGGACAATTGACTATGAACGATAGAATACCTTAACGTAAATAAATATTCTATCAGTTTCTTTAATAGAAATTATATTTTCAATTAATGATATCGCTTTATTTAATTAAAAATAAGCATAGCATTCTAAAACAAACGTAAAAAAACCATTTTCTTTTAATATCAGAGAACATAGATGGAGGCGTAAGCTAAATAACGTTATTGAATTGTCGGAATAAACTGTACAGTTATGAATAATGTGAGGAAGCTCTAAAACTTTTTCTTTCTATCCCTAACTTTCTGGAGCGCTCTTGATGAAGGTTGAAGGGGTTCGCTAATCACCTTGCAGGTCGGATCTAAAATCGAGCACACTGTATCTGTATTCGTCAGTACAATAGTATTGGTAAACAAAAAAGACGGCACAACGAGATTATGAGTTGACTATAGAAATATAAATAAGTTTATTGAACGCGATCTTCAGCCCTTGCCGCTTATAGAAGACCAAATCGACCGTATAGATGATGCATGTACCCATTGCAAGAGAAAGTCGAAAGTATACGTATTTTGTGGACAATACCAATTCTTAAGAGCTCCGTTTGGACTATGTACTTCGCCAACTCAATTTCAGAGATACATCAATTACATTTTTGCTCCATTGCTCGCAAAGAATGAAGCAAATACAATAGGGGACTTAAAAGAAGTTTTGGCCGTGGCAGCAGACTACAGTTTGTATATCAAATTGACCAAATACCAGCTCTTGAAATCTGTAGTAGAGTATTTGGGATTTATGATTAGAAATGGAAATGTGAGAACAGCAGAAAACAAGATAAAAGCAACTCGTGCTTTCCCTGCCCGGAAAACCGTAAAGGTTGTGCGTTCATATTTAGGCCTTACCGGATCCTTTAGGAAATTCATTCGTGATTACGCTATAATCGGAAGGTCGTTGAGTAATTTTATAAGAAAGAGCATCAAGTTTGAGTTTTCGGATCAACAGTTGAGAGAATTTAAAGAGCTAAAACAACTTTTATGTTTAGATTTGGTACTTTCGATTTATAATCCAAGCAGAGAAACTGAGGTCCATACCGACGCAAGCAAACTAGGATTCGGCGCGATCTTGGTACAAAGGAACCATAACGATGGTATTGTTACGATCGTGGCCTTAGTTCGTTATTTAAAAGGCAATATTTCAGATATAATTCAAAAGTTCTTTCTTTATTTAACTTTACTGTTTACTCTCCAAATTCGCAAACAATTATCAAATCAACTCTTTAGTTATCGATGGTACTGTACTTCTAATTATCACAATCCAAGTAGCTTACTTCGTTCACTTCACTGTTTGCAATAAGACTCGCCTCCTGGATGTGAGAAGCGCTGTACTTATACTCTACGAATTATCCCTGAACCTTCCTGAATATTCCGTTCTCCCAACTCAAGGTTTACTAAGGTGTCACTAAGCTAAAGTTGTTTCTATTTCCAACAGATCTCGCTTATTTCACTTTGTAGCGCGTAGCCCTGCCCCTTCTTAAAATTGTTCGTCCAGAATAAGAGGTGGTCCGTGGTCCTGATGCTCGTAGGTGAACGGTTTTCCGTTTACCACTGAATACGGCCCTTCCCATGGTTGTTGTAATTTTGGAGAACGTACCTTACGACGTTTCGGGTTGTACAGCCAAACAAGGTTACCATCATTAAATCCTGCAGAATTAGCAGGTAAGTCGTAGAGGGTCTTCATCCGATCGGTATTTACTGCTAATTTTGCTTTCGTTTCCTCGTTCATATCAGCTAATCGTTGTCTAAGTTCCAATACATAGACATCTAGTAACTTTTGTTGGCCTCTGGGTGTACTAAAGTTGAGATGGCTTGGTAAACGAATCTGCCTTCCGCATACGACCTTAGGTGGAGATTGTCCGGTCGTGTTGTGAACAGCTGATCGATAAGCCATTAAAAGCATGGGAATATGTCGATCCCAATCGCTTTGATGATAGTCGACTACTTTCGTTAGATGCTCGACCAATGTTCTGTTGAATTGCTTTACCATGCCATCAGATTGTGGATGCAGAGGAGTTGTCCTGGCTTGTCTTATTCCCAGCATTTTAGACATCTCCTGGACGGTCTGTCGTTCGAAGTTCCGTCCTTGATCCGAATGAAGTTCCTGAGGTACACCAAATCTACTGACCCAATTCATAATTACTTGTTCCGCAACTGTGGTTGCCTTTTGATTAGGGATTGCATAAGCGTGAAGCCATTTACTGTAATAGTCAATAGCAACTAGTATATAACGGTTACCGCTATTCGTTTTTGGAAATGGTCCAGCGATGTCTATGGCTATCTTTTCAAATGGTGCTCCTACATTATACTCATTTCTCCTTTGCAAGAAGCACAGATAGTGCATCTGAGGCACCACTCTTCCACATCCTCTCGCATATGTTACCAATAAAACCTTTCTCGTATTTTGGAAATTGCTTTATTCACTCCTAAATGTCCTTGAGATGATCCACTGTGCATTTCTTCTAGAACATTTTTGACCTGGGATGCTGGCACGACTATCTGTTTTCGGAATGACTCGCCATTAGTTACTTGCGTTTTAATATTCAACGCAAAAACAATTCCATTGAGCCCAGTAGCTTTTCTGTTTCTCACTCCTCTCGGAGATATCTTTCCATTGTGGTCTTTCCATGTCTTTTTTCCAAACAAGAATGGGTGATATGTTTGGGTCTTCCCGTTGTGTTGTTCGCATGTTCTTGTTATCCCAACCCGTCGATGGTTCCACCGTTATCAGCTGTATAGTTGCCTTTGTTTATTTTTCTTCCACCCGAATGTAATGCTTGTATTCAAGTTTGCATAGACGTCGTGAACGGGCGTTCTTAAACTGCAAAAGACATTTAAGCGCTGCATGGTCTGTGCGGAGGATAAATTTCTGCCCGTAGAGATATTTATTGAAATATTTTGTTGAATTTACAATAGCAGGTAGCTCTGTTCTTGGTGCACAATAATTTCTCTCTGATTTTGAAAGTGCTTTGCTATAATATGCTATTGACCATCCTCCTCCTGTGAAAGCACTGCGCCGATACCTACATTGCTGGTATCAGTGTCCAATATGTCATCATTCCTTGGTCATGGATAGCTATCCTTTCTGGTTATGTTATTTAGTTGGCGGTGGTTTACACAGAATCGGGTGCTGCCACATTTTTTTCTAACCAAAACAACTGGCGACGTCCACGGGCTGTTAGATTCCTCTATTATGCATGTTCTTCCATGGAGTTTATCATATCCGCAACTTCTGGTTGTTTGGCTAATGGCAGGTACCGTGGTGTCTGCCGAATCGGCCTAGAATCTCCTGTATCGATCTGATGCTGGACAAGATTTCTTTTACCATAGTCATCATCATTCATTCCACATAATTCCGAAAATTCATCGATCACCTCTTTGGCATCGTTTTATTGTTTTTCACTTACGGTACTGGACGAAAGAAGTTTCTGAACCTGTTGGGTAGTAGCTGGTATAGGTTTTGCCTCCTTGACATTACTACCATTACCCAAATTGACGATTTGGAAAACGGATTCAGAATTTCCAATTATAGCACCTTCTTTTAGTTGTACCTCATTTTCGGATGTGTTGAGCACTCTTAATGGAATTAATGTTGCGACTTCTGTCTTCACTAAAATCTTGCAAAGGATGACGTTCGATGTCAATTTTGTAAGGTTAGGCTAAACCAGGTAGAATCGGCAGGTTCCGATGTTACCAGTCAGCTTTGTCCATACTAGCGTCTCGGAGCATGCAGAGAGAGTAATATTTTCACAGACCATCGTTCTTATTTTCGAAGTATAATCTGCTCATGCTAGTCTGATAGGAATTTCTATGTTGCCATATTTAACGATCCGTTCTCCAACATCCAGACTTATTTTATATGTGGTCGTGAAATCTACTCCAAGAATGCATTCATCCGTGATGTCTGAAACCAGGAAAGTGTGAGGAAATAATAGTTCGCCTAGTTGAACATTCAAAGCTATATCTCCAAAAACAGTTGCTGTTCTTAGTAAATATTTGGTGGTATTATGAAGCCACTTATTTTGAAGGGATCTGCTCTAATAATTGATCCCGAAGCCCCAGTGTCGATAGTGATTGTGCAGTCATTTTTTTCCTACACTTCCATATATAGCGAGACTGCTATTATTTCTCTGCAACTGGAGTACTTGAATAACGACGTCGGGGCTGCCGACTCTACGAACCAACTTCAGCCCCCCAAAATTTTGTTTTTACATGTTTTCCGACTGCTCAATAGGAGAGCTGATGCGACTAGTCGCTGTTTGATTTCTAGTCTCCCTACGAATAGTTTGCTCCCTGGATCCCACATCTTTGGCATATTTTCCTGTACGCCTCTTCTTGCGATTCCATTCGTCGATATTTTCTGCAGTCTCTTTAGAAGTGTCCGGGTCTATTACAATTCCAGCATCGAAAAATACCACGTGACGCAGTACTCTCTGATGACTGCAATCTGTTGCAAGTACCGAAATTTCTGTCACTCGTACTGAACTCGGAGGAGCTTGTCTATCAAACTAATTCATAGTCTAGCGCTTCTGCTATTGGCTTCTTTCCTGCTAGCCTTAGTGCTTTTTGTAAATTTTGATCTGCAATTGCGTTCACAAATGCTTCTCTTGCTACCTCATTAGGGAATTCTGGATTTACGCTACAATATGAAAGATAAGCTAAACTTTCCACATCAGCCTGGAGCTGTTGTAGTTATTCGCCATGCTTTTGAATCCTGTTCTCTTGGAAATATGCAACGAATTTTATCCATCAAACATTGTAGGTTTCATTCTGCCTGCACCGCAAATTTCACTCCTTTATGCGGAGCTTCACGGTAACAGTTTGTTGCACTTCCGACACTTGTTCTTGAAATTCCAGTACTTCCTGCTGAATTCCTTCAATTTCTGCATTCTGTTCTTCTAATGAATTTTTAAGAAAATTCTTCTGTTCCTCCAAACAGGTTTCTAGACAATTTTCCAAAGAACTCTTTTGTTCATCCGAACGAAATTCGAGAGAATTATTCTGTTCTTTAAGAGCATTCTTTTGATCGTCCAAGCGGGCTTCTAAGGAATTCTTCTGTTCCTCCAGATATTTCTTCTGCCGATCTAAACGGGATTCCAGAGAATTCTTTTGTTCTTCAATAGCATTCTTCACCTGACGGGTTGAAAGCTCCATCATTTTGGTCATTAAAGTACCCAAAAGCTGTTCTATGTTCATCGCCGGCTCTTCTTCAGTTTCTGGTTCTTCCTCGAAAACGAATGTCTCAGGATTCTTTTCTTCCTCTATGAAAGCTTGTCTAATGGCTGATTTACATTACTCGAACATGCGATTTTACTGACAAAGTGAGTGAGAGGGTCTTATTACTTTGCACTATTACAAAAAAAGGAAGAGGTGATCGACTGTCAAAACATTATTTCCCACTCTTTTATAGCGAAGTGTCGCTTGTGACATTTCATCAAATTGTCAATTGCAAAAAATAATCAGACGTCAAAAATAGTTCTGTTCAGGCGTTCAAAATCAGAGACTTGACACTGCTCAAATGGAAAAAAAACATATCGAAAATGCTATAAATGTAAGTGTTTAGGAGTCAATATTCACTGAGAGTTTTTTATGAAATATTGGCTTTTGTAGGAAACAGCTTTTTTTAGCATTGGCTGATTTGGCTAATGGTTGCTCCAAACATTCTGCCAAGAGGACCACTTCCGAAATTCGTTACAGCAGGTTTATTACAAAAATGGCCAAGGATAAAATCAGCTACGAATCCATGTCGATTACAGTATTGCACACAGCAAATAGTAGTTTGCCGAGCTGATCTTATCACAAAGTTTTGTCGTAATACTATTCATTTTCCCGATATAGACCAATTGGATAATCACGTAATTATTTTCTTGAAAATAAAAGAAGCAAACTTATTCTTTTCCATTGTAGTTCGCGCGAACCTTAATTTTTCAGGGAACGCTCTCTCCTGTGCATCCAATTGCGCTTCCTATATATTGGGACTATGATGCCGCCCTATATTTTTACCCTCTTCCAGACCTAGTAGTTGTTGGAGATCCTAATCATCCGTTTAACACAACACAACATGGTTGCACCATTATAAATACAGTAAGTATAAAATTTGATTTTTTAATATATAAATATTTAAATTAAAATTTCAGGGATCCTTCATTAAACCGAAATTCTCGTTCAAAGTTTATGTTCGTTCCACAAAAACTGTTGAGGATTCGGAAATACCTTCGAAGGCGAACTCATGTTGTTTCTTGCTGTGATGGGTCTGGATTCTGGCGCTCCTGGCTTCCTGATTGTGCTGCGTTGTCTTCTGAGGCGTTGTCTATACCTTCCCGGAGGTGTTGTGAATTCTCACCTGGGGATTGCTCCGCGTCGGATGAAGGTGTAGAGTTTTTCTCTTGCATATGCGTCCCGCGTTGTCCAAAAGTGGGCTTCCAGCCTTCTTGGAGTATTCCCTTCTGGAATGTTTTTTGCTACTAGGGGGGCTCCTGCCGTCTTAATTCCCTTCGCTGAGATTGAAAGGGGGGCTATGCCGACTTCGAGATCCCTTTCAATCCTGGAACGAAGTTTTTGTTTTCAGGTGCTTCTGATTGCTGCCGGGGGGCCCTAGGCCTACTTATTTCCCCTGGGTATGGTTGAAAAGGGGGCTTAAAGCCTTCTTCGGAATCCCCTTCAACCCAGGAACGATGATATCTTCCTTCTGGAGTTGGTTTTGAATGGGAGTGCGTTGTCCTGACTTCTTTTCGGCTGGGAAAGAGCTTCTATTAGTGAGTCCAGGTCCCTTGTTGATTTCGTTTTTTTTTTTTTTTTACTCACTGGGGTGAACGCTTGCTCGCCTGGCGCAGAGGCGCTTACATATGATATCTACCCCGAGCGTTGGGGGTGACGCGGCCTTATAGCTTGGCTAGTGTCACAGGTTCCCCGTAGATTAGTGTAGGACCAAGGCTTTTCAAGCGTTTACGACCAAGCTTCCTTGATCCTACCGGCTGCGTCAATTGTTATATATTCTACTTTGTGTAAGTAGAACCACAAATTGCTCTATTGTTTGGTTATATATATTTTTACTAAATACACTTAACGCTCACCTGCAGTTCACTGTTAATCCAAGTACACCTTTCAATTCCTTCGGTTATAATTTGTCACTCAGGTTTCTTTTAAAAAACAACGCCATGAAAATTACAATTTGAATTTATTTCACATTAACGTGGTGAACTTGCAAAACTTATCTCTTATAAAACTTATCTTAACTTTTATAAACGCGGTGAACTAAAAAAACATATAGTTTGATTTTGTTTCACATTAACGTGGTGAACTTACAAAACTTGTCTTAACTTTTATAAACGCGGTGAAGGCTATAACTTCGATTTTCTTTTTTGACTTTAACTATCGACCGAAGAACTCCGAAATCAACCGCTTCTTAGAGGGTAAAACCAAAAACTCGCTCCTTGATCACATTCATCGTGATCAAGAGCCGTTGTTCAGGATAGAAAATGCTAAATTGCATTTTGTTATCCTGAGAAAATTTTACTTTTTCAATTCTGGACTTGTTCAAACATGTCCAGAATTATTCGCGTTGAACGATGGCTTCAAAAATGTAATCATACACTTTTTAAAACATCAGCCACCGTTTGAAATCGCGACGCGCATATACATACAATGCATTTATGCTGCCCGCGTTTCTTATCGCGAAAGCATTTTTCGTAATATGTATGTACGTATGTACATACATGTTGTATTTTTCGCGACAAATCGTACTCCAGGTAGGATTTGCTTTTTGATTTCTCTTTTAATTAAATTGTTGAAATGACAAATTTTGCTGAAGGCAAAATTGCTGATGCAATTTTCTTCACCCTTTTTGGACGATAAACTAATCATGTTTTGTGCATGATTTGTTTATTGAATTTTTATATTTTATGGTTTTTCTTTTATATGCCCAATTTTAGGTTTCTAGGTATATAGGGCTTATTAATTATTTTTTTTTTTGGAAACTTTACCTGTTAGGCCCTAAGGTTTTATATACCTACATATGGTACATATATGTACCTAGGTTTTTTATACATAACACATAATAAAACAAATTTGTTTTTTTTATATTTGTGTTAATGATACACTATTACATTATATTATACACTGTGAAGCATTCACTATAATCAACTCAATATAATAACTCATTTATGTTCGCGCACTGAAATAATCTTTCAACGATACCAATAATTTTAATAATTTTGCGTCCGCGTTGTCTCTATAGCGTGTGCTTACTTTACTATTAATTTTGACAATAGGGTCTGCAGGTAGCTTGCGTACCCTTCGTTAAAATTTGATCTCGGTCACTGATAAGGCAATTCAGCGAGAGAGCAGATAATATTGTTACGCGCCACAAAGTGATACAAGCGACATCTATTGGAAATGGAAACAACTTTAGGTTAGTGACATCCTAGTAAACTGGGTTTGGAGAATGGAATATTCAGGAAGGCTCTAGGATAATTCGTAGAGTATAAATACGGCGCTGCTCACATCCAGGAGGCGAGTATTATTTCAGACAGCGAAGTGAGAAGTGAACGAAGTAAACTATTTGGATTGCGATAATTAGAAGTACAGTACTAGCGATAAATAAAGAGTTGATTTGATAATTATTTGTGAATTTGTGAGAGTAAACAGTAAAGTTAAATAAAGAAAGAACTTTTGAATCATATCTGAAATATTGTGTTTTAAATAACGAACTAAGGCCACGCTCGTAACAACTGGTTTCAGAAGTAAAATAAAATCGCGAAATAAAGTGGTGGCATTTGACTTTGAAATTCAAAGAGTGATCAATTTTGTGAAATCGCGCAAGAATGGGACGCAAACTAGAGGAGCTTCGCATACAGGAATTGAAAGTGGAGTTGGGGAAGCGGTCATTGCAAACGACAGGTCTAAAGAATGTTCTAGTCGAGCGATTTAGACAAGCGTTGATAGAGGAAGAAAAGAATCCTGATACATACGTTTTCGAGGAAGATCCAGAAACTGAAGAAGAGCCTGCGATGAACATAGAAGAGCTTTTGGGTACTTTAATGACCAAAATGGAGCTTTCAACCCAGCAAGTGAAAAATGCTCTTGAGGAAAAAAGAATTCTCTGGAATCCCGTCTAGATGAACAAAAGAATTCTCTAGAAGCCCGTTTGGACGATAAAAAGAATGCCCTTGAGGAACAAAAGAATGCTTTTGAGGAACAAAAGAATGCTTTTGAGGAACAAAAGTATTCTCTAGAAGCGCGTTTGAATGAACAACAGAATTCTATGGTGTCCCGTCTAGATGAACAAAAGAATTCTCTAGAAGCCCGTTGGGATGAACAAAAGTGTTCTTTGCAGAATTGTCTAGAAACCTGTTTGGAGGAACAGAAGACTTTTCTTAAAAATTTATTAGACGAGCAAAATGTAAAAATTGAACGAATCCAGCAGGAAGTGCTGGAAGTGCAACAAAATGTTACGGAGAAGCTTGACAACTTTAAAGAAGATTTGGACAGAATGAAGTATCGACAACCTCGGCACGAAGGAACTGAAATATCCGGTGCAGGCAGAATGAAACCTCCAATATTTGATGGACAAAATTCGTGGCATATTTTCAAGAGACAGTTTGAGGCAGCTTCCGCAGTAAATGGATGGAATGACGCAGACACAACTCTGGTATTAGTACTTCGAGGTCCTGCGTCAGGGTTATTACAAACTATTCAGATTGAAAAGCAACGTGATTACATTTCACTAGTACAGGCGATAGGATTACGTTATGGAGATGAACACATACAGCAAGTATATGGCTTGCAGTTACGCAACAGGACTCAAAAGCATGGCGACTCACTACAACAACTGCAGGCTGATGTGGAAAGATTAGCTTATCTTTCGTACTCTAGCGTAAATGCGGATTTCCTTAATGAAGTGGCAACAGAAGCATTTGTGAACGTCATTGCAGATCAAAATTTACAACAAGCGTTAAGGCTAGCAGGAAAGAAATCAACAGCAGAAGCACTAGCGTATGCATTAGCGTATGAATCTGCCAGGCAAGCTTCTCGAAGTGCAGTACGAGTAAGAGAAATTTCGGTGGAGGAATGTACTTGTAATAGAATGCAGCCATCACAGAGCAATTCTTCACGCGGTATTCTACGATGCTGGAATTGTAATAGACCAGGACACCTCCAAAGTGACTGAAGAAAAGAATGCCAAAGATGTCGAGCCAGGGAGCAAGCTATTCGTGGAGAGCCTAGAAATCAAACAGCGATTAGTCGCATCACCTCCCCTGTTCAGCAGTCGGAAAACATGTAAAAACCAACTTCGGGGGCCAGAAGTTGGTTGGTAGAGTCGACAGCCTCGAAGTCATCATTCGGATAGCCCAGTTGCAGAGAAATAATAGCAGTCTTGTTATATATGGAAGTGTAGGAAAAAATGACTGCGTTGTCACTATCGACACTGGAGCTTCGAGATCAATTATTAGAGCGGATCTTGTCAAGAACAAATGGCTTCACAATACCACCAAATATTTGCTAAGAACAGCAACTGGAGCCGCAGCACAAGTTTTTGGAGAAATAACTTTGGATATTCAACTAGGTGAACTACTATTTCCTCACAATTTCCTAGTTTCAGACATAATCGACGAATGCATCCTTGGAGTAGACTTTATGACCACATATAAAATAAATTTAGATGTCGGAGAATGAATACTCAAATATGGCAACATAGAAATTCCTATGAGACTAGGAGGAGGAACTGATTATCCTGCAAAAATAAGGACGATGGTCTGTGAGAATGTGACCCTCTCCGCATTCTCGCAGACGCTAGTATGGACAAAGCTTATTGATGACATCGGGACCTGCCGATTCTATCTGGTGGAGCCTAACCCTACAAAAGTAACATCGAACATCATCGTTGGTAAGACTTTAGTGAAGGCGGAAGGCGCAAAATTAATTCCCGTCAGAGTGCTCAACACATCCGAAAATGAGGTACAACTAAAAGAAGGTGATATAATTGGAAATTGTGAGCCTGTTTATCAGATTGTTTATTTGGAAAATGGTAGTAATATTAAGGAGGCGATACGTATACCAGCTACTACTCAACAGGTACAGAAACTTCTTTCATCGAGTGCCTTAAGTGAACAGCAATACAACGGTGCCAAAGAGATGATCCATGTATTTTCGGAATTATTTGCAATGAATGATGATGATTTCGGCAAAAAAATCTTGTCCAGCATCGGATCAATACAGGAGATTCTAGGCCCATTCGGCAACCACCACGAAGACTACCAGTACCCAAACAACCAGAAGTTGCAGATATGATAAATTCCATGAATGAACAAGGCATAATTGAGGAATCTAACAGCCCTTGGACATCGCCAGTTGTTTTGGTCAGGAAAAAGGATGGCAGCACCCGATTCTGTGTGGACTACCGCCAACTAAATAATGTAACAAGAAAGGATAGCTATCCGTTACCAAGGATTGATGACACATTGGACACCCTTTCCGGAGCGGAATGGTTTTCCACATTGGATTTGAAGAGCGGTTACTGGCAAGTGGAAATACATCCCCAGGACCGAGACAAAACTGCTTTCTCAGTTGGAAGTGGATTATGGCAATTCAAAGTTATGCCATTTGGATTATGTAATGCTCCAGCCACATTCGAACGACTCATGGAATGTGTTTTACGAGGATTAACCTGGAAAACATGTCTTGTCTACTTAGATGACATAATTGTGATCGGAAGGACATTCGAGGAACATAAAAACAATTTACGGGACGTACTTCAAGGACTGAGAGATGCGAAACTGAAGCTCGGTACGAATAAATGTGCTCTATTCAAGAATGAAGTAAAATATTTGGGGCACATAGTTTCATCACAAGGAGTAAGAACTGATCCAGAGAAGATAAGAGCTGTGAAAAATTGGCCTGTTCCAAAGGACAAACATCAATTAAGGAGTTTTCTTGGATTAGCTACCTACTACAGGCTATTCATGAAAGGTTTTGCAGATATATCAAGGAGCCTACATCAACTTACAGAAAAAGGAAAGCCGTTCATATGGTCAGATAAATGTAACGAGAGCTTTGCAAATTTGAAGCAACAGCTCTGTGGAACTCCAGTGCTTCAGTATCCAAAGCTGGGAAAAACTTTTATATTGGACACGGATGCCAGCAATTTAGGTATTGGTGCAGTACTTGCACAGGAGGAGGAAGGTCAAGAGGTGCCAGTAGCTTATTTTAGCAAAGCATTCTCAAAATCAGAGAGAAAATATTGTGCTACAAGGAAACAGCTACTTGCCATTTTAACCAAGCATTTCCATAAATATCTCTACGGGCAGAAATTTATCCTCCGCACTGACCATGCAGCGCTTAAATGGCTTTTGCAGTTTAAGAACCCTGAGGGGCAAGTGGTGGGATGGATAGAGCGACTCCAAGCTTATGACTTTGAAATCCATCACCGCAGAGGACGTATCCATGGAAATGCAGACGCCCTTTCACGACGTGCATGCAAAGCTGAATGCAAACATTGCGTTCGGCTGGAAGAAAAAGAAACAAAAGCAACAATACAGCTGATGACGGTGGAACTATCGACAGATTCGAACAACGAGAGCTTGCGAACAGCACAACGGGAAGACCCAGACATATCACCTATTCATGCTTGGAAAGAAGACATGGAAAGACCACAATGGCAAGATATCTCGGAGGGGGGTGAGAAACTGACGAGCTACTGGGCTCAATGGAACTCTCTTCACGTTGAAAGTGGTATATTAAAGCGCAAGATGCACTATCTGTGCTTTTTGCAAAGGACCACCACACAGAAATAGAGGAGAAATGCATAAGTATAATGTAGGAGCCCCATTTGAAAGGATAGCCGTAGACATCGCTTGACCTTTTCCAGAAACAGATAACGGTAACCGTTATATATTAGTTGCTATTCACTATTTCAGTAAATGGCCTGAAGCTTATGCAATCCCTAACCAAGAGTCTACCACAGTAGCGGATCAAGTAGTAATGAATTGGGTCAGTAGTTTTGGTGTTCCTCATGAACTGCATTCGGACCAAGGACGGAACTTCGAATCACGGACTTTCCAAGAGATGTGTAAAATTCTGGGAATAAGGAAATCCAGAACAACTCCTCTGCATCCACAATCTGATGGCATGGTAGAGCGCTTCAACAGAACATTGGTCGAGCATCTAAAGAAAGTAGTCGACTATCACCAACGCGATTGGGATCGACATATTCCCATGTTCTTAATGGCCTATCGATCAGCTGTACACAGCACGACCGGACAAACTCCAGCAAAAGTGATATTCGGAAAGGAGATGCGTTTACCTAGCGATCTCAAGTTTGGTACACCCGGAGGTGAACAAAAGTTACCTGACGATTATGTATCGGAACTTAGACAACGATTAGCTGATGTACACGAAGTTACGAGAGCAAAATTAGCAATAAATATCGATCGGATCAAGACCCGCTATGACTTACGTGCTAACTCAGCAGGATTTAATGAAGGTGACCTTGTTTGGCTGTACAACCCGAAACGACGTAAGGGACGTTCTCCCAAATTACAACAATACTGGGAAGGACCATATTCAGTAGTGACTAGAATATATGACGTAGTATATAGGATTCAGCGGGGTACAAGAGGCAAACGGAAAGTCGTTCATCTAGATCGTTTATGTCAATACTGCGAGCATCAAGACCGTGGATCACCTGTTGTTCGGGACGACAATTTTAAGGAGGGGGCAGTGTTACGCGCCACAAAGTGATACAAGCGATATCTATTGGAAAAGGAAACAACTTTAGGTTAGTGACATCCTAGTAAACTGGGTTTGGAGAATGGAATATTCAGGAAGGTTCTAGGATAATTCGTAGAGTATAAATACGGCGCTTCTCACATCCAGGAGGCGAGTATTATTTCAGATTGCGAAGTGAGAAGTGAACGAAGTAAACTATTTGGATGCAATAATTAGAAGTACGGTACCAGCGATAAATAAAGAGTTGATTTGAGAATTATTTGTGAGTTTGTGAGAGTAAACAGTAAAGTTAAATAAAGAAAGAACTTTTGAATCATATCTGAAATATTGTGTTTTAAATAACGAACTAAGGCCACGCTCGTAACAATATTAATGACGTCGTATAATCACGATATATACAGCGGCCAAAATATTGAGATCAGTCGTTTATGACGCGATGCAGTTTCAAGTTCACTGGACCATGACCTAATTTAACATCTGGCCTGGTGCACAAAAATGAATTTTTGGCAAATCTTTTTTTTGCTCGTGAGAAATTTGCTGTGCAGAATTTACTGAACTTTTTTTTTTTTTTTGCCAATTGCCAAATATATCTCACATTGCACACAGTAAGAGGTTAATGTACTTTACAGGGATTGTGGGAGACATTGCATTTGTGTATTTTCTCTTAATTGATTGAATTATTTGAAACCGAAACTGGGTAATGCAATTTCAGAAATTGAGAGTGTAATTTTATGTACCCATTCTAGGAAGATTATAGAATTTGTTTTGTGGTATTTTGAGATCTAGTCTCGAGCATAAGTGAGGGTGCCGGTTTAGTAAAGGATAACTCAGCTTTAGATTCAGTTCAAGTACAAATTTTATTAAAATAATTAACCTAAATATCACAATTCAATAGTTTTAATTCAAAAAAATTCCAATACTAATAATAACTTACAATCTAGTAAAACTACTAATACTATTAAAAATTCAACTAAAATTCAATTAAAATTCATCAACAACTGACGACATTTTAAAAAATCCAAAATAAAAATTTAATATAAAAGTTGTGCTGCTTTGCCCACACTCTCTTTCCTTACTTCTGTTCCTGGAAAGAAGAAGAAGAAAGTTTTTATTTCTTCGAAATTAGATAGCGACAATTTTAGTAGGAATTTCTGAGAAAGAGACCGACGATGTAGCAGAATTAAACTTCGGCTGCAGCGTGCTGAAGCGTGTAAACAGAATTATACTTCTGTTACAGTGAGTATTGAAACGCGTAGGCAGAATTATACTCCTGCTACAACGTGCTGGGGCGTGCAAACAGAATTAAACTTCTGTTACTGCGATTGTTGAAACGTCTGTTACACGATTGGGGGTCAAGTGTCACATTTTTGGGAGTGTGGATTTTAATAGAACTAGACTTCTATATGAAGGATAGAGCAAAATTATACTTTTGCTCCTAGGATTCAGATTAGATTCTGATGGAGGATATTTTCAGATTAAACTCTGAAATTATAATATGCGGCAAAATTGGATGTTGGATATAAGTAGAATTATACTTCTACAATAATAGAATTAAACTTCTATATGAAGGAATAAACAAAATTATACTTTTGTTCAAAAGATAGGAAACAGATTAGACTCTGGTGGAGGATGCTTTCAGATTAGACTCTGAAAACCGAATGGTGTTTTGCTGCGGTTCGCCGCCTTTTTATAGCCGCCGTGAACAGCTATGTCCCAGCTTCATAATATGTTGCCCAGGCAACACCAGCTGCTTGACGTAATGTCATTAGATGACATTACAAAAATGTAAACATTTGGAGGGAAGGGAAATTTTAAGTAAGTTTGAGCTATTTTTATTTATTCTATATATTATTAATGTACTTTCTATTTAATTTCAGCTCAAAAAATATGTTGGACGGCTGTAGGCAGGATTGGGACGGGATTTGTGGTGGAATAATTAGATAAGTATATTGTGTTATATTGATTGGGAACATGATGCTTTGTGTTTCCTTTTTTATATATTTTTAGGACAATCTGATTTCATCGAGGGATATCATTTGATGGCGGAATTTCGTCGAGGGATTTGTAAATATGTATGTGGACTGAACAGGTATTGATGGTCGCATTTCGATATTCTCTTAATTTGTAGTGGCTGCTTTCTCTACTCAATTATCTTAGGCTAGCAGCAAGGACATATAGTATATACCTAAAAAAAAATATATGCTCATAACCTCAAGTTACTCTTTATATATGCAAACTGCTATTAACTTAAGGGAGGCGGGTTCGTAGCATATCGTATGAATATCGTTTTGCGATAATATTTGTTATTATCAAAGTACAAGAGTATATTTCGAAGTTTACTTTACTAGTCTAGTATGGAGGACACTGATCATATCAAGGAGTAGTTATAAGTTAAGTATTACTTGGGATCCACTCCTATACTAGGAAGTTTTTCTCGTGCCCATTTACATACCTTACCAAACTTAATTAACCCTCGAAATGGAGGGCAATAGGCTAAACCAAGGTGAGCTAATATACGAGCTCACAATTAGAAGTCTACCCACGGGGAAGGTAGACGAAATGAGGGTTAGTCTTCGCGCAGCCTTAAGAGTAAATAGAGAAGGCAAGCCATATTTCTCTCTCCGTACCCATTCAAATTCGAAGAAGATATAGAGGCTTTAAAAAATAAGGTAGACGAAATAAAAGAACTTTTTGAGAGTTTTGAAGGGCACTCTAGTTCCACAGATTATAAGAAAATTCTTACTAAAATCGAATGGGCATTAGCGAGGCTTGATAGGGTCAAAGCAGAAAAGGAAGATGAGCAGAAAGAAAAAGCACAGACTCGGGCAGAATTAATATTAGCTTTAGGACATTAAAAATTAAAGCGGATGGCGACGACAGTGCTGATGATCATTCCGATGATCCCGAAAATCTCTCAATTCCAGCGGCTGTGTTGACTAGTTCACGCACGAGGGCTCTCTTACATAAGTGGGAAGTCAAGTTTTCTGGAGAGCACTGCCAGTCTCTAAACTCTTTCTTTGTTCACGAATTAGCGGAGGCTCGAGGTATCAATAAGAATCAATTATTCCGCTCAGCCCTAGATTTCTTTACAGGTAAGGCTCTTGTGTGGTACCGAGCCAATAAAGTCGGCTTCCATTCATGGTCAGATCTAGTGAGAGGGTTAAAGCGAGAATTCTTGCCCCCAGATTATGTTGATCGGCTACTTGACGAAATCAAAAGCAGGACTCAGAGGAAAGATGAGTCCATAGTTATCTACATAGCTATGATGACGAATACGTTTAGTCGGTTGTCTGACCCGCTAAATGAAAAACAGCAAAGGCAACATCCGCACCTTTTTATCAGACCCAGCTAGGGCTTAAGGAAATTGTAACCATTGAAAACTTAGTGGAATTAGGAAGACATCTTGAATCCGTGCGAACATCGGTGGAAGCTTTCATACCACCCCCTTCTAGGAAGAACCAGCAGTTGCTAGAACCAGACTTAGCATACGTCGCAACAGAGACTCCGGAAATATCGACGCTTTCCCATGCACCCTTACAAGGCGATGATCGGAGATGCTTTAAGTGTAGGGTCACAGGATACATTGCCAGATATTGTAGGAGGCATTTTAGCTGTGTTGGTTGTGGCGCGCCTGGAGTAATACGCCCACGGTGTATGAACTGCAATCATGGAGGGCAGGCTCCTGACAGGAATGCCGAAAATCCAGTAACAATAATGTCGGGAAACGAGAACGGAGCTCGAAACTAAGCGGCAAGTCGAGCAATCCGCAGAGAGCCGCAATAGAAAGGGGATGAAAAAGAGCGGGACTCGATTTTTGCAGAAACAGCGAGTGATGTGTGCCCCCCACTTAAAAATTTCCATTTTTGACTTACCACTTTGTGGATTACTCGACTCGGGTGCATCGCGCACAATTATTGGTGGTCGTGGATTAGAAATGTTAAAAAATATGGGGTTAAAGATCCAAGAAGCAGATGCGAAAAGGGTAAGTTTGGCTAATGGGGGCTCTATAAATGTGCTGGGCGAGATAAGTTTACCAAATATGTTAGAGGGTCGTGTCAAGGTATGTGAGGTATTGATCATTTCAGAATTGCTTCATGTTATTATTCTTGGGATTGATTTCTGGCGAGCAACATTGAAAATAATTCTTGGCAGCTTACAAAAGAAGAACATCGTCATTTGGAGCACTTGGGCGCATTGGAATGTCAGTCAAAGTTAACGTCGAACCAGAAAGAAGAGTTGAATGGAATTATAAAGGAGGCGAAAGCTAAAATGGGTACAGGACTCGGCTGTACTAATCAGGTAAAACACAAAATCGAGGCGGATTCTCCGCCAAAAGGTTAGAAGCTGGAGTTGTATAACCATCTAATAATCTCCGGTGGTAATGGTTAGAAAGAAAGATGGCCAATATCAGTTCTGCGTCGATTATAGAAAATTGAATAAGGTAACGAAAAAGGACGCATAACCCTTACCTTACGTATCGGCCACGTTGGACAAATTAAGGGATGCTCAGTACATATCGTCCTTGGATATAAAATCAGCATTCTGGCAGGTGCCACTGGAGGAAAGCTCGAAACAACACTGCCTTCACGGCCCGAATAGAGGACAATTCCAATTTCGAAGGTTGCGTTCGTGTTGAGCAATTCCCCTGCCACATGGCAGAGATTAATTGAAAGAGTATTATCCGGGAACTTTGAGAGTAAAGTTTTTGTGTACCTGAATGATGTAGTTATTGTGACCCAGAGCTTCGAAGACCACAACATTGCACTGAAGGACGTCCTCCTCAACAAGTTTTATCAGGCCGGATTAGTAATAAATTATGAGAAGCGTGAGTTCTGCAGGCCTGAACTTAAGTACTTGGGATATGTTGTGGGACAATATGGGTTGCAAGTCGATCCGGAAAAGATTCAATGCATTTTAAAAATTGCTAGCCCAAAGAACGTATCAGAAGTGCGTCGCCTAGTAGGGACTATTGCTTGGTATCGAAGATTTCTAGCACATTTTCCTTCACTGATTGCCCCAATCACAGACTTGTTGAAGAAGAAGAAGAAGTTTGTTTGGTCCGACTTATGCGAGAAGGCGTTCGAACGAGTTAAAGATCATTTACTTAGTGCCCCAATATTAAACTGCCCAGATTTTCACTATCTGTTTATCGTCCATACTGACGCCTCAGGATACGGTCGAGGGTGAAGATAGGGTGACTGCCCATTTGAGTCGGTCACTTAATAGATGCGAACGTAATTATTCCACAACTGAGAATGAGTGCCTGGCTGTACTATGTGCAATAGAGAAATTGTGTCCGTATATCGAGGGAACAACTTTCACTGTGGTTAACGACCATGCCTCCTTGGTATGGTTGCATAATTTGAAAGACCCCACAGGACGACTGGCGAGATGGGCGATGCGTCTTCAACAATACAGCTTTCAGATTATTCATCGTAAGGGCGAGGAACATCCTTTACCAGATATGTTGTCGAGATCTGTTCCGGTATTAGACTGTGTGGAAGCGGCACATAATGAGGACAAATGGTACAGTAGAATGGTTGACGAAATTAGACGGGATCTTTCTAAGTACTCGAACTGGAAGCTCGATAATGGTGTGTTGTTGACATATTATCGCCCTCGGTACCCAGAACTAGCTATGTCTAATGATTGGTGGAAACAAGTCGTACCGAAAAAAGAAAGAAGAAGTTTTATTTCGAAGGCTCATGATCCACCGACATCAGGCCATCGAGGAGTCGACAAAACGTATAACCGACTAATGGGAAGACTTTATTGGCCTAAGATGAGAGCGGATGTTGTGAATTACGTAAAGCATTGTACGGTTTGTCAAGCCATTAAACCAGAGCTTAAAAGGCCTGCAGGCCTAATGGCCTCTCGTACAACTTACACCAAACCTTGGGAGTCTATAAATGTAGATCTAATCGGTCCCCTACCCCGTTCCTCTAAGGGTTACAAGTACATTCTGTGGCTGAATTTATGAGCAAAATCTATAATATAAATATTATTAAAAAGATAAAATCTGAACGGACTCCAACAAATAGTCCCGACTGGAAGATCCCTGGAAATAGTGGCTGGAAATTCCCAACTAAGGGTTTTTGGTTGAAAAAAAGAAAAAGATCCGCGCTTTGGTAGGTGAAGTGGACAGTCTGGTCCGAAAAATGTGAGAGCAACATATAGAGGAAGTTTTTTTGAAAAGCTAAGAGGAAAAGTATCAACCGAAAGCGTGGACAGTAGTTAAAAAAAAAAAACAAAGGAGTGTGACAAAAAGAAAAAAAGGGAGAAGAAATTGAAGGCCAATGTAAAGGAAAGTCTAGAAAGGTCGCGGTTAGTGACGAAGAAAGTCATCTCAGCGAGGAAAGGAGGTTAGGTGGAAGAATCTCGAACTTTTTTCTTGTTTCAAGATAAGTACCTTCTTTGTAATTTGTCATTCCTATTTTTAAAAAAAAAAAGATTAAGATTGCTATTCGTAAATTCGCGATAATAGAAATTCTTGTTGTTGTGCGCGGTCCACCTTGCTACAAGTGCAGTAAAATTCCAGCTTGTATAAGGTGCGAAACTAAATTAGGGGATTAGTTGATTAGCAATAAACTTATAAAGTAGTGAAAAACCTTCTGTTGAATTTATTTACTGGCAACACAGAGTTCGTGGACTCTCAAACCACGCGGCGCCCATAATTAAATTGACCTACACCCTTCATCGAGCTAGCATCTAGTATACGCCTGAAAGGAGGCATATAACAACCTTATTGCATGTCTTCCAGATTTAGTCTCGCCAACCCCTAATATGGTGGCAGATATGCGCTACTTTTGCAATCTTAAGCTCTGGACTTCTTCTTCGGTAATAAGCGATACCTGTGAGTCTGGGTCAAGTAATGCTCTAAATACCTCTGGTTGATTGAATATGTTTGTAACTCTTACCATGGCAGTTGGTAATGGCACGTTTTGCATCTTGATTTTGTTATGGAGAGCAATAACCCCTTTATTATCTGGATGATTTTGAAACGTAGCATCTGGAATGCTTTCTACAAACGTATTTAATAGTCATGTAAGAACTGGATGCATTCCGTAAGTTCTCATCGTATTGATGAAGTAGGGTATGGTGTCTTTTTTTGCAATAAAAGCAGGATTTGTTTGTTTTGCATTTCTCAGGTTTGTTGGAAGCCATGCAGTTGATACAAAGATTCTCCTTTTTACGATGTATGCTTCACGATCATGCACGCTCACCTTTTTGAATTCTATACATTGGTAAATGCTATGCTCTTTCTTGCAGAAGATGCATGATCGTTGTAGTGTGGTATTGAAAGATTTCTTCTTCTTAGAGGTAATGCTTCTGGTTTTGTCTTTTTAGAACTCGTGATGCATTCTAGGATTTGATAGCGCTTATCTAAAAAATTTAGCAATTAAGGCGTAGATAGCATCTTCCTTGGGTTCGCAAGGCTCCCTTCAAACAATCGTATACTTTCTGCATCAAGTTTTCTGATTGCAATGCAGACAATCATAAGATCCCATTCGTCTGTGTGACAGTTTAGATTTTTTAACGCTTCTAGGCATTCTCTTATTATGTCATAAAGCGCAATAATATCTTCTTGAGATCTGTATTCAACGTTCTTTGTATCCATGATGTTGTTAATATATTCTGTTATGATCTTGATTGGATAAACTTGATGGCAGTTTTATAGTTGTTATTATTCAATTGTAGATGGTATAGATGGTATTGCATCTTCTTAACTCCGCTTAGATAGAGGTTGTTGTCTATAACCTGCATGAAGATATCGCTGAAAGATTTCCATTTATTGTAGTTTCCACTGAATCTTAGAATTTTAATTGGTGGCAGTTTTGGAAAGTTATTCTGTCTGTTGTATGCCAAATATGTATTGGTATTCTGGTATCTGGTGTCGTGTGAGATCCCACAAGTGGCTCTGAGCAAATATATTGGAGGCAGTGCTTTCCTGAGTAGAGTATGTGGAAGATGGTGCAGAGGATATAGGTTGTCTGGTATCCTGCCCTGGGGCAGAATGTGTTAAGGGTATTGTGCTTGTTTGGTTAGTAGATGTAGTGGTTACCGGAATTGGATTTATTCCATAGCTTTCTAACAAGCTGAAAATTTCATTGTCTTTCCCTTTAGTTTTCCCATATAGATCTTCAGTGAAGTAAAGATGCTGTTTAGGAAATAACTCTTTTAATTGCTCATGCCGTTTGGTAAAGTCATTCCAAAGCGTCTTCAGCTCTGCTCTTTTTTAATTATGTATGCCTCAGGTTTTCAAGATGGTGCATCTTTTCCGCTGTTCCTTAACAAGTCAATAATCAATTTAGCCAATTTCCTTTGGTCTTTCAAAATAATTTCTTGAGCTTCTGGTTTCAAATAGTGCTTTCAGCTAGCGCTGGTTTAAACTTGTTTTTAACCGGTTGATGTGGTAATATGACAAATACTCAGACTTAATTTGAGAACTTGTTAGGCTGACCAGGTGATTGATGATATTGTTTGTGGCGACTATACAACAATATTCACTCTTAATTTAAGGTCTGCCGTTTTCCCTGGTGATTGCTGAACATGCTTCTTTAACAACACGCAAACTTAATTTGAGAACTTCTGTTGGTAGGTAGCGGCTGTGTTACCAATCGACTGCTGTTTGCAGGTAGTGGATGTATGTCAAGTTACGCTTACCACTGCTGGGGGCGCAGATATTCAATTTTTAGAGGCGTTAGTTTCATTTCTTGAGACTCGAAGGACAATGTAATGTAATGTTATTTATCTCCTGAATTATTTATCTCCTTTATAGTTAAATAACTACGTAGCGAAGTAGGTATTAATCAGTTGAAATTTGTTCCTCAGATTTAAAGTGTCGCATGCCGTTTCGACAAACTCGAGTAGTACCATTGGAATATTACACATTTATCGCATTTTCTTTCTTTTCTCTGTAAAATTAAATTGCAAAAAGAAAATGTTTTCTGAAAACACCAATAAATTGCAAAACTTCATATATTTTCAATATTTTAATATTAATATTGGATTATATCAACGTTGTGAAGTTCTCTTATGGAATTTTACCATGTGTCTATTTATATAGCGACACCTTTCGTCATCACCTTCAAGTTAATTTTCCTGTTAAGACTATCTGAAAAATTATAGGATATTTAGTGGTTATATACAATTTCATAAGATAGTGTGCAAGTGCTTGTACTTATCGTAGCCTTTGCTTGCAGGGTTACGAAGCACTCCGTAGCCACTAAAATATTATAAAATTCAGAATAATTCAAGAAGAATAAGAAGGCATAATCTCTAGCTCACTCCAGGATCTCTCAGCTGATGGAACTGCTTTTGACAAAACTGTTCTCGTTGTTGCCAGTACATTTTGGTATTCGTGTTTCGTACGTTGCAATTAAGAGCCAGCCCCACAATACTTTCACTCGTCATTTTATTTCTCGTCGAATCAGCCTTAATGGAAATGTTTCCACAATTCTTCGCTTGATATCATATCTTCCCAGCGAATTAAAATATTACACAGATACCTTTTTAAAAAGTTTGTAGAATGTACTCTCGTTTTGATGGAACAAATTTTCGGAAAATATTAATCGTATATTCTATTTGTTTTGATTAATGGACTCTATTCGTGCGTTAATTTCCAATTTCTAGCGTATTTGCCTTATAACAAAGTGTTGATCGCTGCAAATTTCTGCTCCGCGAAAACTCTGAATGTCTTCAATAGTGTTTCTCTACCAGTGTTCTAAAAACTTAACCAAACTCTAACAGTAGGTTACCAGGAGCGGTAGCTTGGAGGCATGTCAAAAACTTGGAAAATTCAGTTGTGAAACTGGGATGAGCGTACTTTTGTTAGAAGTCTTATTGCTCCTATTCGTACCCAAAACCTTGATTAAAGTAAAAGAGGTTTGAAGTCTGACATATGTTGGTGCAAAATTGGCGTATTCTGAACGGCTTCCAGTAGAAGTATAAATGATTGCCCTGAATCATATAAAAAGGTTTGCTGACTTCATTATAAATCTTCTCAAGAAACCATTACAATTACTTGCTATGTGTCGGCAAGTATAACACCAGGCACTCGAATATCTTCCTGATTTTCATTTTGGAACTTGAACCATGCGCTTCAATTCAAATTCCTCCTTCTTACGCAGTGTCATCTTTACGCATGGGCTCGTTGGGCCTAAGCCAATGTCCCCTTTGATGCATGAGGCTCTTAGCGCCTAAGCTAGTAGACAAACCGATAACCAATTTTTTAACCAGCAAAACAACCTATTCCAAGTTAGCTCAGCTGTTAGAGTTTGGAAACTGAAAGTGGACCATGGAATTTATTCGAAATTCTATACATGGCAACAAATTTCATATAAAGTAACGTAAAAAAGTGTTTACAGCCCTAAGATTATAAATTAAATCAGGATAGACTATATTATGTAAAATTCGTGTACGTGTGACATGCATTTATGCGTGGCCACGAGGGGGTAGGAGCAAGTGACAAGAGGGCTATGACCTTATTTTGCGTCAATTCGCCATTTCTGATTTTACGAAAACAAGTTCAGTGTTGTTTTAGTGATTTTGTGTAAAAGAAGTGATTGTAATAGTGAAAAGCAATAATGAAATATTGTTTTGTGGAAGAGATTTTATATAATCGAGACTCCGGAGTCTTGAATTATAGTGATGAAGTGCGCTGTGCTGTGCTGCAGCAGAAACAAGTGTCGTTGAAACTATTTTTCAGGCAAGTTCAATTGTTACAATTATAAATAAATTTTATTTATATATATATTTTTAAATAAAATAAGAGTGAAAATATTATAAAAATAAATAATTATGAAGAATACAATTAACATTTTCCAATGCCGGTTTGCTTGTCTACAATTAAGTTGTCATTGTTTGTTTACTAAACCTTAAATTATGTCAGCCATACAAAGGCTATGCCAAGAAATATTAAGTTTCACCCACTAAGTTATATGGCCCTATCTGAAAATATCGTACTACTTCTCTGAGTAAAATGAACACATCGACGCGATTCTACTACATACAGAGAATGCTTAAGTTTTTCTCCCTATAGCCAACGGTACATAGAATACAAGATATTCTCATAAAATGTTGACACACGAGCTGTGACGAATTCTCGTTATTTCCATATCCTTAAATTTCTTGGGCCCCCACTTAGCAAAAGACAGGCAAGTTCTTACAGAACTTTAAATATCTACCACATACCCTTAATGTATTGTCCTGCTTTTTTGTCTTGAGTAACGCGCATTATACCCTGGTAAAATACATGTGGGAAGGTTTGACAGAATTACACACCGTTTATTAATTCACAAAAACATTGTTGATAATAAATTCACTCATTGTTGAATTGACTTTAATCTTATGTTGACTAAGTTTAGTTATAATATTAATGTGATGCGTGTTGTGGTCGTGCCGACTCCTATTCGACTTCCATGAAGACTAACTTGAGTCGCAGCTTTTTAGGCCATGAAAGCCGTGTTGTACTTTTAAAGTTTTTGGAATTAGGGTTACCAAATACATATGTAGATATCTTAGCTGTTAATTTTATAGATGAGTAATTCCAATAATTTCTATCATACACCACAAGAAGATCGAAAAAAACCGTAACAAATGTTCAAGTAACTCAGCTACTCCTCCCAGCATTGCTTCCTTCCGAGACTCAATATCAAGTCCATGAAATTTCGCTTTAGCATGCCGGGAAAAAATTTTTTTTGACCACATAGGAAAGTAAAGGCAAACATTTTCTGAAATGTTTCTTTTTCTATTTTCAATAATAAATATGATTTTGCAACCAGTTTGCCCCATTCTCACCTATTTTTTTAAGTTATGAATTTGGAAAACAATCTTAAGTTTTTTATCTAAATTGTGTTATGCAAAAAAAAACAATGTACATGTTAATGTCATCTCCCACCCACCCAAACCATGTAAATGAGCAAAACTATCTCCGCATCATATACATAAGCAAAAGTAAGCCCACACTTCATATGAACCATTAAACATCTCAGAATTCCAAACACATAATGTAACACCATTCCGGTTCCACTAGATAAAGCCGCGTAAGTACTGCGGTGAATTCTTGAAAAGTTTCATCGAGATAATGGAGCCCATGTGTCTACGCTCCCCCATTAACATATTAGTTCTGTCAGCATAGACGGGATAATATTATAATAAGTCCTCGCTCCTCTGCTGCTTAACCTAAAATAAGTATATTCAGAAAGAGTCAAACGTAGCACAAATGATTACTTATGACCAGACATGGAAGAATTTTTTTGAATAATGGTGGTCATCGCAGTTAATAAAACAAGAAGAGTCGTCAAAATATGTTTTATGATTTTCGTATTCATGAAATCTTCTACCGTTGATTAAGTTTCTTAAAGAAAAAAGAAAAATATTATATATATCGCGTCTATTGGTATACCTACTTGTATACATACATACAAACATAGATAAATTGTTGTAGTAGATATAGACAAAAGCCTCCAAGCATGGATATCTCTTGTAAACCATAAGCTCCAGTGTGACCCCTTTTAAAGACCTAAAACAGATTTATGGATCTGAGCATCACATCCTGTTTAAGTCAAGTGCACTTACACACGCAATTTAACGCTACATAAAGCACGTGACCTATTGGAATTTCTTCAGAGAGAGGTTAGCAAAAAAAAACCTTTTTCCGGCTCCTTATCATGCTGAGGTAAAAGATGAGGTGCTGTAATTTCCTGGTCGTAAAGATTCAAGGTATTTTGTCACTTTCTCATTATTTCTCCTCGTATAAAATTCAAAAGGTAAGAAAAAAGGAATATTGGCTGTCGTTTTTTAGTTGCAATTCGTAAAACTTTTTACAACAATGTGTGTGTATGTGTGGCTGTGTGTTTGGGGTATACATTTTATATGGAGTAGAAAGAGAAGTGAAGTTTATTTTAGTTGATTTTCTTGACTTTGCTTTAAGGACCAGTAACGTCTACAGCTTATACTAACAATTAATAAAACTACTTAAAACCCCTAGTACTTATGAAAAAAAATGATGCATCTTACTTCAGAGATTAGAGCTACATCGCATGCGCATCGGACAAAAAAATATAAAAAACAATCCCGCCTTATTGAAGTTGCACTTTCGCCGGAGTCTTCTATCCAGCCTATATAAAATGGAAATCTTTGAAGTGGGGTGTATCTACCATCGACATCGAAAATTCTCGTAGAAATAAGAAATACACTACGAGTGCCTTCACGAGTGGACCCTGAACATTGTCGAATTCGCTGTAATAACAATAATACTCTAATGACGTTATCAGAACTCAGAGACTGAATTAGTTCTATGTTGAACGACCGCCAGCTACATTCTGTAGGCTGGGCTTCAGTTAGGCTAATAGATTTGTTTAGCGAGAAACTTCGTGGGTGCTCTACGAAGGGTTGCTCTTTTCGAACAATACCATTAATAAAAATTCATGAACTTTTGCATCTAACATCCATTGATTTGAAAGCACCTCAGAAATGACCTTTTTTCGTTTATTGTTTATTTAGACTGCTGTAGTTATTACGTCGGTGCTGGCATACCAAACCACAGAGATTATCCTTAATTTTTAGAAACAAATAAAAATAGCACGATATTAACTTCGGCAAATGGAGACATTAGCACTAATTCTACATTTGAAGAGGATAACAAAAACTCATTGGGCATTGATTGAGACGTTGTTTGGTACAGAATAATTCATGATCGAGGTGTGTTCTTCTTTATCTTTAACATCGTCAGCCAGCAAATAGTACTATAATGCAACAGTGATCTTCAATTTGAGCCGTGTATTTTTAACCAGATCATAAAATAAGAAATGATCGTTTTCTGTACTAAGGCTCCGCGATCGTCCAACTTCAGTTAGCCTGACTTCACCAGGAATTCCATTGAGTAGACTTGCATCTACTTCCCGCCTTAAAGCAATATATAAATCCAGGTTTTGTCACCCATTATATTTAATGTTACAGTACCCAATTTTACCGATCTCGCTAGAATTTTTCTAGTATTACCTTTGGTCAATCCAAAAAAGCTTTTTTTCTACCCTAGATGAAATCTAAAGGGTATACAAAGCTTCTCATTTTGTTTGTAACACCTCAAAATAATAATGATAGAGCAAAATGGATTGGATACCCACGCATAATATTAGAAGTTATTTTGATTTTCGCATGTCCGTCCGTCTGTCTGTCCGTGCACACGATAACTCGAGAACGCGTTCACTTAGAAAGCTGAAACTGTTTACACGGACTTTAAAATTAAGTTCGAAAATGAGACAAATCGGGCAACTCCTTCGTGGGGTTGCCATATAAAAATTTCGGTTTCCACTATATATTTAGACACTGCCTGAGAACGCGTCGACATAGAGAGCTGAAATTTGTTACATTGTGTTTTTTTGTAATAACAAATAAAATATCAAAAATGGACCAAATCGGGAACGTAGTCCTAGGCTTTTTATTGTACTAAATACTTCTTCAGAATACGAAATCCTATAAAATTGGTTATAATCATTTTTTCTGTCCGCCGACCCGTTCTAGAAATATATGCGAAAAACAGCTTCAAAAATCAAACTGGCATAGATCGGTGACCATTCGAAATTTTATACGGGCATTGATCTAGGATATCATAAGAATTGGTCTTTTAGAGCAATTCCAGGTTTTTTACTTGTTTAAAAAAATCTAATCATAACAATTTCAGGTGAAATTTTGATTTTGACGGGGAGAACGCTATTGACACGGACAGTTTGGAGGAACGCAAATCTGAAGAAATTTTCCACAAAATATCGCAGATTTCTAAGAAAAATTCAATAATTAAATTTGAATTTTTTAGCATATTCCTCGGAAATGCGTTGAACTGTCTCGAATTTGTTTACATAGATCTTTTTCTTTTTTAATCCCGCATCATTTAAATTCTATCCCATCTACCGATCTCGGTTTAAATAAATATTTTTCGCAAAGCTACAACCCATAAACATTTTATATGAAATTATTTTTGTCAACTTTGGCAGTACTAATTGCGGGTGGATTTTATTGAATTTACTAATTAGTATCGTTTTTAGACCGAATCACAAGTGAATTTTGTATTTCTTTGAAAATATTCACAAATAAAGTTGCGTAAGCTCAGTGATTTTTCAGCTGATAATAATATTTACGTCAATGAAAGTCTTACTCCCTATAAGCTGAGATAAAGGGAGGCTTTAGAATTTCTAAAACAAGAAAAATTCACTTCGCACGTGAAATGCAGCAGAGATGATTGCCGACAAGCAACTCGAATTTAAAGCCTAAACACAATTGCGGCGACAGACGATAGACTATTGCAATAATATGTAATAGGGATAATTTTCCGCAGGAACGTGTTATGAAGTGTGTATTACCAATACGCTCCATAAAACGTTCCCGGAGAAAATTCTTCATATTAATGCAATGGTCTGCCGTCTGCCGTCACAACTGTGTTTAGGCCTTTAGCCCAGCTCTAATCGGAAGTGGGCCAAACGTGAAAGAAGCAATTTGAGAGGAGAAATGAGGATGGAATTGTTCCGTTGTATCTAAACGCTTACAGAGAATCTAAGTAGACGATGCCTTATCTACTCAATTCCCATTAATTTGTTGGCGTTCTTCAAAATTCAATACTGGGAACGCTGCTGTTTTCTATTTTTCTTTTTATATTTTTAGTCACAGAACCTTTAATTACTGACAGTGCTATCCAGATACAATTAGTGCATAAGAAATAAGAGGTGTGTATTTAATAAAGACTCTTGAGAATTGAATCTCAGTAACTTTTATTAACTAATTTTATTTATTTCAATTTTCGATATAAATTGGAAGAAGCAGCATCCGCATTAATAATGGCATCAATGGAAAACTTAACACGTACCCAGTACCCCTTAAATTGGTGACAGTTTCCTCTTGATCGAAAATAGCACCGAACTGAATTTCCACCTAATCCTAGTAAAACCCCATTCTACAAGATTCTAACATCACACCTGCATCCGCTTGTAATTAAAATATGAACATCTGAGATACTAATTTTAGTCCATTGTAATTCACCACTCGAAGTTCCTTTTCATATTTATCTATTCCCTATATGCATACATATGTATATGTATGAATATAGGGTGCGGTGAAGTGCTTTTAATGATATGTTGGCTACAAATTTAGAATATATCATGCTAATACGGTAATTTGCATGCAAAGCTTCATCGAAAGAGGCGGATCTCATGGGCGCCAAGCAAGATATACTGCCCAGAACTAGCTTCTAGGGTGAATGCAAGTTTCTAGGATATGTATCTATGCACATAACGTATGTCTGTGTATGTATCTATGTATGGATACAGATATCGAAAACCCTTGTTGACTTACAACAATCTCATAAATTCGCTGTAAAGTATTTGTCATAAATTTACCTAACGACCAGTTCGAGTGCATACGACAGGTCTATTAGTTTCCTTGCAATGGAAGAGGTATTGGATTGCTTTTTAAAGATATAGCCGGAATGGAAACTTATGGTGTATGTATGTATTATACCTGCCCTAGTGCATCTTAAAATAGACCAGTTATTTAATCGATGAATTATTAAATAAATCAAGCATAAAACAAAAGATTCATAAAATAATTAAATTGAAAAAGACAAAAAACTTCCAAAAACCTTGTATCAAAATAATTTGAATGTATTATAACGTAGCCGTCATCAAAATTCTTATCACTTCCAAATTAATAGACCTATCCGTCTTTATACAGAAGCTTAAAAATTCGCCTAAGAATTTCTATCTTTTGGCCGATGTAGCTGAAGTCTTGAACTCTTGAACAGAAAATGTAAAAAATAAATCCGCTGGGTAAATATTATATACGTAAAAAAAAATACAAATGCAAATGTCCTAGAAACAAGGAAGAAATTTATGGAACTCATCAAAATAAAAACTATGGCAAGGATATGCCAAAACAAGTGGGGTTATATGTATATTTTTATGAAGGCCATAAACAATTCTTTCAAAAGCAGAGTGAAATAGGGCGCTCACGGGAGACAAGTCCACACAGCATGAAATATTTATGAAAATCGCTTCAGTAGAGTGCCTATATATACATATAAACATACAAACATCATACATATATTTGAATAGCTTCTCAAGTCCTCCCAAAAGGTGGATGAGGATGATCATCTGCCAACAACAACCAGAAAGAAATTCCCTGTTCACCTGATGGGATATCTCATTCGACATAAACCTTTTTCTAGCTATGAAAATCTCAGCGGAAATGAATGCAATTTTCATCAAATTTAGTTAGTCGAGTGCAGCAGCCTCTTCACAGGATCACTAAGGACTCTTGTGTCTCTTTTGCTGCAATTTATTTATTTATGTTGTTTATTTTTTTTTTATTTTAATGAAATTTTTCACGTTCATTGATTTAAGTATTTTGTGAGTAGGTACAGGGGAGAGGATGGGAGCTTTTATCCCGAGTAAGAAAATCGTTTTCTTGACGGTGGCGCGGCGGCGATGGTAGGTGGGGAAACTACTAAACTCTCTATTCGCTATTCTTTCTTGATACCCAATGGAATATATAGCGCCCTTCACCTAGATTGATGGGTATAATTTCCGGAAAAAGAAGGCAAAGTAAGTAGAATAATTTGCCTTTGGATAGTATCTGGTGAAAAACAATTTTTCTACTTCAACAGAACTTTATCTTTTTTTTTACTTTTTTTACTGAGGTTTTTTCTTCTCTCCAAATTTCACGAATTCTCTGGTCGCATAAGGTACCAACGTAGCTATAATAGGTGGATGGGATAGGAATTTCTCAAATAGAATAAGCCGTTCGCTCTGCCTTATTTTATATTTTCTAGTTCTAAATGAGATGCTTTGAAATCTGACTCGTGGTAATTTTCGTTTTAATGTTTCTTCCAAAGGTAGCTGAGAATCATATGTTCAGTTTCTAGGATAAGCGTACAGATTTTATCAAGGATAAGGAAATATTTTCCGTTTTTAGTAGAACTAACTACTCATTCTATGAATCAAGACATAAATATACCCATCTATACTTATTAAAAAAAAAATCTTTGCATGTTTTGCTGATGGAGAAGAACGAAAGCAAAATTATTATATAGAATTCCTTGAAGTTTTTTGGCATTTTGCAAGCGAAGCTCAAAGAACATACAAAGAAATTATTTTCGTATATTGAGGAGATCATTGTTTTGGTGAAGTTCATACTCGATAGAAGGTTATAAAGGTTATAATTGTCCTCAGTTAGTAGGTACTTTGCAAAGCTTAAAAAAAACAATAAATACAAAAACCAAATATAAAACAAGAAATACGAAAAAAAAACGGTATCATCTGTGCCGCAGCACTGTAAGAGCAGCTATTACTGTAAAAACGATGTATAAACGTAATCTGGCTAAACTATCGTAAAAATTACGACACAAATCCACGAATCTTAGATATGAGCCGTTTATTATGAAAGTGGTGAAAGTCTATTTTTTAAAGACGAAATATTGGAATATTTTGGTTTAAATTCATTTAAAAATATTCATAGGATCTAACAGTAAGCTTTTGTGTGTTTTGAAGTTAAAGATAGTGTAAATTTATTTACTAACCAATTGTGTTTACTAAAGAATTCTGAAGAAAGTAGAAATACTATACGCAAACAAACTTGTACCACTTTCAAAATAAACGGATCATATCAGAAATTCTTTCTTTTCCAATATATTTTTGGCTTATAGCGACAAGATCGTTTAAATTAGGATTGTTTAATAACTTTCATTTTTTATGTTTTTGTTTGTTAGTTTCTGCAGAGCTATTATCGTAAATCTTTTAAATTTTTTTTGTGAATTTAGTCTCGCTGTATAATATGAACTTAACAAAAATAAATAAAAGAAGGTGAAATTCAGCATCTTAGCGACGGTTAAGCTGATAAAAAGAAGTTCAATTCAATTCAATTTACGAGTATATGGGTCCAAGTACACAGATTTCACTTTTCTTTGAATTGTTATAAAATACGTAATTAGAGAATTCATAGACTAAGGACTATAACCTTCCAATTACTATATATTTATAGAAAGCAGAAAATGAAAGACACTAATGAGAAATTATAGAACTTACGTAGATACTTACTTTGCGACACTTAAACGTAGATTATTTTTTATAGCAAAATATCTATGTCACTTACTTATGAGCAGAATAACTAATATTTGCTTTAAAATCTGAGAAAGGATTACCTTGAATTATTTTATTTGTACTTGTTGCATGAGATACTCTCTATAATAATTATTAATAAAAATAAAGTGGCAAATAGTTGTTCCTATTAGTGGGGCTAGTTTACACCGGTTCATAATTTCTGTCAATTTTTTATATGAAATCGCAAGGGTTGCAACATTATGAGTTCTGGAATCAAATTTTGCGCCACGGAAATAAAGCTAAACAAAATTAGCAACCATTATACCCAATTTTAATTACCAATACCTGTTCAATAAGTAAAGGAAAGACTACTGATTCAAAAACTAACAAAACCTTTATTCATATTGTAGCCTACAGCATAAAAAACAAGTGAAACAAATTGGAAAAAAAAATAAAAAAATACGAAACAAAATGTTCCAGCTAGTTTCAAGTCTATGCGGAAAATTCCTCGTTTGGAAACCAGTTTGAGCCCTTCATTTTGTCCTTTTTCATTTTCCTTTTTTCTGGACTTTATCATTGCAAAAATGACCATCCCATTTTCTTCCAATGATTCTGATTGATTTTGCCTGTAAAATATTCCCCTTCATACAGGAATACAACATATTGACCAACTTGCTTTTTGAATGTTGAATATATGTTGTCTTCTTTTCACCAGTTAAGACGAAAGTTTTAAATTCAACCTCATCTTCATATTCTTCTAATTCGTTAGCTAGATTCTAGTTGCAACAGTCCATATCTTCATGGCAGTGCTCAAATATTGTTCAATTGCCGATTGGTTGAGCTCTCTCAGTTTACGTGATCGCTGAAATTGTTCACGATTTTCTTTCGAATTTTTTGAAGATTGAGTACAAATATTAAGATGTAGAAGCTATAGCATTATCTTGATTGATTTGACAACATGAGAGTGTATTTACGCATAAATTTGTCCATCCTTAGCACCTACAGATAAACATACATATACCTGGAGCTAAATCTACTTTATGTCTTCTTTCTTTTCACTTTCACAGCCGAAGCTCCAATATTTCTATGAAGGACGAATGAATGCTTCAAAAATTTATGCTAAATCTAGTAAGTTGCCAAAGCAGTATGTTTTATTGCCCGGATATATGCCGCACTTCTTTAATCCGGACTATAGAGTCCACTTAACATTAGTCAAACTACTCATTAGCTCACTTAAGAGTTTAGGAAAGTCCTGTTTTTGGAGAACAACTTGCTTTTGTTCACTTGAGGACATCTTGAAACCATTGAATATGATGCAGAAGGAAATCAGTGAAAATTATGTAGTTGACGCATTACCGTGAAGATAGTTGACGCATTTACCGTGTATCAGCTGCGTGCTACGACATACATGTCAAACTTTTATATTTAAATGAAGGTTCCAATAGAACGTTCCAAATAAGAACTAATTATATGTTTCTTAAGCTTTTACTCAGCACAATGACCATCTTTGCTATTATATGATAGAAAGCCAATTTACTTCTTCTAATAGGGGGATAAGCGTATACAAAATTTCAAAATTAACCAAAATTTAGTGGGGTACAAATAAATAACACATCTAGCAATTAGACGCCTGGGCAGCTATCACTGATCACATAAACAACCAAATTATAGTCACAGTTCCATATGTTTTCAGCAGGAACGCCGAGGAGAACTTCAGCAAGGCTTTTAATGTTTCGTTGTCAATACTTGATCGACTACGGTTAATGTTTGATGCAAAGCGAACAATGAGTTCAGATGTCCTTTCAAAGATCCAATCGGCATTCACTACTGGAAAAATTATCCTTGAATTCCATCATAATTCTGCCACACCGATTCAGATGTGATTTAGTTATGAATTGTAGCTCCACCTTAAGTACTGGGAAACTATAATCCGACACATTTCGGATACATTTAACAAAACTCTTTTCCTCATCATCGCAAAATTGCTAGGATATTCTGTTTTTAAATTGTAAGTTTCTATTAATTTATTTTCTTATACGGGAATTTGGGGGGAATCGGTCATATATGGAGAATAGAAGAATTTTAGGAACTTTTTTTTTACTGAATCTAAATCAAATCATAAATAAAAGAGGTAAAAACAACCGCATCGTCCGGGTAATATATATAATAGCACTGAATAAAAATTAGAATTTTATTCTTTGAACAAAAAACCGAGTTATCTATCAAAATCAACACCCCGTCACAAACACATTATAATACAGTCGACTACAGAGAATTTTGAGTACCTGAACTTCGTTTTGAGCGTGGCTTCTCTGTGAGCTTTCCTGTAAGGGAATCGGGGACTGAGGGAAGTGCCTTATCGAACCTTCCCTGGTTCGCTCTACAAATTTTCACCGACGGTTCTCTCACTACTGAGAGAGCTGGAGCGTGTGTCTACTTTCCTGAACCTGACATTGATATGGAGTGCTCACTTGGAAGTCACACAGCTATCTTCCAGGCTGATGTCTTCGCAATCTGCCCCTCGGATAACATCTAAGTTACTGGGGGATTTCAGATAGTCTGTGCATAAGTTGTGTATCCACAACAAGGTGTCCGTTCTGTGGATTCCTTGACACATGGAGATCGTGGGGAATGAAATGGCTGACCTTTTGGCTAGGCCTGGCTCTGATTCTCTGTTACTCGGGTCTCTCGTCAAAGAGGATGTTCATAGCAGAGAGGGGCCAACCTGAGTACTTGCAGGTGCACAAAACTGTTTCTTGATAAGTCCAATAAGAATATCTCGGATTTTCTCATGGGGCTCGGTACAAAACAATGTAGAGCTGTGATTGGCAATATCACCATCACAGCTCGTTGCACGCCCATCTAACAAGGATAGGTGATGTTAACAGCCCTGAGTCTGTCCTGCCTGGATGGAGAGCCTGAGACCGCCGAACATTTTTTGTGTGCTTCTCCAACCTTCGGAACAGGCTGGATACTCTAGGGTGTGCCCTCTATCTGTAGATGAGCTGAAAAACCTTTCTCACCAAGACCTGATGTATTTCATTAAGAGGACAGGAAGGTTTTGGTGAAAGGGCTTCTAACAGGACAGCACAATTGTCCAACATGGCGTCCGTGCTTGGGATGGGATCTCCTGTCCCCCTGCACACAAAAAAGGCATAATAAGACAGCTGCGGAAATTAATTTATAGGACACTAGCAAGTTGCCAGCCAGCAACATGGTTTAAACTTTAATAATCGTTTAAATAATGTGTTGACTTCTTGGTAAGGGCTCACTCAGACATTTCTATTTGCCCTTAGAAAAACGCCCCAGAGACATTCAATCTATTGTCTCCTTTCAAAATCCTTCATCCATCACTATGACTGATAAGAGCTATAGCTGATGAGACAGCGACCGTAAGATTATACTTATCCATGTCACACAGTTCTTCTAAGTTAAAAATGGTGATCATAAATGGTCATCAACAAGGCCTAGATAACGAAGAAATCATTGATCTGATAGAAATATTCTACGTAAATTCTTCATTGGAGCACATAAAGACTGAAGTTGAACTGAAATATTGATTTATACACAAAGCAATCTAAAATCATTACTCGTATCGTAACATAAAAAGAGTTGATGAAGGCTTTAAAGCCTACTTTATATGGCTGTTTCTGTATCATGCTGTAATTAACACCAGGCTTTCACGTTTCAAGTAAACTTATAATGGTTGTCAATTGAAATCTTTTGCATGTCTATATTAACAGATTTGAGCTTCTAATAAATTTTCTATAATTTGACAATAAAAATACCTACCCGTTCTGCTGCCATATGACCTGAAGGCAAGTTGCAGCTTTTAGAGCATGTGGGGAAGATATTTATTAGAAAATAATCACAAAAGCTCAAGTTTATAGATCACACTTCTTGAAATCTTGCAACAGCGTATATTTTATAAGGCATAAGTCTATCTATTAGATTTGCTGTTGTGCTGTTGCCTTTATTATACATATCACGTGATACAGATTTTCATTCAATGCTTTTTTAGGAGTGATCAAATCTCTACGAAAAAGATTGATATTGCGGAAAACGATTGCTAATTTTTTTACAAAACGGATATATTATGAAAAAAATATATGCAACACTTTCAATTGTGCTTGGTTTTAATTCAAAATTCAGGAAAAAATTTGAATTCTAAAAAAAAAAAGAACAGAAAACTTACTTTCTCCTTACTTATGTTATGGCTAAGCCCCATATTATTGTTAAAAAGCGAGAGAATTATCAAGTTTTTTCTAAAGTTGGCACAAATTACATATATTTGGAATTGCAATACAATATTTTGAGGTCAAAGCAGGCACGAATTTGAGTTCCACTTTAACTAAATATATTTTTGACCAACTTCTACTAAGCCTCTGCTAAATGCTCAGCACTGGTGTTGAAATAAAAATGTTATATTGTCATATGCTCTAAGCCTATGTGCCAAGTTTCACGCGGGTCAAAAATTTTATTTTAAGACCAGAGCTATGATTTTTTCTCAAGTGTAGGAAGCAGAATAGTCATAGATAGTTTACCTGACGAAGATGAAATGTCTCTGTAGCTATATTGCGTAAAAGTTATAATTGTGTGTGATATAATCTGGATCAATACCAGGGCTGTAATGGCGAAAAGCTCTAATTTTTTACCCAAGTATCCATCATTATCCTGCCATCTTAACCTTCGGCAGGCAAGGCTTTTTTCTTATACGTAAATAGCAACAGGGGTGGTGCGTAACCCCACCACTTTCTATTGGAAATAAAATTATGTTGCAATGAAAATTCACATGTTTTTATTATCAGATCAAGTAGCCTGTTTTATTACAAATTATAAACAGTCTTATTTTCACTGTTTTTATAATTCTAACATTAAATTTTCTTTATGAAATGCAGTTTAGGCAAATATCCATACGATGTTCAGAGCATGCGAGCAGTTTGCATTTTACACAAAAAGTTTTAACTTTTTTGTCTTGTTTTCTTGGACATGCTGCACATCTCGCCTGCTTCTGTAATTTCACCGGAGGTTCGCCTCCAGCAGGCTCCTGGTTCATATTTAGAACATCTCGTATTGTACTCTCTAATTATCGTGACAGATTGGTAGTCAAACGACGCGTCATAGACGGCTCCGCCAATTGTAAGGACAGTTGCTTTAAATAATTGCTGCGGAAATTCTTTGCAAATAGTTTTCAATTTGATCATCCGAAAGTGAAGCCATTTTAACCTAAAAAAGAAGCATATATCTTATCAATACCAATAGAAAAAGAGTTACGTAAATAGCAACTGGGGTGACTGGCAACCCCAGCATAGTCAATATTACAAAAACAATGACCTACCACGACGCGTTGAGCTGTGCAACTGATTACGCTCGCTCCAATTAGAGAATAGACCGAACGAAACGTAGAAGATAACAACAGAAACAAAAACTATAAGAACTTTTCTCAAGTGGTGGGGTGATGTGTCACCCCGCTTGCCTTCCGAAGGTTAAGTAAAACTATCTGGTAAACAAAAAACATAAATAAAACTTATAATATACTTTTGTTTAAAGCGTAAAATCATGGTTGTTGAAAGTTTCACAAATGCAAATCCATTTTTATTACGAAAAATATTTTAATTTATGAAAAATCAAGTTTATATACATATGTTATTACCACACCTCCATTACTACATACATTAATAAATTTATTACAATAATAAAAATTAAAAAAATTAAAAATTAAATCGAAAAAATTATGAATTTAACATTTTAAACATTTTCTTTTCAATCCATGAACGAAATTCTCCAATATCAGTATAAATCATTGGAAGAGAAACAGCACAGCTTACTAGTGGATCCGAAATTTTTAGGACGTACGAAATAATTCCGATGAGTATATCATCGCTAGGAGTACGTGTAAGATGCTGTACTAAAGGACCACCAGAATCACCATCACATCCTCCTTTATCACCCCAAGCTCCAAGGGTGCACATATGCGATTTTCTTAAGACCAATTTTGGACTTTTAGTCTTTTGCTTAGACATTGCTTCTGCTATGATTTTACTGCATTCCTTATTTTTAGCCACCCTAACTTCAGCCATTCGTAAGACTTTGGATTTTTCATCGTTTTCCAATTTTCCAAATCCTAAAATCGTTGCGGTTTCACCAATAAAATCTTTCGATGATTTTGATAATTTTATAATGTTAACATGCGAATTCAATACGAAATTTGTTTTTAATTTGAAAATCGCAATGTCATTCTCGTCAAGTTTTTTGTACTCTACTTCTCGTACCTGGACATTTTCCCCAATAAAATTATTCTTCAGATAAGTTCCAGCTTTGATTTGTATTAAATGATGATCTCGGCCTATAATGCAATGAGCTGCAGATAATACAAAGTTGGGCTTTATTATAGCTGCACCACATTTGAACTGTAATTTGTAATGTAGCGAAGCCATATAAGGATATTCATGAAAATTCGCATTAGCTGATCGACTTTGAGATCCTGCTAGAGATCCACCAATTATTATCTACCTGAAGATTCGGACTCCGGCTATGTACTCTGTTGCAACTATTACTCAGCTGAGAGTTATTGAGAGTAAAATAGTAAGGATACTTTTAAATCAAAACTATTTTATCTATGTAATTATTTTGTTAAGGAAGCTATATACGTAGTAAGTGTAGCCTTTGGGAAGGTAATGAACCAAACTTTAAATTATTAGAAGACTATTTTCCTGTCTGGATAGTAGTTTAGTCTCTATAGCTTATATAAAATCAATGTTCTCATTTTTCCATAGGTATCAATATTGATCATTTTGGAGAACGGACTCCACGCACACATGTGGAGTTCTGCTTCATGACTTGAGAAATATTCTCGAGGATTTTGGGTCTCCCCTAGATAAGGGCGAGAGACCGTTGAATTTATATGGGAACAATATAATTTTTTTCATTTCAAAGCAAAGACAGAAACTTCTAAGGGTAAATCGCGCTAGAGAACTCTTTGTAATCTTCTTCTTGAATACTGCAGAACATAACTTTCGCTCATATGCGCTGGATATCCGTCATTACTTGTCTGTGCCCACACCTTTCCTTGAGTAGACATAGGTATCTAGTCATTGCTCAGAGGGAATGTAGCAAGTACAAAAAAAAATCATTACTTTTAAATATACTTTTCTAATTCCGAATAAGTTCAAACATAATTCTTTATTATTATTTTTTTCACATGTTAATAATTGTTCCCGCAAACCTTTTTCGAACGGAGTTTTGAGTTTGGCTGCGGGCTCATATACCCTACATATACATAGGTACAATTACTTTCAGGAACCATGTTTAGTTATACGAAAAATTCAATAATTTTTAATTAGGAACGCTAAGAGACATGCTGTTACTTCCGTAGATTTCGTTCATAAATTATAATTGTACACTTTCAGATCACACTTATTAGAATTTTCATGACATTAAGTTTCCTGTGCTCACTGAGTTCACCCATATGTATGCTCATATTCATGTATGTATGTATATTCATATGAGTGAAACGGAATAGACGTACTTCTGCTTGCTCCGATGTTTTCTGTGATTTTTGGCGATATTTATCTAATTTACGGTCACTTCAATCTTCCATGTTGTGTATTTTGATTCCTTTGCTTTGGTTCCTGGTTTCTGTTGAAAATATCGGTTTCTATTAAATATTGGCAAAGATGTTGTACTTGTTTTTCACCTAAAGTTCAACGTGAAATCTAAACGGTTCCCTCGATGTCGATAAAAAGTGCTGAGAGAATAACAAAAAACTCAACTAAGGCTGCTACTTCTCTTTGTATTGAAGTATGTCCGCTCTCTGATGCTGCACTGTTGGCAAAGATTGCCGAGAGAGCTCCAAAGATCTCATCGAAAGCTGCTGTTTCTCCCAGCTTTGATAATGTATCAAATATTGTTATTGAAGGAATCGTCGCCAAATTACTACCTAAAATAAATGGGCTTCTACTGGAGTCTAAAGCCAGGGTGATGACCAAGTTTCATGATATCATTGGCTCGATAAATAAACGACTTGATGCCGTTGAACAGTCTATAGCCATCATGAAGGCGAAGTACTCTGCTCTGGAGGAAACAAATGAGAGCTTATGCCAGTTACAGCGTGCGAGTGATGTAGTAATTCGTGGTGTCCCCTCCAAAGTAAATGAAAGACCTGGAAATATTTTATCAAATATCTGTGCACGCATTCAGCATATACCATCTGCTTACGTAAGTGCTTTTTGAGTAAAGAGCAAACCTGGGGTAAGTGTAAATATAGCTGCTGATACCCCAATTATAGCTAAATTCTCATGTTCTGGCGAGCGGCGGGCATTCTTACTTGCGCTGAAAACTTTCGGACAAATGCGATTGTCGGATCTGGACGGCTTCTCCTCTCAAAGCCGTATATTTATTCATGAGAGTGTCACTCCTAAAACAAGTGCTATGCTCCGTGAAGCCCTGCGATTGCGTCAGCGGGGCAAAATTAAATCTGCGTACACAAGTGAGGGTCATTTGTTTGTTAAGCTGGGGAGTGAAGGTCGGGCTCATCGTGTGAGTCACTTGGATCAGCTGCGGTCGCTCGTTACTTTGCCTTTGGACCGGGAATAAGAAGCTTTGTCATGAATTAGTTCGTTACTTTCTATATAATTTGATTACTGGGTTTGAAATATGTATGTTTCAGTATCTTTAAATGAAATGTTGCTTATTATGTGTGATATATACTTTAGTTTTAGTTTTTCTAGCTTAGTTTTCTTTCTTTCTCTCTTTTCTCATTGTTTACTTGTGATTGAGAAGCTGTTTTCCCATGGAGGTTATGTGTCTGCTGGCTCTCGTGGTGGTTTAACTGACTATATTACAAATCGAACTTTGTGCGTTTATGAGAATGGCTGACGATTTAAATGCGCTGAGCGGGGTGAGAGTTCTTCTAAACATACTTTGTAAACTGTCACACGGATTGAATATTCTTAACTTGAATGCTAGAAGCCTGAGACCTAAAATGGATGAATTGACTGAAATGTTGGCTGGATCTAATATCCATGTCATATTAGTCTGCGAAACTTGGCTACGCTCAGAAAACTCGTCTTCCATGGTTGCTTTACCTGGCTTTAGGATTTTCAGGAATGATAGGTCTGGCAGAATGGGGGGCGGTGTGGCTATATATATAAGCGAAGGAATTAAGGCTCGTTTGATAAGAAGTTCTGTTGCAGATCCCTTAGAATTCCTATGTGTTGAGATTGAATATGGCTTACAAAAATGTTTATTGGCTTCAGTCTACTGCCCGCCAAATTGCTTTACACCCGCTAATATACCTGAGTTTGAAGAAACCTTGAGTGATTTAGCCCACAGGTACTCTAACATTGTTATTGGAGGATATTTTAATGTAAATATTTTACTTTCTAACAGTTTGGCTCAATCTTTTCTATTTTTATTACAATCTCTGCACCTGAATGTTATTAATAATCTACCAACATATTTCAACTCAAGTAACCCTTCGCTGCTGGATGTGTTTTTAACTACAGATACGAGTGCAGTCTTGTACCATAACCAAATTATTTCTCCTTCCATATTTGATCACGACTTTCTATTCCTTACTAACTACTTTAATATAAGAAATTGTCCTCTTTACAACCATCATTTCTCTTCTTTGCAAACTTCTTCCACACAAAACGCATCTTCAAGCCATCGATGTACTTTGGATTCGGGTAATGATAATGACGATGATTTTAGTTTTAGATGTGTGGATGAATATGAAGATATAAATGCTATTTTGGCTATTAGATCCCATGCCACACGACCTGACGGAATCTCTCCCAGATTTGTGAAAATTCTTCTCCCATGGATTATCGAGCTATTGCTACGGATTTTTAACACATGTCTAACCACCTCTCAGTTCCCCTCTATATGGAAAACTGCAATAGTTTTACCGGTTCCTAAGATTAAAAAAGCAAAGGAAACAGCTGATTACCGCCCTATAAGTATTCTCTGTTTCTTGGCCAAAGTACTTGAGAAGCTATTGTATCTTCAAATAATTGAATATTTGGATTGTCGTAACCTCCTCTGTCCTTACCAATCTGGTTTTCGTCTTTTGCATAGCTGCGAAACGGCACTGATTGAAGTCACGTCTAACATAAGAAAATCACTTGACATGAATCATCTATGTGTCTTAACTTTACTTGACTTCTCTAAAGCTTTTGACTCAGTTAATCATCCAAAATTACTATCTAAACTAATGCTTAACTTTAATTTCTCAAATCCGTCCGTCGCCCTCATTGGTAGTTTCTATCAGGAAGATCTCAACGTGTGAAAGTTGATGATCTTGTATCAAGTGCTTGTTCTCTTAGTTGCGGTGTACCACAAGGGTCCATACTGGGTCCGTTATTGTTCAGTATGTTTATAAAAGATTTGCCAAATTCTATTGACAATTGCAATGTTCATTTATACGCTGATGACGTGCAGCTTCAAATTAGCAGACCTATCGGCCTCTTAGAAGATTGCTTAGATCGCATGAATTCCGACCTGGAAAATGTTTGTCGTTGGGCTACTAATAATAATTTAAAACTGAATCCACTCAAGTCACAGTCTATTGCCTTTAATCGGAATGATATTATGCTCTCTGATCTCCCACCTGTCACTTTAAATGATTTTCCTCTGCCTTTTTCTAGACGTGTCAAAAATCTTGGTGCATTAATTGGTACGAATATGAAATGCTGTGACCATATCGGCAATATAATAGGTAAAATCTATGGTGGCCTTCGGCGGCTGTGGCTATCCGCCAGTATTCTGCCAATTGGCACCAGATTATTGTTGGTCAGATCACTTCTTCTACCTTATTTTACGAATGGTAGCTTAGTTTTTCCCCTATTTGGATTCCATTTGCTTAAGAAGGTTGAATATAGCTTTTAATGACTGTGTAAGATTTGTGTATGGACTTAGACGGTTTGATCACATCTCGTCTCTTAGTAACAACTTGCTGGGTTGTTCTCTCAATGAGCACCGTCAGAGAAGGCTATTATTCTCTCTCCATGAAATCATCTATACAGGCAAGCCAAAGTACCTTAGCAATCAACTGCGATTCTTAAATTCTGAACGGCATTTTAACCTTCTTATTCCTGTCTTCCATTATTCTGTTCAAAGTGACTCTTATTTCGTTCAAGCTTCGCGTTTGTGGAATCGTCTGCCGACAAATCTTCAGCGCACTAGTTCGATTGTTAAATTCAAGGAGATTATTAAAAATTGGAATTTTTAAACTGAAATATGTCCGGGATTGGTTCGGTAGTTCGGTACAAATTTAGTTCAAAATTCACAAGCAATTTCATTAGTCTTTTTTTATCGTTGTTTCGTTTCTTTAAATTCTTAAATTTTTTTTTTAATCTTTTACTTTTATATTATCTTATTTTATATTTTTTCATAATTTTCTTTTCATTCTTTATTATTTTCTTTGTTTTATAGGATTACTTTTAGTTATTAATTAATTTGTCTTATTTTATATTTTATTTTATATTATATTATTTTATATGTTGGCTACCACTATTTTTGTGTACTAGTAATAAGAAGTAAAAAATACTCTTGTGTACACCTGATAATAAATTGAAATAATATTGAAATTGATATCAAATTTATTACGCATTGAAATTTTACCTGAGTTGAAGCATCGAGGAATGCATGATGAATTCAGCATTTTTCTTTTATGTGAATTATGTAGGTACGTACATATGTAAGCAGTTAGCACTGTAATAAATGATTCGAATTTAAGAATTTGCTGGTTTTAATTGGTAAAGTGTTAATTTATCAAGTTTTAATTTGCAATCGTTATCCGTAATCAAATCAGAATCAGTGTAATTAGCGATACCTAATTATGAATAGTTGATGATCCTAAACAAACCCTATTTTGATTGATCCACCTTTCCTTTGGGATCGAAAATGTACCAGGATACGAAGATTTCCGAAAAACACCGTGAATAAGATCAAGAGTAACTTCCGTTTTACTCCATTCACTCTTTACTTTTACTGCAATATTACTTAGGTGAACCACTCACAAATACTCATCATAACCACATAAACACTCACAAATCCCCTTTCATAATCTAATTAATTGATTTAACTATTTTAACATTTCTTTGCTTAAATTTCATGATATGTCATCCTTAGGGTATGGCGCTACAGTTCTTATCGCAATCATTTATTTTATTTTACGCAGATTGTATGCATCTTGTTACTACTTTATTGGGGTGCGAAAGAAAGGTCTTTGCATAAGAATCCGAGTTTATTGTGGTTTGTCGCTTAGTTGTCTAGGCCTAAGTTGGTTTTTATTTATTTCCTAAAATTTTTCGCAAAATTAAAAAAAAAAAAATATGAATAAAATCAGCGTGATGACTTGTAAAACCGGTAGGGGTTAGTTATAATTCTTGGAAAAATTTTCAATAAAGAAAATAATGTCAAGTAATTGAGAGTAGTCATTATTTTACTAATAATGGTAATACGTTTCTTTATTTCAACATTATAATAAATAATTTAGATGGTAATTGAAAATTGAGCCGCTCAATGAATAAATCGATGAACACCATAAAAGAAAAACCAGAAAACATTGATACATTTTGATACACTTCTTTTGAAAAAAAAAATATTTTTTATTCAATGGCAATAAAAAAATTGTCGTATAGTATCTCATTTCAACAGTGTTTATGGTCGTTGAATAATAAATATGATTTTTTCACAAATCAAAATATATCAGTATTTCCAGCTTTTTCTTTTATGGAGTTAATCGATTTATGCAGTGCGCGGCTCAATTGTACATAACCTACTCTTATAAATAGTGATGAGATGAAATAACGTATAAAAACAATAATCTTGCATTTATGAATAATGTAAAAACAAATAAAAAAGCTAGAATTGATCTAACAATAAGACTAATTCTTATGATGCCCTGGATGAATGCCCGTATGTAATTTCCTATGGTCACAAATAAGAAAAATACAGATAACCATCCACCGTACTTAAAACTGACACCAATTATTGCGGCTAACCGACAACGTCTAACCGACAAACATGTGCTTAAAGCTTTTCTCTCACAAGCCATCTACCAAGCTCTCATTTCTCGAGAGAGATGTAAAGATTGAAAGCAAAAGCGGAGGGCTGTGAGAGAGTTCAAAACAATCAAGTTTAAACAGCGATCGTACGGTACAGTATTGCAGGGAGAAACATGTAACCATAATTGAGGCGCTGACGCTGTATCGTAAGCGCATTGTCCCCGGAATAATCTCAAAGAGACATGTTTCTCGCATAGAATCTCTCGCAAAAGCTTCAAAGCTCGTTTTCGAAACATCTATTTCAGTTGTTGACTGAACGTCACTGATCCCCATAAGGTCTGGACATCTGGGTTTATCTGTGCTATGGTCATCCATCTGTGCAAGTTTGATTTTTGAAGTGGATTTTCGCAGAACGGTTCGTCGGAGAGTAAAAATTGCGATTTCATAGGATTTTATATCCCGAAAAACTTCTCAGTACAATAAAAACTTGTAGGCGTACTCATTTTTGAAGATACCTTAAAACTCAAATCTTTATATGGTAACAACACGAAGAGGTTGCCCGATTTACTCCAGTCTTGAAGTTTTATTTACTATCATTATGAAAACACCGTGTACAAAATTTCAGCCCTCTACGTGAGGTACTGTCCTGCGAAGGAGTTACCCGATTTACCCTATTTTTGAACTTAAATTTGTTTTTGTTTTTTTAAAAAGCCCATGTGCAAAATTTGAGGTCTCAAAGTGAATGTGTTCCCGAGTTATCGTACGGGATGGTCGGACAGACAGACAGACGGACATGCGAAAGTCAAAATAATTTTTCATATTATGCGTTAGTGTTCAATCCATTTTTCTCTACTAGCATTATTTCTGTACGTTACAAACTTAATGACAAGCTTAGTATAGCGCATGATTTCATCTAGGGTATAAAAATGCATTACTAGTCCCCCGATATCAGTACAGAATATGTAACCAAATAGTTCTCTAAATGTAGACTTACGCTTAGGCTTCTCTCACTTCGGGCTTGATGTTTACTTGGCGTTCCGCAAGGAATGGGTCAATCATTTTTTATAAGCTTTTATATACAAAATACAATTTTAGAAGCACCTTTTGATACCACATCTCATATAAACCGTGGCAGTTGTGAAACTGTCGAATATTTTTCTTTATTATTACTGGGAATTGGAAATTCCCAATTTTCCTAGTTATGGATAGATGATTTTTAAAGATCAAAACTAAATCTAATGTTTATTCTTAGAATACTTGGTAAACACGTAATAAGTAGGTCCTCTGTCTTTGCAGTTGTATCCATTTTATATACAGAGTTCTTTGAAAAAAACATGTGCTTCAATTAAATTTCATTCGCAAATATTTAGCTTTTAAAGCTCCATAAGTATATGGAGAAGCAAATAATAATAATTTCCAATCATCGGCATGCGCACATCCCACATGCTGCACAGCTAAAACTTTACCAGCTGAATAAACTTAACTACAAAAACTAAACAATATAATGAATTCATACAAAAACGCGCTACTATAAAAATCGAGTTTATACAAAAACTCCAACAGTCTTCAAATATAATGGCATTGATTTATCACATTTTACTATTATTATTAGCATCTCTTATCTGCCTAGAGATCGTATTATCATTGTCATCTCAATATGCCAAGGATGGAACTTCATCTATTATTGGAGGTCATTCCGTTGGGAAGTTTTTCCAAGAAAAGGAAAGTGTAAGAGTTCTTCACGATGGTGAATATCCCTACTTTGTTTCACTGGAATACCGAGGAGTGCAAACCTGTGGAGGATCCATTATACGATCTAATTTAGTACTTACAGCAGCCCATTGCTTCAGAGGACTGGATATTTCCGAATTGAAAGTTCGAGCTGGAATTTACATGCGTGAAGAACTTAAATACGGTCAACTGCGAGATGTGAAGGACATCAAAGCTAATGCGTTGTATAAAATATTTTGCAAAAAATGTGATATCGGACTCATCCGATTGAAAAAACCATTTAAACTAAATAAGTTCGTCAATGTAATTGATATCCCACAATCAAAACAAAAACATAGTTTTGTTGGAGAGCAACTGACTGTGCTTGGTTTTGGTGAATTGGCAGGTGGAAGATTTCCGAATGGTCTACAAGCCGCAACTGTTAAAGTCATTTCAAATCGTGAATGTAGAACAATTATTGGCACATCAGATGGACTACCGAAATCATATTTGTGTACTCTTGGAGTGAAGGGTGATGCAGGTGTATGTGACGGAGATTCTGGTGGCCCCCTTGTTAGACATATTCCTGGCAAGCCTAGTCAGGATTTACTAATAGGAATTATAGCATTCGCGCGACGAACAAAAGAATTAAAATGTGACGCATCTCTTCCGTCAGGTCATACTGAGGTGGCTGCGTCACGTTCCTGGATAGATCGTTATCTTGATGAAAAGTCTTGGATTGTGGAAACAACAGATTTATGATTTTAAAAATATAGTTTTGGCATCTGGAGTGATTTTGTAATTTTAATTAATTAAAAAGACCTTCAAATAGTAATGTTTTTTACTGAGAGCTGATAATTTATTAGCATTGCTTCATTGGATTTATATTTGAAACATACTTCAGGAGATGTCTTGTTTTTGGAGATGAAAAACGGATGAATTTGCTTTATTGTCTTATATCAAGTACGTGTATCGTGAGTTGAGACACACTATAGATTCAAAATCGGATTTTCCTTTTATAGTCTCAAGTGTGTCTCCTCCTGTATCAGGAGACTAAGCAATAAGCAGGCGTTTAGCTTCAAGTTGGTAAAGGTGCAGCTTCAAAATATCTTTATATTCGATGCAGCCTAGGTTCGAAACTGATCGAAGATAAATACGGAAAAAATATTTTATTAATTTTATTTATTTTAAAAATACGCAAATGACCGCCGAGCTGATGAAAAAGCAACCGACTCCAGGTTTTGGTTGCATTAAATTGTTTACTCAATTTCCTTTGCTACCGGAGCTGAGCATCGGTGCTTTATCTACATTAAAAAGAACAAAATACAAATATTGCGGGACATTTTTACATATAAGATATACGTTTGAAGAAATAATAGAGAGCTGCGATATACCGGTACTCATGCTCTAAAAGTAAGATTAAGTGGCACGTAAAACTCTACAAATTGACCGGTTGCAGAATAAACATTCAATCTATGAAACTTGCGCAGCATTCAGAAAAAAGCCTTGGACTTTAACTAAAACGGCATTATGGTAGGCTGTAGTAAGCCCTATAAAATCTGCAAGCTATGCAAATAGACAGATGCTTTTATTTAAGAACTATATCGATTTCATAATCAGGTATTAATGGATGAAGCAACCAAGCAGAATATCAGAGGAATTCGATTATGTATGTTGACTTTGTCAATAAAAGCAGAGTAGTATGTATCCACTAGCCATTTAAAAATGCACTAGGTGCGGTAGAGACACAAAAATTTTACCTCACCGCCCAAACGAGTTTTGTTATGGTTGGTGGGCGTATTTCTCGGCGACTATGCCACTAGGTAGATTTTATACCACCTGTGTATAATTTTAATGAAGAGGAAGGAGAGTTTGGCTAGTAGTATGTATCCACTAGCCATTTAAAAATGCACTAGGTGCGGTAAAGACACAAATCCCTCACGTGTTTTCTTCTGCCGGTTGGGCGTATTGCCAAAGTTTACCTAATAATAAGTTAAGAAGCTGGTGAGATATCCGAGTGTTTTACATTTAAAATGCACACGGCAAGAAAAGGAAGAAAGAAAGAAAAAAAATCGAAAAAAAATCAAACTCTCTTTAAAAATTTTATGAATAAAGATAAAAAATGTGAAAGCGCAAGTTGCATGCACCGAAACAGAATGGCAAATGTTTAATTTTCGTAAATAAATGAGAAGAGGCGCAGTTTTCAACTTTTACTCTCATAAAATGCTCCCGCGCTTTTGTAAAACCGGTTTTCATGAAATATCGACAATGTTTTGGTCACATGTTGTTGCTGTAAAAGGTCTAAAAGGACACATGTTGTTGCTGTAATCCTATGATATTTGAACAGCACGTGTTTCTATTTACATTTGTTTTGCTATGAAGAGATTAAGTGGGATAACTCATGCTGGATTCTCTGATATTTTCGGGAAAAATGAGAATTTCATTTGAGAGGAATTTTACATCTCCTTTCAGCATCTGGGCCAAAGCGAAATTTATCTTTTTCTAGGTGGAAAGGATTTTGAGGGATTTAATAAGATTTTGTCGTTCGGGTAATCCTACGTTCTCTCGATTTTTGTTTTTAACTCGTTGTCTCAGTTGCACTACAATAATGCATAGACAAGTTCTTTTCCCCCATTCATGCAAAAGACGAAAGTATATGAAATTACTTGTTTCATTCTAAAAAACACCAGAAATTTGCACATTTTGCTCTACAGCTTCTTAACTTATTATTAGGTTAACTTTGGTATTGCTTGCGGATTTATTGTTAAAGTTGATTTTAGTTAGCTAATGAAGACGAGGGAGAGGTTATCAAAGCAAAGAGTATCTGCACGGATTTTTTTCTTAAAATCAAGTGAAAAGTTGATTTTTCTGCGGGGAGGTTATCGAAATCAAAGATGGCTTTTGCGGACCAGAGCGAGTTGGAGATGAGCCGGCTCCAAAGTGATGATATGCTGCTTTGATTGAAACTTGTTTTTTGTTTTGCATGTGCTCGAAATGTTGTTTATACCTGGCGGTCACTGTTAGCTTAGGTCAAGAGTGAGTGCATCTTTGCGTTGCTGCTTTGATTGAAACTTGTTTTTTGGTTTGCATGTGCTCGAAATGTTGTTTGTACCTGGCGGTCACTGTTGGCTTAGGTCAAGAGTGAGTGCAAATTTGCGACCGGTATAAAGTAACTATGTGATGAAGCTTCTGCTGGTCAATGAAATAATCTGGAATAAAAGCTTAGGGTATTTTGAAATAAAACAAGTGGTGTGGGTAGTATGTTCAAAATTTATTTTCTCATACTAGATTGACAGTCATTTTTGTATAAATGAAAATTGCGATAATTTCTTTTCCTGGTCTCTTTTTGTAATTACAAGAAAATAGTTTTCAATGCTGTTTAGTTCATCTACCTGGCGCTGTGTTTTAATCTTTTCTGAAAACCGGTTTGGGAGATAGATGTATGTATCATCATTAAGATAAACGGTTAATTTTTGACCATATTGGGTTTTCACCAGTTTATAATAATTTATTTTAAACTCCTTGTCTATCTCCATATCTTGGAGCCTTAGCAGTTTAAAGGATGGTTCCTGTCAAAACCCTCGAGAATACTTCACAAGCCATGAAACAGACTCCCTCCGTACCACATGCGAGGCCCCACGTAGTCCTTGCATTCTAAAATATTTGCAGTTTTCTTGTGGAAAAGTGACAAAAGTTTAATTTAAATAGGTCCTCCTCCCTTAACTACTATTCAGACAGAAAAATGGCGTTCTGTTAATCTTAAGCTTGCTTTCTTATCTTCCGAACCGTAATAAAATTTTCATACCTTTCCTAACAAAATTATTTAAAAAAAATTATCTTAACCAAATGACTACAATTCTTCAAAACAAAATGAGTAATCATTGTAATGTCGCTGTGCCGTCATGGCATGCCGTGGGCTGATGATATCGAATGTAGCTGCCTACAAATTCGGACTACGGCTGCACATACACACAAGCAATTATCACTCAGCTGAGAGGTATTGAGTGTAAAATGGTAAGGTTACTTTGTAATCAAAACAATTTTATTATTTTGGTGCATAGGTATATAGGAAGTGTAGCCTTTGGGAAGGTAAGGAACCAAGCTTTAAATTAATACCAGACTATTTTCCTTTATGGGTAGTAGTTTAGGCTCTATGGCATATAGAAAGCCAATGTTTAGCACTTTTCCATAAGTATCAATATAGAACATATTAGAAAACGGACTCCGCACGCACACATATAGGTTTCTGTTTCATGGCTGGGAAGTATTCTCGAGGGTTTTGTTCCTGCCCGATGAGCGTTAATAATTCTGCTGATGAATTTGCCTATAGTGAAAATAATAACTTTTATTGATGTTGGTTAAGACTTACCATTGATGTTTTTACAGCTTATGCTTAGCTTGTTTACTTTTGAATGTGTGGTATACTTGAAGTTCCGTAGAATTATGAAGAACGAACGAAATGTCTCTTTTTATATTAAAATTTTTGTACTTTAGCGCTGATTTGTTTTTCATAAAAAGGGGGGTTAAAGCAAATGTAAGGTCAAGTCCGTAACGTAAATGTGAATTGCGACTTTTAAGTACAAACCCTGTTTATGCTTTGAAGTAATAATAATAATAATAAACAATTTAATACGTTTTCTTAATTGTAAGTAGCTTCCCAGTAGTGTATCTTTTCAGGGAGATATATATGACCGATAAGATTGCAGTTTTAAGTGTGGCAGGCAATAAAACTCATAATTTATGAAAAATAAAAGTTGCCTTTTTTATTAAAAATTTCAGTATATATTCCGACGAACTTATGTTAGCAAGTGAGTGCTGTAAGTAAAACCCTACAAGGTAGTGAATTTAAAAAAGAACTGAGGTTGTACACGCATCGGCATAGTTTTTAAAAAAGTCTAAGTAAAGCGGAAAGTAAAATTATTCGGTACAGGTGAACCATCAAGAATTTCAAAAGAGGAAAAAAGAGAGAGACCGGAGCAGATTATGGATAAGTTATCAGATATTTTAAATTTAGTTTTAGGAAATGAAATAGAATTTTTCCCAAATTTTTTGCTTTCGGGTTTAAAACAAGTGATAGATAATAATACTAGTATAAGTAAAGATAGCATAATAAAAATGCACCAAACAATTTTTAAATACGCGATTTAAAAAAGGATTGTTTTGAAAATCCATTATTTAAAGAAGTCCTTTGTATTTTGGAAGGAATACCTTGCACAAGTGATGAAGCGGCAGTTTCTAATGCATCCAGCTCACTTGTGAATATAAGCAAAATAGTACAGCCTGATGATGTGTATGCACCACCTCCTAGTGTAGTCTTAAATAATTTTGTGCAAACAGGGGGCGGTAAATTTATTAAAATAATTTCAAAAGATTTTAAACACTTTCAAAAATTCAATATGGATGGAATTAAGTTGATATTTCAACTAAAAGATTCATCTCACCAAGAAATTAATAATTTAATCGACTGGTTGGAGAATGCCTTTGATGAGATGTTAGCGGAAATAATCTCGAGCAGTAGTGAAGACAGTAAAATTACGCTTTCAATTTCAATACCTAGCCGCTCAGAAATTAAGCCAATTTGGGTTAGTTTAAGACCAACAAACGAATTAAACGGGAAGCTAATTGTAAATCTAATAGCAGAAGTTAATCAGTCAAATTCCTTGTTTTTTTCTGACGAGGTAGAAGCAAACGTAATAAATTTCCCACACCGTGGTGGAAAATACTCTAACATGAGCAACGAACAAGATTATATTAAAAATAAACGAAGTATAAAAAATGTTAGCAAAACAGGCTTTGAATGTCTTCCAAAGTCGATCTGCTATGTAATGGAGCCATGCAATAATATGGTTTTGGAAAAAAAGTTATCCAAACTATCAAAGTTATTATGCAAAAACGCCCAGGTGAAAGTAAATGAGATAAAAGGATGCTCTGTGCAAGACTTATTCAAATTTCAGAAATATTTGAAGGAGTTTCAAATTGTTGTGTTTAATTCGTTAAAAGGGAACATAATGTTCCAAGGCCCGCCACAATTTGATATTAACAAAAAAATTTATTTGAACTTTTCAGAGAGGGAAAAACATTTCTATGTTGTTATATCTCCAGCTGGGTTTTTCAACAAGAAATATTTGTGTGTTTACTGTGATTGTTTATACGACAATAAATTTTATCATAAATGTGAAATGCGTTGCCAGTACTGTTATAAATCACCGCCCTGCACTTTTGTACCAAGTGTGAAAACTTGCAGTACTTGCAACAGGTCGTTTAGGGGGGAAGCCTGTTATAACAGTCATTTTGAAAACTTAGTTGGTAATAGTAACGTGTGCAAAACCCTTAAAATATGCCCAAATTGTAGCAAATTCTTAGATTTTTCTAAAAGAGAAAATAATCACATTTGCGGCGAGTTCTTCAGCACAAATTGTTATAAATATGTACCTGATGATCACGTATGTTATATGAAGTTGTATAAAAAAAGGAAGAGTTCCGGTTATTTTACAATTTTTTTTGACTGCGAGAGTACCCAAAATGTACAATATAAAACGCATTCTAATTCATTTATACATATTGTAAATTTAATAGTGGCACATCAGAGTTGTAACAAATGCTCCTCGGATATATTTGGAGCGAATAAGAATTGTGAGCAGTGCGGCCAGATTGAGCACATTTTTAAATATGAATCTAATAAACCAAGTGTTGTTAAAAGATTTGTCGACTAGTGTTTTCAACACAGACCATTTGCTAATCAAATTATATGTGTTGCAAGGATATTATATAATTTCTGAATTAATGGATAGAAAAATGAAGGTTCAACCTATAATGAATGGCTCCAAAATAATGAAAATAACTTGTGAGAAAGTTATTTTTATTGATTCTTTAAATTTCCTACCCTTTTCATTGGCAAAATTACCAGAAATTTTTGGTATTTTAGATGTTAAAAAAGGTTTTTATCCACACTTTTTTAATACAGTAGAGAATTGGGATTATGTTGGTAAGTGCCCTGGTGATAATACCTTCAAAGAGGGAGAAAAAGAGGCATTTTTAGAGTGGTATAAATTAGAATCAACTAAAATTTTTAATAATCAGCTCCAACTTATAGAATATTGTAAGAACGATGTAAATATTTTTCGAATAGGGTGTCTAAATTTTATGAATGATTTTTTAAATATGACAGAAATTAATTCCTTTACTGAAGCCTTAACAATTGCATCTGCAGTTATGCTAGTGTACAGAAAACATTTTCTTAAAGAAAATTTACCAATCCATAATCGCCATAAAATGGCTATTTTTACAAAATAAAAAAGTTGAAGGTAAAATTCACCACTTTAAAAACTACGGCGAGGTAAAATTACCCAAATGTGATTTAAATGTTGATGGGTATAATTCAGAAACCAACATAGTGTATGAATTTTTCGGATGTTACTATCACGATTATATATTATGCTTTCAAAAACGTACTTCACAAAATTTTCAAATTGAATCTTTAGATCGTCGTTATGAGAGCACGTGTAAAAGAGTTGAATTGATTAAACGTGCAGGATATAAAATAGTCTTTATATGGGAATGTCAATTTATTGAATTTTTAAAAGAAAATCCTGAAGTTGACCACATTTTAAATAATGAAACAAGTAATGTTGTTCTTCCACTTAACCCGCGAGATGCAATCACGGGGGGACGTACTGAACTTTTTGCTTGCTATTATGAAGCAAAAGACGATGAACGTGTAAAATATTTAGATTTTACAAGCTTATATCCCTATGTTAACAAGTATGCACCGTACCCAATAGGACATCCAGAAATTTTAAGAAAAGACGATATTCCAGATTGGCAAGATGTAATTAAAATGCATGGTTTTATTAAATGTCAGATCCTACCTCCTCAAAAGCTTACCATTCCGGTTTTACCTCTAAAAATCAACAACAAGCTATATTTCTCTTTATGCAGAACCTGTGGAGAAACAAATAGTGTTAATAAATGTAATCATAATGAAGATGAAAGAATGCTGTTTGGAACTTGGGTAATAGCTGAAGTTCTTCTTTCTACAAAATATGGTTACAAAATTAAAAATATCTATGAGGTCTGGAAATACAATTTCATACAATATGACCCTAAAACAAGAGAAGGCGGGTTGTTTTCTGAGTATGTTAATACTTTTTTAAAATTAAAGCCAGAAGCAAGCGGGTGGCCGGCTGACTGTAATACCGAAGAGAAGATGAAAAAGTACACACATCTATATAAAGAACTTGAAAACATAGATTTAGACCCTTCAAAAATTCAGAAAAATGCAGGTCAACGCCATGAATCAAAACTGTGTTTAAATTCTTTATGGGGAAAGTTTGCCCAAAGAGAGAATTAAACACAAACAGCTGTTGTAAATAATTTTAAAGAACTTTCAGAATATATTAATTGTCCCGGTGTTGAGCTGTCCTCCGTTTACGTAATAAATGATAATACTCTTTGCGTAAACTGGAAGCATACTAAGCAAGATGTTAATACACTTAAACATCTGAATATACCAATTGGTACATACACAACATCGTACGCTCGAATGAAATTATACGAAGTACTTTCAAAAATTCCGAATCAGATTTTATACTGTGATACGGACAGCATAATTTTTGTTGAAAAAGCTGCTCAATCAACTTTAGAGACATCTAACTTTTTAGGTGACAAATGAATTGGAGAGTTACGGCTCTGACGCTTATATATCAGAGTTTGTGAGCATTGGTCCAAAATCTTATAGTTTGAAAATAAAATGTTCATCAGATAAATATAAATACGTAACAAAATGTAAAGGTATTTCTATTAATTTCAAAAATTCTCTATTAATAAATTTTGAAAATATGAAAAAAATAGTATTTGAAGAAACCGAACCTATTCAAGTAGAAAATAATCGTATAATTAAAAGAAAACTTCCGGGAACGGTTATTTCAGAGCCCGAGGTTAAGAAACTTAGATTTACTTTTGATAAAAGAGTTATTAAAAAAGATGGTTTTTTTATACCCCTATGGATTTATATAAATAATAAGTCACCTTAATAATTAAATAAAACATGTTAGTAATATTAATTAGACAAATTAGTAAATGACATTATTGTAACCTGAATAAACACATATCAATACTGCTGCAAAAAAAAAAACTATTGGAAACCGAAGTTGTTAAATAAAGTTATGTCGAGTTTTTTATATTATTTTTTAAGAAGCCGGTTTATGTACGGCTTACATATATAAGGTCTTGAAAATATGAATTTCGTTATCAATATGGTGTTTTATCTTACATAGTAAAAGTCATGAGTTCTGAGAGCGTCATTGTAGACATTCCGTTTGCTGTTGGAAACAACGCACAATACATTGCGAAGGAAGTTTCTATTCTTCGAGCAGGATCCTAATGCCTAGTCTATATTTCTTCAAGTCGCCTCATCCTCTGGAAGAGCTGGATTTTAAATACAGATTGCAGAACGAGTTCAATTTTAAAAATATCAACGGTTTGAGATGGAACAGCGGAATTACCGACTATAACCATCTACCTGGTCTGTTATCAACGCTTGCACCTTTTACAATATATGTTAAAGGCTTTGAGAAAAAACTGTTTCTTCAAAAATATCTTCCGAAAAGTAAAATAGTTAATCTGAAAATACCAAAAATAAGCGAGCTTGAAAATTTTCAGACTTATTGTAAAATTCACAATGTGGATTCCCACCTACGATGTGATGTTAAAAACTGTGTTAATATTTATTTATACATGTTAATAAATAAAGTTATTGAATAAAATAAAACAATTTTTAAATTTTTTATTCATTTATTTGTAATCAAAGTTCATTGCATCAAAAATATGATTTGCTATACAATACAAAGGTATTTCATAAAAAGTCTGGAATAATTTAAGTGTAAATAAGAAGTACGACTTGGATTAAAAAAATCTTCACATGGTAATTTGAATACATTTTTTTCTTTACATTTTTCAGCATACCTTTTATAATATTCCTTTAGAGCTTCAGAAGCGTTGTTATTGTGAAACATCACAATATTGAAGAATTTCATCATTTCAAATAATTTATAAAGTTCCGCTTGCGTTAGTATAATGCTACCGGTGTTGACGGGGATCTTGTATTCGTTTTTTAATTCGGTCTGATTTGCTGGAAGCGTCCCTTCCATTTTGGTTTTTCAACCTTTGAGACTCTCGTAAACTGCCAACCATCCGGAATAAGATGTTGATATCGGAAACAGGCCGTGGCGATGAAACCCTATTTTAGCTTCGAGTGATAACGGGTCAAACCCAAGTATTACTTTCCGGTTATGGCAAACGTCCAAATGGTACGTGTAGTTTAGCAGGAGATTTTCACCGGCCACTTCTGCTGCATATTTTGGACAACCTCTTTTTTTCATTTCTTACGTCTGCATCAACTCTGGGCAACTTCTTTTTACCTTTTACAGAGGCTCTTTGTCTTTTACGCGGTAGTTCCATCTTAATCAAATCACACTGTTACCCTGAATACAAAACAGCTAGGGTTCAGGTTTTTATAGTTTTGACCTCAGCTTTGCAAGACTGGCTACAAAAATCCCCTCCAGATTGTGGATGATTTTTTTTGTTTTTTTAGATATATGCTGCGATATAAATTAACAATTTTGTTATCATTTAAACTTAGATCGTTCGAATCAAACTGTTTTAAAAAAGTCTTAAAGCTCCGTCCTCTGCATCGAGAATATAGAAATATACAACAATAATGTCCACAGGTTGCTGAAAATTGGCTTTGCAGTCGTTTTTTATTACTGCAAAAAGAGCTTGAATTAGCTAATAAAAATTTTCGAAAAAACCTATTGACGGGATACTTTCCAAAATGTCAAAGTACTCTGCTGTTTTGCGAAATAAAAGGCGATCCAATGAGTTCCACTTTTATGTGCAGGATCCGTATTTGCTATAACACACGCAGGTTTTTTTATTTTTTGTGGGAAATGATTGCATGGAAAAACACCTCTAAAAACCTGTTTGTCGTGCGATTATTTGTTAATGCATTTGCAAGCTCAATCGTGTTCATTCCTCTTCAGTAGAAATGACGGCTTCCACGTTAATGACTTTGGTGTGAGACGTATCGTAGTTATTTATAAATTCCTTGGTTGTAGCGCCACGAACAAATGCGATGTTAAATTTTGATAGAGTTTTTATAAGATCTTCATCCAAACGATTGAGCTCGAGGTTGCCAAATTTATTTATTTGTTCAGTACATTCTGTACTAGATGTAGGATACTTGAAAATTATTTCTTTCGCAAAAGACTTATTTTGCGCAGCGAATCCAGCAAAAGAAACTCTTTTAAGAAGGTTAAGTGACCTCCGGAGAAGTATTCCACATTTACCAAACAGTAGCTCATTATAGATTACGTATTTAAGTAAAATTAAACACAATGATCAGTTAATCTGCCTTATATAGGTTTTTAGAAGTTGGTGTACACATTTTTATCTTTACCTATATCAAGGCTGCTGTCATATTCTGCATATACAATACATGTCACTGTTGTTTTTATTGCTTCCTTAAATCTTCCTTCAATTCTAACCGTTCCCTGATTCAATAGATTTCCATATGTTGAATTATATGAGAGATGTGTTGTTAAATCAAAAGCAAGTAGAAAACATCCGTTGTCAAAGAATTTCTTTGAAATTTGGTGTCCTTTATCGAAATAATGTATACCGGTTCCTTTAAACAGCGTAATATACCCTCGAGTGCTAGCAGGATTTTCTTTTGAATAATCAAATTCTAGAGGTTGATTTGGCACCTGTACGCCATTCACTGATAAATTAAACCTGGTGATGTTGCTGTGCTTGAAGTTGAAAGCATTTTTTGTTTGTTTTCCAGTATTTGCATCGTTGTCAACCATGCCAAAGACCAGTAGATTTGGCAGTTGTCCTATAACCACATTGTCCAATGATAATGAAATGTATTTGCGGGTATTCTATAAGTCTTAACTTCAACTCGTTTATACGGATATATAGCATTGGACCGTTGGAGAACAGCTTCATGAGCCAACAAGATGTTAGGATTACTAGTTACATGATTCATGTACATAGTTGCTTCTACAATCTTAACTCGTGGAGAATTGTCATCATCTTTTCCCCAAAGGTAAAATTCGGGTTTTTCGAGTATAAAACTACCCGTAAATCAACACCGTTCATTAATAATTTATCTTGATTAAACATATCGCCGTGAATCTTTCCCATCAGCTCAACAACATTACTTTTATCAAACAGCTTTTGTCTTTCCAAATAACCTTCATTTAGCTCAGGATTTTCAGCTACCTCCATATTATTTTGATCGAGATACCAGCCAACCGAAGCGGCATCTTTACCGTAATTTAATAAATTCTCAATATAAGCTCTATAGTTGTAATTGTTATCAGTTTGAGCTAGTAGTTTTCCATTTAAGTAAATTGTACATTGACGGAAAAGTGAATGGAGTATATTATTTACAAGGCCAAGGCCTTCATCACGAACAGTGTCTTTGGTTTTATCCGGTTTAGTTATTTCGATATCTTCGCCTGTGTAAAGTTCTTCTTTTCTTTTCTGTGATAGTTCTTCGGCAGCCGCTTTTCCCTGTTCTTTTAAAATATCGGCTAAAGGTTTACTACCTGCTTCTTCTAAAATAGCTTTTCCTGTTTTAATTGCTTGTTGCTTCAAAGCTTTTGCCCCAGATGTAACCAAAGGTTGTATATATCGTAATAATCCGCTGAAAAAACTACCAATTCCTCTTCCACGTTGGTAAATAAGAGGAGATCGATATAATTCTCCAATATCCGCTAAACCACCGCCACTTTGAATTAAATAATATTTAGTATAATATGAATTCATTTTCGAAGTTATACAAAATGCTCTGAACTTCGCACTATGTTAAATTGGTTGTTGTATGAGTATTTATAGTTTATTTTCTTTTAAAATGGAGCATTATATATGTCGGAATATAGCCTGGCTTGAAATCAATTAACTCCCCTTCCTGATTAGTTATTTTTATAGAAATATTTTCGATAAACGTTTTTTCAATGGGACAGTAATCTACATGTTGAAATCTTATTGTACTTTCACATTCTTTTAAAGGTATTATACGTAAGTATCGTACTACCTGATCACCCATAACTCTTGGCTGAATAATATCAGTGTAGAAATAAATTATATAGTTTTCATAACATTCCTTTGCTGTTTGCTGAGACTCTTGCGGTAACCTTAGTGCCAAGTCCGTAACTGATATTTCCAGTCTATTAAGTGTGTCTATTATTGACATATGCTACTGCCGTAATCCTGCCGTGTTAAAAGATTCTTTCATTTCTGACAATATGGCGTCAGGCTCACGCTTATTTTCAGGTGTTTGGAGAAATATATCCGTAAAGAAGTTGGACAGGTTATCTATATTAGTATCAATAGGCACATGTGTAGTTAAATATTCGCCGGAACTTTGCTTTTCGTATGGAACATCCAAAATATTGCTACCTTTAATAATTTTTTGCTGTTCGGACGGTTTAGCATTAATTGAATCTTTATTCAATCTATTCAAGATGTTAAAAATAGTATCCTTAATCTGAATAATTATTTTATGTTTTTCTTGCTCACTAAGGGTTTGATAATCAAAGTGTACATTTGATATAAAAAGCGTAATAAGATCTCTAACATTAAGATGAGATGGTAGTGGTTTTTTTTATTTTGATTATGACTCCCAAATCTTCCAACCGCAGTTCAAATACATCATGTACCCTTTTGCCACCAGTATTTTTTTCTGTCTCACGAGCTCTTTTGATGCTAAGCGCTGGATGTGTGTAATTGTCTATCGAATCTTGTATGATAGCATACTTTCTCTTCTGTCTAGGAATTTGTCCAAATACGTCGTCAACAAAGGCTTCAACTGACTCATAGTTTTTATATTTTAAAACAACATTTTCTGAAGCCCTCTTACCCTGATATATGTGTAATGTAAACTCGTCTGGATCCTTTTTGTAGCTTACTTCAGGTATAACACTATCAAAAAAGTCAGCTTCTAACCGATCCCACACCTTTCTCTTAACATCATCCAAGTACATGGTGAAATAGCGCTATAAAATGTTAGTAGGAATGCAGAAAAATTTACTTGTCCTGCTCTGTAACTAGCTTGCTCAAGACTCTCTTTAGTCCACTCGAGTTTAACGGTTTCATTTATTTTGATGCTAAGTGATTTGATTTCTTTTCTATGCTGCTCTGCTATTTCTTTCAATGGATCAGATGCCTGACGCCTTACCCTTTTAAAATTACTCTGATTTACTTCTTCAGCTGTATTTCGCTTGACTCCTCCTTTTATGGCATGATATGGCAACGAAATTTCAGTTATTCGAACGCACCATTCATCAGTAAACTTGCATGCTCTAGGTAGTGCATTTGTAAAAGCTGATAGCGTATTTTCGGGATAAAATTGCATGGAATTGTTACTTAAAAGGCACACGTAAAAGTCATTATCTTTTATATCTACAGGCATTATTAAATTCTTTCACAACCAACGTTCGGTACACTTGAGATTTACTGCTTATTATTATTACAGGTTTTCCCAAGGAATTGCTGCAATGCTGGAACTTCTAGTTTTTGCTGCGTTTTTTATGCGATCACTTTGTCGGACAACTTTCTTAACTGGTAACGAAAGCATATATTGACTGGGATCTAGCAGAGACGGCCTTAATATAGTTTGATTATTGGATAGTTTTCTACCTTTCTCAGCTGTAGGACTTTCCGTGTCGAGTTCTTCTAATATGTTCGCAGCTTCATCTATACTCATTTCTGCAGGTACGGTGTACTGGGTTATACAATCCTCAGCTGTGATTACCTTATAATCTTTATCGCGAGACTTGGTTTCAGAAAACGTCTTAGGTATTTTTGAAGGTGGTTTCAGACTTTTTCCTATACCACTAGCTGATAAGCGGCGTTTGGAAGCAGGTGATAATGGCTGTCTTGGCGGTGATATTTCAGAAAGTTCGAAGAAATCCTTTTCCATTCTTTCAGGTGTATTTTCTTTTAAGGGTGATGTCTGTGTTGATATTTCATCTTTAAAAATAAATTTAGTTTGAGTAGCACTATCCCGCAAGCTTTTCTGTTTCATAGTCTTTTCTGGTAGTATGCGAATGTTTGGTTTTTCATCTGACACACGCACAGCTTTTCGTCTTAAGTTTGAAAATTTTATTAATTCATTTCGGTAATTATACCATTTTTCCCTATCAGATAAATTCTTGTTTTTTAATATTTTATCCATAGTCTTATCGAACCTAGACTGGCTCATGGAATCCTCAATCTCGTTTTCCAATTTTTCCTAAACTTCTGGTGAAAGAAGTAACATTTTATTAAGATTATTATTTTTAAACATATTTCTCAATTAATGAACCAATTACACCTGATAATACACTTCCTAGCAACACTGGTAAGAAGCCTCCTCGCTGTATCAGTATTTTACGTTGTCTGGGTACAGATCTTTTTGCAACAACTAATTTTCGCAAATCCTTTTTATATTTACAGAGCGAATTGTATATTTTTCCATGAGGGATATGGTTTCCCTTCAAAGTATTAAGAGTAATTTCGCAAAGAGTTTTAATGACTTCGGGGTCGGCATTTTTAATAATGGCCTGCCTTAATTTCGGTTTCGCTGTTTTAAGAACATATAGCATATGCTTGTTGTCCCTTAATCGATTCATTCGTGATACCATTTTTACTGATTATAGAGTTATGGGGGCAAAAACAAGTCGTAAAATCTTTATTAAAAATATCAGTACGGAATCTTAATACCTCGTTGATATCTTGAGTTGAATCAATGAGTAAATATCCATGTGGCAGCTACGTAATCTCTTTATGTATTTTCAGCAACTCTGACCTATTTTCTGGATAAATCTGTCTCGCTAAAAGAATAAACTGACTTTTATCTCGAGGGTTTTTAAACACAACGAGGTATTTACAGTTAAGTGATATGTCTCGGTAAAACTTACCCTGATGAAACACGTTTTGTAAAGAGTTCACATACTTGTCTGCTAAAAGCAGGTAAGATCATATCATCCAATACAATTAATGTAGGTTCCTGTGTATAATTTACAAACTCTTCAGGAATACTATCAATAAATTCGATATTAGTGAATGTGGTATCTGAGGGCAGAGCCCCATGTTCTGTATTACACCAGATAACTCTTGTTATTTGCGGCCTTGTTAAAAATATATTATTGAGAAGGTCTTTTATAAATGTTGTTTTTCCACAGCCTGAAGGTCCCGCAACCATCATTGATCATTGCTGGTTTTAAAATATTCATTGGGTTGTATTTATACATTCGGTAAAATGAGCAGAAGACAAGTCGTTAATGAGCTGCATAAACCAGCTCGCAAGAACTTTAAGCGACAGAGTGTTACTATCAAAGGTATCGATGATTTGTGGCAGGCAGACCTGGTCGATGTGGGCTCGTACTCATCAGAAATAAATATGCTTGGGCGTTACCTATTATAAGTAAAAAGGCTTCAGAAGTTGTTATGGCAATGCAGTCTATTTTTCATCGAGGTCGCATTCCAAGAAATTTACAAACAGATGATGGAAATGAGTTTTTTAATAAATCGTTTCGACAGCTTATGAAACGCTATGATATTAACCATTATTCCACTTACAGTGGTTTAAAAGCTTCAATTGTGGAAAGATTTAACAGAACGTTAAAATCATGATGTGGAAAGAATTCAGTATGAACGGAAATTATCATTGGATTAGTATGCTAACTAGGTTAGCAGAAGCGTATAATACAACAAAGCATCGCACTATTAAAATGCGACCTGTAGATGTAGGTCCACGCAACGAGAAACGTTTATTGGCAACTGTGTATAAATACCCAAAAAAAAGTCAACACCAAAATATAAAGTAGGTGATTTTGTTCGTATAAGTAAGCATAAGCATGTGTTTGAAAAAGGCTATACCCCTAACTGGTCTACCGAAATATTTGTTATAAATAAAGTCAAGAGCACGTTCCCAATGACCTATGTTCTCGAGGATTATGAACAAAATGTGATTCAGGGAAAGTTTTATGAGCTTGAGTTGGCCTCAGTCAAACATCCTTATCTTTATCTTGTAGAAAAAGTTTTAAAACGACGTGGAAATAAAGTCTTTGTAAAGTGGTTCGGTTTCTCAGCAAAACATAATTCTTGGATTGATATAAAAGACGTACTGTAATATTTCTAAACGCAGTCATCATGTTACTTTTAAAGAGAGAATCTGACCGTTTAAAAACTTTCCATAATCTTCCTTTAGATGACAGAAAGTGTTGCAAACTAGCAAGAAGCGGGTTCTTTTAAACAAATCTTAAAGACAAAATAAAATGTTACTTTTGCTCCCTGGAAATGCATGCTATGAATTGCCCAGAAGACGTTGAAGCAGAACACATTCACCGCTCCCCAAACTGTACATACGCCAACGGCAGGGATGTATGTGGACCACACAACAGACCATCCGCCCAGCCAGCTAAATCGAAGACCTTAATTTGCGCTTTAACAACTTTAAAATTGTTAACGGTTATTTTACTTGTCCTAGGACTGTTTTGTGAAATATATTATTTTTACGAATTCTTTAAACAAAAAAAACTAACTAAACAGCATTGAAAACTATTTTCTTGTAATTACAAAAAGAGACCAGGAATTTTCATTTATACAAAAATGACTGTCAATCTAGTATGAGAAATAAATTTTGAACATACTACCCACACCACTTGTTTTATTTCAAAATACCCTAAGCTTTTATTCCAGATTATTTCATTGACCAGCAGAAGCTTCATCACATACTTTATACCGGTCGCAAAGTTGCACTCACTCTTGACCTAAGCCAAGAGTGACCGCCAGGTACAACCAACATTTCGAGCACATGCAAACCAAAAAATAAGTTTCAATCAAAGCAGCAACGCAAAGATGCACTCACTCTTGACCTAAGCCAACAGTGACCGCCAGGTATAAATAACATTTCGAGCACATGCAAAACAAAAAACAAGTTTCAATCAAAGCAGCATATCATCACTTTGGAGCCGGCTCATCTCCAACTCGCTCAGGTCCGCAAAAGCCATCTTTGATTTCGACAACCTCCCCGCAGAAAAATCAACTTTTCACTTGATTTTAAGAAAAAAATCCGTGCAGATACTCCTTGCTTTGATAACCTCTCCCTCGTCTTCATTAGCTAACAGAAAAATCAACTTTAACAATAAATCCGCGAGCAATACGCCCAACCGCCAGAAGAAAACACGTGAGGGATTTGTGTCTCTACCACACCTAGTGCATTTTTAAATGGCTAGTGGATACATACTACTAGCCAAACTCTCCTTCCTCTTCATTAAAATTATACACAGGTGGTATAAAATCTACCTAGTGGCATAGTCGCCGAGAAATACGCCCACCAACCATAACAAAACTCGTTTGGGGGGTGAGGTACAATTTTTGTGTCTCTACCGCATCTAGTGCATTTTTAAATGGCTAGTGGATACATACTACTAAGCAGGTCCGATTCTACTTAAGCAGGCAGAGTCTAATTTGGTAAAGATTAGACCATCGTATGTAAAACATGTGGTAGTAATAAAGAATTAAGCTTGGCTTGCACATCATCCGTGGGTCTTTGAAAACGTTCAAGACGGTAAAAACGCGTGAGATTGTCCAATTGAAAGGTATAATAAGGCAGAACAAAAAATATGGAGAGATCTGACGCCAGACTATGTTGTATAGAAGCTTTTGCCGAATCGCTTGAAACACATTCGAATAAATAGGATGGTGAGAACTAGGAATGTCAAGACGGGCTGTTATGTAGGAGGCATCAGGTTCATTAAGTTGGGGAAGTTGGAATATAAAACTTAAACGTTCGTAACCCGGAAACGTGTAGCTAATTAGAGGTTTGTCATAGTTTATGTGATGAACTATATTTGTTTTTGTCTCGTATTTTTACAGTCACAAGATCCAAACTTATATTGAGCATTGGACGCTGGAGGTTTTGAATTCCCTGTTTGAGAAGAGGTTTGACGACAAATGAAAATATATTGCAAAGCTTGAGCCAAGAATTTTTACATTCGAACGAAAGGAGGGATGATTGAACTCTTTCTTCGAATAGATGGAGAAGGTCATCACAAGTGACAATAATGGGTAGTACCACGATCTGAGAGCTATTCTGTTGAATTGAAGACATTTTGTCAGAGTCTATAGATATGAAAAGGTCATTGTAAAAACCGTTAAAAAAGCTTAACACTTCTAAGAAATGGTAAAATTACATAACGATATGTACTGAACTTAATGGAATCTATTGCAGAAGGTACGAGCATTAAGAAATTTGCAGAAGGTACGAGCATTAAGAAATTTGCAGAAGGTACGAGCATTAAGAAATTTGTTTTTATCTGTGAACTTCCATATCTCAGCGAGAATTGTTATCCATTTTGAACCAAGATATACATAATACACGCTTTAATCAAAATTTTTCGTAATCCCTGTGTTCGTCTATGGAAATGATAACTTTCGACAAATAATCAATTTGGTTAAATAAAGCAAAATTAACTATTTCTCGCAAATATGACAAATGTTCTGTAATAAAACAGCCCCAATTTAGTTCGAATGAGTATCCGACTTAATTGACAGACGAAAATGAGATTCTTTACGGTCATTCGGTGCTAATGTATCATTCAGGTGGTTGCCGAATTTACCCTCCTGGGCAATAACGTAGCTTGTGGATTTTTATGACCATCCCTTTAGGGGTAGTTGAGCTTATTACAGTCATAAAGGTGCAAGCGAGGTAATGCGGTTGAGTTCATTCGACTTGTACAACTATGGGTAAGATATCTAGTCCCATTCCATCGTATTCTGTCCTGTTCAAATTCTGGTCATATACTTTTACTCTGAAGTGCATATCTTATAACCTATATTCTACACAAAAACCCTTAAGGGGGTATTTCTGGACACACCGACTTATTTGTTCACTTCAAGACTTTTGTGTGAAAATGAAATGGGCTCAAAGAGCGTGAAATTAAGATCAGAGTGAAAGACAAGAGAATAAACAGCTAGAAGGCATCAGTCTGGTGCGCTTTTGGAATATTGGTTGAAATTAAATAAATAAATTTACTACCGACTACGGAGACGAAGACCTATAACATGTTTTCATTTTGTAATGTCTTGCTTTTTATATAAGCACCTTGCATGAATTTATGTCAAAATTAGTTTTTTTTATTATAGTAATTATTCTATGGGACCAGTTTGTTTTTGTAGTGAAAAAATTTCCCATTTTCTATGGGAACACCAGACCACTTTTTGTATTGAAGAAAAGACCCATTTTCTATGAAAATTTTGTGTACTGAAAAGAAGTCTAAATTAGACTCAACGCACATTTAGCTTATATTCAAGACGCAAGTCCCGCTCTCCCACTCTTGTGCTTGGCCTTAGATTGACCTTGAACCCGCTCTCGCCGCCGACGTCATTCGGTTGGCTGGTACGTCAGCTCATCAAGTTCTGTCTTAGCTAATTTTTAATAAAATGAAGTGTGCTTTTGCTTAAATCGAACCGAGAACGCTTGGTTTTGTAAAATCCGAGACGTCCTACTATGTGAGGCCATGGAGGGGTTGTGTGAATGTTCTTTAAAGTTGCTATATATGCGGAGATAGGTTAGAAAAAAGTAGAAAGCTTTGTTGAGGTGGTGCCAAGTTATAAATTTCGTTATCCAAAAATAGATCACACGGCGTAGAAGTTCAGATAAGTAAAGGAAATTAGTAAAAGCCTAATTTTTGATTTTCAGGTGTAATGACATGATTTAACTTCTAATTTGATTCTTTGCGTAAACAAATTCGCACAGCTGAATAATGTAAACAAATTCATCTAAAAATAGATCACGGCCGCTCGGGATGGTAAGAAACATGAAAGCATTAGAAGTAATGGAAATTAAAGACTTTTCAGAAAATATTCAGTAGCCAGGTGGCTGGTAATTTCAGATGACCTCTTACATTTGCACAGCCGAGTAAAGTAAGTAATTTGTGCGATGTGCAGGGGTATGTGCATTGAAAACCCTTGTTTTTTTATTTTTAATAAAATTTCTTTTTAATTTCAATAAAATTTCTTATTACAAAAATATTTCTTTTAGAACATTGTCCGATATGGACTAGGCAAGATGGATAATTTCTTGATTTGGTCTCTGTCAGTTTTCCTCAACTTTATTCATCTTCAATGCTCGACTTATATAGATGAGTTATGGAAATTGTATGGGCGCAGCTTTATCAGCAAATTGTTGGTGGTCAGGTGTAATGGTATTAATTACCTTGTAATTTGATATTACCTTTTGGTTAAAAAAAGTCGCACAGCCGAGTGAAGTAAACCAGTTGAACGATTTAGGGTATTGTGTCAAGGGTAGGTAGGCGTAAGAAGGTAGCACAGTTCTTGTTTTTTATAAATCAAGTAGTTACGCTGTTATGAGTTTTGATTGACTTCGATATATAAATAATAGTTCATATGAAGCTGATATTAAGAGTATGTTAAATTAAAATCTTTGCCCAAAGAAGGTGGTGTTATGATTATTAATGTAGAATGATATTTTGTATTAGATGAGCACTGGAAGTTGCATCGGAAGTAAAACTTTATCAGCAACCTCGCTTGATATATATCTCCTCTAAAGTATCATCCGAATGGTGTTGTATGAAGAAAGAAAAGTTAGTAATTCTTCAAGTCTAGTGAAACGGCGGTGGAGTGGGTACTTTCAGTTGTGCATTAAGTTAAAAGCTTTGATTGATGGTATTTGACATGGGGAAATTTTAGTGAGGACTGTGGTGGTGGTTAAGAGTGGGAAGTTTAAGTTGTGGGTTAAAATAAAAGCTTTGATGCATGGTATATAATATGATATTAATCTAGTAGGATATGATAGCTTTAGTGAAGAGCGAGGAAGAGAGTATTGTTATTTATTTATATTTAAATGTTACGGTTTAAACTTTTCTCCATATTTAAAATCTAAAATTGTTGATAATATAACTAAAGTTCTGCTGACCCTCTCTTGAAAATGAAAGCAATCCCGAGCGGAAGTCTCCTATGGACCTTTTCTGGAATCAACTTCAAGTGGAGCAGCAGTACCTAATTAATCTTCATTATCATAAATTTTTAAAATAACTTCACTTTGAAGAAATAAATAAAAAAACTAATACATTATTAACTTTTATTCAACATTCTCAAAATTCTTTCATGAAAGAAGGAGGTGTTATGATATTAATGTAGTATGGCATGTTGACTAGGGTGTGTCTTACATGTGCATTGAAAGTTATATGGGATCTGTAAGTAAGCAGTAAGAGTCCTATCAACAAATTTTTGGGGGTCAGGTATAATGGTATGACTAAACTCCTGTATTATTTAAAATAATAAGTGTTCATTTAGATATTAATTTATTTTATAGATTGCCTCATGCAACAAGAATGGCTCTAATCGATATGCGATTATAGGAAGGCACGAGAGTTATTTTATAAACAAGAATCGGTGCTGCTATGAAATTCGATTGAACATGGTAATATTGGAGTGGGTACAGTATTTTCTTAACATGAAATCTCAGAGTGGGTTAAATTAAGGGGTAACGCCACTGTTACGGCTAAAAAAAGGTTTTTCACGAATTTTTTTCTCGTGGAATTAAAGGTGTTTGAAAAAAACCATTTAAGGGTATTATCGGGTATACATCGAACTTTATTGATTAATTTTTCACAGCGAAAAAAAAACAAATTGGCGGCTCCACAGCCTTCTTCCTGGGATATGTTTTGCTTGCAGGGCTCCGCGGCACGCAGCACCACTGGTGCACATTTGAATCTAGACCAAAACAAAAAACAACCATTAATCTAGAGGCTTATAGCTAGAGAATGTCGTACGAATTTTTAAAAATATTAATTTTTGTACATTGGCGCGCGTTTGAAAAAAAAGTTTGATTTTTGACGAAAAAAGCGGCAGGTTTTTTGTTAATAAAAAATCAACAAATAAAGTTATGAAAAGTCCCGTACGGCTTTCTCGAGATAATGTTAATGTTCACATCTGGTCTAAATTTCAAGTCGTGCCATTTTGAAAACCGTGTTTCGAGGAAAACGCGTTTAATGTTTTGAGAATAGTTTTTTATTGGAAAAAATAAAAAAATGAAGGTAAACAATTTTTTACCGTTAGTCTGCAATCCCAGTTGCAAATGTCAAAAAGGGCAGTTGTGTTCTATTCGGCTATTTCTGTCAGCTTTAGAAGAAGGCTGGCGATAAAGCTGGCTGAAAAGCTCCAATTGTGTTTCAGGCTTCAGGTAGGGTTTTCGGAGCAAGTTTGACGTGCTTGGTGGCGACCTTCATTTTCAAAGGAAAAAACAAATTTTCTCGCACGGTACCTTTTTTTTCTTATTCTAGAGCGCTTAAACTATTTTTTAAGCCAATAAAAAAAAAACGTTTTTTCAAAAAGATTAGTCAACAGGCAGTATGAATAGAAATTTTTGTTTATTGGTTACTTATTATTATTGAGGTGATGACTGATGAGCGCTAACATAGATACAAGACCGTCTTTATCAGTAGAAAGTTTCATAATTTCCTGTGTTATGTTATGAAATTCGACTGACTTCAATTTGGTAATTTTTTCTTCGTAATATTGGGGCGAAGCACATTTTCTTACTACTTATGGAGTTGAAGAAAAAAATACATATGAAGATTGAAGATTACCTAAGATTTACCGCTCATAAATAAAAAGATTCCTGCTCTCATGTCTATGATTAGAATTCACATGGGTGAATAGTACGTGAACCTCAAAATGGTGACCCTCCAACCAATCTCTAAAAACTATTTTAAAATCAATCCAATCTTATGACAGCTGCTGAGGAAATAGCTACATGTGTATTTCATATACTATTAGGGAATGTAGAGGAAATATTGTTGCTTTTTTAACCCCTTTAGAATTCCAACCCCCTCCTCTTTCCCTTTACACCCAATTATTACCCTGAAATTTTGATCGTTTTTAATTCCGGTTGCCCAGTACCTGTGCCTACACTACGACTCTTGATTCAGAAATGAAATTTTGGATTGGGCTTTTACCACCAAACTCTGAGTGTATACCACTAACTGTATCCACATTGCACTAACTTTGGGTGAAGTATGTCGCCCCCGCGCAAAATGGATTCGAGTTGCCATAAACTATACGTATATACCGAACTCGATGAAAGGAAGTTTTTTTGCAAGATTCTCCCTGCGTCCCCCGAATTTCGAAAATTCCTAATTCATTAACAACAACAACAACAACGTGATATTAATTAAAAGGTTGGTCCTGCAGAATAAGAGATAACCGAGATAGGAATGCTTAGGAGGTAGTCACGCGACAATATTGAAATGGACAAAAATACTTTCTCTTTTCATTTTGTCGATCTCTCTCTCTGGCAGTGTGCGCAATTGAATCAGAGCTGTGGTAATGGCTTGGCACATTGCAAAACGAATAAAGAAAATCGGAGATTTAAGAAATGACAGAGATATAAAGGAAAGCTCTGGACAACTGTTCGAATGAAATCGTACGGTGCCGAGATTATTTTGTATTTCAGTAATGTCATGTGTTAGTTTTAGTTTATGCATTGTAATCCATACCGTCCTCGCAGCAAGTCATGAGAATTCCCAAGAGCAGAGTGAATTTTCCACTGTCATTCACACATAATGGGGTGGTTTGTTACCCATACTGAAATCATTTCGAACCTAACTTCGTATGCACTCTAAGTTAAATCCTAAATTAAAAAATTACGCATAAGTTTGTATTGCTTTTAATTTTGTTATATATACTGTTCTAAAAATAGAGTTCAGGGATTATTGTTTTGTACAAGTATTCATTGGAGGAGCTTGTAGCTTCGCCTCTCTTGCATCTTTGCAAGTCAAGCCTTATTAGTTTTTTGTTGAAACAAACAAACAAGTTTACGGCAGATTACGGAGACTGTGGCTGTCAGCACAAATCCTAAGTACAAGCATTAAGATGGAGCTGATCAAGACTCTGATTTTACCCCACTTCTCTCATGGTATTTTATTCTATTCTAAGTTAGACTCTGTATGCTTGCCTAGGTTAAATGTTGCCTTAAACGACTGTGCCAGATTCGTTTTTCGAAGGTTCAATCCTGTGTCCCAGTTTAAGTCTGTGCTACTTGGTTCCGCTGTGGAGGCATATCTTACAGGTAAATATCTATTATTTCTCCATAGGCTCGTATGTCGTGGTAAACCAACCTACCTAACTGACCAGATTCAGTTTCTGCAGTCGTCGCGGCATCATTACATTTTAATTCAGCTAGATACCAGACGAGTTCAAGAGAGCAAATACCGCGAGGTTGGAACAATTTGCCATACAATGTGCAGAATGTGGGTACTTTGGGTGCTTTTGGAGGTTTTAAGAATTTACTCAACTCTGCTATTTTTATACCCTAGATGAAATCTATAGGGTATACTAAGTTTGTCATTCCGTTTGTAACGCAGAGAAATAATGATGGTAGAGCAAAATGGATTGGACACCCCCTCATAAAATTAAAAGTTAGTTTAATTTTTGCATGTCCGTCTGTCCGTCCATACCATTGGGGTTGTGCTATTTGGGGCGTGTGTAATATGAGCCGAGAGTCGCAGTTCGAGATTCCAGGGTCAAGATTTGAGAGGCGAAAGTTGTTAGTCGAAATTCGAAAATCGAAGTACGAAGGTAGAGATTTGTAGTTCGGTATTCGAGAGTCGATATTCGAGAGTTGATATTCGAGAGTCGAAATTCTAGAGTCGAGATTCAAGAGTAGGGTTTCGAGATTCGGTAGAGTGTATAGAATTTACGACTAAAAAGTACAAAATAAAATATATTAAAAAAACTTTTAAAATCAATAACGTTTGTAATAAAATCAACTAAATAGTAAAAAATAATTGTGGTCTTTCTCAGTGATACAAGAAAAGTTTGATTGCAAAATAAGAAATGCTACAACTCAGACTAAATCTTAAAAGTTTGGGCATGAGTTGCAGTTAGACAATTGTGATTATGTTATGGATGCCCAAACTTTTAAGATTTAATCTGAGTTGTAGCATTTCTTATTTTATTAAACTTTACTTCCGTATATCACTGAGAAAGAAAACAATTATTTTTCATTTTTGCTGCATTTTATTATAGTACATATATTATATTTTATTTAAATAACTTATCAACGCACATACCCCTGACTGACAACTCTGTGTCTGAGCGCCTGAGTGCCGTTCGTGACGAAAGAGTTTTAGGGTAGTAATCGTGATTGGATTTACATTGGGTTTTTTGATTTAGAATGAGTGAATGCGGAGCTTTCCGATGGAGACAGAGAGGGTTAAGAAAAAGTAAAAAAAGTTCAAAAAGTTAAAAATGTGACAGCAAATTCAAAAAGTTAACAAAGTTAAAAAAGTTAAAAAAAGGTAAAAAGTTAAAAAAGATTAAAAAAAAAATCTAAAAAAGTTAAATTGTTAAAATGAAAGTTAAAGTTAAGTTAAATCGTGATTGGAGAGTCGAGAGTGGAGAGTCGAGAATGGAGAGTCGAGAGTGGAGAGTGGAGAGAGTGTATAAAATTTGTGACTAAAAAGTGGAAAATAAAATATATTAAAAAAACTTTTAAAATAAATAACTTTCATACATACATTGTACTAAAAAGTAAAAAATAATTTTTTTCTTTCTATATCATATACACAAAAAAGTTTTATTGTAAAATATGAAATACTAGAACTCAGATTAAGTCTGAAAAGTTTGGGCAGCAAGAGTTGCAGTTAGACAATTGTGATTATAGCTATGGATGCCGAAACTTTTGAGATTTAATCTGAGTTCTAGCATCTCATATTTTGCTTTTCTTGTGTATATCATATAGAAAGAAAATCTTTTTTTTACTTTTTAGTAATATTTTTGTATTAAAGTTATATAATTTAAAAGTTTTTTAATATATTTTATTTGTATAATATTATATCATGGAAATGATTTTCCAAGTTTTTTTCTTCCCTTTTTGATCGTATTTTTATATCTAAAGGAGTGTATTTTTTGTAACCTTATAATTTAACATTCGCATTTATGACATTGTAATCTCGTGTGCATTACTAGGTTGTAAATAAATTGAATTGAATTGAATTTTAAACTACAAAAAAATTTGGAGTTTCATCATATAGCTTCATACTTACATAGCAATGAACGCGTAAATCATAGGTATTGTTAAGATCCAGCCGCGTAATATTAATTCAAAACATCTCACATTAGCTTATCAGCATGCATTTGTCGCAATTATACTCATCAGCATTTCGTCCATTGCATTTTTGTTTTTCACATTCCGTGGTAACTTGAGTATCGTGTCCACGGCTTGAATTATCTTTTCTTGCGAGAGCTTCATGCCGGCATATTCAATTCTGATAAGACTAAGTGCTGAGTAAGTTGTTCACACGGTGGAGTGCGCGTCTTCACTTGAGTTTTATTTATGTAAGTTGAGGTACTCATGTAAGTTAATTAGCTCCGAATAAAATTTAGTTTTGTTTAAAAACGCAAAGCGAACGGTTGTTATTTTTGCTCCTATCCCAAATACTTTCAGCTTATCCATTTTTTGGACAAATATTTTCTTGGTGTACAAGTTTATCGCTTGTGCTCCCCCATCAGCGGTCTTGGTACAAGAAGCAAAGGCCTACGTCGTTAACGGTAAGGTAAAGCAATTTTACCCGAATTCAAACAGGTAGGTATAGGAAAATATAAAAAATTTCCACATTTACTTGTGTTCTAAAAAAAAAACACAAATTATAACAAATTAAAATTATAATTAGGAACATGAATATGTATATTTAGTGTTGGAGCTCCTACAAACCTTGGGTATATGTATTGTCAAAAAAATGTTCAGGCTCCCTATTCGGAACAGTAAAAAGTTTGGTGTTTTGAGTTGTCCGTATTACACAAATTGCAACAAATCAAAATGAATGGTCCCGATATGGAAGAGATATATTGGAAATCAATTTTCAATGTAGGAAATTAAAAAAAAAATAAGTACTATTCTAAATTAAAGATTTTATCCGCTTAGCTAAATTCAAACGGTTTTCAAGATTTTATACAGCGGTAGATTATTGAAGGTTGTTATGGTCGCAGAGTACCACACGATGCAGTATGGTTGATTCATGTGCTACTGACATCTAGCGGCAGTAATCATGTCGCGTCCAAACTGAGAATGTGCTGCCACTTCTGCATTTCCTATTCGAATTACAGATGGCAGACGAAAAAAGAGTTCGACGACGGGAAGAAGAAGAGGTGTCAAGTTAAGTTGAATCTTGAAAAATCGTAGGTAAAAGAAAACGCTTTACTTGAGTCATTAACACTGAATAAATTTATTAATAGGCACATGCCTTAAATAACAAATATTTACAAATTGTACCGCTAAGCTTGTTGTGGTGCCCGCCGGTCAAGCTCATTGACCCATGCTGTGTGTATAAAAATGCTGTATTGCGTAAAATTGCATTGTGCCGATCAGGACAATGCCTGATAAGTGCAATGTATGAAAGAATGCTTACATGGGTAAATGAGCTTGAAAATATTTTTGTGGAAAATAATTTAACCTAATTACAAACAACGTTTATAATAAAAAAATGTTAAATTATTCTTCAGGCGTGAACAAGAGGTGAGAGCGAAGAGGAAGTAACGAACTGAAGTAGAGCATTCTGAAAAAAGTCGAAAAGATAGTAATTTTAAAGATCAGTAAAGGAAGAAGTGGAAAAGAATATTCATCGGAGAAACGTCTGGGCTAATATCAGATAGCGAGCGAAATACAAACTCATCACACGCAAGGATTGCTGAAATAACCTCGGAATCGGGAAAGTGGAAGATCAAAAGGAAAGACAGCTTATGAGCTCGACATCATTGTTTAGCAGTATTTAAGACGGCGAAAGGAAAAGAATGATAATATATATGTATTACTCGAAAAAGGTAGCGTAGCTTTTATATGAAATTTTTGTTATATTGTGCCATTAGGAAGCAATTCTGAGAAAAAACTATGTGCGTGGTCTTATACTGTGCGGCACCTAGAGATATACGCGGATTGAGCCGCCAGTTAGCATTATATTTGTAAATACGTACGAATCCAGCGAATACAAATACCACAAGCGACGGTAAAACGCGTTTTGTAGTAGAGGGAACTTCCACTGATTAGGAAGAGTAGCGAGCTTGATGCAACCCAAAAGCACAAGAAGTAGTAAGAATACAAAGAACTGGCGGTTGCACGAAATGCCATCATCTTTAAATGAACATTTTTTTAGTTAGTTCTGGGATAAAACAGCATTCACGCCATGTACCTACAAGTCGGCATCCAGCATTAACTGAAAGGCCATAGTGTAGTAGGCATTATTGGTTTCGGTCAAGATTTTTAGTAATTTTTCTATATATATACGTTATCGAATAGCATAACCTAGATTTATCATAACAATTTTTTTATATATGTACTGCACTGATTAAAATCGTATAATTTTCATCCTATTTCGCTATAACAGTAATAGAACGTAATATTTACCATATTTTCATCTCCCATATCAATTAACAGCATCTAATGCTTACATGTATATACATACATATACCATAACTTATAAGACAAGGCTCTTTTACCTTGCCTGAATAATCTTTGCCTTAAGCGGCGCTTAAACCGATATACCAAGGCTAATTCAGATGATGGATTTGGTTATTGCTGATGGCTATTAAATCCCGACTGATTTAGTACAACAAATTTAGTAAATAATTTACAGCAGATTTTTCTATATAAATTATTTTGAGTTTTATAATAAAGGTTCAGTCTTTGATATTTACTAGCTCAAGAATCAACGTGCCTAAATTATTTCTCATCGACTAAAATCTTGTTTGTTGGTTAAGTACCTACAAGCAAGCTCGTGATAAAGGTAAAGTACCTTGAGCACAAATATTTTTGGTTCTTAATAATTAGTTTGTTGATTCAGTACCTGCAAGCAACTTTTGGTGCAAAAGTACCTTTTCACATTCTAGTGAAGAGCTATTCAAATCAATTTTTCCATAATATTTCTTTGATACAAATTGTGAGTTTAGTTTTACATCAGTAAACAAGAGATGGCGCATAAACTACTTTTGAAGTTTTACTGTTCCCATAACGGAAACAATGCAAAATAACATATTATAATCATAGAAATGTCAAATAAAAAAATTCACGAACCATAAGTTTCATTGCCAACTATCTAATGATGGCTCAAGCTTATATGTTTGTGCGATAAATATACCTAGGTGCTAGAAGGAGATTCAAGTCTAAAAAAAAAAAAAGACGAAATTATATTTTTTCTTCATTAGCACAATCACAATTATTTTTTTTTTAGATTTGATATTGAATAAATAAATAACTAGCTCATGTTATCGAAGCACTTAAATTTATTCACTCCTTATAAATTTCTCTGAAGGATCACCCTATGAAGCATTGTATATTTTTATTAGTAAAACTCTTGCTCCATAACTTAGAGAGAAGAAGAAGCTGGCTGAATTTGAAATGGAGTTTTCCATTTACAAGAAAATATTGATATTCCAGCAATATCTCTGGTGGTACATCTTCTTGTTGCCCAGTACAATTAAACAGTGCGCTGTCAAACGTTATGAAGAACGCATTGATCGTGTAGACACTAGAATTATAGTCCATCTTGGAACGGCTAAAAATGCCAATAAAACGTTCAGAACCTTTTCAAGATTAATGCACTCTTTGTGCTCCCTCATATGCGTGGTGCTATCCGGGTATATCAAACTCAACTTATTTAACATGCAAAAGATGATATTGAGGTTCTCCATGAGAGTTCAAGGTTGAACTATAGTTATAAAAAATTTTTAGTGTCAACAAATTAAAGTAGATATTGTATTTTTGTATTTTGGTAACAGATTAAAGTGAATTTTGCATTTTTGTATTTTATTAGCCTCTCAACCTCTTTCTCATACCAGCATATCGCTGTCTGAAAGAGGTTACAGGGTAAAAAAAAAAACATAGGAAAAAAGCCTAATTTGACGTTTCTGAAAGTAAAAATTTCAGAGTTCCGGGAGTGCAGCGACTTGTTCAAGCTTATTATTATTAATAAACATTAGAAATTTGAAATAGCGGTGGTTCTAAAGCTTAAAATGTATATTTTCACTCGATTGTAGTGTTTTATAAAATTATTGCTCAATAATACATTTAAAATTTCGCAGTATACAGCTAGCGGGTGGCTTAAGTTTTCACTTGATATGCCGCTTTTTTGTTAGTTATTTATTCAATGAGATTTGAAAATTATTTTTAGACAGAATACACGCCATTCTTGTCTGTCGTGCCACCTCAAAACTGACTTTTCTTTAAACGCCGAATATTAAACTTTCTTGATAGTTTCTAAAGTACATTCCCTCTCCCACCCTAAAACAATATTCTAATTCGCTCCGATGAAAAAAATAAAATACTCATTGTATACTTTGTTCGCACCAAAATGATATTTACATCAAATATTTGTCTTTCCATCGCTGCTAGCTACATGTAATTCGATCGATATTCTTCTTCTCGAAGTATACTTCTCTTTCAGCCGCAAAATCTTATTAACTATCTTCCTTATTTATGGATAACCTTATATAGTCGTTTTAGACGTACACACAATAGTGAAAGTACATCCTCCGTCTATGAAATGACAACTGGAAGGAAGGAACTGACGACGACGACACAGAAAAAGCTAAAGCTATTGATTTCCAGTCAAATGAATAAGTTCATTGATTTCAGTTATAATGCACTGGGAGTCCTGCTCCCTTCGGCGGTCTTGGAATACATATATTGCAGGCGACATGCAGTTCAGAGCTTTGGTATGTACTATGTACCGATATAGAAGAATAGTCTATCTCTCTATAAATGTAATGCTTCTTTTGATCAGAGCTCCATTTAACAGAAAAAAAAGTTAAAAAAAAAATCCCTCTATACTTTGCTAGCATGGAGCGAACCATCGATGTACCTACATAAATAAAGTAAAGCAGCAGCAGCTCACCTCGGGTATTTTCAATATTTCGTTAGTTGAAAGGTTCCATGACGGATGATGATCGAGCGAAAATGCACTGCTTGCAGTCAGTTAAATTTAATTAAAGAAAACGTAAACTTTCAATAAATGGGAAGATAACAGGACTCATAGTTTCCTAGAAGCAAAGGTAAATGTTGATGGGGAATACATAGTAGCTCCATATAAAAGTTATAAAAAGTTCATGCAGCTAAATAATAATTGAGTATTGGATTTTATTTCGTATATATGTATGCAGGTATGAAAGTGAAAGTAATCAATTTTAAAAGTAGAATAAGCATTGCTTTTACTACTTTTATATTAGTTTTGAGTAGGTACTTCAATGAAGGCGAATTTGAACTATATGAATGCACTCCAAATAATGAGTCAATTATTTTTAATTAAAAAATAATTAGTAGTAGGAAAGTAATAGAAGGTTTTTTTTTATTATTTATAGCATCATAATTCTACGCCATCTGTTCGATATACCTCCTCACAGTGAAATCCTATAGTTGGACCATGTTAACGTCAAAAGCTTTAACTTATTAAGTGAAATGTGGGCAAAACGTTAATGAGCTTCATTCGCATAAAGACTATCAGAAACAAAAATAATTATAAAATATTGACGAGCTTTGCTTTTCGAAAAAGGACAAGATTTACACAATGTGAGACAATATGAAAAATTAAATAATGTGTTCAGCGAAATTAACTATCGCCTTAAGTAGTGAAAGTCAATAGCATAATCAAGGAAAAGGAAATCTGTAAGATACTTTTCTCCGCTTGACTTTTAGCACCTTTAAATGTGGTTCGATGATTCTATGGATATATAACACCTAAAAATTCCGGAGAAGACCTAATACAATAAACAAACTTTTGAGACTGAATAAATCCTCCATTATCATTGAGCAATCCTTTCCAACAAGACACCTACACAGGTTTACACTGACTTTATAACTTAAGATACATAGAGTCCAGGAAGGAGGTGGAAATAATGTCACAATTTATCTGTTATTGTCTGCTAAAAGATACACAATTGCCTGGGAAACTGTTCATAATTTTATTTATAAAAGTGTCCGACCAGGATTTATGGGCTAACCACTTCACACACATCTTGACCGCGAATAACGGGCCTAGCAGAGGCCAATTTATTAGATTCTTGAAACCGCGATAAGTAGTGAAAAGCGACATATTTACAAACAGCAGTGTTGTACTTATCCTGCATTATCTGGAAAACTAACGCGAATTTTTTGATAATCAAAGATTTGGAAGATCTTCAAAATGTCGTTTTACACTCCCAATCCTCTTTTTGTCGCGGTTATCTCTAGCCAAACTGAGTTAGAAAAATTATAAGGGTTTTAGAACAAATCCACTTTCATAGTTAGATCCACTATCATAACAATTGCACAGAAAAGCTCCGAATCGTGAACCAATCAAAGATTCCGAGGTTATAATTAAAAAAAAAATCTTGCTATAAAATTTACAAATAGCAAACGAAAAAATACTTATTTACGGCCTAAATATAACGGCCTATGGCTAAACCCTTATATGTCCCAATGTATTGTATTTTGTAATGGTACTTTCGACCCGCATAACTCACCTCTTGTGGTCTTGAATGATACAATTTTAGATTTAGTCCCTAAAGTTAAAAATCTAGGCATTATTTGAAACCAACATATGAAATGCTATGGCAACACAAAGTTAATTATCGGTAAGGTTTATGCTGTTTATCATATTGATTGAGCATGCTAGATTCTCTGAGAGCTAATTTTAACTATAACAGTGTCTAGCAGAGGGCTTCTGTTACTGAAATCAATTTGGTCGTTAACTAGAAAAGTACCACTCTTCTGTTGCTTTCTGATTTCATAGATTTCGTACTTGTCTAATATTTTTCCACCTTTTAAGCAATGCACCAGTTCCATGTCGTTTAAATTAGCTGAATGCTTATTATCACGTAGATGTTTTGCAAAGCCAGAGTTCGGGTTATTGGATTTACTAGACTTTATGTGTTCAGAAAATCTTGTCTTAAGAGATTTTCTTGTCTTCCCTATATAAACAGCTTGGAAATCGTTGCAGTTAAGCTTATAGACTCCACTTTTTCCAAGTTTCAATTTTAGGTTTTATCTTGTTATTAGATAGCAAATTTTTTTAGAGTTTATCTATTGGAGAAGGCTGGTATTATATTAGCGTTTTTTAAAGTAGTTTTGAATTTATTAGATAAACCTTCTATATGTGGAATTTTCTTGTATATGGCATCTAGACTATTACCCCGCACTGAAGGGTAAATGGAATCGACAACTTGATTGAAAGATTTTTTCTTTAGAATACAAATAATTGTACTCTCTTTATATCCGTTATTTATTGCTATAGTCAAGGTGGTGGACAATTCTTTATTAAAATCAGCTACACTAAGAGGAACTTTTAATAGTCTGTCAATCATACAGTGAAAAAATGCAATTTTTGTATTCCAAGGATGACAAGATATACTTGGAATTACAGTGTCAGAAAATTATGGTTTTTGTTATTTTCTATTTTTAGCGTCAGATCTAAGAAATTGATTTTATTATTGCCTACTTCTACAGTAAATAAAATATTTTTGTCTAATTTATTTAGAGTTTAACTCACAAAATTTTCAAGTTGTCGTTCGGTAACCGTCCAGATGCATAGAATATCGTCTACATATCTTGTCCAAAATAAAATATTTTTTATAATAGGAAGACCAGAATAAAAAAGCTCATTTTCTTGATTACACATAAAGAATTCAGAAAGAAAAGGTGAAAGAGCGGAACCCATAGCCAAACCATCACTCTGAATGTAAAACACAGGTCTATTAAACTAATCAATTGCAATGTTTTATTTTTGTCTAAGATTTCGGTTTCAATTTTATTGTATAAAACATCTTTTAATTAAATTAAAGGAATCGACGGAAACAAATTACTAACATCAAATGAAATTAATTTAGCGCTATTAGGGATATATAGATCCTTAGTTTTGTAACCAATTCTAGCGAATTTTTGATTGAAAATTTGGGTTCAAAGTTACTCAATGGCGGTAATATTTTATTTAAAAGTTTACTGAGGTTTTGTGCAGGTTCATTATAAGCAGAAGAAACAGGGCGAACTGGTGCACCGTTTTCGTGAAGTTTGGGTAAACCATACAGAAGCGGCGCAGAAGGATGGCTATTCTTTACAATAAATTGCTGTTTTTTGTCTAAAATTAACCCTGCTTTGACTGTGGTACTATAAACATTTTTATTAAATTTAATGGTTGGGTCTGTAGTTATTTCAGTAGCTTTCATATTAGATAAGCAGTCTTTCATTTTATGAAGGTAATTATCTCTGTTTAAAATTGTTATTGTATTGCCCTCATCAGCTTTGCATAAAATCAAATTATTGCTTTTAATTGTTGTTGAATACTACTTATAATCTTTGAATCTGATCTATTGTTATTAATCATACATTTATTCTGTTCTATTATACTAGCACATTCAAATCTTGATCATCTAAAGCAGTATCCAAATTAGTGGTTAATTACAGTATACGAGCAGAATTTACCTGTATGGTTGGCGCATAATTTAAACCATGGTGCAAAAACTTCTTTTCACGATCTGTAAAATTCGTACAGCTTAGATTTACAATCCGTGAATGAAAGGATGGAGAAGAAGCGTTTAAATTGGCAATGTACACTCTAAAAAATATTTACCATCAAAATAGTAGGAAATTGAATTCCTGCGATAGTAGTCGTAAAATTACATTGATGTGTAAACACAGTTATTTTAGGCACTTTGTGTATATTTACCTACACCTTTCTTATGTAAATTTACGTCATTTTCCTGCAACTTTTTAATGTAATTTTACGATGTTATGTGTATTTCTTTACACCTTTTTTATGTAAATTTACGACAAGATGTGTATTTCGCTAAGACTTTTTAATGTAATCTTACGCACTTATGTGTATTTCTTTACACCTTTTTATGTAAATTTACGTCAAGATGTGTATTTCCCTACAACTTTTTAATGTAATTTTACGCCCTTATGTGTATTTCTTTACACCTTTTTATGTAAATTTACGCCAAGATGTGTATTTCTCTACAACTTTTTAATGTAATTTTACGCCCTTATGTGTATTTCTTTACACCTTTTTATGTAAATTTACGCCAAGGTGTGTATTTATCTACAACTTTTTAATGTAATTTTACGCCCTTATGTGTATTTCTTTACACCTTTTTATGTAAATTTACGTCAAGATGTGTATTTCCCTACAACTTTTAATGTAATTTTACGCTCTTATGTGTATTTCTTTACACCTATTTATGTAAAATTACGTCCAGAAATGAGTTTTCCTACACATTTTTAAGTAAATTTATGGCTCAGATGTTTATTTCCTTACATTTTATTTATGTAAATTTCCAACTTCTGAGACATATTATTACCATCGCAGGGTGGAATTTTACATAACATTTGATTTCTAGAACGGTTCGTCGGACAGTAAACTGATTATTACCGATTTCACAGGATTTCATATTCTGAAAAACTTTTCAGAACAATAAAAGTCTAGGACTGATGGTTTTTGCAGTATACGTAAAAAACCTGAATTTTTGTATGGTAACACCAAGAAGAGGTTGTCCCATGTAGCCCATTTTGAAAATGTATTTGCTATTTTTATGAGAATGCCGTGCACAAAATTTTAAATCTCCCATAAATTAATAACCGTAAAGATTAAATTGAAATCATATACATACAAAAAAAAAGCATATATTTATAATTTTACAAAAATATTTATTACATTATATAACTTCACGAAAGTTGTACACAACGTGACAGGGTATATAAATGTCCAAGTCACTTACACACACACATTTTTACGTGCTGTAATAATAAAATAAAAATAAATTGTAACTTAGATGCATTAAACGAAAATTAGGCAATTCGTAATGCGTCTGGGTGTCGTATAAAATTCATCGGGACGACATGCAGCTATAATCTGAGATCTAATTGGAAAGGAAAGAGTTGCTATTTCCAAGCAATTAATTTCGCGAAATTACAAAAATATTTTTAAGAAATGACAATTTTTTCCGTTCCAATTGCATGGTGAAAACTACTTGGTAATTCCGAGGAAGGACTAAATAAGCACGTATGTACTTAGATAGCGTAAAATTTCTAAAAGATTATAATTACAACATCTTTTTAAATTTGATACTTAATTAAATTTTACTGCAATGCAAAGAAAAATAATAATATATATATATATATTCTTCGATATAAATGTAATTAAACATAATAATATTTTGTGATATACATATGAATACCACGTTTCAGATTTAAACGGCAATACTTAAAAAAGAGACAGTAGGGACTCACTCAAACAAACAGACAATTGTATCGAAATGGTCTATCAACACCAGCGATTTCGGAGGTACAGGGTTAAAAACATTTTCTGACCTTTTCTAGAATACGAGTACCTTTCGTTATGCAGGAACCCGCTCGCCCTCTTAAAAACTGAAAAATTCGGAGTTATATTAAGTGCTCTAGATGTTCATTTCTAAAGCAATTATTGCAAAATTTACTTCAAGAAAAGGACTGTGTATGATTTGAATTAAAATTGAATCTTTGCGATTCTTAGTTTCAGTCCAAAACTTGATCAAATGTCTCACAATAAAAATATGTAATTGTCTGGATTGGGAAGGGATACAGCGATAGTTCTAAGTTACATGGTAGAGGCGAAGGGCTCTCTATTCAACAACGAGATGTAGTAAAAATAAAAGAGAAATCTATCTTGGAAGTTACAAGGTATTCAATATAAAATGGTAAAAAATCTTAATCTGTATATCCGAAACCGTTAGAATTTAGCCCACATTTTATCATAAAATTTGTTTTTTATCTGATTGAGTACCAACACTGTTTCCAGTATTGGCGTTGATATATGAAATTTCGTATATAAAAACTTAAACCTTATCCATATTTAGAATTCGAATTAAGTTTAACATAAATATATTTTTTGCACTTTATTTTTTAAATAGGTACTTATGCACTTAAGTTATATATCTTTTAATTTAACAATTAAATTTTTAATTTTATTTACATTATTTATGTGTCTTTTTGAACCTCTCACCAAATCATTGTAGCTTTTAAAATAATATTGAAAAGTAAACTCCATAGTTTGAGAAATTTCTTTTGGGTACATGATATTAAATACATAATAAAAACATAAGATGTCCGCCAATAATTGAACAAGGTCCACTTCGTGTATTGTAAGGACAAGTGTTTTCTCTAAGAAGACGTAAGCTACCATTGAGCCAGTCAGTGATAGTTCTGCAATAGAAAGTAGAAGTTTCATGATTATTCCAAGTCTAGATGAAAATTACGTTCTGATAGAAAGTACGTATGTTAACATTTATCTGTTACTTACTTATAAGAATAGGCGTTAAAAATTCTATAAATTAATATTAAAATTGTTGTGTTCTGATAAAAAATACATTCTTTACTATATACATTAAAATGGACTTTTTGTTTTTCCTAAATATCTTAATGAACTTGATTTTTGTAGGATGCTTGTACATAATATTTACTCACCATATATTGACAGCCATGGGGAATTAGTAGGTATGCTCGCTATAATTTCATCAAAGGTACTTCCAAACTGTAAAATCAGAAAATTTATAATTTTTTATAGTTTTTAATATCTATACTTTATCAACTTACATTAAAATTTTTGAATACGAAATCAGGATTCTCTTTAAAATAAAGCGCGATAGCTTTAATTACACCTTCTGCCGATTTTTGTACAGATGAGGAGATATCTTTCTTTTTGGATGTTTTAAAAAAATTGAATACTTTCTCTTCTTCATTTTTGAACTCCTTAATGAAATCATTTGGATCCAAGTCCATTAATTGCTTAAAGTGTTCATAAAGAATATCTCGTTGGAAAATAAAAGGCCAAGTGTTTTTTATGTCATTAACTGTGGGTATCTGTTTTCGGTTGTTGAAGAATAATCGCTGGATACCAAAGCAATCTTTCATATAAGCCTTAACATTCCGTTTCTCCTCGGAGCTGAGATTATCGTTGTTGTGAGCATCCAGAATGTACTTTGTTTTATATTCCATACTGGAAGCAGAATCTTCTGGAGGCAAATTCTTAGGTTGCCAGTTATTAGAAGTTTGGTTCAAAAGATTTGCAGTTTTTCGTTGCTTAAGTGGAATATTAGGATCCAATTCAGGCTTTTGTCTCTTAGGTTCTCTATTTAGAAAATTATTTCTGTTTTTCATCATACTTATCAAGGCAATCGGGGTTGTCGAAATGATTTTTCCCTCAGCATCCTTTTCAATAAAAGAGTTTGGATATTTTGCGGCTGCCTGTTGAGCGATTGATCGAAATATTCCCATTGGAATATAATAAGAATACCGTCTCATTTCATCGACTAAAATGTTCGCTAAGGCATTCATTCTTTTCCCCAGTTTTTTATTATTTTTTAACAGTTCATTAATATCCGATGGCATCTTATACCAGGGAATCTTAAAATCGGAAAACATTTTCTTAAATTGAGTGGTTGTGTCCGAAGCTGACGAGAGAGCTGTACTACTCATGGATAATGTCGTTTCCACAGATTGTGTCGGAGATGCTGGAATATTTAAAAATATAATATCAGATTGGTGTTCTAGGCTCCCTTTTCCTGGTGGCAGTCCGATATTATTGTCTTGCTGTTTCTGATATTGTAGATTTGTTTTCAGTTGTGATATATTTTGAATATCTAGCATTTCTTCACAAACATTATTTTCATCAAGTAGAGCCGATAAATTTTGTGGCTCTGCAGGAAACCAAATGTCTTCGTTCTTAAGCAGTTGAAAGATTATCTTGTCTTCAGCATAAAACGCCAAAGTTTCGTCATCACAGATTTCAGTGCCGTCAGCTTCAATAACTATTTTATCCCCTATTATTCCATAACTGAGAGCTGAAAGTAAGAACTAATATAAAATCTCTGATTTTTGGAATAATATTCATACTACCTTTTTCAATTACGTTCCTTAAAGTTGGCACACACAAAAAAGACTTTTTTAGTCGTCTGTCGCAGCTCCATATCTTAAATAAATACTTCTCCATTCTGCTAGCCTTATATACTAGAAATGTATAACTGTTTTACTTATCTGTAGCGAACCAATATTTCTATTTAAATTATAAACTTGAAAGTAAAGACACATTACATTTCCTTATATACTATACATATTATATGTAAACATTTTCGGTACAATCAGAATACTTATTGAAACAAAAATTTAAAAATTATTTGTATTATATATTTAGTTTTTTAAAATACTTATATTGGTATGCTTTATGATAATTTTTTTCAACAAGAAGAAGCAAAAGAAGAAAATAAAGAACAATAGGATGTCTTCTTATTTCTATAAACGTATACCGGCTTCTTTAATAAAAGTTTCTCTAATTGTATTAAAGCGTATGATTTATCTACGTTATAGCTTTGATAAAGAATAACATTTGAATTATACCACATCTTTACAATTGATCCAAAATACATTTCATTTTTATAACTTTTATCAATGAATATGGCTTCGATTCTCAAAATATCTATATTACATAATTCGTCGCAACCAACTAAAATATAGTCCTTTTCTTTGTATACAGTATCAAGATAGCAAATTTTTTTGGAAACAAAGATAAAATTATTTGGTAAGTCTACGTTATACATATCCCTTGTAAAAATATGTGAATCATCACAAAGTAAGTCAAACCTGAAACGATTTTCAAAAAGGATTGCTTGCGAAATTTGATGATTTTCAGAAAGTGTATGAGTGATATTTTTAAAATTTTTTGCTTTTCTTGCAACAGTTTTAAAATATTGATGCTTACGTTCAAAATCCATTGTCCATAGGGACTTCAGAGGACCCATTTCACGAATAAGATCAGAGTAGTGCCAAATATAATGATGTTTAGGCCTTAGCTTCATATTTGGGAAGCAATCTTGTCTCCTCTCAAAATAAACATCTGTAAAGTGTCTTAGCAACGACAGCTGTTCTAAAGAAATTTCTGAAGCACATATAAGTCGACACATTTCTACAAGAACCGAGAAGAATTTCCAAATGGGATCTTCATAATTTTCCATGCGATCTAGTAATATTAAAGGCAATAAAAACAATATGTGACGGATTTCATCAGCTTTTCCAATTATTTTCTTTGAGGTCAAGTAAATGTTAGCAAAAGATAGGTTTAGTTTAAATAATTTCCTTAAAGATGCTAAAGCCATATTGACATAATCAATTGAAGTAATATTATTAACACAAAAATATTTTAAAATTTCCATTAAATCATAAGGAACTATACCTTCAAACAAATCATGTGATATACAAGGTGGTAGACCCGGATTACAAACATGGTAATATTTTAAGGTATTAAGAATGGAATTTCTTTTTATGCCTTTTTCAAAATTTTGTCCACTAAAAGCTAAATTATTAATATTTTCTGTGTAATTTTTTATATCTCTCCTCTTTGCGGGCTCTAAATCATTATTTCGAAGTGATTCCCTCCTATAGAAACAAAATCGACAGAGATAATCCGAACTACTAAAATTTTCGGTGAAACCACCTATTTGGTGGCTTCCAAGGTTGTCTCCAATCATTGCATACAGGGTTCCATAGTACTTAATAATAGAATCACTGAAAGGATTTACAATTTCTAAGCCCTCTTCTTCTAGTCTTAAAAGGTCGTTTATTAATGGCTGTAAAATAATATCGTACCCAAATTTTTTTACGTGTGTCTCCTTGCATAAAGCAACCAACTGGATATTTTCGGTTTTATATCTGTATTGAACATCTATGTTACCTACCATCATATAAATGCCTATTAATTTATGTTTACTCTTAGCGGATCCCAATGGGTTACAGTTTTCATATGCGTCTTGAAAAAGCAACAATTCAATGCGCTTGGAATTACTATTGAAGGATTTATTTTTTAAGAAAACCGATCCGTCGCTATAGTCAGACAAAATATCTGGTTTGCGCGCCTTCTGTTTGTGAAAAAGAGTGAAGAAATCTTTGTCGTTCATTAACGACTGTATTGTTTTTAGTATTGGGATATAATGAAAATAGCATTTATTATGATAGTTGTCAACACCCAACGTTATTTGTTCTGGAGCAACATAAATTTTATGATTTTTAATATACTCTGCCCGTTTATATTTCGTGCTGAATTTTGAAAGATCAGAAATTTGTTTTGTGGCACTGAGGACATAGCCTTCCTTGAAATTAGCAATTGAATTTGTACCATCAATCAAAATTAGAGAATTAATTAAATTCAAATTTTGTTCTCTCTGGTGATTTAATACGTCTAAGAGTTCGTCGTGTAAAAAACGTGATGCTGTGTCAGAAGCTCCGAATTTAGCCTTCAAAGTTAAGAATAAATTAGCAAAAATATTTTCTTTCTCTAAAGGATTGTTTGTGTCCAAAGAGATTTCATCAGAAAATTTTTCAATAACATTGCAAGTAAACAACTCGGTGTTATTTTCGCGCAGGTTATTATTTTTGTGCTTTCTGTAGCAATGCGTTCTGAACGTAAATTTATTTTTGAATTTTTTCAGGCATTTACTTAAAGGACAAGTAATTTCAGAATAAACATTTAAATGATGTACCAAATGGGAAGAAATTTCTTTGAAATTGCTTGACTGAAAGCTGCACTCTTTAACGGAACACTTATAATTTTTTTTATTTTCTACGCATCTATTACTTGCACTAAGGCTGTTCGCATGTTTACGATGCCAGTGTGTTTGGTAACTTCTGTAATTAGAGAATATCTTCTGACATGATTCCCACAAACAATAAAAATTTCCATTTTTATTCATTCTGTGAAGATATAGATGCTTATTATAAGAAATAATTGACTGCTTTCTATCTTTGCACATATTACAAGAATACATTTTAAATTACTTAGCACTATACTTTGATATTTGTTACTAATGAATAACGAATGAAAATGACTTTAATTGATTATAAAAAAACACGATAAACTATATCGGACTTCCACTTGTGCTAGAGAAATAGAGAAAGTTTTTGTTGTATATAGTTACTGTGATTGTAAATTTAAATAAACTGAAATATTGTCTTGACTTTTTGTTTATAGAGTTTTGCAATGCAAGCAGAGATAGAAAAAAATCTGTGTATATCTACATACACTACCGGAGCAAAAAAAAATATTTTGACAATTTAAAACAAATTTTTAGTTTCCTTCAAATTTCTATATCAGGCATCAATGAATATAACGTTTATGATTGTATAATTTTTATCATTCATGAAAAAAATAAAAATTTATCATCATAATTTTTGTTTTTTCCCAAATAATATAAATGTTATTATTATTATGTACATATATGTTTCATATATTATTGTTTTTATTACGATAAGCAAAGAAAAACATTACAAATAGTTACCATTCACGAATATTATTTTATCGATTATGTACCATTCCTGGTAAAAACACAAAAACCACAGTATTTTATGAACTAGTATTATATTTGACTTTAAAATTTCTAGCACCACACTTAGCGAACCAATAGTTTCCTCATAATAGTTTTATCAAAACTAAAATGCTATTATCCAAATGAAAATCACTTAAGAAAGATTAAGTCGTTCCTCTTTTACGAATTATAACCAAGTGAATAATGCTCCAAACCGAAGACACAGCAACACAACTTTACTTTTCCGAGAAATTTACGTCCCCAATTATGTAAATTTCCATTGGTGGCGTAAAATTAAGCATGTATAATTGAATTCTACAAATAATTGTGGAAAATTAAGAAGAATGTGTATATTTACGGTTAAAATGTGTGATATTATGCAAGTAAAAGAAAATTACAGCATATATTACAGTAAATTACCCAAATATTATAAATATTATTATTATAATATATATGCATTATATATTATTGTTTTTATTACGATAAGCAAAGAAAAACATTACAAATAGTTACCATTCACGAATATTATTTTATCGATTATGTACTATTCCTGGTAAAAACACAAAAACCACAGTATTTTATGAACTAGTATTATATTTGACTTTAAAATTTCTAGCACCACACTTAGCGAACCAATAGTTTCCTCATAATAGTTTTATCAAAACTAAAATGCTATTATCCAAATGAAAATCACTTAAGAAAGATTAAGTCGTTCCTCTTTTACGAACTATAACCAAGTGAATAATGCTCCAAACCGAAGACACAGCAACACAACTTTACTTTTCCGAGAAATTTACGTCCCCAATTATGTAAATTTCCATTGGTGGCGTAAAATTAAGCATGTATAATTGAATTCTACAAATAATTGTGGAAAATTAAGAAGAATGTGTATATTTACGATTAAAATGAGTAAGATTATGCAAGTAAAAGAAAATTATTCCATATATTACAGTAAAAGTAAGATAGTCGTAGTGATAGTAAAATTGTGTAGCATTTCTGGTAAAATCACAAATACAACAGTCTTTTATCAACTAGTATTATATTTCACATTAAAATTGCTGGCACCACACTTAGCGAACCAATAGTTATAACACAACTACTTCCTCTCCTCCTCTTTTACGTATCATAACCACAGCCAAGTTAATAAAACACAAAGGCTGGGAAAGTAGAACAAAAACCCGTTATGCCTCCTATATAAAATCAACGTTGTCTCGATCTGATGTAAGGAAGACGTAAATTTTTTCTTAGAAATTTAATGGGATTTTTTTCCTCAGAATATTATTAGAAGCCACAAATTTACGCTTCCGAGAAATTTACGTCTCCAGTTATGTAAATTTACATTGGTGGCGTAAAATTAAGCATATATAGTTGAATTTTACACATAATTGTGGAAAATTAGGAAAAATGTGCAATTTTACCTATAAAAATATGTTTTACGCATAAAATGTGTAAAATTGCGCAAGGAAAATAAAATTGCAGCCAATAAGTTATAAAAATGAGGCCGTAGTGGTAGTAAAATTCAGTTCATTTTTTAGAGTGTAGGTTCTTGTCATTTTTTTGCGAGCGAGCTGGTTTTTGCATAGAGATGTAATTTTGTTTTTCTGTCGTAAGTATTGATCGAATGATTTCTGCCTAGCAGTAAGTGGGCCAACTCAGTGTGGACAGTCATAATGAAGATGCTCATGTAATCTCTTTCTCTGTAATCTCTAGACAATTCAGCTTTTATCCAAAACCATTTGGCTTTGTCGACAGCTAACCGACTGGATGAATTATTCCCTCTTGTTTTTAATTATACGTAGTTTGGGATCACTTTCAGACGTTGCCATATACAAGAAAATTCCACATATAGAAGGTTTATCTAATAAATTCAAAACTACTTTAAAAAACGCTAATATAATATCAGCCTATTCCAATAGATATACTCTAAAAAATTTGCTATGTAATAACAAGATAAAACCTAAAATTGATACAGTGGAAAAAAGTGCAGTCTATAAGCTTAACTGCAACGATTGCCAAGCTGTTTACATAGCGAAGACAAGAAGATCTCTTAAGACAAGATTTTCTGAACACATAAAGTCTAGTAAATCCAATAACCCGAACTCTGGCTTTGCAAAACATCTACGTGATAATAAACATTCAGATAATTTAAACGACATGGAACTGCTGTATTGCTTAAAAGGTGGAAAAATATTAGACAAGTACGAAATCTATGAAATCAGAAAGCAACAGAAGAGTGGTACTTTTCTAGTTAACGACCAAATTGATTTCAGTAACAGAAGCCCTCTGATAGACCCTGTTATAGTTAAAATTATCTCTCAGAGCATCTAGCATGCTCAATTACAATTGTTAATAAGTACTCGATTAGCCTTGATAATGCTCTGACCGAACACGAAACGCGTCGGTTTTATATTTTTGTTTTTTGTTTTTTTAGTAAAATGACAAATATATTTTAAGTGTAACATAAATTGCCAAGTGTTTTTTAAATTATTTAAATTTTGCTTAAATTTTAACCCTAACTCTACCTTAATTTATTTTCAGCAGTTTGATTTACCCTAGACTCGATGGCGTTTGCCTTCGAAAGACGGAGGTTACCTTCGTAGGCTCGACCATGTTTTACCTTACCGCACAAAGTTGCTAGGTTGCTCAATCCGAGATTAGCTCAAGCTGGGAGGACTGATTCACTTTTATTACTTACTATGGAGAAACAAACCATATTGTCTGAGTGGATTTTTTCAGCACACAGCTTCGGAACATAATCAGAATGATATCATTGCTCGTTTTCACAAATCAGTTATGGAAGTCTCTTATCCTGTCCAAAGAGCCCGTCTTTAGAATAGTTTTCGCCCTAGTCATCAAAACGTACATTCTGTCGGTGCATACAAAAATCTCATGAGGCTCCAATATTCCCGTTATTCTCGAAGCCTCGCCCATCACAAATAAATTGGCCGTACTGTTCTCGTTCTCAGTTATCGATCTTTTACAATTTTCTTATTTTGTTTTTATTTCGTATTAACTCTTTAACGGCTATAGATAGCACATAGGCTGTAATAGGTCAAATTAAAGAGGAGAGTCTACAGCTTGTAGTTCTTAAAAAAAAAGTTATGTTAACGACCTTTTTGCAAAAAGAAAAAAAGAAAAAATAGATTTAAATTATAAAAAAGGGTAATGAAATCCAAATTTATTTGTTTAGACCGCAATAACTCCTGAGAGAAGAGGAGTACAGGGCTGGCTGAGCAGTCGTTGGACGGCCATGAAGTGCAGCATACAATCAGATCTAGACCGTGAGCGTGCACCTTGTACTTTCTAAGATATAGTGTGTTTTGTGAAAAAGTAAATGTTGTTCTTAATCACCCTGTAACTACAAAATGGTTCATATGGACAGGGGTCATGCTGCCATATACTAGGTGAGTACTATCACCTCTTGTTTTATGGACCACCAAGGTGGAAACACCCTTTATATCTATTACTGGATCGAAGGAAAACATATTTTAGTCGTTCACTCAGGATCTATGACAGATATGTAATCATTGTTTAAGTAGAAAATGATCCTACCTAGATTAAAGCTTGATTGGAAGGCTAATAATTGAGTGGAAAAAATTCTTTATGCAAACGAAAAATCTTTGAAAAAAGAAATTTCATTGCAAAAATAGGGCGTTTCATATAAGCAGGAGCCGTATAATCGACAGTACGGCTTGGTTCTTGCCTGGCGTATACGCCAAAGCAAACTGCCAAGCTGACCTCATATATACACTTAAAATAAATTTTAAGTGTGAATTATATGAGGCGAAATACTACGTATTTACTTGAATGCTTAGCAAGATATAGCCTTTTGCGGGACTGGCATTTGATAGAGAGTTTTGCTATGACAATTCATTGTGAAATAAATCAGTCTGAAATTGACTAAGTTTGCTGCTAATTCTGCAGCTCGAGAATTGAGTGGAACAAACTCTTTATGCATACGAAAGATCTTTGAAAAAAGAAATTTTATTGCAAAAAGAGGGCATTTCATATAAGTAGGAACCGTATAATCGTCAGTACGCCCTCTTTTTGCAATGAAATTTCTTTTGTCAAAATTTTTTCGTTTGCATAAAAAGTTTTTTCCACTCAATTCTCGAACTGCAGAATTACCAGCAAACTAAGTCAATTTCAGACTGACTTATTTCACTATGAATTTTCATAGCAAAACTCTCTAGGCTGATAATTTACTGTTAAGGACACATACATTGAGTTACTTCCCTACCTTTAAAACGAATTCAATTCCTTCCATAATTCAGACATTCGTCTAACAAATGTTCACCTTAATTCAATTCATATATTCTTTAAATTTTATACTTTAATTTATTCTTCAAGTTATATACGTATATACCCAATGTACATAGGTACTTACATAAATAATAAATATTATATGGATGAGAACGTCGTATCTAACCGAAAGGAAATCTCTTTTCACGTTATTAAATGTAAACAAAGCTCGAGGGTATATAGTACGCGAAAAAAAGCCAATGTGCTTACCTTTTCTGTACCAAAAAAAAAGAACACAATAAACAAACAAAAATACATAAAATGTAACCAACTTCCATCTATCTCTCTACCATCTTACATCCTTGCTGTAGAGAACTACTATCATCACGGATATAAAATTACCTTCACAGAGAGTTCCGGTTGTCTTCCATCCAAGGTTTTCACATCATCACAACGATTTCGCTTACGGCTGCTGGCTTATCAATCTCGTCAAGTCATCCCTGACGAGAAATGTTTGATCTTTGGTAATCAATCAAGCGCTAATTCCAGAGAGCAGGATAAACCGAGAAAGACGTGATCCCAGATTTTCTTATAATATAAAAAGTAGATTTTTTCTTTTGTTTTCTTTCATTTTTCTTATAACTCAAAAGGTGATTCGCATCTCCTTCGTTCTATTGTTAAAGCTTGATGTGACAACAATATTTCTGTCGCTTTAGCAAATCCACACCTATGGCAACCTATGGGCTCTCTTAAGAAAAGGAAAAAAAATTGCAAAAAAAAAGGAATAAAAGTCCAGAAAATTCTTAAGAATCTAAGTACTTGGACAACTTTTAGTTTTACTCTATGTTCTTCTTGTGTGCTGTGTTATAGTTCCCAGTAGTGGCTGAAATCCGTCCTTTATACTTAGGCAAAAGAAATAAAGCTTTGGAACGTGAGACGCTTTTCTGAGGAAAACTCGTAATTGCTCCGATATACGTGCCACAGAGTGTCACGTAAGTTACGGGTGTTTTAGTTTTGTATGCCAGTCGAACCAAGTGTGATCGTTAGGTGCAATTCTGATGCAATCCGGTCGCCTGATTACAAAAGGATTAAATTATTTCGAGTGGCTTTTATGTGAAGCATGAATGGGAGGGCGGAGTTGACTTTCATTAATATTTTATTTAAAAAAAATTTAGTTTTGGTGGTAAATGGGACTATTTTCGGAAACGGGCATTTTATGAAATGAAGCTACTGGAGTTATACAGACAAATTTTTGTCAGACTCTCTTAAAGATTTGTTTAACTTTTCAGAATCCTGCAGAATAGTTGGTATTGAGAAGTGCAACCTTATTACCTCATGGATCATTTTTAAGCATTACCACAGTATATTTATTCAGTAGCTCAGCTTAGAACACACTACTGAAAAGTGAATTTTAGAATTTTAATTACAAAAAAAAAAACATCAAATTTTATCCCGTAAGAGGGAACTATTAAGAATGATATCGATGTATGTAAATGAACGAACAGTAGCTAGTTGCACAATGGTTGGGAGAAGTCTTAGTTTTATGTAAGTACACATCTCAGCACCAGTCGGCAAGTGTATTGTTCCATTACCAAATATCTGTTTGATTGCAAAGTGGTGTTCATTCTATGGACAGTGTAACAGGCAAAATGGCTTCAAGAGTATACGATGTAAAGACCATCGTGTTTAAATATTAGAAACAATAGCCCTCTTGACATCGTGATATGAATAATGCAGCAGGATGAAATATAGTGCCACCTGACACAATATGTATATCCGTAAGGGCAAAACCACACGCTGCACTCGTTGAAGAGAGGAGGGATTTTCCCTCCCCCGAGTGTTTCTCATCTACGAAAAATGAAGGATACTGTAGCGTATGGTTTCGCCCTAAGTCAATAAACCAGAATCGATAGATATTTCAGCACAACTCGTCAAACTTAAATTCACATTTCGTGGTGTGCTACGTAGTTTTGACTAGACGTGTGTAGGCTAAAACACAAAACGTCAAAACGTCCGTGAAAATATAATGGGAGCGAGACGAGTGCGATAAGAGCTGCAATCCTCGCTTAAATTTATTCTGTTATTTTTGTTCTAAATTAAAAATAGAAAAAATGTCAAGGGATAAATTAGAAAAGATTATTAAAGCAGCATGTGAGGCGTTTGTGGCTAATGAAGAGTTGAAATAAAATATACTAAAAAACTTTAAAAATAAATTACTTTCATACATAAATTGTACTAAAAAGTCAAAAATAATTTTTTTTTTCTCTGTGATATACACAAGAAAGTTTTATTGCAAAATATGAAGTGATTGAATGTATTGGAAGTCCAATCGTTCTTCCATCCCATAAAATAAAAAGAAACTGAAACATAGCTGCAAAAGAGAAGAACAGATTTAAATATCAAGTAAAGCTAGAGTATTAGCTGTAACACATGAGATATAGATACATATGTAATGCAATTCCAGAAAATATACACATATTTACAAAACTCACTTGGCTTAGAAAACGATTTAGTATCTTAAGAATTTATTCCAGATATTTTATTTTGTAAACTCAAACTTAGTTAAAAATCATTGTAAATTCTATATTATAAATATATTATAAGTTATACAGAAATTATAACCACATATCAGAAAACAAAGAAACGTACTTCATAAAGCATCGTCCAAATAACAACTTTAAAACACAGTAGTATGAAGCATCAACAGCGCATGCAAGAACGGCATCGGTCACCATACGTCGCATGAACGGACTCTACCGTCACGGAGTGAAGACAAGTTCACACAAAAGAAAACTTGGAACGGGTGAGAAAGAAAAAAGCAGAAACGAAAGAGGATCAAAAAAGACAAGTCTGGTTTTTGTGGTTCGTGGAGCAGAAAAATAAGCGTCATAAAAAACAGTACATAAATTCGTAGATAAAAACTTTGATAATCCTGTGACAGCGAGGAGCGGAGAGGCTATATATATAAAAATATAAATAAAATAAAATTTATTAAATAACGAAGGTGGAGAAGTGAAATTTGGTGACCGTGTGACGGCTGGGAGCAGAATTGATAAAAGTTGTGTAGACGGGAAGGCTGACTCGCAGCGTGGCTTAAAGGAGCCTGAATTTTGCAGCATGCCACGGTTTGCAAATCTAACAACGGAGGAAATTAATCAAAAGCGAAATTTCGAGCTGAGTGCACCAGCCGGAATGTACCGGAAGTAATGCAGCATATCCGTTACACGTCATGAAAGTTCCAGCAAAGACAGTACCAGCAGAAAACCGTACGTAAAGGCGACGGCGATACAGGTGCACGAATAATTATAGATCGATAAAGCTTTATATATATATAATGAGTAAACTTATATAAAAAAAATAGATCAATTTAAAAAAAAATAAAAGCAAAAAGGAAAGAAAGGGACAATATAAGTAAAATGCTTTCTTGTACGAATTTTGATTTTGAGCGTGTCAACATGGGTTAGAACATTTAGGGTTATCAAGTTGAATGAATTCTATTATGTTCATAGTTTAGGATAGGATGGGTCCAGAGAGATAATGTACAATAATTAATTAATTTAAAAAAAAGAAATACATATGAATAAATGAGTGTTAAAGTTAATTTTCTGAAATAAGCGTATTTTTTCGAATGTAGTTGAAAAGAAAGTGAGTTTTGTATTTTAGCAACAGCTGTTGAGTTGATGAAGTATGGTGGTTATATCCTAGAACATTGTCGGCCATTCACTAGTCAGTAGATCGTTCGGAAATAGCCTTACAAAAACTCAGATTAAATCTTAAAAGTATGGTTATCCATAACTATAATTATAATTACTGCAACTCTTGCTGCCCAAACTTTCAAGACTTATGGCTAACTTACATTACTCGAACATGCAATTTTACTGATAAAGTGAGTGAGACGGTCTTATTACTTTGCACTATAAAAAAAAGGAAGAGGTGATCGACTGTTAAAATATTATTTCCCACTCTTTCATATCGAAGTGTCACTTTTGACATTCATCAAATTGTCAATTGCGAAAATTAGTCAGACATCAAATAATATATTTGCCAATTTAAAAAAAAAAAAAAAATAGCTGATAAGAACAGAAAATGTCTCGTTTTAAAATTCAGTCTTAAATAAATATAAATGTTATTTCTTTATTTTCTAAAAATTAGACAACAATAACAATCTCAATTCCATGGACTTTTTGCACAACTTATCATTTTCTTGAAAAACATGATAATAGCACAGAAAAATCCAATCATTCACCTTGCTGATTTTGATTTCAGTTTCCAAGGCACAAATACATCCTGTTGTTGAAATTGTGTTGTATTTATTCATGAATTGGCAAATCACCCTCTGGTTTAGGTAAATTTAGTTGAAGTTCCTTTACCACTAAAATAGCCCACAAAAGTTCAATTTCCTCCTCCTGTCTTATAAAATTTTCAAGAACAATCAATCGCTAATTTTACAAAGTAGCTAACCCCTCAGAATAGAATATTTCGTGTATAGAGAATACAAAATATTCTCATTAAAATGTTGACACATCCTGAAGTGCTTGTTTAAAATATTTATAATTTGGGTGCGTGTAAACACAATTATATTGGTACACGCTAGGAGTTATATGTATTGAGTTTGCTGCCATAATAGCAAAATTTACTGCCATAAAATATACTTCTGTCTAGAACATTTTATGGCTAATTATGATAGTAAAAATTTCACCTCGGTCGGGGAATTTGCCATAAAGCTCAGCTGGATTATCTTTTGTCCTTATCGTTTAAAGTATTTTCAGATAAGGGGACACTACTTACGCTGTTTTCCGGCAATGTTTGACTTATGTAAATTAGCCATTTAGCATTTCATATTTTGCAATAAAAATTTCCTTGTGTATATAATATAGAAATAAAAAATTATATTTTACTTTTTAGTAGAATTTATTTACGAAAGTTATTTATTTTGAAAGTTTTTTAATATATTTAATACTTTTAAGTCATAAATTCTATACCCGCTGTCCACTATCTACTCTCGGCTCTCGAATATCACCTCTCGATCCCGATTTAACTTAACCGTAACTTTTTTTTAACGTTTTGACCTTTTTTTACTTTTTTATCTTTTTTAACTTTTTAACTTTTCTTAACTTTCTTAACTTTTTCTTTTACTTTTTTTAACTCGACTTTCGAATCCCGACTCACCATATGGCCCAAATTGGACAACCAAATTGGCTTCCCAATAAGTAAGAAATTTTGACCACATCCGAAAGCTCCCCATTCACTCATTCTAAATCAAAAAACCTCATGTAAATCCATTATGTTACTACCCTAAAACTCCTTCATCACGAACGGCACTATCAGGGGCTCAGACAAAAAGTTTTTTAATCAGGGGTCTGTGAGTTGATAAAAGTTATTTAAAAACAGAACCAACATCGAAGAAGAAGTTTGTTCCAAGAGTTATATAATACTCGGCCGGAGATGGGTTTATATGCGGATACGCTTTTTTGTATAGAACACCGTGGCATTTTACAGCCTCAATTAACTTTTTCGCCATTTTATTTCGGCATTGTTTATTTGCTGATATTTTTAATCTATCGAGTCACACATATGATTACGATAAAATGAACGTTAGCAATACATATGAACGCAGCCCAAAATCTTAATTTTGCTAAACGCATCCTCTATGCGCGACAAATTTCAAATTTCACTTAAATTCGACGATAAAGTCGAACGGTGTCATCAACATTGTTTACACCATACACCGCCGTGTTGTTAGAACCCAATTGACAGCGCTTTTTGCGGAGTACTTTTCTTCTCGCTTGAATTGCGTTTTGACCTTAACCTAAGTTGAAAGAGGTTACCTAGTGAAAGAAGAATTTCTAAAAAAAAAGAATTAAATAAAAGGAGAAAGTCTATGGAAATGGTCCAAAATGTCAATAGTCCTATTTGATCTTGCAACATAATCCGGTTATAGTTCCGTTGCTGTTAGAAGGCAAAAGAAGGGGATAGATATAAGGCTGGAATTATTTTTTTCACCTTATCATCCAATTTTCCATAGTCTTTCAATCAGAATACTGAAGTCCTAAATGTCCTAAAAAGCAAGGATGGTATCTGTAGGTGACATTTAGAAAAGGCCCTATGGAATTGTTCTAAGAAACTGAAGAATAGCTCTATCAGCATTTCAGATGTAGATCCTCAGTCTTCGGCAGCAATATACCTACGGTACTTTCAAGGGCAACTCAAAGGTGACTGATGTACTTGCAGTCATATGAGATCACAAGGTGACTGGCTTTTAGAAGGCTGAGCACCTATTTTAATTGCGCGCGGAATTAATTGAAACATCTGAAAACCATATGATTACATTTTAATGGCCAATCTGGGTAGCGGTTGTTAAAAATCTTCTATTGGCCGACATAATATGTACAGTAAAATTTCGGTTCAAGCCGGAGCATAGCGCATAAGCTGCAAAAATAAAAGTTCGGTTGAGTAAATAACGTAGAAGGTATAAAGGCAAGCCATTGGTGCTTTTGGGATGCACTCAATGACGGATCATCTCGCTGTCAACAAAATTGAACTCGGCAAACGAATTTTTGTATTCGTCCATCTCGTGTTCTGGGCAAGAATCCTAACTATGGATTAAATAATAAAATAAAATAAAATAATGTTTTTGTGAAATTTCTGCCGCAGGAAAAATATCGAGGCCAGCCTTGCAACTTTTTCGAATGTCTTCGTTGGAGTATTTTAATACTGGTACTCAGAGATATGTTGGAGGTTCGAAAAGTGAAGTTATTTAATGATGTTTGTAGTTTATTATTAGCTGCACAATTTATCTATGTTCTTTGACTATAGAGATGTAGCTATAGCCCGCATTGTTAGTAAAACAGTCCAAGTCCCATGTGGGTGCAATTAGCACAGAATTTTATTGGGTGCGCACAAAAGTCATTACTAAAATCGAATTAAAGTTCTACTTAAACCGCATCAGACACCCAGCAGCAAAAAACGAGAAAAAAAGTTACAAAGATCCAATTTTCTCGTTAAAATATGAAGATATCTCAGAGAAAGTAAAGAAACTGTCTGCACAACACAGCTGAAAACTTTTGTGAAAAGTTTCTTGGCTTTGGTGGGGAGAGTAACCCGAGAACTAACACAAGTTTTCCATTTTCTTTGACTCCGAAAAGTTGTTGCGGTGGTGTAACTTTTGATGTCGTTTTTTGTTTTTTTTTCTTCTTCTTTTAGTGTAGGTTTCTTGTAGTTGAGACTTACTTGAACGGTACTGGAAAATTTGTATCATACTTTCAGCTGTTAATCCTTCTGCATTGGAATATTAGATAATGCTACTGTGTATGTTTGTAAATATGTATATGTGAAAATTATTCGTAAGGTACACAAAACCACCAGTTGCCAAGGCAGTGTCGGTTTTTAAGTTTCAGAAACCACAGAGTTTTGCAGCAAATTGGAGATGCTAACCATATTCAACATAGTTAGCAGTAGATAGGTACATGGGTAGACCGAAGCACATTAACAGATATGAAAGTTTTAACATTGCTAGGTACACTAGGAAAATTAAAACGACAACCAGAAATTATTATGAATCATCTGCTGCAAAGGTGAATTTATTTCAGACGAACTGAGAGTAAGAAACCCACCAGAAAACTCAGGTGCTTGCGTTCTGTAGTGTGAACATAATATATATATTATGTTGGGCTGCTTTTGATTGAACCATTTTCAATTTATTCACTATAGAAATGAAGTCTGAAATTTCAGAGTTCGAAAAGTTGCCAGGAAACTGTTTTACTGAAACGTACTGAACGTTATATATTTATTCTGTGGTAGTCGTATAGTTGTGGTTGTATTCTGTTTAGTTGGAAGGAAGGTATATGTACAAAGAGAAAGTCTCTCTCTAATGTATTGCACGGTTCAATGCATTTTTGCAGGGTGTATGTACTTGTGTAATACAACCAGAGATGTAATTTAATTTCAATTAATTAGTGCGTATGGCCGCAGATGATCCCTGACTGCGTATTGGTCATTGGGTGGATGTGCATAGTTTTTGAATCAAAGAGCACTCAGTTTTGATAGCGTTTGGGTATGTTATTCACATAACTTTTCGGAATTTCTGTAAAATTAGATTTTCTCTACCAATGATAATCTATACAATCCTTGACAAAGAGTGATTCAATAAATGTCTATACATTTTGTTTCTACATTCTTAGCGAATTATAATGAATTTATATTGACATACAACTCGATATTACATACTAAAACTAGGTTAGTCGAAATATTCTACTTATTACTGATTTATAGGCTCATTGATACATGAATTATGTAATTTCAGTTTCAAAAATTCTGCGACGGCTCAATAGATGGCGCCAAAATCTGTAGATTCCTCATGGCAGCCTTATCAATCTCTGGAGTTTATTTAAATATTTTTTTTAGTTTGTAGATTTATATCTATCTATACAGACTGTTTACCAAATGTGTTTACTCATATTTTTGCATATCAGATTTCATTTTTACTTAATGCATATACCTTGCATCAAAACTTTTCTGCGTTTTCTCTCGTACGATTTTTAAACATCGTCGTGAGAAAGTCACAAAAAGAATAAAAAGCCTCTTGAAGCTTTCATGAGTACCTGGGTACAACACCGCCGATCCTCGAGGAGTTTTCTTTTCAATCGTCGAGTACATAAATAGGGAGTTGGATAAATTAACTTTTTCAGTAGCGAGCAAGTAAAATATGCATATACATAAAACGGAATTCAAAATACAGGGTGTTTCCGGCTAGGAGGTCAATAGAGCAGGAGGTGATAGTACTCACCTAGCCAAACAAAAAAAGTACAGAGCGATTAAGAAAAAAAACTAGTTTTTTCACAAAACACCCTGAATCTTAAAAAGTACAGGGCGTATGGTGACAGTTATTGATTCAGTGTGTGCACATTGATAGCAGATAAGGTGTACTAGGTCGAACTAAAGAGGATAGTCTCCACTTTAAAGTTTTTACACACAAAAAAAAAATTATGTTAATGATCTTTTTGAAAAAAAAAAAAATAGAGTTCAAATTAAAAATGGTAAGAAAATCCGAAATTTTTAGTTCAAACCACTATAACTTTTGAAATGAAAGGAGCACCGGGCTAGTTGAGCAGTCGTTACAAAGGCCATAAAGTTCTCCATACAACTAATTCTTAACTGTGACCGTACGCCCTCCACCTTTTAAGATACAGAGTGTTTTGTGAAAAACTAGATTTTTTCTTAACCACCCTATAACTCCTAAAGGGTTGATATGGGCCCCCTGCAGTACAATATTTTGTTGTCTAGGTGAGTACTATTAGCTCTTGCTCCATTGACGTCCTAGGAAGAGTCCAGTTCGTGAGGAAAGAGTTTTAGGGTAGTACACGAGGATGGATTTACATGGGATTTTTCGATTTGAGAGTGTTGTTTGTGATGAAAGAGTTTTATGGAAGTAAACATGGTTGGATTTACATGGGGTTTTCTTGACTTAGAAGGAATGAATGGGGAGCTTTCTGATGGGATGGTAGCTACCACCCTTGGGGTTGTGTAATTTGGGCGGTGGGTGATATGAGTCGAGATTCGAGCGTTGAACTTCGAGAGTCGAGTTTCTAAAGTCCCGATTCGAGAGAGTGTATAGAATTTATGACTAAAATGTAGAAAATAAAATATATAAAAAAAACTTTTATAATAAATAGCTTTTGTAAATTAAATGGGCTAAAAAGTAAAATATATTTTTTTCTTTTGTCAGTCATGTACATAATAAAAGCTTCATTGCAAATAAGAAATGCTAGATCTCCGATTTTAGGCAGTGTAGCGTGATGCTGCGGGTCTCTTGCCCTTTTGTGGTATCTTTTTACTCCTGTAAAGAAGAAGAACGTATGCAAATGTAATTGCCGTGAAAGTGTGCTTATAATTATATAGTGCATAAAGTAGCCTATACTGCTACGTGTGGGCAGTTGATTTGCTCACATAGAAATTATGTTAATAAGGTAACAACTTGTACTCCTTTGTGCAGTTTTCTTTCCCACAATTTAAGCTTATTCGCAGAAAAGCAGAAGTGACTTAAAATGTAATTAGATCTTCCATTTCCTTTCTCGCATAGATATATTTTGTAGAGTAAGATGTTTGTATGAAAGTTTCAGAATAAGAATTCACATTTTAGTCAGTTTCATGCAAAACTTAAAAGTGTCCGGAATAAATTGTTGAAATTAAATTGATCTCGGTTATTTTAATTTGACAAATATATTTTTTTTGTTTCTTATCGAGAATAATTATAAAAGTGGCGCAGTCGGTAGGATACCGACTCTGTGTTAAATAAAAATATATAGTGAAAATATATATATATATATATATAGCAGAGTGAATATTTATTCTTAATCGGTATCCGAATCAATTAATTGGAAACAAAATTTTTATGTGAATAATTTAAAACATCAAAAGAAGTGCATTACTGGTTATTCGAAAAATAAAAGTATATAAGTGCATTACAAAGTGCTTAATATAAATTTTATGAAAAATAAGGAATATATCAGTGCACTTCAAAAAGTTCAACAAGAATTCAACATGTCGTTGACATCTTTAACTGTGAAAGATCTAATGGCTGAAGCAAGGGCGATTCCTCCATTCACAGGAGATGATACTTTTGCCCTATCTTCCTTTATTCGTGAGGTGGAAACTGTTACCGGAATGACGACAGATGCTAATACAAAGAACTACTTGTATCGGATCTTCTTCGGTAAAATCCAAGGGGCAGCCACAACAGCTATGAGACGACTTCTGGACCCAAGTTGGAATGACATTACAGATCAACTTATCAAGTCTTTCGGAGTACAAGAGGATTATTTGCAATTAAAGGAGCAAGCTGATAACTTCCAGTCAAGGAATGTAAGTGCTTTATATAATTTCTTAAGTTGTACATTAGATAAACTCAATTTAAAGTACTCATTAGACAGTGAAAAACCTAGTGATTTTAAACCTAGTTTTAACGAAAAAAGTTTATTAGAGAAGTTTTTAAGTAAAATTGATAGAACAGACGCTATGTATATTAGAACAAAAAGTATTACGACTTTAGAAGAAGCGTATCAAGCTCTTTAAAAACTGGAATTACGAGTAAAAATCTATATACAGTTGATAGGAATAGTAACCAATTTAAAACTAAAGATGGGAACAAAAACCATAAAAGAATTCCTAGTAACCACAATAATAATCCCAATTTTCCCGGAATGCTCAGACAGAACAACAACTTTAATAACAGTCGCAATTTTAATAACAATAACAGTTATAAAAATAACAGTAGAATGCTTCAAACAGACTCAAGAATTTTTAGAAATAATAATTACTCAGGTCAATTTGCACACCGCAATTTTAACCAAAGAAATCCTAGTGAACAAACCCATCGTTACTCGAATAGAAATCGACCTTCACCAGAAGCAATGGATGTAGATGCAGATCATCATGACGCAATCCCATCAGAAAATTTTCATGTGACGCCTCATATACGACATTACCAATAGTATAATTAACAATTGACAACAAACGTATAGACTGTCTTTTAGACATTGGTGCAGGATCATCAATCATTGACCAAAGTGTATTCCCTAGAAGAAGATTTAGAAATCTTCAAACCCCAATCGAATTAAGAACACTTATAGGCAAAGAAATAACTAAAAACGAAATAATTACTAATGTACCCATAGAATTTAAAGAAACAGCAACAATGTCTTGGAAAGTTATTTATTTATAAACAGACATTTTCAAGCCCTTTTAGGTCAAAATATCCTTAAACCCTTTAGCGCAAAGGTAGACTTACTTAACGATCAGGTCGAAATAAAAAACCAAATAATAAAATTCTAGAATTCTTGTCCATATAATCAAATTTATCAACTCGAAATTATTAACTTACACTATGCAGATTTATTTGAAAGATTAAGGACAGACCATATGAACAACGAAGAGGCTAACCATTTAAAACATATCTTACATAAAAACCAAGACCTACTTTTCAAAGAAGGCGACAAATTAACAAACGTCAGGGAAGTTAAACACCAAATTATCACGAAGGATTCTCGCCCAATCTATAGTAAAATTTAGAGATTCCCCAAAGTCCATGAAGAAGAAGTCAATAAACAGATCAAAGAGATGCTAGAACAAAAGATCATCCAACCCTCAAATAGCCCATACAGTAGCCCCATTTGGGTCGTCCCAAAGAAAGTCGATAATAGTGGCAAACAGAAATGGAGGATAGTCATTGACTATCGGAAATTAAACGAAGTCACTATTGATGATAAATTTAAGATCCCAAACATCGATTCAATTTTTGACAAGCTTGGTACAGCGCAGTATTTTTTGCTACGCTTGATTTGGCTAAAGGATTTCTTCAAATCCTCGTCGATGAAAAAGACAGGCCCAAAACAGCATTCTCTACACCACATGGCCACTTCGAGTATATTCGAATGCCATTTGGGCTTAAAAATGCCCCTGCCACCTTTCAGAGGATGGTCAACTATGTGTTGAGAAATTTTATAAATAAAACCTGTGTTGTATACTTCGACGATATTTTGATTTTCTCGACCTCTCTCCAAGAGCATGTAAATTCCATTAACGAAATATTTATTGAACTGAGAAAACACAACTTAAAAATACAAGTCGACAAGTGCAACTTTTTCGCTAAGCAGACCGAGTATCTTGGCCATATTCTTACTAGCGAAGGAATAAAACCAAACGAGAAAAAACTTGAAACTATTCAAACCCTGAAATTACCTACTACGCGAAAGCAAATCAAAAGCTTTCTAGGGATAACAGGTTATTATAGGAAATTCATCCGAGACTATGCCAAAGTAGCTCAACCGAGGACGAAATTCCTGAAGAAAGATAGTAGGATCAATGTAAATGATCAATCTTATAAAGACTCCTTCGAAAAGTTGAAAAATTTAATAACTAATTACCCTACTCTTAAATACCCAGACTTCAAGAAAAAATTCTTCGTAACTACGGATGCATACAACTTCGCAATCGGCGCTCTACTTTCACAGGATAACCATCCTGTAAGCTACGCAAGCCGAACACTAAACGACCACGAAACTAAATATTCGGCTATTGAAAAAGAACTCTTAGCCATAATTTGGGCTACCAAATATTTTAGGCCATATCTCTGTGGTACGAAATTCACTATTCGCACTGACCATCAACCCTTAACATGGTTAAATTCGCTGAAGGATCCAAATGCCAAGCTACAAAGATGGCGTATAAGATTGAATGAATACGATTTCGACATTGAATACGTCAAAGGAAAGGATAACAAGGTAGCCGATTTCCTATGTAGCATTAACACAGAAAATAACGAAATAAATATTTTAGAAGAAAATGAAACAAACGGAAACTCTGATCAAGCTACAATCCATAGTGGCATTGAAAATTTGAATGACCACATTCCGATACTAGACACAATTGCTAGCAAATATTTTACACAAATTTATTTAGTAAAAGAAAAACATAGTGAGATCGTAATTAAGTATGGAAAGTTTAGGAAGATTTTTATTAGCGAAAACGAGCTAGAAAATCAGAACTACCTTAATGATGTACTCAGAAGATACATTAAAAAAGGAAAAACTGCAATCTATTCAGAGTTAGAAGACACAAAATATAATATTCTCCAACAAAAATTACTCGAATTATTTTCAAACGAACGCAAGATAAAATTTGTTAAGTGCACAAAACTAGCTATAGATCTGGAAAACGAAGACGAAGCATTCAAATTAATTGAAGAGATTCATAAAGCAACGAACCACAGAGGTATTATAGAAAATTACAGAGAAATCAGAAATACACATTTTTATCCTAAATTAAAAGAATTAGTGCATAAATATATTAATAATTGTGATGTTTGCAATTTATCCAAATATGACAGAAAACCTGTCCAGCATAAATTTGAAATAAGTGATACTCCTAATGAACCTAACGAGATATTACATGGAGACATATTCTTTTGCCATAAGCAAACATTCCTCACGATCATCGATAAATTCACCAAGCACCTTATGACACAAAAGTTGAACGATAGAAATTCAATCACAATCATCGAACTGTTTAGAAAAAGATTTACAACTTTTGGTAAACCAAAGAAAATCGTACTTGATAATGAATTGAATAATATCAACATGAAAGATTTCCTACGGCAAGAAAATATACAAGTTCATTTCACTTCACCCCGTTCACATACTGGGAATTCTGATATTGAAAGATTCCACGGAACGTTAAATGAACATTTACGTATCTTGGAAATAGAAAACAACAACCTAAATGCTATAGAAAAAGTGCTAATCGCAACTGAAAAATATAATAGCTCCATTCATTCAACGACTCGAGAAAAGCCCTTGATTTTATTAATAATAAAGTAGAAAATTTAAATAACGTAAGGCAAAGAATCGTAGAAAAAAAACATAAGGTTATAGAAAACCTAAATAAAAATAGAGCTCCTATTCATTTAGAAAACAGTAGAGAAACGTTCGTAAAGAATCATGAATCTGATCGACACAAACATAAACCCAAGTACATTAAAATAAGAACTAAGATGACTAACAACAAATTGCTAGACAACCGTAACAGAAACGTACATATATCCAGAACTAAACGCAAATACAATTTTTTTACAGGTGACCAAAACTCAGACCTTGACCAATTTAACACTGGCGAAGTATTCATCTAAATCTTCATCGGCAAAGCTCCTTTCTCTTCTTATTTTAGCAACGCTTATGCTACAAATGAATGCAATGTTTGATATGGAAAAGTTAGAGACGCAAGCAGGATATCAAATCATTAGGATAGGTGAGATTTCCATGGTTGAAAACTACACAAATATCCTACATATTATAGATGTCAATAAATTCAAAGACACTTTATCTAACATAGTAAGTAATATAGGATTAATATTTTCACGTTCATATGATGCATTAGTTATAAGACAATTAGAAGCTCAAATAAATAAAATCAGACACAACTTAGAAACTCTTGTACCACATCGGCATAGAAGATGTTTAATAAATCTTGGAGGAATAGTATTCAATTGGATATTTGGAACAATGGACAGTGATGACCGTGCAAATATAGAAGAACATTTAAAAACAATTGATTTTAATAATCACGATATTACAAATAACGCGAATGAACAAATAAAAATTAATTCTGACTTACAAAACAAAACAGAAGCAAATAAACGAAAATCAAAAAATCGTAAGTAACGCTATCGAAGATACAAATGCTTTAATGCAGAAAGATATTAAGCAATTACACTTTCTATCAATCCTAAGCGATTTACAGCTACTCGACTCAGAAATCGACAAAATTCAAGAAAATATAATGTTCGCAAAGTACAATATAATGAGCAGGTCTATACTCACAGCGGAAGAAATTGAAACGCATGATATAGATATTTCTAAATTTAAAGAGATAAAATGTTCTTTGTTGCAAATGACAGACAAACTCATACTCGTCGTTTCAATCCCAAACCAAACCCAGAATCCCGCTACTAAATACAAATTAATCCCAGTCCCCAACAAAATTAAATAAGAAATAGTAATTTTAATCGAAGATGTCATAATATTCAATGATCAAGTGTATATAGATAATAACGTAAGACATGTGAAAAAGTTAACAGAAGCTGATAATTGTACAAAGAGCTTAATGAACAAAAATTATGAGTATTGCACAAAAACAAAAGTTAGTGACTACAAAGTCATAGAAATAACGCCAAATATGTTGCTCATAAAAAATTCCATAACAGTAAATTTAACCGATTGCAATAATGTTAGTCATATTTTAGATAACAACTATATTATCAGATATTCAATTTGTTCATTAAATATAAATAATGTAAAATTTTCCAATAGAGAAATTGCCATAAACAACGATGCAACTATTCCAAATTATTCAAAACCAGATAATGTAAAATTTTTAGTAAGTTTAGACGATATGCACCTGAAACATATTAAAAATACAAAGGAAAAAAGGCAGTTGGAATAAGCTTAAAGTCGAATTCAATTTTTTCATATTCAACAATAGTAATTTTAATTAGCATCCTTGTATTTGTTTTCTACATAGAAAAAAGAAGAACATATAAAGTGAAAAACACTCAGGAGATTGTTGATCTTAACGGAGGGGGGGATCATATATCACCCTACGCCATTAAATATATAAAAGTACCAAAATACCAAAAGCCAACTTACGTAACCATTCGTAATTTACTTTTCTTTCCCACAATTTAAGCTTATTCGCAGAGAAGCAGAAGTGACTTAAAATATAATTAGATCTTCCATTTCCTTTCTCGCATAGATATATTTTGTAGAGTAAGGTTTTTGTATGAAAGTTTCAGAATAAGAATTCACATTTTAGTCAGTTCCATGTAAAACTTAAAAGTGTCCGGAATAAATTGTTGAAATTAAATTGATCTCGGTTATTTTAATTTGACAAATATATTTTTTTTGTTTCTTATCGAGAATAATTATAAAAGTCGCGTGGGACATATCGTAGCACTAGTGACGTTTTGTCGTATGCGTTATTTTGCAAATGTTTCAAATTGGTAGAAGATCAGGTATATCCTTTGTATAACGTTAATTAAATTTTGAAATAAAATATTTATGATTACCTCCTGTGAAGAACTACTTGAGTTTACCTCAATTTATATGATATTTAGGATTAACACCTATAGGCAATTTCGAATGTCCAGAATCAAATTCCGTATTAAGGATTTAAGTTAACCTCAAATTTGGATGTCCAGAATCAACTACTATATTAGGATTGAGTTAATCTCAAATTTTTGGATAGCCAGAATCAGCTTCTGTTTTGGGATTGAGTTAACCTCAAGATATTAGATATTCATAATCAACTTCTGGCGCGCTGCATTTTTATAGCTACCTTGGTGTTGTCCTGGTAACGCTTGTTAACGTAATGTCAATAATAAATATTCGGAGAAATGTTTATTAATGGTAAGTTTGTTGTAAAATCGTTGATTTTTAATAGTTTTTTTTAATAATATTTAATTATGTTTTGGCTTATGGACCTTCAAGATATTTATGGGTCGTTATGGGAGCAACAAAAGAATTGTTATTAGATGATTGGACTATTTAGTCTAATTTTGATTTGTTTCTTTGTGGATTTTCTATGGTATTTTTAGGTAAAATGTGCACGTTGGGAGATTGGAGCACCGTGACCGTGTCGGGGGAGTGTATAGTTCGGTGGTAGACCGAACATCCACTGCCCCGAAAAAAATAATAAGATTAATTTCTTTTTATTGTATTATTGATGAATGGGAAACGGACAGATGTTAGTGATGGAATCAGAAAATATCGATTCCTGTATTTTGTGTATGAATATACAATATAACTAACGTTTTGATCAACTTAATTGGTGTTGACTGGTGAAGTGTAGTTTATCCTCTTTTCCTCTTCTTGATGACTGATCCATATGGGAGCTTGTGCCGATAGTATAGCTTAGCCGTGAAGATTTCAGCCCTTGGTATGGCAATCGTCTGCAGTACCAGCTTCATGTCTGGCCTGGCCTTTATAATGCCATTGGTGAATTGTGGAATGCCAATTGTTATTTTAACTTTTATCTTTGAGCAACGAGGATTTCTGTGTTGGCTGAACTTTGATCACTACTCGTAGTGCTTTTGACCTTCTTTGCTTAGCGCTTGCTATTTGTTTTTTGGCTTTGGAATCTTGGCTGGCTTGGGCATCAGCTTTGCCAGAAACTTTTCAGCCTTGATGTAGTAACGAATCTCTGCTGGCGTTATAATCGGCAGACTTGGCATAGTGTTGTCCCTTTTCGGTTTAGGAAAACCTGTCGTTTTGGTTAGATCCTTTTGTAATTTTTTTGGGCCGTTTCGCAGTTTCGCTTTAACTAGCACATAATGTCTGCGGTTTTGCATGATTTTTTATCGGAAGTGATGAGTTTAGGCCGTATGAAGACCCAAACTCCTTGACAGAATATTCTTGCTTGCCTTTATTTGATGCCGGATGTAGCTGGCGTAGCCTCGAATTGCTTAAATAATATTTTTACCTGCAAGTCTTCGTGCGGGGAGGCCGCATGGCGGTTGATTGGAGCCTTTGTTGTTTTTTCGGCATAGGTTTGACCGTCTTTGTAGGTGCCAGTAACTCTGGAGGCGTTATTACCAATCCTGCATCTACGGCAGCCAGGGATTCCGAATTGAAGATATCGAGAAGTTCTTCCATATTCGACATAATTTAAAAAAAAATAAAAACCGAAAAAAAATAAACAAATAACACTTGCAACGATTTGCTACGCACTTGCCACAAGATCAAACTGAAGTGATTTTCGCGATTGAAAATGTAGTACTTATATCTAAGAAGCGGATTTTTAATCTAAATTTTATGATGAAAAATGTGGCGATATTTTTGTCCGCATTTTTCCTTTTATTATGTGTCTCTGCGGAGAGAGTATTTGGCCTTGATGTAGAGTGAGTAGCAGTGTGACGCTATTTAATGGTGAAATTTTTTGCTTTTTTGCAATTGTTCTGTGCGCCCGTGGGTTTTTATTGAAGAATCAGGCCCGCTCGTTGACCAAGGTGATTACTGCACGTGTAATCTAATTAATTGTTGTGTTGGGGTTTTTTTTAAACCTTGATGCTCCTTACAGCAGTGTGATGAAGTGGTTTCAAACTAGTCTCTAATAAATCCAATATTTGGGGAGTAAATGAAATACTTGCTTTCAACAACACGCACTGTTCCCAACTTTATTCCTCAAAGGTTGTAGCAAGAAGAAAGACTCGATATAATGCAAAAAAGTGTTAGGCTACTAAAAGCAAAGTATATAAGCATCTACATCTACATGTACAACAATATAATGCAACTACCAAACTACTATGTATATAAAATTGATAGAATCAGAGGCATTCCACACATGCATAAACAATGTGATGTATTGAACATTATATGGGTATTTAAGGAATATAATATGCGGAGAAACATTAACTACAAATACTGTTTGGAATAAACAGCAAAGCAGAATAATAATTGAGGGAAACTAGTGCAATAAATTAAATAGGTACAGTAGCAAACAACATTATGAGAAAAACTTAGATGTCGGATCATCCTCCCGCCGGTTAAGACGTTCGCTTCTTAACTAGTTGGCAACTTGAAAACCTTGTTTATAGCTCACCTTATGGTTCCTCGTTTTATGCGCAGTGATACCACACGAACCAAACCATCGTTTCCAGCATGTGTTTTCACTACTCGTCCCATCAGCCATTTAGAGGGAGGAATATTGTCTGGTTCTGGAAGGGTAGTAGAAATGGTTTCACTAGTTAGACTAGATAAAGCTAAATTATGTAATTCATTGATATGCCGTTTTCCACCCACAAAGTTGGTTCCATTGTCCGAGATAATCTTGGCTGGAATTCCTCGACGAGATATAAATCGTCGCAAGGCTGCCACAAATGCATCTGCACTAAGACTACTCACTAGTTCCAGGTGAAGAGCCTTCGTAACGAAACACACGAATAGCGAGATGTACGCTTTAAAGGGTTTAACTCCTCTACCTGATTTGGTGCACACCGCTACAGGTCCAGCGTAGGCGATTCCAACATTGTAGAATTCTCGTGATATAGTGACCGGTTCTTTCGGAAGATTTCCCATAAGTTGCGTTGTCTTAGCCGTTCGTTGCCTAAAGGAAACTACACAGGTTTGCGTTACCTTCTTTGCAATCTCCCAAACGCCCAGAATCCAATACCTTTGTCTGCTGATGCCTAATAGCAACGAAGGTCCAGGATGCCAATGTATTTTATGCAGGTCTCGTAAGAGGATTTCACTCAATGGATGAGATTTGGGTAGACTGATTGGGTGCTTAGCATTGAAATTGCGAGATGAATTTTCAAGTCGACCTCCTACCCTTAAAATTTCAAATTCGTCGAGAAATGGAGTCAGGCCTTTTATAGGGCTCCTTGATGAGACTTGCCGCGAATCTTTAAGTTCTTCGATTTCCTCTGAAAAGGCTACTTGCTGGATGCATTTAAAACAAAACTTCGCTGCTTCATGCAGCTCACGAGCTCTTATCGTTGTTGATCTTCTTTTGGCCTTTGATACCTTGGAATTCCATGCAAATCGAAAATAATGGGCCATCACTCGATTTAACTTATTAAACGATGAGAATTTTTTACCAAATTTGGAAGGAGATTTCCTTCATTGACTTCTTGAAAACCACAAACAATGTTTGACTTCCTTTGTTCCTTGTGCGCAGCTTCATTATTATCTGGGGCGGGTTCTGTAGGCCAAGCGCTTGATGGTTGTGATAACCATTCGGGTCCATTCCACCAGAAACTTAGGTTCGGCGAATCGACAGCTGATACACTTCTAGTCACCAAATCTGCTGGATTACTTTGAGACTGTACATGTCCCCATTGAGACCGAGGAATTAAGTCAAGAATTTCTGCTGTTCTGTTCCCCACATACGTTTTCCATCGTCCAGGCATGTATTTCAACCTTTTCTAAATTCATTGCCTCTGTTCAGCGAACCTGAAAAGAAAAACAAACGCAGGACAGATTTAAAATAAATATATATAAAGAATTACCTCTACCTGGAGTCTTCACAGGTAGAAAAGGGTTCCCACGAATATCTGAAAAAAAATAAAAGAAATGAATTACAAACAAATAAAACAAGAATTTTATTTACTAATAAGTAAAGGTCATTGATCTGAACCTAAGAACACTGCTGTGTACATATGTACAACAACAATGCCATGAAGATTTGGAGACATGGAAAACATGGATAAATTCATGTTTCCCATGAAGATAACCACATAAAACATAAATATATATCACATACTACGTAATTAATATAATTATATTAAGTATTTGTGGACAAAAACAAGTAAAAAATGCCACAAAGGCACTTACCTGACATTTGCCACAAATTTGTAAAAGTACCAACTTACAAGCAAAATTAATAAAATAAAGAAGAAAATTGCTTACCTGGTTATCAACAATATCCATAGTGAGGAAATTACCTAGAAAAAAACCACTAAAAAACACTTAAAATCACAAATAAAAATAGCTTGACACTCGCGCGCGACAGTGTCAAAACAACTTAAACTTCACAATTTCGCGACGTTTGACATATCAAAATCACGTAGAATTGAATCGTGATTTTGATGGCCGCGTTCGTTTCGCGATATTTTACGCGAGAAACGTGATATTCGCGATTTTTTAATAATACCTTTCCCACAATGAGTGCGAAAGAGACTCACAGTGGGAAGAAGACAGCAAATATTACGAAATGACATAAAAATCTATTACATTGAAATGAAACGTAGCGAATCGAGATTTTTATAGCAAACTTCCAACATTTACAAAAATTGATTAAAAACAGCGAATTTGCAACCAATTTTCAAGAGAAAATTATCAAAATGTAGAATATTTAATTTGCTAATGTTTGACAGTGAGAAAAGTTCAGTCTTTTGTCATTTTCAGTGAAAATTTTGAATATTTCACTTTATAAATGTCGAAAATGGAACAAATTTCTCTATAAAAAGGGGGTCATTTCGTCAATCGTTCTTCTTTTTCATCGAATTGTCAAAAGAGATACAGCTGCCGAAAGGTCACAGTATTTCAGATTTGCAAAAGGTTTCAAGTTCTCAGTGATTAAAAAATAGTTCATTTTCTTATTCATTTTTTCAACATTAATAATTAATTTTCATTTGTTTGTGCATAACAATTTTTCTGTTTTTAATTCTTCTTTTCAATTCCCTTTAAATTTCCTTTTTTTTTTTCTTTACTTCAGTTGGTTTAATTTTTCTTAACGGATTCTACAAGTTAGTTTTTTTTTTGTTTTTTGATAAATTTTTTCAACATTCGTATTACAACAAATTCCAAGGTAATTAGTCTTAATTAGATAAATCATTGGAAAAGGTGATTGTCCGTAAGGTGTGAACGCATGCTATTTTGAATGTTGATTACACTAAATAGGAATCACAAAACAATTTGGATTTATTTAAGAATAAGACATTTGTTTATATAGAAATAGTCAATGTAATTAATCTATACACAGTGTCAAAATCTGCCCTTTCTAGGGTCAGCTTCACACTATGTGTTGGTTTAATTCATAATTGGCATCTTAATTAATACGTTCTTTTTCAGCAATAGTTTGTAGGATTAAATAATAAGGAAGATAAAGAATTAAAGCACAAATTGAATTATTTATTAGTAGTAAGAAATTTGAGCAGAAGTCATAATTATTAATTTAGATATAGATTTAAATGAATTAAAGAATTGCAGTTTTGTTGTTAGATTAGCTTAAAATAATTTATTTAGTAATAAATTTTTATAGAGCAAAAAATCGTTCAGAGAATAAAAGTCAGTGATAAATGAGCAACCAAACGATATCTTTTTAATACCGCTACACTACCGCCACCTACATGTGATTGTGCTTAAACGTTGTTTGAATTTTTAGTTTCTACGTTGATTGACAGAGAGCAGCAAGCATCAGTGTCGTGAGAACATATTGAAGACTCATTTTTGTGCCACACGTGGCAGGTTTTCAGTTTCTTTCAGTGGAATATTTGCAAGAGAGAAGTTTACACTCGTAGTAGATTACAGGAAGCTGCACTAGTGCTCAAACTGAAAAAAAAAATCAACTCATTTTTTTTACAGGGGATAAATAAGGATTTCGCAGCACGGCATTACTTTATGAATGCGCACAATTTCTGTTCTACAAGAGGAACGAAGAAGTTGGGCAGTTCAGATATTTTGTTTGTGATTAACTCAGTTGTCAATCAAGTTGGCAGTAGCACAAGGTTTTGTACGATTAAACAGCCTCCTTTACCTTTTTCGTTAAATGTGCGAGGAGTAGAGCACCACATAACTCTAGCCTTGGCAAGGATACTTGTTTTAAAGGGGCTACTCTGGTCTTCGATGAAACAATGCGTGTTATGATTTTACCATTGTCATCTAAAGATCTGCAATATATGACCGCTCCATAAGCAACTTCACTAGCATCCGAGAAGCCATGAAAGTGAACATCGTTTGGTGAGAAATACACTCGTCCGGGTTTTTTGATTTTCATAACATCTGGTAGCTGCTCCTTAAATGTTTCCCATTTCCGTACTAGCTCATCTGGAAGGTGCTCATCCCAATCACACTTTAATAGCCATAGAGGAGCAAGCCATCCTAAAGGATCGAAGATTTTTAAGCTTTCCAACAGGATAATCCGTTAAGAAACTCCACCTGAAGCCAATGTAGATAAACTATATGATAATGTATTCTCCGATGGATTCCATTGGATGCCAAGCACTTTAACCATGTCATCTCTGTCACTGATTTGTATAGGTTTTCGCAGACCTTTGTGTTCTACTAACAAATCTGAGGAGTTGGAGCACCATGTAGTGAGATTGAAGCCGCTGGAGTGTAGAATGTTCTTTAATTCAGCCTTAAGTTTTACAACTTCGGATAGGCATTGACTTCCACTCAACAGATCGTCTACATAAAAGTCATTCCTGATTACTGCGGAAGGCATTGAAAATCTGTCTTTGTTATCATACGCAATTTTCTGTAGAACTCTTGTAGCTAAAAATGGTGCGCAGGAGGTACAATATGTTACTGTTTTTAATCTGTAATGCCTTGAAGGTTGTGATGGATTCTCTCACCATAGGATATGCTGGAAATCTCTGTCCTTAGATGTTATCTCAATCTGCCGATACATCTTTTCAATATCAGCAGAAAATGCAATGAAATGTTTACGAAAATTAATGAGAATGGTATCTGAATCGCGCTGGACTACTGGTCCTACTAACAGTTTTTCCTTAAGTGATATACCTGATAAGTTTTTGCAGGAACCATCAAAGACGACGCGAATTTTCGACTCTGGTGCGTTCTTGAAGACCGCATGATGTGGGAGGTAAAAGCAGCTCTTAGAATCAATCTCTCGTTCTTCATTTGGAATTAATTCCATGTGACCCAAATTTTCATAATCGTCCACAAATTTAGAATATTGAATTTTGAATGCATAATTTTTCATAAATTTTCATTCTATTGCATATACTCGCTTAGTGGCAGAGTGCATAGAGTCACCCAAAGGTCATGTTTCTTCTTTGAAAGGTAAGGAGACACTGTAGCGAACTCCCTTGTTTCTAGAGACATAAATACGAAAATGTCGCTCACACTGCTCTTCTTCTTGGGTCAATGGAGAAATGTAGTACGGGAGTTCCTCTGTTTCCCAAAATCGACTTAATGACTTGTCCAGATCGACTAATGTGGTGTGAAAACTTGTGACTTGTAAGTTTAAGCTAGAATGAACCACCAAATACGACCCATCCGAAAATTGTTTCTTGAGCTATGAGCTTACCATACTGATCAAATTTCTTCATACTTCGGAGGATTTCAAAGAAATGATCGGCTCCAATGATGATATCTATTGAATGCCCTCTATTTGTTTCCAGTCTGCAATGGAAACTGTTCTAGCTGGTATTAAGCCAGTCAACTGATTTCTTATGAAAGCCTGAACTCTCAGATTAGTCTTTTTGCATCGAGAAAGAATGTTTAAGGATGTCTTTCCCTTAGTTGTTTCAAGACAGGAAGAGTGTAGCCCTGTAATCGCAAAGCGTGCACTTTCTTTCCTCAAATTTAATCGTTGAACACATGTCCCGAAATCAAAGACACTTGTGACCCGGAATCTAATAGAATTCTGCATTGTTGTAGTCTTCCCAGATTATCAATAACATTTGCTACAACGGTGGGGAGTACGGACACTTCCTTTGTGTGCTCCTCACTTGGGACTTGATTATCGCTTCGATTCGGACTCTTCACATGAGTATTGCAAGTTGAACACTGTGGAATGGTTGCATTAACTGAAGCAATGGGCTTTGCAGTTGAAGTTTCACCTGGGACAGTTTCTAAAGAGTGTGGTTGTGTTGCTTCATTTGCTTCATGACCATGCCCAGCTACGCGTGACTGACTTGGTGCCGAATGAAGTAATGGATGGTGATTTCCCATACATTGATTGCAACGAATTTTTGACCGACAATCTCGCACTGAATGCCCTGCCCCTAAGCATTCGAAACACAGCGAATTATTTACTACAAAATCTCTTCTAGTTTTGGGTAATTCGGATTTATACTGTTCGTATTTGTAGAGTGGATGATTGATATAACATTTTTGAAATATGACTTATTTCCTTTCAATGGGCGCAGCATGTTAAGATTTAACACAAGAAGACTATCGTTTGGCGATAGCCCCACATGCTTCTAATTCATCACATCTCTTCGACACAAAATTTAAGAAATCTTCGAAAGATGGAAACTTCTTATCTGATATTTCCTGAGATCAAAGTTCCCTTGATTCGGAATCTATTTTCTATAGGCCAATGTGAATTAACCAAGGGTCCCTTTTCTGCGCCTTATTACCCAATGCTTTAAGACCACGTAGTACTTCATCAAAGATATCACATAAGTCCCACAATGACTTAACTGCCGGTTGATTGATCACATTAACATCAAGAAATGTTTTAATATGTGAAGTTGTGATGTGAAACTTTTTGTTGAAACGAGCCTTAAGTCGCTCCCAGGCCTCAGTGTAATGAGTATCACTCATTGTTAAGTGTCTGATAACATTCGCTTCATTTCCTCTCAACAAGCCTTTCAGATATTGTAGTCTCTGAGATCCTGTGAGGGAAGAATTGGTATGTATTGTGGCTTCGAACAAATCTTGGAAGGATATCTGTTGAATATCACATACCATATAAATTAGTAGATAATAGAAATAAAAGTATCAAAATTCCATAAAAACAAACAGATGAATGTATGTATATAACATTCATCATTATTGCTAAATTTCACAGCTCTTACAGCAAAATTTCTTGACTAGACATTTCCCACATTCTTGTCGCCACAAAATCGTCTGGCAATGAAATTAGAATCCGACAAAATATTTTGTGGTGATAAGGTGTGGGAAATTATGAATTAATAAAATTTTATGTTGCTTAGATTTTTAGCGTTTATGAAAATGTCAAATTAGCATCTTTTCATTATAAAAACGGAATTTTGTGTAAAATAAAATATAGTACAGTTTTTACTTTTATCGAAGCAGGCGTTTATATTTTACCAAGTTCTCATCGAATCGTTGCACTAGTTTTGTACTAGGGTAACACGCAAAGTTTCATAGGTATTGTACTTAGGCAACGTTCTGATAAACGGGCGGCAATTAAGCCAATTGAATTGTCGCGGTACAAAAAACAATATCCATTCCTTGTAGTCGCCAGAAAATATAGGAATGTTTAACTTGGGTAAGCGAGTTGTACTTGTTCGTCCTTGCGAGTGACTGCGATCTAATGATTGAAAAAAAGATTGCTGTTGCGCAAAAAATTGATTCATAGTAGAATTTAAGTGTTCGGAAGCAACATTGTTATCACTAGAAGGAAGTGGAGCGCGTAAATTTATAGTACGAGTAAACAGTGACTTAATGACAAAATATTTTTCTTCATATTCCTCCATTTCGGACACAGTTTGATTGCCGATAGCTTATAAACTGTCCTCGATAGACTGAAATTCATCCTAAACTCCATCAACTTTATCTAGCCGCATGCTAATGTCTTCCAAAGGGGTGTTTTGATTTATTCCCTCTGCAAATGTTTTCATACGAGTTAATAATCCCTTTACACGCCCCCTTTTCTGTATTAGTTCAGCTTTATCTGCAATGATTGATCAAACTAATAGGTACTAAAGCTCAAAAGATGGCTGAGCAACAAATTTCTTTAACTCGCACAAATGTTTCTTCGTTACTCACGGAATGAAAGTTTAGAGTTCCCTATTTAGTTCAATACACAATTTAATTCACGCCTCGCACAATACATTTTCCAAGAAATTTGTTCAGTTTAATTATTTAAATTATCAAGTTAGAAAGAAAACTTATTATTTACTAAGTAGGGTAATTTCATACAGCTGTATATAAATGTCATTCCGCACATAAATGATGCCAACCAAATTTTACCATTATGTACTATCTAATGATAAATGACTATAAGTAATTTTTTATTTTAAATGATTTCACAATAAATTTCAAGATTGCACAATTCATATATATGTCACCATTCAATGCAATTTTATGAAAAACAAATTACATACCGATATTGTATATGGTCTCTTTATAGGTGTACAGATCTGAGTTCTTTACATTCGCACAATGAATTCGATTTCGATGATTTTTCGCTTTTTTTTTCTTTATATGTGAATATGAATTGTATGGAAGTTGCTCACACCATTATATCCATTAGATAAAGAATTTGTTCCTTACAGTGACGTCGGGAGTTGATGCGGTATACATATGAGCTCGAGATTTTAATAATTTCCGAATGATTTGTTCTTCCACTAATTTTACAAATTTGTCCACAAATAAATTTGTATTTGCTCCGAAAATATCGCTCTGTTTGACACAAACCATAGCCTCCAATCAATATTAATGATGCTAGTTGCTGCTTTGTTTAATTTATTAAATTATTGTGGAGATTTGTAGAAATAAAGTGGTTATACTTATCTTGTATACTCCTATTTGATTCTTTATACGGCTCGAAGTGGGCCAGAATGTGCGCCCGTGGCTTTTATTGAAGGACCAGGCCCGCTCCTTGACCAAGGTGATTACTGCACGTGTAATCTAATTAATTGCTGTCTTGGGTTTTTTGTAAACCTTGATGCTTCTTACAGCAGTGTGATGCAGTGGTTTCAAACTAGTCTCTAATAAATGCCATATTTGGGGAGTAAGTGAAACACTCGCTTTCAACAACACGCACTGTTCCCAGCTTTATTCCTTAAAGGTTGTAGCAAGAAGAAAGACTCGATATAATGCAAAAAAGTGTTAGGCTACTAAAAGCAAAGTATTTAAGCATTTACGTCTACATTTACAACAATGAAATGCAACTATCAAACTAATATGTATATAAAATTGATAGAATCAGAGGCATTCCACACATGGATAAACAATGTGATGTATTGAACATTATATGGGTATTTGAGGAATATAATATGCGGAGATGCATTGACTACAAATACAATTAGAATAACTGCAAAGCAGAATAATAATTGAGGGAAACAAGTGCAATAAATTAAATAGGTACAGTAGCAAACAAAATTATGAGAAAAACTTAGATGTCGGAACAGTTCTTATTTTTATTTCTCTGTGAAGAAGAGTGAGATTTTTTATATAATCAAACTTTGTTCGCAGTGGAGCAACGTGTTGTGATTTCTTCTGGTAACACCGTTTGCTACTTGTGCAAATTTTTGGCTTCTGACGAATTCATGTCTTTGTCCAATAGTTATTTCTCTGAAGTTTGGACATTGAAATAAAGTGTGGTTATTTCCATAATGAATGGTTGTTCGTTGACATTGGGCTTTCGTTGAATAGCACATATGTGGGTTTGGGTGAGAAATGCTTTCTCAGTGTCGTATTGGATGAGGTTTTTTTTGTTTCCGATCATTTCCAAGGTTCTGAAGCGTGATTCTAGGAATTCTATCAGAGTATTTAGCACTGGTAAGTCTGTTTTATTGTAGAGGCTTTGTTTCCATAGTTGATGTGTTACTGGGTGTTAATTTTGTATTGAAAGGTGGATGATTACTGGATTCCAATTTCTAGTTTCTATTCCTAGATTTTGTAGGGATAATATTGCTTCATTTATATTATCTAACAGACTTTTAATATTGTCGGCAGTATCATGTATTATTAGTGTGAATGAGAATACTTTTTTTATTTGATTCACTTATTCGAATAGCGTCCTTTTTTGCGCTTTTAGGAAGTATAATTTGTCTACATCTTTTAAACTGTTGCTGTATATGACCGAGTTGAATAAATCATGGATAGAGAACTATGAGGAATATTCTTCAATGAATGCAGGTAATTTTATTTGAAGTAGTCTTTCTTTGTAGCTTGAGTTCGAGCTAGCAGATAACTCTTGTACCCCGCCACATATTTCTTTTGTGAAATATTCCAATTTGAGGTCATCTTTTGTTATTCGTCCTTGTATTGCTCTGTAGCGAGTGTGGAATTCTTTCCAATATTCTGTGAATGTTTGTAGACGTTTTTGGGTTGATTTGATAGTTTTTCTTTCCTTCCGTTGTATGTTTTTTGTGTAGGTTTTTTAATAGCTCTTTGACTTCGATTTGGGATTTGATTAACTCTGTGATGGTATTGCTTCCATTTTCTCACATTTATTCGCCGCCGTCGGGGATTTTGTCTCTGTATTGTGTCTGAACTCGTTACTGTGATATGTTGAGATTTTCAAGCATAATTCGTTTTCAATTTGATATTTTGAGCAACTGGGTTATCTGGCGTTCGAAGGGCCATGCAAATTCTATGTACTATTGCACGTGAAGAGGAGTGCCGGTGTTAATAGATCACTCAGTTTTCTCAGACTTTTAAGGCCGAGAAGTTAGACCCCAGAAAAGAGACCCAAAGGTCACATTCTCACAAGAGTCCCTCGCGTGAGAGAGATTTTCTTGGTAGGGAGTGGAAGCGCTTCGATGAGACCTTGCCGCTACCCTATTCTGACAATCAGCGACCGCTCCCGCAATAACAGCCAGGCTGTACAAAACCTCCCCATATGTACGGTCAGAAGATGAAGCTCATTGTCAGGCTCTGGACAGTGTCCTTAGCTCGTTCGACTCAATTTAGCACCCGCAGCACCAGCTAGCTCCATATGAAGAAGGGACCATCCCGCGAACGACAACTCAGACATTCTACACCACCTTGAGTACTCCGAAGGGTAACCTGGTAAGTCTACGCTTCAATCCGGATGTGTCCCAGTGCAATTCTCCAGTCCCAGAGGAAGGGCGTGGTCAAACTTTTCTTGACGACACGCATAGCACCCAACGGCCGCTGACGGCACTCCTCCAAGGAAGACCACGCCTCCAGTTTATGACCGAACGCCCAGAAAGCTTGAATATAGGATCACCTCTAGGGGCGTCCCTACGCAGAGATGCTAAAATCTCCAGCCCCGCCATGTCATGCTTACAGGTGCGTACCTTTCGCCCCTAAACAGCTCAGTGCAACCTCCACAGGTCGCCGCTAGAGACCATAGTAATCCAACCCAGAGCCCATTCTTCCGATGTAAGCTGTACTTTGGCGGCACCTCAGGTCTAGACGTGACTGAGTTTATTTTTCGAGTGGAATCCCTCGCCCAGCTGGAACAAGTCTCTGGCTCGAACTACTTGCCAGTTTCCACTCTCTCGTCACCGGTAAATCGGCCTATTATTGGTATTGCTTGTTCTTACGTACTCATTACAATCAGCCACGGGTGAACCTCCGCTCAGTACTTCTTAGGGAGCTTAGGAGTCAAGAGACGGACTACGAGATTCGAAAGCCACTAGAAGGCGGAACGCAAGGACCTCGAGAATCTTTCAGTGACTACCGCTTAGCAGTCCACGCGCTGGTCTCAAAAATGTCGCGCCCAATCCCGGAAGGAAAGCTAGTAGAGGTCTTGAGGAGGAATATGAAGCCAGCTTTGCAGGAGGCTGCAAATTTGAGAAGCTGTGGTCGCAGATCAAACCCCAGTCTCCTGAGTTACCCCCACAGCGTTCCATCCAAGAATTATATTCCGATATCCAGTACCTGTTGAACCAACCTGATACCGAAACACAGTAATTAGTAGCAGCACTGCAAACTGCGCCGCCAGGAGACTACCAAATGTCACCAAGACCACGAATCACCTGTTGGAATTGTACCGCGGAAGGTCATACTCATCATGCATGCCAGTTACGTTCACGACGATTATTCTATTACGCCTGTGGCGCAGCTGGTATTGTGAAAAGCAAGTGCCTAACTTGCTCGTCGGGAAACCTGAGACGGAGTCAGAATTCTGTAGGAACCCCACGTATTCTGACTCCGGCCCAGGCCTCCAGACGCACTACGAGCGAAGCTGCCACAAACACCGAACCAGCGCACCTGCGCTCTAATTTCCCAAAGGCTGTCCAACCGCTTGTGTCAAAGCCTATGATGCTCCCAGATGCTGTCCCCGATAATACTACACCAGCATAATCATCTAGGCCACAAAAAACTACCGGTGAGGTAGGTGTCCAAGTCACCCAGACTTTCCCTGGAAAGGAACAGTTTAACCTAGAGTTCTGCAGTTGCACATTCTCTGAAGAAACCATGTCCAGCGACTCAGATAGTATTTCGAGCGTAGACCGTGTCCACTTTATGTTGAGAAGACACGCATGATGCGGTTCCATAACGCCCCCCTCTACAGCAGTCTTTATACCTGGGGATGGACTTCTGGAAAGCCTTCGGTCTATCACCAGTGATGATTAGTGAGCTCCATTCACTACCTAAGCCTGCACCCATCTTCTCCCACAAACACGATTCGGCCGACGCTGATAACCAACGTTGACAGACCGTAGCTGATTCTTTTTCATAATTTAGTAAGCATGGCCTTGGTCGCACTTCCTTTGTCGAGCATGATATAGATGTTGGTGCAGCCAAGCCCCTTAAACAACGTTACTATGCTGCATCCCCAGTGGTACAGAAAACTCTACCGTATGCTGGCGCTCGGCGTTATTGAGAAACGCCAGAGTTCCTGGTCTTCTCCCGTCATCTTGGTGCGAAAACAAAGCGGAAAGGTTCGACTATGTCTGGATGCGCGCAAAGTAAATTCGGTGACCGTTCCCGACGCACTCCCCCTACCTCTCATTGATGTTCTCCTCAGGCGTTTACAAAAGACCAAGTTCATCTCAGCTATTGACCAAAAAGACGCCTTCTGGCAAATTCCGCTTACGAAACCCTCCCGCGATAAAACTGCATTTGCCGTCCCTAGGCGGCCATTATACCAGTTCACAGTTCTTCCTTTTGGGCTATGTAACTCTCTCCAGACTGTGTAAGTTAATGTGTAAGCTCATTCCGCACCAACTACATGACCAAGAATCCGTCTACTTAGACGACCGGCTCATCACCTCCTCCACGTTCGACGAACACTTTAGCTTGCTTGCGAAGGTCGCTAATCTGCTGCGCGAGGCCGGTCTGACCATCATCGTGAAGAAGAGCCAATTTCGTATGCGGGAAGTCAGGTATCTTGGTTTTATAGTGGGCTAAGACTGCATGCAGGCAGACCCAGAAAAAGTAACTGCCATCCAAAACTTCCCAATACCAAACACGGTCCAGAGGGTCCGAAGCTTTCTCGGAGCCCTTGGCTGGTATAGACGTTTTATACCTCAATTCGCTACGATCGCTACACCTCCCACAAATCTGCTGAAAAACAATGTGACATTTTTGTGAAACGAACAGGCTGAACAAGCTTTCATAAAACTCAAAAAGTGCCTTACCATTTCGCCAGTACTTGCCAACCCAGAATTCTCGCGGCTATATTTTATACAGTGTGACGCAAGCACGAGGGAAGTGGGAAGCTTGTTATTCCAGCGATCCGCTGACGGAGCTGAACAACACATCGCGGCACAAAAGAATGAGAGCACAACCGAGCTAGAATGCCTGGCAGCGATACTGAGTATCAAACGTTTCCGACCATACGTTGAGGGCCTGGAGTTTACGATAATCTCCGATCATACTAGTCTCAAATGTCTCATGGACGACAGAGATCTATGTGGCTGACTGGCACGGTGGAGTCTTAAACTCCAAGCCTTTATATTCAATATCGGGTACAGGAAAGGAAAAGAAAACGTAGCGGCTGACGCCTTGTCTCGCTGCTTTGCAGACGAGATAAAGCATCCCACTCTGGAAGGAATAGTTTGTTCGCCCGTGATAGAGTCAATTGAGCTGAATTCTCCCGCTTTTCGAGAACCAGCTTACGCTGAGTGAGCCCATCGTATCACCTCCAGCCAGACGCTTTCGATAACCTCCGGGTCCAAGACGACGGAGTGTATATATATATCCTTCGCACCCCCCAAGAATATCGTAGAAGCAAATCAAGCCCAATGGAAGCTCTGGGTCCCTGACGGTCTCACCACTACCTTGATTGATCAAGAATACTGTTTTACAATGTCTGCGGCTTTTGGGATCGCCAAGAAGCTGGAGAAACTGCGTAGCCAGCACTATTGGCCAACTATGGCCGCCGAAGTGCAGGAATTTATTAATAGCTCTGAAATCTGTAAATGCGAGAAGCCTTGCAACTACTCTCTTAGACCTCTGTTGGGAGAAAGGCGCTGCACAGAACTCCCCTGACAGGGAGTGTTCTGTGATTTCCTAGGCCCGATTTTTGGAAGGCACCCTGTAACACGTAGAGATTCCTACAAACTACTGCGAGACCTGACCCATGACCCATGAAATAATTTCGGTAACTCAAAGGTTGTGCACATTGCGAGACCAGATGAAAATATATCTGGCTGAAGAAGCGTACACAAGATAATCTGCTGGCTACAATCTCCGAGCCCGCGCGAGAGCCTTCCAGCTTGGGCAGACCGTATTCGTACGGAACCACGTTCAAAGTAGCGCAATAGATCACCTTGCTGCTAAACTGGCCTCTAAATTTACCAGAGCGACTGTGGTGGAACGCATAGGACAAGTCTCTTACCGCCTTAATAATGAAAAGGTTCTCCTTATAGGAATCTACCATACCCAAGACATCAAGTCCTGATCAGAGCCAGCATAACCCCCGGTAGCCCTAAGAAGGTATCCGGCAAGCTTCACTTGCAGACTATAGGGTACCATATAGCCCTCCTACTGCCTCATCAGTGGTGAGTGACACACCTTCAGTAGGTCAAGCAGTTAATCCTTTTCCTGTCCGACAAGGTGTCAAACCCAACACATACGGTACACTACGTGTAGGAAACCACGATGGGAATTCCGATTGCGTATTCCCGTCTGGATTAGCGTCGATATGAGGATTTTTCTTTCCTGTCTCTTCTTCATTATTTCCTAATTTGCGGTGGTCGAGCAAAAAATTGTAAATAGACAACGATCCTAGTAGAACCCATCTCTACCCTAGTGGAGTAGATATTTCCACACTAATTCCGTCTGGATTTTTCTTTCCTGTCTATTCTTCATTATTTCCTAACCTTTGGTAGTCGAGCGAAAATTTGTAAATGGACAATGAATCTTGTAGAACCCATCTCTACCCTAGTGGAGTAGATGTTTCCACACTAATCCCGTCTGAATTAGCTTCGATATGAGAATTTTCTTCTTTCCAGCCTCTTCTTCATTTTTTTTCCTTTTTACGTATCACAACGAATCGAATGTAGGTCCATATAGTAAAAGCACTGATAGTTAGCAGCATATTATCTTTCCTGGCCCATTCACTGTCCCCTTTTTTTTGTGTTTTTTATCTTCTCTCTTCCTTGCTCCTATTTTCTTTTCGCTCTTCTCATCTTGCTGCAATTACGTACTCCTAGTTTCCAATCCAATTCCACCCACTTCACCCTCTCCGAGTTTCGCGGCTTTCTGAAGCGCGAATCCGCTTGCTGCATTCCGGGGAGCTTACTTCGTCCTGAGGAAGTTGATAGATAAATTCTATCCTCTTGCATTGATTTCCGTCCTTGGGACGGATACTTCTCGGGTACCTGGACCGGATTCCGTAGAACACATAGCGCGAAGTGTTACTCCTCTTCTCCGATTCACCAATAGTCTCTAGCCTAACTTCCCGTCTCCGTTAAATCAGTCGCTGTACCTGCTCCCGGTCGACTCATGGGTCGAAGTGAGTTGATAGACGACGTCTATCCTTCAGATGTGTCCTCCCTCGACCAGGGCGGATTGAAAGCATGTCACAGATTAGTTCCATTCTCTCAGAAAACAAGTCCATCTTGGCTCATGCCCGACTCGAGACTCTGGTGGGTCGTCCCAACGTTGGACGATGTCGTAAGCGCACCCTTCTTTCACATATTTTTCTTCCCTAGTCCATGGCGCTTGTCGAAGACCGGCTTCAGATTCTTTTCTCGGTGGGTCGTACCCACGCTGTAGCGTATGCCTCCTACGCTACCTTTTTAAGCTTCTCTAAACCTTTAGAGAAACCCGCACGATTTTCCCAAAATTACCTAAAAATGGGCAAAATTTATGTAACTTCGAAAAGTAAAACCTAGAAAAGGGGTAAAAAGAATACATGTTCGCGAAAAGCAGCCTTATACTGCTCTTCCATAAGGTGCATATTCGCTCGAAAAAAAGGCAGCATCAAATAAAAATAATTACCACCGGAAAACTTTGATTTGTGCAGAACGCGCACAAATTACAATCTTTCACAGCATAACCCAAGTCACATAAAAAAAATTCTTAACTGTACAAAACGCGCGCAAGTTACAATTTTTCGTTCGAAATCTGCCACTATCCACCAACATCCAAACGACGGAAACGGTAATTCGCCTAGCAGTAATGCATCGGACGGTTCCCGGTTAAATACCACATACCATATAAATTAGTAATAGAAATAAAATATTTCAAAATTCTATAAAACCAAACAGATGAATGTATGTATACATATAACATTCATCATTATTGCTAAATTTCACACCTCTTACAGCAAAATTTGTTGACTAGACATTTCCCACATTCATGTCGCCACAAAATCGTCTGGCAATGAAATTAAAATCCGACAAAGGTATTGGAATATAATTAGAATCCGACAAAAATATTTTGAAGTGATAAGGTGTGGGAAATTATGAAATAATAAAATTTTATGTCGCTTACATTTTTAACGTTTATGAAAATGTCAAATAAGCATCTTTTCATTATATAAATGTAATTTTGTGTAAAATAAAATACAGTACTGTTTTTACTTTTATCGAAGCAGGCGCCTATTCTGTTTTTACCCAGTTCTCTTCGAACCGTTGAACTAGTTTTGTACTAGGGCAACACACAAGTTGCATAGGTATTGTACTTAGGAAACGTTCTTCTAAACGGGCGGCAATTAAGCCAATTGAATTGTCGCGGTACAAAAAACATTTGGTGACCCCGACGTGATTCTCTATTAAGATAATTGCACTACACTACTTCCATAGCGAGAAAGGCCACAGACATTAGCATCAAATGTGACGTGATAATAACAGCCTACTACTACTGCACATCATAGAGGATCAAAACTAAAGGCTAAAATCAAGAAGTTTTATCCGGATTCGAACCATGGCTGATGCAGATGTTGAACAGATGCTGCAAGAACAGGATGATATTGGTAGTAAACTAGAAAAGCTACTAATAAATTTCGGCAAGGATCCATTAGACCGTAAAACTGAAGATTACATCGCAAAGAGAATACAGTTATCAGACAGATACTGGCGTGTAATTCAATCAAACAACAACAAAATTACTCCATTCCAGGAGCGGCTTGCCAGCTCACACTACTTCAAAAACGAGTATTTCAAGAAGCTAGAACAGGTGTATCGTACACTAACCAGTTTATTATTGGAACATCAAGCGGAGAGCGTGTCCACAGCTGTCACTACAGAAGGTAATCATGGAGCAACAAGCACAGCAGGCGCTGCATCCAGCAGCAACAATAAGCAGGCTGATGAAAATAGTGGTAACTTATATGATGAGGAAGGTAGTAGCGACAACGAGAGCGATGACAGTGTTAAACAAAATGACAACGGACGCAAACCTTCGTTAATCTCGGAACTATATGAGGACAAAACTATGAATGTTGATGCCTGCAAACTAATACGCAAGCAAAAGGCTTTGATGCGGCTCAAAACACACCAAATAAAGGATATTGAGTTAAGGCAGGATCAACTGCATCCAAGCCAATATTTCAAACTAAAAATTGACACACTCAAACAATATCAGAAGGAGATGGTTGACAATGACCAACAAATTTGAGAAATTGCCAATGAAGACAATCCATTGGGCCATAAATCAGATGTGAGATCTGTGCTCAAGCTAAAGGGGGGTTCCGGTTGTGAAAGGATAACTCAACTTTTATCAATTCAAATATAAAATTCTTTAATTTCAATATATTGCTACTATCACAAATTCAATGTTCTTACAACTAACCTAGCTTACTACTATACCACTAAGAATTCAACACTTTTCCTATCTATATATATACTACTATAAATTCAATAATTAACAAAAAAAAAAAATACCGCCACAGAGATTTGTTCTCCTTTTATTTCTGAAAGAAATAGAAGAAAATCCACAGTTAATTTAATGAAGTAATTCAAAAGTAAAAAGAGAAGTTTTTTTGCTGCACATCTAAGCACGGTAGCAATAATAGAAATAACTAAATCGGCAGAAGTATGTTTCTGCAGCAGGAACAAATTCCTGCGTAAATATACGATTGAATAAAGCAGAAGTAAATTTCTGCAGCAGGAGTAGATTCCTGCTTAGACGTAGGATAAAATTGTAGCAAAAGCAGATTTCTGCAGTAGGAGCAGATTCCTATTCAGGTGGTAGATGAAAGATAAGCAGAAGTAGTTTTCTGCAGTAGGAGTAAGTTCCAATTCAGGTGGGAGATGAAAAATAAGCAGAATTGAATTTCTATAGTAGGAGTAAACTCCTACTCAAGTGTGCTATGAAATTAATGGAGAAGTAAATTTCTGCAGTAGCAGTAAATTTCTACTTAGGTGTGGGATGGAATTAATGCAGAAGTAAATTTCTGCAGTAGGAGTAAATTCCTACTTAGGTGTGGGATGGAATTAGCAGAAGTAAATTTCTGCAGTAGGAGTAAATTCCTACTTAGGCGTGGGATGGAATTAGCAGAATTAAATTTCTGCAGTAGGAGTAGATTCCTACTTAGATGGAAGCAAAATTTGGTTTGGTTAATTAGGAAAATCAGAGTAAATTCTGATGTGGTCAGACCAAATTCTGAATTGGGAAAGAGTGATTCTCCTGCAGCTCGTCGCCTTTTTATAGCCGCCGCAAACCCCTACGTTTCGGCTTCATGATGGGTTGCCTTGGCAACGCTCGTCCGCAAGGTTTATTAAACTTTTACGGAAACGTACCCAGTGACGTCATAGTGGACCATTAAAGTTGCACTGAATTCTGACTGCGGTGAAGGGATGTAATGTAATGTCATTTGAATGACATTACGAAAACGTAAATATACTGTGGTAGGTATATATTTCCTTATTTTCATTGATAAAGTTAACATTTATTTTTATAGATAAACAATCTTTCGTGAAGAAGAGCCATCTGAAACTTTGTGGCTTAATTTTAAAGCTCTTCGGGCTGAATATTATCGGATGGGACTCTATGGATGATCTGAATAGTGTATAGGATGCTGTTCGTTTTTTTCTTTCAGATAAGTATTCCAAAATTTATTATTTAGAATTAGATACTTTGTGATTTCTTGGTTTATCTTTTAGGAATATAATCTGGGGAGGAAGTTGCATCGAGGGATTTTATGTGTGGACTGAACATCAGATCTGCTCTATAACCTTGATAGCTGGACGCAAGATACGATCATCTCCCTCCAAGAGCGAGTATATCCATTCTTGAAGATAAATCCACCGAGTAGCCTGCACTTTCAAGACCACAAGAAGGCTTGATTAAATTGCCAAAGATTTCTCTGCCCATATTTGATGGCAACTATTTGCAGTGGACGCAGTTCCATGATTGGTATGCCCAGCTAATACACAATCAAACTATAGGCAACACTCAGAAATGTTCTATCTAAAAACCAATCTGAGCGGAGAAGCACGGGCGTTAATTCAACATCTGCAAATTTGTAATGAGAACTACGACGATGCATGGGATATCCTGAATAACCGATATAATAATAAGCGGTTACTTGTTACGCCGATATTAAGTCGACTGCTGTCACAACAAACCATTCAAGCTGAATCAGCTGCAGCTATTAAGAGCCTGCACGACACAATCAATGAATGTCTGTATGGACTGAAAAATTTAGGATTGCCCGCAGAAACATGGGATCCTTTGATAATACATATAGTAATCAAAAAATTAGACAAAACTACACATGGCTTATACGACCAATCACTAGAAGCACCAAGAGAACTATAGACAATTGGGAACTTCCTGAAATTTCAACTCGAATTCAGTCTCTAGAAGCTATTGGAGGCCGAACTTTGTGCAACGTAAGCAATAGCCCGAAACTTACAAATCAGTCGAAATTATCCGCATTCATGGCAGCCTCAATGAAGAACAAGTGTATCATCTGTAAGCAGAGTCACCCATTATATTCTTGCAAAGACTTCCTTTCCAAGAGCCCATCAAGCAGGCTTGACATGGTTAGAAAACATATTCTATGTGTAAACTGCATGAAGGGGGGCCATTCCGCTAAGAAGTGCTCTCCTACTGGTTTTTGTATCGCGACAATTCAATTGGCTTGATTGCAGCCCGTTTAGAAGAACGTTGCCTTAGTACAATACCTATGCAACTTGTGTGTTGCCCTAGTACAAAACTAGTTCAACGGTTCGAAGAGAACTGGATAAAAATTAATAGAACTTCGATAAAAGTAAAACTGTACTGTAGCCAGATTAGAGCTGTTCCCTGCAAAGTTAACAGCCAACTTAATGCATCGAGTTAAAAGGGATTTGAAATGGAATCACCCCTGTTATTATTGGTCCGATTCAGAAATAGTGCTAGCCTGGCTAAATTCATCATCACCTTTACGTTACACATTTGTAGCGAATCGCATAGCTGCAATCCAAGAAGTAAGTACAGCCAATCAGTGGCTCTTTGGGGTAATGGTGTATACCTGATATGGAGTACCTGAAAATACACGCCTGCCCCACTATTGTGGCTGCTCGTGAGAACTAGTATTGATGACTTAGTGACTTTCTTGGACCCAGTATACGACAATTGGTGGATACGACCTGCAGTCCTTTCGGCAGGCGTATATCATGTCAATTCTGTCAAGGGATACGATAAGTTGCCAGCAGACCTACGTTTCTGAAAGCACGGGTTCTGCTCAGTGATTGGGAAAAGGGATAGCCGTCTTTTTTGTTAGTCAGTCATACGCTAATAATAATATTAGACAAATTGATTTATTATTTGTATTTGATTTATTATTTGTATTTCCTTTTTTTCTCTATCAAACAATTAAAATCACAATTTTCTAAAACTTATTATTACGATCTCTCTGTAGTTAAAACTCCTTTCAACAACTAACTATTTTATATCTTTTTGTTTTTGATTTCTCAAATCATCGCCTACTTAAAAGATACCTCGAGAAATCACGGAGTAAATTCGAAAATTGTTCGGCTCTAAAAACCTACAAATGTTTTAGGTCGATTCGGAACTGAGGTGTCGAGCACATCCAACAGAACGAGATGCTAGGTCGGCTGTAATGGTGAACATCGCCACAGCTCCATGTACCATCAAAACACAATCTTGCGGACTTAGCTTCACGGGGAACTACGGCAGAACGCCAAAAGAACTATTCTCTATGGTGGTATGGGCCCCTCTTCCTACATGTGCATCAATCCTCATAGCTGCTAAAACCATCAAATTTGACGACAGACTTGGAAAAGAGACAGGCAGAAGTGGTACTATCTATCAACAATCACAAGAAGGATTTCTATACTAGAAGGTATTGATCACAGAAATTCGTTCAAATATTTACAAAGAACGTTGGCATACATCCTGAGATTTATTAAAAACATCGATAATTGCCGAAGGAACGTAAAAGCGAACAGCTTAGCGTATAAGAATTAGATGGTGCATTAATGGTGATCCTAAGGGAAGTTCATCAGCAAGGTTTTGAAGAAGACTTAGCACATCTTCAAGGAAGTAAGCACGTTAAAGCAAACAGCAACTTATGCAGTCTTAGCCCATTCCTAGATGAAACAGGAATAACTAGAGTTGGAGGAAGACTTCAAGAATCCGGCCTTACGACGCTAAACATCCGATTCTTCTACCATATGGTCACCACGTAACCAAATTATTACTGACTCATATTCATGAAACAAACTCACACGTAGGCGCCCAAGCACTACTGGCAATAACAAGACAAAAATGTTGGCCCATCAAAGGGAAAACTATTGCCAGGTCAATAATTCAAAATTGTGCACGTTGCTGCAAATTTAAGCTGAAACTCTTTGGGCTGTTTATGGGAAATCTTCCTGCTCACAGAGTTCAACCGTCAAGATAATTTATCAACGTGGGAATTGACTTCTGTGGACCGTTCTCCATTCATTTCACGCTGAGAGGTAAGAAACCTCAAAAATGTTACGTGGCCATATTTTGTTGCATATATAACTGAATATCATCAAAGTCCAGTCGTCGATTTAGATTTATCTGAAATAGAAAAAGTTTCAGTGTTGTGAACAGTTCGTTCATTTGAAGATTGTGATTACCTACAGATGTAAATGAATATTATCAAAGTGCAGTCGTCGATTTAGGTTTATCTGAAATAGAAATGGTTTCAGTGTTGCGAACAATTCGTTCTGTAAAAAATTATATTTACCTATATCTATATGGGTACCGTCAAAATACATTCGCCGATTTCGATGTATCTGAAATAGAGAAGAGTTGGGTGTTGTGAACCATTCGGTTAATTGATGATTATCATTGCTTGTATCTATACGTATACCATCAAACTGCATTCGTCGATGTGGATTATCTGAAATACAAAAGGTGTCAGTTTAGCGAACAATTAGTTCAATTGAAGAACATCATTACCTGTATCTATACGTATATCATCCAATTGCATTCGTCGATTTGAACTACCTGAAACAGGCCTTAAGTTCGGAGCAGAATTGTCCCTGTTTCATGTTCAATTACCTGCCTAGATGAGAATAGATGTATTGGCTCGTGAACATTGACACATTCTGTGTCATGATTTATATAAGGTAACAGTTGAATTTAGTAGTAAGATAAATTGCATGAGTAAACCATATATTATTGCCTTTTCATAAATTTTTTTTATTTTATTCATATTGTTTTTTTTTGTATGCATCTGACTGATTGTCAAGTAACATAAACTTTGGTGAGTTAATTCGAACTAGATATAAGAGTCGGAAGGTTAGGTGCTCGAGCAAAGTTAGGCAGGTAACAAATACAATTGTTTTGCAAGCTACAAATTACAAATAATTGCAATTTGTACCCTTTTGTGTAGAACGCAAGGGCTGGCGGTGGATGGTCGTAGCATCACTAAATAAAAGGTGTAAATAGTTCTAAAATCGTGCGAAAACTTATTTATGTCCTTTCCAATTCCTTTTTTTTTCTACCGTTCCGCTTACGGATATTGCCATATTTTCATGTATCGAGTGATACATATACACTCTTATTTTGTTTTGCTTGTCTTACTTTCCTTCGCCTTTCAGCGCCTTTGGTATTCTCCAGATAAGGAAATTGGAAGACCGATGTCGGGGACGAGTTGTTAAATGGTAGGCAGTTCACCTCACTGCTCTTCGAAGGCCAGGATGTTCGAGTAGGAGTCTAATGGATGGTGGCCGGGCAGGGCGGCGAGTCTTCTGATCACGTGTGCTTTAAGAGATTAGCGATGGGGTTAAGAATCTTTCAGCCCTCGACGTCTTAGGCAGGGTGGATGGGGGCGAAGGGCCCAAGCAACGTCAGGTCAGGACTCCATCATCACCGGGAGTCCACGTTCTCTCTCTCCCCATCTCTGCGTTTACTTGTCTCCAGGTGTTAATTACTTGATCGGCGAGGTACTGATATTAGTTGTATTTTCATTTTTTTTTATAGCTCCCAAATATTTTTCCATATTTTTTTCAGAAAATTTTCTTTGCAGGTTGCACCAGCTGAAGCGAGACGATATTTTCACACTTTTTTTGTGTCCGTCCGTCTGTCCGAAGTCCACATGAGCAAATCTTTGACTCTCTCTCTGCACAGCTTTCAAGCATCGAGGGATGTGGGTATCAAGAGCCACCCCAAGACGGCTGACCGCTAGCGGCAATATGCTGTGCGGCCACCCACATGTGTCCCCAAGATGATTTTGTAGCTAGAGGTGTTCGTCGCAGATCTACCTATCCTCAGGTAACGGCGGAGATGGATGGATCTGACGACGGGTGCGCTCTCCTACTACAATTGCAATCTCCTTCCAGGCAGATGCACTTATGTTGTCTCATTCCCTACGCCTGCTTTAAAAGCAGCCACTGCCTCATCTTCTCATTCTGCTCTTAGCCCACCTTCCTTATTAGGGTACTTAGCCGTGGCTGGTTTTAATTTTGTCCAGGAGCTCTTTAATTCTGGCAGTGAATTCTCTGATGTCCTCTCCAGGTGTTTGGTTAGACTACAGCATTTCCGTACATTTTCGTGGCATATATGCAGTTTTAGTAACTTGCTCCAAAGTTTCACAATGCTTCGGCTCCTGGGAACACACTAGATAATAAGCGTCATCTGTATGTCGAAACTTCACACATTTGATGAAGATAGCTTTTTCTTCAGTAGTCAATTGATCGTAGAGTTCTCAGCTGCAATTCAGGAAACGGTACACTTATTTTCCCAGCTTTGGATACATTGCCCCAGAAAATAATGGTATATATTTGGATACCACAATCATAACTTTCCCATGGTCTTCAGCAATCCGTATGATTTACTGCTTCCTGGTTTTTTTGTCTTTCACTTCGATGAGCTACTCTTAACTGGAATATCTTGCCTATCTTTCGTTTCTCGTGGTTTTTGCCAGAACACTACTTTCCTTGTTGTCCAATCCTTACTGACTTCTTGCCTGTGTACTTTCTCTTGCGGCAGTGGACCGTCGGCTCATAATTCTGTCTCCAGTGTTTCCGCGGCCTCTTCTGCTTCCTTCAGTTGCTGTTCCAAAGACAATATTTTATTTATCAGAACCTTGTTCTTTGTTTTGTCTTCTTCTAACAATTGTTCTGCTTGGATCTCGTGCCTTTGGATCGCATCGAGTGTAGGTAGCCGTTACCAGCAAATCTAAAGCTTCGCCTTTCGTACAGGACTTAGCAGCTGTATTCCACTCCTGAAAAAATTTTCTCGATTCTTCGCTTGATGTTTATTTTTGTAATGCAGCCGATGCTCTCCAATATAACAGCTGCTGTCTTTTCAGTACGTTACTTCTACCGACCGTCGTTGAACCAGAAGATTATCTAATATTCTCTCTCTTCACTGCAATTCAAGCCTAATTACATATGAATCCCGATATCTTAACTTATTCAAACTTAACACTTAAGCAAAAACAAAAGAAACAATCTCAACCAACAAAACAACTTACAAACAGTTAATTAATTATAAGCAACATCTAGTAAAACTAATTCAAATTTCTCACAATTTCTTCATTCACTGAACTGTGGGTACCAGAGCTTTCCTATTTTCATCCATTTTCTACATATCAAAAATCAGAGATTAGATTTGCTCGCATGTGGCTGATATTTTATTAAACCTCTATTTTAACGCAACAAGAGTTATAAACGAAAATTCCACCGATTCTTCCGCAAACAATAACACAAAGAGAAAACAAAAATCTTTACTTCACATACATGAATCGCTTACTTATACCTTAAATTTTACGTCTGGAATCCTAAGCATTATCATAAACTCAATCAATCACTCAATCAATTTCTTTAGTTTGAAAAATGGAGCAGCTAAAAGGCACAACTCTTATAAAACAAAAAAATGGCGCAGATAAAAAGCATAACTCCTATAAAACAAAACAATTAAACAAAATTATCCAAAAAGATATCAATCACGTACTTAATCCTTTTTTACCGGCAGCGCCAAATCGTCGTTTTACCGGAAAACTTGATTCCTAGAGTTTTCAATAAAACCCATCAAATTTATCTTGATAGCTTCTTTATTGCTCGACTAAATACTTTAAAACTCGGAAACCGAGAACAGTCATATGTTCTTAGCATCTAACTGAACGCGATGTTACCGTCCAACGATTACTTGATTGAAAACGCAACTACTTACCTCCAGTCAGTCGTGCACCTCGTTAACTTAGATGCGGAACTCGGAAGTAGAACATTACCGTCACATACTTGTGATGCGGTAATACTTTAGTGCCGTTGACGAAACTGCTGGTCACTGTCATTCTTGTCAGCAGCTCGGCTATAGTAAACAAACCGGCAAATGCTTGGTATTTGTTGCTTCGTTTGTAAACAATCGCACAGCTGTGCCAATGAAGTAATTAGGCTCACAGTTGTGCCGTGAAGTAATTAGGCAGTTAGTGGTAAACAGCACACAATAGCCCAACATTTTGATATATGAAGCAATAAGCTCTACGATTGCCTACTGCTAGTCCACACAATGCACCTGGCGGTTACTGGTCCATGCAGTTCCTCTTCCGCATACAAAACAACCGGAGTTGTTGGAATAGGAAGTCGTTTTTCAGGCACGTTTAATAGTTTCAATAATATATTATAGCGTTTTAAATAAAATACAAGCGAAATAGTTTCAAAAATAAACAGCTGTGGTAAAATATTTTTCCAATGCCGGTTTGTTTACTTACAATTGAATTGGCAGTGGGTGTCGATATGGTATCAGCCATACAAAGACAACTCCAAGAAATATTATCGCAAAATAAATGGGGATCTAGGAAAATTCTTAAAAATGTAATAACTTATAAAAGAATTATAAAATTATAAACTAAAAAATAATTCGAATCACCCGTTCAGAATTCAAAACTCAAGTCACCCTCACTTCTTGGCTCTCAACCGCACTTACCTTTCGTCACTTTCGTGACCCAATTCTGCGAACAGAACTAATCAGCAGAATTGCGCACACTTTCATTGCTTATTTATTATTGCAATAGGTCAATGCTTTTGCGAAGATACTGGATCAATTGCAAATTTAGGCATGTTAATCCAGGTCGGGAATTTCGCAATTACCTCTGATCAATAATTTGTTTTATTGCACGAATATATATATATTATACATACATATATACACATATTATAAATCATTACATTCTTCCACCATCTATAGGAAGGTATATGATGCTTTTGCTTTTTGTCCGTTGTATTTAAATTTAAATATTTTTTGTTATTTTTTTTCACCAATTAAAAATAAAATTAAGGAGAATAGGTTTCATTCGTTATTTCTATATGAGTATATGTAAATATTATATTACATTAAACCTAGGGGTATTTAAATTACATCATACACATACATATAAGAATAAGAATAAACTTTATTGCGGCAATGTACACAAGATTGCAATCTTATAGAGTACAACTTTAGTAGTGGTGCTAGAATCACAATCATCAAAATTCAAAATAAATAGAAAAAAAACAAAATTTTGAAAAGAATTACAACTCAGAAGAAAGAAAAAGCAACAAAAAACAAATATATGAAAATATAAAATTCACTATGTATATACTAGAAAAATAACTAACTAGCGTTCCTTTGCGGAGGAGAAGAAAATGATGAATATAGAAGAGCTAGATTATGTGCGTTTTAACGAGTTTTTTTAAATGCATAAATGGTACCAGCCGCCTGTATACTGATAGGGAGAACATTCCACAGACGGATGCTTTGGACAAGGTAAGAGCTTTCCATTACAGTCTTATGAAAACGAGGCAATACCAGATTTCTATTTCGTTGGGAGGTAGTGAAGTGGAAAAAACCTCTAAGGTACTCTGGCTTAATAACTTTTAACAAATTAAACAAAGAAACCAAGTTTCTTCGTTTAAGGTAAGAGGCAAAAGAAAAACTAAATTAACAAGACCGGATATCTGAGACATGGTCAAATCTTCGCAACCCGTAAATGAACCTCGCACAATCGTTTAGGGCAACTTCCATCTTCCGGGTGCAGATACTGTCCAGTTTTGGAAAGACCAAACATCTAAAAGAGAAATAAGGCAAGATTAGTGTTTTTACTAGCTTTAGACGAGAGCGACTAGATAATATATTCGCTGAAAGCCACAGTCTGCGTAAGCCCTCATAAATTTTCCCGATCGTATTGTTAATGTTATCACAGCACTTCATATTTGGGTTCAAGACAATCCCAAGGTTAGTGACCTTATTTAACATTGGCAGTATAACTTCGTTCAAAAGTATAGGTGGGATATCAATTACATTGGGTGTGGTATTATAGAATGTAGTGCAATGTGACTTCCCGGGATTTAGAAGCAAGCGATTTTAGTTGGTGCAGGCACATATTCGGTCCAAATCAGAGTTAATTCATGCAATGCAATCTTCGAGGAGACCAATAGGTCTACTTAGATGTAGCTGTACATCGTCAGCATATAGAGGAATTTTCACATCACACACAGCTTTCGGCAGGTCGTTGATAAATAAGCAGAAGAGCAGAGGACCCGGAATTGATCCTTGAGGAACCCCTCGAACAAACGGCCGCTCAGGGGAGAGAGAATCGTTCACTTTGACTTGTAGACGACTTGCGCTTACAACTGGTGGGGGAGAAAGATAGAAACTTGGATAGGATAGGCTACGGATTGGACGTAGAATAAACTTGATAGTGACTGTAGGAGAATTTTATTATCACTGAATATATATCGATTTATATATAAATTGAAAACTACATACTAAGCAATAATTACACTTATTAGTGGGCAGAGAGGAATGAACTGTGAATTATGCCTATATCGAGAATTTTGCTTTTCCAACAATGTACTGCTTAATTAAATTAATCAATTGTCAATTTAAATAATTACCTACTAAGCGAAAGGTGTTGAAGATTTTGCAATTGGATATATTGCTTTTAGATCAATGTATGCTGGTTAGTGACATGTTTTCTGAAATTTATGCGCCTCCACCGTGGAATCCTTATGTATTGTAGGTGTACGACGTTGTGTTGTTGGAGTGGACGCGTTGACCCTTAAGGCGAAGTTTGGATTACGAGCTGCTGGCCGTGTTTTTTACACTTGTATTTCGTCTTGATTATGGCAATTGCTGAGATTGCTGCCAGTATAATAATTACGTGGGGAATGCGGAAGTGTATGATGACCGATTGTTTGTAATGATGTCGGGGTTAGTTCCTTGTGAAATTGTTCCTGTTCTTTAATGCTTAGATCCATTGGCTTACGGAACGATGAGTGTGCGGATGTATTATGAAAAACTTCAGCTATTAGAGTGTTCTTCTTTGTTTTGATGACGCACGCCCTTGTTATCTGAATGATACTAGTTCGTTTTAATTCTAGATGTAGCAAAATAAAGTGACAGCAGTCGACCATATCTATCTCCAAATGGGCTGGGGACAAATAGGTCCGCAACTGACACCTCCCGCTGCAAAACTCACTTCGGGGACAATTGCGGTTGGGGTGGTTCTTGCCACCCACATACCCTCAGTGCTTGTGAGTTGTGCGTGAAAAGAAAAAAACTTGTTCATCTGAGCAGACCTCGGACACACACAGACCAAAAAAAAAAGGTTAAGTCCCGGGATAGTCCGCCTGCGCTGGTGCAACCTGAAAACCTTTAAGGAGGAAAATGTAGCCAGAAATTTGAGGTATGCTGAAAGCTGACAAATAAAACAAAAAGGAAAGCTCAAGATGGAAATCCGAGCAGCGCTGTACAATGTTATATCATACCCGGAGAAAGTTCGACGTTGAAAAAAAGTGTTAAGAGAGAGAGAGCGTGGACTTCTGCTGATGATGGAGTCCTGACTGGCCGTAGATTGGGCCGATTACCCTTAGCTGCCCTGGCTAAGATGTCACAGCCGATAAAAGTTCTTAGCGCCATGTAATTTGAGTGTATGTGTACCCTAGTGGTGCTCCATCGGGCCGCCCTTCACCGGCGGGAGTTAGTAAGTCTTTAATCCAGATTTCATAACGGACGCGGAAGTGTCAAGAAGAGAAGAGAAGAGTAGAGAGAAAAATATATGATATGCTCAAACAAAAAAAAAGAAACGTGCTTATGTATATATATATTCATCCCTTCCGCACACTTTACTTAACATTTTAAAAGTTACTCACATACTCTTAAAAAAATCGCGGTTCATCCCTTCACAATAAAGCTAGCAGGACATTTAAGCTAGGCGAGACCCCTACTAGCTAGTCTAAACAATAACGTATGCAATTTATCCTAAATATTCCAATGTGATTATATAGTGTCATGTATAGAATATATGCTTATAGTATAAAAAAAAACAATTAAGTAACAATATATGAGATAAACTTACTTAGGTGCCGATATACTACCCTACGTGGAGAACTCCCTTGCTGGAATAGACTGGAGCTGGTGGGGTGCACCCTTCGATATACTACGCATACCAACCTGGATCAGCTGCTTCACTTCTTTATTTTGCATTTGTGTGTATATTGACCTCTTTTTTTTATTTGACCCTTTTCACCTCTTCACTTCTGGGTGCTTTCGGATATACCCTGACGTCGTACTTGCTAAGTTTCACCTTCCGTTATACTATCTTGAGAGATGAAAGGACTAAACCAATACAAATGAACATATATGCCGGGGCAAGTAAAGATAGGTGTGCACCAATTATTATTTCCTCGCTGCGTTAGTTGCGATTTTCTCCCAGGGAAACCAATTTATGTATATATATATATATATATATATATATATATATATATATATATATATGCAGAAATCACTTTATCCTTTCTTGTCTTTTCTACCACCAGATTAATTTTAATTTTCATCTTTCAGGAAGAACTGAAGGCATATATGGACACGATAGAGTTCCTACCAAGTAAGTAATTATGTATGTATGTATTACTAATAATTTTCAGAGTTACTACGAGTAAGTAATTATGTATGTACGTATCACTAATAATTTTTACCAAAATAATATCAATTTCCTCTTTTCAGGAAAAGTCGAAGACGTACGTGCAAAAAATAGAGTTACTACGAAGTAAGTAATTATGTATGTATCACTAATAATTTTCACCAAAATAATTCTACTTTCCTCTTTTCAGGAAAAATCGAAGGTATAAGTGCGTAAATTAGAATTTCTACGAAGTAAGTAAATATGTATCTATGTATGTATGTATCGCTAATAATTTTCACCAGAATAATTCTAACTTTGTCTTTGCAGGAAAAATCAAAGACATATATGCCCAGATAATCGTTACGAAGCATGTCAGTTTGTTTATCACGCGCGCTTCACCTCGATCAAAAAAATCTTTTCCGCCGTCGGGATCGCCGTTACCGCTCTTAATTCCAGGGAGGACCGATCATAAAAAAAAACCTTGCCTTCTAGGTTTTTCCGAGTCAAATCAATTTCTCTCCACGCGCTTGCCGACTTGCCCTTCACCAATTCCTTGCTTCAGCCACCGCCAGGCGAGCATTTTTGTTCATCGGTTCAATCCCGCGAATTTTTCTTTTTCTGGCGACTTACAGGCAAACATCGTTGCCATACTGTGTAGCAACAATTTTGTTTTTCTGAGAATTTCGGACGAGCTTGCTACAATGCCTTACGTGATGTTATCGCTTGATGTTTTACAGCTGGGCGAGTTGCCGTTTGTTTATTGGAAGGTTTGTTGAAAAAAGGTATATTTGTATGGCGGATTTGGGAAACAACCATTTTTGCTGCGTTGCGAGATTCTTTATTAGAATAAATTCTTACGTTTTGCATGTTGACTTTTTGTATTGTTTTTTTTTTTCTGGTTTTATAACTTTTCTTGTAAGATTGTAACTTGTGCGCGTTCTGCACAAGTTAGTATATTGCGTTTGCAAATATACAGGGTGTTTCACAAGTGGTGAATAATAATGAAGGAGGCGATAGGTCATGTCAAGAAATAAAAAAAAATTGTATGGCAGAGGGGGGTTCATTCTCAACCCTTTCCGAGATAATCGGGGTTAAAGGACTAAGGGTACGTGAAGCGTAGGTTTGTACTAAAACAGTTATATCACCTAAACGACAAACAGTAGAAAGATGTTCGGGATGCTAATTTATAGAGAACCTCCTGCCCTTTGATTCAATGTGTCAGTGCTTCTTCTACAATATGTAGTTTAGAAGAAACGGTCTGCCAAACTTCAAGTTTCAGCTTTTGTACCTCATCTTTTTGTGTTTGAAGAAAAAAACTAAAATAAAAACCTTATAATTTTTATTTATTTTTCCCGCGGACGGGAATCGAACCTACACTTGTTAGAATCGGCCAATGATGGAGAAATAAGAATTTTAAGAACTTTTATTTTTAATGATTCTAAATCAAATTTTATAAATACAAGAAGAAAAAACAACCGCCTCGTCCGGGATTTGAAACCGGGACCTTCCGCTTGCCGGGCGACTGCTCTTACCACTGAGCTAACGAGACAGATGATTTTCCTTCTTGCATTTATCAAATTTGTAACTAGCCTACTAAGCCACGTTTTGCTTTCAGCTGGCATTAACCAGTAACGATGAAAGCGCACAAATAAATTGTAAATTCAATTTTTATTTATTTTTCCCGCGGACGGGAATCGAACCTACACTTGTTAGAATCGGTCAATGATGGAGAAATAAGAATTTTAAGAACTTTTATTTTTAATGATTCTAAATCAAATTTTATAAATACAAGAAGAAAAAACAACCGCCTCGTCCGGGATTTGAAACCGGGACCTTCCGCTTGCCGGGCGACTGCTCTTACCACTGAGCTAACGAGACAGATGATTTTCCTTCTTGCATTTATAAAATTTGTAACTAGCCTACTAAGCCACGTTTTGCTTTCAGCTGGCATTAACCAGTAACGATGAAAGCGCACAAATAAATTGTAAATTCAATTTTTATTTATTTTTCCCGCGGACGGGAATCGAACCTACACTTGTTAGAATCGGTCAATGATGGAGAAATAAGAATTTTAAGAACTTTTATTTTTAATGATTCTAAATCAAATTTTATAAATACAAGAAGAAAAAACAACCGCCTCGTCCGGGATTTGAAACCGGGACCTTCCTTTTTTTTTCTATCTTACTCCTGTTAGAAGCTAAGATTGTTTTCTTTAAAACGAACTTTGTTTTCATTTTGTACCTTTCACCGTTTATGAGTTATGACACAAAAATTCTTCCACTACATGTAGAAGAAAATCGGGATAAGTATTATAAAATCATAAAATACACGCCTCTCATTTTGAATACAAAGTAGAAAGTATGTCGAATCGTCATTTTCTACCTGCTGACATCTCTTTTGGTTGGAAATCTGCGTAAATTTGTAATAAAGGATGGCTTACCTGACATCCTTTTAAAGAAACAAGCAATTTATTACCTGCAACTCTTCTTATAACGGATTTAATTCCTTATTGGAAGCCTTCCGAGATACGTGTGGATGTTCTGTAGCCCAGTGGTGTAAATTGTGTAAATTTGTTATCTCAGTTTTTGGTAATTGGGATTCATCGGTCCACAGGATTTCCAATGGCGATAAGAATCACACAATAGATGAAAACAATATAAAACTGTTGCATAACTTACCGGGAGGGAGACTTCTTAATAAATATGAAATTAAAGAAATACGAGCAGCGAAAAGTAAAGGAATTTTCTTGATCAATGATCAGTTGGATTTCATAAACAAAAGCCCTCTATTAAATTCGTCTCTTATAATATAATCTCCTCAGTTCATAGTATATATGTAATAGTGGTAGTGGTAGACTATTTGGTAGTGTGTATTTGTAATTTGGCAGTTGAGTTAGTCCTCTAAAGATGACCTAAGTGGTTGAAACGCGTTAGGATATTCTAAAAAAAATAATTGAATAAATAATATCTTTTGTGAAATAAAACAAGTGTTTTTTATCAATTTAAAATGTTAAGAAAAAAGTTTCACCAAGTGCCGTCAGTATATACTATTAATCATATGAAGGAAGGCAGTGTGAACATCTTTTGTAAATAATAAATCATAGCATCCAAATAATTGGTATTTAATTATAAACTTAAGGAAAATGTGTCATAAATTCAACAAAAAGTTAGGATCTCTAACTTGAAAGCGTCACTATCGGTCTCACTCACACTTCATGTAATGACCTCTCCATCTCAGTCAAACTAGAAGCTTAAAGTTACGGTCTTACGGCAAGCTTTGGGTACACTAGAATCATTTTTAGTAGGGAAAAGAAATTTTTCGAAACTGGGTTTCTTGAAGAAATTTTTTTTTTGCCGTAATCTAAGAAAAATTGTAGCAAGTGTTATACCATTTTAGAATCCTTATTAAATGCGTCAACTTTTAAAGTTACTTGCCAAACTGGCGTAGTACATTTTTTTTGTTCATTACAGTCAGTTAAAGTTGGGTGAAATATTAATTTTCTATTCATGGCTCGGCAAAATGTGACATTTTCTTCCAAGCTGGAACAGTAGGCTTAGAATTTAAAGCATCAGGTTACGTAAGCGCTATTCAGGATTACATAAGAAAAATAAAGTTGAAAAAAAGTAAAGATTTGTAGCAACAGGAGCTAAAAAACCATCACAAGGTTACATTTTCTCGAAAACAAAAGCAATGTCTATAATTTGAAAAATACATGACTTAGATTTTGTTTTTTATTTTTCTGGTAACTGTTATGATTTGGTCTATCACCAGATTCCGGCTTGACGTCGACTTACGGGACACCCTATATATGCACATATTTTTTTCCCTTTTATTTTGCCTTCATGCCTTATGGGGAAGTAGCAAAGGACTAAATGAAAATGATTTTAAAGTGTGAGTTATAAGTGGAACCGTTAATGCATTACTAATAAGGAGCAAAAGGAAGGAAAGGGGAAAATCCATCGAGAAAAAAGTGACTGAAGAAGTAACGAATGGCAAAGCGCTACAACGTGGGGACGACCCACCGAGAAAGAGTCTCAAGCCGGGAAAAAAAACTGACTAGAGTGGTGAATAAGGTAAGGGGGAGTATTCGTAGCAGCTCCCAACGTGGGGACAACCCACAAGAGTCTCAAGCCGGGCATAAGACCAAGACCTGACCCTATGGCCTGAACTTCGGTACGGTCTCGCATCATAAGGAAACAAAGAAAATTGAAGAAGGGACATGACAGGAAAATCGTTCTAACGATGTCGCAGAAGGGGTTTGTGGGAAATTGCATATGCCTTACGGGTAGAGATGGTTCTGTACCACCATTGCCGAAACCACTAAGGTTTCATCGGACTGTGCATGGCGAGCCAAGGACACAGCCCGGAAGTCGCGCCGGGTCTTGGTCAAAGTTCGACTTGACCCCAGTGTTGAGGCCATACATACATGATGATGGTCCCTCGTTGTAAATTCCATCCACATTCCTAATCCTCTCCACGATGAAATATTTTCTCCTAAAGAAAATGAAAAAAAGGAAACACAAAGAATGCAAGTTCAAAATAAATCAGTGAAAAAATACTCATCTGATAGTTGGGAACTTACGCCCTTTCGTCCAGCAACGTCCAAACATTCCAACGAACAGATGTAAACCTAAAACATAAGAAATTATTATTATTTATAACAAATTTTATAAAAAATATTATCAATCTACCTAAAGTATACAGCCCTCCTATATATTTACATTTCGTAATGCCACATCGTGACATTACTCCAAATCATTTGATTTCGCCTCAGTCATCAAATTCAAACAACGTCGCTAGGGCAACACCGATAGTCGAGAGCTTATAACTGGATGCGACGGCTATATAAAGCCGACAAGCCGCAGTAGAAAATCATTCTTGGTTCAGAGCTCATCTGATTCGGAGACTAATTGTTACAATATCATATCCCAATCAGCCAATAATTTTGAGCCCTAACAAAGACGCACCGTCATCAATTAGGTAAACTCATTTCCATTTTCATTCCCACTGTCAAAGTTAGTTCGTATGTAGAAATCATTTTTCTAAAATCAAACTCAGCAAATTCATAAAGTCAAGAACCTGCATACCTGGCTTCACGTGTAATATTACTACTTGCCGCGAGACGTTTTCTTGTCGACTTAAGACCTTTTAGTTTCCTTCACGTACGGTGCTGATAAAAATTAAATCTAAAAACTGCAGCTCGTACTTCCAACTCGCCCGGTAATGTTACCTCGTTTTCCGCTAATAAAGTAAAGGAAATTCCTAAGTAGAATTGTAGATCTGAAGTTTGTTATATTTTTTATATTCGATTGATAGAATTTGGTAAAATAAATTTAAAGGTTTAAAAATTACGGAGTGTTTTCATTCAATAACTTTATTTTGATTTTATTTATATATATTTTTTTCCGATTGCTAGATAGCAATCAAAACTGGCGCAGTCGGTAGGATACGCGTAGTTTCGGAATTATATCGATTACTTGTGTATTGACACTTAAACGCGTATCCACGAAATTTGTGTGTCAACTTCACGATTAGTGAAACGCGACCAAATCGATAAAATCGATCAATTAAAAGTGAACGGTGTTACTGTGTTTCAACTAAAAGATTGGTGAAACACGACAAACCCAAATGTTTTAAGAGCATCGTAATTCTCTCTTAGAGAAATCGACCAGTCGAAAACGGAAAAGTGTCTACCTACATGTATGTATGTAGAACTACCCAATTAACTGAAAATTGGATTTATCATATTGTACTAAGCGAATACACAGTAAAGTCGTCTGCCACATACCGGAGGATCCAATTGAACTATCAACGAGACATATACCATTGCTGGAGGTACATTTAACAAAGATCACCGCATGAAGAAATAATTAAATACTGCTGGGACCCTAATTATCGGTATTCATCAAAGGAACCTGTTTTTTTTTTCAAAAGAAGACATCATAAGAATCGAAGATACGAATTAATAAACTTTCCATTTTGATTTTGCTTCTATTAAATTATATACATTACTTTAATTAAAATTATTAAATACCATTGCATATAAGAGCATTTATAGTTTAGCGCATATAGATATTCGCGTATATTTTTTTTATTACTATTTTCTAAATTTTAGTATATATTTTGAACAAAATATAAAAAATATATAAAAAACCTTACATACATAGGTACTATAGTTTAATAATACTGACATTTGTGCATATTTAAATCCATGCGAATATTACTGTGCCGTGTGTTCTTCTTTAGTGTAAATTTTAAAAGAAAAGAAAAATGCGCGTCGAATCCAATAACACTATGGAACAATTAAGTAGTAATTTAAAGAGCACGCTAGGAAGTATGCAGAGCCGTCTCCAATCAATAAACACAAACCCATCACCACGCCAATCAGTGGCAATTGATCCCCTAAAGTACCTCTCCAAATTACCCGAATTTGATGGTAATCCCAATCATTTACAGAATTTTATTGACTTAATAGACAGAATATTAATGTTCTCGGACACTATAAAATCACAGCTCAAGGGCAGAGCTCGCGAAGAAGTCGAAATAAATTACCATATAAAATCTTGGGCAGAAACAAGATTTCTTTTAAACAATAATTTCGGTGACAGAAAGTCCGCGGACCAACTCTTCGACGAAATGAGAAGTTTATCCTTCAGAACCAACAGCCAAGACCTTTACAACGAAATCAGAACCATACTTAGGCGACTTAACATAAAAACAGTTAACGACAGTAGTATAGATCAAGGAAATCTGAAACTGACAATACAAGCAAACATCAATTCAGCCTTAAATATTTTTAAGAACAAGATCCCAGAACCGATGAAATCAATATTGTATTGCAGAGCGCCAAGTGATATGGAAACCGCAATGAATATCCTCTACGAGGCGGGGTATGCATTCTACAACCCATTCGGCCAAACTCAAAGAGCACAGATTCAAAGGCAAAATAACAGTAATAGAACCCAAAGTAGAAATAATGATAGACAGACTTTTTCTAGGACTATGAATTCTTCACAACCCAGTTAAAATCAGAGCACCCCTTTTAGACTACTTAATATGGGAGATCAAGGGAGAGCTATACAATTTTTTTTTCTCGACGACCGTACACGCAGGGTAATAACCATTTCAATAACCCTAATAATGGCCAGAGTTCAACTTACAGCCATAACCAAAATCCTCACTTTACGTCGAACTAAACGAACAACAATAACAATCGACCTGTGCACAATACTTACACCTCATTAACTAATAATAACAGATTTAATACGAGTAACAATAATTCTAACAATAGCGGACCCGAGCCCATGGAAGTGGACTTAGTGCGCATGCACCCAAATAGAGTAGATCGTCTTGAACCGGAAAATTTTCCATCGCAAGCCTCAAATGCAAGCTTCCCTATATAATAGTCAAGCCGAAAACAATTCCACTAAAATTCATAATAGACACGGGAGCTACACATTCAATCATAAATCCTAACCTGTGCCTCCCGAAATGGAAAATAGAACTCAAAGACGCTCTCAAGTTAAAAACTCTAAACCATAACATAGAAATTAAGGAAAAAGTTTTAATACCCCTATTCGAAGAACTAGGTGACCCTTCGAACAAAATAGAAATGCTAATCTGCCAGTTCCATAGTGCTTACGACGGAATAATTGGCAACAATATCCTAAGTCTACTCCAAGTAAATATAGATTATAAAAATAATATCCTTACATCGGACAAAAACAAAATTAAACTGCATTTCGAGCTGAATAAAGAATCCAAAGAAGAAAATTATAAACCCATCAAATTGAATTTACCCGTGCTTCAAAAGGATGGATTAATAGACGAGGAGAATTTTAATATAATAGAAATTAGGGAATCTAAGCCTCTTCTAGACCAACTGTTGATCGACCGTTTGAATCCAGAAGAGCGAGCTGCTTTAGTAAAATTAGTAAAAAACTATAAGGAAATATTCTACGAAGAAAATTCGAATCTTACTTTCACTAACGCAATAAATCATCAGATTTGTACTACAAATAATATTCCAATCCAGTGCAAGACATATCGATATCCATAAATACATAAGGAGGAAGTAGAAAAAGCAGATTCGGGAGATGCTCGAAAATAACATCATCCGTCCAAGTAACTCTCTTTATTCCGCACCTATTTGGATCGTACCTAAGAAGGCCGATGCCAGCGGGAAAGCAAAATGGAGACTTGTCATCGATTACCTTAAACTGAACGAAGTTACGATCGATGATAAATACCCAATCCCGAATATCGATGAAATTCTTGAAAAACTAGGGAAATGTCAATATTTCACTACGCTGGATTTAGCGAAAGGGTTTCATCAAATCGAGATTGATGAAAAGGATATCTACAAAACCGCTTTTAGTGTTGGAAATGGCCACTACGAGATTCTACGTATGCCATTTGGGCTGAAGACAGCCCCAGCCATGTTTCAACGCTTAATGAATAGCGTTCTACATGATTTCATAAACAAAATCTGCCTGGTTTACCTAGATGACATCATCATATTCTCGACTTCATTGCAGAAACACATTGATCCCTTGAGTAAAGAATTCAGAAGATTGAAGGAAGTAAACCTTAAAGTCTGTAATGCATCTACAATAAAATAACTAGACATAGTAAGAATAATCTAACAAAAAGATGCATTACAAGAGTACATGCATAAGAAATGATAATTTCAACACAACATGCTAAAAAACACGTATATCATGCAGGCATAATTTACATAGAGCGGGAAGTACAATTGAACCAAAGAATCATGAAGAAATTCTGTTCAAATAAGTTAAACGCTTTCACTTCCGCATATCAGCACATATGGCTTAAGAATTAAGTAATTGATTTTCATGCATGATGCATGAAGACCTGAAAAAGATAAACAATGCGTTGAGCAATTAAATGCACTCAAGCGCCAGCCAGCTGATTCTTGCATTTTCACTATTTACGATGTACTGACCCTCAGTAAAGCCGCCTGCTGATATGGGTCACTGTTGTACACAATGAATGTGTAAACAAAGAATATTTTTGGATGATATTTTTGTGTCATTAGTTTCGTAAGTTATTTTTGTATCATTATTTTCGTAAGTTATTTGTGTGTCATATTGCTTCACGTTTTTTTGTATTTTGTTATGTGACCAAAATTATGTTAAGGAAGGGTAAGAATTTTGTATAAATTCAATGACTTCATATTGAATAAACAGAGTATAATTTTAACCTGTGAAGGGAGAAGTTCAGTATTTTCAATTGTAACTAACACTCCCCGCTCCTTCTACAATTTAGGCTGTCGCAAGACGCCAAGTACTCTCAAGTGAGAGATATAGGCTGAACTCGCTCGCCAAACATTGAACCAGGTCAAAGAATGCTGATATAGTGATTGAGAATATCCCAAGAAGACGTCCAATTTTTACGTGGCGAACCTGCAGTACGAACTTTTGGAGAAGATTAAAATAGTTCAACACACTGGACCGAAGCCAATAACTATTGAAGAGTATAGACGAAGGCAGCAGCAGAAGAAGCAGGAACCACTGCAGCAGCAACAGCCGATTCAGAAGAAACGCAAAAGGACAAGGGCTGGAAAAGCAGTAAAACACCGTAGGAGCATAGCCAATTTGTACAGGCTAGCGAATTTAACCATCACCAAACAGGAGAAAAATAATTTCTTAGAGGCCATACGCGACCAGCGAATACAATACAGCTCTCCCGAAGATAGGCAAAGGAGCATCAAAGATAAAAAGCAGTGAAGACATAGATAATGTTCCAGCAGCCACAGCAACTAACACCTTCATAGATGCCAAAATTTTTGGAGACTGCGTTTTCAACCAACAAAGGTCACTTTCAATTCAAAAGATTACCTTTTGGATTAAAAATTTCAACAAATAGCTTTCAAGGAATGCTCACCCATGCCTTAGCGGGTTTGGATGCTGAAACTTTCCTATATGTGGATGACGTAATAATTTTCGGCTGTATCTTAGCACACTACAATAGAAATCTCTGTAAAACTTTTGATAGATTACGTCAATACAATCTCAAACTGAATCCACAAAAGTGCAACTATCTGCAAACAGAGGTAGTATATTTAGGTCTGTTCAGTCCACCGATGCATTCACGTTCCCTCTATGCTTTCCACTTCTATATTTACATCCTCCTACAAAACAAAAAAGCCAAAAAGTATTCATTTCCAAAATAAATAATCAAAACAGAATACTTATCTAAAAATTCACAAGTATCCTGTTCCTCACTGAACTTGTTTGCCACTGGATGTTCCACCACAATTCAGCGTCAAAATAGCACTCTTAAATTTATATAGGAATACTGTTCGCATAGACGATTAAGACTTCTTCTTCTTTGTTCTAGAACTCATTTCTCATAGACGATTAATTCTTCTTCTTCCTTTTTCTAGAATAAGACGAATTAAAGGAGACGGACTACGGAATCGTCACTTGCTTTATATTGAATTTTTAGTAGTTTGTAGGTTAGTTATTTAGTAAATGAATTTGTGATATTAGGTTAAGCAAATGAATTTATAATACATTGAAGTATTTAATAAAAATGTATATTTGAAGTTTAAAAACTGAGTTGTCCTTCACAAACCGGCACTCCCTCCCACGTCCGAGACTAGCTCTCACATTGGTCCTTCGAGCCGGATAACTCAGTCAATCAAATATAAAATTGAATACATTGCTTAATATCACGTGATTCAAGCCTTTCCATACAAAATGTCGAAAGATGGCGAATCCATTTCATCTGACGTTGGTGACGAAACCATTGACTCTGTGTCAGAGTTGGTACTGTCCCAAATAGAAGTCAAAGATTTAATGCAAGACTTATTTAGAAGGCATCATAGAGATGGAAAAAAGAAAACTGTCAAATCGACAGAAAAACGCCTACAAACGTTCACCGAGTATTGGAAAGATTTCCAAACTCGGCACAGGTCCATACAAAGGAGAGTAAGAAAAGAAGATCTCCAATTAGAATATTTCACCGAAGAAACATTCAGCGAGGTTCAGGAATACTACATTGAAAAAGCAGCAAGCATGGAAGAAGACATAGACATGTTATATATATATATTTATATTGTTAAATATATATATATATATATATATTCTAATTTTTCTACGTATAGTTGTCAGGGGTACTCACAGCTTACACTTCCCGGTTCTCCGCTGCTATTCCTTGAATTGTGCTCTTATCTATTTTGCCCTGCTTTTTTTTATTTCTAAGTAAAACACTGAACTTGTACGTTTCTCCTTTTTATTCACCAGCAACTAATTAAAACAAACTTTTCCTGTTTTTTTTTTGAATATTTTTCATAAACACTTTCAAAAACCTTTTACAAAACCATTTTTTTCTTTTATTTAATGAAACTTTTCTACACCAATCGGGCCCGAGACCGCGCCATTTTTTCGTTTATAATTCAACTCTTACTTCAATCTTTTTCTTTAATCTTTTCAAAAAATCAGACCAAACTCAACGTTTTCCTTTTAAATCTTTTCAGAAAATCAAAACAACTCAAATTTTTCTTCTTAAAAATTGTTTACCGAACCGCCGTATTATGATACAAAAATTCAACTTTTACTTCAATCTTTTTCTTTAATCTTTTCAAAAAATCAGACCAAACTCAACGTTTTCCTTTTAAATCTTTTCAGAAAATCAACACAACTCAAATTTTTCTTCTTAAAAATCGTTTACCGAACCGCCGTATTATGATACAAAAATTCAACTCTTACTTCAATCTTTTTCTTTAATCTTTTCAAAAAATCAGACCAAACTCAACGTTTTCCTTTTAAATCTTTTCAGAAAATCAAAACAACTCAAATTTTTCTTCTTAAAAATCGTTTACCGAACCGCCGTATTATGATACAAAAATTCAACTCTTACTTCAATCTTTTTCTTTAATCTTTTCAAAAAATCAGACCAAACTCAACGTTTTCCTTTTAAATCTTTTCAGAAAATCAAAACAACTCAAATTTTTCTTCTTAAAAATCGTTTACCGAACCGCCGTATTATGATACAAAAATTCAACTCAACTCTTGATCACATTCATCGTGATCAAGAGCCGTCGTTCAGGATCGAAAATGCTAAATTGCATTTTCTTATCCTGAGAAAATTTTACTTTTTCAATTCTGGACTTGTTCAAACATGTCCAGAATTATTCGCGTTGAACGATGGCTTCAAAAATGTAATCTTACACTTTTTAAAACATCAGCCACCGTTTGAAATCGCGACGCGCCTATACATACAATGCATTTATACTGCGCGCGTTTCTTATCGCAAAAACTTTTTTCGTAATATGTATGTACGTATGTACATACACGTTGTATTTTTCGCGACAAATCGTACTGAAGGTACGATTTGCTTTTTGATTTCTTTTTTAAATAAATTGATGAAATGACAAATTTTGCTGAAGGCAAAATTTGTCGTGGAAATTTTTAAGTAAAACGACTTGGGGTGTAAAATGAAACTTTTGTTTTTCCCAAGTCGTTTTATGAGAAAAATTTATGGTATGTGAGGAAAATTGCTGATGCAATTTTCTTTGCCCATTTAAGAGATAAGCTAACCATGTTTTAAGCATGATTAGCTTATGTGAAAAATTAATGAATATAATTTTTATTTTCTGCCCTTTTTCAGGTTTTATACGAAAAATTCTATTTCTTCTTTATATGAAAATTCTGTTACTTTAGGTATATAACAATCCTTCCCCCTGAGAAAAAGAGAATTATTCTTTGAAGAGGAATAATTCTCAGGGGAAGTTGTTGTTGGTGCGTTTTTGGTGGCTGGGTCTTGCTCTTGCTGTGCACAAATATACATATGCATGTATATTTTTTTTTTTTGGTTGTTTTTACAGGAATTTTTTTTTGTGTAATTTAGTGTACGGTTTCCTTAATCCTATTATCTAACTCTTCTTACTTATTTATTTATTTATTTATAGCTACTTTTAAAGCCTACTTTCGTTTTACTTTTTATTTTGTGTGTATATCTAATGTCTTTTAATTTTTTCTTGGTTGTCTTGTTATTATTTTTTTTTCTATTATTTTTATTTTCTATTTTTCTATTTATAATTCTAGTACCTTAACTTTTCAGTTTATATCTATTAGTATAACTTAGTTATGTATGTTATTTTATTTTAATATCTTATTGGCTAGTTAATTATTCTTTTGTGCTGCTCAATGTTACTAATTATTTATATACTTATTATTAAAATTTGATTATGTTTAAACTGGTTATATTTTTGTTTTAGTTCTCTTATATTTTGTTTTTCTTTCTTTGATTTTCTTAATTCCTAGAGTTTTGTTTGTATCTTTTGAAATATATTTTCTATCTCCTAATATCTAGTTTTTATTTCACTTATTTGCTATCAGCCAGTGTAGTAAAAGGAGAGGGACTGTGCTTGTAACAGGAGAATGAGACGGGGCCAACCAACGAGTATATATCTTTTTGATTATACTACTTGTATAGATCTCGCTCTGTGGAGACTTTGAGTACGTTTTAATTTTTTTTGGGGTGTTGCGTAAACCGGTTCCATAGGAACGTTTTCAGCTGTGGGCTGTTGTCTGCGATTAGCAATCCATGCCATGAATGCCGGTACGATATATTTTGCTAGTGCCACCACAGATACAATTAGCAACAAGAGTCCGGTCATTGATAGGGATGTTATTGATGGTATATGAGGAATCTTGGCCTTTGGTCCAAAGTGAATGTTGTTCACTTTGGTACGGATTTCATCTAGAGATTTTGTATCTAGGTGGATACGTTGGTTTGTATCATCTCCGAGGAGCAACGTTGGTTGTTTATTAAGGTTTTTAGGAGCGGATATCTTGGACATAATTTCTGCCAATTCCTCTTGCGTTTCGTTTGTGCCTGGGAAGTAGGTTGGTTGGAAAACTTTTAGCGGATGTAGATTTTCTGCTTCGTAATACAGAGTGTGAGACCCTATCTGCAAGGAACATGGTTCGTTGATTGTCATGATTCCTTGTCCTGCGAGACGATGAGTGAGTAACTGTTGAGTACAAGTTATATGTACTATAGTGGTTTCGGTTAAGGAGTACAGCCACGAATTTGGTCTATTGAGCTTAATTATTGTATCTCTTGGGGGAATTTGAGCTCTGATGCTACACTGTGGGTGTTCGCCCAGTGGATTGAATAAAAGTTTAATAACACATTCATCTGTTTTTGTAGCCTTGTGAGTGGTGTATTTAGCTTACCAACCCACGTATCCTCATCGATTCCCTTTGAAATTTTGTTGAAAGATCTCAGGTTTTCTGGCTTCAGCAGCAGAAATTCCTGGGTCTGTATTTGACTTGCCACATGGGAAAATTCGATATCAGGTATTAATGAGTGGTTTGAATCCACCCGTATGGGAAAACATTTAATCTGTTGGATTTTCATCTTGGGTATATTGAAAATGGGAAGTTTGATTCGGATAACTAATTTCTCCTGCAACAAATGCGTCTTAACATCTGCTGTTTGATACAGAACTGACAAACAGTCCTGTAGATTGGGACAAGTGGAGTGAGATTTGTGATAAATCTCTAGCAAATGATTTGGGGAAATTAAAAGTGGTTGAATTTGATTATTTCTACTGGACACTATTATGTCCAGTAGAGCTTCTTGTCTAAATTCCAACTCTATCATTTGTAGTGTCAGACTAGAGACAATTTCTTGTCTTATTTGGTGGGCTGTCAACTCGTCTGTTGTGTTCCGCAGATTGTTAATCTGGTTGGTTATCTGACGCTGTCGTTCAGACAGGAAATATAGGGGTTTCTGAATTTGTTCAAACGTGGTTTTTATTACGCTGATCTGTTGTTTTTCCAGATCAGCTAAGGTTTGAGTATTTACCTCTAATTCGCTTAGTCGGCTGTACACCTCTTGTTCGTTTTTACTATACATGGTACCGAAAAGATAATGCATCGCATTTCCAATTCCATCGAAGATGGATCGGGGCTTGCGCGATTTGGGCACAGCTTCCCTAATAACACTGGTATGCCTATTGATATTTTCCATCAGGGCGTGTATATGTTTTGTCTGTAGCGTACAAAGGTCCTGTATAGAAGACCCATTTCCACACAATTGGTGTATGTAGTCTTCCGCTCGTTCTGCTAGTCGCGTCTGATTTTCCAACTCGGCCAGATCTAACTCAGTGATGATGCTGCAAGTGTCGTGGTAAACTGATAGGCTCCCAAGATCCTCAAATAGTACTCCCGTATTATTTAGGGGCGTTATAGAGTAAGGTTCCTCCGCGAGGGCTCCTATTATGAGCAGGAATAGTCCGTGGAAAATGATGGACTGCATTGTTATCTAGGAGAGGATAGGATAGGGTATTAAAATGGGTTCTTATTTGACTTTGTAGCTTACATGCTATTATATATGTGTCTTTGAATTACTTAAATTATATTGACACCATGTTATTCGTAGAAAGGTTTTAGACGGTTGTTATGTACCGTGACCTCTCGTTTACGAATTTTTATTGTGGTGTTTACAGTACTAGGGATACCGGTTACCGTGTAGGGTCCTACCCAAATCTGGGAGAGCTTATGTTTACGACTCTCGCTTTTGAGTAGAACCTTGTCTCCTCTGTGAAATGTCAGGGGACGTACAGCTTTGTCATAGTAATTTTTCGAGCGTTGTTTACTCATCAGAGGGTTTTTCCGTGCCATGGCGTAAGACTTTTGAAGCTTATACCTGAGAATATGGTAGTAGCTCTCGTGGTTATACACGGGTTCGGGGTCTCGCCTTAAGTTGGACGGAACGTCCGCTGTAAAGCCGTAGAGGCAGTCCATGGGAGTTAATTTTGTCCCTTCGTGTACACTGTTGTTGTACCCGAAAGCAGCGGTTCGCAGATAACTATCCCATGACCTGGGATTTTCGTCCACTATAGTTCGTAGATATTCAATCAACGGTCTATGTGCACGTTCGAGTGCTCCATTTGATTGGGGATGATAAGCTGAAGTTTGCAGCTTATTTATCCTGGGTAGTTTGCATACCTTTTTGAATAGGTCACTCAGGAAATTACTTCCCTGATCGGTGACTATTCTTTTGGGAATGCGGTAGCGCGTGACGATTTCGTCGAAGAAAACTTGCGCTACCGTTATAGCTTCTCCATTTGGTATGGCATACCAATCTACGAACTTCGTGAGGTTATCCTGAAACGTTAATATATATTTGTTTCCAGATTCAGTTTCCTCTAGTGGGCCGACTATTCTAGATAGATTTTGTCGAAGGGTTGTTCAGCTATGTCTGTAATCACCATTGGCATTTTATATTGTGGTGAAGCCTTCATGGTTTGACATTTGGCACACCGCTTAATGTGCTTTTTGATGTCACTAAGCATGTGCCTTCACCAGTACTTTCTTCGAATCCGTTTGTAGGTTTTTATCACTCCCTGATGGCCGCCAAAGAGAGAATCATGATAATCTTTTAAGATTAATTGAATCTCCTCTGGGCTTGTGATTACTTCAGGGGGACGAGTTTAGTCTATAATTGGTGGATTGGTACTAGGTGGACTGTCATGGTCTGCGGTCTCTTCTGGATGATGAGTTTGTTCTTCTTGTTCTATTAGTTTGGCCTGGCTGTCTGGATTTGTTCCACTTTCCTGAATGTTTCGTGTCTGGGCTCTTGTTACTGCATTGCATTGCAGACACTCCTTAAGGTCCGATGAGTGTTTTTCCTCCTCTATGTCCGAGTCCATTTGGTGGTGGACTATAGCTTCTACCGTGAAGGTTGTAGTTTCCTTGTCTTTGGTATTTTCCCGTGGAATGCGGCTTAAAGCGTCGGCATTCGTGTTGTAATTTCCGGGCTTATATTCAATTTTATAATTGAACTCGGAAAGTTTATGGTGAAATCTCACCAGACGGGATGTGGGGTCCTTAACATTGAAGACTCACTTGAGTGGTTTGTGATCTGTATAGACCGTGAACTCTCGGCCTTGCAGATAACACCTGAAATTTTTAGTCGCCCAAAACTATAGCCAGTAACTCTTTCTCAATAGTGGAATAGTTACGTTCGACTTTGTTCAGGGTACGGCTGGCGTAGGCAATGGGTTGGTCACTTCCTACCTCTCCTTGAGACAGAACTGCTCCAAGAGCCTCGGTGCTGGCGTCGGTGGTAAGGTTAAAGGGTTTTGAAAAATCGGGATATATTAAGAGTGGAGGGGAAATTAAAGCGTTCTTAATGCTTTGAAATGCCTCTTGGCATTTCTCAGTCCACTTAAACTTTACATCCTTTCGGAGTAAGTTTGTTAGTGGACGTACTGTTTTCGAAAAATCGGGTATGAATTTTCTGTAGTAATCGGCAAGGCCCAAAAATGATTGTACTTGCCTTACTGTCTTAGGGATGGGGAAAGTTTGGACGCATGCCGTTTTGCTAGGATCCGGTAGTGCTCCTTGGTTGGAACATTTGTGTCCTAAATACACTACCTCGCGCTTGAGAAATTGACATTTCTCAGGTTGAAGTTTCAGGTTATTTTCTCTTAACCTGTCAAAGACTTTGCGAAGCTTTTCATTGTGGTCTGCCAGACTTTTTCCATAGATGACGATGTCATCTAAGTAGACGAAACATTCTAGGCCTTGTAGGCCAGTTAATATGAAATTCATTAAACGCTGAAATGTGGCCGGGGCTCCTTTAAGTCCGAACGGCATACGTTTGAATTCATAATGCCCGTAGTTGGTACTAAGAGCCGTTTTTGCTCGATCTTTCGGATCGACGAGTACCTGATGATAGCCATTGGCTAGGTCTAGGTTGGTGAAGTATCTTGAATGGCCCAGTTGATCGAGGATATCCTCAATCCGAGGTAGAGGGAAGGCGTCGCCAATCGTTTTTTCATTCAACTTGCGGAAATCAACGACGACGCGCCACCTTTTCTCACCGTCTGGTCCCGCTTTTTTGGGGACGACCAGCAGTGGTGAGTTCCATGGGCTTTTGCTGGGCTGGACAATGTCGTTGTCCAGCATTTCTCTGAGTTGCTCATTTATTACATTTCGCTGTGTCTCTGGTAACCGGTACATCTTTTGGTTAATAGGTGCTTGGTCTTGCACCAGAGGGATGTCATGGGTGATGGCATTGGTATGTGTAAGCCTGTCACCTTTTAAAAAGAATATGTCATCATATTCGTAACAGAGATTTGTTAGTGAGGCTTTTTCCTCAAAATTTAAAGTTTCATCCAGACTGAGTTCTTGCTCTAATCTGGTGAGGCGGGGATGAATACTGGTTTCTTCTTGCTCGACATCGTTTGGGAACAAGTATTTTATGTGTTGTAGGGTGGCCGTCTGTTCAGCGCTTATTGCCCCATTTTTATTATTCTTAAATCTAGTCTTCTTTAATGATTTTATATTACTTATTTTACCTCTTAACCTACTTGTTTTATATATGAGAGGCGCTGGGCCAGGTGGATCTGCGGGAGTTGCTAACGGCAGACCTTTTGTATGCTGGCCAGCGCCTGACGTTGGGGTTTTCATGAGGGACCCGCAAGCGTCTTGGAGCAGTTTCTTATGACTGCTTAATTGACTGGGGCTCTTATGCCCTATTTTCTTAATCTTAGATCTAATTATATTTTGATGCTCACCATCGCCGTCATTTCGACTCATGGGATTCAAAGGATGGGCTGTTGCAATATTTTTGTCTGGCTCTCGTTTGATGGGGACGACAGTGTAGTCTTTAATGGGAACCAGATTTAGGTTCACGCTGTTTAGAACTACTTGTGTACTGCGTGTGTTGAGGATTCCTATAGGGACTGCTTTTAACCCAGCTGAGAGTAAGCTGTTTGCTAAGAAGACTCCGTCGTCTATTTCTTTCGACAGACTGAGCATTTATTCCTGCAACTGCAACGGAACTTTGACTACGATCTGAGACCTTGCTGGTACGCACACAGGTTCATTTAAATTCACCTGATACTGTCCAGTCTTACGGGCCGGATCTTCGGTAATCAAGTCACCCTTATCGCGTTCTTATAAGTCACAGCCGACTTCTTCTGACTGAGAAGCTTTGAGAACACTTCGGGTAGAAGGTGTATCCCCGTCGGGTTTAATATCTTCTACCAGTGTCTCTTTGTTGACTGTGTTTTGTGAACACGGGTTGTCCGATGCGGTTTCTAATGGAACAGCAAATTCTTCTGGATTGGTTTCCGTGCGAGGAAATCGCAGAACCTTGTTGGGTCCTTCAACATTACAATTTTTGGCTAGGAAATCAGAAATACCTGGGATGTTTTTTACCACCTGAAAGTTGCAAGGTAAGTTACTTTTTAGCATGAAGTTTCCTTGGCAACTTCCTAAGGTTTTTCCGGTGCCAAAGGGGCTTTGAAGCGTTAGTTTTTTATTGGGATTTATTAGCTCGCGAGATTTGAGAGCTTTTTTCTTAATTATACTGATCTCAGCGCCGGTGTCCACTATTAGCTGGGCCTGACCATTTAGACTTATGTCTAGAGGGAGTCTGGCGGTGGGCACACTGAAGTCGGGCGGCTGAGAAGACCCTTTTTTATTGCTGGTAGGGTTTATAGTCGAGCCGGGGAGTTTTGGGTCGGCTCTTTGTCGTTTCCCTGTTTTTTATCCTCCCATTTTTGCTTTTGTCGACATTCGTCGATCTTGGGTCCGCGGCGCCCACAAAAATCACATTTTTGTCTTATATTAAAGACTCTGGGGCCTTTTATATTGCTTGGGTCTGACTGTGGGGGATTGCTAGGCGATCCTCTTGTGAAACGATTTGCAGACTGTGTTTGGTTGTTTCGACAGTCGCGAATGTCATGCCCGTAACTTCTACAGTTAGAGCAGAAGGGGGTGTTTTTGCGTTTTAAACACTCCGTGTAGGTGTGTCCCCGCTTCTGGCAGAAATTACAGGTGATGTTTTGTACCAGATTCTGTGTATCCGGTTGTCTAGATTCCCTTCGTGGTAATGGCGGGCGTAGTGGTTGAGCATGTACGTATGGGGGATTAAACTGTCGGGGCTCTTGTGCTCGTGGTGATGCATACATGGGTGGCTGTGGTGCTTGATTGTAAGGAGTTCGGCTGAGGGCTCGAACTCGAAGACTTGGGTCTATTGGTGCCATTGGATATGGCTGCTGCGTTAGCGGCGTTTGGACGAAAACTGTGCCTGCTTGTAACTTTTCCATATCTAAAGCCTTTTGTATCAGCTGCTCTAGATCATTTTCTACCAGAGTGAGGAGGTACTGGCATAGGTGGGGATTGTTCACTCCACTTTTGAGGGCATTCTTGGCGAAGTCCGCCAACTGTGTCTTCACAGCTGGGGCTGCCGTTGCTCCGTACTTCAGTACCGCTGCCTCGTTGCAAAGCATCAGCAACTGCTTCACTCTTGTTGTGAAGGCAGTGAGAGTTTCCAACGGGTTTTGCCTCATTGTGATCAATTTGTTGACCAACTCTTGGTACGATTCTCGTGGTAAATAGGTTCTGTTCAGACGTTCCTCCGCCTCACTAAAAGTAGTTGGAACGTCCGAAGCAAACAGCTGATAAGCATCGCCACGAAGTCTTGTGGGCAAGACATGTAGGAAGGCTGGTTTTTCTTCCTCACTTAAACAGTGTAAGGCCTGTTTGCAACAGCCAATAAATGTTTGTAGCTCACGACCTAGCTGTGGGGTATTTTCACCCGAAAACAGAGGAACTAGTTGTGCCGTGAGCTTGGCCACCTTTGCATAATCTACCATTGTGATTATCTTTTTATTTAAACTTTTGTAGGGTAGTCTACTGGTGCTTTGACGAGTTTCAGGGCTGGTTTCTGGACTAGAATCCGTGAAGGATACTTCTAGCCAGCCACTAAGGAGATTTTCTGCGGTTGTTTGGTCACCACTAATATCACTGACACTAGTATCACTATCAGCACTTACAACTACACTGGCTGTGGTCTTATCTATACCTAATGAACGTGAAAGCCCGGCGAACTCGATAAGCTCCTGTTTGAATCGCTCTGTATCTTTTTTGAATTTTTCGATTTGTGTCAGCCTCTGCTCTCTGCCTTGACTTAATCTGTGATCAAGAGCGTCGCAGTACGTGACAGTGAGCTTATCGGATTCACGTGCCTTCTCTAACAACTTATCTAAAAATTTATCTAGACTTACTTTATTTGTTACGTTGGGACCAGTTAAAATGGTACCACTTCTAAGGCGAACTCCAGCGGCTTGTTGATGTTGGGGTAAAGATAAGTTGTCCTGGCTACCTGATTCTGTTTGGTTGTCTTCTGAGGCGTTGTCTGTACCTTCCCGGAGGTGTTGTGAATTCTCACCTAGGGATTGCTCCGCGTCGGATGAAGGCGTAGAGTTTTCCTCTTGCATATGCGTCACGCGTTGTCCAAAAGGGGGGCTTCCAGCCTCTAGGAGTATTCCCTTCTGGATTGTTTCTTGCTACTAGGGGGGCTCCTGCCGTCTTAATTCCCTTGGCTGAGATTGAAAGGGGGGCTTATGCCGACTTCGAGATCCCTTTCAATCCTGGAACGAAGTTTCTATTTTCTGGTGCTTCTGATTGCTGCCGGGGGGCTCGAGGCCTACTTATTTCCCCTGGATATGGTTGAAAGGGGGGCTTAAAGCCTTCTTCGAAATCCCCTTCAACCCAGGAACGATGATATCTTCCTTCTGGAGTTGGTTTTCCGTGGTCGGTTGGTCCTTGTGTGGATGCGTAGATATCGGTTGTCTTTCTTCCTTACGATGCTGCTACCGAGCTTATGGTAAAGTCCCTTGTGGGTGTTTCATTTTCCACTCACTGGGGTGAACGCTTGCTCGCCTGGAGCAGAGGCGCCTATAGATGAGATCTACCCCGAGCGTTGGGGGTGACGTGGCCGTATAGTGTGGCTAGTGTCACAGGTTCCCCGTAGATTCGTGTAGGACCAAGGCTTTTCAAGCGTTTACGATCGTTTAACTTGACCAAGCTTCCTTGATCCTACCGGCTGCGCCAATTTTGTTATATATATATATTTATATTGTTAAATATATATACAGTGGAGGTCAAAAGTAAGTTAACAGAGAGGATCGTCAGAGAGAAACATAATTAACTTTTCAAAAAAAAATTGTTATTTACTGTAATGAATTTTATATAAATTATGAAGGAATATATTTCGTTTTACAGGTAAGTTTCTTTCTAAAGTAAAAAGTATTTACTGATTTCCAGAAGAGTTAAAGCAAGTATTACTATTTATAGTGGTCAAAAGTATGTTAACAGGAATATTAATACCCACAATGTCCGCCATTATTCCGAGACATTTTAGAAATTCTATCCGATAATGAAAGCACATATTTCCTACACTGTTTTGGTGAGAATGTGAACTAACATTCCTCAATGTATGACTTCAATTCTTGCAGAGCTCTTGGTCTTCGCTCGTGAACTTTTGTCTTCAACCAAGCCCAAACGTTCTCAATAGGGGAGAGATCTGGACTTTGAGGTGGCCAAGTTAGAACATTTATTTGTTCGTTCGCAAGTATTCCTGGACAACCTTGGCTTTATGGATTGGCGCATTGTCTTGTTGCAATATAAAATCGTCCCCTATTAAGCATCTGCCTTCTGGAATGGTAATTTCTTTAAATAAATTTAAATAAATTGCTCCATTAACTTTTCCATCCAGAATAAAAATTTTCCCCACGCCGTAAGCAGAAAGACAGCCCCACACCATGACACCCTTATCCGAACTTTTTAATGAAGGTTTGGTGCATTTATAATTAAGTTCCTCTCCCTTCTTCCTCCAAACATATCTGCGACCTTGACTATAATTTAATCTGATCAAAAATTCGTCTGTCCAAAAAATGATGTACCAATAATTGGAGGGTTTTAATGCATGCTCTGCATAAAACGTAAGCCTTTTCTTCATATTAACCTTGTTAACATATGGTACTTTTCGAGCAACTCGACCATGGCTATCGTTTTCGTTCAAACGCCGCTTAATGGTCTTTGGTGAAGGTGCCGATTTGCCTTCTGAAAGGAGTTTTGCTCGTATTTTTTGGGCCGACATAAAGGGATCTACCTTTGAAATGTTTTCTAATCTTTTATCAACCCTCGCATTTGTTATTCTAGGACGGCCTTGTCCGGAATTCTCCGACAATCTCCCATTTGCTTTGAACGCCTTTACAGCTTTGAAGACAGTGATTGGCGATTTTTGTAGTTTTGTCGAAATATCTCTATATGTTAGCCCATTTTCGTGCAGCTTAATAATAATTTTGCGTTCGTCCGTGGTAAGGTGCTTAAATTTGGCCATACTTGAAAATTGTTTGCAAGTTATTGCGCTCTAATAACCCTATGCAAAGAATTAACATGTTCATTACAATTACTCGTATAGGAATTTACAAAACTTACCAAAAATTTTAAAAGGTTATTAATTAAAACTTTTTAACCAATTTATAAGTGTAGCAAGTTGGACGGACTTAAGAATTATCGCAAAACTCTAAAAAACACATTTGTTAACTTACTTTTGGCTTGCCCCAATTAGTGACAACTGTTAACTAACGGCGATATTATTGAGAAACGCATGTATCATGCACAATTCATCACTGGACATGTTAGAACATGCTTCAAACTTTCAAATTATAAGATCTGCCAAGAACTATTTCCAAGAATTTGTGAATGCGACGGTTTAGTGTATTTGAATGTGTGTTGTTAACTTACTTTTGACCTCCACTGTATATATATATATATATATTCTAATTTTTCTACGTATAGTTGTCAGGGGTACTCACAGCTTTCACTTCCCGGTTCTCCGCTGCTATTCCTTGAATTGTGCTCTTATCTATTTTGCCCTGCTTTTTTTTATTTCTAAGTAAAACACTGAACTTGTACGTTTCTCCTTTTTATTCACCAGCAACTAATTAAAACAAACTTTTCCTGTTTTTTTTTTTTGAATATTTTTCATAAACACTTTCAAAAACCTTTTACAAAACCATTTTTTTCTTTTATTTAATGAAACTTTTCTACACCAATCGGGCCCGAGACCGCGCCATTTTTTCGTTTATAATTCAACTCTTACTTCAATCTTTTTCTTTAATCTTTTCAAAAAATCAGACCAAACTCAACGTTTTCCTTTTAAATCTTTTCAGAAAATCAAAACAACTCAAATTTTTCTTCTTAAAAATCGTTTACCGAACCGCCGTATTATGATACAAAAATTCAACTCTTACTTCAATCTTTTCTTTAATCTTTTCAAAAAATCAGACCAAACTCAACGTTTTCCTTTTAAATCTTTTCAGAAAATCAAAACAACTCAAATTTTTCTTCTTAAAAATCGTTTACCGAACCGCCGTATTATGATACAAAAATTCAACTCAACTCTTGATCACATTCATCGTGATCAAGAGCCGTTGTTCAGGATCGAAAATGCTAAATTGCATTTTCTTATCCTGAGAAAATTTTACTTTTTCAATTCTGGACTTGTTCAAACATGTCCAGAATTATTCGCGTTGAACGATGGCTTCAAAAATGTAATCTTACACTTTTTAGAACATCAGCCACCGTTTGAAATCGCGACGCGCCTATACATACAATGCATTTATGCTGCGCGCGTTTCTTATCGCGAAAACTTTTTTCGTAATTTGTATGTACGTATGTACATACACGTTGTATTTTTCGCGACAAATCGTACTGAAGGTACGATTTGCTTTTTGATTTCTTTTTTAATTAAATTGATGAATTGATGAATTGCCTTCAGCAAAATTTGTCGTGGAAATTTTTAAGTAAAACGACTTGGGGTGTAAAATGAAACTTTTGTTTTTCCCAAGTCGTTTTATGAGAAAAATTCATGGTATGTGAGGAAAATTGCTGATGCAATTTTCTTTGCCCATTTAAGAGATAAGCTAACCATGTTTTAAGCATGATTAGCTTATGTGAAAAATTAATGAATACAATTTTTATTTTCTGCCCTTTTTCAGGTTTTATACGAAAAATTCTATTTCTTCTTTATATGAAAATTCTGTTACTTTAGGTATATAACAGACAGATTAACACCAACACCATCTGTCGGCAATCCACCTTACACACAGACAAATTCTTCTAGCACAATGTCATGCAATAGCGAAAGACTTCCTAGAATCAAGCTGCCGACATTCAATGGTGAATATTCGACATGGATCTCATTTCACGATCTATTTAATTCGGTTATATACAACAACAATAATTTAAGAGACGTTGACAAGTTGTATTTTTTAAAAACTAATCTAATAGGAGAAGCTGAAAAATTGCTCAGGCATTATGAAATATGCGACGCAAACTATAAACCAGCTTGGCAACTCCTAAAGGAACGCTACTCAAATAAGCGAATCCTAGTCAACGTACAACTAAAAAAATTATTGTCTCTCCCAACCACAAATCATGATACTGCCGAAAGTATCAAAAGGCTACTAGACAATATAACTGAGGCGCTATTAGCATTACAGAATTTAGGTGTAGAAACAAACAATTGGGATCCTATAATTATATACTTGACTGTACAAAATTTACACCCAGACACACACCAGTTATGGGAGCAGAGCCTTCACAACAGCACAGAATTACCCAAATTAAAAATATTAACTAAATTCATAGAGGCTCGCTTCAGAACCTTGGAAATGATAGGGAATAGAAATACATCTTCTAACATGACACAGAGAAAACCATTCTCACCAAAACCAACTTATGGATTCTTTAATAGAAGCAGAAGTTCAACACCAGTTCACCCACCTACAAAAAGGTCCTCTTGCAGCCATTACAAGGGTGACCACATCATGTTTCCCTGTCCAAGCTTTAGGAATATGAACACCCGACAACGACAGGAAGTTGTCACAAATAAGCATTTATGCAAAAATTGCTTATCTCCTAACCACCTGACCTTAAATTGCACAAGCAATAAAAGGTGTTACCACTGTAACAAAGGTCATAAAACATTGCTCCACTATGAGCAAAACAATTCGGTGACAGAATCACCTAATCAATCCACCCAAATTTCCAGTATGGAAACTGAACCAAGCACACCCTTAGCTTGTAGAAATGACGAACAACACGTTCAAAGTTTTCTAACCGCCAATATGAAAAGAGCTCTCCTCTCCACAGCTCTGATCAATGTCACTTCACCATCCGGAATCACAATGACATTCCGAGCATTAATAGACTCTGGACCTCAAGTGTCTATTATGACCAAAAAGGCCTCTTACAGCTTAAAGGATCTCCAACCACCCAAGAATTAATTGGACTTGGTTCAACTCCCACTAATACAGCTGTACAGCAAACCACAGTCACAATTAATTCTCTTCAAAACAATTTTAAAATAGCGAGCAACATGCTCATAATCCGAAAAATCACCGATCTGCTTCCAACACAGACAATCGAAGTGTCAAATTGGAAACACATAAACAATCTCCCTCTTGCAGATCCTACGTTCTCAGTTCCAGGAGAAATCGATGTTCTTCTCGGAGCAAATATCTATGCCGCCATCATTAAAAATGGAATTAGAAGAGGATCTAGCAATACACCTACAGCCCAAAACACCGAACTGGGCTGGATTCTGGTCGGAGGAGTACCAGAAATAAAGAGCACGACAACGACTGTGCTATCCACCTATACGACGACAAACCCCAAGTTGGATAAGAAACTAAAGAGAGTTTGGGAATACTCCACCACGCCAATATGTTCACCAAAACATCAATTGCATACAAGAAAACTCCTACTCCCCGCAAAATATGAATATGTGTCCACCAAGAATCATAATACACCTCTACACCACAATGCTCAGAGGAAAAACTCGAGAAATACACCAAGTGAAGCAAAGAAGCACTATACGTTAACAACTCTTTCCACTATCAACACAAAATGGAAAAATGAAACAAAAGTGCCGTCATCTCGTTCAGTGTCAGCAACTTTAAAATCTAATAAAACAAAAATGACAGAGATACTAAACCTCTCACCACTAGATGGCATCACTATCATCCAAAGCCTACTTCTCTTATTGCATCAATAATGCAAGAGAATTTTTCCCAGTAATACGAACTGCAACAAAATATGTCAGAGCTCTTTCGTCCTCATAATAGAAATGAATTACATATTCTCACCCGTCCTATTTTAAAAACTATCCTCTCCCTCTCACCAACATTTCCTGACAATCATCAATTATCCCCACCAAAAGTCTATTGCTCTCTGGCAGTACTAAGTTCCAAGACACCCGTTATATTTGAATATATTCGAATCCACAACCCGCCAAAAATCACTTCAGTTTTTATCAGTGACAAGTGCGGTGTTTTCAAATTCGTTTTTTTTCCTTTTACCTTTTTAATTTTTTTTAATCATGTCTGCTATGGATGAACTCCTGGAAATTTTCAACTCTGAGTCTTTACACTCAGTGGATGTAGACATCACACCTACACCTCCAGAGCTCTTGGCACCTTTCAAACTAATAAGGCCTATCAGCCCACTGCCACCAACACCAAAAAAGGCACGCAAACTCCGATCAGCGATCGTACGACCACCACCCGTACATTCCTCGCCTATTAAGAGGAAGGCAAGGCCATTTGAGGCAAGTCTGGCATCGCCTAAAATTAAGAAACTATTGTTGAAGGAACCGGGAAACAGTGGCAGCCTCAATTTCAAACCGAAGCGTAGAAAATACCGGCCAGAATTTCGAACACAAACTCGACCAAGGCTTCCTACAGCATTACGCTCTAAGCCATTAAGCATGCCAGAATTGGACAATAAAACAGGTATCAACAGATCTAGAACGAATCCCAAGCCAAAGGAATGCTGCCCAAGAGCTCAAGTCCCAACAACATCACGATGTGCAAAAACGAAACCTGTAGCAACTGCAAGATTACCAAGTCTACCAGGAGATCTTGATGAAACAACGCCTACAGCAGATAGGTTAATCAATCCTGTTGCATCAACTAGTAGCAACACATCACCTCCAAAAAGGAATGTGTATATGAATACTCCAGTTATTCTCGAGAAGGAATTCCAAGAATCTCTATCAAAAGAGCAATCTACCGAAATCAGCGAACGACCACTAAAGAACACCTTTACAGCCACAGCTCAAATCATGGATATCTCTCCAACCCAAGCTCAAAGGCAATCTGTTATTAATGTGGAGACGACTGAAAAACGTAAACTAGGAATTCCGAACGACCTAGCAGGGAAAATAGTCTCTACTCCCATCATACTTAAACTATTAGAAACCACAGAAGTACCTTGGGACAGAGTTAGGAGCACAACAAGCTTTTTTAAGTGGAGTTTCCCTGGAGATGTCACTCTGAAAATGAAGAAGAAAGGAGAAAAAATACACATCTTTCACCAGAAAAAATGTAAGTTTTTACTAAAAACATTAAATTTCCCTTTTGTGTTTACATAAACAAGTATCGAATATGAAGGAGGTTAGCATTACTGTCCTTCCTATACTGCTTGCTACAATTTTTTTCTTTGAGGAGGGAGGATGTTCAGTCCACCAATGCATTCACGTTCCCTCGATGCTTTCCACTTCTATATTTACATCTTCCTACAAAACAAAAAAGCCACAAAGTATTCATTTCCAAAATAAATAATCAAAACAGAATACTTATCTAAAAATTCACAAGTATCCTGTTCCTCACTGAACTTGTTTGCCACTGGATGTTCCACCACAATTCAGCGTCAACCTTGACGCTGTAATTAAAACCAAGTCGGCAGGCTCTTCTCTTTTACCTAAACAATATAAAAAAACAAAAATGGAATAAACACATATAACCACAAAACCACTGCAGTACACGTACCGGCATGTTTACATATTTGCAATGTCATTAAGTGACATTACTCTAATCAGCTGGCTTCGCCTTCGCCTCAGTCAGAACACATGCAAATGATATAAACGTCGCTAGGGCAACACCGAAAGGCGAGAGCTCATAACTGGATGCGGCGGCTATAAAAGCCGATGAGCCGCAGCAGAAAATCATTCTTGTTTCAGAGCTCATCTGATACGGAGAATAATCCGAACGACAAGAATATCATTCCCAACCTCCAAAATAGAAGAATAATTCTATATTTCAGAGAATAATCTGAAAGTCCTATTATTTCCAATATTCCGTCCCACACCTAAGCAGAAGATTAATTCTGCCGCAGAGAATAATCTGCAATCTCCTGCCCACACCTAAGCAGAAGAATAATCTGCAATCTCCTGCCCACACCTAAGCAGAAGAATAATTCTGCCGCAGAGAATAATCTGTAATCTTCTTCTTGTTTATAATAGCATTTTGCTGCCCGTGTGCTTAAAAATAGCGCTCTTAAATTTATATAGTAATACTGTTCCCATAGACGATTAAGACTTCTTCTTCTTTGTTCTAGAACTCATTTCTCATATACGATTAATTCTTCTTCTTCCTTTTTCTAGAATAAGACGAATTAAAGGAGACGGACTACGGAATCGTCACTTGCTATTGAATTTTACTTGAATTTTTAATTTGTTGTGTTTTATTTGAATTTCTTTACTTGAATTTTTATATTGAATTTTTAGTAGTTTGTAGGTTAGTTTTTTAGTAAATGAATTTGTGATATTAGGTTAAGCAAATGAATTTATAATACATTGAAGTATTTAATAAAAATTTATATTTGAAGTTTAAAAACTGAGTTGTCCATTAAAAACCGGCACTCCCTCCCACGTCCGAGACTAGCTCACACAAGGTCATTAAATAACTAATGAAGGTATTAAAACTGACCCCAGAAAGTTTGATACAATCACTAGCTATCCCAAACCCACTAATGCAGATGAAGCAAAAAGATTTACAGCTTTCTGCAACTATTATAGATGGTTCATACCTAACTTCGCATCAATAGCTAAACCATTAAATATGCTTTCACGGAAAAACACACCTTTTATTTGGTCAGAAGAATGTCAAAATGCTTTCGATACAATGAAACAAAAATTAACTAACCCACCGTTGTTGCAATACCCAGATTTCTCGAAACCATTTATTCTAACAACTGATGCATCCAATTATGCTCTCGGCGCAATCTTATCACAAGGAGAGATAGGCAAAGACCTGCCAATCTCTTATGCAAGTCGTACACTAGATGTACATGAAATGAAGAAACCAATAATTGAAAAAGAAGTATTAGGAATCTATTGGGCGATCAAACACTTCAGACCCTATCTATACGGAAGAAAATTTACTGTCGTTACCGATCATCGACCACTAGTTAGTCTCTTCACGCACAAAGATCCATCATCGAAGATGACTAGAATGAGACTAGAACTATCTGAGTATGACTTTGACATCATATATAAGAAGAGGTTATTAAACACGAATGCAGACGCACTGTCTATAATCAGATCAATTCGGACATGCTTAAAGATATGATACCAATAAAGCAAGTTAACATAATAACATAAGGAGTAAGAAGAAAGAACTAGAATCACGTGATGTACAGAAAGACATTGAGAGTGCTGAGGAATCGTCTGGCCAACTTTTCATCCACGAATGCACTTCAATCTCTGATGTAAGGAATATAAGGCAACTAAAGTTCACGAAGACACAAGAGGACGTCCTAAGCAGAAGAACTGCAAGAAAGAAAATAATATTAATAAAAAAGAAAGAAGTGTTGATCGAGTACAGTGATAATCTAAATCTGAACTTAGGTTCGATACTTGAGAAACTGACTCTAGCGATGATCAATAACAGAATAGAAAAGCTACCAATATCAATAAAAGATGAACTATTAATGAAATTTGGAATAGAAAGATTTAAAAAGGAATTTAATGCTCTGGAGAAGCGATTTAAAAGAGAAAGAAAACAAAACGTGCACATTTTAATATTTAAACCCCCGAACAGAATTGAAAATAATGACGAGCAGTTAAAGATAATAGAAGAATTTCACGACACACCATACGCCGGTGAACATTCAGGAGTAAAACGGACGATAAACAAAATCAAACAAAGATACTGCTGGAAGAATCTCAGCAAGATGGTCAAATCTTATATAAATAATTGTGAAAAGTGCAAATGCAATAAGCTTGTAAGACACACTAATGAAAGTATGGTAGAAACAAATACACCTAGTGATAGTTTTGAAATTGTAGAAATAGACACGGTGGGACCAATGAAACAGAGCAAATCTTACAGATATATTCTAACATGACAATGCCAATTGACTAAGTACATAGAGGCATTTCCTATGGAAACTAAAGAAGCCAAGACAGTTGCAAAAAATTTAGTTGAAAAAATGATACTCAAGTAAGGAGTATTCAAGATCCTAAGAACGGATTTAGGCACTGAATTTGTCAACAGTTTAGTTTAATCGCGGAAATATGCAAAATCCTTAAGATAGATCACGTTAATTCAACCCCATTTCACCATGAAACGTTAGGCTCTATTGAAAGAAGTCATAGAGTACTAAATGAATATCTGCTATCGATTAGTCAAAATAATGAATGGGATGAATGGCTAACATACTTCACATATTGTTACAATATAACACCGTATACAGAAACTGGAAGATGACTATTTGAGTTAGTATTTGGCAAGATAGCCTCACTTCCTGACACTATTGTTTCTAGCAATCCAACACCGATTTATAACGTAGAAGATTACGCAAACGAATTGAAATTTCGATTACAGCAGAGTCTTAGAATAGCAAAATCTTTATAAGAGAACTCTAAAGCAAAGAGAAAACAGATTTTAGACAAAAAAATAAATCCACTAAAAATTAATATAGGTGATAGAGTATTAGTAAGAGTAGGAAATAAGAAAAAACACGATCAACCATATAAAGGACCATATGTAGTAATAAGTACAAATAATGTAAATGTAAATTTTAGAAGTAATTTTCATATTGGCATATTTAATGTGTAAACAAAGAATATTTTTGGATGATATTTTTGTGTCATTAGTTTCGTAAGTTATTTTTGTATCATTATTTTCGTAAGTTATTTGTGTGTCATATTGCTTCACGTTTTTTTGTGTTTTGTTATGTGACCGAAATTATCTTAAGAATATTGAATAAACAGAGTATAATTTTGACCTGTGATGGGAGAAGTTCAGTATTTTTAATTGTAACTAACACTCCCCGCTCCTTCTACAATTTAGGCTGTCGCAAGACGCCAAGTACTCTCAAGTGAGAGATATAGGCTGAGCCCGCTCGCCAAACATTGAACCAGTTCAAAGAATGCTGATATAGTGATTGAGAACATCCCAAGAAGACGACCAATCATTACAAGTCCAATTGGACAAATCCGAGTTCCTTAAGTAAGAAACCGAGATTTTAGGCCATATTGTTACACAGGAAGGCATAAGGCCCAATCCCAAAAAGACGGAATGTGTTAAAAATTTTCCTATCCCCAAAACAAGCAAACAAATAAAGCTATTCCTGGGCTTAACCGGATATTATAGGAAGTTCATTAGAGACTACTCGAAAATAGCAAAACCTATGACAACATTTCTTAAAAAAGATGCCAAAGTAAACATTGCTGATTCCGAATACCAAAAAAGTTTCGAAACCTTAAAATTACTCCTTATTAATGATCCAATCTTACGATAAAATGTTTACCCTAACGACGGACGCTAGCCAGTACGCCCTTGGAGCGGTTCTCTCTCAGGACAATCACCCTGTCTGCTATGCTAGCCGCACGTTAAACGATCACGAAATTAACTACAGCACAATAGAGAAAGAATTGTTGGCAATTGTATGGGCATCAAAATGTTTCCGCCCATACCTCATCGGGCGAAGATTTATCATCGAAACAGACCACAAACCTCTAATGTGGCTATTTTCAATAAAAGAACCCAATTCTAAATTAGATAGGTGGAGATTAAAATTATCAGAATTTGACAATGAGATCAAACATAAAAAGGGTGCAAAAAAGAGTAACGCAGACACACTTTCCCGGATAGGAAGCTTAGAATTGAATTTATTAGAAGAGGAGAACGCTATACCTATTAGCCACTCACCTCTGAACTTATTCAAAACGCAAATCGTCATAAATAAATCTAATACGGGATCCCTCAGAATGAAAAAGAAGAAAGTATTTGACAAAAATAGGACAACCATCTACACGAAATTGCTAGATGGCCAAACCGTAAATACTAAATGTTACTCGTCATAAAAACAAGTTTTGCATTTCTGAATTTATGTGCATGGCCATCTGCTTATGAATTTGTAAACTTTGCTAAAATTTAATTAAAAAGCTCTCGCGCCACCTTCAATTTCATGTTCTAATTAGACTATTTGCATTGTATAATAGTTCAAATTAGAGCCAGCTTCAGTTCAATGTTTGTCTCTCTTTTCTATTGCATTGTAACTAGATCTTCCTGTCAGCGAGCAACATTGTAATTCTGGAATTCTCTCAAGCAAGTTAGAAAAAGGTTTCGGTGCGCGTGCAGCTTCCTCTGTCTATTGAAAGTTACAAAAAATAAATGAGATTAATTGAAAACACACGTTGTTCTTACTAATAATTCTTTCCAAAAAATATTGGAAAAAACATTGGCGCCCGAGCAGGCAGAGAGGAATAGTTTATCGCATAATTTCATCTGCGCACGTTGCACATAACCTTGCTGAGGGATTCATTGCGTGCCTGCATTTTCGGATTCAATCACGGTGGCTGTATATACGCATATATATGCATATTTTGCTTCGATACACATTGCATCGCTCATCGTGGGAATCATTTGTATAATTTTCGGAATTGGTTTTCGTCCAATTCTATCTACGCAAACGGCACAAGGCCATGCTGAAGATTTTATTGTGAACTTCGTTAGTTGGAGACAATCGCATACACATTTCGCTTCGATACAGATTGATTGTTCAGCGTGGGATTCATTTCGAACAATTCCTGTAAATTGGATAAATATTTTGGTAAAATCTAGATTCATTTATTCTCGTATTTTGTATATGATTTCATGTGTGCACGTGGCGATTGCTGAGATATTCCCAGCATTCTTGGCTTTTTGAACTAGCATTAGCTGTATTTCGCTTGGACTCACAACGGTTGGTCTTCGTGGGATTTTGTCATAGATCATGGCGAATGAATCGCCATTACGGTAACATCAATTGTTGTACATTTAGTGCCGACTAAGTGTGAGTACAGTTTCTATTCTTAAACATATGCAACTTGGAAGAATGCTTATTTATTGGAATCAAAGTGTTTCTACATAAAAAATATATATATACCTATAAATTATTTCCTGAATTGTCACATCGGATATTAAATATCGTTAAGCGGGCATAAAGCCAACATTAAAGAACATTCTAGAAATGCGCGATTTAAATGAACTATGAAGCTATATGAGTAAAAAAAAACTTTATTAAAACAATTAATATTACAACTAATAAAAACGCGACTTAATTAAACGACAACTCAAAATGGACTAACTAAAAGAGATCTTCATTAAAAAGATCTTTACACTGAATTGCTTACTTAGGCAAAAATGGCAAGTGCAAATGAGATTTTCTTAATGAAATTCTATCGGACGAAAATAAAATACTTGAAGAAAGTCACGTACTTAATGAGAATTGCATCGGACAATTGTGTTTCCACGTACACATACATATACATACATACTGTCCTCTGCTTACATTTCTCTATATGACTTTCGGATTGGGGATTCTTGGCATGACATAACACCTCCCCCTTTAAGTTCAATATTCTCCTGAATTTTGATTTTAAGTAATTTATTTTTATTTTTACAGTATATGACTATTATGATAATTATTACAATTATTACAATGAATCCGATCGAAGATCCCACTAAATCATTTCTTCTAAATTTAAAATGCAATTCATTGATAATTTTATTATTTTCAATCTGTTTCAAGTGGATGTCTGACACATTAACTATTTCAGGTATATTTTCCAGTGCTGCATAATTAGGTAAAATTATATTTTCTGTGCATTTTTTGAAATTATTACAATATATTTGTTCTTTAATTCTTACTTCACATTGGTTGAATTTGATTACGTAATTGCCATTTAATATATACTTTTGATTATTACATGTATTGTTCATTTCAAAATTGTTAGCATTACTAATTATTATTAAACCTTTCTTTAATTCATTTACATATCCATCTGGATTTTTTCTCATCTTGTAATGTTTGAAAGATTTGCTCATAACTAAATTATTTATACATATATCTTCCTTAACTAAAGACTTAATTTCATTTCCTTGATTTTTAAATATATTTTTGTTATATTTTAGTATTTCTCTCGATTCGATGTTGATTTCTTTACCTTCTTGATTTGGGATTGGTAAAATATAAAAGGTTTGGGATAAATCATTTGAAAATCTAGGGATGTTAATGACAAATATTAATTTTTGTGTGTTTCCTAATAGGGCAAGTTTTAGAAATTCTAGCTTTGCAGCGGTGATACTAAATTCTTTATTTCGGCTTGGTTTAACAAATTCCTAGACATTATTCCTATTCTCGCTGCGTTTATGTTATCATGGATTTTTCCAATTTCTTCTTCCACAATTTTAAGATTGTCAAGAATTCGATTGAACTATATGTGCTTCATTACTTCTTTGTAATTGTCTTCTAGTTTTCCTAATATTTTATTAATATTTTTATTGCTTTCTTTCATCTGGGTTTCTAAAATTTTCATATTATTATCTAAGTCGTTGTTAATCTTGATTTGATTATTTAAATTAGTAATTATATTATGATTGTTCTCATCTATCATTCTTAAATGTTCTTCGATTTCTAATCTATCTTCTTCGTCCATAACACCAAACATCCATTTATATCCTGTGCCAATGATATTCACGAGTCCTCTTTTACTTCTTTGTCTTGGGACAATAGTACTGAATTCTGCGTAAAGTTTTGTTATTTTGTTCTGGATGTATCGTGTCTGATTTTCCTCTCCTGAGAGTTGAATTACTGAATTACTTTCCTTCTCCAGAGTTTCTATCATATGTTGAATTTCTGCTAAATCTATAACGTGTAGTATTTTATCATATCCTTCAATGAGTGATATGTTCCCTTTCTCAATTATCGTGTATCCGGCCTGGGTTTCTAGTTTCTCAATTTGGATTATAGCCTGAGTTTGTACCGTTAGGATCACTACGACCAACATTAGGGTTATCCATAGGTTTTGGACCTGTAAAATATTTATATTGTTTCTTAATTCTATTAAGGTGAACTTTCCGATTGAATTTCTCATCAACAATTTCATTTGAATAATTTCTAACTTTTATTTGTTTATATTTGGGTAAATGCTTTTGCCTTCTGCTTTATAATTTTTGATAAAAGCTTCTTTGTGTGGTTACGATTCGGGTAGTTCTTTTCTGTCGACATTTAATTTACCTATTATTTTCTCCTTATGGCTTTTATTTAATCTGTAGATTTCATCTCTAGACTTACCTTCTCCTACTAATGCTAAGATTGGTTTTTACTTTATCGTACTATGGATTGTATTATTATAAAATTCAATCGCTTTATTTACCTTGTCAGTTACGTTAAGCTCATTGTTACGTACTGTGAGTATACGAATATGTTCTGAAAGAGTGCTATGGATTCTTTCTATATCCGCGTTACCTGTATGAGTTTTAGGTGCTGTAAAATGATGGTGTATTCCTTCTTTATTGAAATAATCCCTCACATTTACATTATTAAATTCGTTATATAAGCAACATTTTGGGGTTTTCCCAGAATAGCAATTCTATTCCTAATATATTGTAGTATTGTTAAACTATTTTTATCTGTGATATCATTCCCGTATAAATGTTTTGTGAATTTGTCCATTATTGTAATGAAGTATTTCTTTTGGCAATGATAAATATCTACGTGTATTATTTCGTTAAGTTTTTGTGGTGTTTCACTAACTTTAAATTCATACTTTTCGGGACGTCTTTCGTATTTTGCTAAGTTACATATTTCGCAATTGTTTATATATTTTTGTATTAACTCTTTTAATTTAGGATAGTAGTACACGTCTTTTATTTCCTCACAATTTTCATTTATTCCTCTATGGTTATTTTGTTCATGATAAAATTTGATTTTACTGAAAGTTTCTTCTTCTGAAGTCAACTCTTCCGCCAGCTTTGTGCTCTTTATGAATTTTAGACTTTTGTTGTTACTGAATAATTCTATCAGTTTTTCCTGTAGGATATTAAATTGAGTGTATTCTAACTCTGAATATATACCTACTGTACCTTTGTTTTTCATAAGTCTCCTTAAGACATCGTTCAGATAGTTTGAATTCTCCAATTGTTTTTCTGATATAAAAATCTTCCTGTTTCCGTTTATAGTTTGAGTTTCCTGACTTTTCGTTCTCACTAATAGAATCTGTGTTCTGTACTTATTGACTATCTCCGCTCTAATTGGAATATGATCATTCACTTCTTCAATTCCACTATGAATTGTAGCCTGATCGGTTTCAAGTTCTCCGTTATTAATTTCCTGTTCATCTATATTTATTCTGCTTAAGAAGTCAGCAACTTGATTTTCTTTTCCCTTTACATACTCAATTTCATAATCAAACTCATTTAATTTAATTTTCCACCTTTGTAATTTGCTGTTGGGTTCTTTTAAACTGCTTAGCCATACCAGTGGCCTATGATCCGTTTTTATTAAGAACTTTGTTCCATAAAGGTAGGGCCTAAAGTATTTCGTCGATCAAACGATTGCAAGTAATTCTTTTTCGATCGTACTGTAATTCCTTTCGTGTTTAGTGTCCTACTAGCGTAACAAATAGGGTGTCCATCCTGTGATAGGACCGCACCTATTGCAAATTGACTTGCGTCTGTATTCAGCACAAATTTCTTTTTAAAATCTGTGTACTGTAAGATTGGGTGGTTGATAATTAGTTCTTTTAATTTTTCAAAAGCATTGATATATTTCCCGTCTTTTGCATTTATCTTATTATCCTTCTTTAAACAATGTGTTAAGGGTTGTGCAATTTTCGCATAGTCTTTTATAAATTTTCTATAATAACCAGTGATACCTGAGAAACTTTTAATGCGTTTTTTAGTGTCCGGTATTTTAAGATTTTTTATAGCTTCAATCTTTTTTGGATTAGGTTTAATGCCATCATTTGTCAATATATGACCTAGATATTCCGTATCTTTCGCAAAGAATTTACATTTATCCATCTGAATTTTCAGATTATAGTTTCGAAGAGAGTTAAATATTTTATTAATAGAATCCAAGTGTTCTTGTAATGATGTACTAAAGATCAGAATATCGTCGAGGTAAACTACATAAGTTTTGTTAATATATTCTGCCAATATAAAATTCATCATTCTTTGGAATGTCTCTGGTGCGTTCTTGAGTCCAAATGGCATACGTACATATTTATAATGTCCGCTTGGTGTAGAGAATGCTGTTTTCTCCATATCTTTTTCATCTACAAGGATCTGATGAAATCCTTTAGCTAAATCAAGTGTAGAAAAGTACTGTGCTTTTTCTAACTTGTCAAATATTCCCTCTATATTTGGAATTGGAAACTTGTCATCAATAGTGATCTCGTTTAGTTTCCTATAATCTATAACTATTCTCCATTTTTGCTTTCCTGAGTTGTCCATTTTCTTTGGTACTACCCAGATCGGTGAGTTATAAGGTGATTTACTTGCTCTGATAATCCTTTGCTCCAGCATTTCTTTCATTTCTTTCTCTACTTCTAATTCGTGAATTTTTGGGAATCTGTATATTTTTGAGTGGATAGGTTGACTATGTGTTGTGATAATGGAATGTTTTATTTCCCTCACATTGGTCAACTGCTGTCCCTCCCGATAAAATAAATCGTTATTATCTTTAAGAATATTCCTAAGTACTTTTACTTCTTCTCCATTCAAATGTCTTGTGTCTAACTGATTTACTAATTCCGTTGGGTTAGTTTCTATCATTTCCAATTGATTAATTTCTTCAAAAGGACAAGAGTCTCTAAATTTAGTTACTTTACCATAGACTTCTAAAGTTTCTTTACCTAGATCGATTTTCGCTCGGATTGGTAATAGAATATTTTGGCCTAAGATTGCTTGAAATTTTTTTTCTGAGAGATTCATTACTTTCCAACACATATCTGCATCGTGATTAAACTCGTCCAGTATAGAAGTAATGATTTCATTTGTAATTTTAACTTTTCCTGATAAGGTTAACAAATTTACTGATTTATCTAATTTAAATCGATTTTTATTGGGGAATACTTGTTCGTGGATAATGGAAGTGGCAGCTCGAGTATCTATCAGACAATCTAATTTTCTATTTTCAACAGTTAATGTAACTATCGGTAAATCGTTTTCTGAGGAACCGAATGAAAATTTACTTGATCAACTTCCATGGGTTCAGGTTGTGCTGTATATGGTGCACCATTGTTTTGGAATCTTTGAACATTTTGTGTACTTCTTTGGGCAAAATTTCCACTTTGGTTATTTCTTTGGATAAAATTTCCACTTTGATTATTTCTTTGCATAAAATTTCCACTTTGGTTATTTCTTTGATTAAAATTATATTTATTTTGGTAATTTGGGAAAGGTCAGTTATTAGGATAATTCGTATGAGAATAATTATTAAATTGATTCTGATTTCTTTGAAATTGATTTTGATTTCTTTGAAATTGATTTTGATTTCTTGAGGATTTATGATTTTCATATTTATTTCCAAAGCTTTCATTATTTTTATTTTCAAATTTTCTTTCACGATTGGAACTTAATTCGATTAAATTATACGCTTCTCGCAGTGTTCCCACTTCTTTCATTTTTACTAAAAAGTTCTGATATTCAGGTAAAGAATCACAAAATTTACTTAAAATAAACTGTTCATTTATTTCAGGTCTGAATTCTAAGGGTTTACTATCATCTAATTGATATTCTAAATTTATTCTATCCAATAAAACACTTAAATTTTTATAATTAGAATGTATATCATTGAATTTTACTTCGTTTACCTTTCTAATAATGTGGTTATATTTTTCTGGTACTCCAAAAGTTTCCTTTAGTCATTTTTTTACGTTTGCCCATGTTTTATACTCCAGTTTTCGTATTTCTTGCAGAGCTTCTCCTTATATCTTCGATATGAATATTCTGAGTAAGTAACTTTGTTGGGATGCGTCTGCTGCTACTAGTCCTGAGATGGCTTCAGCTTCAGATATAAAGTTCGCTAAGCCGAAACTGTTGTCGCCTCTAAATTCTGGTACCGCTCTTGCCTCGGATACATAGTCCTTAAACGTGAGTGCCATTTTGTCGTATTCTGATTGTACTTCAATTAATTGATAAAGATGAATTCCTTCCAATGACTTGGTTTTGTCACAAGTAGACGATTGGCTCTTGGACTTCTTTTTATTCAAGTTCGGATAAGGATTCATGCAATGGTTATCGATACTCTGTCGAAAAACATATACATGTATTTATATATATTTTTTCCACTTTCTTTTGAATTTCTTTGAATTCATATATAGCTTAACGTGAACTTCACTTTTCACTAAAATTTCGATTTGCTTAAAAATTCTTAGAAGAATTTGTGAGATATTAACAATATTTTTCACTCTTGTTAACAACTAATTCACACCGCAAATCCTACCGACTGCGCCATTTAAATAAACTATGAAGCTATATGAGTAAAAAAAAACTTTATTAAACCAATTAATATTACAACTAATAAAAACGCGACTTAATTAAACGACAACTCAAAATGGACTAACTAAAAGAGATCTTCATTAAAAAGATCTTTACACTGAATTGCTTACTTAGGCAAAAATGGCAAGTGCAGATGAGATTTTCTTAATGAAATTCTATCTGACGAAAATAAAATACTTGAATAAAGTCACGTACTTAATGAGAATTGCATCGGACAATTATGTTTCCACGTACACATACATATACATACATACTGTCCTCTGCTTACATTTCTCTATATGACTTTCGGATTGGGGATTCTTGGCATGACATAACACGCGCGGTATTTCTTTTAAAAGGCAGCCTGACAGTTATACCAGACCATACAAAGCGGTATCTAAATTTTAGTGCTTTATGCAAATTATATACATTTAAGTGCTTTTAATTAATTTATTGACTTTTGACCATTCAAATCGCTTGTGGTTATCAACAAAATGTTTGGTGAAACCGAAGGAGAAAAGACTAAAGCTTTTGAGGGTTCGCGTTTTAAGAGGTACGGTTACCATGCAGCAGACCAAGATGAAGAGCTATATAGAAACGTCGGGTAGATCGATGTCGTTGTGCGAATTAGAGACAAGACTTGGCCTGCTCGAGAATTATATTTCGCGATTTAATGAAGTTCAATCCAAATTAGAGTGCGAGCAACCCGATGAACTTAAAAGTGATAAACGGCAATCATTTGAAGACACCTATATTGTTATAAAAAGCTCAATCCTCTCGTTAATGGATAAAAAGCGTCCGCGTGTGTCATTACCGTGCGTGGATCCTAGTTTCTGCTCTACTTTTAGCCTCCGAAAATCTTTCAATAGGCGATAGATTGAGAAACTTAGCACAGTTCAAGATACTATGATCCGCGACTTGGCAGAGATTACAAGCTTTATTAAGCTGAACAGTTGTGAATGCAGGCTTTCTAGTGTTAATTCTTGCCTTCTGCGAATCTTGTTTCGAAGCTTCACGTTCTTCCTTCATGGAATGAATTTTCAAAATTCTTAGACAAGCGCTGCCAAACTCTACAAAATATGCAATATCCACATGGAATCAAAACGGAAGATTCGAAATAAGATGCGCAGAAGGCAAGAATTAACACTAGAAAGCCTGCATTCAGAACTGTTCAGCTTAATAAAGCTTGTAATCTCTGCCAAGGTTCGGATCATAGTATGTTGAACTGTGCTAAGTTTCTCAACCTATCGCCTATTGAAAGATTTTCGGAGGCTAAAAGATTACGTTTGTGCATCAACTGCTTAAAGCCTGGTCATATAGTGAAGGCTTGCAAATCCAACCGATGTCGTTATTGCAGCTCAAGGCATCATACGATCTTGCATAGAAATTCACCTCCCGGCAACAGTGGCGTATCAACGTCTGATGACCCAGACAAAGGTTGTCTATCTTCTATCACTTCAAACCAAAACTCGGTAGCTATGACCTCGAACACGAGCGGTCGATCTTGGAAGGCGTCTCAAGAGCCAAGCTATGACACCTTACTCGCGACGGCTATAGTCGAGATACAAAACCATTGCGGAGAATTTATTCCTTATAGAGCTTTGCTGGACTCCGGCTTGTCCCTCCATTTCGTTACGGAACATGTTGTGCAACATCTCCGGCTAAAGAGAACCAGGACTAGCATCAGTGTCACAGGCATTGGTGCTACACTCACTCCAGTCAAATACAAGACGCAACTTGTATTCAAGTCTCGTTTGAATGGCTATCAAAATTCCTTCGAAGCCTTGATACTACCTAAAATAGCAAGTGATCAGCCATCTCTTCGTCTAAACTGTTTCGAGTGGAAGATTCCGCATAACATTGTCCTTGCTAATCCTCAATTCAACATCCCACAACCAGTTGACATATTGATAGGGGATAGCTTGTTCTTTGAATTGCTGTCAGTGGGTCAAATACGATTAGGAAGCAATATGCCTGTATTACAAAAAACCGTACTAGGTTGGGTAGTCTCTGGTGGAAACTCTACACTAATAGGTAACTGTTTAATAGCTGCTGAATCCGAATGGAGCATCGAAGAGTTGCTTCAAAGGTTTTGGGAAGTCGAAGATTATAAGTCACAAGTGAATACCATGTCGCCTGAAGAAGCACTTTGTGAAGAGCACTTCGTAAAAAATGCAAGGCGGGACAATGTTGGTCGTTTTGTGGTTCAGTTGCCTTTTCGCAAGGATCCCAGAATTCTCGGAAATTCTATAGAAATTGCAAAAAGGAGATTCTTCCACCTAGAACAGAAATTATCAAAAATGCTGCGCTGAAGCAACAATACTCTGAATTTCTATTGGATTACTTGAAATGTGGTCATATGGAGAAAGTGGCCTTTGATGCGTTGCCTAACGAAAGTTATTTTCTACCTCATCATTGCATAATAAAGCCCGAAAGCAGCAGCACTAAACTAAGAGTGGTATTTGATGCATCCTGGAAAACAACCTCAGGATACTCCCTAAATGACGTGCTCATGGTAGGACCTGTTGTCCAAAATGATTTGTTCAGCATTCTCATTCATTTTCGAGCTCATAAGGTAGCAGATATAACAAAAATGTATCGTCAAGATCGAGTACAAAGTACTGACGCCAATTGGCAATGCATTTTATGGCGAGAATCACCAAATCATCATTGGAAGCTTATCGTCTCTTGACTGTCACATATGGAACTGGGCCTGCATCTTTTTTAGCAACTCGAAGTCTGAAGCAACTGTCAACGGAGGAGGAATTGAATCCCCCAATTGGGACCAAGGTGCTGCATCGTGATTTCTATGTTGATGACATGCTGTGGGGGCCGATACAGCAGAAGGAGCAAAAATAATTCGGCATGAAATAGAAAGCATACTGCGTAGTGGGGGCTTTGAATTTGCAAAGTGGTGCTCTAATAATGCTGCACTTCTTGAATCAATCAACAGTGATAAGATTGAAAAGTATCTGCAAATTGCAGGAGATAACGTCGTAAAGACTCTGGGCATGACTTGGCAACCTCAGGAAGACTTTTTTCGATTCGTTTATCAGCTTCTGGAGCAGCCGCCTAGAGTGACAAAACGCTCCATTTTATCCATGATCAGTCGCATTTTTGATCCTCTAGGCTTAATAAATCCCATAATTGTGAGGGCTAAGATTTTTCTCCAACGCCTTTGGAGTTTAAAGCTATCATGGGATGAGTCGTTGCCACAGGGCGTCACCTGGAGTGGACTTCATTTTATAAACAACTGGAAGCCGTAAACAGCATTAGAATTCCTCGATACATCATGTCAACGTCAGCCCGTCTTGAGATTCATTGTTTTGCTGATGCCAGCATGGCTGCATACGGCGCTTGTGTGTACATTCCCACCGTCTCTGATACGTCTTATACGTGCAATCTGCTTACAGCTGAATCAAGAGTTGCGCCCTTAAAAACAATATCTGTGCCAAGACTTGAACTATGTGCTGCTCTAGTAGCTGCAGAGCTTACTGATCACATCCACAAGATTTTCGCCTCTACCATAGATAAAGTTTATTGCTGGTCTGACTCTCAGGTTACAGTAGCTTGGCTGTCATCATCGCCATCCAAATGGAGCGTTTTTGTTGGCAACCGCGTAGCAAAGATCCAGGACCTGACCAGGGATTTCAAATGGAATCCTGTGCCTTCATCAGAGAATCCTGCCGATCTTCTTAGTAGAGGAGTGATACCTGAGCAACTCATCGACTGCAATCTTTGGTTTCACGGGTCCGAATTTCTGCGTGCACCAGAACAACTATGGCCGCAATCATACTCGTCATTTACAGCGGATATTTCAGAAGGACGTAAAGTAGCAGTTATTCTTACATCAATGTCAGCAACAGACATAGGAGCGTCATCGAAGTTTTCCAATTCATACTTGAAGCTAATTAATACATTCGTCTACGTCTATCATTTCGTCAAAAATTCTAAGATTAAATCTGAAAATGCGTCCAATCGCCCTTATGGTCCAATCAGTGTTCTTGAATTCGATCATGCGCTTAGGTCTGTCATTCGCTACGTTAAAAAAAGAGCCTTGTCTGAGGACTACCGTCGCCAACTAAGCAAAAGGGACATCAAGCCTAATAGCGTGCTCATACGTCTCGATCCATTCATAGATTCAGATGGCTTAATCCGTGTCGGTGGCCGGCTGGAAAATTCTAAACTTGATTTCGACTCCAAGCATCAAATTGTGCTTCCTAAATCCGCATTTGCTAAAATGCTAGCTGCTGATTATCATCCTAGGCATATGCATGCTGGCTGTCAAATACTTTTATCAATTATTCGTACAAGGTTTTGGCCAATTGGGGGAAAGGTCCTAGCAAAGCAAGTCGTCAATCATTGCACCAGATGCTTCCGTCTTCGGCCCCGAATGCTGAATCAAATCATGGGTCAGCTGCCATCTCCTCGAGTTCAACCGAGCCCGGTTTTTTCGCACACCGGCATAGATTATTGCGGTCCGTTCTTCATTAAGCATCCAATACGAAATCGTCCTCAATCAAAGTGTTACATCTGCGTCTTGATGTGCCTCTGTGTCAAGGCGGTCCACTTGGAGGTAGCTAGCAGTCTTTCCACTGAATCCTTTCTGTCGGTGTTAACAAAGTTCATAGCAAGACGATCTAATGTTCGAACATTATATTCAGATAACGCGACTAACTTTATAGGATCCAGTCGACAATTAAAGTAATTAAAGAACTATTCCATTCTGAGCAGCACGTCAACTTAGTTCATGACTTATGCCAAAGAGATGGAATCGAATGGAAGTTTATACCGCCGAGATCGCCTCATCTTGGCGGCTTGTGGGAGGCCGCTATCAAGCAGGCATCATTTGCGGCGTGGTCTTGGGACAGAATCATACTCCTTAGATGAATTGCAGCGCGTAGTCTGCCAAGTGGAATGCATCCTGAACTCTCGGCCGCTTACTCCGATGTCCGACGATGTTAACGATTTACAGTCACTCACTCCTGGTCACTTCTTAACTGTAGGATCTGCGATAAAGATTCCTGAGCCTAGTCCTCTAAGGTTAGATGTCAAATTGAGATCCCGATGGCAGCATTTGCAAGGGCAAGTTCAGGCCTTTTGGTCTCGTTGGCAAAGTAATTATTTAAAGGGTTTGCAAAAACGAGTAAAATGGCAATAGGCGCATCCCAATCTAAAGACTGGCGACATGGTGCTCCTAAGGGACGAAAATTCTCCTCCAGTCAAGTGGCCCTTAGGACGTGTAGTGGAATTGCATCCGGGAAAGGACGGCCATGTTCGTGTCGCTACCATCAAGATTGCATCTGGACTTCTCAAGCGAGCTGTAGCCAAGCTGTGTCCATTACCAGAAGACATAAATCCGTTGGAAGCAGGTGCTCCCAAAGTGGCCGGTTTATGTTACTCGTCATAAAAACAAGTTTTGCATTTCTTTATTTATGTACATGGCCATCTGCTTATGAATTTGTAAACTTAGCTAAAATTTAATTAAAAAGCTCTCGCGCCACCTTCAATTTCATGTTCTAATTAGATTATTTGCATTGTATAATACTTCAAATTAGAGCCAGCTTCAGTTCAATATTTGTCTCTCTATTCTATTGCATTGTAACTAGATCTTCCTGTCAGCGAGCAACATTGTAATTCTAGAATTCTCTCAAACAATTTAGAAAGAGGTTTGACTGCGCGTGCAGCTTCCTCTGTCTATTGAAAGTTACCAAAATTTTATTGGATTAATTGAAAACACACGTTGTTCTTACTAATAATTCTTTCCAAAAAATATTGGAAAAAATACTATACTTAAAAACCATTTTAATCCTAGTGATTTAAACGCCGTCTTGGTAGAAAATGAAGAGTTTTTCAATACCTTAAAGAACGCATACTTGCAAAACTTCTCTACCAGCAATAAATTCAGGATAATACGATGTTCAGGCATACTAGAGGACATAACTGACGAAAAAGAATTAGCAGAACTAACAAAAGCCGAACACCTCAGAAATAATCACCGAGGAATCGAGGAGGTATTTAAAGAGTTAAAACTTAAAATTTATAACCCCAAATTGAAAATCAGGATTACACAGTTCCTGAATAATTGCGAAATTTGCAGCCTTGAAAAATACGAAAGAAGTCCACCTAAAATTAAATATAAAATTACCCATACACCATCCAAACCCAACGAAATTATCCACGTCGATGTTTTGTACAGCCTAAAAGCTCAACTTTTCCTAACCATAATCGATAAGTTCAGCAAATTTGCACAGGCTATAAAGATTGACAGCCGTGCTTGGACAGAATTCAGACGAGCCCTTCTACAATACTTCAGTTACCACGGAAACGTGGCCAAATTAGTAGTTGATAATGAATTAGGCTTTAAGGCTCTTCCTATTCTAGAATTCCTACGAAACAGAAATATTGAAATTTATTATACCTCAAATAGCAACCACACTTCTAACGCCGATGTTGAACGCCTACACAATACTATAAATGAACACCTTCATCTCATTAGACACAATGAAAACAAAGATCTCGAAACCATCGAAGAAAAAATCCTTAAAATTATAGGGTATTATAATAACACAATTCATAGTACAACGAATAAGAAACCAGTAGATTTCGTAACCGGTAAAGTAAACGAAAGCAAATATAACACAATACGCGAAAGGATGCTGGAGAAAACAGAAAAAAAAATTTAAATAAACTAAATTCTAATAGAACAGATGTCAATTTGGACCCAGGTCCGAATTTCATTAAGGAAATCAGAGGCGGCAAAAACCGCGCTAAGTATAGAAAAATCGTAGCGGAAAAACTAGGCGACGACCATGTAACAGATATTAGGAATAACCTTAAGTACTATAAGACCCACGTACGAAAACCGAAAAAACTCCAAGACAGAACGAACCCTACTATCAAATCAAAAACACAAAAACAGAGAAACCAGGACCAAACGAACTAAATCATAACTCTAATTACAAGATACAATACAGAAAATGGGCATACTCATCGCAGTAATACTTTGTGTCCTGACGAACTTGACAGAGCAACAGAAGATAGACATACAAGAACTGAATAACAATAACGGCTATTTACCAGTGAAAATAGAAGAGGTCAAAGTGATGGAGTATTATACCAAGGTACTCCATATAATAAACACGACCCATGTTTGACACAGTCAACCGCAATCTCATTCTACTCGAGGCAAAAATCAAAAACCTCCATCCATACCACAAGCAAAAAAGAGGGATAATCAATATTCTAGGAAAAGGTTTAAAATTCGTAGCCGGAACCATGGATAGCGACGATGAAAAGGAAATCATCGAAAAACTAGAAGCGCTATCCAGAAATCAGGAAAAATTGGCAAACCAAGGTAATGAACAAGTCCTAATAAGCAAAAGCGTATCCGCCCAAAAACAAAATATCACTGCGAATATCAACAGACAACAGAACATAACACAGAACTACTTGAATATTGTCAAAAAAATAATACAAAAAAAACTCTGACTCTAGAAGACGAAATTGACTACATACAACGTATCTATCAGGTCAATAATGACATAACCCTTTTGCGTAATCAAGTAGATGATATCGGACAAGTCATTTTTTCAAGCCAAGTAGGTATTCTGTCTAAAGATATTTTAACACAAGCGGAATTAGACCTTATAGAAGATCTCGACAGCTATCAAAATATTTAAAAGTCGCAGTAAGGCTACAAAATAACGCAATAGTTATAATCCTACTAATACCACGATACTCACGCAACCTCCTAAATACTAATCGAACCTATTCCACATAACCAGAACAAATCCGTGGTTTTAGAAGAAAACGAGATTTTAGTAGATTCAAGTAATAGAGTATACAGAATAAATGTTAAAGAAAATTTAGAGAAAAATTTAATTGAAATAAATGACAATTGCATAAATAATATAATAAAATTCAAAGAAGCTCATTGTAAAACTAGAACATCTAGGAACCAAGAAATAAAGAGATAACACCTGGTATGATAATATTGAAAAATGTTAATAACTTAAATATTACACAAAACTGGAATAAGGGTAATATCAATTTAAATGGAAATTGTTTGATTAGTTTTGAAAATTGTTGCCTAAAAATAGAAAATAATAGCTTTGTAAACTCAAACTTTAAGGTATACGATAAACTGATACTACCGAATTTTATAACAAAAATTAGAGAACATACACAAGATTTACCTAAAATAGAATTAGATGAACTATATTTAAAACAATAAGATAGTGAAAAGAGCATTGAAGAGCTGGTATTTAAGAATAAAAACAATAATGTAATCAGTTTTAGTACACGAACGGTGCTGATAAAAATTAAATCTAAAAACTGTAGTTCGTATTTCCACCTCGCCCGGTAAAGTTACCTCGTTTTCCGATAATAAAGTAAAAGAAATTCCTAAGTAGATCTGAAGTTTGTTATATTTTTTATATTCGATTGATAGAATTTGGTAAAATAAATTTAAAGGTTTAACAATTACGGAGTGTTTTCATTCAATAACTTTATTTTGATTTTATTTATATATTTTTTTTCCCGATTGCTAAAGATAGCAATCAAAACTACTAATCCGAGTGGCAAGAATAATATTCCCAACCGCATTATAGAAGATAAATTCTATATTTCAGAGATTAATCTGAAAATCCTATCATTTCCAATATTCCGTCCCACACCTAAGGAGAAATTTAATTCTGCGCAGAGATTAATCTGCAATATTCCGTCCCACACCTAAGCAGAAGGTAAGAACGTGGCCTATTAACAAGAGGTGTACCGGCCGCTAGGTTGAGCATGTCCTAAGCGGCGCATTAGTAACTTGTAGCTACCAGTTAAGCTGGCCGGATGCCTTTTTAGGGCTACCAGGACTAACCTAGCTCTAGTCAAGGCTTTATATCTGAGGTATGATACACTCCTATCGGGAGACCCTTGTCATTCTTTAGACGATACGAAACGCGGCAGTCGCTTTGATAAATTTCGGGGCCAACTTAGTAGCAAACCGATCTACCGCGCTACTTTGCACGTGATTTCGCACGAAAACAATCTGTTCTGGCTGGGAGGCTCTCACGTGGGTTCGGAGTTTGTAACCCGGTACGTATTTTTGGTACGGCTCAGCCGACAATAGATACGGTAATAGCTCGAAATCAAGGAAAACGAATTTCCCGGGATGACTGAAATTAACCTTAATGTGGCTGCTGTCCATGCCATTTGATGGAAACCCCAAAGAGTTGGAAAAATGTATGGCATTTGCCAAATGTTTAATCGTGAAGGATAAGTGTTTCCGAAATATCAGATTCCCAAACTGTGCACCTAGGCAAATCAAAACTACTGTAAGAAACCTAATCATGGTATAAGAGAATGCCGACAACGATTGGCACAGAATGCTCGAATGTTTCAAAATTAATCTCGTGAGAATCATGGTAGCCAGAAACACACCCTTGCGCGAGATCACGGTAATTCGGGATTCCGAACAGGACAGCAAGGCTTCAGAAATAAGCCTGGTATAACTCAGTATTACATGGCTAACAATAATAATGTCGCCAGGAGAAATCAGAGAGTAGAAGTATTGCGAGATGAATTATCACATATTTCGCCACCAACTGGAAACGAAAATCTTCGGACGGAGAAAATCGGCGTCCCATCGGGAATTACTCACTCAGCCGATGTTCACCACAAATAAACCTAAGACAACCTCTTAAGTTAACAGTGTCTTTCTCCGTTTATCCGAAAGAAACGACCATCTGCGATCCCTTCACTCCTTCAATCAAAACTCATTCCACATTTCTTATAGATACCGGAGTGGATATCAGTCTGATAAGATACCACCCAGAGAGTAAAAGTAGCGACGTAATTACGGAGAATTGCACTATTTCTACACTAACAGGAGAATCGGTGGCAACCCTTGTATTTTATTGGGAACTCTCGCTTTCCCAAGCAACAACTTTAAACCACAACTACGGCACCCTTTTCATTTATTTCCTTCTAATATTAGTCTTGCTTACGATGAGATTATAGGAAGTGACATTTTAAAAAAGTGCGGTTGTGCTATAAATTATAGCAACAGTGGGCTGGAGATTCAACCTAACTTTGTGAAGAAAATTCCTAAAGACGAATTGACTATGGGGAATACGAGGGAAAACTCCAACCTTCAGTTTCCAAATCCTTATATCCAACCCATGGAAAAACAATGCACTCAGAGGAGCGGTTATAATTTAGGGAATCTCAGGGAAACTTCTAGAATGGAAATTTCACAGCCCGTGATCCAAACTAAGAAACTCAGCTGTAACGAGGAGCCATATGGTAAAGTTCGTGATTGTAACATACCATCGGAAGAAAAGGTAAAGCTTAAAGCAAGCAACACAGTTAGTGGTGGAAATGAGCCAGCAAATGAATATATAGTAATGCTTCCTAGAAGCGAAGAAATTGTGGAAATTCCCTTCAGTTACCCGAGTGACGTCGTTTTGGTCAACAAAGAAATTCGACCAAGTGTATATATCGGGGCAACAAATGCTAAACCGATAGAAAAGAAAATTAAGGTATTAATAACGAACGTAAATAACAATGAGGTGGAACTACGCCGAAACAAATTAGAAATTGAATGCGAAGACTTGAACCATTTTAACGTCATGAAACCTGAACATAAAGTAGATTCGTTGCAAATCGTCTGAACAAACTTAAAACTTCACTAGAGCTGGAGCACTGTAACTCGGAGTGGAAGGACTCTACATTAAATATTTGCAGAAGTTATAATGACTTTTTTCACTTGGAAGGAGATCGGCTGGCCTACACAAATGCGATAACGAATAAAATAATAACGCAACTGGGAAAGCCACCATTATACAAACGGCCCTTCAGAGTTCTAGAGTCGCATAGAGAGAGATTCACAAGCAGTTTAACGAGATGTTGCAAAATAATGTCGTTAGAACAAGCTTCAGCCCTTGGAACACGCTCCTACCCCTCGTGCCACAAAGAGCTGACAATTCGGGTAATAAGCGATGGAGAGTAGTAGTAGTTTCCGTGGTCTAAACGACAGTTTTGTAGGAGTGTCGTGTCGTAAGAAATTAAAAACATCAGCTTCATGAAATTAAATCTTTTATTTTAAATTGCAGTTATCACTATTAACTCTGGCCGTTTTCTGATTAAAACCCGAACTGACCACACCAATTTAGTTGTGCACTACGAAAACTTGCACACGTAACTCGGAATCTGACCCTCAACATATGTAATTATTATGATGCGGTAATATTCTACAACCGATAACGAGACTGCTGGCCAATATCACCGATCGCAAGCAGCTGTGCTGTTGTACACAAACCGGGCAATGACCGTTGTGAGGTCTAGTCTCGAACGTAAAAGAGCGAGTGCCGGTTGGGAGTAGCACAGATTCGTGCTGCTAGATCTCTTGGGATTCCTGGCTCTGATTTCTCTGGTATTTGCTTAATACTGGGTGCTGGATGATCTCGGAATTCCTTTTGAGGAGTAAAAGGGACGTTAATAAATTGTTCCGCTATTTTCTTCGGTGATGTTTTGCTGATAGTTATTTCAGCTGAAGTCTGGATAACACTAGATGTGCTGGCAGTACGCGTCACCTCATCAAGATTTCCTGGCAAAGTTGTTAGTATTTCGCTTTTACTTTTGGCATTTGTCCATGGGCATGCTGGACGAGCTGGGGTTTCTGGACAACGATCACTTGACCTCGGTCTGAATTGTGGTTTGCTGCTGACTGTTGCATGCACTTCAAGCAGACATAAGGGAGCAGACCGTTTTCCAGTAGGTAGCCTTGGCTGAGTTTGGATCCGGACTTCTGGGAGGTGTTCTTAACTCTCGGCTTAAATTTCAGACTATGGTTTGCCTTAGATTTGGTCTGCATTCTTTTTAGATCACATGTGGCTGGCATCGACTCGAAAGGCCTGCACAATCTTTTCACTGGCACGATCTCGTGAGGTGATGGCCGAACAACAGCTGATCGAACTTTTCGTGCCGTTTTCGGAGTTGGCGGCAGTGGGATGACAGGCCGGATTGACTTGAAGGGGGCCAGTAATTCTGGGGGAGTTTGAGTTAGGCGGGCATCCTCAGGACTCAGGACTCTGAGTTAAAAATCTCCAATAACTCATTCATGGTAGAAGAAAATGAAAAAATGAGAAAATAAAAAATATAATTGAACTCAAAAGGAAAAAACCACTGCGCGCACTTGTCAACTTTCAAAGTTGAAGTGACTTTTGGCGGATTTTGGAATCGTTTATATTTGAATATAACGGGTGTTTTGGAATTTAGGACTGCCAGAGAGCAATAGATTTTGCTGGAAATAATTGATTGTCAGGAGATGTTTAGAACGGGAGAGGTGAGATTTTATATATATGACGTGTGAGACTATTTTTTTGCTGCATCTTCTGGCAGAGGAATAAAAGGTCTGACATAATTTACTGCAGATTGTATCAATGGGGCAATATTATTCTTTAGTATTACTGATCCACGGTGAGAAGTAGATTTTAGACTATATTGACGCCATCTAGTGGTGAGAGTTTTAATCGCTCTACGATTGTGTTCAGTTGGTGGGGACGCTGATCGGGATAGTAATAGTCTTGTCTTATTTTTCCATTTTGTGTTAATGGTCGTGAGAGTGGTTAAGGAGTAGTGTTTCATTGCTTCACTTAGTGAATTTCTCGAGATTTTTCTCTGAGAATTGTGGTGTTCAGGTGTATTATGCATATTCATATTTCTCGGGCTGCAAACATTGTCTTGATCCCTTGCATAGCTGATCTTTCGGTGTGAATGTTGGCGTAGTAGTGTGTTTCCAAACTCGTTTTAATTTTTTGTTCAACTTGAGGTTAATTATAGTATAGGTAGATAGCATAGTGGTAGTCATGCTCTTTATTTCTGGTACTCCTTCGACCAGAATCCAGCCCAGTTCAGTATTTTGGGCTGTGGGTGTATTGCTAGATCCTCTTCTAATTCCATTTTTAATAATGGCGGCGTAAACCTCTGCTCCAAGAAGAATGGCAAATTCACCTGGAATCGAGAAGGCTGGATCTGCTAATGGGAGATTTTAAATGTGTCTCCAGTTTGACACTTTATCCAATCACGAGCATGTTGCTTGCTATTTTAAAATTGTTGTGTAGAGAATTGAGTTTGACTCTGGCTTGCTGAACGGCTGTATTGGTGTGAGTTGTGCCAAGTCCATTTAATTCCTGGGTAGTTTGAGATCCTTTAAGCTGTAATAGTTTTTCGGTCATAATAGACACTTGAGATCCAGAGTCTATTAATGCTCGAAATGTCACTGTGCCTCCAGATGGTGAGGTGACGTTTATTAGAACTGTAGAGAGGACAACTCTTTTCATATTGGCGGTAAGAAAATTTTGAACTTGTTCTTCGTCATTTCTACAAGCTACGGGTGTGCTTGGTTCAATTTCCATATTGGATTTTGGGTGGATACATTTGTTGAATTTGTCGCTGAACTGTTTTGCTTATAATGGAGCAGAGTATTGTGACTTTCGTTACAGTGGTAACACCTGTTATTGCTTGTAAATTTAAGGTTGAATGGTTGGGTGATAAGCAGTTTTCGCATAAATGCTTATTTGTGACAACTTCTTGTCTCTCTCGGGTGGTCAGGGTGCGGAATATTGGACAGTGAAAAATTATATGGTCCTTTTCGCAATGCCTGCAATTTGTTTTATTAGGTTTAATAGATGGGTGAACTGGTGTTGAACTTTTGCTTCTATTCAAGGATCCATAAGTTGGTTTGGCGAGAATGGTTTTCTCTGTGTCGTATTTGAAGATATATTTTTGTTTCCTATCATTTCTAGAGTTCTGAAGCGAGACTCTAGGAATTTTGTGAGTGTCTTTAGTTCTGGTAATTCAGTGCTATTATGTAAGCTCTGTTCCCATAGTTGATGGGTGTCTTTGTGTAACTTTTGTACAGTCAAGTATATAATTATTCGATCCCAATTATTTGTTTCTACACCTAAATTTTGTAGTGCTAATAAAGCCTCGGTTATGTTATCTAATAGCATTTAATATTGCCGGCACTATCATGGTTTATGGTTGGGAGAGACAATAATTTTTTTAACTGTACATTGACTAGGATTCGCTTGTTTCAGTAGCGTTCCTTTAGGAGTTTCCAAGCTGGTTGATAATTTGCATCGTATACTTCGTAATGCCTGCGCAACTTTTCAGCTTCTCGTATTAAATTCGTTTTAAAAAAATATAATTTGTCAACGTCTCTCAAATTATTGTTATTATGTATTACTGCATTGAGTAGATCGTCAAATGAGATCCATGTCGAATATTCTCCATTGAATGTCGGCAGCTTGATTCTAGGAAGTCTTTCGCTATTGCATGACATTGTGCTAGCAGAATTTGTCTGTGTGTATGTCGTGTCCCAAAGCAATCCAGGGAAAACAATTAAAAACTCGCGTAAGTCAATTGGACAACAACTTTATTACTTTAATTCAACGGCGATAGAAATTAAGAGGCGTATCACCCGTGATTGATACGTCTGCTTTAACTCTCTAATTACAACTGACTCCAAAGATACCGAACCGCTATCTTTAATAATACCAAACTTCTAACTGAACTAACCGATCTAGCGAATCGACCGTGCTCACCTCTATTCAATTAGGCGGAAGCGACTTTGACCCAGTGACCAGCGTAATACCTTGCAATCATAATTACAAAGTATTACGTTAATCACTGCCGACAGCGGGAGCCCCCAATACTGTATGTAAACAAACAGTGAGCCCAGCTGAGTATTTCACTATGCGAAGTGAATTACTTAACCATGACTCAATGCCCAGTTACATACAGCAGTGGATGCGACAGTTTACAAGTAAACAATTCGCAATCGCCAAGCATTTCACTGTGCGAAGTAAAATGCTTAGTTATTGCAAATCGTTTAATTACTTGTGCATTTCCTGCTAGCTCGAGTCGTGATGTCACAATTGCACCAACTGAATATTGGGTCACGACATTCCTCCCCCCTGAGAAAAACTGATTCCCAAGAGGAATCAGATCGGGGTGCTCAGTTAGATTACAATATATAACTTAACTAAGTTATACCAAAATTAAGAGACAATACTCACTATGATCTACACAATTTTTATAGCTATGGTTCGGTTTACATTCTTTACGTCATTTTATGTACATCCTTTACTTCATATATAATTTCTGTTCTATTCTTCTATATTCTTTTCTCATTTTTCTTTCCATTACCTTAACAATGTTTCTTTTTTCTTTTTCATTCCTTTAATTACTTTATCATATATCCGTTTCTTTTCCTTACAAATTTCATTTTACAATAATTCTTTAGTTCCAATTCTCACTAATCTTTATTTATTATACATATATATTTAATTTCCATTCTTTATTCTAATTTTCACATCTATTGTACATAATAATTTCTCTCTTATGTAATAATAATATATACCTTAAACAGAAGACAAGTGTAATTATAATGCCAACAATTAATTTCCTATGGCTAGTTCTACGTTATTATCAATTCTATTATCCATATAAAAATATCAAACTTGTTTTTTTTTACATAATTTTACCTAATCATACTGCATGCATAACTACATAAACAGAAGCATTATAATCTTAATATACTTACTACTATATCATGGTACATATACACATGAAGTTTCCCTTACAATTTTATCAAAATGAATTAATTTTGAAAATATTCTTATTAGCTATAATACCCTCTTCTCCTTATCTATCGGTTGCCCGTGCCAATTAAATCAAGTGGATTAAAATACATTATAGCTACTCTAACCGGACGAGATGTTTTCCCACAACGGTCGGCAAGCTTCCAGTTGGCAAGTTTGCTGCTGTTGGCATGACTAACTCTATACTGTCAGTCCCTTCTTTGTTCGGCTCCGTTGAGGTTGGTCTGGGATGTTTAATGGATGTCTGGATAGTAGGTAGTATTGATACTCTGCCAGTACTTACTCGTCCTTGCTGACGTTTCCAGCGTCTTACATGGAACATCATTACTGCTACTAGGGTCAAGCTGACGATGCTTATCAGCCCGGTCAAAGACGTGGCTGCTAAATAGATATGGTGCGGATGATTCTGCTGCCGGTGAACTTCTTCAGCCCTGATGGCGCTCTGAACCTTGGCTATCTTCTCAGCATGATCTTTCCAGGCTTGATTGAAATTACCTGCCGCTAGAAGTTTTAGCTCTCCTGTTTGTCCCTTTGGAGGTTCGGAATTCCTTGGACCTGTTGGTGTCACTATGTTTTCCCATTTAGGTAGTTCTGAAGGTGCGGGCTGAAAGAGAGTTACATTTCTGTGAGCGTTGTCTTCGGAGGTTATAAGTAGATCTCCAATCTGCAGATGCCAGCGTTCCTTTATGTCCAATACTCCTATCGATGAGAGCTCTCCTATTTTGGTCGGTGAGTTACGGCAGTTGACCTCCAGCTTTGTTTTTCCGGCCATCACAAACAGCCAGTGATTTCTTGTCATCATTCGGGTTAGAGAGCTCCATTTCGGGATGACTTTCTCCTTACAAGCCTTAGTTTTGACATTGAAACTGCGAAACAGGTTTAACACACAGTTATCGCCAATGGCCGTAATTATTGGGCTCAACTGTGGGCACAGTAAATGGGTATGAGCCGTCATGGTGATCAGCTGCTGACACCTCTGGTACTGGTGGTCATCTAGTAAGACATATTGCCTGTCGTGGTTGTTGGCTGAAATAAATTCCGCGTCTAAGTCGTACATATGGTAGCCGGCTTCATCTACTGCTGCGGGGATGGTGTAGATTTTGTGGGTGTCGAACGGAGTTCTCTGTGGTTGGGGAATGTCTACTCTGACCAGGATGAATTGGTTAGTCAAGATGGCCTTCACTTTAGCAATCTGAACTAATAACTGGAAATCCTGAAACTCCTCGCTTAAGTCCAGTTCTTTCGTGGCATTCCTCATAATCTCTGTCAATTCCCGAGCGTGGACTATTAGAGGGTGTAACTTCCCGACGCTCAGCGAAACCATAATGTTCGAGATGGTCTTCAACGTGTCGCTTATCTCGCGTAGCTGGAGGGTCAGTAGTGTCAGAACCTCATTTAATTCAACTCTGCGCTGCAATACTGCTAGCTCTCCATCAGTGGTTCTTTGCGCGGTGATAAGCCCAGAGATCCGGGTCCGAATTTGCTCTCGCTCTGACTCTGCCCTTACCCGTGATGAGTTAAACAGTTCGAACGTTGACTTCACAAGGGTAATCTGGTCTTCTAGAAGGCTGAAAGTACGATTCTCTTCCTCATTGAGATCATCGAGTGCAGCGTAGATTTTTTTGGAATCCTCATGATCCATCGTTCCAAAAAGTGTTTTCGATACAGCATCTACTCCATCGAAAAAGGATCGTTTTCTTCTTGAAGAAGCTCCAGCATGGGTGTGATGTAATAATTCCTCCTCCTGCTGCTTAATTTGACTGACCCAACCGTCAATTTCCCTTACTACTACCGTACATCTTGCTTTTACTCCAGTATGTATAATTTCGGTACAAAGACCTGCCACCAGGCTGCTGCAATTGACGGCGAACTTCAAATCCTCTGATACATCTGGCAACTGTAACGTGGACAGGATAGTCCAATGTCAGGTGTAGAAATGTGCCTTTCCCAGATATTCGAAAAGAACTCCCGACTTTGCTATCTCCTTCATAATATAGCCGCTCTGTTCTACGCCTATCGCCGATCCTACTACCAGGACTACCAACACTATCGCGATCGCCTTCATTCTGTTGCACTTCCGTATACTTAATTAACCTATTTTAAACGGGCAACCTTCCTATACTTATATTAGATTTAAAAAAAAACTTGCTTCTCTGTTATTTATTTACTTATTTATATTTTTGTTCTTCTTTTTAACCTATAGTCTTTATTATCTTCCTTCTATATTTTTATTAATTCTTCCTTTTTTTACCTATACTCTTTATTATTTTCCTTCTATCGTTCTTTTAATGCTTCCCCCGTTTTTTTTTTTTACCTATTTATCTTACCCTTTCCGCAGACATGAAAAGTTTATCTTTCCTTCCTTCCTTCTTTCTTTCCAGTAAGCCTCTTCCTCGGTTCGCGGTTTCTGTGTCCTTCTTCTGGTTTTAATATTTGTTCTGAAATGCAAAAACGATTAGTACCTCGACTTGACAGGAAAATGTAAGGTCTGAACAGTTTGCAAAGAATTTTACGCTCGAAGTTGGTCATTGGGAAATTCGAAAAAATCAGTATCTATGTGCTACACGTCTGATCTTTAAATTAATCATTGTTCACACTTCTTCAGCCTATTAACATGAATTCGCTTCAACTTGCGGCCTTGGAGTATTGTTAGGTTTTCAGGGTTGTGTATGTATATGACTTCGTAGGGTCCCTTGAAAATAGCTGACAATTTCCCCACCCTAGCTAAGTCCCTAACCAGAACCTTATCTCCCACATGAAAAAGTTGACCTCTAGACGACTTATCGAAGTACTTTTTCGCCTTCTCCTTATTTTGCCGTAAATTATTCCGTGCTAATTCAAAAGACTTCTGTAACTTGAATCGCAGCACAGAATGATATCTATCGGCGTTATAAAGTGGTTCTGGTTTACGCATCACATTGCTTGGGATTTCTGACACAAACCCAAACAGAGTCTCCATGGGCGTAAGCTAGTGCCCGTATGTACGGTGTTGTTGTACGCGTGTGCCGCAGTTCTTAGAAATTCGTCCCAGTTCCTGGGCTCTGCATCCACAAAACTCCTTAGATAGTTAGCCAAGGTTGAATGTTGTCGCTCTACTGCGTTTGACTGCGGGTGGTAGGCGGTAGTCTGCAATTTCTTAATCTTTAACAATTTGGATAAGGATTTCATGACTTCACCCGTAAAGTTGCTCCCTTGGTCAGTCACTAATTGCTTGGGAATCGTATATCGGCTCAGTATTTGGTCAAATAGTGCTCGGGCTACCGTGTTGGCCTCCTGATCGGGTACCGCCACGAAATCCACAAATCGCGTCAGGTCATCCATCATAGACAGTATATATTTGTTGCCATTATGGCTTGTAGGTAATGGCCCCACGAGGTCAACGTATACCTTATCGAACGGCTTTTCCGACACTTCTGTTATGACCAATGGCATTTTAATCGCTCTAGAATGCTTATTTTTTTGACACTGCCTACATTTGCGAATATATTTCGCTATATCATTCTTCATTCCTTTCCAGCGATAGAAGCGTTTCACCCTGTTTAATGTTTTGTTTCCCCCGAAATGTCCTCCAAATCGGGAATCATGATAATCCTTCAATATTACCTGAATATCCTCCGGGTCGGTCACAGGTTGGGGTGTTGGACTGTCTAGCGCTCTTCCTACCATTCTCTTGGCCTCCTCAATATCTTCCCATTCACTCTCGGGATCTGGGTTTTTTTTCTCTTCAGCCTCTGCCTCCTGCTTCTTGGCTTGTGCTCGTGTAACCGCAAGACAGCGAGATTCTTTCTCTTTAATGGTGCCTTCTACTGGCTGGGGTATCCTGCTCAGGGCATCCGCAATACCGTTCTCCTTTCCCTTCTGGTAGATAATCTCGAAATCGTACTCAGACAATTTCTGATGGAATCGTACCATGCGTGACGTGGTATCCCTTACCTTAAAAATCCCTCGGAGCGGCTGATGATCTGTTTTAATTTTAAAATGCCTGCCCAGAAGGTAACATTTGTAATTTCGTACCGCCCAAACAATAGCAAACATTTCCCGTTCCGTGGTGGAGTAATGTCTCTCAGCGGGATTAAGCGTGCGGCTGGCATAACTAATAGGCCTTCCATCCTGTTCTAATACGGCACCTAATGATTCTCCGCTAGCATCTGTGATAAGCGTGAATTCCTTGTTGAAGTCTGGATAACCTAGCACGGGAGAGGAAGTGAGCGACTCCTTAATGGTTCTAAAAGAGTCCTCACATGCTGGTCCCCAATTGAATTTCACCTTTTTTCTCAAAAGGTTGTTAATTGGAGCCAATATTCTAGAAAAATTAGGAATGAATTTACGGTAGTAATTCGCAAGGCCCAGAAACGATTGCACCAGCCGAACCGTTTTAGGTCGAGGATAGTTCTGGACTGCCTCCACTAACCGTTGGTCCGGAGTTACTCCGTTCTCTGAACATACATGCCCTAAGTATACTACCTTCTTTTGCAAAAACTGGCACTTCGCGGGTTGTAGTTTTAAATTATTTTCTCTAAAACGCTGAAATACCTCCCTTAGCTTTCTGTTATGCTCGCCCAGATTCTTTGCGAATATTACCACATCATCTAGGTATACAAAGCATTTGATACCTTGAAGCCCTGTTAATATGCCATTTAGTAGAGACTGAAAAAATGGAGGTGCGGTTTTCAATCCAAAGGGTAATCGTTTATATTGGAAATGGCTGAAGTTCGTGCTAAAAGCCGTCTTTTCCCTGTCCGCTGGGTCGATTAACACTTGGTGATAACCATTAGCTAAATCTAACGTAGAGAAATATCTAGAGTGACCTAATTGATCTAAGATGTCCTCAATCCGTGGCAGAGGATACGAAAAGGGGACGCAGACTTTATTTAACTCCCGAAAATCTACACATAACCTATACTTCCGATTTCCTGCTTCATCCTTTCCTTTCTTTGGTATTAATAGTACCGGAAAATTAAAAGGGCTGTCACTATGCTCTATAATGTCATCGTCTAGGAGCTTTTCTAGTTGCTTCTGACATTCTTCTCGGTGAGCCTCCGGCAGACGATATTGTTTCCTGTTTATGGGCCCTGTATTCGACAGTAATGGAAGCTTAAAAGTCCTAGTTGGAGTATATGTTAACTTGTCGCCTGGCAAGTAAAAAATGTCATTATACTCACTACAAATTTCCGATACCACCTCTCTTTCTTCGAAATTTAAATCTTCCGACAGTACTAGTGTTTGTTTCAGTAATTCGAGTCTTTGCTGAGAACGACTTACCGCCTTTATCTTATCTCTCAATGGCTGCACTGAATACCTATCCAACCTCTCAAGCTTGGGTTGAAAGTTCGCAATTTCAACCGGCTCAGTTCTAGCATTGACAATACCCGCAAACGCCTGTCCATTCTCCGGCCTGATTATGGTGTTACCACAGTACACACCTGGGATAATCTCTTCCGCCCTGCACACCAGCTCGTCTTCGCTCTCGACACAGATTCTTACCAATTGCTCCGTTCTTGGTTCCAGCTGTACTATGGACTCCCTGCCATTTCTCGAGTTAAGGAGAGGTTTGGTTATATTGCCCTGTTTAGGAATTGAAGGGTTTTCGCGTATTCGCGCCTCCGCAAAGGCTGCAGTTTCGGAAATAACTGGCTCGATTTTCGTGCGAGGATAACCTGACCCATTCCCTTCAACAACTACTTCCCGAATTTGCTTTTGCCCCCACATTCCTTCTGGCCACCTTACCAAAATCTCCTTTGTATAGAGAGGATTTTCCTGCTTCGCCTCTGTGCAAAGAGCCGACGCCAAAGTATTTCCTCTTTCCGGGCTTCCACGTGCTTTATCCTCGATACCCTGTTGAGTATTTGCCTCTTTTTCGACTCTTAAATACTTGGTTATACTCTCAGAGGCAGCTCGAGCTTTATATATCACCTCTCTCAGGTTTTCAATTCTATTACTCATTCGCTCGCTGCTTCCCTACTAGAGAGACGTTTCCCTTCTACATTATAACCCTGCAAGGTTATATGTTCAACTTTTTCGGCTCCTGTTACGTTCCTGAAAATTGGCGGTGCTTCCTTGTACACCTGTCTGTGCTGTATTGACAATTTTCTATTAATACAATCGATAACAGCTTTATCCTTGAGGAATTCCATTCCCAATATTCCGTCAACCGGTATTGAATCTGTGTTGTGTATTACCTGGAACTCGCATTCTTGCTTACCCCTACCTACGTGAAGATGCGCCTTGCAGGTTCCAATTGAACGTTGCTGAGCTCCAAACAGCCCTCCAGTCGTGATACATTTATGTTTTGGTATCAGTGTATCCATCCTTATTTTATTTACCTTAACTAAATTGCAGGTGGATCCCGTATCCACCAATAATGTAAGCTTATCTTCTAGTCCAATGTCGGCTTCTATTGTGATGATGCAATCATTAACTAGCTCTAATTCCATGTCTATGTCTTTACCCGAGTATCTGGTTCCTATTTTTTTTAGTGGCAGGCAGCTGCGGGATTGCTCCCGAGCTGCCACCTCCCGTTTCCCTCTTGCTGAATATTATTCTCTGCTAGACATTTTTTTAAACAATTTGCGGTGCAGTGTTCAGATGTTCTACAAAATTGGCAGTATATAACTTTTGCTTCCGATTGCACCTCTACCGAACTGCTAGGTAGTGCCTCAGCAAAACTGACTTGTTGCCTTTTGCATCCAGTTGCGTTATGTCCATATATTCGGCATTTTATGCAGTAAGGCGTCTGTTTCCCTTCTCTGCATTCCCTAGCAAAATGTCCCCATTGTCCGCACTGAAAGCACTGAATAGATCTTGGTTGCTTTGTGTGACTAGGGGAACCCCTGTGCATTCCCGATAATGCTGGCCTCAATTGCGGTCCCGTCCTTTTACGTTCCTCCTTGCTGAACCTACCAGCACCCCAGCTGCCTGCTGCCATTCCTCTGTTGTCTTCCTTCGTATAATTCCGCAGCCCTGGTTCCTTAATTTTAAGTCTCCTAGCATCCATCTCGAAGTAGTCTGCCTCCTCACGTGCTTCATCCAGAGATCGAAATTTGCGTCCCGTCAAATATAGCTGAGTAGTCTGCTGCATAACACCCGCCTTGAACGTTGCCACCGCGTCTGCCTCAAGTTCCGCTATCAATCCCCCGTCTTTGTCTGGATACTTAGCCGAAACTGCCGCCTTGATTTGACACAGTAGCTCCTTAAGTCTATCCGCATAGTCTTTTATGTCGTCACCGGGCCTTTGAACGCATGCTATCATTTCAGCTCGGAGCTCACAGTACGATTTTTTTGGCATATAGGCAGTTTGAATTGTCTGCAGCAATGCCTCAAAATCCTTCGGCTCCTCCGAGCTTACTAGATAATATGCGTCGTTTAACAACCGATATCTTACACATTTCATGAAGATGGGCTGTTCCTCGGCCTTTAAACGATCGTAAAGATCTTTGCAGCAGCTCAGGAAACGGTGAACTTCCTTCGACAGTTTTGGCGTTCTTTCTCCAGAAAACGTGGTTATGTATCTGGACACCCAGTCCATGACTTTATCATAAGCATCGGGCATGGTTTTCCTTGCTGGTTTCTCTGAGTTTTTTCCTTTCGAAACTTGGTCTTCACTCGTCTTTGCTAATGTCTGCTGTTTAGCTTTCAAAATTTCTTCTTGCCCTGAAGTACTCGCTCTTTCTTCTCGCTGCCGCTCGTGGAATACTAATTTCTTGGGTGACCACTTCTTAAAAATCCCTCGAACTAGACCCTCTTCTTGTGATAATGGTGCGACTCCTAATTCTTGCTCTAGTTCAGTGGCTGTTTTTTCTGCCTCCTCCAATTGCCTTTCTAAAGACTTTATAGTTCCTTTTAAAGCCCTGTTTTCCTGTTTGCTTTCATTCAACGCTTGATCAGTTTCTTTCTCAATTCTACCAATTACTTCAAAGGTAGACGTTATCACCAAATCTAAGGTTTCTCCCTTTGTGCTTTTCACTGTAGCCTCCTTTATTTCCTCCAGAAACTTATTTACGTCTTCACTCGGCAATCGTTTCTTTAATTCATCCGTTAGATGCTCTTCTAGGTACCGCCAATCCTGTTCGAAATGTTGTAATATCAGCTGGCACTCCTTCAATTCCTGCGTTCTGGTTTCCAATTCCTTTTCCTGATCCTTAACTCGTAACAATTCTTCCCTCGTTAGCACGTTACTTCTTCCCACTGACATCTATAGTCATTATCTAATTTACCCTTAATTCTCCAACACTTCTCCTTTGTTGTGGTTTTGTGGTGCTCTTACGAGTACCTCCCTTTCGGAGCAGCGGAGTGTTATTTCCGCTATAATAGGCGAAGCTTTGTTGTTAAATAAATAGCGAAGCCAAATGAGGCTTTGCACCAATTTAATTAACGTAAAACGTATTGTTAAATAAATGGCGAAGCCAAATGAGGCTTTGCACCAAATTAATTAACGTACACCTTGTTGAAGACTGAGGAATAGGCGAAGCTTTGTTGTTAAATAAATGGCGAAGCCAAATGAGGCTTTGCACCAATTTAATTAACGTAAAACTTATTGTTAAATAAATGGCGAAGCCAAATGAGGCTTTGCACCAATTTAATTAACGTACACCTTGTTGAAGACTGAGGAATAGGAGAAGCTTTGTTGTTAAATAAATGGCGAAACCAAATGAGGCTTTGCACCAATTTAATTAACGTAAAACTTATTGTTAAATAAATGGCGAAGCCAAATGAGGCTTTGCACCAATTTAATTAACGTACACCTTGTTGAAGACTGAACTGATTGTTTAAAAACTCTAAACACAAAAGCTTGAACTTTTCGACGGTGTTTCAATAATGCTCTTTCCTAATATTTCCGAACCTACTTCCAAGTTTAACGGCCGAATACCCGCGAATACCTTAAATTTTTTACCTAGCATTTGACAACTTCCCAATGACCAAAATTATAACCCTTAATTAATACGCCGTACATTCCGAAAAATTAGACTTTACTTACTTAATCTACTAAACTACTAAAGCTACTCCTTTTGCATACTACACTTTCACACTATACATTTCATAAAACTCAACAATCACCACAATTTATACCCTTTTTCTTTACTTTTCTGCCATACTTTAACCTGTAAGGAAAATTAGCCTAAGACTGGAGCAGCTAAAAAAAAAGGGTTAACTCCCACAAAAATACAGCACAACGGAGCCGCTAAAAATGCGTTACTCCCACACCTAAAAAAAACGGAGCGGCTAAAAAAGCGTTACTCCCACACTTAAAAAAAAATGGAGCGGCTAAAAAAGCGTTACTCCCACACTTAAAAAAAATGGAGCAGCTAAAAAAAAGCCTTACTCCTATAAAATACACAAAAAAAAAAAAATAAAAATGAAAAGAAAAAAGAAAAATAAATTATTTCACTGAAGAAAAATAACACTTACCTACTCTTTATCCGGCTGCGCCAAATTGTCGTGTCCCAAAGCAATCCAGGGAAAACAATTAAAAACTCGCGTAAGTCAATTGGACAACAACTTTATTACTTTAATTCAACGGCGATATAAATTAAGAGGCGTATCACCCGTGATTGATACGTCTGCTTTAACTCTCTAATTACAACTGACTCCAAAGATACCGAACCGCTATCTTTAATAATACCAAACTTCTAACTGAACTAACCGATCTAGCGAATCGACCGTGCTCACCTCTATTCAATTAGGCGGAAGCGACTTTGACCCAGTGACCAGTGCAATACCTTGCAATCATAATTACAAAGTATTACGTTAATCACTGCCGACAGCGGGAGCCCCCAATACTGTATGTAAACAAACAGTGAGCCGAGCTGAGTATTTCACTATGCGAAGGGAATTACTTAACCATGACTCAATGCCCAGTTACATACAGCAGTGGATGCGACAGTTTACAAGTAAACAATTCGCAATCGCCAAGCATTTCACTGTGCGAAGTAAAATGCTTAGTTATTGCAAATCGTTTAATTACTTGTGCATTTCCTGCTAGCTCGAGTCGTGATGTCACAATTGCACCAACTGAATATTGGGTCACGACATGTATTGTGGATTGCTGACAGATGGTGTTGGTGTTAATCTGTCTATGGTTTCTTCCATGCTTGCTGCTTTTTCAATGTAATATTCCTGCACCTCGGTAAATATCTCTTTGGTGAAATATTCTAGTTGGAGATGTTGTGTTGTTACTCTCCTTTGTATAGACCTGTGTCGAGTTTGGAATTCTTTCCAATACTCGGTGAACGTTTGTAGGCGTTTTTCTGTCGATTTGACAGATTTCTTTTTTCCTTCTCTTTGATACCATTTGTATAGATCTATCATGAGCTCTTTGACTTCGAGTTGAGACTCAATGAGCTCTGACACAGAGTCAATAGATTCGGCACCAACGTCAGATGAGAGCGATTATCCATTTTCGGCATTTTGTATAGAGAAGCTTTAAACTGAGTGACAGTGATAGTGAATTTAATTTTATATTTTACTGACTGAGTTATCCGGCTCGAAGGACCAATGTGAGATCTAGTCTCGAACGTAAGGGAGGGAGTGCCGGTTTCTGATGGACAACTCAGTTTTTAAAATTCAAATATAAAATTTTATTAAAAAAAAAAATTCAATTTCACTTAACCTTATATCACAAATCAGTTCAATATAAAATTAACCTACAAACTAGTACAATTCAGAACTTCAAAAATAAAAAAGAAATAAAATACACAACTTAAAAATTCAAATAAAAAAAAAACGATACGCCTTCTTGCTTGCTTTAATTCTGAAAAAAAGGGACGAAGAAGATCTGAGCAACTGTCATCAAATTTAATTTCAATATGTAGTTATTTATAAAATGCCTTGTTGGTGCGTGAGGGCACAAAGGGAGTAAAAATATTTCTATAGACAAATTCAGACACTCAGATTATCTCTGATCAGAATTATCTTCTGTGAAGATGCGTGAGGGTACCAGGGTAGTAAAATGATTCGTTAGAAAAATCAGACACTCAGGTCATCCCTGATCAGAATTATCATCTGTGTAAAAGGATAGGAAGCTCAGGTTATCCCTGATTAGAATTATCTTCTGTATGATTGGTTGCTCAGGTTATCCCTGATCAGAATTATCCTCTGTATGATAGGAGGCTCAGGTTATCCCTGATTAGAATTATCTTCTGTATGATAGGATGCTCAGGTTATGCCTGATCAGAATTATCTTCTCTATGATAGGTTGCTCAGGTTATCCCTGTCCAGAATTATCTTATGTGAAAAAGGTTGGAAGCACAATTCTTTATTACTCAAATTAACTCTGATACAGATCAACTCTGCGAAAAGAATGGTGCCATCTACTTAAATTCATCGGCTTTATAAAGCCGCTGTAACCAGTTATGTCTTCTCATCTCTTGGTGTGGCCCTAGCAACGATTGAGGCGATGTCTGAATATACCACAGATAGCTGCTACGTATGCTTTTGTGAATTTTTGTATTTATTTATTTATTTTATTAATTAAATTCGATTGCTTTAAGGTGAACTGAGGCCCCCAAGGGTTTTTAGCGGATGTTTCCTAATTTGGCTGGAAAAATCACCGGAATGTTGTTGGATTAGTGTTTCAGATAAGTGTTTTATAATTAGTTAATCCAAGATCTGAGACTTTGTGATTCCATTTTAATTTATAATTTTAAAATATTGCGAATGAGATATGTGGCAGGAATTCCGGAATTATTTGCAAGAAATTCATCGTGGGATGCGAAATATTTCTGTGAGGACTGAACAACCATGCTCTATGCGAAGTAGCATGTTTAGTCACTGCCGCCGTAATGTAAACAATCATCACATATTTAGCAATAAGCGGGCACTTTACTGTGCCTGGAAAAAACTAGTTCCCAGAGGAACTCGGTCCGATGTGCTCATTTAGAGCATTCAGTTCAAAAGCTGTAGGATTTACATTTGTTTTAATTTAATTTATATATAAACACAATTATAATTTTCTTGACATTCCTCTTTACTCTATCTTTACATCATGCATATTTTTCTTTCTACCTTTACATAAATTCTCTTTTATTTCTGTTCTATTTCTTTAATAATTGTCTTTACATAAACATTCATATCTTCTATTTCTCTTAACAATCTTTCTTCATTTAGTTTAGTTACAAAATATAAATTTTCTTTCTCTTAATACATCTTCATAATAATTTGCTACATTTCAATTGCTTGCTTTAGTTTTTTAATTAATCCAATATATTAATATTACATTACTTTCTTTTCAAAGCAGAACATTGATCCAACTCTAGTTTATGGTACAACATTTACCCTTTTTTCTTTTTTAAATCTTTAGCATAAACATTTTTTTTTATTCTGATTACCAGCTTAACAATTATTATTTCTATTTAATATCTCTAATTTAGTTTATTTATTTTTCCTAACTACTGGTCGCCAGAACCTACTTATTTACAATACTATCTTTTGTCCTATTACCCTAACACTGCTGCTGTGCTACTTCAGCTCTAGGAGCTGCTTTACAACGACATTGGGTAAATTAGGTGTATGCAGATTAGCTGTTGTGGGGACTATTACATCGATGCTGGTGTCAGGTCCTTTGTTCTCCAGTTTCGGCTCTAATTTCACTGTTCCGATGTTTCTGGTTAACCTCACTACGATTGGCAACGTCGATGTATTGCGATTGCTCAGTAGTGCTTGGGTCTGCTTCCAACGTCTCAGGTAGATCACAATTCCTGCTACTATTATTAAGCTACTAAGACTTAAGAGTGATGTCACCGATATGACTGCTAAGTAAATGTGGTGATGTGTCTGCTGCCTGCTGTTTTCCTCATTTTGGTTTGCGCTCTGCATGCTTTTAATTGCACCTTTGGTCTATTAATAGCATCTGCAACTAGAAGCTGTACTTGCTGCTTCTTCTCGTGGTCTTCCTCTACCTTTTCACAACTGGCTTCATCGCATAGTTGTGCCAAGATGGTAACTCCGATGTGTCGGCTGTCAAAAGGTTATATTCCGTTTGGCTTCCTCTTCCGATGCTATAAGAAGGTCTCCTATCTGCAGATGACAAAGTTCCTCTAGCGTTAAAATTCCCGTGGCGAATAGCTCTCCAATGGCAGTGAGTAAATTCCAGCAGTTGACCACCAACTTCGAACTTGTGGCCATCACGAATAACCAGTGATTTCGGCTTACTATGGGAACTAGACTCTTCCACTTCGAAATAACTTGCCTTGAACATGAGATAGTGTTGACGTTGAAACTGCGGAAAATATATAGCACACAGTTACTACCAATGGTGGTAATAACTGGTGCTGACTGCTGACGTAGGAATTGCGGATGGTCCTCCAGTGTTATCAGCTGCTGGCATTCTTTATTTTCATAGTTGTTGGCTGCCAGGAATTCGGCGCCTAGATCGTATATATGTTATCCCTCTTTATCCACTGCGGCAGGAATGGTGTAGATCTCGTAGATTTGGAAAGCTACTTTTTGAGGCTGGGGGATATCAACTCGGATAAGAATATGCTGCTGCCTCTGGATTGCCTTCACCTTAGCGATCTGCGTTAGTAGCTGAAAATCCAAGAAATGTTCGGCCAACTGCAGTTGTCTCGTGGAGTTTCTCATAATATCGGTGAGTTCTCGAGTATGGAGTATCGCAGGATGAAGCTTTCCCACACTCAATGAGACCAAAATCTCTCTCAATTGTATAGTCATTAGTGTAATAATTTCGTTTAACTCTACCCTCCGTTGCAACATTGATATTTCTCCGGCTTGACTTTGCTCCGCAGCAGCTTGAAGTCGTGACGTGTTGAACAGATCGAACGTTGATTTTATTATGGTGGTCTGGTGATCTAACAAGTTCAAGGTGCTATTCTCTCTTCCGTTAAGATCTGCTAGCTCTGCATATATCTTTTCGGAGTCAGCATGGTCCATAGTTCCAAAAAGAGTCTTGGATAGCGCGCCTACTTCATCAAAGAATGACCTTTTTCCCCGCCTCAAAACATCCGTAATGGTGTGGTGGGTGAGCTCCTCATCTTGTCGTTTAATTTTAGAAATCCAGCTTCCTACTTTCTTCATGGCCACTGCACATCTGGCCTTTAACTTGGTCTGCTTTACCTCTGCGCAAAGTTGTTTGACCACAATGCTACAGCTTTCAGCGAATCCCAGTTCCTCTCATAAATCAGGCATTTCAACTTTGGACAAAACAGTCCAGTGCTTCGTGTAGAAGTTGACCTGGCCAAGGCGTTCAAAAAGTACTCGGGACTGCTCGATGGGTCGTATGCTGCAGCCTGACTTTTCTGCACACTGCACAGCTACCACTGGCGAAAATATTATTGAGACAGCTATCATCGTCTGAACCTTATATAATTTCGCTAAATGGCAACCTTCCTAACTTCCTAACCTACTTCTATTTTTATTGGCAAAAACAAAACAATTACTCATTTAATTTCCCTTTATTTTTTCATGTATAATATCTAAGCAAAGTCTTAATTAATTCAATAATATTTAAATATCTAATAAAATAAATGAGAAATAGCTTTTATCTTATATACCTTATATTTAGCTTGTAATTTTCCACTTCTTTCTGTTTTTTTACTTGTTCTTATTTGCTTTACTTGAACTTCTTTTATTATATTTTTTATTACATATAATTTTTTTTTACCTTTTGCGTACTTTTTTTTAAACATCCCTTTCCTTACTTTACTTTGACCTTTTTCTCTTCTTTGATTAAATATTTTTTTTTAACCCTTTTTGTCAACTTTTATGCTTTTTTTTATCACTGTCCACTAGCTTTTTTTTAAATCCTCCGCTTAACCAGGTTCTAGGTTTCGTCTCCGTTGATTTCCTTCTCGGACCAATAAATTGCTCATCTCTAGGGCTGTAGTGGTGGTATGCCTTTTGCTCTGTAAAATATATAAAAACTTTATCATTATTTGTATACTATACTGCGAATACATTTAAATTATTCTTCAAATTTTTTTACGCGGTTTGTACCTATACGCTTGAGCTTCTTCCCTTGTAGTATAGTTACGTTCTCGGGACTATGAACGTAAATTATCTCATACGGACCCTTGAGAATTGACGATAATTTTCCTGTACGAGCTGGATCGCTTACTAAAACCTTTTCATCGACATATATAACGACTGCTTTGGCTGACTTATCGTAATATTTTTTGTTTCGTACTAGATTCCCTCTTGCTAGCTCAAAAGCTTTCTGTAATTTTAACCGTAAAGCTGTATGATGCTTGTCCGGGTTATACACTGGTTCGGGCTTTCGCTGTAAACTACTCGGAATTTCTGACACACATCCGAATAGGGTCTGCATAGGTGACAGTTTCGTACCGGAGTGCACCGAGTTGTTGTATGCACGAGCCGCTGTTCTCAAAAATTCGTCCCAGTTTTGTGGTTCCTGATCTACAAAGCTTCTCAAGTAATTTGCCAATGTCGAATGCTGTCGCTCTACTGCATTCTCCTGAGGATGGTAAGTAGTAGTTTGTAGCTTCTTGATCTTTAGCATCTTAAATAGGGCCTTCAAAACTTCCCCTGTAAAATTTGCTCCTTGATCTGCGACCAATTGTTTTGGTAGCGCATATCGACTCAGAATTTGCTAGAACAACGCTCTAGCAACGGTATTGGCTTCTTGATTTCGTATAGCTACAAAATCTACAAATCGGGTCAGATCATCCATCATAGATAGGATATACCAGTTCCCATTATGACTGACAGGCAACGGTCGCACCAAGTCAACATACATTTTATCAAACGGTCTCTCTGACACTTCCGTTACGACCAGTGGCATTTTGATTGCTTTAGTGTGTTTATTTTTTTTACCAACTATACAGCGTTTGATGTAGTTCGCGATATTGCCCTTCATACCTTTCCATGGATAAAACCGCTTGCCTCTTTCTAACGTTTTGTTTCTCCCGAAGTGTTCCCCAAATCGGGAATTATGGAAATCCTAAAATTCCATTTGATATTCTTCTGGTTTAGCAATAACTTGGGGCTAGTGCTTATCCAATACATCAACTTCGCTTACCTCATTTTCATCCATGTCTACCCAATCTCCTTCGGATGCATGAGTTGATATTTGCTCTTTATTTCCCTCGTCTTCTTGTTTCCTAGATTGGGCTCAAATGACTTCCAGACATGGGTATTCTTGCTTGCCTGGACTTTCTGCTAGTGTACTTTCTCTCCTAATCCCACTCAGGGCATCTGCATTGCCATTATCCTTCCCCTTGTTATATATGATCTCGAAACCATATTCCGCTAATTTTTTATGAAACCTCACCATTCGTGAGATGGTGTCCCTTACCTTAAACATGCCCCGAATTGGCTGATGGTCCGTTACAACTTTAAAGTGGCTTCCTAAGAGGTAACACTTGTAGTTACGTATGGCCCAGACAATACCTAAAATTTCCCGTTCCGTTGTCGAATAGTTCCTCTCGCCTGGATTTAGAGTCCAACCGGCATAGCTAATTGGTCTACCCTCTTGCTCTAAAACCGCCCCAAAAGAATATCCACTTACATCAGTGATATCAGTAAACTCCTTCTTAAAATCTGGATAACCTAATACTGGTGGTGAAGTGAGGATATGCTTAACGGTTGTGAAGGACTGTTCACATTCCTTTCCCCAGTTGAATAGGATATTTCTTCTCAATAATTTGTTAATGGGTATTGGGTGCTAAGATTTTTGAGAAGTTAGGCACATATTTCCGATAATAGTTTGCTAACCCCAAAAATGACTGCACTTGCTTGGCCGTCTTTGGACGAGGAAACTTTTGTACAACTTCCACTAAACTAACCTATCGGTCTGGCTTGACTCCTTGTTCTGAACAAACATGTCCAAGGTGTACCACCTCCTTCTCCAAAAACTGATATTTGGTTGGCTGAATCTTTAGGTTATGATCTCATAAAGGTGCAAATACTTCTCTGAACTTGACATTGTGATCGTCCAAGTTTTTAGCGAATATTACTACGTCATCTAAGTAAACGAGACACTCTATCCCCTGCAGATCCATTAAAATTCCATTCAATAAAGATTGGAAGAACAGAGGAGCAGTTTTTAACCCGAATGGCAATCTTTTATATTGAAAATGATAGAAATTCGTGCTGAGTGCAGTCTTCTAGCAGTCAGCTGGATCTATTAGCACTTCATGATACCCATTAGATAAATCTAATGTGGAAAAGTACCGAGAGTGACCCAGCCTACCCAAAATGTCCGCAATCCGAGGCAGAGTATATGAAAAGGGATACATACTTTGTTCAACTCGCCGAAGTCAACGCATAACCTGTACTTTCGCTTTTTTAGGTTCATCCGTTCCATTCTTAGGAATCAGCAGCACTGGAGTTTTATGGACCATCGCTTGGCTCAATGATGACATCCTCTAACAGTTTTCTGTGGTGCTCTTGCCACACCTCCCTGTGAGTTTCGGGCATACGATACTGCTTCCTATTTATGGGGCCAACGCTAGGCATTAAAGGCAATTTAAACATTTTTGCAGTAGTGTAATTCAATTGAGCCCCTTTTATCGGAATTCAACTCATTCCCTACCATGAGAGCCTGATCCATTAGCCTCAGTTGATTAAAATGAATTTTTCCTCTCTGTCTTTCTAGCGCTTGTATGGTGTACTTACTTAACTCTTCCAATTTTGGCCTGAAATTCATTATCTCTACCGGTTCGCTTCTGGCATTGACATTGCCCACAAATGCGTGTCCGTTATTCAGTCTGATTAAGACATTTACGCAATACAGACCCAGGCTGATATCTTCCTCCATACAAACCATCGCATGCCTATTAGCAACTTCAATTCTCACCAGTTGCTCTGATATCGGTTTCAATCGTAGTTGAGATCCCTCTCTGTACTCAACTCTTATTGGATATGGTGTTGCCTCCCGCTTCTTAGCTTGAGCTTTGGTATAAGCTTCGCTTTCTACGTTGTTAGACCCAGCTGTGTTTTTCTCCTTTTTTACTTCTGGCCACCCCCCTGTAGGTCAATTTACAAATGATTCTGGTGCAGAAAGGGTTGCAGTCAAAGTATTTCCCTGCACTTTCTGTAGTTTCGGCTGCTCTGTGTCTTGAGTTTCTTTCCATTCGTCCTTCAATGTGGATGCCCGCTGAGCACTTTCTACTTTACCTTTTTGCACTCTTTCATTTTCGTAGCTCTCCTCTAAATATCACTATTTCCCGTAATGCCCTGATCCGATCTGTCATACGCTGCTTAACGTTTTCTAGCAAATCTTCTCGATTTTGTTCTCTGATGGGTGACTGGCATGTATCTTCTGGATTGTATCCCTTCAATACTATAGTCGCAACTTTCCCTATCCCGGTAATACTGACGAATAGAGGTCTTGGTATTTCTTGAGCTTCGTTTATGCTTCTTATGGACAATTTCAACAGTCTATTACAGCCTTATTTTTGAGGAATTCCATCCCCAATATCTCATCAACCGGTATGGAGTGCCTTTCATATATAACATTGAATTAGCTGTCTTGTTCGTCAGCACTAATTCGTAACTTGGTACTGCAAGACCCTAGTGAAATTCCTTGAGCTCCAAATAATCGACTAATTGTAATTGACCGGTGGGGTTGGATAACAGTGTTTCTCTTTATTCGATTAGCCTTAATTAAATTACAAGGAGATCCTGGATCCACTAAAAGGGTTCACTTACCTTCTAACACTATATCTGATTCTAGTGTGATGTTGCAATTACTTGCTAAACTTAATTCTACTTCACTCTGTATATTTTTTTCAGTAGTGCTTATACTTACCGGATTGGCTAATTCAAGGCAGCTGGGGGAAATCTCCCAGCTACCAATCCCCGTTTCCCTGCTGACTTCCTTGTCTGTCAAATATTTCTTGACACAAATGTCTGTGAAATGGTCACAGGTATGGCAGAAATTACAACAAAGGACCTTCGGAACCGTGCTACTAGACTCACTTCATGTTACAAATTAACTCATATGTAAGTTTCTTTGCAATCGTAACAATTGCAAAAATAAATAAAATAAAAGCATTTTACGTGCACTGATCAATGCCCGGTCAGCATAAATAAAAAATGACCAAGTGGCCTAATGACCTACTTCGCAGGTAAACAAAGCGAAGTAAGAAATAAAAATAATCTTGTTTGGAAATATCAAAAAATTCAAGCACAGAAATTACGCGAGCCGATTCTGCATTTTTTTAAATAAACTGATTAATATCGAGTGCAGTAATAAGCTGAGTTACTTTTGAGACTTGAGAGCAAGCAGAGCTAGTTTTTACCAATAGTGTGAGTCGGATTAATTAAGTTTTATTCGAAAGAATAGTTTCATGTGTGTAATTGTTTCGAGAGTTATAAAGTAAAAAAATGACTAGAGACATAAAAAGTGAAATTTGATTGTGTAATTACAACAAACATAAAAAAGTTGAACCGTGGGACTTGAGTTGTGTTTCCATATTTCCATACAAATGCTCGGTTGTGATTAATTCAGCTTTTGTAAATCAGAGCTAAAGCCCACACATCCCTTTTTCTCGCGGTGTACAAAAGCAAACACCACATTTGGCGCAGCCGGTAGGATTCGGAAAAATTCGATAGCGTTGTATCATTTAATATTACTGATACTGATATTAGAAAAGCTATATGCGAATTCAAACCTACTTGAAAGCGAAAACGAGGCTCACTACGATCTACGAAAGGAAATAGAAGGCAAAAGTGTGTAAAAGTTACAGTGTAAAAAAGAAATAGAGCAGCCAGTAGCCTATAACAAGATTGTTTTTTTCATTTTTTCATTTGTGTTTCAAATCACCCGATTTCGCTATTTGGGACCTGTTGATGAGCCAAACCAAGACTTGAAACTTGTCACCAAAAATTAATGAGTTGTGTGATGAAATAACGAATTAGAACATTTTTTAGCTTTTGCTATATACCGGAGAATCCCAAAAAATTCTTTCTTGAACAAAATATAAAAAGATAGAAATTGAGGAAGAACTGAAGGAATGAAATTTGTCCACGAATAGAGCACCAAGCAGCCAATTGAAACGCAAAAATCCGAAGAAGAATTCAAAGTAGTCAACAAATAGAGCATCCAGCAGCCTATTAAAATTCAGTAAGCAATCTTGTATTTATTCTTATATATACCATATCATATATAGTTTTTATAGCAACGTAAGACTATTTATTATTATTTTCGGAGATTCGTAACATAAAATGTATTTTCGTGCACATACAAAATAGTAGCTTATGAGTTACGGAATCAGTGATTTTTTTGAGCTCCAATTTATATATACATATATTAGAAGTTAAATTTTCATAAACTTTCCTTGTTAGCTGTATGTGAAGGTACTCTGCGGTAATTCATTTGATTAAATTTTGAGCTTCTGAATCCCATTTCATGAGTTAAATTATAAACTTCTTTCAACGCATGGTGCCTGTATAGCGCATGTCCAGAGTAGAAGATAGAGGTGCAGCTGCCCCTAAGCCCAAAAATAGGGAAGTAAGTTTTCTTCTATGTGATATTGAACCACTTGAAGAAACAGTACTGTGATCAGGTCAGAGAATAGTGAAACCTCCTACTTCCACTACGAGTCCTGCCGAAACCTTCATAAATTCAGTCCATTCAACTACGGCTACTGCACTGTTTAAAACCGCCGAAGAAACGGACAACCAGATTAGGGCATTCTGTGAAAAAATTGCGAAAGGAACCAGCTTAGTTAAGCAGTTGGTTCAGAAAAATCATTTCACTGACTTAGAACACTTTCAAGTAACTTCTCCACCTTCCGAAATAACACAAACTCCAACTCTTTCTGGAACAATGTCTAACCCCAATAACAGCACCAGTCTTAGCAAGACTTTTCACTGCGAATCAACGTCCACCATAATAGATACCATAAACAAAATAGTGCCAATATATTCCGGTGAGCCATCTTCAACAGCAGAATCGGATTAACATATGTTTTTGAATATTTCACAGACGTATTGCAATTCTCTGGATGAAGAAGAGAAGGCAATTTTCTTATGTTTTCTCCCCAAACTAAAATTGGGGGAAATTCCTTATGAAATTTGCAAGAATACCAGTTTTAAAACATGGGAGGAATTGCAGGAGACCTTAACGGCCTATTACTTTCCCAGTAAAAATTTAGCAGATCTCACCCATGACATGCAAAGCTGTAGACAACTCAATGGAGAAACTGTAAGACAGTTTGGTCAACGAGAAACACAACATCTAGAAGAATGCGAGCTGAACTTGAGACAAAAATTCAAAAAAGATACAGATCCAATGATAAAAGAATATCAAAATATCGCCACAGAAGTTTTTAGGAGAAGACTTTTAAGTATGACACTCAAGCAATATGCCTGCATGTAAGATCGTTCAAACTTTACAGATTTAATAAAAAAGGTTTGCTTTATGGAAGACAAGGAAAATAAAATTTACGGTAGTGTAAACTCAAATAACTTCCCTTTTGGTGGTGTACATAACCTCCGTGGCCATAGTGAAATAAATAGGAATGGGCTAAATAGCCCATGGACCTTTTTTCACACTTTTCAGAACGACCAAGTGTACCCATATATCCACAGAATTATCAATACCAAGAACACAATCACCCACCCCGAACACGATGTGAAAGCTTCCAGTATCCTACGCGTAAAGCACATGGTGCTCCTCCACGAAACTCAGCGCCATTCCCTGCTTTAAGTGTGGACAACCAAATCATTTGAGTAGAGACTGCAGAGCCTCTGATAACTCGATCTATTGTCAAAAGTGTAAGACTTCGGGTCACGATGCAAGAAGCTGTAGGCGAATAAGTGATCGACCCTCTGAAGTAAGACAGGTAATGGTCACTTGCGATTTCAGCAGTATTTAATTTCGCTACGAAAAGACGATGGGAGGAAAAACAAGAAAACCCAGGAAAACATGACGGCGCCGATCGGATCCCACCCCGATCGGCAGTAACCATCTTAGACATAAACAAGAGCCTTAACGAAGTAAGAAATTTTGAATCGCAAACTCTTAAGTTAGATGTAAGTGAAAATTGTGAAACAAAATTTTTGAAAAATTCTGGCTACCAGGTAACTCTTATTAAGGAAAACGTACTGAAGACGGGAACCAAAGTAAATAAGAATGAACAAATTCGAATAAATTCAGTACATGGCAAAGAAAATACTTTAGGGACTTGTACAGGAACTTTTGTGTTGAAATCGGAGTTACCCTGTAAATTAAATGTAGTAAGTACGGGTACTAACATTCCGGAAGATGGATTGTTAGGAAATGGCTTTCTCCAAGAACATTGCAATGTTGAAGGTCCTAGAAAACGACTACTTTTTCCTCGCACATAAATCAATAAAGCAGAATTCGAAGTACCATTTGAAGAAACTGCTACGCATTCAGAAGAAAGTTCAAGTGCCAAGGCTAGTCCAAAGTTGGATTGTGGGAAGGAGACACAGAGAGCAACCTGCAATCTCGGCAAGCCAAGGTATGCTGAACAAAAGTCTGCCCGCATTATGTAAATAAAAGACTCGCAACAAGAGAGCAGCCCTGAACAATTTACTAATGTTGAGGGCCATAAGGAAAATGAATTAACTTCGAGAGAAGTTCATATTCCTGCTCGATTAGAAGCTTTGGTCACGACAGTTTGTTCAAATCAGGTAGATTTGATTTGTTTAGCCGAAGAGCTACGCCCTGGAGTGTCCATTTCAAAATTTTATAGTGCATCCAAAGGACCAACACATTGTGACAAGTATAGTAAACATCAACAAAATGGCGGTCATACTGAAAAATATTAATCCCAAGATTGAGAAACTGGAAGATTATGATATAGTTATACTTAGTGAAGGAAAAGTTGAGAAACTAAAGAAGAAAATGGTGAACGAAAATAAGGAAATAAACGCAGTGGAGACAGCAACTATAGTAAAGAAGAATAGTACTTGCCAAAGAATTTATCGCGACATTAACCGATTGCAAAAACTACTTGAAGAAATAAGCCTAGATGAAGAATTAAACCCTCAGGAGAAGGGTAGAATATGGGAAATTTGTGAAGATTATGAGGATATATTTCATTTGAAAGATGATATTTTGACGTACACTCCAGTACTAAAACATAAAGTACAGGTAAAAGAAAACCAGGCACCAATTAACCAGAAGAACTACAGATTACCACAGAGTCAAAAGGAGATAATAAACGAACAAGTTCAGGAAATGCTCAGAAATAATATCATAACTCCTAGTAAAAGCCCGTGGAACTCCCCATTACTGGTAGTACCAAAAAAGCCTACCTCGAATGGTACCAAACGATAGAGAATTGTCGTCGACTTCCGCAAGTTAAATGAAGTTGCTGTCAAGGACGCTTTCCCGTTACCGAGAATAGAAGAAATTTTAGATCAGTTGGGTCACGCAAGATACTTCATAACTTTAGATTTGGCAAGTGGTTATCATCAAATACAAGTAGATAAACGAGACAGAGAAAAACTGCCTTCAGCACTAATTATGGACATTATGAGTTTAAACGGATGCCTTTTGGACTCATCGGAGCACCAGCAACGTTTCAACGCATAATGAACTATATTTTGGCGGATTCGCAGGGATTTAAATGTTTCGTTTATTTCGATGACATTGTCATCTATGGAAAATTCTGAATGATCACAACGCCAAACTGTTGGAAGTATTCCAGAGGCTAAGCGAAAATAACCTAAAATTACAATCGGAAAAGCGTGAGTTCATACGTCGTGAAGTTGTCTATTTAGGACACAAATATGGTGAGGGAGGTGCCTTGCCAGACCCTGCGAAAACTCTTAGTGTCCAAAATTTTCCAACTCCCAAAACAGTTAAACAAGTGGAATCTTTCATGGGATTGGCAAATTATTACAGGAAGTTCATTCGCGATTTTTCCAAAATAGCAACTCCAATAAACAAACTACTAAGGAAAAATGTAAAATTTAAATGGTCCGAGGAATGCCAAAATTCTTGTTGTACGCTAAAAAATTCTTTAGTTACACCTCCGTTATACCCTGATTTCTCTAAGCCGTTCATCCTAACTACCGACGCCAGTAATGATGCTTTGGGAGCTGTACGCTCTCAGGGAGAAGCAGGTAAAATCAACCCATAGCATACGCAAGCCAAAGCCTGAACCAGGCAGAAAAAAAAGTACAGTACAACAGAAAAAGAGCTCCTGGCCATTGTGTGGGCGGTGAAAGACTTTCGATGCTACTTGTTGGGAGGAAAATTTACGTTTTATACGGATCATAAACCTTTAAAAGGAATATTCAAGGTAAAAGATACCACTTCGCGTCTAGCTCGGCTTCATGTGAAATTGTCAGACTATGATTTCGATATTGAATATAATCCCGGCAAATATAATACAAATACAGATGCTCTGCCCAGAATTTCACCTCTTAGCTCTGCGACTCAAGATCAGGAAAACAGCAAAAGAAACTGCTTGGTGTTTACACGATATCAAGCCAAACAGGGCCCATATAACTTACCTTTAATATCAGAGAAGCCACAACGTATACAGGACATACCATTGAATCAAACAACCAATGTGCCTTCTACTATGGAAGTACACATACAGGAGACTCCCGTCAGTTCAGACGAAGAAGCTGATGATACAACACATGAGCAATAAATTAGCACGAAAGGCAAAATCCGAATCTTGAAAGATAGGAAGGAAATTGAGACCATGCTACATAACTTCCACGATGCACCTCTGCGCGGTCACCAAGGCGTGCGGAAAACATTTTATAAGATCCGCAGGGAATTTAAATGGAAAGGTATGTTATCAGACATAAATAAATACATAAAAAACTGTATTATATGTCAACGTTATAAAGCTAGCAGTAAAAATAAAATGCCCACGGTAATAACAGATACCGCTTGCGAACCTTTCGAGAAAGTTTATTTTGACCTCGTAGGCCCTTTAGAAGAAACGAGTGAAGGTAATAAGTATATCTTAACTTTCGAGGATGATTTGATGAGGTTCATGGACTGTGTCGCAATACCAGACGCAGAAGCGTCAATAGTAGAGAAGGCATTTTTTATTGAAATAATAACGCGCTACAGAGTCCCAAAAGTACTGGTTACAGATCAAGGGACATACTTTACAAGCAATTTGTTCAAAAGAGTATCTAAAATGCTTAAGGTTAAGAAAATACAGACTACCGCGTACCATCCGCAAAGCAATGGAGCTTTGAAACACTCTCATAGACCTTTGGTCGAGTATCTGAAAATCTTCGATGAGTCTCACCCCCGTACATGGGATGAACATCTTAGGGCAGCAATGTTCGTATGAAATAACAGCAAAGATAGAGGAATTAAGCTAATGCCTATGGACTGTTTCACTGCGGAAATTCCTAACAATTTGCAACGAGATCCTGAACCAGTATACAACATTGAAGACTATTACTTTAAATTAAGAAGTAATGTACAACAAGCATATGCAATTGTGCGTAATAATTTACTACAAAGTAAAGAGAACTCCAAAACCCAATATGACAAAACGGCTCGGCCTTTAATTTTCGATATTGGCGACCAAGTGCTGCTAAAGAACCCGGTTAAAAATGGAAAGTTTTCTCCTGAATGGTTAGGACCGTACAATGTAATTGAATTACCTTCGGAAGTAAATACGGTGATACGAATTAAAAACGGTAAACGGGGTATACATAATAATAGATTAAAACTTTGGAAATAAGTAAAATAAACACATATTTTTTTTCCTCCTATTCTGTTTTTTTTCTCTTCGTTTTCTTTATCTCTAGTTAAATATACATAGAAAGAATCTGTCCTAACCACTGAATATTCTTAGGTATGAAAATACTACGCTTTCTAATGACCACACTTACGTGGCAATGGATCACCAATACTCCCTTCGACATAAAACTACTGGAGCCGGAAAGGGAAGTCTTGATGGACTCAATAAGAACTGCTGTATTTTACCACACGACGTGGATGGTGGTCACTCGTATGAAAATGCCTAATTGGACAACAACCATTGATTTGCTGATGTACTGCGATGACAACCTATTAAACTTGTGCAGTTTCAAAGGTAAAAATAAAGAGGGTAGGTGCGATTTCTGGGATAGTTTATTTAAAAGAAATATAATAGACGTTCAGGAAGAAATATCTGAATTGACGTCTTTCTTAGTGCGATGACGATGCCAACAATATCTACAGTTGCCTCGACGCGGTCAAAAACCAAGATGATCAATCCCTTCATCTTCTGGAAAAACAACTCACTTTAATGAAGTCAAATTTTGAATCGCTATCGTCGCCAATACTAGACTTGACAAAATATCAGGACCATTTAATACAGGTGGTCATAGTTTTCTTCTAGAAGTTAATGGAAATTCACGTCAAATGGAAATTCATAGAAATCGAATACAAGCTGAACTGAACGTGATTATTCTGAAAATGTTATCTAAGGTACAGCATGTACAAAACACTCTTTCGAAAATTTTCACAATTATAAATGCCTTGCAACAACACCGATTACACCCACTTCTTTTACGTTCAGAGTACTTTGAAAATTTATATAAAAACATAACCCTGTATTCAAAGATTAACCATTTACTTCGAGATACTTCCATTTTTAATGAGCTAATATCGGTACAAAGCATTTACCTGCTCGATCATATACTTATTAAAAATGTTATACACGTGGGTACCTCGCCAGATTTTTACATTAGCAAAATTGACCCCCTTCCGTTCCAAAAAACCGATGGAGTCTACACTTTGTTAGATATTGACGCTGATTATCTTTTCAAAAATAATATTACTCATCAGACCATCGTTATGTTTCAAAGTGAGCTCAATACTTTATGTCGTCTTCCATCTACATATCGAGAAACTGAACTATATCTCTGCAGACAGAGTAAGCCCCATTCTATTGACCACCAATTACAGGAATCATGTGTTAACAGCCTTTATAAAAGCCAAAATGAAAATGTCCTCATATGTCCAGTAAAATTATTACCTCAGCCTCCCAATGTTGTGACGGAATTAACCGCCCCCAACCACTGGCTGTTTGTATTCCACGAAGACAAAATTCTACAAGCTTAATGTCCAAACAGAGTTTTCCAAAAAACTCTCTCCGGGCCTGGCATATTACATCTTAATGCATCTTGCAAATTTACCCTAGGATACTGGGAGCTCTACGCAAGAGGTGACTCAATTAATGTACTAAATACGCATGTGTATGCAAACCTTTCCCCTCCCAAATTGAATTTGGAGGACTCCTCACTCAGGCTATCTATCTTTAACGCAATGAAACTAATAGATCTAACCATAACCTCATCAGACCCCAACTTTCAAGAAGAACGTAAAAAAGCTGCTCTAAATTTCAAAGAATTAGACAATGAAATAAGGCACGCAAAACATGAAAAGGTACAGTCTGCTCATAAAATTTTTACATGTAGGTACTAACACCGGGCTTCTCTCGTTAGTAACTGCCTTTCTAATAGTCGTAGGAATTTATTTATATTGGAAAGGAAAAGCATGCTCAAAAATATCAAAATCACGTTCTACGATAATTATATCCTCTCCAATAATAACATCATCCACCCTCACTGCTATCCCACACGAGGTTGCCACCATTTCTTCAATGGAAACACCCAGAACGCATCCAACAACAGAAAGAGTTTATGAATTTCCTATAGAACTTGCACCAGCACCACCAACTTTTAAAAACAAATATCGGAAATCGTTCCGCATTCTCTCACATACAGTCTCAAATTATTAGATTACATTATCATAAAAAAATAAATAAGTAAAAAGAATCTCTATAGGAACTAGATTTAGCATTTAAAAATTTTGTAGCACATTTTTGGATACGTTAATGTACTAGAATAACTAAGTTAAAAATGAAAAAATTAACTTTGTTGCACAAAAAAAAAAAACAAAAAAACTTGTAACAATTAGTTTTAGTTATTATTAGAAATTTTTCTTTTTTTTTATTATTATTATTCCGCTGAAGCTGTATAATTAGGTACATTAATTAATATAAAATATGCAGTTTCTCCTAAGTTAATCAATATAGCAGCATTACATTTTTGTCTTTCTTTCTTATTCTCCATTACTACTATTTTAATTCCTTCTCTCGACGAAAAATGATACTAATCCTTAGTATCATTTTTCTTTTACATGGTGGAAAGGAATGTTGTATAATTATTTCCTCATTTAGCGAAGATTAATTTCAAAACGTTTTTCTAAATGTTTTCATGTTACAAATTAACTCATATGTAAGTTTCTTTGCAATCGTAACAATTGCAAAGATAAATAAAATAAAAGCATTTTACGTGCACTGATCAATGCCCGGTCAGCATAAAAAAAAATGACCTAGTGGCTGATCAGAATTTATTGCAGAGTGACTTACCTTCGCAATAATGACCTACTTCGTAAATAACCAAAGCGAAGTAGGAAATAAAAATAAACTTGTTTGGAAACATCAAATAATTCTGGCACAGAAATTACGCGTAGCCGATTCTGCATTTTTTTAAATAAACTGATTAATATCGAGTGCAGTAAAAGCTGAGTTATTTTTGAGTCTTAAGAGCAAGCAGAGCTAGTTTTTACCAATAGTGTGAGTCGGATTAATTAAGTTTTAGTCGAAAGAATAGTTTCATGTATATAACTATTTCGAGAGTTATAAAGTAAAAAACTGACTAGAGAACTACAAAGTGAAATTTGATTTGTGTAATTACAACAAACATAAAAAGTTAAACTGTGGGACTTGAGTTGCGTTTCCATATTTCCATAGAGATACTCGGCTGTGATTAATTCGGCTTTTGTAAATCACAGCTAAAGCCCACACATCCCTTTATCTCGCGGTGTACAAAAGCAAACACCACAATTCTATTTGCAAACTCTCCGATATCTTCTCCTGGTCTTTGTCGACATGCTATCATTTCTGGTCTCAATTCGTTGTAAGATTTAATAGGCATATAAGCAGTTGTGATAGTTTGCTGCAATGCCTCAAAGTCCTTTGGCTCCTCGGATCTTAGTACATAGTATGCATCATCCATCAGTGGATATCTTACACATTTCATGAAGATCGACTGTTCCTTGGCCTTGAGACGATCGTAGAGATCTTTGCAGCAGTTTAGGAAGCGTTGTACCTCATTTGATAGTTTCGGTGACCTTTCTCCTGAAATCATGCGAACATATTTGGACACCATGTCCATGATTTTCTCATAAGAATCTGTCATATTGACTAGTTTGTTTCCTTGTTTGTTAACGTTGCAACTACCGCTTTCGGTGCCTCTTACTTCGACTCGCACACTGTGTGCTATTTCGTTTGTGTCTGCTATATCCTTTCTTTCTGCTTTTGAATAACTTCCTAAGTTATGTGGCCACCAATGAGTCCAATATTTCGCCTTATGTACTTCCTTCAATATTCGAATAAAGTTCTTCTAACAAACTCCTGGCTTCTTAACTGTTTAGACGCCTTCACAGTTCTCCTGTGAGTCGTTCCCCAGTGTATTGCCAGTCTTGTTCGTACCCCAGAAACCGTATCTGGACTTCCTTCAACTCCTGTCTCTTGGGCCTGGAATTGAAGTAGTTCTTGTCTTGTGAGCACGTTACTTCTCCCTACTGACAATTACACTAATTATCTTACACTAAAACATCACTTAAGACTTAGTGTGACAATCGAAACATTTGACTCATTCAAAGTGGAAACGACACCTCAACAAAGCTTAACCCCAAAATTCATGAACTCTATTTAAAAAGCCGATTACTAAAGAGCGCGCGCAGAGTAACCAGTAATTATATAACATTGGACTCTTAACGGTAAATGATACCACCAACTTATCAAACTTATATATTCTCTTTTTCTATATTACTCACGACTACGATCAACGTTTCTACGTAAATAATATTTAGAACGCTTCTTTCCCTATCAATTTCTGTAATCCCCAGAACCAATTATAATTTTTCAAAAATCTTCTAATAACCCACATATGTATATCACATTTTACTCTTATTCTATTCAAATATATTTCGCTATTTTCTAGAAAAGAAATTTTAATCAGAAGAAAAAATATATATGTATATACTTATATGTATAAAAAAAAAAAATTTCCAATGCCTTACTTATTTTACCTTATGTTTTTTTTTCTTTTTACCGTCTGCGCCAAATGTCGTGTCCTAACCAATTAAAAACACCAACTTTATGAAATTAAACCTTTTATTTTAAATTACAGTTATTACTATTAACTCCGACCGCTTTCTGATTAAAACCCGAACTGATCACACCAATTTAGTTGCGCACCTTGAAAACTTGCAGACGGAACCCTGAAGTAGATATCACCCTCAACATGTTTAATTATTACTGTGCGGTAATATTCTACAGCCGATGACGAAGCTGTTGGCTAATGTCACCGATAGCAAGCAGCTGTGCTGTTGTAAACAAAACAGGCAATGACCGTGCTCTATGCGAAGTAGCATGTTTAGTCACTGCCGCCGTAATGTAAACAATCATCACATTATTTAGCAATAAGCGGGCACATTACTGTGCGAAGTAAAGTGTTCCACTATTGTTTGATACTTCACTACCGGTACATCTGCCAGCCTGCTGCTTCCGTGTACCAGAGGACTGGGCCACAACAGGAGATGCATAACTGCTGCCCAATATAACGGATATATTGGAGCAGCTGGGCAAGTCCAAATACATTAGCACACTAGACCTGGCCAGTGGTTTTCACCAAATTTGGTCGATGAGAAGGACAGATAAAAGAAGAAAAGACAGCTTTTAGTACACCATGCGGACACTATGAATAAAATAGGATGCCGGGTGGGTTAAAAAAACCTTCCAGCGTTTGATGAATAACGTGCTGACGGGCTTGCAGGGCATTCAATGTCTCGTCTATGTTGACGATATTGTTAACTACGGATACGATCTACGCGATCATAACGTAAAACTAGTAAATGCTTTCAATAGATAAGGAAGACACACTTTAAAGCTCCAGCCGGAAAAATGTAACTTCATAAAAAAGGAGCTCATTTACCTGGGACACGTGCTCTCAGAAGAAGTCATTAAACCAGACCCCAGTAAAATTGAAGTAGTGAAAACTTACCACAGACCAAAGAAAGCAAGGACGTGAAACCTTTTCTAGGCTTCGCAGGATATTACCGGCGCTTTATACCTGACTTTGCCAAAATAACAAAACCTTTAACGAAACTTCTAAAGAAAAATGTAGAATTCCAGTGGGATCCCTTCTGTGATGAACCTTTTAAAATCCTTAAAGAAAAGCTATAACCTCACCAGTACTCGTACATATATCCAAATTTTAGTGAGGAATTTCTGGTTACATCCGATGCTAGTGATAGGCCCATCTGTCATATGTCACCTCTTGTTGGACACCAGGGAATATCACGCACACTGCATAGGCTTAAAACTAAATATTGTTGGCCTACAATGTTACAGGATATCAAGAAATTTATCAATAACTGCAGTTCCTGCAAAAGAAACAAGTTGCGAAAAATACGCCCATACCTATCAAAATTACATCGACTAGCTCGAAACCATTTGAGAGAACAGCCTTGGATATAGTAGGTCCATTGCCGACTAGCTACCAAGGGAACAATGTTAAGTAAGAATCTATCCTACTTAAACTTGTTGTGGTTTCTTTGCGAAGAAACCGTTTGACTTAATTTGTTGATTTTATTTTTGCTTTTCCCGGCAGCGACTGTCGTATCTCTAATGTGAGAGTAGTTGCGTGGAGTAGCTTGTTAAAGCACAACTCCCGATATTATTTTGGAGTAGCTTGTTTCAAGCACAACTCCTGACATTATTGTGGAGTAGCTTGTTTAAAGCACAACTCCTGATATTATTGTGGAGTAGCTTGTTTTAAGCACAACTCCTGATATTATTTTGGAGGAGCTTGTTTAAAAGCACAACTCCTAATTCAAACGAACCGTTTACTGAACACTAACTCGACTCAAATCGACTGCTTTTATTCTTCAAATTCTTTGCTTATTTATACAGAAGAATCTTATTAATACGGAAATAAATGAAATACTTCCGACCCAACATTTTGTATATAACAGTACAAACTGTTAGGTCATTTGCACTTCATTTATTTCTGTTTACAAATAAATTGCGGCACTCGTCGCTTCCGCACATACATACAGATATTTTTCTGACTATAATCGTACTGAGCGTTTCGTCAGTAAATTATCGCATTTGTTGTTACATACGTACATACATTAATCCTGACAAACGCTAACCGCTTGTTGCTTGTTCATCGTGATATTCATGATTTACATACATACTTACATACATATTACTTTCTTCATATGCAACTCGTGAACCATCATTTGGTCACCTGGGCTCTACCGCTGGCGCAAGGTTATCGTATTACAACGTGCGACTTCTTGCGCGCAGGGTATTGCGTCACTCAATTCTACCTTAGTTATTTCCTCTACTTGTTAAGTAATTGGGGAAGGTCAGTAACGAGTGGAATTATAATTTAATGAAAATGATGTAGGCATGTATGTTCATTGAAAAATGATGAAAATATGTATGGTTGCGGTTGCTAGCATTTCTTTGACTATTGTTATAGGTATGTACATATGTTACAATGCTTTCTTAAAATTGTGGGTGGAGGTATGTATGCAACAACAAGTATTTACTAACTTTCCAGGACGATTTAACGAAGTTCTCTGCAGCACTACCTATACCAAACGCTGAGCGAAAATATAATTTGCCCCAGATTATATCCTCGCCGACCAGGGGCTAATTTGTTAGGCACTCTATTTAAATAAATTTGCAAGCTATTACGAATGAAAAAGATCAATACTGCATCACATCACCCACAAACAAACGTAGCACTCGAAAGAAGTCATCGAACGCTCGCGGAGTTCCTTCGGCACTATGTGAATCGCTAATATGGGACACATGGATGCCATATTCTATATTTGTATACAACACAACTCCGCATAGCAGTACTGGTTACAATCCATACGAACAACTGTACGAAGCCTCAAATTTCTTGCAATTATAACAATTATGCAAACGAGCTGAAGGCTCTCCTACAGCACGGCTATCAATTATTAGCAAAGGAAAAGTTAATACGCAAGAAGGATAACTCAAACGCGTACTATGAAAAAACGCTCAATTAAAGCAACTTAATGTGGGAAAGAATGTATTTGTCAAAAACCATGACAGACAAACCCAGTTTTCCTCTCTTTGGAAACGGTCCTATAAAATAATGGAGATATTGTCAACCGAAAACTCTGTAATAAAAATGGGTAACAAAACAAACGTCGTACATAACAACGATTTGAAAACTTTCATTGAATAAGCAATAAACAGCATACATAGAGCTTTTATAGTAAGTATATCATGTATTAAAAGCAAGCAAAGATAGAGTACCCCTGCATATGAACTAATTATTCAGTAATCTTTTGTGATATTCATAAAAATTCTCATTCCGACACATCATACTCATATTAACTCATTTCACTACATAATAATCGACACTACAGATTCGTATAGAGGCGAATACTCAAAACTAATAGTATACCTCTCAGATCATGAGCCTGGGAATATTGTTGTTATATGTCGCCTTTGCGCACGGAAAACAACCACTCATCACTCCTATCCAGAAAAGTCCTGGCATATACTTTGAAGAACTGGGAAAGGTGGAACTCTAATCAAACAAATGGAAAGTGGTAACTTACTATGACCTTAAGCGCCTGACGCAGGCACTGCGTTACATGAATAAGTACGTAAATCAAATAAATAACCTCTGTAAGCTTCTCGACGAACATAGTTTTACTGTAAGTTGTAATGGCACAGTGGCTGAAATGAACCATTAAATGACGGATATTGCACAAAAATACAGACTGTTACGGGGAGAAAGCAGAACCAAGCGAGGATTATTCGATGCTATCGGTAAAATATTATTTGGGAGCCTCAATGAAGAGGATGACAAACTTTACGACCTGCAGATCGAAAGTTGCAAACTAATGAAAAATATTTATTAACTCTAATAAGAAACCAAACGTTCATATTGGACACAACTGATAACGTGTTTAACAAAACCCAAACTGTTATTAACAGACAGATGTCGGCATTAAATGCTAAATTCACGAAAGTCACAACTATGTTCAGTTTTCTAATTAATGCAACTCACGACAATCGGGTATTCGAAGAGTTGGAATCACTCACGACCTTAACCACACTAATAATAGTTAGGTACCAGAACGTGGTCGACCTGGTCATGGATGTCCGTCAAGGTACCCCACATCCAACAATTGTACTCCGAGTTCAAGTAGAAAAGTTCATCACTATCATCCGTAAAGAAATTTCAAATCAACCTCCTTGAAAGATAATAATCTCTTATCCCTTTACCGTATCAGTCATACGAGTGCTTCTATCTATAACGATAAAATTATATACGAATTTAGGATTCCTCTATCGTGTCAGGAAAATTATCAACTGTACAAAGTTATACCCGTACCTACGGTATTTAAAAATATATTAACCTTCATACAACCGTCAATGGACTATCTGGTCATCGATTACAATAAAGAACACTACTACGATCTAACGACAGAGGAAATGCTAATTGCATTACAGTAGACCATTCCCAGTTCCTGTGTCGCGTAATCCATTCATTGTTTAACATAAACTCCGACAACAACATTTGAGAACTACAGCTGATATGAAGGAAACATTTTATACCTAATACTTGTAACATTAGGCATTCTAACCACCATTTGGACTCAACTATCACAGGCTAATAAGTGGCTTTTCTCTACTACTGAAAATCTTACTATGAATCTCATATGCCTGTTATGGCCCAATATACGGAAGATTCTTCCAGCAGCCAAAGGCATTACAGCGAAATAATCAGCAATTGCTAAACAATAACCTCGCATGGTATTGTTCTGCAACTGTCGGTGGTTTTGCTGATTAGCCCAACAGCTGGCTGCGATGAGCGCTTAGTGAAGCAATTGACGATTACAATAATAATTCACTTCGCATGGTAATTATTATGTAAAGCGATTGTTTACAACTAAGCGACTCAGGTGCTGCAACCGGTAGAACAAACGACAAAGTTGTTGTCGTTTGTTTACATCCGCGTTGCGAGTAAAAGTTTACTTCCGAATATTGGGGCATAAAAGACCAATGACTGGTCTGGCGAGTGCCGTCAAGTGATCAGTCGCGGGATAGTTTCAGGTACAGTGGTGTCAAACTTCCGGTCGGTTCGGAATACTAAAAACGTGTTAAAATAGGTCAGGGAAAGTAATAAAGTGTAAAGAGTTTTAAATTATATCGAGCGTTCTTATTTATTCGCAAGTCTTAAACGTTTTTCAGCTAATTAACTGAGAGTTTGAATGATACGATTGCATTTGGACACGACAATTGGCGCAGCCGGTAAACTTAGGTAAGAAATTTGAGAATTTCTTGCTGTTGTGTTGTTTTTTTTTCATGGTTCATTTTCTTTTTCTTTAATTCTGTTAAGGTTGTTGAAATTTCTTTTTGATAAATTTATTTTTCAGAGATTACAATAAATTTATTCTTTTACTTTTCAGGCTTAATTTAAGAAGTCCTAGATTAAGTGTTGAGTGTGATTTAAATTTTATGATAATACTGAGCTGAGTGTGAGTTTTTATATGAAGGGTTGATCATTATAGGAGTTAGAAAATTTTCAGTGAGCTCTAGGTGCAAAAAGTAAGGTATAAGTAGTTGATTAATAGGGGCTTTCAAAGTTTTGTTGGGTTTTATTGTTTTTATGTGATCAATTTTGATTTTTTTTTTTTTTAGATGAGCTGTGGGTACATTAGTTTTACTTGGCAATGTGAATTAAGGAAAATTATCGAAATTTCAGTAGAGTATAATTAAGTTTTCAACGTCTCGTTTTCGTGGAGGTGTTAAGCGTAACCGCGGGTATACCGGGTAAGGTCGTAATTCAGTCACACCAACACACACACCTGGAGCAAAGCTATATTAGCTACTCCAGCACACACTAGGAGCAAAGCTATATTAGTTACTCCAGCACACACACAAGGAGTAAAGCTATATTAGCTACTCCAGCACACACTAGGAGCAAAGCTAATTTAGCTACTCCAAATACACACACAGGGAGCAACGCTAATTTAGCTACTCCAAATACACACAATCTGGGAGCAATCGGTTATACATACACGTACATACAATAAACGTGCCGTGCCCTGAACTATCTTCAAGTAAGGTGCTCATAGGAGAGTACTCGTTACACGGTAAAGTTAAAAAAAATTCAAATGTTTTGCGGTTCGTGTTTAAAGTAATTGGTTTGGTCTGCGAGAAGTGACATTGAAGTGTAAGGTGACAGTAGATTAGGAAATCTTGTGATTCATTAGTGTAGATTTCAGTAGGGAGAAGCAACGTACTGACGAGAGAGGAACTTTTGCGATTTCGAGAGTAGGAAGAAAAATTGGAAAATAAATCACAAGAGTTTAAAGAGTGCCAAGATAAATTAAAAGGGTATGGACAACACTGGCAGTATATCGGAGAACGCCAAACAACCGAACTTAATGAGCGATTGCCAAGTGAGGATTTAGAAGCTGTACTTGAAGAACTAAATACTTGCACCCGGACAAGTACTAAGGGGGAGACACTTGATTTATTAGTTACAGCTACTTTCGACGTTATCCACAAAGGAGAGAATTCGTTGGAACAAGCAGTAAAAGAAGACCAAAAAGAAAATCAGGCTCTAATAAAGAAAGTAAAAGTTCTGAAACAGCAGTTGCTAGAGGCAGAGAACTTAACAGAGGAATTAGAGAAGGAAATAGGACTTGATCGAAATACACAGGAAAAGGAAGAAGGCGCAGAGTCACAGAAAAGTGGTGGACGAAGAAGGTTGTTGTTCTGGGAGGCAAAACAAAGTGGAAGTGTTAAAACAGCTAAAAGCCAGTGTTCAACACCCAAGTCAGTTGCAGATCAAAGTCCGAATAAGGACATAGATAGTTGTATAGAGAAATCAACATCACACGAACAACAAAACAACATGGTTGATGCACATGACAAAATCATGGATATGGTGTCCAAATATATCCCAATGTTTTCGGAGGAAAAGTCGCCAAAGCTAGCAAAGGAAGTGCACCGCTTCCTAAACTACTGCAAAGATCTTTGCGATCGTCTTAAGGCCGAAGAACAAGAGATCTTCATGAAATGTGTAAGTTATCGGTTGAGGGACGATGCATATTATCTGGTGAATTCAGAGGAACCAAATGATTTTGCGGCATTGCAGCAGACCATTAAAACTGCTTATATGCCTGAAAAGTCCTACAGCGAATTAAGAACCGAAATGATAGCGTGCAGACAGAGACCCAGAGACGACATTAAGGAATATGCGGACAGATTGAAGGATTTGTTGAATCAAATTAAAGCGGCAGTTTCAGCTAACTATCCAGGTAAGGACGGGGGTCTGATTTCAGAGTTGGAGGCTAATGCAGTAGCCACATTCAAAGCAGGTGTGATGAACTGGACTACGCAAGTATACCTAACAGGCCGAAAATTCCAATCTTTAGACGAAGCACGGGAGAACCAAGAGAACCAAGAATGCATGGGAAAGCATACGAACATAGACCCAAACATTGCTTCAAGTGCGGTCAGCCTGGACACTTTGTGAGAGAGTTCGAACAATTACCTTTCTGTACGGGATGTGAGGAATATGGCCACGAGGTATCCAATTGTCGAATTCATCACGTCAGAGTGGCAGACTATGCAACTGACATTCAAGATGAATTCCATTCAGGAAGGGAGGGGCTTTATTGGCAATCTGCCAAACACGAGACCATTATACGGATGTCTGTGTAAAAAAGTATTTAGCAGAGAAAGAGAGGGAAAAGTTAGAAGCTCAGAGTAAATTTATCATCACAGTTCCATCGGACATAGCTTTAGAAGGTAAGTTTAGGCTTTTAGTAGATACTGGTTCAACATGTAACATAACTAAGGTCAATAGAATAAAAAGAAATACGCCCGTACAGACACAACAGAAAATAAGAATCGGAGGGTTGTTTGGATATGCTAGGAGCTCCATAGGGACTTGTGCAGCGAAGCTGCAATTAGATAATAGTCAGCAGGCTTGTCAATTTAATGCCATTAGTGACACTGACTCAATTCCAGCCGATGGTATCCTCGGAATGAATTTCCTCAATGAAAGAGCTGTTATTGACTGTGTTAATAGGAAATTGTGGTTACAAAACGCCGGTGAGGTAAAGAAAGAAAAGGTAGTTTTTGAGAATGTCGCAGCTAGTGGACAAATTGTGCCAAACACTCTGCATTTGTCCAGTCAAAGAAACCATTTACACGCCAGAATAGAGGAGGTTGAAACGAACATGGCAAAAATCATCGGGCGAGGTGTTAGTAACAAAGACGACGAATGGAAATCTAACACGCGCAGGGTAGAGACAGCTCACGACAGTGCGAGACTTCACGAGTCGAAGAACTTGTGCTCTCCTGCGAGGCGAGATAAATATTCTGGCCACAGAGGAAATGATCTGGAGGTTGGATGTGCATTTGTAAGAGTTTCTAATGCAAGAGCCCATCCTGTAAAACCCGTGAACCCCTCGTATGAACAACTCGGACCTCGAAAGTGTTCTGAACGAGCTGTATAGCGCCATAAGCGTACTGATAATTTCTATTCTCAGCTATGGAAATCCCAGGGGAGTCTGCAAGAAGGTAAGTCTAAATTTCAGCGACATTATAGTATGCCGGATAGGACAGAAGTACATCAAGGCAGAAGGAAAGTAGGGGAACGGAACTTCAGTCATGTTGATAATGCGACTTCTACTGCAAGTTCAATAACCCCTTACAAGGTAAGTAACGGTTATGACCCGGGAATGGGGGGACGTCACCAAAGCGATGTCCAACAAATTCCCTCTAATTTCAGAAGAAATTCTGTGAGCGGAGTTTGGTACTCTATGGGTGAAGAAGCATATGGAAATGAGATATAAAGGTAACCCAGTGGAACCAATTTACGGTAAAGTTATAAGTTAGCATGTAAAGGTAAGAAAAAGTATTTTAAAAAATATGTAGGGAAATTAGACAAAAAAAGAGTTGTTTACTTACTTAAATAATGAGAATTATAAGAAAAAATAATAAGAGATTTAAAGTGAAGAGAAGTATGCGTAAAGGGAATAAGAGATTTAAAATAAAGAGAAGTTTAAAAAAAGAAAAAAGGAAAAAAGATTTAAAAGAAAGAGAAGTGTAAAAGAGTTAAAGATCCAAAAATAGGCAGGAAAGACAAAAACAAAAGAGTAATGAAAATAAAGTAAAATAAAATGTTAAAAATCGAGAGGTTTTAAAAAATAAGAGTTAAAGAAAGAACGTTATAAGGGAAGCAATAATTTAGAAGAATAAAAGGGTTGCCATAGATAGCATAATATAAGTATAGTATAAGTTTATAACGAGGAAAGCGGTAATCACGGTGACTTTTGCACTCTTCACTTGTTGGGGACAGAGAAGACAGGATATAGCATCAACCCGATACTTCATATACGACTGTTGTTCGAGCACCTTGGGAAATTAATTTGTACACCACATATTGGACATTTCTGTCCACACGGGAAATTCCGGAAATAATGGAGGCCAGAAATTCCGCAACCGTAAGGGGTTGCGTTAGGTATGCACAGGGTATACACTATTCCTGTAACAGTAGATGAAGTCCACATATCTAATCTAGATGCCGAATTTGGAGCAGCCCAAAAATATAGCTAGCTAGATAAACTTTCATTGGAAGGCTAAATAAGGAAACCTGACGGAACTAGTAGCGCATAATTTAATGTTGAGAGGTCTGTAATATGATGTACCTATTACCATACATATATACGGTACTATATGAAATAAAAAAAAAAGAGCTTTAAGTACACTTGGACTCTCAATATAATTGAAAGAACTCCATCGTGCTCAAAAGCAATTTTTTTTACAAACATTATTATCAATCGGACCAAGCAATGATTTTCTTTGGGATGTTGATTGAAATTAAATTACAGAAGGGCCTGTAACACAGAAATGGTCATACGTCCTAGCTACAAACTGGGTTAAATCTTTCCAGAAAAGCAGTGTAGAAGAAAATATTCTATCCAAATAGATCAGCATTCCAAATAAATCAACATTCAATCAGATATAAATTTCAAATGACAGCAGTTTTGCTATTTCCGATAAGTGGAAAAAGATCTTGAACGTCAGAATTCAATAATCAATCAGTACAAGATGTGAACATTATGCAGGAAATGCTACAACAATAGCTAGAAGTTGAATTAGCGTAGTACAAAGTTGAATAAGCCTAGTACAAAATCACAGTTTTTAACATAAAGAATGAAATGGATAAGAATATTATAGAAATAATTTTGTCCTAAAGCTAAATAGAAATTAAAATTGGAAGATAACTGTTTGAGAACTAACGATAAAATGAAATGTTTAAAAAAATGAATATGTAAAGTAAGATATACAAAAAAGAAGAAATGTTATGAGGAAATAATAAAAGAATATATATTGTAAAGAAGAAAAAGGGGAAGACACTTTTAAGATGCATGAAGATTAGTAATTAAAAATGATAGTAAGAAAAAAAAAATATTAGAATGATTGTAAAATGTACTTTTTTGTTGTTGTTGCATTTTTGTTATTTTTGTGATGCATGTAAATTAATTAAGATTTTTTTTTAATTAAGAAAAAAACAAATGTTAAAATAATTTGGAAGACAATATGTAAAAAAAAATAAAGCCAAGTTAAATAATATGAATAACAAGTGTAAGAAGTAATATAAATAGACAATTTTTTGTGTGACAATGGAAAAAGAAAATGTTAGGCAGAAAAGAAGGAAATGTAATAAGTATAAGAAAGATAACAAAATTAAAATAGGAATCAATGAAAAATGTAAAAGAAAAGCGTAATCTGAACCGAATGAAGATTAAAAAAATGTTTTTAATTAAGACTGCTGCACTCTCCAGGTCTAGTTCCCTGCGGAAACTAGTTTTTCAAAGGGGGAGGGATATTATGGCCCAATATAGGGAAGATTATTCCAGCAGCCAAAGGCATTACAGCGAAATAATCAGCAATTGCTAAACAATAACCTCGCATGGTATTGTTCTGCAACTATCGGTTGTTTTGCTGATTAGCCCAACAGCTGGCTGCGATGAGCGCTTAGTGAAGCAATTGACGATTACAGTAATAATACACTTCGCATGGTAATTATTATGTAAAGCGATTGTTTACAACTAAGCGGCTCACGTGCTGCAACCGGTAGAACAAACGACAAAGTTGTTGTCGTTTGTTTACATCCGCGTTGCGAGTAAAAGTTTACTTCCGAATATTGGGGCATAAAAGACCAATGGCTGGTCTGGCGAGTGCCGTTAAGTGATCAGTCGCGGGTTAGTTTCAGGCACAGTGGTGTCAAATGTCCGGTCGGTTCGGAATACTAAAAACGTGTAAAGATAGGTCAGGGAAAGTAATAAAGTGTAAAGAGTTTTAAATTATATCGAGCGTTCTTATTTATTCACAAGTCTTAATCGTTTTTCAGCTAATTAACTGAGAGTTTGAATGATACGATTGCATTGGGACACGACATGCCAACTGCCATTTGCGTACTCACGATGTAACCATTAGAGGATATAATACAAAAGCCACTGAACTGAAAACTTCTATATACCCCCTACTAACATATCGGAGATTTTGTTAAATTTTACTACGCATTCATACAATTAGACCAACAAATTTATTATAAGCAAAATTGTACCAAACAAGGAGCTAGTAATGGTATCTCACCAAATCAGTATACTAAAAAAGGAGGACGAAGATTTTCCTCCCCTGGATAGGCATACGATCCACCACTATTCTCTTCTATATATGTTACTATACATGGTAATCATACTAGCACCACTTAAACTATGTAAATACTACCTTCATAAGACACGGCAAGAAAATCCCCAACTCACCTGAACCCCAACCAGAGGAAACCCAGACCCAAGGCGACCAAGCTATCGCTAACGCTGAGGCACAATAAAGTAGCATAGCTAAACTTTAAAGTAAAACACAAAGGTGCGATTTATGTAGTACCACCAATTATAAATGCTCAAAAATGATAGAATTGCATGTAGGAATATTCACTTTCTCTCAATTATATAATTATGAATTTTTTCCTAACTAGGATAACTTCTAATTTAATTTTCCTTTTTCCACTATTCTTTTTATATTCTTTTGGGAACAGAACGAACATTTGGTTATAATTATGTATAATAACACAAAAAAAAAAGACAAGCAAAAACAAATATAATAGAAACAACAACAAAAAATATACTATTAAAAAATTTTTTTTAGACAAATAAATTGATAATTTTAATGTTTCTTGCACCAAGTTTAATAGTTTTGATTAATGAATTAAGGCATTGTACTACTTTACTACAAAAATAGCTAATAGAACACAAAAAAATATACTTTTAGAATTTCGACAAATAAATCAATAATAAAATAAATAGATTAATTAATTAAGGAAATGAAAATAGCTAATAGAAAAAAATACATAATATTTAAAAAAAAAATTTATGAATAATCTAAGAATTTTTACCGTTTCTTTATCTTTAATAAAAAAAAAACAAAAGGAGAAATAATACCCATACCACTAATCATCACCTCTTCAAGGATACGAATTTTCTTTTTCATAGGGGGATGGTGTTATGATATTCACATGTCATAACTCGCATTTGTTCCATTTCAAGTGCATACACTTTTTCTTCGATTTCATATCACATCGCTTGAAATGAAATCCCTGGCATCCACTTGGATTTGTCAGCATAAAATGTTACTTTTCCTAAATATAAAGTCACATAAATTGTGAACTTTATTGCAAGCAATTTCCTTTTTGCCCTCTTATGTAAACAGACGCCACAAGTGGCGTATGAGATAACACGCTCGGTTGTCATCAAAACATACCACGTGATCGACACGATCGTGGAAAGTTTTGATGATGGTGCGAGTGTTGATTATGTCATTTCATATTAAAATAATCGCTGAAGAAAGAAATGGGCAGTCATGTAAAAGGTCGCGAGCGAGTAACATTCGAAGTTGCTTCTGAGGAAACAACCTAAATAGTCCAAATTCTTTAAATAATACAGTGGTTCTAAAATCTGAGAAATATTGGAAAAATAATCTTAAAATTTTAACGAATAAAAGTGGTTAAATTAAATTCTGTGTTTCTTAGTAAAACCCCTCAAACCAACCCCAAGACTCCGCTGTGCTATCTTCTCCCGGCAAGTGGGAAAGCACGGAGCCGCAGACGTAACGCGGGCTCAAAGGGGTGGGAGCTCCTTTTCAACGCCTCATGAATTTCGCCCTGACAGGCCTAAAAGGCCTCGAATGTTTCGTTTACCTAGATGACATTGTCGTCTATGGTATAAATCTGAATGATCACAACGAAAAGTTGAGAAAAGTCTTCAATAAGTTGAGAGAGAATAACTTAAAACTAAACCCAGAGAAATGTTAGTTTCTAAGGAGAGAAATTGTTTACCTAGGACATAAATATTTTAGCGAAGGTGTACTACCAGACCCAAGTAAGGCGGCCTGCGTCCGAACATTTCCTGTTCCCAGAACAATAAGGCAAGTTCAGTTATTTTTAGTACTTGTCATTTACTACAGGAAATTCATTCCATACTTCTCCAAAATTGTACGTCCAATCACGCATTTACTCCGAAAGGATGTAAAATTCACCTGGGCTGAGAAATGACAAGAAGCATTTCAAAGCATACAAAATGCTTTAATTTCTCCACCACTTTTGATTTTCCCGATTTTTCAAAATCATTTAATCTAACCACGGACGCCAGTAGCAAGGCTTTAGGAACTGTGCTCTGTCAAGAAAGGACGAGCCCGTTGCCTATGCAAGCCGCACGTTAAACAAAGCCGAAAAAAACTACTCCACAATAGAGAAGGACTTATTGGCAATAGTTTGGGCTACAAAGAAATTTAGGTGCTATCTTCAAGGCCGAAAATTCACGGTCTACAGGCCAAAAACCTCTCAAAGACCTCTTCTATGTGAAAGAATATACTACACGTTTGGTGAGATTTCACCACAAATTATCTGAATTCGATTACAACATCGAATATAAACCAGGCAGGTACAATGCTAATGCTTATGCGTTAAGTCGCATCCCACAAGCACCAAGAGAAGACAATTTGGGCAATACCATAACGATAAAAGACCTAGTCCACTACACGATGGACTCAGTTGTCGAGGAAGATAATCCCCCAAATAATGATAAGAAAAATAAACAGAAATCTGCTATAGTTTCGTCGTGACTCGCGAGATATATTTTAAGTACGAATGTTTTAGAAAAAAAAACCAAATCTTTAAAGATCCAAAATAAAATATTTATTACGTTAAAAAAGATTTTATTATGTTTACACGCTTCAGCGGAGCTCTTAAGACTAAATACAATTAGGAAAAATATCTTCTCACAAATTATTCTGTTCATTGCAATTTTGCTCACATTATCATTTTGTTCTACATTACAGGAAACTGTCTGTGAGAATTCCGGACTTTTTAGTTTCTCAAATGTGATAAGAAATGAAATGTGATCCCTGTCCACGTTTCGTAACAGGTGAGGTTGATTTAATGATTTCATGGTCATGTGGGATTTTAATATCTGCTGACGTAACTCCTCCCTCCTTAGGTTTGAGACTCTCCAGAGTCACATTTTGAAATTTTATATTTAATTTTTTGTATTTGCAATAAAAAATGGTTACGACTACTACTATTATTATAGCTATTATAATAGAAAGTGTACCATAAATAGAATGAGTTTTCCTTTCATACTTAATTTCCTGAATTTTGTTAATGTTTCCTATATATTTCAATACAAGATCTTCAAATGAAAGTTTTTTATTTAAATTATTAATGTCCTCAAAATAATTTGGTGTAACAAAATTTTGTTTAAATACCTTTTGTTTGTTGTATAAGCTGTAATTATTTATAGTTATTGAACAGTTGTTAAATTTTATTAAATAGTTTCCGGTCATTTCTAAATCTCTTTTATCACAGGAACTTATGAGACTAACATTGTTTTAGTTTTTTGCAATAACTAATCCTTTTTTTATTTCTGTTATTTCGGATATGTTGTTAAATGTTTTCATACAATTTTTATGTGTTATACAATTATTCAGTATTTTGAGTTCTTTGAGATCTTTGTTACTACTATAAGTATAGGTTTGTCCTTCATAATTAACAATTTCTTGTGGTTCAAATACCAGTTCCTGTTTATAAATGTTACTTATAGGTGTTAACAAAGTTCTGTGTAAAGTGTTTCTTTGGGCATTCTTATAATGAACATAATGTTATCCAGATTATCTATTACTGTTGCTAATCTTATATTATGAAGTTTCTCAAAATCAATGTCGTATTCGAAAATTTCTTCACTAGTTAACACGTTACAGTTAAAGGTTCCTAATCTTGCCGAAGCTACATATATTATATTGTATATGTTCTACATTATCTTCAAGTATTTTCAACTTTAGTACATAGTCTGTCGAGAGAATTTGCTTCTCGATTTGGTTTAGTTTTTCTATAATCGACAATCGATCTTTTTCGATTATGTCTTTTAGCTTTGTGAAGGTAGAATTAAAGTCTTCGTTAATTTTGATTTGGGAATTAAGGTTTTTTATGGTGTTGTGATTGTTCGTGTCTATGATTTTAAGATGTTCTTCTATATCCTGTCTGTCATCATCGTCCATTGTCCCGTATAATCAGTTAAATATTCTACCCACAAAGTTTAGTAACCCTCTTCTTTGCCTGTGTGGAATTAGAGTTTGAATTCTACTTCGTATGTTTTTGATTTGATAATCGTAGGAAATAATTTGATCGCTTATATTTGCTTGTTTTATATTGCTTTCTATGATATCTAAAATTTTCTCGATTTCTCTTGTGTTTACAATGTGTATTATTGTATCGTAGTTTTTAACAATTTTAACACCGCTTAATTTTATTTCGGTGTATCCTGAATTAGATTTGATTTTTTCCACTGTTAGATGGGCCTGGGTTATTGTCCAGATCTATACTACTAGGAAGATTGATAAGATCCAATTGACCTGCGAATTTTTGTTTTCTTTTAATGTTCGAACTATGAATATTGTTTAATTTTGTTTTAATAAATTTTGGTTGTTCCTTATGTCGAACGCTTTTATAATTTCTAATGTAACCATCCACATTATAGTCTTCCCTATTGCTATTTCTTTTATTTATGTATCTAGCTTTCTCTTTGGAAAGATTTTTGTGAATAGTATTTTTGTCGCAAAGTCCCTCCTGAATGTTTAACGGTTTTTCTTTTGTTACAGAATGGTAACTATTGTTGTACCATTCGATTGCTTTGGACATTTTCTCTTTAATATTTAAATCTTTGCGTTCTATTCCTAACGTTCGGATTTTTTCGCTCAGTGTACTGTGCAACCTTTCGATGTCTGAATTAGCGGTGTGGTTATTAGGTTTTACAAGGTGACGTTCTATATTTTCGTTTCTTAAGAAGTCTTTAATGTTTATGCTTTTAAATTCATTATCAAGTATTAATTGAAATGGCCTCTTTGGGATTTGAACTCTCTGATTTTTTCAATTATTGTTTGGTTATTCCTATCTTCCAAGTAAAAAGCTGTAGCGAATTTCGAGAATCTATCTACGAATGTGAGGAAGTTCCCTTTTGAGTTGGTATAAATATCCATATGTACTATTTGTTTTATATCTGTCGGTGTTTCTGTATACCTACTCGAATTTTTGTTTAATCGGTTTTCTGTCGTATTTAACTCTATTACATACATCACAATTATTTATAAATTTATGTATGAGTATCTTAAGATTGGGATAATAGATATATTTCTTGAGACCTAATTTTCGATGATTCCAGTATGTCCCGTTTCGTTTTTGTGATAATTGTGGATTTGTTTACAAGTTTCATCTTCTGAGTTCATGTCTTTAGAATGATTTGAACATCTGACAAACGTTACTGTAGGATCGTTATCATATAATTCAATAATCTTTTGTTGTAATATATTGTATTTATGGTCATCTAGTTCGGTGTATATACCTATTTTACCTGATTTTATGTACCTTCGCAATATATCCGGATGATTATTTTCTAGGTCTTGGGAATTGATATAGATTTTTCTATTTTTGTGCTTAATTTTAAATTCCTTCTCTTGATTGTCTGTTAGTATTATTTGAGTTTTGAAACGATTGACAACGGTGTCTAATATAGGTATATGATTGTTTAATTCTTCTTGTTGGGAATGTATGGTTTCTAGGTCTTGATCAATATTATCTTGCACTGAGTTTTGATCGACGTTGTTATGCAGGGAATCTTCTTCAGAAGTTCCAAGATTTTGGATGGTTTCGTTGCCATCATTCTCCATGCTATTAACATTGGGTTCTTCCATGTTATTAATTTCGTGAGTATCTGCATTTATTCTGCTGAGAAAATCCGCAACTTGGTTTTCCTTACCCTTGATATAGTCTATGTTAATATTATATTCTCCGAGTTTTAGGAGCCATCGGTAAAGTCTTGGGTTCACATCTTTCCCTTGAGTTTTGGTGTACAACCATTTAAGTGGTTGATGATCAGTTAATAAGTTAAATTTAGCTCCGTATAAGTAAGGGCGGAAATAATTAGTGGCCCACACAATGGCCAAGAGTTCTTTTTCCGTAGTGGAGTAGTTTCCCTCATGGTCGTTTAGGGTTCTGCTAGCATAGCTGGTAGGGTGGTTATCTTGTTGAATGACAGAGTCCTATAGCATAAGTACTGGCTTCAGTAATGAGTTTGAGCTTCTTACCGAAGTCTGGATACCTAAGCACAGGAGTTTCCGTAATTAACCTTTTGAGTTTTTCGAAGGAGTTAATGTAATTTGTGTCTTTTGAATTGATCTTAACATTTTTCTTTAAATACCTCTTCATTGGCTGGGCTACTTTTGCGTAATCTCTTATAATCTCTCTATAGTAGCCGGTAATTCCAAGGAACGATTTGATTTGTTTCTCTGTTCAGGCAATTTTAATTCTGCTATATCTTCTATTTTCTTAGGGTTTGGTTTTACTCCACTTGGAGTTAAAAGATGGCCTAAATGCTGTTTCCTTCGAGATAAATTTACATTTGTCTACCTATATTTTAAGTTTATATTCCCTTAATTTATTGAAGATTTTCTTTTTATTATTAATGTGTTCATCGAGAGTGGTTGAAAAAAGTCAATATATCGTCTAAATATACTACGCATATTTTATTGATATATTCTTTCAATACGTCGTTCATTAGACGCTGGAAAGTCGCTGGAGCATTTTTTAGACCGAAGGGCATCCGGATGTACTCATAACGTCCCTGAGGCGTGGAAAAGGCGGTCTTCTTCCTATCTTCTTCATTTACGAGGATTTGATGGAAGCCTTTTGCCAAGTCAAGAGTAGTGAAATATTGTGCCCTGTCTAATTTGTCCAGCATATTGTCGATATTCGGGATGGGGAACTTGTCATCGATTGTAAATTCATTGAGCTTCCTATAATCGATGACTATCCTCCATTTTTTCATACCTGAGTTATCGATTTTTTTGGGTACAATCCATAGCGGACTGTATTAGGGAGAATTGCTCTCTTTAATAATGACCTGCTTAAGCATGTCTTTAATTTGTGATGAGATCTCTTGCTCATGCACTTGTGCATATCTGTAAATCTTCGAATATATGGGCTTTTCGGTTGTAGTTATTATTTCATGGGTAATTTTACTTGTACTCGTTAATTGTTCTCTTTCTTTAAAGAATAAATCCTTATAAGATTTTAGTAAATTTTCAAGAAGGTTTCTCTCTTCAGATTTCAAACCTTTCAATAGATTTTCTATCACAATTTCGTTTATACTGACACATTCTTGTTGATTTATTTCGTTTAACTTATAAGGCCATGTAGACAAAAATTCGATTTCACTATTTTTGATTTTTAAAATAGCTTTTTCCATATCAATGATAGCATCAAGGAGCTTTAATAAATTTTACCTAATAATTGCATCAAAACATTTATCGCGGAATTTCGTAAGTTTCCATATCATGTGGGCATCCTTTCTAAATTCAGTGGGGAGATCAGTTTCCATTATTTGACTAACAAAAGCATTGGTGTTAAGGGTTTTGAATTTAATTGGCTTTTTCAAGAAATGTCTTGGGTATTGGGGTCATTTTTCTTCGTTTAATAGAGAGGTCGTGGACCCTGTATCTATGAGGCATCTAATTTTGTCTTTATTTATTGTTAACTCTACTATTGGTAATCAAATTTCCGAGGCATTGTGTGAAAATTTACCTCGTCTTGGATGTGGTCTACTTCCATGGGTTCTACTCTATTATGTGTATTATTAATAAGGTTATTGTAATAGTTTCTTCTGTTTTGTCCAGAATTAGCTTGTCTTTGTCCGTAGTTGTTAGTTTGTCTATACTGCTACGAGTTTTGTCTTGAGTTACTGTTGTTAAAGTTATTATGATTATTATTGAAGTTGTGACTATAATTGAAATTGTTATTATTTTTTGGATGATTTAACCGTCTTGAATTATTCTGATTTTTATTGTCATAATTAATTCTATGCACTGTATTGTTATTTATGTTATCTCTAATCATTACTAAACTTTCTAACAAATTAAAGGAATCCCGTAAATTTTGTATGTTTCTATTCAAAATTATTGATGATAAATTTGGTTCAATATTGTTAAAAAATGTTCTTAAAATTAAAGATTCATTAAGTCTAGGGCTGTTCGAACCAAATTGATTCGAATATATTTTCATAAAGAGAAAACTTCTGAAAGAAAGCATGCTGAAAACAAAGCATCAAATTTTTAGTAAAATTAAATCTAATTTTATTTCTCTTAAGCAAAAAACATGTATACCCAACCCAACATAGCCATGTATTTATCATCTTCATAGCATATTGCACAAATACAACATAAAAGTATAGCCTCATTGAGTAAATTAATTTAAAATTATTATCAAAAAAACCATTCCTGAAAAGGGATCATATTACAAAAATATCATGCTAAAATTGAGATCTGAAAAGAAAATAAATTCAATCTAATTACAATTTTCTATCAAAAGCATGTGTTGTCATGTAACATACAATGCATGGCACAAATACAATCAAATCAAGCAGATCAATTTGCAACTCTAGCATTATCATCATTATAAGTACCATCGAACGGGAATTTCTTCTCTACGTGATACGAAATAAAATTTTTGCAAATATAATTAATTTAACACAGCAACATGTGAAACTCTAAATTTCTTGTTGCTATGCATTTTTGTTCGTTGCTAGGCAAATTTTATCGCTAGTACCGTAAGAGCACAGCTGCATTGCCAATTCTTGTAATCATGCGCCGCTGCTACTCTATCAGTGGTGTCGTGGGCAAGCAAGGGCTATATAAACGACAAGCTGACTGAGCTCGATCTCTCTTTTTGTACTTGGCATCGCTTGGGGTAAGTTGGCTTAGGGACTAACATTCATATCGGGTATCGACTGATATTTCAATTCTAACAATTAACAATCATTTCTGGTCTCGACGGAAATAAACACATCTTATTTCGGGTCTCGACTGAAGATAAGATATTTACTAATAATCATTTCTGGTCTCGACGGAAATAAACACATCTTATTTCGGGTCTCGACTGAAGATAAGATATTTACTAATAATCATTTCTGGTCTCGACGGAAATAAACGCATCTTATTTCGGGTCTCGACTGAAGATAAGATAACACTTTAAGCCGGGTCTCGACTGACTTAAAGAATATTATCTCGGGTCTCGACTGAGATAATCTTTTACTAACAATCATTTCTGGTCTCGACGGAAATAAACGCATCTTATTTCGGGTCTCGACTGAAGATAAGATAACACTTTAAGCCGGGTCTCGACTGACTTAAAGAATATTATCTCGGGTCTCGACTGAGATAATCTTTTACTAACAATCATTTCTGGTCTCGATGGAAACAAACGCATCTTATTTCGGGTCTCGACTGAAGATAAGATAACACTTTAAGCCGGGTCTCGACTGACTTAAAGAATATTATCTCGGGTCTCGACTGAGATAATCTTTTACTAACAATCATTTCTGGTCTCGACGGAAATAAACGCATCTTATTTCGGGTCTCGACTGAAGATAAGATAACACTTTAAGCCGGGTCTCGACTGACTTAAAGAATATTATCTCGGGTCTCGACTGAGATAGTATCTTACTAACATTAACACTTTATTTCTGGTCTCGACGGAAATAAAGAATTGTTCTAACCAAGAACAAAGGGCTTAACATTAGCTTACAGCCAATTCCTCAAGTGTCAAGTTTTAGATCGGTGAGTACCAGTCACTTGTAACATTTTAATATTTATTCATATATCTATTTGACTATATTTTGACTTATATACACATATATATATTATACATTTCATGTGCATATCTATTTTATACATATATTTTTATTATATTTTTTGACGATCTTATATTACAACTTGGTGCTAATAAGTGTTAGTGTAATACAAAAATCTCAGACCCAAACTGATATACAGAGTTTTGTCTCGACATATCTATTTCTGAAAGTCCTACATTATAAATCGGTGTCAATAAGTGTGTTTTCTAGTGTATGTTGATCTCTGACCCAACAATTTAGATAATTCTGTCTTAATACAATTACTCGAGATATTTAAGTTAAGCCAGTGTTTTGAAGTTAAATTATTCTAACTTTTGCTCTATATTAATTATATATTGAATATCTATTTATATATCTATTATTAACAATCCTGTGAGTGTGTTTTTCCCATACTTTTAAATCGTTGACCTGAAACCTTTTTATACATAATCTGATCTAAATAGTGGGAGATTCTAAAACTAAGTGCAGCAGTTTCTTGCGAGTCAAAGAAAGTGAACAGTGTTGATTTGTTGTTGGGAAAATAGACCGCTGATCTTGATCCAAATTTACCAGTGCATTCATTTCAGTCACTTAATCAAATTTGCGTGTACGTTCTATTAACGGACAGTTCATTTTATGGTCCTTCGAGCCGGATTTAAGGTCTAGTGTTTTATTTTGTCAATCTTTTAAACATGTCTGCACTTCAAAAACTTTTGGGCAACCAAGCCACCTCTGCAATAATCTTCGAAAAATCGTTCAATAACTACACCAAGACTGATGTAGAAAAACGAACGAAAGGTTTTATTTCTGAGCGATTAACCGCTCTAAGTGAAATTTGGTCAGATTATAAGAAAGATCACTATACAATTATCCAAGCCACGCAAGCCTTGGAAGATAGTGAACTTCAAAAGTTCGATTACTTCGCAAACGATCAATTTTCAAATGTGGAAAACAAATACTTCATGTTTCGAGGTATTCTTAGGGATGCATTAGATGCATTCGAAACAAAGGTTGAATCAAGTCCAAAATCAGAACATGAAACTTCATCGTCTCTGAGATTACCTAGCATCACAATCCCAAAATTCTCAGGTTCTTACGATTCATGGAGGCCTTTTCACGATCTATTCAATTCCCTGGTGCATTCAAATTCTGCGTTATCTCCGGTGCAGAAATTGCATTATTTGAAGTCAAGTGTATCTGGAGAAGCAGAGCACTTACTGCGTCAATTTCCTATGACCAACTCGAGTTATGACAGCGCATGGAAGATATTGCTTGAAAGGTATGATAATAAACGAGTCTTGGTAAATGCCCAATTGAAAGCACTCTTTAATCTACCTAAAGCAGCCCACGAATCAGCCAAGGCTATCAAAACCTTGCTAGATAAGTCTTCCGAATGTATCTTCGAACTCGAGGCATTGCAAGTTTCCACTAAGCAATGGGATGCAATTCTCATCTATATGGTGGTACAATGTTTACCAGCAGAAACGCACCGTGCATGGGAACAAGAGGTCAATACTGCAGAAGGACTTCCCACTTTCGAGTCCTTAAAATTATTTTTACAATCTAGATTTAGAATTTTAGAAGCCATAGTCGATACCAAACCGTCCCTAGTCAACAAAAATGCTCATGTCCCGAGAGCATCTACCCATTTTACTTCATACACCCAAGCATGTCCTTTGTGCAAAGAGCAGCACCGTCTATTTAAATGTCCGAAATTTATAAAACTCGATGTAGACAATAAATTCAAAATTGTCACATCAAATCAATTGTGCAATAATTGCCTATCAAAAGGCCACAACACGAAAACTTGTACGAGTAAGTTTTCATGTCAGCGATGTGGAAGGAGGCATCATTCTTTACTTCACAGGAATAATGCCACTCCAAGGGTCTCGACCCAACTCGAGCCAAGGGAGCAGCAATCAAAAGCTCAACCTTGCAATTCACCTTCCACATCCAATAACTCTATTCACACGCTTCATGCAAAAAATCATCATACCAAACAAGCACTGCTTGCAACAGCACTGTTGAACGTTCCTACAAAAAAGGGAAACATGATGGTATTGAGAGCTTTGATAGATTCAGGCTCTCAAGTTTCATTTGTAACCCAAGCCGCCGCACGTAAGCTGCAATCATCCACTACAAACGTGGAAATTCAAATCACGGGCCTGGGAAAAACTGAAACTACAAATGTTCAAAAACAAACTGTATTGAACATTTATCCTTATTCAACCACAACTAAGGCAGCGACAGTTACAGCCCTTATAGTGGATACAATTACGGACATTTTACCTCCTTCAACCATTCCAAACAAAGAATGGAGTCACATACATGAGCTACCACTTGCCGATCCGTTTTTCTTTAAACCAGGAAAAATTGACCTGCTTTTAGGAGCAGATGTGTACAGTGAAATCCTTTTGGAAGGTGTACGGAAAGGTCCTCCAGGAACACCAACTGCCCAAAACAGTACCCTCGGATGGATACTTTTCGGAAAGTTAAAAAATACATCCACAGTCTTAACAGCATCTGCGTTAACAGCAAAGGCTCATTACGACGATGACACTTCACTGGATAAACTTTTACGTCAGTTCTGGGAAACTGAAGAAGTTAGTCCAGGAAGAAAGCTGTCTAAAGCAGATCAAGAATGTGAAGAGTTTTACCAAAAAACTCATTTTCGTAACGCACACGGCCGTTACGAAGTTCGTTTGCCTTTCACTACAGAAAGCCCTAGCCTTGGCGACTCTCGAGGTATGGCATTACGTAGGTTCTACAGCCTAGAACGGCAATTAGAACGAAATCCTGAACTTTATCAGGAATACAAAACTTGTATTAATGAATACAAGACATTAGGTCACATGACAGTGGCTAACAAGATAGTAAGCAACGAACAAAGTTACTATCTTCCTCATCATGCTGTCATCAAAGATAGCACCACTACAAAGGTTCGCGTCGTCTTTGATGCTTCAGCAAAAACGACTAATGGAAAAAGTCTAAACGAACAGCTGCATACGGGTCCAGTACTGCAGTCTGAACTCTTTTCAATCATCCTCAGATGGCGAAAGTACAAATTTGCTATGTCTGCTGACATAGAGAAAATGTACAGGATGATCAAGGTACAACCCCCAGATCAAACCTACCAAAGAATACTTTGGAGGAATAATCAAAATGAACCTATTAAAGATTACAAATTAACCACTGTAACCTTTGGCACCACGCCAGCTCCCTATCTCGCAATAAAAACGCTCAATCAACTAGCCATTGATGAAGCTGACAAATTCCCCGAAGCTGCGAAGATAGTTTCTCGTGACTTCTATGTTGATGACCTTCTTACAGGCTCAGATACAAAGGAAGAAGCCTACCAAATACAAGATCAACTTATTAATCTGTTATCTTCCGGCGGATTTAATTTGAGGAAATGGGTGAGCAATTCTTCAGATTTACTATCTAGGATTCCCGAACCATACAGAGAAGTTGAACTTCCTTTGCGATTCGCAAGCGATGAGTCCGTAAAAACTTTAGGCATTCATTGGTTTCCAGGATCTGATTGTTTCACGCTACAATACAAAAGGAAATCAGATTGCCTCTCTACAAAGCGTTCTATTCTTTCAGAAATTGCAACGCTTTTCGATCCACTTGGCTGGATATCACCAATTATAATCATTGCCAAAATATTGATGCAAGCTTTATGGCTTGCAGGATGTTCATGGGATGAACCCATACCGGCATCTATTGATAAACAGTGGCGCGAATTTAAAGCAGATTTGCATCACATTAGTAGCATCAACATACCGCGTTGGTTACATACTACAAGTAACTTATCCACCTGCCAAATACACGGATTTTCAGATGCTTCTAATCAAGCGTATTCTGCTGCCGTTTACATCAGAGTTGTTGATGACGAAGGAGTTGCTCATGTTAATTTACTTATGGCAAAGTCAAAGGTAGCGCCGGTTAAATCTGTATCTCTCCCACGTCTTGAATTGTGCGGTGCGGTACTCTTGGCACGAACCATCAATCGGGTTAAAACAGATCTACAATTCGATCTAGTTCCCACGTTCGCGTGGACAGATTCTTCTATTGTGTTAGCCTGGATTCGTAGTCACCCTAATAAGTATAAGACATATGTCGCTAATAGGGTGTCGGAAATCCAGGGTTTGATCGACATCAAAGCATGGCGTCATGTAAAATCTGCTGACAATCCAGCCAAAGGTAGCGCCGGTTAAATCTGTATCTCTCCCACGTCTTGAATTGTGCGGTGCGGTACTCTTGGCACGAACCATCAATCGGGTTAAAACAGATCTACAATTCGATCTAGTTCCCACGTTCGCGTGGACAGATTCTTCTATTGTGTTAGCCTGGATTCGTAGTCACCCTAATAAGTATAAGACATATGTCGCTAATAGGGTGTCGGAAATCCAGGGTTTGATCGACATCAAAGCATGGCGTCATGTAAAATCTGCTGACAATCCAGCCGACTGCAATTCCAGAGGAATTAAGTCTTCATTATTGATTGATCATGACTTATGGTGGCATGGACCGCATTGGTTGCAGGACAGTGAAAGTGATTGGCCGAAATCTAAAACAATTCCAGCTAATGAGCCTGAAACTGAACAAAGACGCGTAACCCATTTCACAATAGCTCATTCAAACATCGACGATTTGTTTGGAAAATTTTCCAGCTTTTCACAATTACAACGCATAATTGCCTATTGCATTAGGTTCATAAACAAATGCAAAAGTCCATCGGTGAAATCCATCCAAGAACAACCAATGGACCCAAAATTACTTCATCCAACAGAAATCGTTCAAGCGAAAATTCGGCTCATTAAAGCAGCACAGAATGCCGCTTTCGGTACTGAAATCAAATGTCTACAAAAACAAAATCCGCTTCCAGTTAGGAGCAAGATCTTATCACTCAACCCCTTTTTTGATAACAATGGGTTAATTCGGGTAGGTGGTCGATTGAGAAATGCTAACATTTCTTATAATCAAAAACACCCAATACTCCTGCCAAAGGACAGCAAACTAACCATCTTAATCATTGAACACTTCCATACAAAAACGCTGCATGGAGGCCCACAACTGGTATTATCCATCATTCGAAACGAATTTTGGATTCCACAAGGACGTAAAACCATAAAACAAGTGTTACATAAATGTATAACTTGCTTTAAGCAATCCGCAACTATCAAAAATCAAATTATGGGAAATCTACCTTCACCACGGGTCAATATGACTAGACCGTTTCAACAAACTGGCCTAGACTATGCTGGTCCTTTCAATTTAAAGGTTTCTAAATTTCGAAATAATCGGGTATATAAAGGGTATGTATGCATCTTCATTTGCATGGCAACCAAAGCCATTCATATAGAAGCCGTGTCAGATTTGTCCACAGCAGCCTTTATAGCAGCTTTTCGCCGTTTCTCCAGCCGAAGGGGACTCAGCACAGACATCTTTTCAGATTGTGGCTCTAATTTCGTTGGAGCTGATAAAGTCCTACAAAAGGAATTCAGAACAGCCATACTGCAAGCTAACAAGCAGATGGCGGAAACACTAGCCCAAGATGGGATATGTTGGCACTTTAACCCGCCTTCCGCACCTCATTTTGGAGGATTGTGGGAAGCCGGAGTTAAATCCATAAAATTCCATTTGAAGCGAATTTTAGGGAATTCTTCATTAACATTTGAAGAATTCGCGACTGTTTTGTCACAAATTGAAGCCTGTCTAAATTCCAGGCCTCTATGTCCTATCACAGAAGATCCAGACGATCTCAATGTTCTAACTCCAGGACATTTTTTAATTGGCACTTCCTTATTACTTCCACCAGAACCTGTGCTGGAAAATAAGGTTTCATCACTCACCAGATGGAAACATCTCCAACTATTGCAACAACAGTTTTGGCATAAATGGTCACACGATTATCTAAATTCCCTACAAAATAGACCTAAATGGCAGACTCCAATATCAAATCCTAAAGTAGGAGATTTAGTCATTATCAAAGAACCGAATTTGGTAGCGTGCCGTTGGTTATTAGGACGAATAATTGAAGTTCATCCAGGTGCTGACAAATATATCCGTGTAGTAAGCATAAAAACGAAAAATGGTCTTGTAAAACGGCCAATATCCAAACTATGTATCCTACCGATACAAGAAAGTTAAAAATTTGAATCTTAGTAATATGGCTACAAGTTTCTCCCTCAATAATTTGGCTCAAAATTTTCTCTCATTGCTTTACAGGTCAGTTTAAAATTAATCACTTGAAAGACATTTCCAGTCTTTCAACGGGGGGCAGTATGTTCGAACCAAATTGATTCGAATATATTTTCATAAAGAGAAAACTTCTGAAAGAAAGCATGCTGAAAACAAGGCATCAAATTTTTAGTAAAATTAAATCTAATTTTATTTCTCTTAAGCAAAAAACATGTATACCCAACCCAACATAGCCATGTATTTATCATCTTCATAGCATATTGCACAAATACAACATAAAAGTATAGCCTCATTGAGTAAATTAATTTAAAATTATTATCAAAAAAACCATTCCTGAAAAGGGATCATATTACAAAAATATCATGCTAAAATTGAGATCTGAAAAGAAAATAAATTCAATCTAATTACAATTTTCTATCAAAAGCATGTGTTGTCATGTAACATACAATGCATGGCACAAATACAATCAAATCAAGCAGATCAATTTGCAACTCTAGCATTATCATCATTATAAGTACCATCGAACGGGAATTTCTTCTCTACGTGATACGAAATAAAATTTTTGCAAATATAATTAATTTAACACAGCAACATGTGAAACTCTAAATTTCTTGTTGCTATGCATTTTTGTTCGTTGCTAGGCAAATTTTATCGCTAGTACCGTAAGAGCACAGCTGCATTGCCAATTCTTGTAATCATGCGCCGCTGCTACTCTATCAGTGGTGTCGTGGGCAAGCAAGGGCTATATAAACGACAAGCTGACTGAGCTCGATCTCTCTTTTTGTACTTGGCATCGCTTGGGGTAAGTTGGCTTAGGGACTAACATTCATATCGGGTATCGACTGATATTTCAATTCTAACAATTAACAATCATTTCTGGTCTCGACGGAAATAAACACATCTTATTTCGGGTCTCGACTGAAGATAAGATATTTACTAATAATCATTTCTGGTCTCGACGGAAATAAACACATCTTATTTCGGGTCTCGACTGAAGATAAGATATTTACTAATAATCATTTCTGGTCTCGACGGAAATAAACGCATCTTATTTCGGGTCTCGACTGAAGATAAGATAACACTTTAAGCCGGGTCTCGACTGACTTAAAGAATATTATCTCGGGTCTCGACTGAGATAATCTTTTACTAACAATCATTTCTGGTCTCGACGGAAATAAACGCATCTTATTTCGGGTCTCGACTGAAGATAAGATAACACTTTAAGCCGGGTCTCGACTGACTTAAAGAATATTATCTCGGGTCTCGACTGAGATAATCTTTTACTAACAATCATTTCTGGTCTCGACGGAAACAAACGCATCTTATTTCGGGTCTCGACTGAAGATAAGATAACACTTTAAGCCGGGTCTCGACTGACTTAAAGAATATTATCTCGGGTCTCGACTGAGATAATCTTTTACTAACAATCATTTCTGGTCTCGACGGAAATAAACGCATCTTATTTCGGGTCTCGACTGAAGATAAGATAACACTTTAAGCCGGGTCTCGACTGACTTAAAGAATATTATCTCGGGTCTCGACTGAGATAGTATCTTACTAACATTAACACTTTATTTCTGGTCTCGACGGAAATAAAGAATTGTTCTAACCAAGAACAAAGGGCTTAACATTAGCTTACAGCCAATTCCTCAAGTGTCAAGTTTTAGATCGGTGAGTACCAGTCACTTGTAACATTTTAATATTTATTCATATATCTATTTGACTATATTTTGACTTATATACACATATATATATTATACATTTCATGTGCATATCTATTTTATACATATATTTTTATTATATTTTTTGACGATCTTATATTATAACTTGGTGCTAATAAGTGTTAGTGTAATACAAAAATCTCAGACCCAAACTGATATACAGAGTTTTGTCTCGACATATCTATTTCTGAAAGTCCTACATTATAAATCGGTGTCAATAAGTGTGTTTTCTAGTGTATGTTGATCTCTGACCCAACAATTTAGATAATTCTGTCTTAATACAATTACTCGAGATATTTAAGTTAAGCCAGTGTTTTGAAGTTAAATTATTCTAACTTTTGCTCTATATTAATTATATATTGAATATCTATTTATATATCTATTATTAACAATCCTGTGAGTGTGTTTTTCCCATACTTTTAAATCGTTGACCTGAAACCTTTTTATACATAATCTGATCTAAATAGTGGGAGATTCTAAAACTAAGTGCAGCAGTTTCTTGCGAGTCAAAGAAAGTGAACAGTGTTGATTTGTTGTTGGGAAAATAGACCGCTGATCTTGATCCAAATTTACCAGTGCATTCATTTCAGTCACTTAATCAAATTTGCGTGTACGTTCTATTAACGGACAGTTCAAGGGCTAAACTCTGCAGGCTTGTCTATATCGTAGTCGTATTTTTCATTGAGTTTTGCTAATATATTTCTTAATGTCAAAAAATATTCTCTTACTTGTGTATTTTTGCTGAAAGAGCTTGATGATACAACTGATGATAAGTTTCTCGGACACCAAAATTGCTGATTAACGCTTCCTTCATCTCATCTCAGGTGGCTTGAGTTCCTAAGCTCCTGATTACATCTAGGGCTTGTCCTTGTATTTTGTTGATTATAATTCTCTGGTAAACATAAGCCTTGGCACTTGGATGATCGTTGAGCATATTTAAAATAGTATCGACTTCTCGTAGGAATGACGTTAGAGCATATTCGTTGTTCCCTCGGAATTCGTGGACCCTTTGAGCATCTTTTATAAGATCGTTTGCAGAAAGTGTAAACCTTTGTTGAGGTTGCTGCTGTTGTTGTTGAGCTTGCTGCTGTTGTTGTTGAGCTTGCTGCTGTTGTTGTTGAGCTTGCTGCTGTTGTTGTTGAGCTTGCTGCTGTTGTAGAATAGGCTCCATAATTTCGTCACTTACACAAGTATTGATGGAGACACATGCTTAGTAACATTAAAAAATACATATAATATGCCCAAAGTGCCAAAATATTAAAGCATTTCCACAATATAAAATGCCGATGGTTATCACGGACATCGCAGAATAGATCAAGAGGCAAATCGATTTGTGGTGAAAAATGCAATATGTATGTACGTACGTGCACACGTATTGCGAAAAAAGCCTACGGGCTAAGAAACGCGCTGAATAATGCATTATATTTATATGCGCGCCGCGATTTCAATGACGGGACGGTGGCTGATGTTTACTAAAACAAGCCACCATCCATCGAAAAATGTTGTGGAGAACTTTAATCATGTACAGAATAAATGTAAAAATTTTCTCAGGATAAGAAAATGCACTTAATCATTTACTACTCTGAACGATGGCTCTTGATCTAGATTAAAGTGATCAAGCAGCGAGTTGATTTTCTGCCCGCAACGTGGATGGCCACAGGTTGATGTTCGTTTTGAGGACATACGGTAAAAAAGTTGAAGAAATTATAACAAGGAAAAGAGAATTAAAATAGAAAGAGGTTTTTAATTTCGGGATCGGTTGGTCAGTTGGTGCTGAATAAAGTGAAACTGATTAGAATAGAAGGTATTGATCACCACAGAGAAAGAAGTTGTTCTTGAACATTATATTTGAATCAAGTGAAACTAATCATAAATAAAGGTGTTCATTGTTAGAATATTACAATTAAATAAGAGATCGGATCACCATTCAAAGGTATATAACACTCTTGTGGGATGGCCCAATCGGTGCAACTTTTCTTATTTAATTGATCTTTTCAGGTAACCCATTGTTCGACGGCGAAGTCGAAGGAAAACTCTGCCACACAGGATAAATTCGGCCCTGAACTAATTAACTTTTGTAATTTTAATAATATTCCAGATAATTACTAGACGATGACGAAATGGAAGAAAAACGCTGCCACGCAGGTGAAATATTTGCTTTCAGGAAATAAGAAAATGTTCTGTGCCAGGAAAATTTATCACCACTTTTTCCTTAATTCCAGGAAATGTGCAAATTGACTTCTCCACTCATGCTACGCGTGACCGACACCCAGCTCAATTTACTAATGATCACCTACACCTAACCCCCGCACAAAATTATCACTCCAGTATCACACTGGAATTACACAATATGCTGGCGCCTGGCGGATCGCTTGCCGACAAGAATTTTCGTGTGTGTGTGTGTATATTTTAATAAATTCGGCTTAGCAAATTAAAAAAAAAAATTAAAACAATAAAATCCTTATTTAAAATTACTACGTTTATTTTATCCGAATTTCACGAAATCTAAAATTCAACTCAAATGCGTAATGATAATCAAAAGCAAAAACTTTTTACAATTTATTTTCCTAATTACTAAAAACGTTGATTTATCATATTTTGCGTGAGAACGACGATTCCATGTTAATGGACTGCTACGTGCCGCCGTTGTATTGCATCGTGAGGATGGAATATGATGCTCCTATTTTTCTATGGGAAAGTTATGTGATTGCGTGTTAACTCTTCCCCTTTTAAATTGGAATGTCCTCATTTGATTTTGTTGCTGTAGTCCTTTTCCTTACAAGAATGGCGTTTCATAAAACTTCCTTTTGGGTGTTGGTACCTTTGTTGTTGTTTCCGATGCTAGGTTTTCGATCTGGATGCTTCCGTGATATGATTGATTCGAGATGCTGCTTTCTTCTGAATGTTGTATGGTTGATGCATTGCTCTTACCTGCATCATTTATTTTAACTATAGCGATAGATCCTTTGTTTCTAAGTATGATTACAACGAGAACTTTCATAATAACTATGGTGGTCAAGCTGATGCCGTAACTGGTGAGTTGGTAAGTTTTTTTCTCATTTTGCAGAAGTTCGAGTTGTTTGGTGTTATTGATTTGAATATCCTTCAGCACTTGTAACGTTACTACTTCTTTAAACCGCTTCTCAAAAGGGGTTGGTTTTAGAATAGCCGGAAGGATTTGAATAGCTGATTGTTCTTTGGAAATGTAGGTTCTACCGTTGATTGATAAGCTAGTGTTGTGGAATTTGACTAGGTATGAGCCAGTGAGATTATGGTATGAGCCAGTGAGAATTAGTTTAGTAGTATGAGACCATCCGCTATCTCCTAGATCGTTGGAATATGTTGGTTATTTGACTGGTTACAAGTTGAAGGACAGCTTTTGAGCATATTTGGTAGGCACGTCGAAGAACTTATATGTACAATATTGTCTTGTTTGCAAATTGATAAGGAATTAAAGGTTTTGCACTTAACTTTTATTCCATAAATCTTATCCTGGTTCTTTAAATTTCTTTAAATTCAATTTCATTTATTATACTATTTCTTTTGACAGGTTTTGTTAATAATTTTTCATAAGTTTCTAGGTTTGTCATCGTAATATAAACTATGTAAAGTAAGCAAGAGTTATTCGTTATTATTTTGATATTTGACAAGTCTAATGCTTCTTCTGGCGTTGCAAATGACAAACTTCTTTCTTCTAATTTATTAATTGCTAATTTTATTTCCATATTTGATAAAATGAGTGAATTTATGATTCCTAATTTAGCCCAATGTATTCCGTATTTAATATTTACGATTTCTTCTTTAATTATTCTAATTTTGTATTGGATACTTAGGCTTAGCTGATCATTAGTTGGACTTTCTTTCTTTATCATATTTCTAATTTCGTTGGCTATTTTCGTAATATAATTTAATAATGATTTATTATTACCTGTCTGTTATTATTTTCTAAAACATTATTAATTTTATTCTTTATTATTTCAAAATCTTCATGGTCAGGATTACCCGCAATCCATTTCCATGCGCTACCAATTAAGTCCAATGATCGTTTAGTTTTATGAATTTTAATGCCGTCAAGTAGTGTCTGTAATTGTGTTAATTCGTGTCTCAAGTAAGGATGTAAAGGATTCCTGTCCGTAATTTGGTTGTCAAGTATTGTTTGTATATCGTCAATGAATTTTTGATATTTACCTAATTCTATCACGTGGATAAGTTTGAAATTTCCTTCATGAATTTTAGCTATACCGGTGTTGATGGAGATGACTTGAGAGTTCGTGTAGTCTAATATTTGAATATTTGAATAGTGCTTAAAGCACCCCTGTTCTATTTCTGGTTTGTATCGGACAGTGAGTTTAGAGCCTAATCTTTTGTTATATCTGACGTAGATAATTTGACCTAGTTCGTAAGTTTTTATCGGGTTTCGTTTTTTGTTGTGATATTTAATGTCTTTAGCCTGTTTACTCTTTAATTTCTCTATATTACTAAGCCTGATACTTTCAAATTGTTTGGGGTCTACATTTGGGATTCTACCATAATAAAGTTCTCCCGGTTGTTTCCCTGTACTAGAATGTATTGAATGATTATATTCGTTGACTGATCTCTCTAATAACTCTTCAAATGGCATTTCTACGTCATCTGACTTGAGACATCTCATTATTTCGGAAAGGGTAGAGTGAAATCTCTCGATTTGACCGTTCACCTCGCTTTTGTATGGTGGAGTCTTAAAAATTTTGATTTTCAAGGAGTCCTCCATCATTGATACTATAGAATTAGAATTTAAAAATTTTTCGTTATCAATAACGACTACTTCTGGGACACTAAAAAAAAAAGGATGTCTCTCAAAGGTTGTTTTATATCTTCTATTGCTCTGGATTTTATAGGTTTGCGAAAAGCTAATTTAGTGAATTTGTCGATCGCAGTTAAAATTAATTGTTCTCAGTTGAATAGATATCGATGTGAAAGGAATGGCCTGAATAGTTTGGAATCGGTGTGGGTTTTATTATTTGCTTGTTGGGATGTCGATCATATTTATTTTCTTTACACGTGGTACAGCGTTTTACTAGGTGCCTGATTTTCTTTGTCATTCTGGGGAAATAGTATTTTTCCAGTAATTGTTCTCTGTTCTCTTCAGCATTGCGATGTGCTCTACGATAAACAGAGAGGATTTTTTCTTCCTCGTCATTTTCGTCAGTGATGTCTTGTACCATATTTTGCGTGTAACGTACCTTATAATTTCGGAAGTGAGCTGGATAGATATCTTATAATTTTCCCATAATTAATTCTTCTGTTTTAAGTCTGTTAATAGTGTTTGGGTTAAGATACCTTTTGAATGTGTTTATTATGTCGGCATCCGACTAATCGGGCTGGATAAAGATATGCCTGGTGTAATTTGGGAAAGGATTAATGATTTGATAGCTGCTGCTGTCTCCTCGTTTCAGTATTATTTGGTTTCGAAGGACGTTAATAGGTGTTTCCACTGACGGGATTAAATCGTGTGAGGAGCTTTTGTCGCTATGTTGACTGACAGACAAGGTGTTTACTTGGGAATTTTTTGGGATTCTGGATAGAGTGTCTGCAACGACATTGGTTTTACCCGGTTTATATTTTAACTCGTAATTATATTCCTCCAGAATAGCTTTCCATCGTTTCATCTTGGAGTTATTATTTTTATTACTTAGGGCGTATGTCAGGGGTTGGTGGTCTGTTAATATTTTTACTTTTCTGGATCCGTAAAGGAAGTCCGTAAAGGAAGTTTCGAAGGGAATTAAGAGACCATATTATTGCAAGCATTTGCATTTGCTGCGTAATTTTCCTCTCTTTTCTTAAGAGTTCTGGGACAAGAATGTAATTGGCTTTCCATCTTGAGCGAGGACTGCTCCTAATGCAAAATTGGATGCATCTGTGGTAAGCTCGATATCCTGATCAAAGTTCGGGAAGGAAAGTAATACACCTTCTGAAAGGAGGGAATTCTTGACCTTATTGAATACCTCGACTACTTTGTCGTGTAGTTGGATTGCTTTTGACTTTGAGCGTTGTTTGGATAAATGTCCATCTTCCCCTCTTAAAAGCGCAGTCAAGGATTTTGCAAGTTTAGCATAATCCTTGACGAAGCGTCGATAGTAACCTGCCACCCAAGGAAGGATCGAAGGTCTTTGACAGTTTTAGGGAGTGGAAAGTTTGATATTGCCCTTATTTTGTTGGGATTAGTTTTTATTCCATTTTTGGAAATTACGAAGCCTGAAAATTCCACTTGAATGAACTTAGATTTGTCTAGCTCTATTTTTCATATTTGCTGTCTCTAATTTTTTAAAGACTAGTTCCAGGATTTTGAAGTGGTCTTCCTCTGTCTTTCCGAATATGATAATATCGTCTATATAAACATGACAACCTTTTCCAGCATGCTCGCGGGAGGATGTCATCGAGAGCCCGTTGAAAGGTGGAAGAAGCATTTTTTGGGACCAAAGGGTAACCGGGTAAATTCGTATTTGCCATGGTTAATCGAAAATGCTGTTTTTTTCTATGTCTGATTCCTTTAATGGTATCTGATGGAAACCGCTCTTTAAATCGATCACCTTGAAGTACTTGTTATCTCCCAGGTTTGCTAAAAACGTCTTGTATTTCTGGGATGGGATATTTGCCTGCAACTGTATTAAGTTTTCTGTAGTCGATGACTAGTCTGTATTTCTTTTTCCCAGATGCGTCGTCCTTTTTCGGGGACGATCCAAACTGGTGAATTGTAAGGTGATTTAGATGGACTTATAATGCCATCATCTAATAATTGTTTGACTTGTTTTTTCTACTTCGTCTTTAAGGCATAAAGGTAAGGGCAGGACCTTGAGTAGACTGGATCGTTGTTATTTGTGCGGATTTCTCCCTTAACTGTTGTAGTGAAAGTTAGTTTTTCATCTGGTTCGGAGAAAAGGTTATGGCAAACTATTGATTAAACCTGTTCACTTTTTCCTTTTGCTCTGTATTTAGGTGAGATGTTCGAAGATTGATGTTATTTACGGAGTTGGAAATATGTTGCTTTAAAGCGATATTTAGGTTTGGGGTGAATTGTCATAAACCCCTTGTTTCGTATGAATGGCTCCTCCAAGTTGTATGAGGCTGTCATTACCTATTATTCCGTCGAAAGATTTTAAACAGGTAAGAATGAAAAATTTCAGTTTGCGATTCAGTCCGAAAAGATCTATTGATGAATGATGACGCTACCAGCTACAAAGTTAGCTAAAAATGGTTTTTCATTCGGGATAGTATTTCTTACGTAACAGGATTTTATGTAATTTTTATTGGAGCCTGTGTCTATGGATATCGTCAATATGTTCGGTTAGTTTCCTGAGAATTTGAATCATCTTTAGAATCTGCAGGCTCAGGTGGCTGCGTGAGATTCTGCGAATCAGTGTACTCTACAAGTGTTTGATCATATCGTAAGCGGGCAATTGATGATGGTAATATGCCAATTTTGGGGACTTCTGCCAGTTGTTCGGAATGATAAATCCTTTGGACCTTATATGGCTGCTGTATTTGTTGGGAATATGGTCTTTTGTTTGCGTAGTTTTTGCATTTGAGTTCTATTTTGGTAGTTAGCTTGTTTGGAATGGATAGAATGGTCAATATACATCGGTTCGATCCTCTGATAGTGATTATTGTAGCGTAATCTTGGGGGGCTGTTGAGTTTGGTTGGTCGACGTTGGAAGAGCGGTTTCGGGTAACCATGCGCTGCTTCTGGATTATAGAGTAGTTGTAGATAAAATCTCCTTCCTTTCCTGGGGCTGCACGAAAGCTCTCCTAGGAGTAATAGGTGGAGGTAAGGGAGATTGTTGGCCTCGAATGCTGCCGTGACTATGCTGGACGGCGATAATGTACGTTTTCAAGCTTCAGACATGGGTGTAGAGCTTCAGGCAAATACTCGGGTCCTTTCGTACTAAGGAGTCCGAGTTAGATCTCCTTTCAGACCTCTGACGAAAGTATCTAACGCTTTCTCCCGATAGGCTTGAGTCGTGACGTTAAGAGATTCCTGACTCATTTCCATTGAGGATAGCTTATTCAGTATTAAGAATATATGGTAATAGACCTGCTGATATAACCTCTGGGGTGGTGTTGTTTTTCTGGACCAGCGTGGTCATTTGTCACTCGAGTGTACCAAGGGTCTCTTTCTTTTGTCGGCGTAGTGAAGTGCTAAACACTTCGAAATTTTTTCCCAATTTAGTGGGGTATTGTAAGACTCTAAAGCTGTATCCGCATTTCCCGTAATTTTATTTCGTATGACGCTAAGAATTCCATATTATTTTGGTGTTGCCCCTCAAACTATCGTAAATTTTTAGAATTCTATCAACACTTTTTTCCAGGAACCGTATTCTCCCGGTTTACCTGAGAATTCTCGCAGACTTTTAACGACGTCGGGTATCTTATCCGTGTCGTTTAGATTTGTAAGATGTTTTGGGATCGATCGTTTTGGTCTACATCATTACTATAAGTCTACTAAGAGAAGAAGTTTATTATAGAGTCCTTGTGTTTTCGACCTAATTATTTCAGTGATAATATCCTTAAGTGTACTTAGATCAAGAGTTGTTGTGGAAACCCGTTGGGGTGTTAGCTAAATTCTCGGGTTGTCCTAACAAGGAGGGCTTTAGGATGTCTTTGACGTTCATTTTTTTGAATTTCTTGGCCTGTGGTTTCTATCCGCGTTTTAATATGTTATGTTTCTAGTTCGTTCAGTTTATCAAAAATGGATAAATGATGCACTCGGCAAAGCCTTAAAATTTTACACAAATCATTAAGAATTGATTAATTTGATTGCGTAGATTGGAATTAGAGAATGTTTTGAAATTCTATAAGTGCTTATTTTATTACTTTTTTTTTTAAAAAAATATTCACTGTTCGATCAAAAATTCATGAAATATTGATTCGGGTAATAAAAAATGAGGAAAAAAGAATAATTAACTTCGAATTTAAAGTTTCGGGTTTCTGGCCTAAAAATTAATAATCGTTTTAAAAATTATTTTCTTTTCACTGAACTTAAAAATCTTGAAATATATTATTATTCACTTTATTTTTTACAAAAAAATTGGTTTTTTTCAATATTCGCTTTCTTTTACTTTCTATTTCTTCATATAAAAGAAAGATTTAATTATTCTTCAATATTCACTTTCCTTTTTTCTTTCTATTTCTTTAATATAAAAAAAAATAATTTTCTTCAATATTCACTTTCTTGTTTTCTTTCTATTTCTTTTAAAAAATACTTTTAATTTTCTTCGATATTCACTTTCCTTTTTTATATAAATTTCACACAAGAAAAAGAATAATAGCAGTAAAATCTTATCAACTTACATTAAAATTAACAAATGTATGGTTAACATTTGGGAGTTGTATGAATAACGACGACAGGTGCCTCAAAATTTCCTCGTCCTATTATATTGGGATCATTTGTGGTCTTTTTCGCAACCAATTGGGCGGCTGTTGATAAGTTACTGTTGAAAATATGGCGTCTCTTTATCCTTTATTTCTCCTACTTATCAACTCCGTTTTGTTCCTGATGTGGATGACTCCGGGGCCTCGTTTCCCAATTTGTAGTTATTGAAGTTTAGAAGGATTTTATCCCTTTTACTTGCCACTAGAGATGAAAGTAATTTCTTAAGAATCGATTAGTGAGCTGATGTGATGGTTTACACTGCACTATACAAAACTGTTTAAATTTCTGATTAAATTCTTCAAATTTCACCTGTAAACAGTTTGGACTTTTCAATTACTTAAAATCTCAACGGTCCCCTGCTCGGGCGCCAGTTAATAAATTCAGCTTAGCACATTAAAATGCGTACCTAATGATAATCAAAAGCAAAAAACCTTTTACAATTTTATTTTCCTAATTACTAAAAACGTTGATTCAACATATTTTGCGTGAGAACGACGCGACGATTCCATGTTAATGGACTGCAACGTGCCGCCGTTGTATTGCATTCTGAGGATGTAATATGATGCTCCTATTTTTCTATGGGAAAGTTATGTGATTGCGTGTTAACTTATATAACGTGTAATGCGTGCCGTTGCTACTCACTAGATGCTGGTGATCGAAATTTTCTGGACTGCAGTTGGGTGATATTGTAATCAGGGCGATATTTCAGAGGAATGCACTACCGTTTTGCCCACTGGAATGTTATGTGACAAACGGTATATGGCACGAAATTTTGTGCAGATAATGAGGTGACGATTGCCAAATTTAAGAATTTTGGTATTTACCCGGAATTTTTTTTGTAACGTATCGGAAATATACTTTTATACTTTATAGGTTTGCCGTACCGAGTAATTTCAACTGTTGGATGGTTTTATGCCCTTTTGGAAAAGTGGCATAGGACTACTTCTATATATAGGTACTTCTGCGCTTTTTCAGGTACCCGGCAAAATGCGGAAAATAAAATAAAAAAACAAATAGAAGCGAAACATACAAAAAAATAAGTAGCGTGAGGGTGAAACGCTACAATGTCTCAACATAAGTGCAATTTTTGAAAATTTCATGTTGATTATTATATGGAATGCGTTACAACGTAATTGTATCGAATGCACAGAAGTCTAAAGTTTTTCCTTATTGGTACCAAGAGAGAGAGAGAGAGAGAGAGAGACAGAAAAAAAAACAACAAACCTAACATTTTTATTATCATCAGAAATGGAAAATTGCTTACGAAAATGCAAAAGTCAACATAAGTTTTCCCTTGCCATTTAAGGCCTTGTATACATATATTCTTTCTCATCCAAAGATATTTTCTCACATGGTTCGAAGGATGAAGATGCAAATAAATAGTAAGAAAGCGCGAAACTCTTCTCTCAAGTAGGTACTTAAAAATTTGTCTTTTTGGACGTCGCGACGCGAGTTCTTGTCGGAACTGCTTCTGATGCTGGTTGTGCTGACTGCATAATAAAATTATTTTCTCATGGGAAATTTCAAGTCTTTTACTTAAGCGCTCTCAAGGTTTTAGAGACATTTCCCACGAAAGTGTGTAGTTTTTACATGCCATTCTTTTTTTCTGGCACTCCCGTCTTATTATAGCCCCCCCCCCCCCCGCGAAATAATCCTTTCTTCCGCACTTTTTTTTCTCACAATTATAATAAGTTCACTCTTTTTTTAAGATTCGTCTTCCTCTTGTAGGTAGTATACATATAAAAATATGGAAGCTTAGAAGAAATGCTTCAAGATGTTGTTTATCATTTTTTTAGAAAGTCTATTATAGAAAAATTGTTGAAAAGATTTATCGAATTTAATTTATTGATAGAAAATAGGTATAGAGGCTTTTCTCCACCCACATAGAATAGAATTCAATTTCTGAAAAGGAACAATAATATTCTGGAGTACCACCTACCTACCTACCTACTTACTTCAAAATTATCAAACAAAAACGAAAAAAGAAACTGCGGCACGCATGAATTTTCCGGAAATTTTTCTTTCATAGAGCGTGGAAATTGCGTTCAATCTCTTTTTCCTTTTTCTTTTATTTTCATTTTTTGCCCCTCCAATATTTCACGTTTCAATCATTTAACGGGAATGTGGCTAGATTTTTTACACCTTAAATACTGAGTATGTATATACATATATATAAAAAAAAAACACGAAGTGGTTACGAAAAATTCATTTCCTTATCGTAAACCTTCTCTAAAGTGGATTTTCATTAACTCGCGGGACATAAGTAATCCTCAGCAGGACAATAGTCCAAAACACCCTCTTCCGAGTTAAATAATATGGGCTAGGCTGAAACCTTCTTCACTACCTGCGCCCAACAATGCCGGCCGGCCCCTTTGTGACATACATACGTTCGTGAGGCAGAACTTTATCAATCAACTAAAAAAGGTTTTCTTCATTTTTTTTGCTATTGTTCCATTTTATTTCCTATTTGTCCAGATTCAGTAGACCCTATATAAATAATTTGTAGACTTTTGGCCAACAGTTAACAGCTGTGATTTATTTGGCTAAATTGAATGAACTCACCCTTTTGGTAGCCGGGCGTTGTTTTGCAATCTCGATTTCATGATAGATTTTATCGTTCTGCAAAAAATGTTGTGTTCTTGTTGTTGTCCTAAAAAAAAAACATGATTCCTTTTCTTCGATGTTTTCTTTTTTCCTTTTGTTTTTAATTTAGGAGAAGAATTCTTGTCAGGCGATTGTAATTAAAATTAATTTTTTAATTTCTTGGTTATCCAAAAGAAAATTCCATTCATTTGTATAATTATGATGTACGTCACGGAAAAAAGAGAATTGTAAACGTATACAACGACGACGGTAATCGCTAACACTTCTCTGGTTAAATAACAACTAACCATGGTTTGATGTGTTTATCTACATATCTCCTGGTTTTTTTCTAAAATGTTATATTTACACCTGAATTATTACAAAAAACATATTCGTTGTTTGAGTAACATTTCAGTTAAATGTTTTTTATACCAATATGCTGTGTTAATAGTACATCCATTGTGTAAATCAATCGAACACATATCCCTTGTTAATGAGACAACTCACAAAATAATGAAAATTTTGTATAAAATACAATTTCCTTGTCATAATTAACAAAAGTTATGTGTATATAACAGTTTCTGTGGAATTGAGACAATTAATAAGAAATTAAAATGTGTATGAGATACAAAAGTGATTTATAATTATTTTGTTAATATAACATTTTCTAAGTAAATATTGCATAGAAATAAAAATGTGTATATGATACACCTTCATTGTCACATTTACGAAAGCGATGTATATTATTTTAATTATTTTATAACATTTAATCGCTTTTCTTGGGTCTTACGAGCTTCGATGTGAATAGAATATTACAACCAGTACCATTACTTAAATTCGGTTGCAGGGCATTCTGAAATAAAATTTATTAAAAAAAAAATTTATTCTCTAATTGAACAAATATATAATATTAAATTTTGCACAAATGTGGGATTTAGCCTTAATCTGCATAACAACTTTAGTGACACCTTGCGCATTTTTTCCATCAACAATGATGTGCAAGTCAGATCAGAGATTCGATCTCTCTCTTGCCCTGACTGACGACGAGGACAGACGTGCCGCGTGCTTCATATTTTATAAGTTTAAAACTAATTCTACCTTAAATATTATATGTTCAACATTAAAGTGAATTGTCGACAATGAATTTAAAACAATAAATTGTGAAATTCATTTCGTGCTATTGTTGATAATTTCTTGCATCCTAGCCTGACTGCATTTCCACGCCATTCTTTATTATAATTTCCTACATGTATGTAATACGGGACGGGAGTTTCATAGAAAGATTTATTAAAATTAAGTTGCATGTAGATATATAACTTTTAATCCTTCTTTATTGAGTTGATTCTTCCCAGTTCCCATAATTTGAGAAGTTCAATGACGAAATTTTCTTTTATAATTGTTTTCCATTTTGGTACCAGATATTTTTGCACGACAATTATTTTTACGTTATATCTATTATTTTCCACGACTTTTTATATATTATAGAAATTTTTTATATTTATAATATTTTTATTATAGAACTAACTTTGCACGACAAAATTACTTTAAACGATGACGACGATTTATTTCACAACTGCACTTCTAACTGCCTGATACTAAAACTGAAGCCTACAACTACAGAACCATTTCACCAAATAAGCAAAATAACAACAACAAACTCTGTTAACACATAAACCAACTTTTATCACTACTACTGTTCAATTAGTGGTCCTTTAATAGAAGTATAATCAAATTATAGATACTACAACTTATTTGCGTTTTCAACAAATGTTTACGGATAACAATAACACACACAAGGAGATATAGTAAAAATGAAACAATTCGGAAGATGCATTTACAACACGTTTTAAACTGAACATTTTCGATGTTTTTTATGTTCAATTAGATATCTGGCAAATTTCTAAGGAAAATTGAAGGCTTCCTTACATGAGGTTGAGGCCCGGTACAGAGAATAAAAGTTATTATCATTAAATGTGCTTCGACGTAATTTCGTCCACTAATGGTGAAACGTGGTTGGTACAGAGACTACCTTATACCTCGAGGCATCGTTAATTCTATATTGGAGCGAGGCATTGCTCGCTTACCCTTTGGTTACGATATCGAGTCGAGGCATCGTCGAATTTATTGTTCGAGCCAGACATTGCTGGCATATTTGGCTAGGTAACTTATTCAAATAGACAACATTGTGACGTTATGTTCGCTTGGTGGTGCGAAATTAAGATAAGAAAACGAATTCCGACAGGTTAGCTTCGTCTTCGTCTTATTCTTAATATAACTGAACTTGTTGTGTAACGTCCCTCATTGTCGAAATCGAAGTTCCAGCCGAAGATGATGGTGAGATAAAATACTACCTACCTCACCATACGGTTTTCAAACAAGACAGTACAACAACCAAATTACGTGTAGTCTTCGACGCTTCGGCCAAAAGAAACAACACCAAATGTCTAAATGATATCATGATGACTGGTCCTCAACTGCAAGGAGGCCTAATCTCCATTCTATTAAGATGGAGAAAACATAAAATAGTATTCACGGCGGACATAGAAAAAAATGTACCACCAGATAAAAGTGGATGTGAGAGATCAGCAGTATCAATGTATTTCTTTGGTGAGAGTCTCCAAATCACCCTATCAAGGAATATAAGCTGACGACCGTAACTTACGGCACAACCTCAGCACCGTTTCTCCCAATACGCACTCTGCAAGCAACTCGCGCAAGATGAAGAAAAAACAATACCCTATCGCATCCAGAATCATACTGAGCGATACTTATGTAGACGACGTAGTCTCAGGAGGCGCTTCCATGGATGAAGCAATAGAATCTTGTCAGCAGTTAATAAACATGCTAATGGGCGGAGGTTTCAAGCTTCGCAAGTGGACAAGCAATAAATTCAAGGTTGTTAAGGATATACCCTATTAGTTTCGAGAACAACCTCGCTTTATAGATTTCTAGAAAGAACAGACTATTAAGGCACTTGGAGTGCACTGGAACCCTATAACTGACAATTTCAAAATACACGTTTCAATAAGCATGTACGACAACCCCACAACAAAGCGCAATGTAGCATCCGAGGCGGCGAAAATCTTTAATCCTGTTGGATTACTATCGCCGGTAGTAATGTCAATCAAAATTCTTCTACAGAATATTTGGCTAGAGAACTCGTCCTGGGATGAACCATTATCAAGTACATTATTAACTAGATGGTTGCAAATAAAGTCTGAACTCCCAAAATTAGAAGAAATTGAGATTCCACGATGGATTGTGTTCACAGGAAAAAGACACTAGCTGCGAGCTTCACGGGTTTTTCAGATGCGTCAGAAAAGGGCTACAGGGCAGTAATATAATCTGCGAATTACAACGAAAATCGCATGTTCAGACAAACTTAATAACCGCCAAAACTAAGGCAGCCCCACTGAAAACAAAGCTGACAATTCCAAGATTAGAATTATGTGGAGCAACACTACTCGCTAGACTGATAAACGAAACTAGAAAAAGTCTAGAAATCGATGACTTAAAGTGCTATGCCTGGACAGATTTCAATGATAGTTCTGTCCATGGATACAAGAAGATGCGCATAAGTGGCAAACATTTGTGGGGAATCGAGTTGCACAAATACATGGATTATCAGATAGAAATACATGGTTTTACGTGCGATCATCCGAGAACCCTGCCGACATCGCCTCTAGAGGAATATCGCCATCACTGCTCAAAACATCATACTCTTTGGTGGCATGGACCTTCTTGGCTTAGCTCCAAGGAAATATCGTTTCCATCAAACCCAAAGGAGACAGCTGACCTAGAGAAGAAAGTGTTGACGGCTCATTCTTGTTATGATTCCAAAGCCGAACACGAGAAGGATGATCTTCAAGAGCTAAACTTGTATCAAGAGTTGCTCAAAAGATTTTCAACATTAGGAAAATTACAAAGAGTAATAGCATACATTAAAAGGTTTGTGCAAGATATGAAGGTAAGCAAGGCGAACCGTACATCTGGGTACTTGACAGTAAATGAAATCGAAGAAGCACAAGTACTAGTGAAAACTACAGTAGTTTGTTCTATGGCGTTTCTGGACCACATTTTAAGCCTCCAGGATTTCGCCACAGATGGCGCGACCGTCGCTAGGTGGTTGAGCCCGTACTAAATGCAGGTTTGTGTCTTGGTTGTATTGGTTTGGGACTCGATTTGCGTCTTAGCGGGATTAACCGGTACTACCGGGATATGTCATTTGGTCTTGACTGCACGCTAGCGGCATTAGCCGGTACTACCAGCATGCTCCCGTACTACGGTTGTCTTAGATAGATATGTGGTGCACCTAAATGTAGGCTTTTTTACCATGATTTTTCCTTGAGCGCCGAAATGTACGCTTTTTGTTTTGAATTAATAATTAAAGTTAATAGTAGGAAATTTTTGTTCAAGTCCAATGGATTCTAGAGGGGGTGGTATGTGGGGGGGATAGATTAGGAGGGGGGGTAATGAAATTTTCATCAGAAATCCTCTACGGGCTCTGGTTTTCGAGATATTAGCGTATTAATAATTCAAGTTATTTTTGCTCAATGGATTCTTGGCGGTGTGGAGTGGGAGGGGGGGGGGGGCACCAAATGTTCATCAGAAATCCTCTGGCTTTCGAGATATTAGCGACATTTTGTTTGGGCGCAAACGCCATTTCTTGAGTAAGGGTTCCCTAGCGGCCTTAGCCGGAACTACCCAGCATCATTTGAATTTCACAACATGACATCACCATGAACAGATTCTAGAAGATGTCAGTGAGACATTAGCCGATACTGCCAGCATGCTTCGGTACTACGGCTTTCTTGGATATGTGGTACGGTTCTCGTGGCAGCATGCTAAGGTTTTGGGAAGTTTTTTGCTTCACTTTTGCCCACACGTGGCAGCATGCTACGGTTTTGGGAAGTTTTTTTGCTTCACTTTTTTGGATGTGTGGTGCGCCTAAATGTAGGCTTTTGTTGTTTTCAAGTATTGGGCCTGGTTTTGAATTAATATTAGTAATAATTGATTTTTCTTGAGCGCCTAAATGTAGGCTTTTGGTTTTGAACTAATAATTAAAGTTAATAGTAGGAAATTTTTGTTCATGCCAATGGATTCTAGAAATGAAATTTTCATCAGAAATCCTCTACGGGCTCTGGTTTTCGAGATATTAGCGTATTAATATTTCAAGTTATTTTTGCTCATGGAAATGGATTCTTGGTGGTGTGGGTGGGAGGGGGAACGAAATTTTCATCAGAAATCCCCTACGGGCTTTGGTTTTCGAGATATTAGCGACATTTGTTCAAACAATTAGCTAATTGGCAATTAGATAATTGGAAATTAGCAGCTTGATTCGTAATAAGCTAATTGGCAATTAGTAATGTGGTGTGATGCGCTTTACTGTAATTCTCATAAAATAAACAAATTTAAGTAATATCAACACTTGCTGTAAATATTTAATAGAAAACTTCAAGTTTAAGTTAAAAATATGGTTGCTGTGAGGTGTATTGACACAATTTCTTTTGCTGAAAAAAATGTTGTCAAACCAAATTAAATTTCAATATTTATTTATTTATTCACATCAAATTAATTATTTATTTCTAAATCTTAAGTTATAAACTTTTTCCCTATGTTCTGTATTCAAAATTGGTAGCAATATAAGTGAAGTTCTCTGAATCCTATCTTGGAAACGAAAAAGATCCAGAGCATATGTCTCCCAAGGTCCTTTTCTGGGTTCATATTCAATTATATAAACTTGTGGCGCACTAGTACTAAACGTAACTTTCGTTATCACTAATAATTTAGAAATATTAATAATAAAGAAACTAGTTTCACATTATTGATTTTTTTATTTAACGATTATAATAATTAATTGGGTACAAATTTTCGTCATGCTGAACAAATTCAATTTTGTATGAACGTCCGATTACTCCTTTATTGATTACGTAGAAGTCTCCCTTGGTGTTTATTTCATTCAAAGAGTCCTCTGAAATTCTGCTGTACCTCGAAGGAAGAAAAAGGTGGTAGTTTTCCAACTCGAGAACCACATGATCTCCAAATGCAGTTTTGCATCGCCTTGCTGCAACAACCTTATATTTCTGGCCCAGCTCAATTTGGGATGTCTTCAGGGTTGGTGAGTATTGCTCCAGCTTCTTTAGTTCTTCCATTGCGCCAGCCATTGTTTTACTCTAAGTCGTTGTTGCTTCCTTGAATTCCAAAATAAATCTGATTGCAAATCTGATTCAGCTCCTCAATTTACAGTCATGATTCCAAAACGAGTTTAATCCTGTTTAAAGCAAATTTGCAATATCAGCACATTACGCTGAATGATTTATGTAATTTGATACCACACTTCCTGTAAGCAACCCAATTCCAAGAATTTTACCGATCGAAACGTTTCATTGGAATTCGTAAACACCCTGTTATAAACAAATTTAAGCAATATCAGCAAATGATTCATGTTTATTCTACTGATCGAAACGTTTCATTGGAATTCGTAAACAAATTTTCACATCCTGTTGTAAACAAATTTACGCAATATCAGCAAATGATTCATGTTTACTCTTTTCAAGTAATTTGATACCACACTTCCTGTAGGCAGCCAAAAATTTTATTGTTCCAAGAATTTTGCTGATCGAAACGTTTCATTGTAATGTAAACAAATTTTCACATTTTCATGTACGCATTCATGTAAACAATCTTATTTGCAAATTCGACCAGCAAAATAAAGTAATCAAATTAATTTGAGTGATTTTCTTTTCGTGTAATTCGATATCATCTCAGCCTGCAAGCAAATTCGTTGGAATTCATCCTGTGCAATGATTATTGTAGCAGCAGGATTATTCATGTTTACAAACCGTTGCTATAAAAGCGCAAGCAAACTCTTGGGGAGCACCAGTCAATCTAAGTGATTCTAAGTGCGAGTGTTGAATAAAAATAAATAAAATTAAAAATGTCTATCACATTATTAAATGAAAGTTTTTCATTAATTAAGAAATTGCGAGAAGATGCTTTGAAGTGTTTAAGTGATGCAAATTTTGTGAATAAAAACAATATTATTAAAGAGTGCAACAGAAACATTCGTAAATATCAAGCAGCATTTCGGAAGTGTAATAAGAATGCTAGAAAACAACATTTGCACAGCTGTATAGCTCAAATTAAATCGTTGAGAGTGTTAATCAATCCCCATCGAGGTGGAGGAATTAATCAACGAGTAATAAGAAAAGATTTTGTTAAGTGGGAAGAAATAAAAACAGCATTCGTAGGTAGAATTAGGACAGGTGTTATCGTGAATATAAGCCACCTAGATCCTAAGCTGTTTATGCAAGTTGCTTCCAAATTACTTGCTCGCCGCATTAAGAATACATTAAAACAACAATATCATATTAAAGTTGCTACAACGTTTTGCGGTGAGTTTATTAAAGAAACTGGTGATAATGAAGTTATTAAAGACATTAAGTACTTCCAAGCAAGAACTGCCCCAATCAGTGTGGAGGATAATTTGAATGAGTGGTATAAATTAAATATATACGACCCAATACTCACTCAACTAGAAGAGTTTCAAGAGAAAGATAGTGGTTGGGCACTGCATTCTATAATACATTTAGCGGTGCATATCAACAAGTTTGAGCCGATTCGGGGATCAGTCTATATACCTCTACCGAAGGAGATTGCATCAAAGAAAGCATGTATAAATGTGAAAAACAATGATGAAGCACGCTTCGCGTGGGCAATAACATCAGCGCTATATCCTGCAAATGTTCACTCCGATAGGATCTCATCATATCCACATTATTCTACTGTGCTAAATTTAAATGGAGTAACATTTCCCATGACGCTTAAGCAAATTACACAATTTGAAGGCCAGAACGATTTATCAATAAACGTGTTCATCCTAGAGAAAGAGCGTATCTTCACCACAGTTCCAGTTAGACTTACGAAACACAGGATGGAGCGACATGTAAATCTCTTAATGCTACAAGATGACTATGACCAGGATGATGATGAAGATGAAGATCATATGGATGATGATGACGATGATGATGATGATGATGATGCCAGCAGATATCATTTCTGCTGGATTAAAGATCTTTCGCGCCTCATATCGAAACAAATTTCGAAACATGGTGGTGGTAGAAGGCATATTTGTGATAGATGTTTGTTCTACTTTTACTATGAAGAAAAATTAACATCACACACTCCTGAATGCGAAAAGCAAAACGATTGTAGGATTATGTTTCCCTCAGAGGAAAAGAAATGGTTGGAATATAAGAATTATAACCATAAGAATCCAGTCCCGTTTTGTGTGTATGCTGATCTTGAATCAATATTGAAGGCGATTCAGGGAAATGATCAAAATACACAGCGAATCCAGGAACATGAAGTTCATAGCATAGGATTCTACTTCCACTGCAACCATGATGCTAAGCTCTCATATTACAGAGCATATCGAGGCAAGGACTGTCAACAATGGTTTGCATTAGAATTGCAGCAGATTGCATCCATAGCTGTACAGGAGAAGCTGAACATCAGGCCAATTCAACCCCTGACTAAAGAGGAACGGCGTTCACTTATGGAAAATACTTGCTGCCATATATGTGAAAAAACGTTTGCAGCCGATGAGGAACGAGTCCGGGACCATTGCCACTTAACAGGTAAATACTGTGAAGCATAATTCAATTCATTTTTCATAATTTCTTTTAACAGGAAAATACCGAGGGTCAGCGCACAATGCATGCAATCTGATGTACCAAGATTGCTCCATAGTTCCAGTCATTTTTCACAATTTATCTGGATATGATGCTCACTTCATTATTAAGGATATAGCTACATCTATTCCTGGGAAAGTGGATCTCCTACCAATAAATAAAGAAAGATATATCTCGTTCACCAAGCACGTTGAGGGCAGTCATATCAAATTCAGATTCAACGATTCCTTCCGTTTTATGGCCGAATCCTTAGATAAGCTATCATCATTGCTACCAATGGATAAACTAAATATTACAAGAGCTGTATGGCAGGAATTGGATGATGATGACTTTAAACTACTTACGCGCAAAGGTGTCTTCCCATACGACTTCGTTAACGATTGGGAAAAATTGGATTTCCAACACTTACCGGCACAGGACCAATTCTATAATAAAATGACTGACAGTGATATATCTGCTGAGGACTACAGCCGCGCAGAAAAGGTGTGGAGGACATTTAAAATACAGACACTTGGCGAATATTCCGATCTATACCTGAAAACTGATGTCCTTCTATTGACCGAAGTCTTCGAGAACTTTCGAGATGTCTGTATGAAGACGTACAATTTAGATCCTGCACATTATTACACGATGCCAGGTCTAACATGGGATGCAATGTTAAAATATACCAAAGTGAAACTGGAGCTGATAACTGATGTTGACATACTGCTATTCGTAGAGAGAGGTATTCGAGGAGGTATAAGCCAATGTTCCAATAGATACAGTAAAGCCAATAATAAATATATGGATTATTTTAACCCAGATGAAAAACAAAAATACTTGATATATTATGATGTTAACAAACTTTCTGGATGGGCCATGTCACAGCATTTACCTACCGGAGGATTCAGATGGGCTGATAGTCTCGATATTGATGTTTTCTAAATTCCTGATGATTCACCAACTGGATACATACCCGAAGTTGATTTAGACTATCCACCACATCTGCATGATAAGCATAAAGACTTACCGTTTTGCTCTGAGTATGCAGCACCACCAGGTTCAAAATTAGAAAAACTTTTAACAACATTACACCATAAAGAAAAATATATTATACACTATCGAAATTTGAAACAATGCTTATCACATGGCTTCATCCTAAAAAAAGTACACCGGATCCTGCAATTCAACCAGTCAGCTTGGCTTAAACCATACGGAACCATAAACGGAAACAGGCTACCAGCGATCATGAAAAAGACAGCTATAAAAAGATGAATAATGCTACGTTTGGTAAAACCATGGAAAATGTACGCAAGTATAGTGACATCAAGCTTTGCGTAAAGTGGGAAGGCCGACATGGTGCCAAAGCTCTGATTGCAGCTCCCAATTTCCACAGTACGAAAATATTTGATGAGAATTTAGTCGCTGTGGAATTAAGGAGACTGAAAATGTTGTTTAATAAGCCATTCTATATCGGCATGGCAGTCTTAGAAATTTCAAAAACATGCCTCTACGACTTCCATTACAGTTTTATGCAGCGCTAGTTTGATGATAAATGTAAAGTCATGTATACCGATACAGACTCCGTAATATATGAAATTGAAGAGAGAAACATATATGACTTTATGGCTGAAAATATTGATAAATTCGATGCAAGTGATTACCCTGTAAATAATCAAATCAATATGCTTATGAATAAAAAGATTCCTGGTCTGATGAAGGATGAGCTGAACGGGAAAATCATGTGTGAATTTGCAGACCTACGCTCGAAAATGTATAGCCTACGCATAAATGATGGTAAAACTGTAAAAAAAGCCAAGGGAATAAATACAAATGTTGTTCAGAGGCATATAAAGTTCCAAGACTACGTTGAATGCCTGAACAACAAGCAGCTTTTAACTGCACATCAGAGCTGCATACGATCGCATAACCACAATGTCTACACCATCAACCAAAAGAAGATAGCTAACGGATACTCTACCATGGGGACATTACTCAATTCCACCAGAGCAACAAGGAGCAAGCACAGAAAGTTCAGTTCCAGATCAACAAGGAACAAGGACAGAAAGTATAGAAATCTAAGCTCATTATTGTAAATAAAAACATGTATTATAGTTTTAGTTTCATTTATTTAAGTACTTTGCTTTATTTGTAGTACAGTCTAAGATATTATAATTATAATTATAAATTTATTTTTAAATTGTATTATAGTTGTTTCTTCAACAAATTATAAAACATCTTTTTTATTAATCCAAGAATTGTGTTTTGATGAAAATCCGAGCCATTTAACGTAAGCTTTATCTCCACTCTTCTTTAAGATTTTATCTACGAGATATAGGTCTGGGTGTTTAACTATCTGCAGCTCCAATTCATAAAAGCCTCCTGTGATTGGATTTCCTTGATAATCTTCCAGCTGATATGTGATGGGGTTTGTGTTTTGAACTTTAATTATTTTAAAAATCTCAGCTGTCCAGTTTGGTGTATAGCCTTTCTCAAATATATGCTTGTATTTTCTGATGCGTACAAAATCTCCAACTTTATACTTTGCAGGAACAACAATCTTTATATGACTGTATACAGTTGAAAGCAGTTGTTTCTCATTGGAGGTGTTGATATCACGTGGTCTCATTTTCGTAGTTCGATGTATTCTTGAGTTGTATTCAGTGATCAGTTTCTTTACCATACCAATCCACTGATAAGTTCCATTAAAGCTGAATTCCTTCCACATCATATCCTTAAGAGTTCGGTTAAATCGTTCCACTATTGATGCTTTGAGGAAACTGTACGTAGAGTAATGATTAATTGCATGCTTTATCATTAGATTTTTAAAGAGGCTGTTGTAGAATTCCTTTTCATCATCAGTCTGCAGGTTTTTAGGTATTCGTCCCTCGCTTAATATAGACTGCATGGCATCTCTTACTTCTACACCAGTTTTTCTTTTAATTGGAATTGCCCATGCATATTTGGAGAAGGTATCAATTACTGTCAGCAGATAGCGGTAACCCTTGTTCACATACTTGTAGGGATCCATTTCAACCAAGTCTGCCTGCCACAAGTCATCTAGTCCTTTGATAATCACACGTCATCGTAATTATAAATGAACAGATTTCTCAAGAGTTTTTACTCATATACACCATCTTTTGGTGTCAAGTGTTTCTTATTTATTACTGAAGTAAACAGATAGTTTTCGATCTTCGCGATTTCATCATTCATATATAGCGTTAAATTTGTCACCTCTATATTAATAGTTTTTTTTGTATTTCTTCAACACTTATTTTAATTTTCTTGTCAACATAGTCTTTGGTAGTAGCATCAGCATTTTCAAGGGGTTCACCAAGTCGTTTTTTACATTTTGAGTTTAGATCGTAGTCGCCGTTTATCGTTAAATTAAATCCAATTCCCCGCTCTCCTTGTTCACCAGCTGGACCCTGAGCTACTTGTTTACCATCTGGTCCTAGAGTTCCTTGTTTACCAGTTGGCTCCTGTTGGCCCACGCTCACCTGCTTTCCCAAGATATCCTCGCTTAGAGAAACGTCCAAACTTGTCAACGCTCATCTGTAGATTGTGTAGAAGTATGGTAGTGAAGTAGTATTTATACTATAATATCTGCTTCTCAAAACTCCTCCAGGATAGATACAATTTCATTGTTGTGACTGGTGTTTCCAGCCTGCTTTGATGCCATTAGAAGGCGCAGTCTATCCACTAATTCATTTGGATCATCCCAGTAAATGTGATCAATGTTTTCCTTAGGCAGACGCATTAGTCCCATGCCTTTATGCTGTATAAGTTTACTGATTATAGCTTTATACTTAGCCGCTCTAGTACCTTTTATTTTTCAATCTTCAGCATAGTCACGTTTATATGCATTGGTATCTCTCAAAATAGATCCATAATTAGTTATATCCTCTTTAGTATATAGACTTTTTACAGGATCCTTCTTAAATAGCAGCTCACATAACCCCAAAGTTGTTTTATAGCTCTTCCCCTTGATAACAATATTTCCTACATCATCAACATCAAACGTTGTATTACCGATTCTCCACGCGTTGTCATCATAGTAAACTCCATAGGTTGGATCAACTTTAGGGCTATTATCAGTGAATAGCTTTAAATAGTTTGAAACTATGTATCCAGACGTATCGGGGGAGGTGACAGGAGACCTTCCTGTCAATGTTCTTGAATGTTTGGGTGTTGCGAATTCTTCGTCAGATGTTAAGGAATAATCCCCATAGTTTATAGGTGTGCTACTAGCCTCCATTTTAACATATTTGCGTTTTGGAGGAGTAAAAGGTTCCACAATTTCGTTGTCTTCTTCTTTTGGTTCCAATTTGACTGGTGGCTCGTTTTTGACTCTGGTAACAAACTCTTTTAAGGGTTTGGTGATTGGCTTGAAAGCTTCTTTAAGTTGAGCTTCTGCTTCAATCCTTCCCGTCTTTAGAGCTTTAAATTTCCTTCGCACTGCATTCCTTGTCTTGATGATTTCTTTTAATAGATTTTCATTCATCTTCGATATTAACTGAATAACGGCTTTTCAAACAGCTCTGATATCAGGTAAACAGCTTTCCAAACAGCTCTTATAAAGCTTAACAGCTTTCCGAACAGCTCTGATAACAGCTTAACAGCTTTTAAAACAGCTCTGACAACAGCTTATCAGCTTTCCAAGCAGCTGTGATAACAGCTTAACAGATTTTCAAACAGGTCTGATAACAGGTGAACAGCTTTAATTTACTCAGCAGTTCCACAGGATTCGGTGTGCTTTCGGCTGAGTTACAACTTCGACTTATGAATATTTCGCATGTTTCAACCTTTTATAGTACAATGAAGGTATCAAATCCTTTACGGTAGCGCCCCTTGTTTAATGAGCTATCCTTATCAATCATCAAGAAACCATATTCATCCTTCCAACACGCAGCACAGGCTCTTCGAAATTTATCAAACTTCATGTCTGTATTCACATGATCATTATAGATATGTTTCAAATTCAAGTCATCTTGCTTGAATAAGATGATTAAATTAGCACTGTCACGTATTAAATGCTTTGGTATATGCGTATATGTTTGACAGAGATAGAAGCTGTCTATATCTTCGTGACGACCCATGCAAAAATAGGATCGCACATTATCTTGCTTTTCACATGCTACATCATCGAAAAGAAACACTGAATGTGATTTGGCTTCCTCTGGAGGTAGAACGTCGCAGTTGTTTGAGAATGTATAATACCCCAATCTTGATATGGGAGTCATCACTCCCTTCAAGTATTCATACTTTGGTTGATGTAAAGATTTGGAATATATGTAAATATTTTCATATCTCAGACCATTGGGATGTTCCAGCAAACTTATCCTAACATTAGTTTTTCCACAATTCGATGGTCCAATAATGATGCTCTATATACTATTAGGCAATAGGGGCCCATGCTTCTTTTTCACCTTGATAACAGCTACATCAGCATTTCGAACAGGAAAAGCTTGTTGTTGTTTAATGAACCGCATATTGAAGACTAACGTGATTCTTATAAGTACACGTGATTATATTACATTTCAACAGTATCATCGGAACCTTATAAGATGCCGGGTCACAAATCGAAACGCTCCAGAAAATCTTTGAAAGGGGGCAGAGGACTATTAAATTCAATCATCAACAAATTACCTGTAGAATTACATCTACCGGGATACCAGTACTGTGGACCAGGAACAAAGTTACAACAAAGATTTGCGAGAGGAGATCCAGGCATTAATCCCCTGGACGCAGCCTGCAAGGAACACGATATAGCATACTCGCGACATAAAGATACAAGTGATCGACATATAGCTGATAAAATATTAGCTGAAAAAGCCTGGCAGCGTGCAAAATCTACGGATGCAAATTTGAGTGAACGTGCCAACGCTTGGCTTATAACAAACGCAATGAAGGCTAAAATTAAGCTAGGTATGGGTCTTAAGGCTAAAAATAAACACCAACCCACATTTCGAGAAGCAGTACGAAATGCACGTAAGATTGTATAAATCAAAAAACCAAAAGACTTGATGGAAGCTACAAAAATAGCTCTTAGTGCAGCTAAAAATATTGTGAAAAGAAAGAAGAAATCAATTAAAACTCCACGGCGGAGCACTTCCGTTCCTCATCCCGTTGTTTGCTGGGCGTTCAGCATTGGGAGCACTATCGGGAGGTGCAGCAGGCATAGCTAAAGCAATAAATGACACCAGTACTACAAAGGCAAAATTGGAAGAAAGCAAACGTCATAACCGAGCAATGGAAGCTAAAGCGGTTGGTAAAGATGGAAACGGGCTGTTCCTGAAGCCGTACAGAAAAGGACTTGAACTCTATCTACAACCTCAACCAAAAAACTATTCAAGACGCTACCCAAAAGACCGCTGAACGAGTTGGATCTTCACAAGTATACCACACACTTCCCACCCTTCAGAGGATTATTTATGCGTGGTAATCTACCTGGGTAGCGTACTACAAGAAAGGTGATAACATCGAATACTTTGATAACTTTGGAAATCTGCAACCGCCAAGGGAGCTCAAAAACTACTTGCGTAGTAATATTACGTACAACTACAGTTCTTATCAGAATTATGATGCAGTAATTTGCGGTCACTTATGTTTAAAGTTTTTATATAATTGTTATAGCCATTAATTACTATCTATAAATAAATGTATCTATATTGAAATTGTAGCAGTTCATTATCAACCGCCATGTCATTAACACTTACTCTCACGGGAAATTCATATCTACTCACTGCTGAGTACTTTCCTCCGCTGGAGCTAGCAACGGATTATGTTTGTGGATTAATTGATTTTCAAACATACAACTCTGTACCAAATATTGATGTGAGCAATAATCTGGTTCATGTAGGGAATGAGGCTGTTGAGATACCTATTGGATCCTATGAGATTGATGATATAGGAAAATATGTACAAGGATATTTGGATAAAGAAGGGAGAAGGATAAAGGTTGCGATAAAGGCTAACAATAATACACTGAAGGGTGAAGTTAAAGCAACTGAAGAAATACATTTTGAAAAACAGAGATCCATAGCTCCTCTGCTAGGATTCAGTAAAAGAAACTTATCTGCTAATATAGTGCATACATCAGAGTTGCCAGTCAACATCATTAAAGTAAATACTATACGCATCGAATGTAATATTATATCAGGATCATTCTTCAACAACACACAAGTACACACTCTCCACGAGTTTTCCCCGAACGTTGGGCCTGAGTAGAAAATAGTGGAGGTACCCAAAAATGTAATCTATTTGCCTGTGAACACCAACTGTATAAGTTCTCTAACATTGAAGCTCCTTGACCAAGACGGTGACTTAATCAACTTCAGAGGAGAGACTATAACCATCAGGTTACATTTGAAGCCACAGCATGTTGATATACAATAATGATAAATACGAGTTCGGAGCAGACAAGATCATTAGTCAGCGGACAACCTTGAAGCGGTCAAGACCTACATTAACACCAAAAAATACAGCATATTTACAATCGATAGGCTTAACGCTGAAACAATGAATAAAGGAATACTAGATATTGCACCAGACGCTCGCTGTGATAACAATTTTACTAAATTTGAACATCACTCCTATTCACCATTTCTAACATCCTTTAAAAACAGCGATGAAATCCGTATCTCTGTACAACATCAGGACTTGAATCTTCTACCCAGCAGGAGTTTTCTTTACATTGAGGGGTCGCTCACAAAGCTGGATGGAGCCGTTTCAGCAACTGCAAAATTAGCTAACAATGCTCTACCATTTCTTTTTGAGGAAATACGCTATGAATTAAATGCAGTGGAAATCGATCGTACAAGAAATCTTGGGATTGCGACAACATTAAAAAACTACGTATCGCTAAATGCAAATGTAAGCAGGATACTACTCAACGGCAGCTGGTCACCATATTCATCCGTTAAAACAGCCAATGGACTGTTTAAATATTGTGTACCTCTGAAATATTTATTGGGATTCGCTGAAGATTACAATAAAATTCTGATAAATTAGAAACATGAACTCATATTGATCCGGAGCAGGACAGACGATAATGCCATTATCTCAACCACAGATGAGGTGAAAATTGAAATTACCAAACTTCAATGGAGTATTCCACATGTTACAGTATCCGATGATGAAAAGCTGCAACTATTTAAAATTATCGGGAGAGGTCGCCCGATACAAATACCATTCCGCAGCTGGGACATATATGAGTATCCAGTACTACCGGAATCCACGCATCAAACCTGGTCAGTTAAGACTTCCACACAACTGGAGAAACCTCGATTTATCATCTTAGCATTACAAACGGATCGAAGGAACGATAAAATCAGAGATGCAAGCAAGTTTGATCACTGCAAACTCACCGATGTTACAGTTCATTTGAACTCAGAATCATATCCCTATGATGATTTGAATTTGAAATTTGATTTGAATAGATACGCATTGCTGTATGAGATGTATATAAAGTTTACACAATCATTCTATGGTCATCAGTATCAGCCGTTCCTCACATGGGAGAAGTTCAAAACCGATGCACCGATCGCTGTCATTAATTGCTCAAATCAAAATGAAACAATAAAAACTGGACCTGTTGACATAAGGCTAGAATTCAAGACATCTGAAAATATACCGGCTAATACAACAGCATATTGTCTGCTTCTACACGATCGAATAGTAGAATACAGTCCGCTGACAAGTGAAGTTAGAAAGTTAAATTAGAAGATGGCAGTCATCGTAGAGATCATTCAAAACAAATCTCAATGAATTCATCACTAAAGAACTGGCAATATTAAACAATGAAAACCAGATGCAGCACTTTATATTTCAACCACCATTCAGATACACAGATTTGACTTCAGCAAAAAAGAGACAAGTAAAATGGCTTCAACAAAATTTTCATGGATTCCGCTGGGATGATGGCTACATACCATATCACAAGCTGTACACTATAGTTGAACCACTGCTTCGAAACAAAACCATATATGTAAAGGGAGCTGAAAAAGTTCGTTGGATGCAGAAGATAGTTGGAGAGGGTGAAATCATTATTAACGTCGAAGATGAATACAACTGTGGAAAACTAATAGAGATTAACAGAAATGCGCCATCTTGCCAAGTTCATATTGGACAATGTGCTATAAGAAATACTTTTATAATAAGAAATTTTATTGGAAATAAAAACAAGTGTTTATAAAACATAAGACTTTTCAATACACATACCCCAGAACCCTCACTGACATCGTCTAGAATCTGTTCATGATGATTTCATGTTGTGAAATTCGAATAATGCTGATATCTACAACTTCTCTGCTAAGAAAACTTATTTAGGTGCAGCAAAACCATGATGACGTCATGCCAATATCTAGAACTCTCCCGCTAATTTATGCTGGTAGTTCCGGCTAAGGCCGCTAGGGAACCTTACTCAAGAAATTGCGTTTGCGCCCAAACAAATGTCGCTAATATCTCGAAAACAAGAGGATTTCTGATGAAAATTTCATTACCCCCTCCCTATCTGCATTATCCCCCCCCCCCACATGCCCACCATCTAGAATCCATTGACTTGAACAAAAATCTCCTACTATTAACAATAATTATTAGTTCAAAACCAAAAGCCTACATTTAGGCGCTCAAGAAAAATCATGATAAAAAGCCTACATTTAGGTGCACCACATATCTATCTAAGACAACCGTAGTACGGGAGCATGCTGGTAGTACCGGCTAATGCCGCTAGGGTGCAGTCAAGACCAAATGACATATCCCGGTAGTACCGGTTAATCCCGCTAGGGCGCAGTCGAGACCCAAACCAATACAACCAAGACACAAGCATGCATTTAGTATGGGCTCAAACCACCTAGCGACGGTGGCGCCATCTGTGGCGAAATCCTGGAGGCTTAAAAGAGTGGTTCAGAAACGCCATAGAACAACTACTAACTACCCAGCAGCAAGTCTTTAAAGATGAAATAGCCCAGTGTTCAATAGAACAACCACTAAATAAGAAGAGCAGATTACTTCCTCTATCACCGTTTATAGACTCTAAGGGGATATTACGAGTAGGCGGGAGATTACATCAAGCAGAACTATCATACGATCGCAAACATCCTATTATACTGCCCTACAAAAGCCGGCTGACAACACTATTCATGGACAAAATGCATAAACTTACCTTACATGGAGGAAACACCTTGACTTTGGAAGTCATAAGACAGTAATTTTGGATATTAAATGGCCTGAAAGCAGTTAAAGGGTTCATACATCAATGTATAAGCTGTCATAGAAACAAAGCTCACATGACCGAACAAATGATGGGAATGTTACCTAAGGCAAGAGTGATCTCTACTCGACCCTTCAGCCAGACGTGCAGAATGCACTACAAGAAATCGGCACACAATGGCACTTCATTCTTCCAGCTTCCCCTCATTTTGGTGGCTTATGGAAAGCGGGTGTCAAAGCTATGAAACATCATATGCCCCGTGTAGTCGGTGATAGCAGGCTGACATATGAGTAAATGTATACACTCATGACTCAGATTGAAGCATGCTTAAATTTGCGACCCCTGTGCCCAATATCCGACTGGCTCTTCATTACTTACCGTACCTGAAAGAAATCATCTTGAAAATAATCCAAATGCTCTTGATAAGTGGCAACGGGTAGGACGGATGAATCAGGATTTCTGGAGAAAGTGGTCATCCGAATACCTCTCAAAGCTACAGCAACGTCTTAAATGGACTCAACGACAACCGAATCTACGAATTGGAAATCTGGTACTAATTAAAGACGAACAGCTTCCACCAACAAAATGGGCATTTGGCCGAGTGATAGAAACGCACCCTGGACTCGATGAGCTAACTAGAGTAGTATCACTCCAAACAAAGGGATCAAGGATCAAACGACCAGTCACTAAAGTGTCGCTGCTTCCTATAATCGACAATCACATGAATGAATCGGTTGATCCAAAAAGACTCCTGCATCAAACAAATGAAGAAACTACTACGATAGAGACGGTTCCAAATCCTGTCTCCGAGAGCAAAATAATTAATTCGCATTGCATTCAAAGCTCGAACAAAAGGCGGAGGTGCTCAAACTCACTACATGAAAATAGAAATGTTAAACGCACCCGACAGCCAAATACAATTCCACCTCATAACTCAAGCTCACTGAGTAAATCGTGGCTAACCTTCATGATATTGGCATTGCTCACTATATTAGTTATAGGCCAGCAACCTGATAAACCATATAGTATAACCAGGTTTAAAGAACAAGAAGGAATATATTTTGAAGACGTATCAGAGATCCAGCTATATTCAAGCGAATGGAACGTTATCATTTACTATGATTTGTCATCATATTGGACGGAGTTCACAGGGATAAGAAAATCAGTGCAAAGGTTTACAGAAATCTGCCAACAAAACACCCACCTAGCAATACCAAAAGAACTATGTAACGCAACAATTTTACAGTTACAACATCAATATGGTGAATCTTTTCAAATTAATAGTATATTATAACAACAAAATGAAAATTAAAGATTTAGAATCAAACGAGCTCCTCTTGAAATAGTGGGCTCAATCGCAAACAATTTATTTGGTATCCTTGATCAAGGGTTTGCAGAAAGGTACGAAGAGCAAGTTCAGAACATCAAGGAAAATGAAGATCTATTGAAAGAACTGCTAATGAATCAAACATCCATTGCTGAACACACAATTAATGTCATAAAGAAGAATATTGAGACGTTAAATCATCAAATCACTATCTTGGAACATCATATAGAGACAATTGCAAATGGACTTAATAAAGCTGACGAAGTCTTAAAACATATGCAAAGAGCTTATTAGCTAACCGGCACAAAACACGGAAGGCTCCACACACTACTGCTCACACCCATTCAGCTTCGTGAACAACTAAGCATATTTAAAGAGCACCTACCAAAACATATTAGAGTACCAGGAGATGAAACTTCGAAATCATTACTGCCAATATATAATTCAATGCATGTTAAAATGCGCATCACGCAAAGGAATGTATTATTTGACGTTCGAATTCCATTGCTCAATGCAGAAATATATCGGCTATTCAAACTTACGCCTATACCTGTGAAACATGCAGATCAGTTCATCCACATTCAACCCTCAACACAATACCTGGCTGTAAACATCCTTAAGGACCGCTTTACACCATTAAAAGGGGAAGATATCAAGAAATGCATACTATTATCAGAGGCCCAATTAATTTGCAATCTAAAACAGCCTATATACAGTGCGCAATCGAATCAAAGCAGATGTGAGATAGAACTGCTTAACCACCAGGGAAAATTGTCAACCTTCTGTAAATTACGAAGTATACCATTGAAGTAAATGTGGTATAAGCTACATACACCAACTACCTGGATCTATATAATGGATGCAGTCACTCATTTCGACATCATATGTAGAACAACGATCCACCCTATAATCCTTGAAGAAAGTGGGATTATACAAATACAGCCTACCTGTATGATAAAGCATACAATATTATTCATAAGTGCAAACAATCCTTGAACTCCTCATTTATACCGGAGCAAGAAATTATCTCTACTCACATTGGCGAATATTTGGCAAGTCAAAATACTACCAATACTTCCATTCCCTCGCTAATTAAAGAGATCAAGGCTGATGATATTGAAGAGCTCCATAAGGCAATTAAAACCCAACAACAATATATCGCGGGAATTCCTCACCTTCACCGTCACCACAAACATCATTATGTTGGATTCTATTCATTGGCAGCTATCATAATCATCAGTGTGGCGTCCTATTTCTTGTGGAAAAAGCGACGAAACAACATGATGCCACAACTAAACCTACTTCAACCAACCCCAAGACGAGCAAGGTCACAAGAGCAACTCGGTATCATCTTGGAGGTACCCCGATTTGATAATGCGAGGCGGGAGAATGTAGATATACAAAATCCATAGTTAGTCATAACTTATTACAGAACAATCTCAATAAGTCAACGACCGTAATTTCATTTCTTAATATGCAATTTCTACCTTCACTTAGCTATGCAATTCTTATATTCACCAAAGTTTTATGTCAGCAATTGCATGGAAGTACAAGTGAAATTACGGTCCGTGATATTGCCTACGAAGTAAATTTATGCTGATCTTGTGATTTATGTTTCATTGACATAAAATTTTGTTATATTTGTTTTTAATTTATTGTCATCATATGTATATATGTATATGAATTATTGTATAAATAAGCGAATCGAATTAATAAAAATTGAATTGATTATCAAATAGCAATCGATCAAGTTTAATTTATATCCATCAGTTCACAGTACATTCACCTACGAAGGGCAGGTGGATCTTCCTCCAGCAGGAGAAGCACTCCCTGTCCTGTGTGGTACAATCACCACATAAAAAATGGTGGCAGCGGTGCGGATTATCCAGTGAAGCAATTAACAAATAAAATAAAATCAATTCTATTCATGTTAAAGTGATTAAGGGTTTTACTAACCTTCCCTTAAACAAAATAAAAAAAAATGTTTTTTTAAAAAATTTAAAAAATAAAAAAGGTTAAACAGTGAAAAAATTTCTTTTTAATAATAAAGTTAAAGTTTTATACTGACCCAAAAGAAGAAGGAAGAGCGATTTTTGGCTGAAGGACTGACAGGTGTATCTGCTCTTGGTTCGGATGATAACCTACCAGAATTTAAGCATTGCATCGATCTACTGGAGCCTACGGCACATTCAAATAATATCTGTTTGAATGCTGACCAAATTATAAAAAAAAATTTACAGGAACGACTGGAAAATTTATATAGGTACAGGCTTAATTTAAGGCCCCAAGTAAGTCTATTTTACAATTTTGTTGAATTTGAAAGTAATTTAGGCAAATTTAGTGAACCTTATCTAGAGGTGAATAATTCTTTTATAAATAAATTTTGATCTTCAAATAAAATAAATTGATCAATCTCTTCAGAATATGAATAAAAGCGTTTAAATATATTTGCAATTTGCTAATAGAGGAATTAATAAATTTGATCGATTTTGTCTCAGTAAAAATAATGGGATTTTTCTTTTGGCTTGCTTGAAATTTTTTTTTATGAATAAATTTTGATTTTCATACGGTACTAATTAAGTTCTCTACTCAAATTATGAACAGCAAGTGTTTGCTTATTTATTTTCGAAAAGGTAGGATTAATGTGTTTTCCTTTTGCCTGCCTACTGGGAAGAATTAAAACTACAGATGCATTCATTTCAATAAAAAAAAAAACATATATTTTTCGTTGGTTTTGCCTGTACCTACGGAGTGTGTGGCGAGGTCTAAGTGATTTAGTTAATTTTTAAAGCCTAGTTTAAAGTGTTTTCTTTCCCCTTTATTTAATGAAAATTGAGTATGGTGCACAATACCTTAATTTAACCCATAGATAATTTGTTGTATCACCAGTACGAAGTGTTAGCTAGTTTCCAAAATAATTTTCCTTCGAAGCGGACGTTTTGTCCCTAAAACAGTTAACAATGCCTGATAATCCTCAACCGCAGAATCCTCCAGGTGATAATGCATGTGGCAATCCTTTGGGCACAGGAGCCCCTACAAGATCTAAACCCTGTACCCTTAATATTCTGTGATGCAAAATTAATTATACCGAGTTTGATGGTGACCCTCGAACCCTACATCGCTTTTTATCCTGTTGCGATATTTTTCAAAATTGACTCCCGTCCTGAAAAAACGAAAGAAACATTCTATTAAACATAATAAAAACTAAGCTTACTGGACGCGTAAATGAAGCCATTCAGTCTTGAAGACATTACCGTTGGAGTGAATTAAAAGAAGAACTCCAGGACGAGTTCCTAGAGATAATTTCTCGCACTACCCTACAGAATGAGTTGATGAAAACTCGTCAACTACATCAAGAAAGTTTAAGGGAATACTCGCAGAGAGTATATAAACAACTCTCTCTTTTGAATAGTTCAACTACTAGCTCTGTGTCTGAAGTCACACTTCAAAATCTCCTACTTGGAGAGAATAAAGAGTTCGCTCTACAAGCATTTGAAGATGCAATACGAAATGAACAAATTCGTTATCCTTACCAAGGCTACTCAAAAGCAAGACCTACGTGAAGCCATAAATTATGCTCTAGACCAGACTTCTCGTTTCGAAAAATGCACACCTCGCGCATCGAGTCTCAATTCTTCTAGCTACAAGCCCCACACCAACAGAACAGAAGCACACTATGCCGTCCCTGTCTCGTTTTCGGCCGAATAATGGTCATTCAACTTACTGTAATTACTGTAAACACAACGGACATACCATCGAAAATTGTTTTCTCAAGAAAAGAACTCCACACAATCACCCTAATTATATAAAAAGAGAGACACCTTCGTCTTCTCGAATTTTCTGCGCGTACTGTAAAAAGCCTAACCACAGCAATTGTTTAATGCAGAGCAAGAGAATATAGCAATTCGGAAAGAGTATATCAAAACATATGCTCAACAGATAAGACCCAACTCGCCTCATTCACGACCAATTTCTCAAAGCATGCACACTGATTCTGGACAGGCAGCGCATCCTACAGTAGAACGTCGCAATAACTCAGCAAATATTCAACCACATCATCCGGAAAACCAAACTCGGTGGCTGAGGGACCTCGGCCCTACAGCGCACCTAATTCAAATTACCACTTTAGCCGAGATTCACAAGGATTCACCCCTTGCAGTCTCAAAATAATCAGAAACACCAATCTTGTAGTGCTAACGATCCCTTGCTCTCTCTCTCTCTCGAAACGAACTTGACACATTCCTGATAGACACAGAAGCGGAGATAAGTCTTTTCAAGGCGGGAGTTACGGACGGTGATTGCATAGTATACACTTACCAAAAAACAAGTATCACGTCTATTACAGGAATGAAAATTTCTACCTTAGGTTTCACTTCCGCGTAACTCGATGTCGGCGGCTTAATTGAACATTCCCTTTCACCTGATTGATAAGGAAATAACTACTAATTACAATGCATTTTGGGGCACGATTTCTTACACAAATATAAGTGTAAAATTAACTACGCAAATAAAACTCTTGAGTGCAATATAAGCACATATACCAAAAAGACACCCTGTTTTGGATCAAGGTGAAATCGTACATGTAAGGAAGTAACGACCTGTAGAGGTGTCTGCACTCTTTGTCATGATTTGCCCAAACTAAAACGGGGATTCCCAGGATGAAAATATTCCAAAAATTAAGCAAAAAATATCGGACAAAGAGCCGGATATCGAACACAGGCACAAATGAAATTGCAATCCCCAATTAATATCGAAAAATCGTAGGATATAAAGTCAATCGAATTATCTCCAAGGTCGAAAACTATTATTCAAATCCCCACTTAAAACATACGAAAGACATTTTAATTGTACAGCGAGAGATCGAGCCTGGTGTGTACATAGGCAACACAATTTCTATGGCCGAAAATTCTCAAGCTAACGTAATATTATTAAACGTGCGTGACGAGATATTTTTAGTTGATCCTAACACCCTCAAAGTATGTACAGAACCTTTGGAGAATTATCCCCTAGTCCAGAACTTGCGTATAGAGAACAAAATACAAAAGCGCCTCGAACTATTGACAAGAAAACTTAATCTTAATCACTGCAATTCTGAAGAAGCAGCCGGCATCTTGGAGATCTGTCAAGAATATTATGACATCTTCTCCTTAGAAGGTGATGTACTCTTTGCGACTGAATCAGTCTGCCACAAAATCCCAACTCTCCCAGACAAAGGACCTATAAATGTTAAACCATACAGATTACCCGAATCCCAGCATAAGGAAATTAACTATCAGATAACTGGAATGTTGGAACAGAGAATTATAAGTCCGAGTACTAGTCCTTGGAACTCGCCGCTATTACTTGTTGCGAAAAAGCCGGATGCATCAGGTGCTAAGCGCTGGCGACTTGTCGTGGACTTTCGATGGTTAAATGACATAACAATCGGCCACTCATTTCCTCTCCCGAATATTACTAATATCCTTGACCAGTTGGGAAGATCCCAATACTTCCCTTCTTTAGACCTGGCCAATGTATTTCATCAGATCCGAATGGATATTACTGATAGGGAAATAACAGCATTCAGCACAACATATGGGCACTTCCATTATAACAGAATGCCTTTTGGGTTGAAGAATGCTCCCTCTACATTTCAGAGGTTGCTGAACAAGGTCGTGGCAGGGCTGCAGGGAATAGAATGTTTCGTCTACATGGACGACATTGTTGTTCATGGTTGCACCCTGAAAGACCATAGTGCGAAACTGATAAAAGTTTTAGAGCAACTAAAAGCTCATCGTCTGAAGTTACAGATAGGTAAATGCTACTTTCTGGGCAGACAAATTTCCTACCTTGGTCATGCGATAAGTGCGAATGGTATTCAGCCAAACCCAGAAAAAATCGAAGTCGTGAAGTCATACCCTACTCCCAAAAGGATAAAAGATGGCAAATCCTTTTTGGGGTTTGTGGGTTATTACCGTAGGTTCATTGAGAACTTCGCCAAAATGGCAAAGCCCCTCACTCGTCTCACTAAGAAAGACACTCCTTTCGTGTGGGATGGCCATTGCGGTGAAGCTTTCAGATCACTGAAGTCTAGACTACTCACGGCCCATATTTTAAAGTATCCCTATTTTGATGAACCTTTCTTGGTTACTGACGATGCTAGCAATTTCGCAATTGCTGCCGTACTTTTGCAAGGTGAGGTGAATGCGGATCGACCTATTCATTACGCCAGTAGGACCTTGAATTCCGCAGAGGTTAAATATTCGACAATAGAGACAGAGTTTCTCGCCATTGTCTTCGCTGTCGAACAATTTCGGCCCTATGGTCGCCGGTTCACTATAGTAACTGATCATCAGCCACTCACTTGGCTTATGAATTAAAAGAGCCCCACTTCCAGACTTATGCGATGGCGTATTCGCCGGGAAGAATATGATCACCAAATTATCTACAAGTCCGCCAAGCTAGATTCAAACGCAGACGCTTTGAGCCACATACAACACGAAGAACCCTCTATTAACCCCATAACTCGACAGCAATCTCGAACTGGTCAGACAAGCGTCCAGGCATCTTCCCCCGGAGCAACTCAGAAACCTTCTCATCTAAAAGGTGATATATACGACGACTATATTAGCCTGGAGACATACAGTCGCTCACAGCTTAAATGATGTGAGTAGTGAATACGATGAAAATGCTTAAGAACTTCTAGGATATGAAAAGTCTATTTATAAAAACATAAAAAATATTTCAGTCCATGGTCTTATTTATCAGTTCCAATAAAAAACACAACACAAAATTACTTCATTTAACAAGAAAAAAATCAAATTCATTTTAAACTCAGAAAATCACCTCACAGCTTAAATGATGTTCTCTTGTGTAAGTCCTTAATACTAGTTATAATGATTTTTAATTTTTTCAAAACTTATTTCTAATACTTTGTGGGATAGCCTAATTGTTTTAAAACAGCCTTGAGACGCTCTGGCATTGAATGTACCAACTTTTTTTTGTACTCATACGAAATGTCGTCCCATTCCTGTTGTAGTGGCCTTTTAATGTCGTCCTTGCTGCTTATGCGATGTTTTCCGATTCCCTTTTCCAGTTTGTACCATAAATGTTCAATGACGTTTAGATCCGGCGACTGAGCAGGCGTTTTAATTTGGTGCGGGCAGTTCCAAATCAACCATGTACGCACTAATTCAGAGGTATATTTGGCATCATTGTCCTCGTAAACACGGAAATTGTCCTTTATGTTCAATTTTTCCGCACTCTGCAGTAAATTAGCCTTCAAGATGTTGAAATACTGAAATTTGTCCAGGTTGCACTCAAGAAAAACCAAGTTTCCTACTCCTGAAGACGACATGCATCCCCAAACCATCACATGTCCAACACCGTGTTTAACTGTACTGCTTAAATTTTTGTGGTTTCAGTGGGGTATTTGGCTGTCTTCACACATAACCCATTCCATCGTTTCCGAAAAGGTTAAATTTGCTCTCGTCCGCGAAAATAACGGTATCCCAGAACGTTAAATCTTTCGCCAAATATTCTCGAGCAAACACGGTGTTGGACATGTGATGGTTTGGGGATGCATGTCGTCTTCAGGAGTAGGAAACTTGGTGTTTCTTGAGTGCAACCTGGACAAATTTCAGTATTTCAACATCTTGAAGGCTAATTTACTGCAGAGTGCGGAAAAATTGAACATAAAGGACAATTTCCGTGTTTACGAGGACAATGATGCCAAACATACCTCTGAATTAGTGCGTACATGGTTGATTTGGAACTGCCCGCACCAAATTAAAACGCCTGCTCAGTCGCCGGATCTAAACGTCATTGAACATTTATGGTACAAACTGGAAAAGGGAATCGGAAAACATCGCATAAGCAGCAAGGACGACCTTAAAAGGCCACTACAACAGGAATGGGACGACATTTCGTATGAGTACAAAAAAAAGTTGCAATGCCAGAGCGTCTCAAGGCTGTTTTAAAACAATTAGGCTATCCCACAAAGTATTAGAAATAAGTTTTGAAAAAATTAAAAATCATTATAACTAGTATTAAGGACTTACACAAGAGAACATCATTTAAGCTGTGAGGTGATTTTCTGAGTTTAAAATGAATTTGATTTTTTTCTTGTTAAATGAAGTAATTTTGTGTTGTTTTTTATTGGAACTGATAAATAAGACCATGGACTGAAATATTTTTTATGCTTTTATAAATGGACTTTTCATATCCTAGAAGTTCTTAAGCATTTTCATCGTATTCACTACTCACATCATTTAAGCTGTGAGCGACTGTACTTCGATGTCAAACTGAACATATCTGTTGGGAAAATAGATAGACACAACCTAGGAAAGAATAGAAGCCTGATTACAAAAATACCCTATCCCTTGAAAACACCTTCAGAAAGAAAGGCTACATTGACTGTACTTTCCGAACTCCTCTACTTCTGTAAGTCAGTCAAATCTGGAAAGGCGTTTATTTCAGTAAGTCTAAAGGACCACCCAAGTCTGCTGGAATTCAAAACTATGTGTGCCTTCGTTTTCTCACTTGCGAGGTTGCATGTCTGCCTCTTTCTGGATGAGGCTATTGATCTTAACGACAGGGAGCACATAGAGCAAATTATACGCAATTATCATATTACTCCTCTCGTAGGCCATACCGGTATATACCGAACTCAGAAGCAAATAAAAATGCGTACTTTGGACAGGAATGAACAAAGACATAGAAGCTTTTATAAAAGTGCCCATCATGCCAGGCTAACAAAGTCATTCGTAATCAGAAGGTCCCCATGAAAATTACAACCACCAGCACTAGACCTTTTGAAAAGATCTATCTTGACATAGTTGGACCACTCCCAACCAGCTATAATGGGCATAAGTACATCCTAACATTCCAAGATGATCTGACCAAACTATCAGAAGGCATACCATTACCGGATGCCGAAGCAGAAACTATCGCCAGGGAGCTAACTACAAAAGTAATATGTCGTCACGGAATACCTCAGTGCATTTTAACTGATCAGGGAACCAATTTTCTAAGCAAACTATTTTCGGAGGTATGTAAGCTTTTTAAAATTCATAATCTCCAAATTACCCCTTACCACCCGCAAACAAATGTAAATTTAAAGCGTAGTCACAGAACGCTTACAGAATACCTCCGCCATTATGTTAATAAAGATGCCCTTTACTGGGATCCATGGATCCCCTACGCAGTCCTCGTTTTCAACACAACACCTCACTCCAGTACAGGCTATACACTCCATGAACTAGTATACGGTTTTCCTGCTAAAATTCCAAACTCGTTAAAAGCCAATATGGATATCTGCTATAATTATGAAAACTATTCCAATGAGTTGAGAGCTAGATTACAACATGGTTACGCAATTGCTCGAGAAACCATTCTGAAGCACAAAAATAAATTCAAAAACTACTATGTCCGAAATTCTGCCAATCGTTCCTTCAATCTAGGAGACAAAGTCTTTCTGAAAAGTCATGCAAGGAAAAACAAATTTTCCTCACTTTGGTTAGGCCCCTATTAGGTTTTAGAAATAAACTCACCTGAAAATTCAACAATTAAAGTTGGAAATAAAATTAAGACAACTCATAATAACGACTTGAAATTATTCGTTGAATAAACGCTATTTTCCTACCTTTTTCAGAGATATAATGCATTTTGAGGCGGTGATCCTTTCCGTGCTGGTTGTGTGCTCGTGGAACATTGTGGACGGTCTCAATGTGATCTATTTGGAAATCAACTCGGGAATTTATTTTGAGGAAACAGGTAACGTAGGACTATTCAGTCATGAGTGGCACATCGTGGTTTACTTTGATTTGAACGGTCTGAAGTATGAATTCAACCTGATCACAGAAAATATTAATAATATCAAAACTCTATGTAGAAAACTAAACATTTATTCCGAGGATCCCCTTCTATGCCAGGCACCTCTTAAACAAATTCTCCACATATTCAATAACGTAATTGAAAAAGAGAGCCTCAAAAGTCCGGAAATATGAGGACGTGCTAATCGCACCCCCTTAAATATTGTAGGAGTATTGAGCAAAACTCTTTGGAACCCATAACGAGGACGATGCAATAAAATATGACCAGTTTATCAATGACGTGAAAGAAAACCAAAATCATCTCCTCAACATAATCAAAAACCAAACGCTGATGGTGGATACGACTGCGAACATTTTCAGTAAAAGTCAATACGAAATTTAGGCCCACTTTACTTTCTTACAACAAAAGATCAATAATATAGAAGCATTTTTAAATTCCTCAGTTCTTAGAGAATCCTTTTTTAATTAGACCCTTCAATTAGAATCACTTTTTAATACATTAACCCTATCCGTGATAAGATATGACACGACAGTTGATGCTGTTCCCGATTTAATGAGGAATGTGAAGCATGGAAGACCACATCCATCCATCATAACTGCTAGTCAGCTGAGGACTTCGCTATTAACAATACAGGAAAAGCTCTCCGAAAACTTTAGGCTTCGTGTTTCATCGGATTTAAATGATTTGTACGGTATCTATACACTGAGTCAAGCAAGTACAGCTCGAACACAGTACAAAATTATCTTCGAATTTAAATACCTTTGCCTTATCGGACGCAATATCAGCTTTATAAAGCTACTCCACTGCCTACTCTTCATAACAACGATTTTTTTTTATTCAGCCTTCCATAGACTACTTGGTCGTAGATTATAACAGAGAGCATTACTATACCCTTAATAAATTCGATTTCCAAAATTGTCTCACACGAAACTCTCTCCATTATCTCTGCCGATTGATGCATCCAATATTTAGTGTACACCCAGACAATAATATCTGTGAGATAGAGCTCCTGAAACATGTAACTGAATTACCTGAATCCTATCATATTATAAAAGCTTCATTAGGTGACCTCTGGATTCAGTTATCCCAGACGAACAAATGGCTCTTCGTCCTAACATAAAAAAACTACTCTTCATGAGGTCTGTGCTAATAAAATTAGTCCGCAAACACCACTGGGAACTTGGATATTGGAACTTTCCAATAAATTTTATCTTCGAAGCGATACGCTCACAATTCAACCTCATACCAAATGCCAAAGTCTCTGAAGTAAATAATTATTATATCCCTAGTTTAAATTTGCCTACGGCACTAAAAACGTCGAATTCTACTAAGATACCTTTTATGAATACCACGAAAACACATTTGCTTAAATTTTCTTCAGATAATCATCTGCAACACTTAAGTGAAACCATACAAAATATTAAGAAAATAGAAGCAGAAGGTCTTAACACTCATGACGTTCACCACTACACCGTATCTTACAGCACATTCTTAATCCTTATCGTGTCAATTCTTTCTATATGCGTATGTTTCAGAAAACGCAAAGCAAAATTCCATTTAAATAATGATACTAGCAGTAATACTGCTAGCCCAATTGCCCAAGAAACTAATAATGTAACTTCTGTGGAAGAAAGACCTCGCCCATTATGTAGAGGCATAATTTAGTAAATATTGTAAGTTTAGTAAAGCAGAAAAAAATAAGCTTTGTAATCAGTAGACATTTCTATAATTATATCCTTTTAGCGCACGATTCTATTTTATACATTTCACTCTAATTCAAACAAAACAAACGTAACGTTTTTTATCTATTGGATAAAAATTTGCTCCGTCCGAGCGGCAAACGAGGGAGCAGTTTTGTTCTGATATTTAAAACTCCTTTAAGAATTTCACCGAACTCTTAGCAATTGAAAAAGGTTACGGCAATATATAATTTATGTTATGTAAGCAATAAGATTGTTTTAGTTAAACGGAAATTTATTTATTCTTACTGTAACTGAATATTTTAAAAGAAAATTTATTTTACTGTATCTGACTTGGTACTCACCTGATCAGTGTTTTGGCAGCTGATTCACTTGGTTCTCTATTAAGGTTTTTAGGATTGGGATATTTTCTTTATTCCAGTCGAGACCCAGAATAAAATGAGGTTAGTAATTCATTCTGACTGCAGTCGGTACCCACAGAAAGAATCTTTATCACAGTCGAGACCCGCGATAAAGTGTTTGGTGTTAGTAATTTATTCTAGCTGCAGTCGCTGCCCACAGAAAGAATCTTTATCACAGTCGAGACCCGCGATAAAGAGTTTTGAGTTAGTAATTTATTCCTATTGCAGTCGATACCCACAATAAGAATCTTTATTACAGTCGAGACCCGCAATAAAGAGTTTGGTGTTAGTAATTTATTCTAACTGCAGTCGCTACCCACAGAAAGAATCTTTATCACAGTCGAGACCCGCGATAAAGTGTTTTGAGTTAGTAATCTATTCTTATTGCAGTCGATACCCACAATAAGAATCTTTATTACAGTCGAGACCCGCAATAAAGAGTTTGGTGTTAGTAATTTATTCTAACTGCAGTCACTACCCACAGAAAGAATCTTTATCCCAGTCGAGACCCGCGATAAGGTGTTTTGAGTTAGTAATTTATTCTTATTGCAGTCGATACCCACAATAAGAATCTTTATTACAGTCGAGACCCGCAACAAAGAGTTTGGTGTTAGTAATTTATTCTTATTGCAGTCGATACCCACAATAAGAATCTTTATCATAGTCGCTGTCAAAAATAAGATCTTTAATCCAGTCGGTAACCCAGAATAAAAATCTCAATTTTCAACCCTCTAACCAAAATAAAGCACTTGTTTGATTAGTATAAAATCCTTATTGCAGTCGCTACCCACAATAAAGTATTTGATTTGTTAGTAAAAATTGGAACACTGGGAAATAACACTAGGAATCGAGAACCACTTGATCACTGCACTGCCAAACTAAAAAAAGATCGAGCCAAGTCAGACTGCTGCTTATATAGCCAGAGCTTGCACACGGCACCAAAGAACGGTAGTCAAAGGCGGATGGCAACACTATTGGCATAGCAACAACTGGCATAGCAACAATAACTTGGCATAGCAACTGCACCTCATCATTTGTCATGAGTGTTACCATTTTACTTATTGCTGCCACAGGCTGCTTTCAACTTATTATCTAAAAAAATATTTTGAGTAAATTCAATTTATTGCTAATTCAATGGTATAAGTGTAAAAAATATATAAAAAAAATAAACTCTTACCGGGAATAATTTATAAATTCCTTAGAACCGTACCTTCAGCTGGTTTAAACGCAGCTGGACGCGGCACGCACGAGTTGCTGCACTTGCTCTTATCTGTACCATCGCAATATTCCGCTGCACAGTGATTTCTGGTGAGCTAGCTGCAATTAAAGGCTGAAATACAAACGAGTGCGACACGCACCTGTCGACGCCAACAAATAATTTTCGAATACATGTTACGACATTAGAACATAGCAAATGCTGTGCCACAAAAATGTCGTCGTCAAAGATTTGCTTCAATTTCGAGCACCGTCCTTTTAAATCTGGCATAAATGCACATCGGCTTTAAATACAACTTATACTTATTCTTAAAAAGATGTAAAAATTTCCCTGTAGACATCCCAAAGAAAACAAAACTCAACTCATTTATCTAGAAATGACGACGACAATGTCGCAATCATTGTATTACGTCTGTGGCAATCAACGCCGCAACTTGGCGCCGACAATTTTAGGTCGCATTCGGGGCGCATGCCGGAACGTGATGTGTAATGAGAATTTCTTGCCCGTACCTCGTTTCCATTTTGTGTTCTAGTACGATTTCGTCTTTACGCGGAATGTTCGGTCTGACGTCTGTACTTGCCCTATTAGTGAGATAATTCGCGTTTGTTTATCTCTGGTAATTTGAGATAATGTGATTTCGCAAGCTTGAAGTGCTCGTTTTTGTCTGATTTAAGTGTTGTGTTTTGCATAACGAAATCACATTATCTCAACTCGCGAGTGGCTCAAGTTTTTGTGTCGCTGCGCCGCTTCCAGCCCAGACGTTCATTCGGCATTATTTATTTACATCGAGGGAAGGAGATATAATTAGGTAGTTGCATTTAACAATTAAAAAGTAGAAGTGGTTCTTTGTGGTCTTTTTGTTTGTTTTCAGGCGAAGCCACCCAGGAGCGAATTTGGATAATGCAACGATGCAAAGCTGGAACGATGCATGATGTTATGACGGCTTCAAGACAGATACCTAGCAGCCGAGCAACAGCAATTGTTGATTAGGTAAGGTCAATTTATGATTTTAAATTTAAGAATGATTCTTTGTGGTGTTTTGGTTTTAATAACAGAAAGCAGTCAAATCGTGTGGAATTAGTGATCTTGTTACAAGTTATCATAGAGATGTATGCCAATACGGTTTTACTGAGGAACTCAATGGGAAGGTAGATGCCGTCTTTTTGGATCTTCCTGCCCCACATTTAGCAGTACCTTATGCACTTAAAGCTCTAAAGAAATCAGGAGGACGTCTTTGCTCATTTTCACCTTGTATAGAACAATCACAAAGATGTTGTGAAACTTTATCAGAGCATGGTTTCACACAGATACAATCAATGGAAATTCTACAAATGGAAGATATAGTAAAAACCAAGACTGTTCCTGTTATCAATTTAGAATTTGTAAAGTTGGAGAAACCTGAAATTAGCAATTAGTTGTGATTTTCGCTACATTGGCCCCTTGTTCAGACTCGAAGTTCCGCCCGAGTCCTAAAAAAAAAACAAAAATCTCTGAAACAAAGTTGGTGTTGTGCTGATTCGGGAAAGCGAATTATGGAGTGAAATGTGAAAATAATAAATAACTAATTCCTTTTGTGATTTTTTTTTTTATTTTAAAATTTTGACCTTTCCTTCTTTTAATAACCTTATGTTGTACCGAGTATCATCTCTCGTGATTACGCGTTGTTTGCGCTTCTTGGATTTTACCAAGGCGTCCCAGGAAATAGTTATATCTTCGACGGCTCCTGTTTGGTGGTCTGTCACGATCAAGTGAAGGTCGTTGCTGGGCTCGTTGGCAGGTACTAGCACAAGGTCCTCCAGTATCTTCACCTTGGGCGCTGATGTCTGCTGAGGCTCATTGGATACGGCTGCTGATCCCGATGGTGTTGGCACTGTCTCGGTTTGGTGACTGGGGCTTTGTGGTGGAGAATCGGTTATATCGATCACCTCCGATTCCTCCAGTTGAAGGTACTGCATTCGTCTGCCAATCTTCCTCATTTGCGCGGCCGTTTGTAGCTTTTTAAACTGTTTTTCCAGCTCCCAGATTGCCTTAACCTCCCGCTCGATGGTCTTGCCTGGTGTTGGCGGCGAGTTGGTGGTCTCTTTGCTGATTTCGTTGGACGATTCCATATTTTTAAAAAGTTCGAATTCAACTGTGGCTGGTAAAGCAACGAGCTCGCTATTTAAAGAGCCCTAACGGGTCCTTTTGCCTATTCATTATCCGCCGGGCATGAAATTTGGAGATCACGGTAACGGTTATACATGTGTTTCAATCGAAACAAAATTTGTAGAGACGAAAATTTATTTTCAATTTAACGGTCCCTTGTGGCTCAGTGCAGTAAGAATGCAATGGAATGCACTTTGATGAGGTATGTACATACGTGTGCGCGTGCGATGATTGGAATTTCGGTCGTTGTATAGAAGTTGGAAATTTTTCTCGTCGCGATAGAAATTTAGTTACTGATTTTAACGGTTTTTTTTTTTTTTTTTATATGACGTGGAAAATGCACTTTTATGGTTTGGGGAATAAATTGAAATTTTGCAGATGAAATTTTTGAGATGATATTATTGTAGAAAGAAGAAAAAGGAAAAGAAAATTACTTTAGGTACTTTGATTAAGAAAAATGAAAGAAATTAATTGTATATGATAACGAGGGTTCTACAACAGGGATCTTTAAGGTTTTCACTGACAGCTTATCTCCGACTTTGAGCAATGGAAATTTCTGTAGAGTGAGTCTTTTATTCGCAACGATTGCAACTGTTGAGCCAGGATGTCTCATGTCTTCACTCGTAAACAGCCGAGTTGTAGCCTTTCTCAATGAACCAATTCACGATTTGGTGGAGCAATTCCTGCGCTGCTGGTGTATGGCACGTAATCGATGTGTGGGTGTTTGGGATAAGGCTTTTGATTAGTGTGTTAGTCGGAGGTGGATGGTAGGTTAGATTGTTAATGGGAAAAGGGGGAATGGATTATGTGCTAGTGGGAGATAGATTTTATATTTCGGCCTTTGCACCGAAACCAGAATGCGACGTACGAGATCTAACTGTCATGGGTTCGACTTGACCCTGCAAGTTTTTACATAACCCTTTCCCTATCTCGAAACCACATTTTAACAGAAAATTCGGTACGGCTGGTTTGGAGTATTTGACCCACGGTGCGATAGAGTTAATAGCATTTGCGTTGTCTACACTCGAGTCTACCCCAACGTTGTAGGTGTTATTAGCTCGAGTCTCTTCGCTGCCAAATTTAGCTAGCCTGTCTATGTGGAGGACCTTTTTCACTCGACCTCCTGGGAACTCAACTTTATAGAGGACATCGTTTAGTTTAGATAATACAGTGCCAGGACCTTCCCAGTCACGTTGCAGTTTAGGACTTTTGCCCTTTCGGCGTTTTGGATTGTAAATCCAGACTTGTTCGCGTTCAGAAAATTGGAGAGGATGCGCTCTAAGGTCGTATTGGGTTTTCATCTGGTAGGACGATAGAGTTAGATTCTTCCGGGTTAAAGAGTGGATTTTTTCAAGGGTCTGGGTCAGCCTCTAGGCATAATCTATTGTTGTGTTACATCCGCCAGGTGCAGGGCCGTAAGAAAGGTCCGAAGGTAATCTCAATTCTCTACCAAAGTCGAGGCGCGCGGGAGTGGATTTGGTGCTCTCGTGAATGGAGGATCGATATGCCAGAAGTGCGAAAGGGAGGAACTGGTCGCAGTTCGTTTGGCTAGTACTGACAAACTTGGACAGGTAATCTAGAAGCGTCCGATTAAATCGCTCAACCATCCCGTCTGATTGAGGGTGCAGAGCAGTGGTCCTGGTTTTTTCTATGCCCAAGCGTTGTAAAATTACTTGTAGAAGTTCAGACTCAAAATTTCGGCCCTGGTCCGAATGTACTAAGTACTGGAGAATTTCGGGGATATGTTACGCTGGGGCGACTTTAACAAGAATAATCCTCTTCTCCGTACCTCATGAAGTGTAACACATTGTCCACTAGTCGTAAGGATTCCCATTTTGACCAAAAAGTTTTTAACGTAGGGCTTTCAGAGACGATCTGTTCTCTCGACGGTCTCTGGTTCTGCTGTAACCAGGCTTTCACAATTCGTAAAGTAGAATCTCGGTCTTGTTCCGAAGCTAAGTCTATTGCTAATTCGACGGCTACCAAGTCTATTGGTTGTGTCTGTTCTCGGTTTTCCTTCTGATCACAGTGAGTGCAATTTCCGCACGGTCGTCGTGACAAAGCATCTGCATTCAAGTGTTTTCGGCCAGGTCGATGTTCGATGACAAAGTCGTACTGTTGTATCCTTTCCAGCCATCTGGCCAGCTGTCCGTCGGGGTCTTTGAAATTTAATAGCCAGCGAAGTGAGGCATGATCTGTGCGGATTGGAAATGGCCTGCCAAATAAGTATTGGTGAAAGTGACTAGTTGCTCGTACCACTGCCAACAGCTCTTTCCTGGTAACGCAATAATTCCCTTCTGGTTTGCTGAGCGTTTTGCTATAGTATTCGAGCACTTTTTCGTTTCCATCTTCAACTTGGCTAAGGACAGCGCCGATTCCTGTTTGACTAGCATCTGTATCTAGGATGAATTCTCCTTTTGCTTGCGGAAAAGCCAGGATAGGAGGGGAAATTAAGCGAGACTTCAGTTCCTCGAAGGCGTCTTGTTGTTTGTTTTCCCACAGAAATTTTCTTTTCTCCTCTGTCAGTTCGGACAGAGGTTTAGCGATGGTGGAAAAGTCCTGAACAAACCTTCTATAATAAGATGCCAGTCCCAGGAAGCTTCGTACTTCCTTCTTTGTCCTAGGCACGGGCCAATTTCGAATGGTTTCCGTCTTACTTGGATCAGTCTGCAATCCCGTCGCAGATACCACGTGTTCTAGATATTTCACTTCTGGACGAAGAAGATGACATTTCTTCGGGCTAAGTTTTAAATTTGCAGCACGCAGCCGCTGAAATACTTTCCTTAGGTTGGTCAGATGGTCATCTATATCACGCCCGTGAACGATAATGTCATCGAGATATACAAGGGCAGTCTCTGTGCCTAGTTTACGAAATACGCCGTCCATTAATCGTTCAAAGGTTGCGGAAGCGTTACACAGGCCAAATGACATTAAATTAAACTCGCAAAGACCGGCTCCAGTCGCAAATGCAGTTTTCTCTCTATGCTGATCACTCATTTCGACTTGCCAATAGTCACCTTGGAGGCCTAGGGTAGAAAACCAAGTAGATCCGTCGAAAGAAACGAGCGTATCATCCATCCTGGGGAGAGGATAAGAATCTTTCTTGGTGATATCGTTAAGCCGTTAATCCACGCAAAATCTAGTGCTTCCGTCTTTCTTCTTAACAAGAACTACAGGGTACGCCCAGGGACTGTTGGAAGGCCTAATAATGTTATTGCTCTCCATTTCCTGTACCAATTCTTCGACCTCGGCCCTTTTTGCCAATGGAACTCTTCGAGGTGGAATTCTGAAAGGCTTCGCGTCTCCAACGTCAATGTGATGTCTCGTGATTGCTGTTCGGCCCACGTCGCTGGAGTCAGTGGAAAAAATATCGCGAAATTCCTCGAGAAGGGAAGTCCGCTGTTGCTTGTCTTCGCTAGACAATCCCTCGGGCACTCCGTTGAGAATGACACCAAGAGGGTCTAGCTCTGCATCGCTCGTAGAAGTGACTGCGTTTGCAATAACGACCGACTCCAGATATCCGATGAAGCTATCGCGAGGAATAAAAACATCGGAAGCCGATAGGTTAATAAATCGAATCGGGATATTTCGTGACTTTGACTCTACTAAGACGCGTGCAGCGTGTATTCCGTATGGCAAATTTGGATTAGGGTCCAATAGTAAAATCGCTCCATCTTCCACGTTTTGCTTTCGGTTTACCGGGATGATGGTTTCACTATGAGCCGCCAGCAATATGCTTTCTGCACGATTTATTTTTATCTCAGTATACTCGGGTTTATGAAGACTTATATTTCCTTTTCCTATTTGAAGGACATTCTTTTCGAAGTCTAGCTTGCAGTGGTTACGGTCTAGGAAATCCACGCCTAGTATGCAGAGGGGTTCAATATGAGCGACTAGCATTGTGTGAAAGGTACGATAACTGCCTAAGTGAAGCCCGACCTTCAATCTACCTAAGACATCTATACTGTTTCCCGTTACGCTTTTAATCACGACATGCGATTTCTCAAGCTTTGTCAGTGATGAGCGGCTTAGAAAAGTGGGATTAACAATAGAGACCGTGGCTCCAGTGTCTAGGATAAAATTGCATGGCTTTTCGTTTAGTAGTCCTCGTATTGTGAGGCTATTTCCAGATGAACCTAATGCTTGGATAGTCACTTCAACTCGGTCCTCCATAAGTTCCAAATACTTGTCACCAGAAAGCTCATCGTCTAGAATTTCGAAAATGGTTTGAGATGATGAGGTTATAGCCAGGAATTCCGCAGAGTCGTCAACGTTGTTCCGGTGAACTGGGGCAGAAGTAATTTTCATCGACTGGTGCCCCTGAGGGTCGATGTTGACGGGTTTCCCGGATTGCCAGAAACAGAAGATGGTATCTCCACATGCGAAGCTGGAGTAAATGAATCATAAAGCCTGGGGGGGCTCGTAAGTGCCTTAGTCGTATGTTCACCGAGAGAGCCACGAACTTCTTGCTCTCTATCTGTTGTCACGTTTCTCGTCTGTTCTCTACGCCTTCCATAATTGCGTTTATTAGTTGAGGCTTGCGCGACATGAACTCTGACATTCCTTCCCACATTAATCCCTGTGGCTATTTCTTGTGCTGCGTTCACTGCTTCATGCAGTGATTTTGGTCCCCGAACTCTAACCAAAGTCCTCAACTCGTCGTCCCGAATTCCTTCCAGAAATCATAACGCTGCCATTCTGTCAACGACATCAGTTGGGCAGGATGGAAATGCAGTCGCAGCAAGTCGCTGTAACTCCAGTGCAAAATTTGCAAAACTTTCCCTCGCACCTTGCGATCTTCCGCAGAACTGCACTTGGCTCGAGTAGGAGTCGACTCTAAAGCGCTGTTCTAGCAACACGATTAGCTCTCCGTATTGAATGCGATGACATGGAGGAAAAAGGATTAGTACTGATAGAGCATTACCTCGCAGTTGTGTCGCCATTGCGTCAGCTTTCTCTTGCTCTGACCAGTTGTTATTTCGTGCTACAATCTCGAATTGTATTCTATAATCCGGCCAGGATACTGTCCCGTCAAAAGGATTTAGATTGCAGACTAGCCCGACTGGTCTAGAGCTGACAGCTCCTGCATTGGAAGTTGAGGGAAACGAAGGCTGTCGTTTAAAATTCGAAGAAGGAGGTGGCATGAAGTTTAAGTTAGGCTGCCCGCTGAAGTTAGGCTGCCCGCCGAAGTTAGGCTGCCCGCCGAAGTTAGGCTGCCCGCCGAAGTTAGGCTGCCCGCCGAAGTTAGGCTGCCCGCCGAAGTTAGGCTGCCCGCCGAAGTTAGGGTGCCCGCCTAAGTTAGGATTAGGCTGTTGCAAAAAATTCGAACTAGGTCGCTGAGTAAAATTTGAGTTAAACTGTTGGTCAAACATGGCATTAGATTGCTGAGCAAGGTTACAATTAGGGTGCTGAGCAAAAATGGTGTTAGACTGCTGCGCCAAATTAGAATTAGGCTGTTGTAGGGAATAAAGCCTTTCGACGGAGTCTCTTGGTAAAGGAGCTTGTTCAACAGATTGCACAGCAGGCTGACTTCGTGCAGGGTTCAATGGAGAATGGCCGTTAATTGGCCAGTGGCTCCAGCTTCAAGTAGGTTGAACAGGATAATTAAATGTTTGGTTTCTATAGGTCGACGGCAGGTGTCCCTGAGAAGACACAGAAAAATTGGGTAGCGAGCTGCTAATCGACACTGCAGGTGTAATTGAACGAATTATTGCTGCGCTCGAAGAGATAGGTGATGCTACCGAAGTTGTAGTTACAGAAGTTGTAGTCGACGTAGTAGTAGTTGTAGGGGAAGACGTATTTGCCAGAGAAGAAAAGTCTTCAAAAACTCGGTTAACAAATCCCGTCCCACTTAAAGTCTTATCCAACTCGTCCATTTTCTTCGATAGTTTAGTCACTTGATCAGTGATTCCTGACTCTATGGCTGTAACGGACGCAGCTTGTTCTTGTTGTAATTCGACCTTGATTTCGTTAGCAAGCTCTTTCACCAAAGCTGCTGACATGGCCTTAATTTCCTCCTTCAGCTCCTTCAGCTGTTCGGAATCCATTTTGAGCAACTCAATTATACCAAAAAAGATCACAAAAAGCCGCAATTATACGTAAATGCCGTAACAGTGTAGCGTTAATTAAATTCTTGGAAAAGATTGATCTCCCAGAGGAGTAAGGAATTTCAATCGTTACGAAGACTTTTCAATTCGTTTTTAAAAAAAATAACTTAAAATCGAAAATAATAGATTAATTAAAATCGCGAGACTTCGAGGAACTCATTCAGAAATTTTAAACACTGAAACGAGTATTTAAGTGGGACAAAATATTTGAGGAAATAATTTTCTAATACCCCACACTTGACACCAATTGTAACGTTTTTTATCTATTGGATAAAAATTTGCTCCGGCCGAGCGGTAAACGAGGGAGCAGTTTTGTTCTGATATTTAAAACTACTTTAAGAATTTCACCGAACTCTTAGCAATTGAAAAAGGTTACGGCAATATATAATTTATGTTATGTAAGCAATAAGATTGTTTTAGTTAAACGGAAATTTATTTATTCTTACTGTAACTGAATATTTTAAAAGAAAATTTATTTTACTGTATCTTACTTGGTACTCACCTGATCAGTGTTTTGGCAGCTGATTCACTTGGTTCTCTATTAAGGTTTTTAGGATTGGGACATTTTCTTTATTCCAGTCGAGACCCAGAATAAAATGAGGTTAGTAATTCTGACTGCAGTCGGTACCCACAGAAAGAATCTTTATCACAATCGAGACCCGCGATAAAGTGTTTGGTGTTAGTAATTTATTCTAACTGCAGTCGCTACCCACAGAAAGAATCTTTATCACAGTCGAGACCCGCTATAAAGTGTTTTGAGTTAGTAATCTATTCTTATTGCAGTCGATACCCACAATAAGAATCTTTATTACAGTCGAGACCAGCAATAAAGAGCTTGGTGTTAGTAATTTATTCAAACTGCAGTCGCTACCCACAGAAAGAATCTTTATCACAGTCGAGACTCGCGATAAAGTGTCTTGAGTTAGTAATTTATTCTTATTGCAGTCGATACCCACAATAAGAATCTTTATTACAGTCGAGACCCGCAATAAAGAGTTTGGTGTTAGTAATTTATTCTTATTGCAGTCGATACCCACAATAAGAATCTTTATCTTAGTCGCTGTCAAAAATAAGATCTTTAATCCAGTCGGTACCCAGAATAAAAATCTCAATTTTCAACCCTCTAACCAAAATAAAGCACTTGTTTGATTAGTATAAAATCCTTATTGCAGTCGCTACCCACAATAAAGTATTTGATTTGTTAGTAAAAATTGGAGCACTGGGAAATAACACTAGGAATCGAGAACCACTTGATCACTGCACTGCCAAACTAAAAAAGAGATCGAGCCAAGTCAGACTGCTGTTTATATAGCCAGAGCTTGCACACGGCACCAAAGAACGGTAGTCAAAGGCGGATGGCAACACTATTGGCATAGCAACAACTGGAATAGCAACAATAACTTGGCATAGCAACTGCACCTCATCATTTGTCATGAGTGTTACCATTTTACTTATTGCTGCCACAGGCTGCTTTCAACTTATTATCTAAAAAAATATTTTGAGTAAATTCAATTTATTGCTAATTCAATGGTATAAGTGTAAAAAATATATAAAAAAAATAAACTCTTACCGGGAATAATTTATAAATTCCTTAGAACCGTACCTTCAGCTGGTTTAAACGCAGCTGGACGCGGCACGCACGAGTTGCTGCACTTGCTCTTATCTGTACCATCGCAATATTCCGCTGCACAGTGATTTCTGGTGAGTTAGCTACAATTAAAGGCTGCAATATAAACGAGTGCGACACGCACCTGTCGACGCCAACAAATAATTTTCGAATACATGTTACGACATTAGAACATAGCAAATGCTGTGCCACAAAAATGTCGTCGTCAAAGATTTGCTTCAATTTCGGCAACCGTCCTATTAAATCTGGCTAAATGCACATCGGCTTTAAATACAACTTATACTTATTCTTAAAAAGATGTAAAAATTTCCCTGTAGACATCCCAAAGAAAACGAAACTCAACTCATTTATCTAGAAATGACGACGACAATGTCGCAATCATTGTATTACGTCTGTGGCAATCAACGCCGCAACTTGGCGCCGACAATTTTAGGTCACATTCGGGGCGCATGCGGGCGCATGCCGGAACGTGATGTGTAATGAGAATTTCTTGCCCGTACCTCGTTTCCATTTTGTGTTCTAGTACGATTTCGTCTTTACGCGGAAAGTTTGGTCTGACGTCTGTACTTGCCCTATTAGTGACATAATTCGCGTTTGTTTATCTCTGGTAATTTGAGATAATGTGATTTCGCAAGCTTGAAGTGCTCGTTTTTGTCTGATTTAAGTGTTGTGTTTTGCATAACGAAACCAGATTATCTCAACTCCCGAGTGGCTCAAGTTTTTGTGTCGCTGCGCCGCTTCCAGCCCAGACGTTCATTCGGCATTATTTATTTACATCGAGGGAAGGAGATATAATTAGGTAGTTGCATTTAACAATTAAAAAGTAGAAGTGGTTCTTTGTGGTCTTTTTGTTTGTTTTCAGGCGAAGCCACCCAGGAGCGAATTTGGATAATGCAACGATGCAAAGCTGGAACGATGCATGATATTATGACGGCTTCAAGACAGATACCTAGCAGCCGAGCAACAGCAATTGTTGATTAGGTAAGGTCAATTTATGATTTTAAATTTAAGAATGATTCTTTGTGGTGTTTTGGTTTTAATTTCAGAAAGCACTCAAATCGTGTGGAATTAGTGATCTTGTTACAAGTTATCATAGAGATGTATGCCAATACGGTTTTACTGAGGAACTCAATGGGAAGGTAGATGCCGTCTTTTTTGGATCTTCCTGCCCCACATTTAGCAGTACCTTATGCACTTAAAGCTCTAAAGAAATCAGGAGGACGTCTTTGCTCATTTTCACCTTGTATAGAACAATCACAAAGATGTTGTGAAACTTTATCAGAGCATGGTTTCACAGAGATACAATTAATGGAAATTCTACAAATGGAAGATATAGTAAAAACCAAGACTGTTCCTGTTATCAATTTAGAATTTGTAAAGTTGGAGAAACCTGAAATTAGCAATTAGTTGTGATTTTCGCTACAATATATATATATGCATAATCTTTATAACCAGTGGAAATTTCTATTATATCCTTTTAGCGCATGAATTCTATTTTATAGTTTATACAAAAATATGTATATATAATCTTTATAATCAGAAACCATATCTATAATTATATCATTTGAGCGCATTATTTTATTTTTAATTTTTAAGTCGCATGAACTTTCTTTTCATAAGGGAGATGGTGTTATGAGCACTCGCTCATAACGACCCCATTATTCAATTCCAAAGTGAATTAATTATCAATTCCAAAATGAATTGATTATCATTTTCATTTCACATCATGAAAATTATTCTAAAAAGTCTGTAATCGCTACTTCAATAAATACAGAATTGTGGAAATTTAAAGGCGTTCAATTAAATTCAATAACCCGATAATTATTCAAATCCTACGAAGCGCAGGTGGATCTTCCTCCAGCAGGAGAAGCACTCCCTGTGCTGTGTTGTGCAATCACCACACAACTGATTTTTGGCCCCAACAAAATTTGTTGCGTTTTCACAGTAAATTGTACGGCAGTGTCCTCGCCGAGCCATAAAACGTTCTAGAGCTCCCAAAAAACCTTGTATGGATAGGTCACTCACTATTTCTCAATGCGTAGACTTAGTAGAAAAACAGCAAAACGCAGTCATGTATGATATCTGTGGCCTCTTTCCCCGAAGTTCAAAATGAGTCCATACTGATCTAAGCCAACATTTACCAATGGTCTTGCTGGTTGGACTCTATCTGATGGCAAATTACCCATCCACTGTGTTAAAAGTTTTGGCTTGAATTTAGCACATTAAACACAGTGTTGTACCATGGAGCGAGCTATAGTTTTTCCCTTTAATGGCCAAAACTTCTGCCTGGTTATGGCGAGAAGCGTTTGAGGGCCTGCAGGCATTTCATTAGATGATGGGCTTAAGGCAGAAGCATTGGGTGTTTGGCGTGATATGTTAGATTTGATTCTTCTAGGCGATCTCCGACTCTAACAATATTGTCCTCGTCGATAAATGCCGTAACGCTACTGATGGCACTGTAAAGGAGATAAAACTTCTTCGAATCCTTCTTGCTGCATTAGACTCACCACCAGCGCTTGGTCTTCATCTAATTCCTGTGCGTTTAAGACAAATGTAGCTGCAGGCTCCCGATTAAGTTTCCTCGTGTATCTGATAAATCGAAGAACATAACCCACGATTCGTTGGACTTTCAAAAAGAGTTCCTGTGGTTTATATCACTGAGAATTGTTTCAGCTTCTTTGATTTCAGTGGATGACGTCACTACATATTTTCGTCTTCTTTCGCTGTCATTCGCAACCATTTTCTTTGTATATCGCGACTGCCATAATATTTCAGTACCATGCAAGAAAGTTGGTCCATAACACCATATGACGGAATTTCCCAATTTCTGGGGAGCCATTCCTCTTGACAAAATGTCGGCAGGATTATCCTTAGGTCAGAAATGTAGCCATTGTTTCGAAATTGTTAACTGATGGATTACTGCTACTTGATTAACCACAAACCTTTGATATGACGATGAAGATGAGTTAATCCATGCCAGAACAATTTCTGTACCTAGTGCTAAACTCAGGAAGCCAGCAACGGAGAATCCTTCAAAGAAGCACGTCTCCCTGCCTTCGCGTAAGCAGCCTTCCTATAAGGAGGTTGCAGAGAGCGTTCGGGTGGGTATTCTTCCCGTCGGTTATCCTGAGGTAGCACTCAACGCGGATCAATTCAAATCCGAACAGGGTGCTATCTTGAGAGAAATCGCGGCAAGAAAGCAAAGCCCCCTAAAACCAAGATTCCTGGCCTCCACAATTAGACCAGGATGGCTTGTTCTTAACTACGCCAGTCAAGACACCGTGACGTGGCTGAAAGGTATAGTTGAGGAGCTAAAGCCCTGGGAAGGAGCCAACCTTGTGATGGTCGAGGAAAGTGAAATTCCTCGCCCACAAGTCCTTGTGGGATTCTTTCCAAACAGCGCTGAGGACCGTACGGATTTGATTCTCGATTACATTGAGGGTCAGAACTCGTGTCAGAATGGATAGTGTTGCGCAGGGACAAAAACCCTCAAGCACAGAGCTAACTCTTTCCGTGGACCATGTGTCTATGGAAGAGCAATTGGGTATAAGTACGGGTCTGTCCAACTAAGACCCAAGGGTGGAACAGTAAAGGCTGTGTCGGAGGCTGGGGATGGCCCAGGTCAGATTAAGACTCTGGCTGGCGATCCTCAGCCTTCGAAATCAGGAGTCAGCAGGCTTAAACTTTTGGTCAAGGCAAAGGCGGGCCCTGGTAAAGCAGCAGGAACTGCAGAACCCAAGTCGGGGACTTCCGAAATGAAGTCTACAGAGACTAAGAAGAAGCCCCGTCCTGTTCGTGCCAAGCCGGACAAAAGAAAGGATCCTAAGGGATCCACCACCAAGGCTGACAGCGGCCATAAAAAGCCGTCTTAGTCATGGCCAATGATCACCTAAGTTGCCTTCAGATATATCTCCATCACGCTAAAGCGGCATTAGACGTGTTTAGCAGGAGATCTATCTCAGAGAAACTTAGTCTGGCGCTCATTCAGGAGCCCTGGGTACATCAAGGCCACATCAGAGGACTTCCCACAAAATCATGTAAGTTAATATATAGTAATGAACATGAATAAACTAGGGCAGCACTATTGCTCAACACTAAATTAAACTTTATTCCTCTTTCACAGTTCATCTCGAGGGACGTGGTTGCAGCAGTGGTCGAGGTACCAACTTCAGGAGGTAGCCACGAGGTAGCAGTTACCTCAGCCTACTTTCCCGGAGAAGTGGATTCATTACCTCCCCCAGAGCTAAAAGGGCTCATCAACTACTGCAAACGCAGAGGAAAGCATTTCATCATTGGATGCAATGCAAACCCACATCATACGCTATGGGGTAGCACGGATACCAACGCCAAGGGTGAGTACCTTTACGATTTTATATTGTCTAACAATTTAGAGATACTAATCGAGGTAATAAACCAACCTTTATGAACATCATTAAACAAGAGGTCTTGGACCTAACACTTGCCAGTATGTTCATAAGTACAAAAATAAGCAACTGGCATGTATCGAACGAGATTTGCATGACAGATCGCAGACACATCAGGTTCGATATGGATGCCCCACTCAACACATGTCAGGAGTACCGACTCCCTAAATTAACTAACTGGGAACTGTATCGACAACACCTTAAGGCTGCAGTTAACTCTCCCGGCGGTAGCATTAGCACGAATGAGGAGCTAGACTCAGCCACTACGCAGCTTCAAACGGCTGTTACGACTTCATTTCAACACAGTTGCCCTTTGAAGCAAAAGACTTGCAATCGGCTGGTAAAATGGTGGAATAGGGAAGTGAGTTTGAAAAGAAAAGAAGTCAGGAAACTATTCAACAGAGCTAAACTCTCTGGCATCCTGGGGGAATATAAAAAGGCTCTAACGGAATATAACACGGAATTAAGGAGATCCAAAAGAAGAACCTGGCGGACCTTGTTCGATGGCTTAGATCAATTGCCCGCAGCAGTCAGGCTCCATAAGGTACTTTCGAAGGACACACGAATGGTTTAGGCACACTTCAAAAATAAGATGGGAACTACACCGAGAGTTGCGAGGAAACAGTCAGGCTCTTATTAGAAAGTCACTTTCCCGACTCTCTCACTCCCGATCAAGGAATAGTAAGTAGCTGCAGACCCGATTGAGGTGGACAAGCACGGAGTCTCTAACAGGAGCAAAAGCCTTGCGGGAAGAATCTTCACTCCTAACAAGGTTGGATGGGCCATTAGCACATTTAAGCCCTTTAAATCTGCTGGAGAAGACGGCATTTTTCCCGCCTTACTACAGCAAGGTGTTGAAGAAATACTCTTTCCACTACAAAAAAATTTCCGAGCCAGTTACGCTCTAGGGTACGGTCCCCAATGTTGGAGAGACGTCAGGGTGGTATTTATACCTAAAGCAGGAAAAAGAGCTAGTTCTCTAGCTAAATCGTTCCGACCCATCAGCCTCTCCATGGAAAAAATTCTTCACCTACACATTCGAAATGAAATTCTGATTAAATCACCACATCATTCTAAGCAGTTCGATTATCAAGCTGGCAAATCTGCTGAAACTGCAATTTACACATTAGTCAAAGACCTCGAAAAAGCGCTCGAAGCAAAAGAGGTGGCTTTTTGTGCATATGCGGACATAGAAAGAGCCTTCGATAATATCTCCTTCGATGCAATTAAATCAGCTGCCGAGGATAAAGGCTTTGGGTCCTCCACGGTAAACTGGTGAGACTCCATGCTTAGAAGCAGGAGGATAACCACATCTCTAGGGAACTGCTCAGTCACGATCACCGCAGCAAAAGGCTGCCCACAAGGAGGAGTTCTCTCCCCACTCTTATGGTCGATCGTGATTGATGATCTGCTAGAGAAGTTGACCAGTTCTGGTTTTAATGTTCAAGGCTACGCGGATGACCTAATAGTTACAATACGGGGCAAGCATGATCAAGTCATATCCGACCTCATGCAAATAGCCCTCTCCAAAGTCCGCACGTGGTGTTTAAACAAAGCCCTTAGCATAAACCCCAACAAAACGGTTATCGTTCTGTTCACAAGAAGATCGAAGCTTTCACTAACTTCTTCTTGATAATACGGAAATGATATTTTCAGACGAAGTGACGGATAGAGCGATGCGATCTCTCTACACCTGTTGTCGCTTCATTGGCAGAACATGGGGTCTGAAGCCAAAAATGATGTACTGAACGTACACCACGGTTGTTAGACCCATGGTCACTTATGCGGCCCTCGCATGGTGGCCAAAAACTAATCAAAAACGGCTGAGGCTCTAGTTCAAAAAACCCAGCGGCTTGCTTGTCTAGGAATAACTGGTGCCATGAGAACCTGTGCTACAGCAGCCATGGAAGCCTTATTATACCTTGCACCCCTGCATTTGCAGGTGAAAAAGGAAGCGATATCCAGTGCTAATAGATTACAAAAGGAGAAACAGTGAAAGCCAGGCGATCTGGTAGGTCATTTAAGTATCTTAAAACAGATATGCTTCGAGCAAGTAACGACAATATCTGATATAATCACACCCAGAGTGGATTTTGTAAGACCATTCCAAGTGGTTATTGGAGACCGACAACAATGGCGCTCCACTAAACTGTCCTACCAACAAGGATCGATGGTGTGCTATATAGATGGTTCAGAAACAAACAGTAGGGTCAGATTGGGTGTATATGGCCGCAAATGCCATATATCAAAGGCTCTAGGCTCTACCCCTACCGTATTCCAAGCCGAGGTATTGGCCATAGAAGAATGTGCCAATACCTATATTAAAAGTGTCATAAATGGCTCAACCATTAATATCCTCCCGGACAGTCAAGCTGCCCTCAAGGCCTTAAAGTCCTACAATGTCAAGACAGGGATAGTCTGGGAATGTCTACAAACCCTCAAAAATCTATCAAGGAGAAACAAAGTTATCCTCATTTGGGTACCTGGACATGAGGGCCACAAAGGCAATGAAATTGCGGATGGCCTAGCCAAAAGAGGAGCGAAAACTCAGTTTGACGGACCATTTTGTGGCACTTTAAAGTGTTACCTCAGAGCTACAATAAATAACTGGGAGAATAAACAAAAATCCCTGTATTGGGCAAGGTTACAAGGACTTCGTCAGGCAAAAAATTTTATCGACACCTCTGGCGGAAAAACCAAAGAACTCCTACTCCTTAGAAGAACAGAGCTCAAAATGATCACTGAGCTCTTCTCAGTCCATTGCCCCTTGAGGTATCACCTAAACAAGCTGGGTTTGGCTGAGACTTCATCCTGCCGCTTCTACCAGGATGCCCACGAAACCTAGGAGCAGTTGCTCTGCAACTGCGAAGCATTGGGCAGGCGGAGATTACTTCACCTTGAACATGCTTTTCCTCCACCAAGTTACGTATGGAACCTCAAGCCCAGAATTGTTCTAGACTTTATTAACAGTCTAAACCTATAAATGGAGCAAATTCAACGGGGTCTCACAATAGATCTTTCAGGTCGCAGTGATTGCGAGGCTAACGCCTATACAACTCTTCACAAATCTAATCTAATCTAGATGCAGAGGTTATCACTCTTCGGCAACCAGGTTAATCCTACACCTTTATGTGATTTTCTTTGTGGCTATAAAAATCCAATCTTAAGATCTTGGTCTTGTTTGTTGCGGAATGCTCTTTAAAATACAGGGGTGCTTTGCACAACACTTTATGTTTGCACCTGCGTTTCAATTGCTGTTGTGTGATCATAGGCTCCAGTTAAAACATCGCCCATATAGAAATCTCGTTTGAGTACTTCAGCTCCGAGAGGATAATGTTCTGCCTGTTCATCTGATAGCATCTGCAGGCATCTGGTTTCCAGATAAGGAGAACAATTGTTACCATATGTGACCGTCCAAAGTTTGTAAAACCTTAAATGATCATGAAAGTTATTTTTCCACCATATATGTTGATACCTTCTATCATCGTCGTGAATTTTTACCTGTCGGTACATCTTTTCAATTCCCGCGGTAAATACGAACCTGTGCATACGAAATCTTAAGAGAAGTGAACAGACATTATCCTGAACAGTGGGAACTGCTGCTAAGATATCGTTCAGGGAAGTATTACTGGATGTCTTATCCGATCCGTCAAAGATCACTCGAAGCGGTGGTGCGGAAGGAAATTGTAGGGTTTTATGATTTCATTGAAATTCACTTGCTCCATGTGTCCTAATTCTATATACCCCTCCATGAACTTAATATAGTGTTTTTTAAGTTCTTCGTTTGTATCTAATCTTTTTCTAAGGCCATAAAACGTTGAAACGCAATATTCTTCGATTCCCCTATGGTTTGAGTATCGACCTTGAACGAAAGTTTTACTGTAAAGCGCCGTGTGTTTTGTACGAAGTGTGCTTCACATTGCCTTTCTGCGGTAGTGAATGCTTTAGCTGACTGTCCACCATCATCCAACATCCCGAATTTTCTTCATCTTCTGAGCAAATTCCACATATTGCTTGTGTTTGTGTTGTCTGTTGCATTCTTCCTGCTATTGTCCAACCAAAAACTATATTCTGCATGGTAGGCAATGTCCCGCCCAATTTTATCTGCCCTACGGATAGTATCGAATAATATAATTCCGCCCCAATTAAAAGATCTATTGCGCCTGGCTGATTAAACTGTGCCTCCGCTAGTTATATGTTGGGTGGTATTGGCCAAGAGGTAACGTTTATTAACTGCGAGGGCTGTGGTGAAATGAGTTGGGGCAATATATGTGCCTCTAAAGTAGTGCTGAAGCCATTGATCCGAGATTCCAACAACATATTAACAGGTTTTTTCTATGTACATCAAATTTGGTGTTCCAATTAGACCAAATTTCTTCATAAATTTTTCTGTTACAAAATTTAGCTGAAAGTCTGAATCTAGGATAGCTCTCCATTCAATATTACCTTAAGATTGCTCCCACTATGTATGTGCTGCTTTATCCAACTTTTTTATTAGGATGTGGAGTAAAACTGGATCCCAGTTTTCTGTGCTGACACTTAAGTTTCCCAAGGCAAGGAGGCGTTCCTGAGTGGTGTCGTGAATTGCTTTTATGGCCGTTGGTTGCGAGAGTATTTTATTTAGTAGAGCAGTGACGAGCAATCCCTGGTTCTCATTTCTTCCATGCGGTGGCGTAGTTTGCCTCAGTTATGGTTAAATGTTGGACCAATTTTTCAGCTTCACCTATTAAAATGCTCTTCAGATACCACATTTTCTGGCATGCCGTCAGGGGTTGGTTGCGTATCAGTTCAGAAAATAAATCGCAGAGTTGCCGCCATTTGAGATAGTCGCCATCAAATTTCGGTAGTTCTAGCTTTGAGAGCCTCATAGTGGATCTTGGGCTGAGTTCTCATTTATTTGTATTGGCCTCTGGCTTACGTTGGCTGTGACTTAAGCCTTCATATAAGCTTGCCAATTTTCAACTTTTCATGTATTAGCTCTTCCAACTCGAAGTATTCTCCCATGGTATGTGATAGGTATGAGTTATACAAATCTTCAAGTATCTTGCTGTGAAGGTGTTGAATCTTCTCCCAGTGATACTCGATAGCCTTTATTTTTATTTGATAAAAGTGAGTGGAGTGCGGTTGTGCCTGTAGTATGATGTGATCTAGCATGTTCCGTAAACCTTGCATCAGCAAAGTCTGCTGACAAATATTTCCAGAGTTGTTTGCTTTGACTGAATTAGAAATGGCTCCTGTATTGTTATCCTATTGTTCTATGTTGGCTGCTGCGCCTCCATCAAAAGCTTCCTTCGATCTAGACTGAGGTTTGACGGTAGTACCTGGGTTGCTATCTTCTCGGATTTATTATTTTTTGAAAATCACGTCAGTTGTATTTATTTTGCACCAGAGTGCCCTTTTTCAGACCTTCCAAATGTCAAGGTACTTAAAAACCTTGGCTGATATGATGTATAATACAGTTCTCTGTACTGCTACACTTTCCACAAGTTGTTAACAAACGACACCACAAAATTCAAAAATACACTTTACGATTCGCCGTTTTGAACAATAATAATTTATTTTTTCACAAATATAACTTTTTAAATATTATTTCCTAAAGCTTGATATGAATTATAAAATGCTAACTCAACAAAAACGATAAAAATGAACATAAAATTTCTCACGTAAAAATTCTCACGAACCAGAGTCGAGAAAAACAAAAGTGTACAATTACGCCTTGAATTCGCATTCTTGAGTGAATTTTCCGTGCGAAACTAAATGTGTAAGCTTCATATATGCAACACGAAATAAATTTTTGAAGATAATTTTGTATTTTGAAGTTATGGTAATTTTCCATGTTTGTTGTAAATAAATATTCTCCCCGGCGTTGAATAATAATTCAAATCAGTTTCCAAAAGACTCAAACGTCGAAGGATGCATTGAAGCTGTATGATGTATCCGCCATTGTTGTGCGTTGGCGAGGTGTTGGTACAGGTGCCATCGTCCTGGATCTTATTGCACTTATTTCGTGACGATAGTTCCAGATCAAAATTAATATTATGACAATTATCCGTATTATCCACATTGATGAACATCAGTTGATAGTGTGTTTAGTGAAAGGTTTTTCCTAAACTATGATAATTCACTTTTGATGGAATCAATTTCAAAGATATATGACTGATGTTGAATATTGTTATCGAGAGTGGAGTCCTTTTTAGCGGCTTTAATAAATTCTGTGTAATTACTTCTGATACCACATTTGCTGGCATGCGGTCAGGGGTTGGTTGTGTACCAGTTCAGAAAATAAATCGCAGAATTGCCGCCATTTGAGATAGTCACCATCAAATTTCGGTAGTTCTAGCTTTGATAGCCTCATAGTGGATCTTGGGCTGAGGTCTAATATATTTATATTGGCCTCTGGCTTACGTTGGCTGTGACTTAAGCCTTCATATAAGCTTACCAATTTTCAATTTTTCATATATTAGATCTTGCAACTCCAAGTATTCTCCCATGGTGTGTGATAGGTATGAGTTATCCAAATCGTCATGTATCTTGCTGTGAAAGTGTTGAATCTTCTCCCAATGATGCTCGATAGCCTTTATTTTTATTTGATAAAAGTGAGTGGAGTGCGGTTGTGCCTGTAGTATGATGTGATCTAACTGCATCAGCGAAGTCTGCTGACAAATAATTCCAGAGTTGTTTGCCTTTACTGAATTAGAAATGGCTCCTGTATTGTTATCCTTATGCACAGGTTGTTGTACTATGTTGGCTGCTGCGCCTCCATCAAAAGATTCCTTCGATCTAGTCTGACGATTGACGGCAGTACCTGGGTTGTTAGCTTGTCGAATTTCTTATTGTTTGAAAATCACGTCAGGGTCACCAAAAATGATCAAGTCTTTTGCTCTGATGGACGAAGCAGTCAAGGTACATCAACTTTGGCTGGTGCGACGATGGTATAAACGGGTTCGATGTACCATTTTTTTTCTGCACCAGAGTGCCCTTTTTAAGACCTTCCAAATGTTAAGGTACTTAAAAACCTTGGCTCATATGATGTGTAATACAGTTCTCTGTACTGCTACACTTTCCAGATGTTGTTAACAAACGACACCACAAAATTCAAAAATACACTTTACGGTTCGCCGTTTTGAACAATAATAATTTCTTTTTTCACAAATATCACGTTTTAAATATTATTTCCTAATGCTAGATTTGAATTATAAAATGCTAACTCAACAAAAACAAAAAAATGAACATAAAATTTCTCACGTAAAAATTCTCACGAGCCAGAATCGAGAAAAACAAAAGTGTCCAATTACGTCTTGAATTCGCATTCTTGAGAGAATTTTTCGTGAGAATCTAAATGTGTAAGCTACATATATGCAACACGAAATTAATTTTTGAAGATAATTTTGTATGTTATGCTAATTTTGAAATTATGGTAATTTTCCATGTTTGTTGTAAATATACAAATAACTACCCCTCACATATATATTAATTCATTACTTAATTAATCGCATATATTGTAATTCAACCTAGATCCTACTTAACAAATTCGCATAAAAATCTGTTATTAACACCCGATTAAAAGCTCAGCAAAAGTTACTTGTATGTTCTTTAAGTGAAACCCACAAAGACCTTTGTCTATAGAACTGAACTCAATGAAATCAATAGCACAGTTGTTTGTAGATTTTTAATTTGATTGGATAGTAGCGTAAAAATAGAAACACATTGCAGAAAACTGTCAAAGCTTATAATATAAATAAAATTCAATTTTTATGCACTTTAGAACTCAAGCGATATTTGAGAATTTCCAAGAAACTAGTAGCACGGTTAAGTTTAGCACTAGTATAACTATATGAATATATATATAAAAGGAAAGAAACTCTAAGTAGTGATATACCGTTGGGATCTATACTTTGTCCGCTGCTCTTCTCATTATCTATAAATGATTCACCGATGTCCGCGGACCCTACGTCCGTCCATCTTTATGCGGATGATGTGCAGATTTATGTGGATAGACCAATAGGTTAGACTGCAAATTTTTATTATTCGGATCTATTATGACTTAAATAGATTTAGTAAAAGAGTCAAACATACTCGTCTTAATACTTAATCTAAACAAGTCATATAGTATGCCGTATATAGAGGGAGCTACAATCTGGAAGTGATACAGTTGGTCACGATTAATAATTCCGTCATTCCTTATATTTACTTACTTACTTACTTCTGTTCATAATCTGGGCATTAAGAGGAATGGGAAGTTAAATTATTGTTATCATGTTCCAATTCGATTAGGAAGGTGTATGTCTGCCTAAGACAGCTGTGATTATCCGCTAACGTTTTGTCCTGTCACATGCGCTGTAGACCGGTCAAAGCCCTGATATTATCCCACTTTCTCTCCGCGAGGTTAATTTTCCCTTAACATTATTCACATTGTCAGCGGAAACAAAAATCACTTTTAATGACATCGTTCGACTTGTCCATGATTTGGCCATATCTTCCAACTTTTCTCCATACATTGACCCTTTTTTTTGGATGCTCGTTAGAAATGTATTTAATGGTTAACATTTTCATTTATTTCTAATCTAATCTAACGAACCGGCCTACCTTTACGATCCTGTGCAATCACTCACATCTTCTTGTCACCGCAGCCCCTTTCTACCATACTACCAGCTGAAATTGGATGGCGATCTTCCTTTGTGTAGGTTATTCGAATATTGAATAGCCTAGCATTGAGTACAGTTGGGTATTCGGCAGGTTTCTTGTGTAGCCTGGATGTGCTGACGCGTTACTTTGCCCGATTTATCAATTCCTTCTTTTATTTTTACTTCCATTTTTCTCCACTTTTCATTTAATGTTTCCTTTTATTTACCACTATTGTCGTGACCCAATATTCAATTGGTGAAATTGTGACATCACGACTCGAGCTAGCAGCAGGTGTACAGGTAATTAAACGATTTGCAACAACTAAGCATTTCAATTCGCACAGTGAAATGCCTGGCGATAGCGAATTGTTTAGTTAAAAACTGTCGCATCCACTGCTGTATGTAACTGGGCATTGAGTAATGGTTAAGTAATTCACTTCGCATAGTGAAATGCTCAGGTGGGCTCACTATTTGTTTACATGCAGTATTGGGGGCTCCAGCTGTCGGCAGTGATTGACGTAGTACTTTGTAATTATGATTGTAAGGTATTGCGCTGGTCAGTGGGTCAAAGTCGCTTCCGCCTGATTGAATGGAGGTGAGCACGGTCGATTCGGTGTATCAGGTTGCTCAGTTAGAAGTTGGATTTTATTTGAAGATAACGGTTCGGTGTACAATTAATTAGTTTTAAATTCAGTTCGATCGGGAGTAACTGTTCTTCTTGTAATAAAACTAATTTAAGCGGGTCAATAAAGTTTTACATTGGAAATACGCGAGTTTTTATTTGTTTTTAATTGTTTTTTACTGGATTGCTTTTGGGACACGACACTATTTTTACTAAAATTTTATTTTTGCCGCTCAACCAAGCACCAGAAAAAATTGGCTTTAAAAGCGATTTAAACTTATCTACGGAACCGGCAGCATGGGTAGCTCATTCCATGAGTATGCAGCCTGAACGAAATACGAGAGATTATAGTTTCGAGAGGTATGTAAGAACTGCAATTGAACATATCAGCTGATAAGCAGAGCTAACGAAGGCCACACCGGATGGGTAGAAGGTTAGATATAACATTATTCACTTTCACTTGCTGACATGTGTCCGATAAAATAGTGCATATCAATTCGGTGGCTGAAGAAGAAAAATAAAAGTGAGCAGATAAGTTTGGCAGTAGGATGTTATGATTTACACTGTCAAATGCCTTTGACAAGTCGAGCAACATCAGGACGCCTACATGATTTTATCAAGAGCTACTCGGAGATCGTTTGTAATCTTTAGCAGGGTAGTTTCAAAACTATGCTGGGAGCCATTCCGTGAGTAGTTTCTTTGTCTCTAAATGATTGAGCATTTGAGCATGTATTAGCCTCTCCAGAACGTTGGAAAGGAAACAAAGTATACTAATGGGGCAGACATCACTCAACTCTTTAGGACACGATTTCTTGGGAAGTGCGAGAACAGTGGCTACCTTCCAGGCAAGCGGAAATATAGAATAAATGAGACATGAATTCAGAATATATAAACTTTGGAAAGGAAACAAAGTATACTAATGGGGCAGACATCACTCAATCCTTTAGGACACGACTTCTTCGGAAGTGCGAGAAGAGTGGCTTCCTTCTAGGCAAATGGAAATATAGAAAAAGTGAGACATGAATTCAGAATATATACTAGGTGGCAAAATTACTTTAACAAAATGAGGGTGTATTTCATCTGGGCCTACCGAATCAGATCTAATAGAGAAAATAGCTTTGATTACTTCGTCAATATCCACACACCTGAATGAGAAGCTAGATCCAGGAAAATTAACTAAGTGATCACGATCATCCGACAAAGTCCCGATGATATGATGTGTAGACGTGAAAAATTTATTTAAATCATTGGGCGACTGACACCAGCTCTCCTCAGATTGTTCCAAAGCAACCTAGGTGGCAACTGAAGGTTCAGTTCATTTTTATAAACTGACGCTTTGTCCTGCACAGTTGGATGATTATACGAAATTACATGCGGGCATTCATCTAGGGTATCATTAGAATTAGTCTTACACAAATTGTAGCTTTTTCACTTGTTCCTTAAATCTGTAGCTTCACTCTCCTTAAAACAATAATCACAAAGATATAAAAAATTGCAGCGATTGATCTTAGACTTCCTAGAAGAAATTACCAATGATTTGAATTATGACGGTATATAGGTGGTTATTTTGAATCACTTGCAATGAATAAAACTTCCCCTCTCAGTATATCTTCAAAGCTTCCTTGACAGATTTTGGAATGTGTGGTCTAGATTGTTATGTTGAAGACATATCGTTATAATTTGGGGCATATTGTGGTTGCTTTGCCTTTAACGATTAATTTAAATAAATTGAGACAGCCTCTCTAGCTTATAGTATACCACATCTATTTGATCCTACCATAAATTCACAATATTCCCTTACTTCCGTGGATATTCCGTTTTAGAGTCGATCTTGATAGTTCGCCGCGCTTCAACTTTATTATACCCTAGATGAAATCTATGTGGTATACTAAGTTTGTCATTCCGTTTGTAACACCTCGAAATAATGATTTTAGAGCAAAATGGATTGGACAACCTAGTATAATATTAAAAGTTATTTTGATTTTTGCATGTCCGTCCGTGCTTCTGTCCGTCTGTGCTCCCGATAACTCGAGAACGCGTTCACTTAGAAAGCTGAAATTTTGTACACGGACTTTAAAAAATAATTAATAAAAGTAAAATTAAATTCAAAAATGAGACAAATCGGGCAACTCCTTCGTGGAGTTGCCATACAAAAATTTCGTTTCCCACTATATATTTGGACACTGCCTGGGAACGCGTCGACATAGAGTTCTGACATTTGGTACATGCTGTTTTTATAGTAATAAAATTTCAAAAATGGACTAAATCGGGTGGTCCGTCGCGGAATAATCTTTAAAATTAAATTTAAACACGAAATATAAAATTCAAACTTACAAAACTAAAAACTCACAAATAAAACAAGTTCCCGCGATGACAATGTACATTAATAAAATAAAACAATTAAAATCATCCCGCGATGATCTTCCAGTATGATCAGCTAAAAAGAAACAAATAAAACCCATAAATCAAAGGTAAACAAATAGTAAAATCTCAAATCATTTCATGATCTGAGACTTTAACCAAAGAACAGCCTCCCCTATTAAAATAAACTACTTCCAACGTTGCATTAAAAGCGCCCTTTTTTCACAACTCTCTAAAAATAAAAAGAAAACAAATACTTAATAAATTTATAAATAAACATTCAAAAAAATGTAAACACTTACCTCCAACTAACAGCTGCTATGAAATGCCTTGACAGTCAAAATGGCAGCCACAGAGCAAAGAAAATTATTCTCATTAGACCACGATGACGTCACATTGGGACCAAATGTATGAAGTTTCACAAAATGACGAGACCGTCATTGGCAACGCCACTGGCAGACACAATTCCTATTGTGTTTCTGCCTATAAATAGCGAGCTGCTGGAAGTAGAAAATCACTTGCAAATTGAGCGGTTAACAAGACAGATCGGAAGCGATAAACCGAAATTAAGTCTTGACAAACCAATAAGGGAAGAATTGAACGCTATCATTTACTAATTAAATATATTAATTGAATTATATTTTTCAGCACCCCCAAGCTAAGGTAGAACTGAACCTGGCAAAATTAATGAGCAGTGAATGAAGCTCATTATGTCTTTTCTGTTTTTGTTATGGAACTATATCTAGTGATTTGCTTGGGACGTAAAGTCCCGACTGTCAGCATGAGCTGACAGACCACTCAACGGGCAGCGTTGACTGCAGAGCGGCACGCTAGTTCGCCTCAGCTATTGGCGGAGAGTGTGGGGAAGTTCCACAAAAAAACCTGCCGCTGCCGTCAGCCATAATCAAAAAAAAATTCGTACCTATCAACACAACCGGCACACACTCGGTCCTGAAGGGACCCTTACGTCACTTACCTATATTTATCCTCGAAGGCGCAGATGCTTCGGCCTAACTGCATGCCCCAACCACCCATTTGTCACTGAGGGCAGATAGAAAATCTTACTAATTCGCTTTTTTACATATTTTACACATTACAAATAAAACGAAGTGGATTAACAGCGGCTTTATTTATTTGAATTTTATTGTTTTTGCCAGTTTTATTTTGAATTATTATTTGAATAATTATTTGAATTATTTTGTTTGGTTTCATTATTTTTATAATTTTCATTTTTTTTTTTTTGGTTTCTATAAGTAGCGAGTAAGCAGTGGATTAATAGGTTAAGGCAAATTTTGTGAAGAACAAAAAATATATTTAAATCTAAAAATTTCGTTCAGCAGTCTTATCCACCATACCGGCACCTCCCCTTTTTTAAGTAAAGCCAATATTGGGACTTCTCATCGGGACACCAATTCTGCGTGTTGCCATATAAAACTTTACGGTTTTTACATATACTGTCAAAACGATCAGTTCTAGAAATATATGTCAAAAGTCACTTCAAAAATCAAACTTGCATAGTTCGCTGATCATACGAAATTTAATACGGGCATTCATCTAGGGTGTCATAAGAATTGGTCTTAGTTAGACTAATTCTAGCTGTTCTACTTGTTTTTCTTTGCTTAGAATTATCATAGTAAACCCATTTTTCCCATCACCAATAACAATTCGATGCAAAAACGATTTCTTCTGCATCGTGTGGGGTAAGACGTTCAACACTGAATTAGTGGTACACAGTGATCCATTGCAATATCTCGAAAATTACAGAATTACCAGAAGTGAGCAACAGATAGGCAAACTCTCTCTTAATCTCAGTCAGCGAGTGTGCGCGCTGAGAATCAGACATTTCGTCGGGTTTTTACACTGAAAAAATGTTTGTAGGTAATGATGACATGTAAATATGCAATCGCTAGAGAAACGTCGAATGGTTGCCCATATAACGTTAGTGAATCAACCTTTAAACGGGAATATTGATTCTCCATTTTTACTTAACAAAATCTCTTTCCGTGATAGTAGGCACAATTTAAGAAGGCTACCTTTGTTGCATGTTAACTCCTCAAGGTCTAACTTTAGCAAGTATGAACCTGTTAATCGCATGTGTATTACTGTTAATAATATGGCTGAGCATTTTGTTCTCGACGTTTCTAAGCATGTTTTAAAAAAACGTCTATATAATATTTAATCTATTTTGTTTAATGTTTGGTGCATGTAATTTCATCTGGTGTTTGGTTTATGTTTAGTGTAACATACTAATACTAACACCGACTAAGTGATGAATCGCATGTATTGTTGAGACGTTTATTTATTGGTTCTGATAGTCGATATATTTAACAAAAAAAAAAAAGTTATGTTATTCTGAAGACGGGAATTGACATAAATTTTGATTCACCTAACACAAATGCTTTTATTGAAAACAAAATTTCTGTTGAAAAACTTTCGAGTTTTTTTAAGGCAACACATATTCAGTTATTAAAAAAGATTGGATCATGTTAAAATAAATCTTAAAGAAATTCTGTACAATGAGTTCTTGTTCTCTTGATTCAAAAAATATTATGTATTAAAACAGCTCAACTGAATGCATTCAGTAAAACTAAGACAATCCAAAGTTGATTCACTTCAAATTTTCTAGAAACTGGGTTTACATATTTTATAATGTTGAATTCAACAGAGTTTTCTGTTAAAACACTTTGTATAAAGAAAGAATAGTTCCGTCAATCCAACCCACAATTCTGTTGAAAACGATTAAATGATTTCGTAGTTTAACATTTATTTCGCAGTTTTACTTGGATTCTAACAAACGCACGTGCATTTTAAAATGTGTAGCTTATTCAACAGTTTAAATAAAATTGAATTGGTATGTTTGGAAACACTAGTTATTTAAATCAAAATCAATGAAAATACATTTTTTCTCTTATAGTAAGTGGAAATAGATTTTTTAAACATCCATCCAGAGAAATCAAATTTATTGTTCTTAAATTGGGACAAATTTTTGAATAAAGCGGAAAAAATATTTGCCACTACTATAAGGAACAACAACAACAACAACAACAACAATGTAAGCTCATTTATATTTAGTTAATAATTTGCAAGCTAATTATGTACTTTTACAGGTTCCAAAAACTGTGCCTTTTCCATGTGTCTTCCCACCATTTTAAGAACAAATGCACGGATGGAAAAGAAATCTACAGCGGACAGAAACAAAAGGCTGTTCTTTCAACCATCCATTAAAGATTTACAGGAGAATTTTATTCTACACATTACTTCAAGAAAAGTCTTTAGCTACAGGTAGTATATTGCAACCATTTGGGCCTAGCCTAGCAAATTTAATTTATTTCGATGAAATACATATGTAAGTATGGATGTATGCATAAATGTAATATGACAATAAATACAGCAATTCATTTTTATAAAATATATGTGTACATTTCATTTCCATAACCTATATCAACATCGAAGTTAAACGAAAAAAAACGTCAGTCAAAACAACATAAATATATGTTAACATCCAAATATGATATTAACAAATTTTTATGTTAAAGGTACCAAAGTTTCCTGTAGTTTCTACATAGTCAGCTTAACAGAACGATATGTCGAAACAATCGGAAATTTTATTAAAAATTCGTTAAATTATCAACAGTATTGTGTCAGTTAATGCAAATAAATTTTTTGTTAGCTCGAAATCAAAAGTGCTATATGTTAAAATAACTATCGTTTTATTGTATTATTTACGACGAAAAGTTAAAAAAGTTAAAAGTAAGTTTTACAATTTCTTATGTAGAAAATATATATACTTTAGTATTTTCATGAAGCTCTACTTGTAACTGGGTTTTTTGAGTTTACTATGAAGTATTTTTGTTGCTTTCATAGATAATTTTAGTTTTAAATTTATAATATGCCGGGTGGTGTACATTGACTCATTGTGAAATAGGTTAACAAACATATATTGGTGGCCATACAGAGAAAAATATGAAAGAGGCTATAGAGATGGTAACAAGGAGTTCTAGTATAAGAAATGCTGCCAAACATTACCATTTCAGCTATGCGACGCTACGAAGATACATTACCAAGGTGGAAAAATAGATACTGAATTAATTCCCAATTATGAAATTAACAAAGTATTCTCCGACGAGCAAGAAATCGCGCTATCCGGAGATAACATTATGAAAGCCTGAGGCTTGCAGCCTTGCACGTGCTACAGCATTTAATCCACAAAACGTTAAGAAGATCTTCGATAATCTTCACGCTATCATAACCCGGGAACCCAAGTTTTCAAATGGAACTAGAATCCTTAATCTTGACGAAATGGCGACAACTACAGTCCAGAATTCATTGAAAGTCATAGCACCGAAAGGTATTAAAAATCTGGCAAAAGAGACGAGTGCAGAGAAAGGTCTACTAATAACTACTTGCTGAATTGTTAGTGCAACTGTCCACAGATGGGGAAATATGAATATCATTCCAGGGTACAACAGGACGTTCTTCAAACAAACCATGCACATCTATATTGTGATACTCACGGTACGTAAAACTATTGCAGGTACGTGCAGAGTTCAAGGTAATATCATAGCGTAAATAAAGAATATTGGGATCAAACTAGTTTGGCGGACTAATTTGGCTATGAAAACTTTACTAGTATCAGCTGACATTAAAGCATCTAGAAGTGATGGATTGGAGGCGTGAAAACATGTAGGTAATGAGTATTACGTCTAAATGAACCGACTGTACACAATTTAAAAATTGGAGAGATATCAGATCTCTGCGAAGAATATTTACATCGAAATCATCACCTAATATTACATTAAAGTTACGTTAAAGTTTTTTTTTCGATATCTCTTTCTTTCAATTCATTTGGAACTCAATTTTCTTGCTTTCGATTGTTTTCTATTGTTTTAACATGTTTGCTAACATCAAATTTATCACTATTTGTTTCTTCTGAGAGTTCTTGAAGTGTTTAACTAACTTGAATTTACATTTAATAACGATTCTCATTCCGTATCATCAAATGTCTTTCATATTAAAATCATAATTTCGGAATTGTCGAAAATAATCATTCATGTAGTTTTCAATAGAACATGTTCACCACAAGTTTCTCATTAGGAAGGAATGAATGAAAAACGATCTACTCGGCAGGCGATCATAATAATAAAGCAGTTTCGACTTCGACAAAGAATTTTGGCGTAAGCATCCATTTATGTTACTTAAGATTGATCTTTGCATTTTCGTCAAGAAAAATAAGTGATACGCCACTGCATTTTCCTTCTCTTAGCGAAGATCATCCTTAACCTATATGCGAATCAGAATTCGATTCTTCCTGCAACTTAAACAATCTTTGACCACGTACAGTCTTCTTGAAATGCCAATTTCAAGGTCAAAGTCCTAATAAAAGCAGAACTGACATTTCCTTATCACTAAATTGACGCAGGCATTTTTTGCCGGAAGAGCTTTACAAATGACTTTTGAAATCAGAATAAATGTTGCAGTTAAAACTATTCTAAAACTAACAGGCAAGTACTAATCTCAGGCATAGATGGAGTGGATATAGCTATATGTTCGAATAATAAGTCTACTTATTAGGTTTTAGTAAACCTATTATGCTATGATATGAAAAAATGTGAAGTGTCTCTTAACTTATCTACATCTTCTTCCTGCACCGCTATTCCAAGCATCGAAAATGAAGGTAAAGAGAAACAAAAAGAAGTTTATCTTTTACAACTCAGGTTGTAATTTTTTGTAAATTTCAGGAAAATTTCAAGTCAAGTAATTGGAATTAATTCAACCAAAAGCCCAACTTGAGTTTCAAATGTATTTTAAGTCAAGTAGGTACTCAAGTATTCATGTAAGCGTATACTGAGTGAGAGTGACTCAACTTTGATCCATGGAATGAAATCAACAATTATCGTGACCATATTAGTGGACTCGCAATCGAAAACTTGAAAATCGTAATACTACAACTTATTTGGATGCATCGATAGATGGCGCTATTCAGATTATCATTCACTCTAGATAAATGTTGAGTGAAACTTTATCATGCAAGTGGCATTTGTCCAGCTTCTTTCATATTTGTAACAATAGTAATCTGTTAACCATTCCTTAACCTTCTTGAAATGATGTATAGATGAAGTCTAGCATAAACATTTTTCTATAAGCAGTTGACTAAGATATATTATCTGAAAATTTTCAGAATAAATCTAAATAGATATCGTCATCACAGAAGTCATGCATTTACCTTCTATAGCAAACTGGCGACATTTTGCTTCCATTCCTATCTTCTCCCTTGTTAAAATTTATTTTAACTAGAATTTTGCATTTCATTACATTTCCGATAGCCACATGCATAAAATAATCGTAAGGTTTGCGAACCTTAAGGTATTTTATATGATGTCAAGCGCTGTTTATTTTGTATTCTTCCCACTATATTACAATTCCTGTCAACAATCGTGAAATCTCTGTTCTGTTCTGAATGGTGTGATCTTTTGGTAACTATCTCATAAAATCGTTTTACGAGGAGATTCACAGTGAATTTCATGAACCGATTCGTTTCTGTTGTTGATGAAATAAAATCTTTTGTATACTCGTAGGTGTTAATCCATCAATGAAACTTCCAATGACAACACACCATCATGAGCTTGCAAATGTTTTTGGACTTTGGTAGCCATACGCATACCCATTGCATTTGACGATTTTATCAGAAGTGCAGCTCTTTGCTTTATATAGTATTCCATGAAATGAAATGTGAACTTAAAACGAGGCAACGTGAAAAGGCAACAAAGTTGCCAAAGAATCATTTTTATTTTTCGCTTCTCTGTATATAGCTCATTACCACTGGTAGTAGAGCAAGTTGTTAACCTGGCAGGCATTAAAATTTCATTTCTCTTTCTTTTAATTATAAAAGAACAATCCATTAGGAATCTTCTGAAAGGATAACTATTTATAGACTCCATAAAATAGACTAAATAATGTAAATATCTACAACGAATCTATACTTAGTCTCTGATTTTGACGCCGATATATACTAATTGGACAGTTATCATTAGTTAAATAGTTAATGTATATGTAGCAGAGGTTGATTCAACGCCATTAGGACTAAACTACAACATATTCGAAACTTTTTTTTACTCTGCGTTCATATATGGTCGAGTAAACATACATTTACAACATGCCATTGAAAACGAACATAAATTTCACAGTTCAGTGTCATTAACAAAATGTACGGCTCGTGTGTAGTGTCAATGAAAATAAAAGAGAGAGAGGGAGTCATGAGACTGCCTAAATTATGACCATGGAAGGACTCATAAATTCCAATAATTAGCGTATGTGTCAGCAAAATGTGAAGGTGTTCTAATTAGGAACCAGCCCGACTAAGTTGATTTACACAATTAACCTAGTTAGTGTCGTGTGTTCACGGAAAAGCAGGAGATTTTTCAATGCAGATGTATTTGCGTATTTCTAATAAATTTCAATTTAAACTGTAAAATATTTTTTGTTATAGGGAAATACCTTAAATTAGATATTTAACACCCACTCAACCACAACAACAACAATCACTAGTACTTATATTCATCACTTGATTGGAGAGATACCATCACTTTGGAAGCAAAATTCAGAAGAGAATAATTTTTTTTTGTTTATTTACACAAATCGAGAAATAACAGGACTCAAAACGTCACTCGTCAAGGATACATGAAGTTGTAAAAGCCTCGGAAAGAAAGTAATGCTTGTCAATATAAACAATATAAACAAACTTGTTTAAAAATCCTAAGCTGATGACCAGGCAGATTTAGTAGCCCAGCTTGTCATTCTAATGGAGATCTGTGAATTTGCTAATAAGAGGGATTGTTGCCTTTCATATTTTGAAAATTGCTGGTGAATTTCAAAATATAAAGGATAAAAATCTCGCTTATTAGCATATTATTTTTTATAGAAAATGTTTACTTCATATGATTCAAACATATAGATTGATTAAACAATCTAGCAAATCTGGGTAAGTTGATTGTAAATTCTTGTTTTAATTCTGGTAATTGTTGAAAAGTAAGTAAGATAGATGTAGAATCACTAAGCGTTTTTGATAATACCAAAAACAAAAAAAATACACTTCTGATTTCGAAATGATTAAAAAAAATCGACATCTATAAACTCACGATCACGACCAAACGAACATTCCTTGCTTTTCCTCCGGTCAAATTATTCTTCCTGGGACTAGATTCCGCATCTGTCAACAATTTGTCAGTATGCACGAATTGAAAAATTCACCGTGAGCGAAAGTTTACACTTCTGAATTACAAGCGATTCCGTAAGTATCTCTATACACGTAAGAACTGAATGAAAATTAAATTTTTCTGTGCTCAATATTGTTTGAAAACTATCAGTGAGAAAATTGTATTTTTGAAAAAGTAAAGTTTAATTATAAGAAATGAATTACATGAATCCGGTAGTATTAAGGCGAATATGGCTTAGAGAAAGGTACAGAAAGGTAAGGTAAAGGTAAATTCAAAAATGTATTGTATTTGAAAATTTTTAAACAATCTGGGCAGCATTTGATTGTAATAAGCGAGCAACGATTTGTTGAATTGTATTGATTTCTGTGTGTATAATTTTTAGACAAAATTAAATCGTTATTTTGTACAACGGAGAGTATTTTTGTGTATTTAAAACTATTTAATAGCCTTTGTAGTATATGCTCCGGCAATCTATTCGAATATGGAATAAAAAATTTGTAATTAAAAATAAAAAATAAAAATAAAGACGAAATTTGAATAAAATCATCCTAATACTATTAAAATATTTTTGTTAATGTTTACTGCAAAAACAAAAAGAGAAAACGAAAATTAACTTGTAGTTAGCAAATTGGATATTAATTTTTTCAAATTCTATTTTTTTTAATTTTTGACATCTAATTTTATTTTATATTCGTTTTTCTTTAATTCTTCAAAATTCACGAACAAAATGCTCGTGAGAAAATATCTGCTACCGTACACAATTTTGTCAGCAAAAACTCATTTTCAGTTTTACGGAATCAGAACAAGGTTATACACTACCTTGTGTGCTCGCGTAAGCTCATAGTTGCGGAATGCGGCCCCTGGAGGTAGAGAAAGCAATATACTCGACTTGTTCTCTCATGGGTTTCCTTGAGAAAAAGAAAAAATTATGAAATTTTTGTAGAATAGAAATGAGGCAGCGAGTTCGCTTTAAGGCCGTGACACATTAAAGCAGGAAGCAGCGACAGAAGCCGAATCATAATTCGACATTTCTGCTTTGTCAACTACATTAAAAGCAGAAGCAGCAAACAGATACTACCCTCTAAGCATTTGAGAGTATACACCTAAAGCGGGAAACACAATTCCACCGTTTCGATCCGATTCGTCCAAATGTCAAATTTGCTTATACGAGACATACGTGCAACTGGACACATTACACCGAAACGGATCGAATCGAAACGGAGAAGTTGAGCAAATTTAAACTTTTACGGATGATATAACCTAGAAAAATCATCTGTAAAGTTTTGTTTATAATCAAAGATGCATGAAAAGGCTTTTGTTGAGGAAATAAAAACAGACATGTATTATATGACAAAAAAGAAGGTTTTCATGGGAAGACAAAATCTGGCAAAATATTAAAGTCAAGTGTTTGCCATAGCCCACACATGGGAGGATATTGGCACTTTTTACGGCGAGAAGTATTCGCGGGGAGGAAAATGCCGAAATGCCAAGTTTCGATCGGGAGTACGGGCAGCATACCAATACGACAGTAAGCCGGCCATTTTGAAATGGCGAAATTTCTGAAATTTCTCATCGGTACAGATGTTTATTTGCGATTTGAGGTGATAATTTAATAATTTAAAAATCATTACGTGTTGTGAATTTGTGATACAGTAATTGTTTGTATAAAAAACTGTGACTTAATTGAACACGCACACAATTAATTTCGGTAATCATATTAGGAACTACGCGAAGGAACATTATTGTTATGGCACGTCTAAGCCAAATTCTTCCTTCCCTAAAATGTTCTTGCCTGGGTTGGCCTTTGAAACCAAATGGAACAATTGTGCTCATGTATCCGTTAGTTCGAAATGGGTTGGAACGAATCGGATCGAACCGTCGGAATTGTGTTTGGTACTTAAAGTGAAACGAAAACGTAAACTTTGCGCATTGCTTTAACACTACAACTACAGCTAACCAAAAATGTATTGAAAATGTATTGACATGTGTATCATAGAACCTGACAGCTGTTTTGTGCATGTTAATTTGTGACTCTAATATCCGCCTTAATATTTATTAATTATTGTATATTGTCTATTATTGTAGGTACGTATTAACGTGTAAAAAAATTTGGTTAGGTATACATACTTATATTTTTATTATTGCAATTTTGTTAGTTTACTAAGCAATTTTGTATCCTAATTATCTTTGTCCTACTCGGTGTACCTAACTTTATAACGGAGAGGCTATTGATTAAAGAGCAAACAAACCCTGTTCAATTCAACAATTTCGTAGTTACTCTTCTGAAGTTCCAGCTTAAAGTTTGTGTAAGAACTAACACGTCTATCAGTAAAACGTTTTGGCAGTTATTTTGAACGCAGACGTATTTGAAAGAAACTAATGCGTTTGCAACATACTTAATCGATATCAAAAGGCTGAACCACAATAGACGTAAATAACTGTACGAAATTGAACGAGACTGAGGTTAACTTACGAAAAATTGATACTTTTAGCCTAAATATATATCTCATTCCGTACGAGTTATTATCTTGATATTTAATGTTTTCAATTTGGAAAAGTGGTAAAAGTGAAAAAACTAACAAATGGAAGTTGATGTAATTGAAGATTTGTGCCTTCTATTAATTCACAGTGCCCGAATGACATTTTATGTGTTAAATTTTAAAAGGTGGTAAAAGTATAAAAAATTAACAATTGGAAGTTGATTTAATTGAATATTTGTGCTTTCTATCAATTCACAGTACCATTTTTATTCCATTTTAAGTTTTACATTGCACTTTTAATCATTTAGTAATAAATTAACTGTTTGACACATCGCGTTCTTACGGAATGAACGGAATGAGCGATTCTTACCGCACCTTTACTGACGCAATTTGACTTTTAAATTTAACGAAAGTTCCCCTCACACGAGTTAAAGTTAATTTGTGTACGCCTGTTAAATTAAAGGGCGCGTTCGCTTTACGTAAGTAAATGTACTTACGTTTACTTCTATTGTGGTTCAGCCTAAACATTTTATTCAAACGGCACGTGTAGTCGTATGAGCAGAGAAAAACGTTGGAAATGAACACTTTTTCGTATATCGTAACCAGGAAAAAAATGTTTTAACAATTATTTCTCTAACTATGTTAAAGCGGCGAATATTTGATATAACATCTGAAATTTTTCTCAGTCTACTCATAATGCCCAAATAAGGTGCTGAATGCTGTTTTTTTCGCGATCACCTTCGCTACCATTTGATAAAACCCATTGGCAAGATCGAGAGTGCTGAAGTACTTCGATTTGCCCAACTGATCCAATATATCAGATATATTGCGTAGTGGATATGCATCTCCGATAGTTGATTCATTAAGCTTACGAAAGTCCACCACCACTCTCCATCGCTTATTACCAGTTGAATCTTCTTTCTTTGAAACGAGGAACAGCGTTGAGTTCCAGGGACATAAACTTGGTCTAATGACATCATTATTCAGCATTTCTACGAGGTAATTCAAGGATTATTTTTAGGATTCATCCATCCAAAAATGCATAGTTTGGATGGATGAATCTGCTTACGCAATAGAAGTTCTGGTCGAACACACTAGATTAGTTTCTCTGACCTTTGATTTTATTTTTATACAGGTATAGTTATTTTCTTTTCTTTTTTAATTTATTTTTTGTCTATGTTAAACTTGCTTATTTTTTGTTTATTTGTCTACGCACAATAGTGTTTAACGTGAGTTTATGCACACATCTTAACTTTGTGTGTGAGTGATAATTTCTCCTAAAAGATCTTCTCTCGTTATCGTTAATGTTCTTCATGTAAGTTTTACTATACTACGTAGATATATTTTTTAGATTTGAAAAAAATTTTATATCTTATATTTTTGTTTTCACTATATCTTTTATTTTTTCTTATGTTTTTATATAATTTTTATGAAGTAATACAACTTTTCATACTGGGGAATCCCAAAAGGAATCCTTGAATTACCTCGTAAAAATTGATCAACCAAGGAAAAATTACTACAATTGTATTCAGCATTTTATTCACCTGTGTGTATATTTCATCAAGGTAGGGGCTGATATAAATAGAAGGTTTATTGGTTTTTGTTACAATATTATGCTCAAAAGCAGCAGTGTGTGAAAGGTATTCCTCTTCGAGATAAAAAGAGGTCATTATAATGTTTATATATTTCTGGAATAGTTTGCTTTTCTTCCCTATTACAGTGGCTCAAATTTATAAGATTGTCTAATCTTTGTAATATATATTTTACGGGATCTTTATCTGTGTTGGGTTATAGTATATCATATCGCTCTAAATAGTCCCACTCTAAGTCCAAGTTTTCAGTGATAATAACAATGTCAGAGTCGTTGGCGTTTAAAAACATAAGATTTACTCTTCGATTGTTAGATTGAACGAAGGTTTTAGGTACATATACACTTAGAAAGATTTATTTTTTGTGTATTATCACCTGATTTGGATGTTGAAGCGGAATGCTTACTAAATTTTCGCACCGTGCAGGTAGCCGTATTTCATTAAGATTTTCAGTTTCTGGGAATATTTCAATTTCATCAAGTAGTTGCACTGTATTTCCAGACCTGAGATTTTTAATGTGACGATTTGAAAGTTTTTGCTTTGATTTTTGCCATGTTTTACTGGCGGAATTTTTAATATAGTTAGTTTCAATTACTAGAACATTTCGATCGTAATCTATTATCAAGTTATATTTTCGTACAAAATCATTACCGATTATTCCATCGTATCTAAGGCTTATATCTGGATTCAAAATATAAAATTTGTGTTTCAATTCGAGAGGTATATTATTCGTAGATAAATCTATAGTTACAAGTATAGTTCCAAATGTTGTTATAGTTTCACCAGATATGGTGGAGATTGTGTTTGGGAGTTTGTGAACCTTGTTTTCGTGAAGAGTTTTAGACTTCAGCACGATAACGACTGCTCCAGTGTCTATAGGAAAGTAGAGTATTTCTGTGAGAATGGCTTAAAAGCTATTCGTATGCAAGCATTAGCTTCAGATTTAAAAAGTGAAATTGTTGTTTTTGTTAAAACTTTACCTTCAATGGTCTTGTGTACGGTAGACTTCGGCTGTGTGTGAGATACGGGATGGAACGCCGATTTCTTCCTCCCGGATTTCCCGACGAAGAGATGTCTTGTCTACGATTTAATCTATTTTTTTACTCTTTTGAGCTACGTTACTTACTGTCTAGGGTAAATGGTGCAATTTATGTTTACAGTCATTGCTAGTGGATGGTTTGGGTGTTCGGAAAAACCCTGGTTGAAGGGGAGCTGAGCTGAGTTAAAGTTTGTTCGAAAAAAACGACTGATGTTTTATTGTCTCAATCTGCAGTCGCTATAGTACGAGAGCTAACAACGTCACGAAAAAAAAACTTTAGTTCGGCTAATTCTTTGCTATCTTCTTTGCTTCACCATCTCAAAAGGCATGCGGCCCATCTGGCCGGTGAGAGGGGTTGCGTTTACCTGTGCGCATTCCGTTCCACAGGTAAAAAAATCAGTTTTCTAAATAATTATAGTTCGATTTATGTTGTTTCCATCTGTTTTCATAAACATCGAAAAATGTAAATTCACTATTCCCAGACAATTACCTCGTTGCTAGCACCATGCCAGATATTTGTTTTTTTCGTTACAAAAAACAATATTTTATTACGTCTGTGATTTTCATATGAGCTAGTTTAATTATCGAACCACATGAAATTAATATTCCAGACGATATTTCGATTGATTATCAATAGCCAGATCGATTAGAATGCGATAGGGAATGGGCCATCTCACACGAGCATTCTTGATGCAGTATACAAGCCGGTTTTGTAGGGAAGAGGACAGAGACACAAAGAAATATCTCCCCAAAATGTACACATATCACTTTGCTTCTTTTATCTCTTCCCGAGCAAACCTGTTTGCAGGGGAGTAAATGTAGCGCTATTCATAATTATGCATTGAAATGTTAAACAGAAAATTTGGGAAAGCTTTGAAAATAAATTATATCTCATCTGAAAGCAACTCGAATTGATGTTTTACACCATCAATCAAAGATGCTGGTTTACGTTCAACGTCGAGATCAATCGGCTAGCCAGGTTTCAATCGGACCAAATCAAATTCGTCCTCATAATTTCACTGCACAACTACAAAATTCAACAAATGCTGCTCTTATCGGGCCATCCCCCCCAGACGAGTATTCTTGAGCAAGTATGCAAACCTGTTTTGAAGGGAAGAGGTGAAAAGACACAAAGGGTAGTTCTTTGCGTCTTTTCACGTCTTCCCTATTCTTGATGCAGTATGCAAACCGGTTTTTTAGGGAAGAGGTGAAAAGACGCAAAGAAATATCTCTTTGCGTCTTTTCACCTCTTCCAAAACCCTCGAGAATACTTCCCAAGCCAAGAAACAGAAATGTATATGTATGCGATGTGAGTCCGTTTTCTAAAAAGTTCTATATTGATACTTATGGAAAAGTGCCAAACATAGACTTTGTATATGCTATAGAGCCTAAACTACTATACATACAGGAAAATAGTCTTCTAGTGATTTAAAGCCTGGTTCCTTTCCTTCACAAGGCTACACTTCCTATATACCTTACTTATCAAAATAAGAAAATAGTTTTGATTACAAAGTAACCTTACTATTTTACGCTCAATACCTCTCAGCTGAGTGATAATTGCATGTGTGTATGTGCAGCCGGAGTCCGAATCTGTAGGCAGCTACATTCGATATCATCAGCCCACGGCATCCCATGACGGCACAGCGACATTACAATGATTGCTCAGCTGAGAATTTTTGTTTGAGGAATCGTAGTAATTTGCTTAAGATAAATTTTGTTAAATAATTTTGTTAGGAAAGGTATGAAAATTTCATTACGGTTCGGAAGATAAGAAAGCAAGCTTAAGATTATCACAACACCATTTTTGTGTATGAATAGTAGTTCAAATCAAACTTTTGTCAGTTTTACATAAGAACACTGCAACTATTTTAGAAAAGAAAGACTACGTTGGGCCTCGCATGGGGTAAGGAGGGAGTCTGTTTCATGGCTTGTGAAGTTTTCTCGAGGGTTTTGCCTCTTCCCTAAAAAACCGGGTTGCATACTGCATCAAGAATACTCGTCTGGGATGGCCCATCGGGTTGTAAATAACAAAGTCATTAAAGCAACGGAAGAGTCAATATCATGTGAAGATCATGAAGAGACAGATTCTAGGTTATCTACCATATTTGCCAAATTGATATCAACGCTGAAGTTGTAATAAGATGCTCAAATTCTGATATTTTCGTTATACTTCTTCGTAACATAGACAATTTTAATGCTTATTTAACCTTTTCCCAGTCATCAAATGTAGTATTCCGGTGATGTTGAGAGAATAACAACCCAATAAGCAATTCCAACGGAATTCCGCTTCTTTGGCCGAAGGGAACTGTGCCGAGATTCCAAGTCTTTGATTGTATTGGTAGATGGAACTGAACGTGGAAATCTATCGGATTTCCAAGTTATTTCGTTGTTATTTTCGCATGGAATTCCCAGACTTTTCCATGCCATTTCTATATGGAATTCCTAGGGATTTCAAAGCTTTTTGTAAATTTTTTAATTAAACAGTGGAGCATAAATAATTTGTAAGATGCAAAGCAGTAGAAAAAGTTTCGAAAGTATAGAGAAAATAGTCAAACTGCCATGACTTGAATCCTTGCAAAATGCTAAAGTAGACCTTGATGAATTTCGGAACAAAGTTTGGCAGATTTAGCGTTTTCTAAGAATTAAAGTCATGGCACCTTGATTATTTTCGCTATACTTTCAAAACTTTTTCTACTGCTATGTACTCTACAAATCAATTCAATTCGAAATCGCCTGTGTTTTTCAGAACACTACACGGAAACAAAAGAACACAGCTAATATAACCCATTAACAATTTTTCGTACACCTCCAACACATTTGTAAAGCTGAAAATGGCATTCGCTGTAGCGTGTAAAAACAGCTGTGTGTGTTAGAATGCCGTCAATTTTTTCCGCTGGAATTCCGTGCGAAAATTCTACATCTGGAATTTTTGCTTATTGGGAATCGGCTTTTCTTTATTAGATTTGACAGCTTAGGTTTTTTGCGGGCCGCCTACACTTTAAATTTGCTGCGTACAATCTTCACCACAATGTCATCATGATGGATATATCCACTCCATGCTCATTTAGATGCCTTACAAGCGGATTATCTACTTATATTCAAGGAATCTTGACCTTTTCTCGATTCCAGATTTTCGTTTGGTTTATGTTCACAATTCGATATGTTTTTATCATTGGTTCAAGAGTAACCATTTTCGCACAACTTTTTTTTTAGATAGTTACTATTTAAATATTTAATACTATCTTCAGAAGATTTAGAGACATATCCTAGGGTACCAGCGAAAGTGGTTCCCGACTTATTTTTAAGGATTCTTGACCTTTCTTGTTTCCAGATTTTCGTTTGGTTTATGCTCACAATTCGATATGTGCTTACCATTGGTGCAGGAGTAACCATTGTCGCACAAGTTTTTTTTTTAGATGTTACTATTTAAATGTTTAATACTACTTTCTGAAGAATAGAGACATATCATAGGGTGCCAGTGGAAGTGGTTCCCGAATTATATTCAAGGAATGTTGACCTTTGCTTGATTCCAGATTTTCGTTTGAGTTATGCTCACAATCCGATATGTGTTTACCATTGTTGCAGGAGTAACCATTGTTGCACAACTTTTTTTTAGATAGTTACTATTTTTATATTTAATAATATATTCTGAAGATATAGAGGCCTATCCTAGGGTGCCAGCGGAAGTGATTCCCGACTTATATTCAAGGAATCTTGACCTTGGATAAATTTCCTACCCGTTCTCTTTGTCTTTTTCCTAATTCTAATGCTAGCGGTGAGACCCCTAACCGAAAATCTCTTGCCACTCTGTCGACTGTGTAAACTGAAATATTTTCTCTTTTTGCTATTTCTCGGCTAGAAAACATGCTAGTTTCCAATAAGCCCAGAGCTACTTGCCGTTTTTCAGGTTAACGTCTTGGCCAATGTAAAAAAATATTGTTTTTAGATGTTGTCTGTTTTCAACACTCAATAAACTACAAACACGGTACAAAATTTAATAATTTGTCTTTATAATAAATCACTTGAACAATGTAGTACTAATTATCTCTCTACCTAATTGTCAACTTCCACCGCATTCAAAGAACATGAGTGTAGTGGCATCGAAATGGCGCTTCTTAATTGTGCTAATCGGAGCTGTGGCTCTGAACGGCTGGACTCGCCACTTAAACCAACAAACCAAGGGGTTTGTGCGACCCATTTTTATAACGATGTTGTAACACAGGATCTAACCCAATTGTTATGCCTCGTAGACTCGCTAACTGGTCCTTAGAGTAGATCGAATTTGATCAGCATGTTGGACAAGAAATTATTTTTAGTGACAAGGGCAAATTTGTTGGTTAAAAGGTTTTATAAACAAGCAAAATTGCTGTATATGGTTTGAAAATAATCCACATGAGATAATTAGAGCGTTCAGTGTAACATTGTGACAATAATTGGCAGTCGAGATCATGAGGTTTGATTTGACACTTTTACGCTTTTTTCTATGGGGTTATTATGCATAAAACTATTTAAACGCCACTTTGTAATAACATTTACCATTTTCCTAGAGGTACAAACGTTTTGACTGTAAAACACATTTCGCGATATGTTGGAACCACACCAACTGAAATTGAGATTTTCTGCAGACCAAAAATTGGGCATATAAATGAAAAACCATAAAATATAAAAATTCAATAAACTAATCATGCACAAAGCATGATTAGTTTATCGTCCAAAAAGGGTGAAGAAAATTGCAACAGCAATTTTCTTCACAGTCCAAATAAGTCATAAAATTTTTCCCATCAAACGACTTGGGAAAAACAAAAGTTTCAGTTTACAACCCAAGTCGTTTTACTTAAAAATTTCCACGACAAATTTTACCTTCAATTTAATTAAAAAAGAAATCAAAAAGCAAATCGTAACTTCAGTACGATTTGTCGCGAAAAATACAACATGTATGTACATACGTACATACATATTACGAAAAAAGCTTTCGCTATAAGAAACGCGCGCAGCATAAATGCATTGTATGTATATGCGCGTCGCGATTTCAAACGGTGGCTGATGTTTTAAAAAGTGTAAGATTACATTTTTGAAGCCATCGTTCAACGCGAATAATTCTGGACATGTTTGAACAAGTCCAGAATTGAAAAAGTAAAATTTTCTCAGGATAAGAAAATGCAATTTAGCATTTTCTATCCTGAACAACGGCTCTTGATCACGATGAATGTGATCAAGGAGCGAGTTTTTGGTTTTACCCTCTAAGAAGCGGTTGATTTCGGAGTTCTTCGGTCGATAGTTAAAGTCAAAAAAGAAAATCGAAGTTGTAGCCTTCACCGCGTTTATAAAAGTTAAGACAAGTTTTGTAAGTTCACCACGTTAATGTGAAATAAATTCAAATTGTAAGTTTTTTAAGTTCACCGCGTTTACAAAAGTTAAGATAAGTTTTGTAAGTTCACCACGTTAATGTGAAACAAATTCAAACTTTAAGTTTTTTTAGTTCACCGCGTTTATAAAAGTTAAGATAAGTTTTATAAGAGATAAGTTCTGTAAGTTCACCACGTTAATGTGAAATAAATTCAAATTGTAATTTTCACGGCGTTGTTTTTTAAAAGAAACCTGAGTGACAAATTATAACCGAAGGAATTGAAAGGTATTTCGATATATGTACTTGGATTAACAGTGAACTTCAGGTGAGCGTTAAGTGTATTTTGTAAAAGAATATATAACAATTGGAGCAGCCGGTAGGATCAAAGAAGACTGGTCAAGTTAAACGATCGTAAACGCTTGAAAAGCCTTAGTCCTACACGAATCTACGGGGAACCTGTGACACTAGCCAAGCTATAAGGCCGCATCACCCCCAACGCTCCGTATAGATATCATCTGTAGGCGCCTCTGCTCCAGGCGAGCAAGCGTTCACCCCAGTGAGTAAAAAAAAAAGAAACGAAATCAACAAGGGACCTGGACTCACTAATAGAAGCTCTTTCCCAGCCGAAAAGAAGTCAGGACAACGTACTCCCATTCAAAACCAACTCCAGAAGGAATATATCATCGTTCCTGGGTTGAAGGGGATTTCGAAGAAGGCTTTAAGCCCCCCTTTCAACCATATCCAGGGGAAATAAGTAGGCCTAGGGCCCCCCGGCAGCAATCAGAAGCACCAGAAAATAGAAACTTCGTTCCAGGATTGAAAGGGATCTCGAAGTCGGCATAAGCCCCCCTTTCAATCTCAGCCAAGGGAATTAAGAGGGCAGGAGCCGCACTAGTAGCAAAAAACATTCCAGAAGGGAATACTCCAAGAAGGCTGGAAGCCCCCCTTTTGGACAACGCGGGACGCATATGCAAGAGGAAAACTCTATACCTTCATCCGACGCGGAGCAATCCCCAGGTGAGAACTCACAACACCTCCGGGAAGGTACAGACAACGCCTCAGAAGACAACGCAGCACAATCAGGAAGCCAGGAGCGCCAGAATCCAGACCCATCACAGCAAGAAACAACAGGAGTTCGCCTTCGAAGCGACACCGTTTTAACAGGGCCCACAGTTGTATCTAAAGTTAGTCTAGATAAATTTTTAGATAAGTTATTAGAGAAGGCACGCGAATCCGATAAGCTCACTGTTACGCACTGCGACGCTCTTGACCACAGATTAAGTCAAGGCAGAGAGCAGAGGCTGACACAGATCGAAAAATTTAAAAGAGAAACAGAGCGATTCAAACAGGAGCTTATCAAATTCGCCGGGCTTTCACGTTCACTAGGTTTAGATAAGAGCTCAGCCAGTGTAGTTGTAAGCGCTGAAAGTGACAGTGACGTTAGTGGTGACGCATCTGACCAAGCAACCGCCGAAAATCTCCTTAGTGGCTGGCTAGAAGTATCCTTCACGGATTCTAGTCCAGAAACCAGCCCTGAAACTCGACAAGGCACAAGTAGACTACCCTACAAAAGTTTAACTAAAAAAATAATCACAATGGTAGACTATGCAAAGGTGGACAAGCTCACGGCACAACTATTTCCTCTGTTTTCGGGTGAAAATGCCCCACAGTTAGGTCGTGAGCTACAAACATTTATTGGCTGTTGCAAACAGGCCCTACACTGTTTAAGTGAGGGAGAAAAAGCAGCATTCCTACATATCTTGCCCACAAGACTTCGTGGCGATGCCTATCAGCTGTTTGCTTCGGACGTTCCAACAACATTTAGTGAGGTGGAGGAACGTCTGAACAGAACCTACCTACCACGAGAATCGTACCAAGAGTTGGTCAACAAATTGATCACAATGAGGCAAAACCCGTTGGAAACTCTCACTGCCTTCACAAAAAGAGTGAAGCAGTTGCTGATACTTTGCAACGAGGCAGCGGTACTGAAGTACGGAGCAACGGCAGCCCCAGCTGTGAAGACACAGTTGACGGACTTCGCCAAGAATGCCCTCAAAAGTGGAGTGGACAATCCCCACCTATGCCAGTACCTCCTCACTCTGGTAGAAAATGATCTAGAGCAGCTGATACAAAAGGCTCTAGATATGGAAAAGCTGCAAGCAGGCACAGTTTTCGTCCAAACACCATTATCGCAACAGCCATATCCAATGGCACCAATAGACCCTAGTCTTCGAGTTCGAGCTCTTAACCGAACTCCCTACAATCAAGCACCACAGCCACCCATGTATGCATCACCACGAGCACAAGAGCCCCGACAGTTTAATCCCCCATACGTACATGCTCAACCACTAGGCCCGCCATTTCCACGATGGGATTCTAGACAACCGGATAGACAGAATCTGGTACAAAACATCATTTGCAATTTCTGCCAGAAGCGGGGACATACCTACACGGAGTGTTTAAAACGCAAAAACACCCCCTTCTGTTCTAACTGTAGAAGTTACGGGCATGACATTCACGACTGTCGAAACAACCAAACACAGTCTGCAAATCGTTTCACACGAGGATCGCCCAACAATCCACCACAGTCAGACCCAAGCAATATAAAAGGCCCCAGAGTCTTTAACATAAGACAAAAATGTGATTTTTGTGGGCGCCGCGGACACAAGATCGACGAATGTCGACAAAAGCAAAAATGGGAGGATAAAAAACAGGGAAACGGCAAAGAGTCGACCCAAAACTCCACGGCTCGACTATAAACCCTACCAGCAATAAAAAAGGGTCTTCTCAGCCGCCCGACTTCAGTGTGCCCACCGCCAGATTTCCTCTAGACATAGGTCTAAATGGTCAGGCAGAGCTAATAGTGGACACCGGCCCTGAGATCAGTATAATTAAGAAAAAAGCTCTCAAATCTCGCGAGCTAATAAACCCCAACAAAAAACTAACGCTTCAAAGCCCCTTTGGCACCGGAAAAAACTTATGAAGTTGCCAAGGAAACTTCATGCTAAAGAGTAACTAACCTTGCAACTTTCTGGTAAAAAACATCCCAGGTATTTCTGACGACGGCTTGCTAGGAAATGATTTCCGAGCCAAAAACTGTAATGTTTAGGGACCCAACAAGTTTCTGCGATTTCCTCGCACGGAAATCAATCCAGAAGAGTTTGCTGTTCCATTAGAAGCCGCATCGGACAACCCGTGTTCACAAAAGACAGTCAACCAAGAGACACTGGTAGAAGATATTAAACCCGACGGGGATACACCTTCTACCCGAAGTGTTCTCAAAAGCTTCTCAGTCAGAAGAAGTCGGCTGTGACTTACAAGAACGCAATAAGGGTGACTTGATTACCGAAGATCCGGCCTGTAAGACTGGACAGCATCAGGTGAATTTAAATGAACCCGTGTGCATACCAGCAAGATCTCAGATCGTAGTCAAAGTTCCGTTGCATTTGCAGGAAGAAATGCTCAGTCTGTCAAAAGAAATAGACGACGGAGTCTTCTTAGCAAACAGTTTACTCTCAGCTGGGTTAAAGGCAGTCCCTATAGGAATCCTCAACACAGGCAGTTCACAAGTAGTCCTAAATAGCGTGAACCTAAATCTGGTTCCCATTAAAGAGTACACTGTCGTCCCCATCAAACAAGAGCCAGATAAAGAGATTACAACAGCCCATCCCTGGAATCCCATGAGTCGAAATGACGGCGATGGTGAGCATCATGTTATATGTAAACCTAAGATTAAGAAAGTGGGGCATAAGAGCTCAGGTAGACCGAGCAGTAATAAGAAACTGCTCCAAGACGCTTGCGGGTCCCTCATGAAAACCCCAACGTCAGGCACTGGCCAGCATACAAAAGGTCTGCCGTTAGCAACTCCCGCAGATCCACCTGGTCCAACGCCACTCATAAATAAAAGAAATAGGCTAAGAGGTAAAATGATTATAGATAATAACAATAGGTTTAGATTTAAGAACAATACAAACAGGGCAATAAGCGCCGATCAGAAGGCCATCCTACAACACATACGATATCTGTTCCCAATCGATGTCGAACAAGAAGACACCAGTATTCATCCCCGCCTCACCAGATTAGAGCAAGAGCTCAGTCTGGATGAAACTTTAAATTCTGAGGAAAAAGCATCAATAACAAATCTCTGTGATGACATATTCTTTTTAAAAGGTGACATGCTTACACATACCAATGCCATCACCCACGACATCCCTCTGGTGCAAGACCAAGCACCTATTAACCAAAAGATGTACCGGTTACCAGAGACACAGCGAAATGTCATAAATGAGCAACTCAGAGAAATGCCCATGGAGCTCCCCACTGCTAGTCGTCCCCAAAAAAGCGGGACCAGATGGTGAGAAAAGGTGGCGCGTCTTCGTTGATTTCCGTAAGTTGAACGAAAAAACGATTGGCGACGCCTTACCGCTACCACGGATTGAGGATATCCTCGATCAACTGGGCCATTCAAGATACTTCACCACCCTAGAACTATCCAATGGGTATCATCAGGTACTCGTCGATCTGAAAGATCGAGCAAAAACGGCTTTTAGTACCAACTACGGGCATTATGAATTCAAACGTATGCCGTTCGGGCTCAAAGGATCCCCGACCACATTTCAGCGTTTAATGAATTTCATATTAACCGGCCTACAAGGTCTAGAATGTTTCGTCTATTTAGATGACATCGTCATCTATGGAAAAAGTCTGGCAGACTACAACGAAAAGCTTCGCAAAGTCTTTGACAGGTTAAGAGAAAATAACCTGAAACTTCAACCTGAGAAATGTCAATTTCTCAGGCGCGAGGTAGTGTATTTAGGACACAAATGTTCTATCCAAGGAGCCCTACCTGACCCTAGCAAAACGGCATGCGTCCAAACTTTCCCCATCCCAAAGACAGTAAGGCAAGTGCAATCATTTTTGGGCCTTGCCAATTACTACAGACAATTCATCCCCGATTTTTCGAAAACAGTACGTTCTCTAACAAACTTACTCCGAAAGGATGTAAAGTTTAAGTGGACTGAGAAATGCCAAGAGGCATTTCAGAGCGTTAAGAACGCTTTAGTTTCCCCTCCACTCTTAATATATCCCGATTTTTCAAAACCCTTTAACCTTACCACAGACGCCAGCAGCGAGGCTCTTGGAGCAGTTCTCTCTCAAGGAGAGGTAGGAAGTGACCAGCCAATTGCCTACACCAGCCGTACCCTGAACAGAGCCGAACGTAACTATTCCACTATTGAGAAAGAGTTACTGGCTATAGTTTGGGCGACAAAAAATTTCAGGTGTTATCTGCAAGGCCGAGAGTTCACGGTCTATACAGATCACAAACCACTCAAGGGTGTCTTCAATGTTAAGGACCCCACTTCCCGTCTGGTGAGATTTCACCATAAACTTTCCGAGTTCAATTATAAAATTGAATATAAGCCCGGAAAGTACAATACGAATGCCGACGTTTTAAGCCGCATTCCACGGGATAATGACAGAGACAAAGAAACTACAACCTTCACGGTAGAAGCTATAGTCCACCACCAAATGGACTCGGATATAGAGGAGGAAACACACTCATCGGACCTTAAGGAGTGCCTGCAATGCAATGCAGTAACCAGACCCCAGACACGAAACATTCAAGAAAGTGGAACAAATTCAGACAGCCAGGCCAAACAAAAAGAACAAACTCATCAACCAGAAGAGACCGCAGACTGTGACAGTCCACCTAGTACCAATCCACCAATTATAGACGAAACTCGTCCCCTGAAGTAATCACAAGCCCAGAGGAGATTCAATTAATCTTAAAAGATTATCATGATTCTCTCTTTGGTGGCCATCAGGGAGTGATAAAAACCTATAAACGGATTCGAAGAAAGTACTGGTGGAGGCACATGCTTGGTGACATCAAAAAGCACATTAAGCGGTGTGCCAAATGTCAAACCATGAAGGCCTCACCACAGTATAAAATGCTGATGGTGATTACAGACATAGCGGAACAACCATTCGATAAAATCTATCTAGATATAGTCGGCCCACAAGAGGAGACTGAATCCGGAAACAAATATATATTAACGTTTCAGGATAACCTCACGAATTTTGTAGATTGGTATGCCATACCAAATGGGGAAGGTATAACGGTAGCGCAAATTTTCTTCGACGAAATCGTCACACGCTACCGCATTCCCAAAAGAATAGTCACCGATCAGGGAAGTAATTTCCTGAGTGACCTATTCAAAAAGGTATGCAAACTCCTCAGGATAAATAAGCTGCAAACCTCAGCTTATCATCCCCAATCAAATGGAGCACTCGAACGTGCACATAGACCATTGATTGAATATCTACGAACTATAGTGAACGAAAGTCCCAGCTCATGGGATAGTTATCTGCGAACCGCTGCTTTCGTGTACAATAACGGTGTACACGAAGGGACAAAATTAACTCCCATGGACTGCCTTTACGGCTTTACAGCGGACGTTCCGTCCAACTTAAGGCGAGACCCTGAACCCGTGTATAACCACGAGAGCTACTACCATATTCTCAGGTATAAGCTTCAAAAGTCTTACGCCATGGCACGGAAAAATCTTCTGATGAGTAAACAGCGCTCGAAAAATTACTACGACAAAGCTGTGCGTCCCCTGACATTTCACAGAGGAGACAAGGTTCTACTACATGGTGTCAATATAATCTAAATAATTCTAAGATACATATATAATAGAATGTAAGCTACCAAGTCAACAAAATCCCCATTTTAATATCCTATCCTATCCTCTCCTAGATAACAATGCGGTCAATAATTTTCTACGGACTGTTCCTGATCACAATAGGAGCCCTCGCGGAGGAACCTTACTCTATAACGCCCCTAAATAATACGGGAGTACTATTTGAGGATCTTAAAAGCCTATCAGTTTACCACGACACATGGAGCGTCATCACTGAGTTAGATCTGGGCAAGTTGGACAATCAGACAAAACTGGCGGAACGCGCGGAACACTACGTTCATCAATTATGTGGTAACAAATCTTTTGATCAAGATCTATGTACCCTACAAACCAAACATGTACATGCCCTTATGGAAAACATTAAGAGACGCAGCAATGTCATTAAAGAGGCAGTGCCTAAATCACGCAAGCCCCGATCCATCTTTGATGGGATAGGTAATGCGATGCAATATCTCTTTGGCACTATGGATAGCGGAAACGAACAAGAGGTGTACAGCCGATTAAGCGAATTAGAGGTAAATACTCAAACCTTATCTGATCTGGAAAAGCAACAGATCAGCGTAATAAAAACCTTGTTCGAAGAAATTCAAAAACCCTTATCCTCACTGTCTGAACGACAACATCAGATAACCAATCAGATTAACCATCTGCAGAACACAACGGACGATTTGATAGCCCACCAAATAAGACAAGAGATCGTTTCTAGTCTGACACTACAAATGATAGAGTTGGAATTTAGACAGCAAGCTCTACTGGACATAATGGTGTCCAGTAGAAATAATCAAATTCACCCCCTTTTAATTTCCCCAAACCATTTGCTAGAGATTTATCACAAATCTCACTCCGCTTGTCCCAATATACCTCAGAGTAAAACTCAGCTTTTATTATTTCCACCCCGATGAATAAGAAATTTCTTTCTTTTGTTAAAACTAATTATAATAAAAAATCGTTACAGCATCTCCAAAACACTCTGCACATAATTGAATCCCATTCAATTTACGCCCCCTCCCAGAGCGTTTTAGATTCATTTACTTTTTACTACGGCTCACAAAATAGTTTTCCTTTGTTTTTTTTTATTTAATTTAACTTTTATATGCATGCTTCATATACAGACTTACTTTCAACTCCAGGTAAATAATAAATACAAAATTTCCACCAAATTAAAACAAAATTCAATTTAATTTCGTCGACTCTAAACTACATAGGGTAAAAAAAAAACAAATGGACTCGCAATTATTTATCTCGCACAAATTAAATGTAAACAGAATGCGCAGAAAAGTTATACGTACTTATTACCTTTCTGGAAAACAAGTGTTTTTGTGGACCCAGGCCTTCAGGATATTTACAAAAAAGAGAGTCCTTCTCTCCTTCCGCAGAATTAGAAAAATCGCAGCAGTAAAATGAAACTGAGAACTCCCAGATGGGTGCTAGATAAATTGGCGAATTTTCTGTCTGAATGCGTCATGAATTTGCATAAATTTTCAATGAAGGATCGCTGTAACTCCTCTATCCCTCCCCTAAGAAGGTTTTTCACAAAATTTCATTTCCTCACGAGTTTTTTGTGTCTTAATCCAGAACAGTCTAGTTAAGGAAAATTAAAAATCATAATTCCTTGGGAAGTTTTAATTGCTGGCCAGCTTTAAAATTTATGTCCAAAAAGATTAAACTTTTATGAGCCTGACGGAATAGGAGAGAAGAGCTCTTTTGGAATTTATATTGACGATGGTGGGGAGGAGGAGGAGGAAGATGAGGATGAGGAGGATGGATAGTTTTCTATATACGAAATACCTTTTTGGGTATGAGGGTATGAGATAAGTTATCTATTTTTAGTTGGAAATTTATAACGGAATTTTCCAATGTGCTGCACTCTTCATGACCATGTTGTCCTGGAAACAGCAGTTCAGTAGTATCAGATTTTTAAGCCGATTTGTCCCATTAAAATGACGGAAAAATGGATGAATTTATGGAAAATTACTTTAAACTGTTTTCCGACATATCCCCATACCTTTCAAATCCCAGGTATATTGTTCAAGTATAGGTATGTATTCTGTGGACGAAAGACTACAGTCTAATCAAGTTCATTTTACGAACATTGAATTTACATGAGTATGGGTACGTTGCTAGGGAATTGTCTAAATTGAAATTCAATTGTAGAAATTCTATTTCGATCTGAACGTTTTGTTCATCAGCTCAGCTTTCAATGAGATTTAATTGAAGTTGTAATGTAGCAGTCTACGGTTGTGTCCTGATAATGGTGACGCAGTAAAACATAAGGATTTTATTGAGATGTTTCACCTTAAATTGATTATAAAGCATTGAAATTGAAAACGGTAAATCCGATTATAATGTCTCTTGTCTCTCCTCAAGGATGCCTTATAAGTTTTTAAAACCTTGTGATACTTCGACAAAACTCTATTGTCGAAGTGAAGTGATGAGAATCGGTTTTCATGATAAGATTAGAGTTATCTTAGTAACCTGTGTACCTCATTCTGTATCATGGAAAACAATTAGTATGGAAAATTCTGTTTCGTTCGATTAAGGACTGACTATCCTTGAAACGAAAATCGAAATAACACTTGTCAAATGGCATGCAGAGGAAAGTAATTTGATAAATTGTTGATGGATATACGTGTGTGAACATTTTTAGCATTATTACAATAAATTTTGGAGATTTTTTCTTTTTTCGTTATTTTCCCATGAATCCTGTGGCTCAATGTTTTGGAATGAGACATCCGTGAAAATCAATTAAGCTTATTGGATGCCATTCGGAGGGTTTCTATCTTCATTTCACGCACCTTTCAGTGCTTCAATGGGGAAAGCATGACCTTTTCCACTACATCAGAACGAATTTCACAAATACACCCTTTCGATGTTTGATTTCAATTCGTCAATAGATTGTAGTTTATTTGCGTAGATCAAACGATCTTGGTGGCGAATTCACAAGTCCATTTCTTGAAATAATTAATGGTGTCAGAATAAGTTTGGCACATGGCACCGTCTTATTGAAACCATACTGCAATCAAAATCGATATTATGCAATACCTGGCCACAAAAAGTTGTAAATCATCGATGGATTTTGTTCTCCATTGAACTGTAATTGCATTTCCTTCCTTATTTTTGAAAAAAAAAGTAAATAAGCACAGATGATGTTCAAACATAATCCACAACAAATGGTAATTTGTTTAAAACATGCTTAGATACGTCAACAACAAAACGCTCAGCCATATTAGCAACAGCAACAGCAATTAATTAATTAAATTGTAAATATTGGAATCAATTGCTAGTGGTCTGTTTTCACGTTAAACTGGAGACCGGTCTAGTAATCTCGAAATCGCTCGCATGTCCATGTGATTGCAAGTGCCTCTTTTTCTATTTGTGCAAACCTTTTTTCGCTTTTCTGACAAACTACGAGAGGCGTATGCGATAGTTTTGAGTTGCCCTTTTTCGTCTTTCTTCTGCAGGACGGCTCCAATGCTATATGAAGAAGCATCCGCGGAAACTAAAGTGTTCCGTTTCGAGTCAAATATTGCCAATACTGGAGACGCAATTAGAGCTTGTTTCACCTTTTCAAAAGCAATTTCTGGATTGTCACTCCAAATATATTCTGTATTGCTGCATAAAACATAATCATAGAAACCTACTCAGTTCTGTCACATTTAAAGGCTGAGAAAACTCCCGTATTGCCTTTACTTTGTTTTCATCTGGTTGATGCCATTTTGATTAACGCAATGTCCTAAGAATAAACCGATGTATTAAATTAAAAGACGGTGGCCATGTAGTGAATTAAAATGCTTATACACTGATGAAGCGATGATGGGAGGAAGTCATTAGGCAGATCTCCTAGAGAAGCTCAGTTAACGGATCTCTTTTAGGCGCAGCTATAATAGCAGATGCCTAAGTAAAGGTGAAGTGCAGTTAAGGCTAGCAGACACCAGAAGAATAAAAGGTCTTGACTTTGTAAAGACTTAATGACAACTTCGCTTTATTGAACAATTCCTAGCTTATTTATAATAAATTAAATGTGCTAACCCAAAGTTAATTACGGTTAGTACATTGCCTTTTGATAGGTACCTACATGCATGCCCGTGATATGGGACACATTAAGCCAAATCGCTTATTTGTACTTATGTGCTTAACTTCGGCAGAAAGATGTGATGCAACTAGCTTAACCCGTATTACGCTGTGTAATGATTAACTGCAAGTCCTAGTTAATCAGGTGAGGATTCTGCAATTTCATCCAGAGGTGTCTTCTTAGCCACAGCTGAAACTTTCCGGAAGCTAAGCCAATGGCCAGCTATGTCTACCGGAGTAATGTTTAGGCGTTCAAGTATAACTTGAACTGCCGACTTAATGAGCGAGGTGAGTTAAGTAAGAAACATTACTTCTTTTACTGTCTCGAGAAAGAATGTTTTCATTTCAATAATGGTCTGCTTTTTATATAATTGACCCTGTGACTAAAGTATGAGAAAATTCTTAAATTGCTTAACTTACCTACATAATTTTTTTAAATTACCTAAATACAATTTTATTACCTCATAGATTACAAAATTATAAATTGCTTCAGTCAAAACAATCATGCAATCGCAATACAAATCGTTCACAAGAATTGTTGACCCATGTACAATCACTATTCACTGCCATAGAATGTGTGACTTTATGCAACGAAGAGAAATGTTTTTATTACTTAACATTTGTTTATTGGATATTTTCACTGCTGTTTAAGTGATGTAATTTTTATACCCTAGATGAAATCTATAGGGTATACTAAGTTTGTCATTCCGATAGTAGCACCTCGAAATAATGATGGTAGAGCAAAATGGATTGGACACCCACGCATAATATTAGAAGTTATTTTGATTTTTGCATGTCTGTCCGCCTGCCCGTCCGTCCGTCTGTCCGTCTGTTCGCACGATAACTCGAGAACGCGTATACTCAGAGAGCTGAAATTTTGTACACGAACATTATAATAAAAACGTAAAATTAATTTCGAAAATGAGGCAAATCGGGCACCTCCTTCGTGGGGTTGCCATACAAAACTTTCGTTTTCCACTATATATTTGGACACTGGCTGAGAACGCATCGATATAGAGAGCTGAAATTTGCTACATGTACATGGTGTTTTCATTGAACTATCAAATAAAATTTCAAAAATGGACTAAATCGGGCAACTCCTTCTTGGTGTTGCCATATAAAAATTTAGGTTTTTTACGTATACTGTGAAAACGATCAGAATACGAAATCCTATAAAATTGGATATAATCATTTTTTCTGTCCGACAAACCGTTCTAAGAATATATGCAAAAAACCACTTCAAAAATCAAACTTGCACAGAAGGGTGGCAATACGAAATTTCATACGGGCATTCCTAGGGTATCATAAGAATTCTAGCTTGGGTTTTTCTGATATTTTGTAGAGTAGTATGTATGTACTACATCCCTCCGTTCATTAAGAAAAACAATTTTTTGTTTGTTAAACAAATATTGCTTTTTGATTTGATTTGCGTTTGCATATTATCTTGTCCTACTGTGATGTTTTGGAAATATTTATTCTTATTAACCTGTCTTACTTTAATACATATATTTATATATATTTATATTTATATTTATATATTCTAGTACTTTAGGGCTGCCATATCTAAAATTATGAAACTAGGACAACGTGTTCGAAAACCCCGGACTGTTTAGCTTAAAACCCGGACATTCTTGTCAGATAATGTTCCTTATTTTACTTACCAATGAAATAGTTTCAAATTGATATACAGTGTCTTTCTTAATTTACTTATTATAAAATCAGGCCGTTTACAATAGCTTTGGCTTTCGTGCGATTCCATGTCATTTTTTTACTGTATCTGACATCGAATACAACTATCGGTTAAGGAAATTAGTACAATCCAAATAATTGAAAGACATATGATGACATATTGTATGATAAGCCATTGCGCCTTCAGCTGCTCGTATAAGGTGGTCGTCAGAACTGGACTAACAAAAAATGTGGGAATCCATGAAGTACTATCTTGGGTTTTGATATTTGTTTTGTGTTTTTCTGTGTTTAAGTGCTCTTTGATATCAGAAACGCACTTATTTGTTATCGAAATATTCTGCGAACAAATGACATAACTAGAAAGCCGCCCAGTCATATTTTCCTTTTTTCAACATTGGAAATTTATTTTGCAAATCACTATTAAATATACATTTACGCTTAGGTATTTTAAGATCTGAACACAAGAAAGAAAATTCATGCAAGTTATAACAATAATCAGGTTCAGGTATTTACTCGCAAGTATTTACCAGTGAACAAATACTGAAAGAATCCCAACTTGGAAATATTGGCTTCGATAATCGTTACAAACTCAATTAACTCAACAAAAAATATTACTTGGATGTATAGCTGGAGTTGATTTTCAATTAGAGTAATTTTACATCCCTATTACAAGTATGATGATACCGTTATTTGAATCATATTTAAAATAACTTCAAAAAGCAAATAAATTGTTGAAAGTGACTATATTTTACATTGAGGACGTTTGAAGTTTGAAAAGTGAAACTCCATTTCTGAAAGACAGTTAGATGTGAATGGAAGTGCTCCAGAAATACACATAAATCTATACTCTTGAGTACTAGTCCAATTCACTAAAAGGTTTTATATTGAATCTTATGGAAAAGTATATGTATATGCTACAAAGCCCAAATTACTATCCACAGAGGAAAGTAGTCTTCCAGTAATTTTAAGCATGACTCCTTACCTTCTCAAAGGCTACACTTTCTATATACCTTACTTAACAAAATAATAAAATAGTTTTGAAAAAAAGGAGCCGTACCATTAACTCTCAGCTGAGTAACAGTAGCATGTGTGTATGTGCAGAGTCCGAATCATTCATTCATTCGAATTCATCGGACCATGGCACATTTCTAAATGCAATTATAACTCAGCTGAGAGTTTTTGTTTGGGGAATCGTAGTCACTCGGCTAAGATAAATTTGTTTAAATAATCTTATTAGAAAAGGTATAAATATTTGATTACGGTTGGGTAGATCAGAAAGCGAGGTTATTAAATGGTTTTTTTGTTTGTAGTTAATTCAAGTATGGCTTTTGCAAGTTTTTGTGTTTGCTGTATTCTATATTTGACATCTTTGGCATAATCATCCATGTAATATATTGGACCTATGTCTTGATTTCTTAAGTTGGGCAGTGTTGCAATCTTTCCTTAAACTAGTTCGAATGGTGTTAAATTGGTTTCAGAGTGTGGTGTTAAATTGTAAGAAAACGTAAAACGTTCATCCCATTGATCGTTTTTACATGTAGAGAGTAAATATTCATTCAGTACTGTATGGTTTCTTTCGATTAAACCCATGATGAAATGTGATTGATGTGACATGTTCTATACGGAAAATTTAGGATATTTCTTTGATTATACAATTCACAAATTCAGTTCCCTTGTCTTGTGAACGCGCCATATTTCAAGATGATCTTTTCAACCAAGATTTTCGCGATTGTTTTCGCTTCCTTGTTTTCCATCGGGAATGCTTCAACGTATTTCGTCAATTGGCATTGGTATGTACCTGTAGTACTTACTTTGTTTTAAGGGTCCTACGGTGTCTATTTCTAATGTTTCGAAACTAGTGCTGGGAGTGTCAGTAATTGTTAAGCGTTCTTTATTATGTCTCACAACTTTGTTTAATTTACATTCTTCACAGTTATTCACGTACGATTAAACCATTTTATTCAGATTTTTCCAACAGTAACGTTGTTTGATTTTGTTGATAGTTCTCTGTGTGTGGTGGGTGTATCATGAAATTCTTTAATTATTTCCAATTGCTTTTCTTTGATGGTTATATTTTCAGGCGGTTCATATAAAATTATTCGTATGGAGTTCTTTCCTTATTTTATCAATTTTCTTTGTATTTTATTAAATTCTTCTTTAAATGTCTTTATGTTCACATTCTTGAATATACTATTTTTCGTGGATAGAGCTAGCTTCTGAATTCTGTTGCTAATCATAGAAAGAGACTGTGTCTCCGAGATAAAATCTAATCTAAGGCATGGTTTATTGCTGTACTCGATTGCAACTTCTTTCTTTTTTATAAATATATTCTTTTTCTTGTTATATCTTCTTTGTAGGATATCCTCTTCTGAATTTATATATTTTAACTTTTTTATTGTATTAGTTTCTGAAATAGAAGCACATTGGTGGATGAATAATTGGCCTGACAATTCGTCCGTGCTTTTATTTTTATCACGTGATTTCATATTATATATTTTCTCTATTTTATTTATTTCTTTTTGTATCATTTCTTTTAATAATTCTGAGTTCAATTTCATTCTCGAGATTTCATCTGCATTTGTATTTAGCGCTCATTTTTTATAAATGATTTCGAAGTCATATTCCGATAATTCCATTCTAGTTCATCTTTGGTGATGGATTCTTATGAGTAAATAAGCTGACGAGTGGACGATGATCTGTAACTACTATGAATTTGCGACCATATAAGTACGGTCTGAAATGAGTTATAGCCCAGTAGATTCCTAATAATTCTTTAATTATGATGGGTTTGTTCAATTCGTGTATATTTAAAGATCTGCGTGTGTAAGAAATCGGTAAATCTTTTCCAATTTCTCCTGGTGATAGTACTACTCCTAGTGCTGAGTCAGAAGCATCTGTAGTTAGGATAAATGGTTTGTCGAAGTTTGGGTATTAGAGAACTGGAGGACTTATTAGTCTCTGTTTTAATATTTGGAATGCTTCTTCACATTGCTCCGACCATATGAAAGGTGTGTTTTTCTTTGTAAGCTGATTGAGTGGTTTTGCAATCTCAGCAAAGTTTGCGATGAATCTTCTGTAGTAATTACAGGATGCTGTGAATCTTCGTGCTTCATCGGCGTTTGTTGGCTCTGGGTATGCTATCATATTTTTTTGGATCTGTTTTTTTCATTCACTGGTTATAAGGTGTCATAGGTAAACTACTTCTGTTTATAAAAAATTGCATTTTTTGCGGATTTAGCTTCAAGTTGTATTCTCTTAAGCGATTGAATGTTTTTACTAGATTCCTGTTGTGATGTTGTGGGTTGCACACATAAGTGATTATTTCGTCAACATATAGGAATGTCTCTGCGTCTATTCCTGCGAGTGTTATGGATAGCATGCGTTGAAAACTGTTGGTTGATATTTTTAAACCAAATGGTAGTCGCTTAAATTGAAAATGCCCTTTATTTTTTGCAAAGGTTTTGAGTGGTCGTAATTTTTCATCCAGTTCAATCTGATGAAAGAGCTTGTGAGGTCCAAAGTCGAAAAGTATCTTGCTTTTCCTAGTTTGTCCAAATTATTTTCTAATCTAGTTAGAGGAAGTTTGTCATCGGTTATTCTTTGTTGAGTTGACGAAAGTCAACAACCATTCTTCATTTTTTTCACCTTTGTATAGGATTTGGTGTCGTGTCCCCAATAAAACGCTCGCGTAATCCACATATAAAACTTTATTTAATTAATCTACTTTGGTACTTATAACTCCTAATCACCAAACACAACTGAGCAACCTGATCCACTCGCAAAGTCGGGTCACCTCTTGGAATCTTTACAGGCGGAAGCGACTCTGACCTAGTGACCAGTGCAATACCTTGCAATTAATCGCAAAGCATTACATCAGTCATTGCCATCAGCTGGAGACCCCAATACTGTTAGTAAACAAACAGTAAGCCCACCTGAGCAAGTGAATTACTTAACCATCGCTTAATGCTTAATTACAACAGCAGTGGATGCAACAGTTTTTTAATAAAAAATTCGCAATCGCCAAGCATTTAACTGTGCGAAGTAAAAATGCTTAGATACTGCAAACTGCTTAATTAGTCGTACACCTGCTACTGGCTAAAGTTATGATTTCACAACTACAGAATGATTAATATTGGGCCACGACATTGGTACTACTTGGTCCACTTGTCTATTTATTTCTTCCAATTGCGTCTGCGGAAGACGATAATTTTTAATATATACTGGAGAATTATCGTGCGTCGATATATGCTGCTGGTAAAAAAAATTTACTGTTAATTTATCGTTTGTTAGATAGAAAATATATGTGTATTTCTTGAATAGTTCATATGGCGTATTCTGGGCTTTTTAACCAAATTTTGTACATTTAACTCACTTTTTAGTTGTTCGAATCTCTCTTCCTCCTTGACCTTATGTCTGATTGTTTTCTTTATGAATCTAAAATTATTCAAAGGAACAACTTCTAATTGCAGATTCTTTATGTGCATGTCGCTCTCAGTTACATTTATTAATTTAATATGTTGTATACCTTTTACTGGTATTATAGTGTTCGCTACGTGTAGCCCTTCTCTGATCTATTTACTTAGCACTACAATATCTTCACTTAACTCTATGTTTATAGGTTGTATAGTTTGAGATCTAGCAGGTATAGTAATGAATTCTTCTTCTGGAAGTTTAATAGGTAGGTTAATATCACTAAGTTCTGCACAAATTGTAAATATAAAGATTTCATAGTCTATTTTACACTTATATTTTATGAAGAAATCTTTCCCTAGTACTCCATCTGTCGCGGTAGGGAAATTTTTACTTACTACATGTACTTTATGTTTAAGTTTTTCACCTTCTGCATCCAATTGCAATATTAATGTGCCTAAGATTACACTTTCACCCTTTGTAACACCTGTTATTTTACAAATTTCATTTTTATTAACCATATTAAAAACTATCCAGTTTATTTTGACGATCGAGATGTCCGCACCTGTATCTATAAACCATGATGAGGTTGAAGCTTTAGTTGAGGTAGTCTGTAATGATATATAGTTCGTTAGCTTGCCTACATCAATAAAGTGTATCCTCATTAATTTTATATTTGTTCTTGATATTGCTCGTCCCTCGATGGGTGTTCTCCGGGGACGGTCCCGTAGTTTTCCGAGTCTAACAAATTAATTCGTCGTGGTTGTCTATTCTGGTATCTGGTATTCCCTCTGTTCGTATTATTGTATTGTCTTTGAGAAGGGTTTCCAATGTTTCTGAAATTATTTTGCGCGAAGTTGCTCCAGCGTTATAATTGAAGTATATTCTTCTGTTATTATTAAATCTGTTCTGCGGTTGGTAATTATTGCTGGTTAAAGTATTGTAGCCATGGTAGTTATTTGCGTTTGACGATCCATATCTGCGAGTTTGCGGTTGGAATCTGTAGATTCTGCTCTTTTCTGACTTGGCTTGCTCTGAATCAATTTCTTGTGCAAAATCAATAGCATCAGCGTATGTTGCACGTCTGCTGGCAAATACTGTGTATTTGATTGCATTTGTCAGTCCCGATTTAAAAGAGTTCAAGGCACTTTTATCATTCATCTTTGTAATGATATCTTTATCTGTTCACCTTGTTCTGATATTTGAATATTATTCAAATCTGCTATCAGAGTATCGACCTCTATAACGTAGCTCTGCAAGGTTTTATCTCCCTGTCGAACCTTAGACAAATCATTTTGGAGTCTTAATGCGTTTTTATGCGGTCTGAAAGTTTTGAAGAATATTTCCTTAAAAGATTAATATTTATGGGATCGGCTTCGTTAACTATTCTGTTTCGAGCTCTTTATGATAATCTTGGTTTTATCAGGAATTTCAGTTTCGCTTTATCTTCTAATGTTTTTAATTCATCATGGAGATACTCTGCTATGTGAGATAAATTTGTTTTGATATTGCGAGTCTCCGTCAAATATCGGCACTATTTTAGTGACGCTTGCTATGTCAAAAGATGTCATCGTGTTATTATTTATAGTTTCTTCTATAGAACTATTGTGGTTGTCTGAGCTGTCCGTAAATTCTTCTTCTTCTTCCTAGATTGATCTTTCCAATATCCCTTGTTTCTCTTCTGCTTTTAAATTGTTATACTCTTCTGCGAATCTCGTTTTCAAATTGTCAGTTGAATTCCTTTTTGTTAATATGAATGCCGCTGAATAAATTCGGTTGTGGTTCTTTCTGAAGTTTTCCAAAGTCTTCTCCAAGTCGCCAGGTATACAGTTTAGATTCCGCATTATTTTTATAAAAGCCATGTTTGTTATCTTAGATCTTCTGTTTATTAAAAACATATATTCTTTTTTTTTATTATGCCGTTATCACTAACTTGCTTGCTTTTTTTTTTACTCTACACTTAAGTACTTATTTCTAACGTATTTGTGCAATATCAATACTAAAATCAAAGCTATTATTTTTTTTTATATTATTAAGCCAAGCTCAGGGGATACCCTATGATGCAAAGCAAAGCATGGCAGGAAGGAGATAGTGGAAGGATTAGGGGATATGAGGAGAGTGGCGGAGGTGCCGATGTATGTCGCCCTTAAACTTCCGCAGATTGTATGCCGGAGGAAAAACAGAAGATGGTAAACTGTTCCACGTTCTCACTGTTCGGGATAAAAAAGCTTCACGGAATTTTACTGTACGGCCGAAAGTAATTTGAAGGGTTAGAGGATGTGCGCGGTTTGCAGCGCGAGTATTGCGTCCGGGAATCATTCTACAAGGGATTAGACTAGATATTTCATCAGAACATTGATCATGCATATAGCGATAAAGGATCGAAAGGCATCCAACATTGCGGCGGTGCTCGAGTGAGTCGATATGACAAGTTATTACCAAATGGCCAATTAGCTTGAAGGCTCTCTTTTGGACAATATCCAATGAAGCTAAGGCTGTGCGACCAGCCCCGGCCAATATATGGGAGTTGTATTCCATTCTAGGTCTAATGTAGGACTTGTAGAGGAGCGCGAGATTTGACGGGCTGAAATATTTCTTACACCTTTTCAGAAATCCAAGACATTTCGATGCTTCTTTGGCAACAGAGAAGATGTGATCAGTCCAGTTTAACTTACTGGAAATATTAACAGCAAGAATGCTTAATGACGGTGAATCAGAAATTAATGCTCCATCAAAAGAAACTGGTGTGGTTAAGTTATGATCTTGTTTTAATGAGGTGATGCAGCTTTGAGCCTTAGAGGCATTGATTTCGATGCGATTCGCTTTGCCCCAAGCGAGGATACTGTTAAGATCGTTATTCAATGATCTAGTCATGCAATCTCGTTTAACACATGCGGCATTCCCCCTGGATTCCGCAAGAGTGTCAAGTGAGTAAGCGAAATCAAGAGTACTGTCATCTGCGAAACTATGGATGGGATTGAAAGAAAGGGAAAGCAGATCATTAATGAAAATTAAAAAGAGAGTTGGAGAGATAACAGAGCCTTGAGGCACACCGGCATTTATGGGATGCGGTTCAGATGTAACGCCATCTAATACAACACGTATTTGGCGACTAGATAGGAAACTTTCAATCCATAATAGAAGAGGAGCGGAGAGACCAAGTGCTTTAAGTTTGGCTTAAAGGGCTGGATGCCAGACTCTATCAAAGGCTTTTGAAATATCTAGTGCAACGATTTTAGACTCACCAAAATTGTGAAGACTACGGTTCCAACGTTCCGTGAGAAAGGTCAGCAGGTCTCCAGATGAGCCAGGAAGCCATATTGGCGATCGTTGATGAGATGATAAGTTTCTAGATACTTCGTTAATTTTGAGTTAATGATAGATTCAAAAACCTTTGAAAGAATCGAAGTGATCGCAATTGGTCGATAATTTAAATTGGTTGCACTTATCGTTAAACCAGGAGCGATCATGCTGTTGTTGAGATCTGCTGTAAGAATACGGAATGTATTCACGCATGCCAAGATTTAGTATGTTAATAAATTCTAATGTGCATTCATCAACATCCCTCGAAGCAAAACAGACCGACCAATCAATTTCTCTAAGATACTTATTGAGACTTTCCCATTCAGCATTCTTATAGTGCCAAAGAAGCCTACTTGTAGGTAGAGCAGTTGAGTGGCACAGGTTTGAGGTGGTAAATTGAGCCGTGATTAAGCAATGGTCTGAATTTGCGAGAGGGGAACCGACTAAGATGGAATATTTGTCCGGATGAGATGTTAGAAACAAGTCGAGTAAATTAGCTTTATCTCCAGCTGAATCGGGAATTCGCGTTGGTGCATCCACTAGCTGTTGTAAATTAAATGACTCACAGAAAGTTCAACGAAACGGCCCGCAGGACTTGTGGTAGAAGAATGTCTGAGCCACGGTATATTATGAACATTAAAATCGCCTGCCAGGACGATTTCGGAAGAGGGGGAGACAGAAAGTAAATGATCAATATTGTTGGAGATATTGTCAAATACGGATACCGTGTCGTCATCAGACATATTTGGGCTGCGATAAAGGAAACAGAAGTATATGATGTGCTTGTGAAGTTTGAACCTAATCCAGATATAGTTAAACTCTGGATTGGCAGAAGGAAAATCTTGAAGAATGGTAAAGGCCGCATCATTCCGAATATATACTGCGATCCCTCTATGCTGAGAAAAAAGAGGCACGAAGCTGTAACCAGGGACGTGATACTGATTAATATCAGCATCAGAAACGACCTTGGATTCACTTAGCGCAAGAATTGCTGGATTTTTTTTAGTAAAGGTGGCAGTACACCGAAAACCGATTTGCCCTTAATCCGCGAATGTTGCAGAAATCTAAAATGAAATTCTGCATGCTGAAGGCAAAAACAAAAAGCAAAAAAAAAGCGACACACAACAACACAAAAATTTTGGGCGCCACCAGCAGCAGTCAACGACACAGTGAGGTAAAAAAAAACAACAATAGTGTTATGCCTATTGCTGCTTTCAATACCTCAGACCGTGCAGTTCAATGACCACAGCTGGGTGTACCCGGATTGCTGATCAGAGACAAGTGCTAATGCATTTGCACTGATCACAGATGAAGAGAAGGAAAGGAAACGTTACCGTGCTGCTGGCTTAGAGCATGTTGATAGGGCATAGAAGAGCCCTTCACTTGGCGGATAAAATTTTTTTTGGTTATTTATTAATTTAACGGTCGCGTCGGAATTTAAATAATTATAGTAATTGATTATATTGAAAATTTTTAGCACAACACTATCACTTGTCTTAAACTAATTGATTGGATATGTTTAGATTGATTTATTTGATCTACAACACGAGGCAACGTCCGATGTGATTGACTTTCACGCACTGCACTCCTAATAAAATTTTCACATCTGTCGCATGGTCGATATATGTATGTTTCAGCTGTCAAAAATAAATTCCCTGATGATGAGGCTACTGCATCCTGATTCGCGGTGGCTTCTTTATTCTTTGATTCCTTTCCGCCCATTATTTGTATTATATCCCGGATGTAAATTATGTGGCACTTCCTTCTTCGCAATCCAGTACTGCTGCTTCTTCAAACGGATGTCATCTAAGAACGCGTTCTCAACCTTGGTGACGGCTAGGTTGGTCAGTCTGTGTAGATCTGCTATCTCTCGTCTGTGCTTCACCAGCTTTCCGGCTCTCTTGTCTTCTGTCATTTGCTGTCTTCTGTGTGGGCTGCTCAGTTTTCCTATTACGGTATTCCTCGATGGATATCGGTCTGGGTCCAGCTATTTCAGCTCCTTCAAAATTGTGATTAGCTCGGGAGGCAGGATCGCCATGCAATGATCAACTGCAAGTCCTAGTTAATTAGGTGAAGATTCTACAGTTTAATATAACTTGAACTGCCGACTTAATGAGCGAGGTGAGTTACGTTAGAAACACTACTTCTTTTCCTGTCTCGAGAAAGAATGTTTTTATTTCAATAATGTTCTGCTTTTTATATAATTGATCCTATGAGTAAAGTATGAGAAAATTCTTAAATTGCTTAACATACTTTCATAATTTTTTTAAATTACCTAAATACAATTTTATCACCTCATAGATGAGAAAATTATAAATTGATTCAGTCAAAAGAATCATGCAATCGCAATACAAATCGTTCACAAGAATTGTTGACCCATGTACAATCACTATTCACTGCCACAGAATGTGTGACTTCATGCGAAGAGAAATGTTTTTATTACTTAACATTTGTTTATTGGTGCCGGCAAAAGAAGGTCAAGGTTAGAATGAATTGCATATATTGTGGTTACGATTTTGAATGCTTTGGCGGAAGTATTATAGTGATGCAATTTTTAGAAATTTTTCGCTGCTTTTAAAGTGAAGTAAATTCAGATATTTTCACTGTAATTTAATTGATGTATGTACTGGGTATGTATGTACTACTGCTGGTTGCAAAACATGTAAACAAAATGCGTGTATACAAATGCAGTCACTTCTTATAGTTGTGACACACATTTGTTTGAACACATATTTTGCTTAATTGTAATAATATTACCGATCGCATTTATTGTGAACGATTAATTCAGCAATGGATTTTAGGTCAATTGAATATTACAATACTGCAGAATGTGCATTCTTTCATTTTAAATTGGTTTGTAATTTGTTGGTTTTTGATATGTGCATATTCACATTCACGCTGCTTAGTCCGATTTGACAGTTCTCTCTGTTAAATGCGATTGCCGCTATTGTTAAACGAAATAATGTTGCTCTTTCCTTTATTGCGTGGTCGTCACGTGTTGTAAAGTTGTGAATGTCATCCATATGTTAGATAACTCCTAGAAGTTTGTTAAGGATTTGCTGCACTTTCAGTTGAAAGTGCTCAGGCGCAGAAGTAACTCCGAATGGTAGCCTCTTAAAACAAAATCTCCCAAATGAAGTAAAAAAAGTTGCGAATCTTTGGGATTTTGAGGCTAATTTTATGTGCCAGAAACCTAAACTTGCATCAAATTTCGAAAAAAATTCGCTCCTGTTAATTGCACAAGTGAATGTTCGGTAACAGGAATTGGGTGCAGATCTCCTTCGACGCTGGCATTCAATTATGTCAAATCTGCACATATTCGAATATCATTGTTTGCTTTGTTTACGATTACCACTAGTGCGCACCATTTTGTTGGTGCTTCAATTTCAATAATTTTTCGCGTAATTTTTTCATGAATGGAATGAGTACTCTACGTGCGGACTGCACTGCAAATGGTTAAACATCACCTTTTAATTTAATCGTGTATTCGCATGGGAGGCAACCGAGAGCTCTAAAAAGCTCAGGAAATTCTTCATAACTTTGCACAAGTCTTTCTATTGTCTCTTGCTGTGGCGTTGTTAACCGTTTACTACTTGTATTGAAGTTTTTAGAATGTCACCTTTATTCTGAAACACTGCATTAAGTTTCCACAAAACTGGAATTAATTCACCTATAGGTACCGTAAGCGAACAGTGTGCTTTTTGTAACTTAATGTCTCTAAAATTTTCACAATACACTGAATGTTGTAAAACATTAGACTTAGGGTTTTAGCGGGGCGAATGGCCTTTGCATTGCAGCCATCATTGGCTTGTTCTGCACCGCTTGCATTATAGTTCCTCCAACAAACCCACTGTTCCTAAGAAGAGCAGTATTTTTTTGGTAGAGATTTCTTCGAAGTCGGCAGACTTTAAGATGTATGAACCAAAAGTCTGGAATTTACATTGTGCAATGGCCTCGCATTGACACAGGACATGATCCGATGTTTCATCCTCTTCGAAAACATAGCCTACACACATCAGTGGGTGAGATGCCTATCCGACGCATGTGTTTCTTAAGCTTACAGTGTCCGTTTAGGACTCCTGTATTGATTCTGCGTTGATTCCTAGATAGCCCTAAAAGATCTAAGCTCTTCTCTGTAGAAGGTCTTTTGATGAATCTTTAGGCTTGTCTGGATCCTCTCATTAAAGTCCATCCCTGGCCCATTTGGTTCCGTATCCAGTTTTGCATGGTAAGTTTCAGGGTATTGTAGGAAATAACACAAAAGGGTTCTGCTCCTATTAATGGCATGGATTCTCCTTTTTTGGCATATAAGTCTGCCTTTTCATTCCTTTCAATTCCCTAGTATCCTGGTGCCAACTGAAGTGTTGGTGGTTGTATGTGACAAGGTTATTTAATGCTTGAATGCATATCCACTTTAACTTCGCTTTGATATCCGGTGATTAGATGTCTTTCAAAGCCGCTTGGCTATCTGTATAGATGTAAATAGTGTTACGAGCGCAACTTATTTCATATAATTCAAAACTTCTTTCTTTATTTAACTTTACTGTTTACTCTCACAATTCACAAACAATTATCAAATCAACTCTTTATAGTTATTGCTACACTGTACTTCTAATTATCGCAATCCAAATAGTTTACTTCGTTCACTTCACTGTGTGAAATAAGACTCGCCTCCTGAATGTGAGAAGCGCCGTATTTAAACTCTACAAATTATACTAGAACCTTCCCGAATATTCCGTTCTCCGAACCCAACGTTTACTAAGATGTCACTAACCTACAGTTGTTTGCATTTCCAACGGATGCCGCTTGTGTCATTTTGTTGCGCGTAACAAAATTGTTATTAGTGATTAATAGGTTCGTACATGCTAAAATTAGACCTTGAAAAGTTGACATGCAACAGAGGTAGCCTTCTCAGATTATGTCTTCATCACGGGAAGAGAATTTGTTAAGTAACAACGGAGAATCAATATTCGCACTTAAGGGTTGATGTACAAAACTTACACCGGCAACCATGCGATGTTTCTCAAACGAGGGCATATTTAAAAGCTTCAAGCGATCCTCATTGGGTGGAGGAATTAATGAATTATTCCAGAGTAGGTACCTCATAGTATATCGTAGGAATTTCCGCTAAAGAGACTCGATACAGTCGGTATGTGTACCCTAAAATGGAAACCAGATCTGGCTAGCAGTATTCAAAGTATTCAAAGTTGTGGCAGGATTCGAGAGCTCCCGGGACCAACGGTTTATCAAGCACAGCATAGAACTAATCGTTGATACCATGTAGCTTATGTGGGACATAAAATTCAATCCATGGTCACAGTTGACACCCAGTCACAGAGAGAACTCACACAGCGAATTAGTTTCGTAAGTAATTGCTTTCTAATTCCTGTGGAAAGTCATAACCTCAGATATGTCGATATTGAGTAAATTTGTACCTGTTCAAAATCGTTGAAAGATTTCATCTGAGCAAAAAGCTTGATGTCGTCAGCATAAATCAAAACTTTGCAGTGCATCACAACAGTAACAATGTCGTCAATAGATAGAATAAAGAAAAACGGGTCCACGTGACTCCCTTGAGGCTCGCCAGGCGAAGCCTTCAAAGCTCTAGAGATGGAGTGGCGGAAATAGATTTGGTATATTCTTGTATCTAAATAAGACTCCGTCCCTTTCAAAAATGCTCGGGGAAACCCATACTTCTACATTTTAAACAATATCACGGAGTAAGAGGAAATTCTTGCAGGAAATTGATAGGTGAGAGTAAATGAGAGATTCAATAATTTGAGAGTACAAGATAATTTTGTAATAGGCATATAGTTACAAATATCATTTTTACAACCTTTTTGTGGATAGGTATGAGAAAAGAATTTTTCTATAGCTGCGGCAAACATCAATCATGGACCGATTTTCGAAATTTAATTCTCAGCGCAGCTTCCACGGGAGGCCACATGACTTAAAAATGGCTGGAGGGATTCCATCAGGATCACTGACTCATAACAATGGACTCAACGATTTGCTATTTCATATGCCTGACTCCTAGAAATCATCTGCGATCCAAATGCTTAGAGATGGAAAGCTGCACTCTGTGATGACCAGAATTGGATTCGTATATGTTAGGCGTATGATGGATGGGTATCTTGATAAAATATTGGATCACAGCCAGCTGTCTTGTGACGTTGTTCGTAGTTGATTGGTTGGAGGTACATATAAATTAGTCATTTTCTATCAAATTAGGTACTTTGGTACTCTCGAATTTTTATTTGTATACTTTAGCATCTTGAATTATTTAAATTTATTTTTTTATATTTTTTTCTTTTTCTCACTCTTCTCCTTTAATTTCATTATTTTGTTAGGTTCTATGATTATGTTTTATTTTGAGTATGTACTAGTGATTGAGCATAGTTCAACGGGATGTATTCGGCATTTACTTGCACTCTTGTGCCTCGGATTGGATGCATTGATGGTTGCCCCTGTGGCCCATGATGAGTGTAAATTTGGAATATCATAACAATGGTGCTACGTGCAATGTGGGAGTTCTTCGGAACATTATGTGTAAACGTTTTAGTGGTCTGATCATCTGTGTAATAAATGCTAGAAGTATTCGGAATAAAGTTGATGAATTGCGGCTGATCTTCGGGGGCTCTGATGTACACGTTCTACTAGTTAGTGAGACTTGGCTTCATGAATTAATTCCTTCTTCTACCGTGGTAATCCCGGGTTACAGTTTGTTTAGAAATGATCGTGATGATAGAGTGGGTGGCGGTGTTCCTAAATTCGTCAAAGACTGTATTGGTTCCAAGTTAGTACACTTTTCTACTACCGGATCTATTGAATTTTTATGTTTGGATCTTATATGCTCTGCATACTGTCCTCCTAATGGATTCAACCTTAGTGATGCTGAGGAATTTGGAAATACTCTCACAGAACTGTCACATCGGTACCCCAACGTAATTGTTGGTTCTGATTTTAATATAGATATATTATCCCAGTGTACTAGGACTTGTGGTCTCCTCTCATTCCTATCATCCCTTCACTTGAATTTAGTCAGCTCTAAGCCAACTTATTTCTTCACATCTAATCCATCTCAACTTGACTGTTTACTAACATCGGACCCTAGCCGTGCTCTATTTCATAACCAAATCAATCCCATAAGCACTATGGATCACGATATCCTGTTCTTGTGCTTTGATATGAAATTTACGCAGTCAGCAAATGAGCATAATCCTGTGTTTCGTGACTTCAGGAGCATACCGCTGGAAGCCTTGGCTGAAGAGGCTGTAGTTCTCCCGTGGACAGAGATCTTTGAGACAGCAACGCTTGATGAGCAATTGGAGCTATTTTACAAGTTAACAAATTACCTTTTCGACAAATTTGTTCCTCTTCGTAATAGAAAGGTGAGCAATATCGTCTGCCCCTGGTACTCAGGAAGGATTAGAACTCTGATAAATGGGCGTGATTTCCTCATACGTCAGTACAAAAGACTGAAAACAATTCATTCCCTTACATTGTATAAAAAGGCTCGTAATAATGTTACCTGTGCTATATGTAATGCTAAGCGACACTATTTTGGGTCAAAGTTAAGTCCTAATCTACCATCTAAGATCTTGGTGAAAAATCTGAAAGACGCCAGAGTCTATGAAAATAGCAACAGTGAATGCCCCTTTAGCGCAGATGAGCTCAAAAACTTTTTTAGTTCTAATCCAGGTAACCCAGTTATTTCTTCTGATGATTCCATGGTTCCAACCCCTCATGCTCGCGACCTATCTATCCTGTCGTTAAACTCTGAAACACAGTATTTTGCATTTCGCTCAGTTAGCGTGGATGAAATGAGACTGGCTATGGCTAAGATAAAATCAGAGGCAGTGGGTCCAGACAAGTTGTATCCTCGTTTTATTAAACATCTTCTACCAAGCGTCTGCCCGTATCTTCTGCATATTTTAAACACATGTCTCATGTCCTCTTGCTTTCCCCAGTCATGGAAACATGCTAATATTTTGACCTTTGCGAAGAATTCTAGACCGAACGATATTTCGGACTACAGACGCATAAGTATTTTAAGCTATCTTGCCAAAGTGCTCGAAAGACTAATGTATATGCAGATACTTGAATCTCTAGAGAGTAATCATATGCTTAGTTCTTTTCAGTCTGGTTTCCGTGTACAGCATAGCTGTGAAACCGCACTTGAAAATTACTGCAGATGTGAGGGCTGTGCTGGATAGAAATGAACTCTGTATATTAGTGATGTTAGATTTTAGCAAGGCTTTTGATTGCGTCAATCATGAGAAATTACTCTAGAAACTCTCTTTGCTTTTTCGGTTCTCTTCCTGTGCCGTACGACTAGTGGAAAGCTTCTTAACAAATCGGCTGCAATGTGTAAAGGTCGGCAATGATCTTTCGGACACTTTTATAGTTAATCGCGGTGCGCTTCAGGGCTCTGTTCTGGGTCCACTACTGTTTAGCTTATACATTAACGATCTACCTTGCTATGTTGAGGATGTGAGTGTCCATTTATATGCTGATGATGTGCAGCTGTACTTTGGGAGACCAATTGGATTAATGGATGACTGTGTTGAACGTATTAACCTGGATTTAGAGAGAGTCTACAACTGGTCCTTAGACAATGATCTCACGTTGAATCCTGGCAAATCTAATTGTTCTAGCTTTTACTCTGAGCTCTATGAATGCTTGTGATTTTCCGCCCGTGTTATTGAACGGTGTTACCTTAAGGTATGCCAAAGCCTCAATTTTGGGAGTGAAGCTTGAAACACGAATGAGATGTTGTGAATATGTCAATGTCATTCTTAGGAGGATATATGGTGGACTTCGCACATTTTGGTTGTCTGCTGGTATTCTGGATACCAAAATTCGCTTAAATCTGGTCCTTAGTTTACTATTGCCTCATTTTACGTATGGTAGTGTAATCTTTCCCTCGTTTGATAGTAACTGTATGAGGAGGTTAGAGGTTGCCTTTAACGACTGCATCCGATTTGTGTACAAATTAAGAAGATTTGATCATGCCATACTGTATAGAGACACACTGGTTGGGTGTGCCCTTCGTGATCCTTTATTAAAAACTGCGCTAATTCTATTCTACAAGCTGAGATGTTATAATAAGCCCGAATACTTAAGCTGTCACTTGCAGCCATTATACTCTTCACAGTCCCACGGTTTCTTCGTCCCGCGCTTTGTGCACTTAGTCATGAAGAACTCCTACTTTGTACGAACTACTCGTGCTTGGAACTCACTTCCTCGGTCAGTTCAGGGTGCGCACTCCGTCAATGCATTCAGGAAGGCTTTAAATACCAATTTACACAATATTAATATGTGACGAAATGCTCCGCTTATATGCTCAATCATCTTTGCTTTACCTTCTTTGTAATTTTTCACGTTTTACTGTTTACTTTGTTGCTCTTTCTTGCTATCATTACTTTTCATCTAATTGTTTTATATTAGCATATACCTTTTACATTCACACACAATCTTCTTATTAAGTTTAGATATACATATGTATTTATAATTAACTATTAAAACTGTTCTCTCTTCCGTAAATTTATAGTACTTAAAAGATTTGTAATCTTGTGTACGGATACTGGCAATAAACTTTTGTATTTGTATTTGTATATGCCACAAATATGGTGTTTCTGTATATCACCCTTAGAGCACTCTTTAAAACGTTTCCTACATAAAAAAAATGATTTTCTTGTGCCCAATTGATATTTTAATCGCTTATAAGGAATTAAACTCATTTCGACTTTACTTTTCAAAAGTTATTCTTACCTGAATCCTGCGTATGGGCAAGAGAGACGGAGATTGGTAAACACTATCTTTACCTTATTCTTTCTGCGGTGATTGCATCTGTAGCCAATATAAAACATCAAATAGCATAAGAAAACGTTCAGTAAGCAATATTTTGTATTCGTAGCTCCAACTCTGACATAGGGCGAAAGAGAAAACTGTTAAACTTGTGCCATTCTTTCCTATAGGAAAATGGCAAAACGCTCAGTCCATTGTTATAAGTCAGTGATCAAGATCCATTAAAAAATCAGGCAAACATGTTACAAATTTCAGATGAATCTCACTAACAGAATCTTTGTACCTCATGGTATTGGGGTAGTTGTTCGTTTTTTTGCATGGGTCAAAATAGTTTTGTATTCATTCTTTGAATATACTCATCACAGAGGAAAGTTCTTTGAACTCCTTGTAGAATGTGAGGAAATTGTTGTGAATTATAATGTCTTTGCCCCGGATAAGAACTTTTCGCAATTTATTCTTTGTATTTTTAAGACGATACAGTTCTTTATTGAACCATATCGGAGATGTTTTAGGGACCTGCTGACCTTCGCGAAGAACATGAGGAGAAAATAAAGCGAAAAGAATTATGTAATATTTGGAAACGTTATCATCAACACTATTGCAAGACAGGATTTAAATGCGTAGGGTAAATTCGTATGTATCAAAAATAGGGTAAGTCCAACTGGGTCATATTTCTGATAATTTCAGTCTACATTTTCTCAAAACTAGAAAAATGGAGTTATCTTGTTTGATCAGTAAGCCGACGATATGCTTGCTATATATAGGTAGTGTTACCACCGCAGGTGACGCTCATGAAGCAAAAACTAGCTCAGACGGATTATATAATCGGTAAGTTTTTTAAATCCTACGTTTCGACGGTGTTCCTCTCAGTTCTACCGCATACATAGATTTCGTCGTCAAGATTTGAACATCTGGGCTACTGTTTCATGGCTTTCATAGATAGAAAAATGTTTCACTACTGTGTACTAGCCGCAAGGAACTCACAAGAATGAGAGTTCTCTCCCCCACATATTAACAATTTATTGTTGAATGTTGTATAACTAAAATAGTGTCGAAAATGGGTTCTTTTACTATAATGCCTTCTTCTGCAATGCTGATTAACATCTTATTTGGTTCTAATTCTAATAGCCTACGATGATTAGGCTTAGGATATATCCCAGTTAAAAGGAAAAGAGTTCTTATCTCTTACTTAGAATCGGGGGATAGTTTGTTAGTTTGTAATATTTTGTAAATTAATCAGACGAACACTTCTTCAAAAATAGTTGATATTAGAAATGTGAACAATGTATCACACTCATTTCAATTATCATGTCTTTCGATAAAATAAACACTAGAGAAGTCATTTTAAGCTTGAATTATTCTCATTAATCGGCGGGGAGGATGACGAAAAAAAAATCTTTAACAAAAATGTAAATATGCTTTCAAGGTTGCCGTAAAGAATTCGTGCCACTTTGAATTTACGCGTCTAAATCGATATCTAATATCACTACAAAATTCTTTTCCACAGGAATCAGCAAGTGGAGAGCTTAAGAAGAAGTTCTTATCACGACATTTGATCTGTTTTTCCATGATCACTATGGTCAGTGGGAAAAGCTTTTGCTAGGACCACTTGTCATAACACAGCCTACGTAATTTAACTCCTCCTCGCCTAAATAATTTGTTTTTACCGACGCGTGAGAAAAATTAATTTCTTACCGTGTCTTTGTCTTTTATAACACATAACATTTTCTATTGTAGGTATGGTATTGTTCATATGTATACACGCCTTTTCTATTTCCAGAGGAAAAGGAGGAAATAAATATGAGTCGAATTTCAGTCGCGGCGTTGTCATTAAAAATCCCACAAGTACTCCCAGTTCACCTTTCTTTTAACCAACCCTTTGGGACTTTAGTCTTTACAAAGATTTCTCCACTAAGTATCGGTACATAGAACCGTTTTACTCCCCTATCAAGCCTAGGTTCAAGTACTTAGACCAATCAACTTAAGGTAGAGTAAAGACACTCTACTCAACATTGGTGACCCCGAAGTGATACTCTCACGTCACATGAATTAAAGAAGAGCTTCGCAAGTCCTTTGGTTAAAATCACGCCCGAAGACTAGGACCCAAAAGATAGACAACATGAGCTTCGAGGAACTCTTACAAAGGCAACGCGATACAGGGTTCCGAAATAAGGCGCTTAGTAGTCAACTATAATAAAGATGGACAGTCGCGCAGATCAACGACATATTTGCAAAGAAAGCTGCAGCTTCTGGATCAATTGTGGTCTGAGTTTAAAGAGACAGATTCGAAAAGGATTATTATGCGGGCATTCAATCTGGCTACGAAGAATTTAGGGAAGAATTAAATACGAGATTACAAGCAACAGCAAATACTGAAATTATTAACCCGAATGACAAAGATGCTCAAAGGGAAGTACTCCCTCAAGCTAAGGTTGTGAGCTCAAAAATCAAATCAATCAATGAAGATGCTGAAACAGTTGGGAGCACAGAACCCAAACAAGTTATAGCCACTCCAGTCACAAGGACGAGTGAATTGACTGCTCTTATCAACAAACAGCCTTCCTTCATTACTATGTTTCAGCGAAGTCTAGCAAGCTTTCAATTGCCCAGGCAAATCCAACCACTTCAAATTAAAATCAAAGCACTCGAGCATCACCTCCTTGAAGTATTACAAAATTTGGGATCGAATAGACCTCACCACAACTGAATATGATGTTAAAACCTATTTTGAACTAGAAGAAAAGGTCCAACACAAACTATCAGAGATATACGAAAAGCTCAATGGAATGAATTGTAACACAGCCAGCACAACTGCAACATCTACAGGCGCATCAGCACATATTCCGGTTATGTTGAGTCTGCCTAAGATATCGTTGCCTACGTTTGACGGAGACTACTCAAAGTGGCGGCAGTATCGTGATTTGTTCTTGGAACTAGTACATGACCAACCCGTATCAGATTGCCAGAAACTCTGGTATCTCAAGGCAAGCCTCCCAGGAGGTTCCGAACAGCTGGTACGACAGCTTAGCGCCATATGAACCAATTACGCCACAGCCTGGCAAATTATCCATGAAAGGTATGAAAATAAGAAATTGCTCGTCACTACCCTCTTATACAAGCTCTTATCACAGTCAGCCATATCCAGTGAAGACTCAAAAGCGATAAAACATACGCACGATTCAAGCTGAGAATGCTTGCCTGCGCTGCAGAATATAGGTATACCCACAAGTCAGTGGGATCCTCTTCTGCTGCACATTTTAGTCAAGAAGTTGGACAAAACAACCCATGCATTATGAGAACAATCATCGTCACAACCAAGAATGCTGCCACCTCTTACAGACTTCCTTGAATTCCTAGAAAAGCGGTTTCAGTCATTGGAAGCATTTGGAAACAAAGAAAGATCAGCAGAAGAAAAGAGGGTTAGTACGTTTAGGTCCTTGGAATCAACAACCATCACACCAGGCATGAATTGCCAGCTTGCAGAGGGAATCACAAGAACTTTTTTTGTCAAAAATTTCTGCAGATGACACCATATAAAAGAGCAAGCCTATTAAAGGAAGTCAACCTCCGTTTCAATTCCTTCAACCATGGACACAGCGTAACTGTCTGCCCTTCAGGTAACTATATGAAGTGCGCTAGAAGACACAACACTTAATTGCACCTTCAAGCTCAAATTTCAAAACAAGAAATATCTAAGGTGAAATCACTAAGGGTGCAAGACAAGATGCAGTAATCTTCAACCAGTAACCTATTTCCCACGGAAGATACGACAAACAGAACACCAATGACAGATATATCAGCATCTCTGTCGACAAACACAACGACATCCATCAGTAAGTATGTAATGCTCAGCACAATTCTGGGCAAGTTAGTTATGAATGCAGAGCAGTGCTGGATTTATGATCTCAGATTAACCTTATAACAGAGAGAATAGTTGAAAGGTTGGGACTAAAACAAACCCATGAGTTCCTATGCGTAGAAGGAATTGGTAGACTAAAACAGCAGACCAAACGCAGAGTGAACTTGACATTGCAATCAAGAATCAATGGATGATCGACATGTCTACTTGGACCATACCGAACAACATTTATTTAGCGGACCCTGACTTCAATAATCCAAATTCAATAGATCTCTTGATCGGAGCAGAACTTTATTACACGATCTTATCAGTGGCACAAATCAAGCTGGGGGAGATGCTACCTACACTACAAAACACAATCTTTGGATGGACAGTTGGCGGCAAGATTCAAAATACATGCCAAACTCAAGTGACTTGTGCCATTTTTGAAAAGCAAGAAATCGATCAGAAATTGGAAAAATTTTGGACGTTAGAGGAGGTTAGGAGGTTACAGGAGGGTCGCTTCATTGTAAGATTGCCATTCCACAAGGATACGATAAACTTGGGACAGTCCAAGGATAATGACGATTTATGGCGCCAGAAAGAAGTTTGTCCAAATAAGCAGAACTAAGGGATCAATATGCCCAATTCATGAAGGAATACATTGATCTCGGGTATATGAATGACATCGATATCAGCAAGATCAACCCTTCGTTATATTTTTAGCCTCACCACTGTGTCACGAAGCCAGGTAGCAGCACCACTAAACTTCGAGAGATCTTCGACGCATCAGACAGAACATCGAACAAAATTGCTCTGAATTGAGGTTTCGAATGCCGAAATTTGTTTTTGCTCCCGATATTGCAAAGATGTATCGACAAATAAGATTTGACGAGGCGGATCAGAAATACCAACTCATATTGTGGACAACCCAAATCAAGATCTCAAGTGTTTTCAATTGGCTACTATTACATACGGAACGACATGCGCCCCCTATATCGCAACCAAATGCCTCCAGACACTATCCGAAGAAACAGCTGTGAACTACCCCCTAGAGTCTCAAGTGCTTGCTCACGAATTTTATGTCGACGACGTACTTCCGGGTGCAGACAACCTTAACAAGGCTATTGAAGTACAATCTAAATTACAGCACATACTAGATTCACCAGGACTTCTACTAAGCAAATGGTGCGAAAATCATCCTCGCTTGTTGGAAAACATACCAAAGATAGAGCAAGAAGTCCAGTTAAATTTCGCCAGCAAATCCGAAGATGATATTAAAACGATTGGGCTAACTTGGCTTCCTTAAACCAACGAATTCATCATCAAAACATCATAAAGCGAAAGATATAAAGTAACTAAACGTACTGCCCTGTCCGACATTGCTCATTTGATCGACCATTTGGGCATAATGACTTCGGTCGTGGTAGTGGCAACGATATTTTTGCAGAAGCTTTGGATTCCCAAACTGGATTGGGATGCTGCACTACCTCAGGAGCTACATTTTTCGTGGCTCAAGTACCGGGAAGGATTGAAGACTCTAAGCAACATCAAGTTTCCGGGTCGCGTGCTATCTCATAGCACGGCGAACACAATGCAGCTTGCAGATACACATATTCGCAGATGCTTCCGAGAAGTCATATGGAGCTGTAGCATATATAAGAGCTGTCGACAAGGATAACGTCATAATAGTGCGTACATTGTGTGCAAAATCTAAGGTGGCGCCGATTAAGCAAAGTACATTGCAAAGACTAGAGAGCTGCGCAGCCAAGATGGCAGCCGAACTAGCGGAGAGAATACAAAAAGATTTGAATCTAAGGAATGAAATCATATATTTGTGAACGGACTCCGAAATCGTACTGGGTTGGATCAACTGTCCTTCTTCATCTTTCCTTACCTTTGTTTTCAATCACATTTCTGTGTTCCAACAGATAACAATTGCTCAGCAATGGCGACATGTGGGCTCAAAAGACAATCCGGCTGATATATTATCACGCGCTATGGCTCAGAGAAGTTAAAAGACAGCAATCTGTTGTATTACTGACCGACATTTCTTCATGGAAGGGAAGAAATATGGCCAGCCTAAAAAAACAAAGTTCCATAAGCAGATAGCAGTAAAAAAAGAAAGATAGTCACTCCTGACATCCACAGCTGTCGAAAATTCAATTAATGTTGTCGAGTTAATAGATCATCGGAACTTACTTGCTCGACTTAAAAGAATCACAGCGTACGTTCTTCGTTTTGTAAATGCAGAGACAGAAATTTAAAGAAGACATTTGTCACCTAGAACAGCATGGGGACGTAGCAAAAACTAGTTCACTTGCCAGCCTAACACGCCTTCTTGATGAAAATGGAGCACTTAAAGTTAGAGGACGCCTGGAGGCATCCAATTTAACATACGATGCAAAACATCAGCTACTTCTGCAATACTCACACACATTCACTAAGCTCCTGATCAACGAGACACACAAGGAAAGTTGCCATGAAAGTCCACAAGCACTCTTATCTATTGTAAGACACAGATTTTATACTCTCAAGGGAAAAACTTTCCCTCGATCAATGGTGCAACGCTGTTTACACACAAGGGCAAAACCCACGCTTCTTTCACAGCTGCTGGGAAGTCTACTCTCTGGCAGAGTACGCCTAGCTCGAATATTCGTAAATGTTGGCATTGACTTCTGTGAAACAGTATACACCCATTTTAATATCAGGGGAAAGAAGCCACAGAAGTCTTACATTGCCATATTTTGCTGCTTCACGACTAAGGCCACTCACTTAGAAATGGTTACTCATATTTCATCAAATGGATTTCTTGTGGCTCTGAGGCGCTTCATAGGACGACGAGGGTTAGCAAAAAAGAGATATTGCGATAATGCCACCATATTTGTGGGAGCTAGAAACCAACTCCAAAAAGTCAAGGACTTGATTGCAGCAGAAAGGGCCAAGCAAAGGATAATCGCCGCATGCAGCTCGAAGGGAATTGATTTTCATTTTATTCCCCCCAGGGCCCCCACTTTGGTGGACTGTGGAAGGCTGCGGTCAAATCCGCACAGCATCTAAGACAAAGAACAAGAGCATCTGGATCGCCCTCCTTTAATAGGAAATTGAGACACTGTCATCAGATCCCAAGGACCTCACGGCCTTAACACCAGGACATTTCCCTATTGGGGAGCAACTAACAAATTCAATCGATTCTACGGTGCAACCACAGCGATCTACTTTAATAGCTCGCTGGAACCTTGTTTTTCATATCAAAAACGAGGCGACGTTGGCCCAATGAATACCTTAGTCAGCTACAACACCGATACAAGTAGCAACAACGTTGTCAACATGTCGAACCGGGAGACATGGTCGTAATCAAGAAAGACAACGTTCCCCCGTTAAAGTGGCACTTAGGACGAATAAATATCATCAAGGTAAGCTACGGCTTGGTACGGGTGGTAGATTTTCGAACCTCGAACGGCATACTTAGAAAAGCAATACACAAACTAGCGCCACTACCAACTGAGGAAGCCCTAACGAATAAGGATTTTCTCAGTGACGATATTCAGCCAGAGACTTTACAAGAAACATTCAGTAAACATAGTTTCAGATAGAGGACAACCCTTCGCTGACAGTACAATAGCAAGTCCACGTAAAAACAGAGCAACACTCTTGGCTTCGCGCTGGTCACTTTCCGGCTGACCTGTTTAATCATGCCGACATCCTAATGCTCACTGTTCACAGTAACGGCTTTTGAATCACACCCAGGGATATACTACGAAAACTTGGCCGTAACGAATATTGTATCCGACGAGTGGCACTTGGTTGCGTATTACAATTTGGATCCTTACTGGAAGGAGTTTGCGGCACTCAACCATTGCATTTTTCAATTAGAAAAATCATGCAATGCTTTGATAGAAAGACGATCATGTTCCCAAACGGTAAACCAATTCAAGCATCTCAAGGAAGAATTATCCAAATATAATAACTTAATCTCACCACCAGACAACAAAACAAAAGCGAGAAAAGGAGCGGTAATTTTTCATAGCAAATGTGACAAACGCACTTTTCGGAGTTTTGGATCCCAAATACGCCGAAAAATGTCCAAATTAATAAAGAACATTGAAAAATGAAGCATTTCTTATGGATCTGATCAAGAATCAGACTTTCATCATGGATGCAACCATCAATATTATGAAGAAGGAGGACCAAGCAACAAGAACTCAATTCCTTGATTTCTAAAATGACATGAAGGCAATAACTGATCAAATAAATAGCATCAAGAATGAACTGTTTCAAGAAAAATTGTCTCAATTATTCAAATCACTGGCAATTCAAGCAATGCTAATAGCCTCTTTCACAGAGTGCAGAACACTATGCTAGACGACATCTATCCAGACGACATTCTGAAGTACCCACAACAATCTCATGACGATTCAAGGCCGAGCAGTGGAAAAACACATAATTTTTAGAATCAAACTCCCGCTATTGACAATGGACGAATTTGAATTATTCAAGGTTATCCCTGTACCAGTCCTAATTAACGACACCTCTGTTTCCATAAGAGCGTCATCACCATTTATGGTCATCAATCTACACCACGATCTGTACTACCCTCTCACGGAAGAAGATGACTCATCGTGCATTTCCATCGACCGAGGTAAACAGCTCTGTAAGCAGAACCACCCGATATACCACAAGGGATTCATCATAAGCGCATGTGAAACAAACTTTCTAAATCACTTGCCACACTCCAATCGTTATCAGATAATGAAAACAGGCGATGGGCCCCATTGGATTCAACTCCATAATCTGAACGAGTAGATCTACGCATTAAACAGCAGAATTACCACCACCATCGTCTGTGGTGATAATATAACGCAGGTAACCATTGAAGGCACGGGCATCTTGAAGATCCAGAGCAATTGTATGGTGAAGCAATCCTTAATCACTATAAGGGGACACAACATATTTCCATCCCTGACAAGAATGTCATATGTGTAATTTGACGGAGTTCGTGTGACTTGAGAGGCCAAAACTTAACTCGTCACAAGCATCCCTTCATCAACCTGAGCTGGTTGATTTTGAGTCTATTAAGAAGCGACCTGTGCAATTACCAACAAGGGTCCAAGCATACGATACTCACCAATTCATCATTGCATATATTGCACTCCTTCTTATCGCAATAATTCTTAGCTATCTGAGTTGGAAGCAATGGATTTTACGACCGTCAAGCAGACCTAAGATGAATCATCGTAGTGTTTAGGAGAAAGACATAGATCTCAACTGGGAAGAAAATACCAGTTTCAATACTAATTTTCAAATATAGTTTGTTAGTTTGTACTATTTTGTAAATTAATCACACAAATACTCCTTCAAACATACTTAATATTAGGAATGGGAACAATGTATCACACTCATTTCAATTATCGTATCTTTCGATATAAATAAACACTAGAGAAGTCATTTTAAGGTTGAATTATACTCATTCAACGGCGGGGAGGATGATGAAAAACCAAAAAAAAAACCTTTAACGAAAATGTAAATATGCCCTCAAGGTTCCCGTAAAGAATTCGTGCCACTTTGAATTAACGCGTCTAAGTCGATATCTAATATCACTACAAAATTCTTTCCCACACGAATCAACAAGTGGCGAGCATAAGACGAAGGTCTTATCTCTTGACATTTGATCTGTTTTTCCACGATCACTATAGTGAGTGGGAAAAGCTTTTGCTGGCACTACGTTGTCATATAACACAGCCGGCGTAATTTAACTCCTCCTCACCTAAAGTAATTTGTTTTTACCGACGCGTGAGAAAAATTAATTTCTTACCGTATATTTATCTTTTATAACACATAACAGATTCTATTGTATGGTATTGTACATATGTACGCGTTATTTATTTAAAGAGGAAAAGGAGGAAATAAATATGAGTCGAATTTCAGTCGAGGCGTTGTCATTAAAAATTCGACAAGTATTCCTAGTTTACCTTTCCTTTAACCAACCTTTATTCTTTACAGAGATTTCTCCACTGAGTAGCAGTACATAAAACTGTTTGCTCTATTATCAGGCCTAGGTTCAAGTACCTATACCAGTAACTTTATCTCGTCAGATATCGTCTTGCTTTGAGTAGTGATACATATAACCGTCTTACTCCCCTATCAGGCCTAGGTTCAAGTACCTAGACCAATCAACTTAAGGTAGAGTAAAGGCAGTTTACTCAACAATAACAATATACGTACGTAAAACAAAGCCATGAAAGTTAATAATTAGAATGCAACAATTGAAAATCAGACTCATCATGGTGGTAAGAGGGCGGTTAGCTTAGGTAAGAGCTGAACCATAATTTAACTCAAAGTAAAGAATGAAATACGTGCTGCTGATGTACATAAAATTCAGGATGCACTTTTTTGTATATCTCCAAGCAACCTTCTTTGCTGATAAAATCGGTGATGCGCAGAATACAATATGGAAAATGGAATACAATACCATAGACAAACTAATCCATACAAAGCATGGACATTTGTGGAGCAAAAATTATAGTAATGCCTTGCTCGAATATAACATCAAACGTCTCGACCTGATGTAGAGAATCAATTCAAAATTTTTTCTGTAGAATTTTTATGCAACAACGGATGTCAACAAGAGTGCTTGAGCGCTAACAATTTTTATGACATTTACATAGCTAGGCAAAAAGCATTCATTTTTTATACCCTAGATCAGTGGTCGTCAACCTTTCGCGGCCGTCGCAACCCTTCTGCTGATAATATTATTCATTGAACCCCAATTGCGAGAACTACCTAGCAAGTAAAAACACAAATTTATATAAAAAAGTTTTATTTTTTTATATAAAAAGTATGAATAATACAAATTTTAAAGAAAAATGGACTCAATGACTATGTTGAGCTTGCTTTTTCTTACTAATTATATCAAAATCTGGTATATTCTTGTAATTTGCAACCTCATGTTATCTTCTGCGTCCAATCTATTTCTATATTTGCTTTTTGTGGCAATATATAAAGAGAAGATCTTTCACACATGTTGGAACAAATGGCATCAGATGGGTAATAGCTCTTTTTGCAAGCTCAGAATATTGGAAAATATTTAAAGCCAAAAATTAAATATGAAAATTTTATTTTTAATGTGGAGTCAGTTGAAATATCGATGTGTTGTTCTCTTTCTTTTATTGGTAATTGGTAGGTATCACAACATTCAACAAATGGATTTTGAACCCTATCAAAATTTTCTAGCTGCGCAGAAAAAAATTCCACAAAAGTATTTTGGAAATCTGATAAATGTTGCAATATATATATTTTTTTACATTTTCATTAAGCTCAGCATTATTGACGACTAAAAAAGCATGTAAATTAAAAAGTATTCAGTATTTCCTCTCAAGATGCAACCTGCCCAAAATTTTAAGTTCATTATACTTAGTTGCATTTATTTGATTTTGAACTTTGAAAATATTCGTATTTGCGCTTTGAAGAGAAAGGTTTACTTAATTCAAATATGAAAAATATCTGAAAGATAAGCCGTTTGTTGAATCCATTTCGTATTATTTAATGTGTGAGATAATGCATGTGGTTGTTCAATAAAAAATAATCTGATTTCATCTCTTAATAGAAAAAGTTTCATCAATAATTTATCACGATGTTTTATGTATACTCCCCATATCTTCATATAACAAGCTGAATATTCTCGAGTTCAACGGCCTTGATTTGTAAAATTTACAATTTTTATACACTCACTAAGAACAGTTTTCAGTTCTTCTGGCATTCTTTTTAATTCAAGAGCCTGTTGATGAAGAAAGCAATGAATGCCTTAGTTGCACTACAATAATACATAGACAAGTTCTCCCACCCCATTCATACAAAAGACAAAAGTAAGTATATGACATAAATGTATTTATTTATTTTTGGAAATACGAAAAATTTCCACTTTTGATCGGTTTCTTCTTAACTTCTTGTTAGGTCAGCTTCTGTAATCCTATGTTATTTGAACAGAACATGTTTCTGTTTACATTCTTTCCTTCTCTGACGGCTTTTAGAAAATCGATAATTCTATTTGACAGACATTTACATTTCCTTTCAGTACGTTGACCAAAGCGGAATTTACTTTTTTTCTTAAAAAAATCATAAAATGTTCTCGGGGAGTCCCTAACTTTATTTACGGAACCCTAGGGTCCGCAGGACACAGGCTGAAGATCACTGCCCTAAATGATGAAATCATTGGGCATACTACGTTTGTCATTCCGTTTCTGGATTGAATATGGATTGGACAACCACCAAGGATAATATTAAAAGTTATTTTGATTTTAGCATGTCATTCTGTGCTTCCTGACGCATGACAAATCGAAAAAGCGTGTACTTAGAGAGCTGGTCTTTTAAAAAAGTAAATTTAAAATTTAGCTTTTTTAAGTATACTGTGGTCAGTCCTAGAAACTTTTATTGTACTGAGAAGCTCTTCATAATGTGAAATCTTATGAAATTGATTTCATTTTTACTGTCCAACGAACCGTTCGAGAAATATATGCGAAAAATCACTTCGAGAGATGGGTGACCATTCGAAATTCCATATGGGCATTCATCTAGGCCCAAGGCTATTATAAGAATTTTTCTGAGACCAACTCTAGCTTTTTTATATAAATTGACATAAAATATTTCGGCAGGATTTTTATTCAATTTGATGGCCCACTGGAATCTTCAGTTACATATAAAATTGCCATTTTGGCCGTTGTCGACCTCCAAGCCGAGGGTTGCCATCTGTCCGGGTTTCTCCGGATTTGTCCTCTTTTTGAGGGCGTTCGAGTAACGTCCGGATGGGGTGTCCTATACCGTGCGGATTTTAAAATTTTCGGAAACATTAAAAAAAAAATTTCCTTTTTGCGTATGCTGCTCGTGTACGGTTTACCTGATGTTGCCGACAGACAGACCGACTCGACTCTTACTCAACATGGTGTTCCATAGAGTAGTGGAAGTGTATAATCTTTACAACAATTTAATAAATTTTAACTGATTATACTTCATAGACTGCAATTGAAAATACGGTTTTATTTTTACAAGACAAGAACATCAAAATTAATGACACAAAATTCATAGATGAGTTTATAACCTTAAAATTTTTCAGTCAAAATCTAAACAACCAGACAAGCTTTTAACGAAAAATCAATTTTGGCTTAATTATTTTAAAACATAGAATCCTCATTTGAACACCGAGTTACTCAAGATTGCACAGTATTTTTTTTTTCATACCAACTCATAATGCCAACGAAGCTAAAGTGTTTTCAGTAATTTCTCAGCACTGGACAAAAGAAAGAATTGTAATTGATTTTTATAAATTCATAATATAAAGGTACACGTTGAGAGACCTTTGATCTCTAGTCTCCCGTTTACAAAAACTAATATCTCCACATGTTTACACCACAAGAGACTTTCGTCTCTGAAGATCAAAAAAGGTCTCTGGAGACCATAAGAAAAAAGTATCTAGACATATTATCAAGAAAGTGATTGTTAGAAAGAATTATCTCAAAAGTTATTAAAATTTTTATATCATGCGAAAAGTGAAAAAATAAAAAAAATTTAGCCTTGGTGTAAACATTTTACGGGATAAATGATAACACAACAAATTTGCATTTTTTTTTTAAACCCAAATCTCTATTCACGAAAAAAATTCTTTTCCGTAATGGATTTATTATCTACTATCCAAATATGAGGTTTTAATAATTTACTAACAACATTATTAATATGTGTATTTAATGAAAAATTAAAAAGGTGCATTTTGAGATATTTTTGTTATCCTTAATTGTTTCCTTCTAAAAGGCATTCTTTATATAATTTTTTTTATTTCCTATAATAAATTAAATATAAAAAAAAAACTTTGTCAAACTCACTTCACAGTTAACCGGTGACCTGGAGACGAGAAATGAGTAAGCTTTGGAGACCGGAAACCGAACATGGAAACTCGTTTGATTTCAAATACACAACCGGAGACCAGAGACCAAAAAATGTCTCTAAATTTTTTGCCGGAGAAAGCGGCTTTGTAAGCTAAAATCTCTCTCCATGTAGCTGCATATTTACTAAGCAAGGAAACTATTTTGAAAGCTGTATGACAGACTAAAAAGTGAAAAATGTAATAAGTTCATGTTTTTAGTCCCTTTAATTAATATTAGATAATTTATGTTTTATTTCTACATTTTCATACCCTAGTTTGTCATTCCGTTTGTAACACACAGAAACAAGTAAAAAAGCTAGAATTGGTCTAAGACCAATTATTATGACACCCTAGATGCATGCCCGTATAAAATTTCGTACGGTCAGCGATCTATACAAGTTTGATTTCTGTCGGAAAAAATTATTATAACCAATTTTATAGGATTTCGTGTTCTGAAGTAGTTTTTAGTGCATTAAAATTGGCTAGGACTGACCGTTTTCACAGTATCCTTAAAAAACCTAAATTTTCATATGGAATCACCCAAAACGGGTTGCCCAATTTATTCTATTTTTTAAATTTTATTTGCTATTACTATGAAAACACTATGTACCAAATTTCAGCTCTCTATGTCAACGCGTTCTCAGGCAGTGTCCAAATATGTACAGTAGAAAACGAAATTTTGGTATGGCATCCCCACGAAGGAGTTGCCCGATTTGTCTCATTTTCGAACTTTACTTTTTTTTTTCTAAGTCCGCGTACAAAATTTCAGCTCTCTAACTACATGCATTCTCGAGTTATCGTGCGCACGGACGGGCGGACGGACGGACGAACAGGTGGACATGCAAAATTCAAAATAACTTTTAATTTTATGCGATGGTGTCCAATCCTTTTTTCTCTACTAGTATTATTTTTGTGCGTTACAAATGGAATGACAAACTTAGTATACCCCTTAGATATCATCTAGGGTATAATAATGGTAGTAGAGCACAATATTGAAAGTTATTTTGATTTTTGCAATTCCGTCCGTCCGTCCGTCTGTCCGTTTGGTGCATGAAGTTTTCATATAGCAATAGTAAATAAAATTTCAAAAATGGACCAAATCGGGCAAAATGATCTGCCCTAGAGGTTTTTTTGTTGTACTGAAAAGTTCTTCAGAATATGAAATCGTATAAAATTGATTATAAAAATGTTTAGTGTCCGTCGAGCCGTTCTAGAAATAAATGCGAAAAACCACTTCAACAATCAAACTTGTACATACAGGCGACTATACGTAATTACCTACGAGCATTCATCTAGGGAATCATAAGAATTGGTCTTAGACCAATTCTAGCGTTTTTACTTGTTTGAAGACATAGCTTTGTTGTTTGAAGAAAGATTTCATTTAGTTCGTTGTCATCGTTTTATTTTACTGTTTTTTTTTAAACTGACCAATTTTATAATAACTAAATACGGGAAGAGACTGTTGAATAATTCGCTGACAATCACCGATATATTTCAGTACGATCAGTCAGCGGTAATAAGTGATTTGATTCATGAAGAGAAAGAATATTCAAGAGAAATGTCCCAATCAAAAAATCTGAGTCCACCTCTGTCTGTGAAGAAAAGTTTATTTTCTACTTTTTCATGCGGCTTGGCCTCAGTTTTGTTTGAAAACTCGTTTTTTACTTATTTTATATTTGATACATCCATAAATAGTATGGCATTTAAATTTTGAACTGGCACCTAATTTCAGTGGAAGAGTAGCTCGAGGGTTAAAAAATTGGGGAAACACAACGTATACATGCCTGATGTTCATATGCGATCCATGTGAAACGTCGAAGCAAACGTTGAGAATTGTGGTAAACAAATCCCGATTACCGACACATGTCCAGCCCTTCAACTTTTTAAATCAGAATGAAATGAACGATAACTGTTCCCACTAGGCGTTTCAGTTTTAGCGAAATGACTTGCAAAAATTTGTTATATTCTAACTAGTTTCAACGAATAACTTTTACTGTGTTAATACATTTATGATGTGATGAATTATGCGCAATAGGTACTGTAATGCATATCTGTAATCATGCATTATTAAAGCATGTAATTGCATATAAATCAAATGCACATCTCCGTAAAAGAAATATGATAACTAGATTACAACTAAAGTTTGTAATTCATTTCGAAAGTTAAAACTCGAACAAACAAAAATGAAAATACAATTGACATACATACAGGTTTGTATGCAATAACTTTTGTGTGAATCATTCATACCTCGTTATGAATGAAGTAAAATAAAAGCGCATCAGATTACAGCGCAAGCAAAAATAAATTATATATGTGCAGTGCACCAAATTTATCAATGGCAACAAAGAACGTTACTCACGTGAGGTCACCGTTTCTTTCATAATGATACGGTGAGAAAATTATCGAATGTACGTAGCTCTAAGAAATGAATGTAAATAGCTTACTTAGCAAAAATTAGCGATTATAATTATGGTAGCATTAAGAAAGAAATCAAGAATAAAGTTTTGACCATTGACTGGTAAAGTACAAGTCTCATTCTTCAGAACGCAGCGGCAATTAGCCAGGCGTTCTCCATTCTAAAGATATAGAGGCATCTTAGCCAGATATCTTCTCCATAAAGATATTGAGGCACTCTAGCCAAATATCAAGTAAGGATTGAGGCATTCAGCCAGATCCATAGGTAACTTTCGTTTCTTTGCCTTTCATGATTATTGAGGCGACACGCCATATATTCGGCATTGTACTTGATTAATTTAATCATGCGCAGAACATTGGACATTGGCGAATACGCCAACCCATCGGCAACCAGCGTAAAGGCAAACATAACAGTACTTCGAACAGGAATGTACAATGATTACGCCTGTCCTTCAGTTTTACATAAATTGGAAAAGAGGTTTCTTTTCTAATGTAAATATGTATATTATTTTGAATTTTATTTGATTTTTAAACTATGCAGTTATTATCTTTCAACGAGTAATCCCGTTCGCTTGCGGGAAGCACCTTTCCTAATGAATGTTGTTACAATTTATCTTATTATTATCTTATTTTAAAAGAAATAAACAATACGATCTGTGGAGTGATCATTACCGAATTGTTAAAAACGTTTTTCTTTCGCGAGCAGGGGAAGCGGAGGCGCAAACAAGAGAGATATTTCGGTATCTGTTTTAGCTTCACGCAGGTGACTAAAGATGTGGTCTGCATAAGGTTGAAAAAGGAATTAGAAGACTAATTTTATCTTTAACGATTAATTTAAAATAATTGAACAAAGCTGTTATCACGTCGAGAGCCCGAGCAAGAAGAAAGAATGTAGCGAAAAAACTACTTGAACAGATTAACAGGTTATTGATAAAGCTATCAAAATTAAAGTGAAGCATTACAGAATGCGTTTTAGTTATTTTACGTTAAGTGACTCTCTGTGATATAGTTACAAATATATTTGTGTGTAACTAGAGCAAGTGTACAATTTATAATTTAGGATGACTGCGGCTGTATAGTGTTGATTGAAGTTGTGGACGTAATGAGAGTTACTTGTCTGCTTGATGGTATTTTGTTCATTCCGCCCGCCTCGTGTGTATAGCACGTAAAGGATTTCAAGCCGCCCCCAATGAAATTCTGAATAAACAAACAAAAAACTTTTAGAGTTAAGGAATCAATATAGTTTAAATTAAAATTAAATTCATTCATAACAGATAATTTGAGTTTTTTTTTTGTCTTTCGTAATAATTCTAAATTATTTTACGTTCTCGAATCATTCGTATCTATTGGCAAAATACAAAGCTTCGTCACTGGACGTTTAAAGTAGCCATCTTTGTGCCGTATAGTAACTACACGAATTTGATTCTCTGCTCCTGGGTGCGGTTCCGTTACGCGACCTAGTACCCATCGCTGTGGAAGTAATTTGTCTTCCTTGATTACAACTAAATCGTTGAGCTTAATAGGTTTCTGCTTATGCTGCCATTTATAGCACAGCTGAAGACTGGATATATACTATTTGTATCACCGTGTTCATAAGTTTTCATACATATGTTGAACCATTTCCCATCGGTTAGGTTTGTTGATTGAAGTTTCAAGTGTACTTGGCGTTGGAATAGCGATCAGAATTTCCCCAACCAGGAAGTGACCAGGAGTAAGTGCAGATATATCAGAAGGCTCATCTGTGATAGCATTCAGCGGACGTGAATTGAGACAGGCCTCAATCTGTGATAAAAGAGTATGCATTTCTTCTATAGTTAGAATTTGATTTCCAACAACGCGCTTAAGATGATACTTAAAGGCTTTGACGCCAGCTACCCACAAGCCACCAAAGTGAGGAGAAGCTGGTGGTATGAAATGCCATTCAGTTCCTTCCGTTAATGTTAATTGAGGAATATTGGAGTTGTGCAGTAATTGATCAATATGGCGAGAGAGTTGTCGGTCGGCAGCAACGAAGTTTCGTCCATTGTCGCTATATAATTTTGCACATCGACCGCGGCGAGGCCCGAGTCGAAAAGCATATGAAGGTAGCCACGTAGCATTTAACTGTGGTGCGACCCAACCTCGGAATGGTTTGACGATGAAAGGGCCTGCGTAATCAACGCCACTATGTAGAAATGGTTTCGTCGGGCGAACGCCGTCAGGTGGTAAGTCCCCCATAAAAGGTGGTCGTGTATCAGCTTTAACTTGACAGCAAATAATGCACTGTCTCACAAACTGTCGAACTTTTCGTCGGACATTCAGTATCCAATATTTCATGCGGATAAGGAAGAGTGTAGCTTGTGTGCCTGCGCGCAAAGTCTAAGAGTGGGCTTGAGAGATTACGAGTCTAGTTAAGCTGCTATCTGCTGGAAGTATGAAAGGATATTTCTCGTCCTCAGTTAGTAGTGAATTCTTTAATCGACCCCCTACTCTTAGTAATTTAGTATCAACAAGAATAGGATTAAGTGTTCTTAGCTTGCTAGTAGAAGTAATCTGATATTTCTTCACAAGGCTGTTAATATCTTTATAAAAGGCTTTCTTTTGTCCGATTTTGATCCATGTTTCTAATGCAAATTTTAGTTGTACCAGCTTCAAGAAATGCAGATTCTACTCCGCAGCTATGAGCAAAGCGTAAACACCAAGCTGTTATACGTAGCAGTTTATTTAAATCAGAATATTTGGGCATCAAGGACATGCTTGTAACTTCCGCGTGAATAGATGTTAGAGTGGTAGATGAATGCACTGGACGCATTGCTTCGTTTAATTCAGCAGTAGCAGGAAGTTCTCAATTCTTGGGCCATTCAGTGGAGTTCTTTTGTAACCAATCTGGACCAGACCATCATAAGTTGTAGGTTTTTAGCTCAGAAGCTGTAGTACTCCTTGTAATGCAATCTGCAGGATTTGAGGCTGTCGGTACGTGCTACCAAACTGCTTGTGGAAGTTTCTCATGAACAAGCGCTACACGATTTGCGACAAAAACCTTCCACTTCGAAGGATACTCTCTTAACCAGGCTAAGACGACTATAGAGTCTGACCAAGAATGCGTAGGAATTTAGTTTAGCTTCAGATTTTGTTGAATATATGACATAAGCTCTACTAGGAGAGCAGCTCCGCAGAGTTCTAGGCGTGGCAAAGATACTGTACGTATTGGACTAACCCGTGTTTTGGCAGCAATTAATGTCACCTGAATGTTTTCAAAGTCGTGCATAATGCGTAGATAGACAGCAGCACCATCAGCGGATAGTGAACCGTCGCAGAATCCATGGAGATCAGCCCCAATAAGAGTATCGCTCATACCCAGCCAGCGATCAATCTAGATTTCATTTATCTAAAGAAGCCCGGATTTTTAATGTAACTATGTAGAGGTAATAGATCATCCCATTCGCGTTTAATGGCCCATAATCTTTGCAAAAAGATTTTCGCTGTGATTGTGACAGACGGCAGCCATCCCAGTGGATCATAAAGACTACTTATATCAGATAGAATCGATCTTTTCGATGTAACATCCCCCTGGCATGTTAATATAAAAGCGATAAGCATCGTATTGTGGATTCCAACCAATATCCAATGTTTTTATTTGAGAATCAGTGACGATTTTTTCACCGGCACGTTCTGCTTGCTCACTTTCCGGAATGTTAGATAGGAGTTCAGCACTCTACGACCTCCACTTAACAGTTTGCAGTTCATCGCGAATGCATTTAGCAGAAGATTTATCGTACGCCCGAAGAGCTGATCATCCAAATACATGTTTTCCTTAATCACTTGAGCAGCAGCCGGATACGTCGCTGTGTAATCCTCAGCTAGTTGATGTAGTACCTTACATGCCAAGTATGGGGCAGCAGCTGTACCATAGGTTACAGTGAGACGGCGGTAACAGACTATAGGCTCTGATGGACAAGGACGCCATAGAATTCTCTGCAAATCTACATCTAAGTGGTCGACTAAGATTTGACGAAACATTTTCTCGATATCACCAACGAACACATATGCGAAAAAACGCCATCTTGTAAAGATAAGAAATACGTCATTTTGTAACTTAGGTCCAGTATGTAAAATGTCGATTACAGACACTTCTGACGTAGTTTTCTGTGAATCATTAAATACCACTATTAACTTAGTTGTAGTACTTGTCGGCTTTAGCACCGCGTGATGTGGTAAGTAGTATTTCGGGTTCTGTGTAGTATTCTCATCTGGAACTAGCTCCATGTGATTCAGATTTAGGTATTCCTGGATAAAGTCAGAGTAGAAATTAAGCAATGAACTGTCACGGCTGAATCGCTTCTCCATTGGTAATAGAGCAGTCAGTGCTGCGTCGCGTGAATTGCCTAGGCGTAGTTCACTCGATTTCATCGGTAATTTAACACGTATCTTCCACTTTTGTCTCTATAGTGCTTATCTTGAAAGATTTTCTCACATTCGACTTCTTCCGGTGTTAGAAAGTGAGATTGAGGAGGCTCTCCAATTTACCGGAACTTTCTGAGAAAAATATCGATGCTATTAAGATCAGCAGTAGTTGAGTGTAGACTAAGAGCAGAATTTAGCGCATCTGAAACCTGGTTGACAGAACCTGACAAGATCCAACCTAGCGTAGTAGATTGTGCTAGGGGAGCTCCAGTCGGACCGCGTCGAATTTCACCCAGCAATACCCTAGAGTAAACATCCGCTCCTAGAATTAGATCTATTCCCGACGGCGTTTCGAAATGCGGATCAGCCAGTGGTAGCCCTATTATATGCGGCCATTCTTGTCTCTGTACAGATTTCGAGGGAATTACGTGAGGAAGTGTAGAAAGTACAAGTGATTGTATGGCATATGAATATGATGCATCAACTGTATATATTATGTCATATGTGACAATAGCGTTGGATTTTTCTGCATCACACTGGCCTACTCCATATATAGATATGTTGGTACGTTTCTTTGGTAGACACAATAAATTGGCAAATGATGCTGTAATAAAGCTTGACTCGGATCCCTGATCAAGCAAAGCATGAGCATGTATCATCACGTGATCGAATTAGGACTACAGCTGTAGCTAATAGTATAGATGATTGATTGGTTCGTTTATTGCTTGAAACATGAGCGACCGTGTAACCAGAGCTTGATGGACTGGTATTAGTATGCTGCTCTAAGGTTGTTGCTTTATTAACAATGGCTGATGACGGCAATCCATTTGAGTTGGATGAAGACATCTGATGAATCATGGTATGATGTTTCTGATTGCAACTTTGACATCTTTTATCTTAGGTGCAGGCTGAGAGTTGATGACTGGCTTTAAGGCAGTTGGTGCATATTCCTTTCCTTTGCAGAAAGTCGAGGCGTTCTGCAGATGATTTCGTTCTAAACTTATGGCAAAATAGAATGAAATGGTTCCCTGAACATACCCTACACACTTTAGATTTAAATGTCGAGGAATGATGGCTTCTTGCAGGCAACCTAGCATTAGAAAAACGCTGAGTATGGTCTGGCCTTCGAATTGAATAAGCATTACCTTTTATGGCGCTCAGAGCTTGCAAACGTGTTTCTAGAAAATTTTGCAGAGATTTAAAGGAAGGGACTTCTGTTGTAGAACTGAGAGATGTTTCCCAGTCTTTACGTGTAGATTTGTCTAGCTTATTAGAGAGTAGATAAACAAACCAGTCACCCCAATGATCTACTGGTCAAGATAGATTGTCTAATGAGCGCACTTCTAAATTAAATCCATCTAAAACTCTTCGCAAGCTGACCAGTGCATGTCAGTTAGCATTCACTAATACCCTCGAGCTAATAGTGTACTCCATGCTGATTTATAATTAGCGCTGTAGCTGAGAAATGTTTCACAAGTTTTGCTGCTTTTAGATAATGCATCTTTTCAATATCTGCCAATCCTTCGTTAGCTTGGATTAGTAAAACGTACGTAACTCGAAAAGAAGGTCAATCGAAGTATGAGCCACTAAAATATGGAAGGCGTATCTTTGGTAGTCTGATTGCTGGTAATGAATCTGATGCGGAAGTATGAGCAGCAGAGTTAAGAATGTCAGATTCTTTAGTACTTTTTTGGAATGGAGCCAGTTGCTCTTTTAACCATCGGACAGTATCTATATATATACACTCAACATCAGATAAGATGTCACTAGTAATACTGTAACTGTCAGCTTTTAACTCAGCTGGTGTAGCTACTGCGTACATTTCTTCGTTTGCTTCCATGAATCTTGCCCAGTAATTTTCTAAAAGTTCCAAACGCGCATTAAAACTTCATTTCTTTTATCTTTGCCAGTTCTAGATGCGTTTGCGATGAATTTTTCGATTCTGTCAGCAAGGGCTGCAACCTTGACTTTAACTCTATCCGTGTCACATGTATAATATATAGTTGTATTAAATTTTAGAATAAATTTTATCAGTATATCTGAGGCAATTGAATACAAATGAAATAAAATCTTTCAACTTTCCGAAGAATCTTTATTTATTTTGTTATTCTTCGAATTTCCTATGAGAATGTGCACTATTACATAAGCGTTAGTTATCAAATGGTAAATGACTTCTGACTCTGTTTATTTTGACGGCAGAATCACATAGTTTATATTTTAGCAGGTTTTTTTTGTCTTGTACTTCAATATTTATCAAATAGTTTAAGAGTGTCACCGAATGACATGAATATGATTGATCTATTTGCTGGGATTTCTATAAGATCGCATTTACATATAAATCGAATATTCTCTTCTAGCATTTACAGAGTTACTGGTATAGCGGCAGTAAACAAACATATGCGTTTGTAATGTATACCCCTATATTACTGTATACAGAATTCTCTTAATAGATAATTATTGCAATTGCCCAATATGTAGGAATCGAAAGTTAAAGAGAATAAATGGAACGAACTCACCAATTTGAACTTTGCTAAGAGGTGCAATGTTGCTAATGACGATCGAGTTTGTTGCTCAGGAACATTGATTATGTATTTGGAGTATATTGAGTATGTTGTCTTTGCATAAGCACATGGTTCGATATGCACAAAGTTAGCATAAATACCCTTTATGACACTTTTAACTTGAATTTCAGCTAATTACAAATCCAAAATGCACTTTACACCAAATGCACTTTACACTGACAATGAGATTCCCAATTTTATTTGGTTTCTATGTTTGAAGTACGGTTTATATTTTATGCTCACTGCACTGGTTTATTATGCTCAACAAACAATTTTTCACTTTTTAGATCACTAGTTTTTTAATTTTAATTTTATACTTATGCTTTCACTAGTTTTATCGCGAAAACGACCACCGCGGCGAGAAACACGCGCACGTAATTAGATTTCTGTACCGGATTAGACCTTTCGTACTGAGATTTTAGCTAGATTTGCCAGAATAATATCCGGCTCGAAGGACCAAAATCTTTTAGCTTCACGCAGGTGAGTAACGATGTAGACTGTATAAGATTGAAAAAGGAATTAGAAGACTAATTTTATCTTTAACGATTTATTTAAAATAATTGAACAAAGCTGTTATCACGTCGAGAGCCCGAGCAAGAAGTAAGAATGTAGCGAAAAAACTACTTGAACGGATTAACAGGTTATTGATACAGTTATCAAAATTAAAGAGAAGCATTACAGAATGCGGTTTAGTTACTTTACGTTAAGTGACTCTCTGTGATATAGTTACAAATATATTTGTGTGTAACTAGAGCAAGTGTACAATTTAGGATGACTGCGGCTGTATAGTGTTGATTGTAGTTGTGGACATAATGAGAGTTACTTGTCTGCTTGATGGTATTTTGTTCATTCCGCCCGCCTCGTTTGTATAACACGAAAAGGATTTCAAGCCGCCCGCAATGATACTCTGCATAAACAAACAAAAAACTTTTAGAGTTAAGGAATCTATATAGTTTAAATTAAAATTAAATTCATTCATAACAGATAATTTGATTTTTTTTTGTCTTTCGTAATAATTCTAAATTATTTTACGTTCTCGAATCATTCGTATCTATTGGCAAAATACAAAGCTTCGTCACTGGAAGTTTAAAGTAGCCATCTTTGTGCCGTATAGTAACTACACGAATTTGATTCTCTGCTCTTGGGTGCAGTTCCGTTACGCGACCTAGTAGCCATCGCTGTGGAAGTAATTTGTCTTCCTTGATTACAACTAAATCGTTGAGCTTAATAGGTTTCTGCTTATGCTGCCATTTATAGCACAGCTGAAGACTGGATATATACTATTTGTATCACCGTGTTCATAAGTTTTCATACATATGTTGAACCATTTCCCATCGGTTAGGTTTGTTGATTGAAGTTTCAAGTGTACTTGGCGTTGGAATAGCGATCAGAATTTCCCCAACCAGGAAGTGACCAGGAGTAAGTGCAGATATATCAGAAGGCTCATCTGTGATAGCATTCAGCGGACGTGAATTGAGACAGGCCTCAATCTGTGATAAAAGAGTATGCATTTCTTCTATAGTTAGAATTTGATTTCCAACAACGCGCTTAAGGTGATACTTAATGGCTTTGACGTCAGCTTCCCACAAGCCACCAAGGTGAGGAAAACTGGTGGCATGAAATGCCATTCTGCCATTCAGTTCATTCCGTTAATGTTAATTGAGGAATATTGGAGTTAGAATAATTGATAAAAATTGCGAGAGAGTTGTCGGTCGGCAGCAACGAAGTTTCGTCCATTGTCGCTATATAATTTTACACATCGACCACGGCGAGGCCCGAGTCGAAAAACATATGAAGGCAGCCACGTAGCATTTAACTGTGGTGTGACCCAACCTCGGAATGGTTTGACGATGAAAGGGCCTGCGTAATCAACGCCACTATGTAGAAATGGTTTCGTCGGACGAACGCGTTCAGGTGGTAAATTCCTCATGAAAGGTGGTCGTGTATCAGCTTTAACGCGACAGCAAATAATGCACTGTCTCACAAACTGTCGAACTTTTCGTCGGCCATTCAGTATCCAATATTTCATGCGGATATGGTAGAGTGTAGCTTGTGTGCCTGCGTGCAAAATCTTAGAGTGGGCTTGAGAGATTACGAGTCTAGTTAAATAGCTATCTGCTGGAAGTATGATAGGATATTTCTCGTCCTCAGTGTTAGGTAGCCCAAAATAGCTGAAAAATGCTAAATTCATGTTCCCACACTTTTGTTAAAAAAATATCTTTAGTCCAGACAAGGCTTCAAATATCTTGAAATGGAAAAATTAATTAAAATTATATAATAGCAAACAAGTCTCTAGTTTCACACCTCAAGTAAAGTTTGCCGGTAATACGAAGCCTAAGCTCGCGGCTAAGCTAGACTGTGGGAACATGTTGTGAAAAAAATTTAAAAAGCTATTTTGTGGCACGGTTGAAGAAGGGAGTCGAAATTAAGAATCGGACTTGTGAGGTTGTAACCAGGTTTTTAATTATTGAAAATTGCATGTAAAAGAGACATTTTTTTTGTATTCCTGCCATTGTGAGTTCTTTTGTTCTTTTGTGCAATTGGATATCAATATAAATAAACAGATATAATAAAAAGAAAAAGTGTCTATATTTAAAATATCCAACATTTTGGCGCAGCCGGTTAAGGAACCTATAATAAAAAGAAAAATTGTGAATATTATATGATAATAATATAATAATTATGTTATTTTTATAATTATAATTGTTGCTTAACCACAACAGACTCTATCAACTTTAGGTGCCTCTGCTCCAGGCGAGCAAGTGCTAGACTCAATCCAGTACGGATTATATAGAGACTATCAACTTTAGGTGCCTCTGCTCCAGGCGAGCATGCGCTAGTCTCAATCATAATATATGTCAGAAGAGCAACCTTCTACGCCAACAGGAAAATTCGAAAAGTTTATAACATCTTTCAGTTTTGAAAATACCAGCCCTAGTTGGATGAGCACTAGCAACAAGAGCGAAAGAGTGGTTTACCATTTCAGGACAACAAACTGCACCCGAATTTCAAGAAATCCATCAAACCAACGAGGAGTATTCGGACAAAATCAACCAAGTGGCTACAATTTCAGGACAACAAACTGCACCAGAATTTCAAGAAATCCATCAAAGCAACGAGGAGTATTCGGACCAAATCAACCAACCACAGGAGCAGCCAGGTCCAGCAGAACAAAAGACGATCCAGCCCGGAGCTCTGGGAGAAAATAGTAAGGTAGGAAATTTAGTCTTTTCTTCAATAAATAAAAATATAGAAAAAATGTCTTTAGATTATAATAAAATTAACCAACTTGTAAACTTAAATATTCCCTTATTTACGGGCGAAGGTCCAAATGTGGAAAGTGATACGAAAATATTTATAAAGTGTTGTGATCAAGTAAGTGAGTGCATTAGTGGTGATGACGAGAAAAGTGTGTTCTTGAGATTGTTAGCAACTCGGTTTCGTGGAAGGGCTTTTGGCATTTTGACGGGAACTTCCTATAATAGTTTGAAAGAACTGTCACAAAAATTCACATCCAATAAGCCATATCGAGTATTGATGAATGAATTACGATTTACAAGTCAACTTCCCGGGGAACCAATACGATCATTTGGTGCTCGTTTCAATTTTAAATATCAACAGTGCAAGATAGCTGCGGAAACGCAGCATCAAGCTCCAAGTGCAGGTCAAGAACAACTAGACAATACTAGAAGTGTATTAAGTGATCTGGAGGAAATGGCAATACATACCTTCAGGTCAGGCCTCCAAGATCCTAATTTCCGTTTTCTCTTTTTTCAAGATGGAGACACTTCTTTCAAATCGGTTTTAAGAAAGGCAGAGGAAGTGGAAGATAAAGAGAAAATGTCTAAGTGGCAATATGCCCTCCCTTTGCATACAAATTTTTATTCACCAGAATTTTCTCATTTGAATCAATCGAATTTATATTCTGATAATAATTTCCCACAATTCAGTCATTTCATCCACGGTAATAATACTAACGAGGCCTTCATGAACATACCACCATACAACAGTTCAAGTAGTGGTAAACAAAACTACAGTTCTCCTCAAATTAATTTCCCATCATATCAAAGGCCGTACGATTCGTCTCCACAGCAACGAGCAATACAAGGCCCTTATCCAATTGCGGCAGATTCTTGTAAAATTTACATTAATTCTGAAAATGCAAACTCAGAAAAGTAAACAATTAAATGCGGATTTTGTAACAAGCCAGGGCATACTTATACAGATTGCCGAATTCGCAAAAGCACACCCTACTGTAACAAGTGCCGCGTATATGGTCATAATCTGACAAATTGTTCTCAGGGCAAGCCCAACAAATAAATCTTCATCCGATGCTCTCAAACCAAATGAATAAAGATTTTGTAAAAAGACGTTACGAGTTTTGTCAACGAAACAATCACAGTGCTATGCAGTGTCGTGCAAAACAAGAATGGGTGAGAAGGCATGCTCGCAATATAACCAATAAAGTGTCGGAAAACTAAAAACGGGCGGCCGCAGACACCACGGCGACAGCCCTCAAGTTGTCTCAGATCGGTGTCACAAAAGCTCCAGCGGAAAGCCATTCGTTAACGCTCCCTTAGATATTTCGCAAAAATCTAAGGTTGAATTACTAGTGGATACTGGTGCTGACGTTAGCATAATTAAGCAATCCGCTGTTGCGCCCACAAGTTTCGTAAATAAAAGAGACAAAACAGAGATTATTTGTGCATTTGGACAGGGTGTAACTCGAGAAACATGCGAGGGCATATTGCAAACACCAATTCCGAAAAAGTGCAAATTTCACGTCATATCCGACAGTAACAACATTCCAGGTGACGGAATACCAGGGAATGATTTCTTGGCAAAGAACTGTCGTATAGTTTGCCCAAACCAAATTTTGCATTTCGCTCCACGCAATTTAAATGAACAGGCTTTCTCAATCGCTTTAAAAGAGTACAGAGAACCAAATAACGATAATATATGTCAGATTATCAATGATCAATGTATTGCATCTGATAACTGTCGCAGTGAATCTTATAGTCTAGACTTTGCTAACAAAGGTCGAGGAACCGGTGTAGTTAAAAGTGAGACTGAGCTGATGAGTCGCTCAATAGGTAACTGTACTAAAGATTCAAACTCTTTAGAAAATCAGATTGTCTTGTGTCAGGAAATTCACGTGCCGCCTCGAACGAAAAACTTATCAAATTAAAAACATCAAAGAAAGGCGATTTTATATGTTTAGCAAAAGAAATAAAGCACGGTGTATTTCCAGGTAATTGTCTTGTAAATTCAATAAATGAAGAGATAACCGTTCCTTTACGTTAAGACGTAAATAACTACGAACTAAAATGTGTGATAAATCATGTAGAATTATTGTCTTTAAATGATTTTGATATTGTTGAACTGGATGGAATCCAAGATAGTAATAATAGACCAGTAATTTATTATGCAAGAACTAGAGAAAAGAAAAAAACCAAATATATAACATATAAATACAATGGAGAATTATCATTCACAAAGGATGAAGGCCCTTAGGGAGAATTAAGTACACGACAGTTTAAATACTGAAGAAAAAATTTCCCTCGTAAATCTGTGCTCCAAATACACGGATCTATTCTACTTATCCGGCGATAAGCTAGCATACACTAGCGCAATTAAACAACAATACCCATTAAAATTGATCACTCCCCTATAAATCAAATGAGGTACAGGCTCCCGGAAAAGCAAAAAAAATATAATAGATGATCAGGTCAATGATATGATCAAGCAAGACATAATTCAACACAGCAAAAGCCCGTAGAATTCACCGTTGCTGGTTGTACCAAAAAAAGAGGGTCCTCAAGGTGAACAACGCTGGCGCGTGGTGGTAGACTTTCGGAAGTTAAATAATATAACGATTCGAGATGCTTTTCCTTTGCCGAGAATCGAATATATTCTCGATCAACTGGGGCATTCTCGCTATTTCACGACCTTAGACTTGGCTAGCGGGTACCACCAAGTACTGGTAGATGAAAAAGATCGTCCAAAAACCGCGTTTAGCACCACGTTGGGACACTTTGAATTTAAACGAATGCCTTTTGGTCTCATAGCTGCCCCGGCTACTTTCCAGCGGTTGATGAACCACATACATACGGGTCTACAAGGACTGAAATGATTTGTTTATTTAGATGACATTGTCATCTATGCAAAGTCCTTAGGAGATCATCATCAGAAACTGGGCGAAGTTTTTCAGAGATTACGTGATAATAACTTAAAATTACAGCCTGAAAAATGCCAGTTTCTGAGGAAAGAAATTGCATATCTGGGACACATCTGTACAAAGAATGGCATATTGTCCGATCCATGAAAATATAAATGTGTCCAAAATTTTCCAATACCTCGAAAGGTACGTCATTTGCAATCCTTTTTGGGGTTAGCTAATTTTTATCGGAAGTTTATACCAAACTTTTTTAAATAGCCGAACTCCTTCATAAATTACTCCGAAAAAATACCAGATTCATATGGGGCGAGGCACAAGATAAATCTGTCACCGAACTCAAGCAAGCCTTAACTAATCCACCCTTGCTAACATATCCGGATTTTAGCAAGCCATTTATACTAACTACGGATGCTAGTGGAGATACTTTGTAAGCAATATTGTCTCAAGGGAATATTGGTAGCGACAAACCCATCGCTTACGCCAGTCAATCTCTGAATGCAGCAGCGAGAAAATATTCGACAATCGAAGAAGAATTGTTGGCTATAGTATGGGCCACTAAAAATTTTCGTTGTTACCTTTACGGCAGATATTTTACAGTGTATACTGACCATAAACCACTGATAGGAGTCTGTAATGTAAAAGATCCTACAACACGTTTAACGCGGTTCCACCATAAGTTGTCAGAATACCAGTATTCTATCTTGTACAAGCCGGGGAGGTACAATAAAAATGCTGATTGCCTTAGCCGGATCCCACAAAACTCAGACAGCGAGTCAGATGAGGACAAGAAAGTGACATTGGTAACCACACAAGCTCAGATTCATTACAATCTAAACCCTGATACAGGGAAAAAAGATTTCAACACCTGCCAAGCTATAACAAGGTCACAAACAAACAAAATTAACAATTTATTAGCTGACCAAGGAAGTACACAATATTGCGTTCTTTATAAATAATACACACAGGATTAAGTTTATTGTTTATTAATCCTACTTCTAATAACTAATACAAATGCCGGATGGCTGTAAGGTAAGATGTAGCGCGATTCACGGCTGGTCATGGAGAGAGAGTCCAGTCTTATCTTTTCGCATGACAAGTCGCGAGGCACTGTTCTTCTTACTTCTACTATGAGGTGTACACACTTTATGCTTAATATTACATTTTCCCCCTTTTAAAAGGTTTTGACTCACTTACGAATATACATATTTTTACAATTATACAATTTATAATTGATTATAGCAAGCTTACTCTCTATAGTTGGGAATACATCCTTTGTTCTTGATTCTTTCTGACCTCCTTATTTCAGATGAAGAGCCTGAACATGTTCTATTCTTATCTGCCCTATTATTGGATTCCACTACCTCAGATGAAATTTCTGATAATGATTTACTTTTCCTCTGTTTTACATGTAATTTGTTTTTCTCTATTTTGTAGTCCCTTGCTTTACAATTTATTCTTAGATCAAGAATTGATTTTTTTATTTGATTTCGATGGACAAATTTTGTGGTATTATTTATGTTAATTAAATATGTATACAAAATTATAATCTTTACAATTTTCGCCGGAATCCAATGTATAAAACTAACTGCATGATTCCTACACCAAACAATTTTATTTTCTTTATAAGGTTGGTTCTGATTATTCTTTTCATTTAATACAGCCTTGGTAGTATTATTTTCATGCTCTTTACTGCTATTCGCTTTATTATTTTTTTTCTATATTAACAACTTAATTTCGTTCTAAATCAAATTTGACCTTTTCCTTCATATTAATATTGTCTAACAAAATTTTTGGTTTAAAATTAAATAGCATCTCCGAAGGAGTTTTAGATGTGACCGTTGATGGAGTATTTCTCTAATTAAATAAAAATTTGTAAATTTTTTGTGCAGCGACATTTCTGGACTTTCTAATAAAGGTTTCTTAAACACTTTTTCCACACTTTGAACCATTCTTTCCGTGGAGCCGTTTGATTGGGGGGGGGGGACTTTTAGTACACTTGATTGAATGTTGTTCACAAAAATTTTTAAAGGTATATGCATGGAAGGGTGGTCCATTATCTGAAACAATTTCAGTTGGTAACCCAAAAATGGCAAAAAAGGACTTTAATTCGTCAATCAAATTAAGAGCGTTCCACGAATAACGTACTTTAATATCACAATACTTAGAAAATGTATCAATGATTATTAGAAAATTTTGTCCTTGAAAAAACATAAAGTCCAAATGAATACTTTCGAAAGGGTAAAGGCCAGCTACCCACGACTTTGTCTTTAGGCACATTTTGTGTCTGCTGATATATCAAACAATTATTTACGTAATTAAAAATATGGTCATCTATTTTAGGCCACCATACATATGACCTCGCTATCATCTTCATTTATACGATGCCCCAATGATTTTCATGCAGCGCTTCTAACACTTTATTCCTTAAATTTATAGGAACGAGAATACAATTTGCATAAAAAATACATCCGTCCTCGGTGCTAAGACAATCCTTTACTTTAAAATATGTTGTCAACTCATTTGATAAGTTTTTGAGCCAGCCATTTAATAAATATTTATACAATTTGGATAAAATTCTATCTCTTTGCGAATATTGGCGTATTCGTTGTATATCGACTAAGCGTTCTTCTTGTTCAAAATAAAGACTACTAATATGATTAACTTCAGTACTGTCTTGAAGTGGAAGTCGCGATAAGCAATCCGCCTCTATATTTTCTTGATCTCGACGATACATTATTTTATACTCATACATAGATAGCAAAATTGACCAACGCTGTAGCCTTGCAGCAGCAACCGAAGTTGTGCCCTTTCTTGGGTTAAAGATCTCCTTTAAGGCTTGATGATCGGTTACGATTGTGAAGGACTGCCCATAAATATACTTATGGAACTTTTTTAATGCAAATACAATGGCCAAAGCTTCACGATGTAATTGTGAATAGTTTTGTTCAACCTTCGATAACGTGCCCGAAGCAAAGAATACCGGTTTTTGAATTCCGTCAACAATATGCCCGAGTACGGCACCTACTCCATATGGACTAGCATCGGTCGCAATAACAATAGGTTTAGATGCATCATACAACTCTAAAACTTGATTTTTTACAATAAGATATTTACTTTTCTCAAAAGCCTTTTGAAATTTTTCGGACCAGTTGAATTTAGAATGTTTTCTTAGCAGCATATATAGATCCTTCAACTCTGAGGATAACTTAGGGATAAATCGCCCGTAATATTTAATTAATCCAAGATATGATTGCAATTGACTTAAATTCTTAGGTGCCGGTGCCTCCCTAATGGCCTTCACTTTTCTATCGTTTGGCCTTATAGTATTTTTTGACAATGTATGCCCTAACTAGCTAACTTCTTTTTGGATGAATTTACTCTTCTCTGAATTTATACACACATTATGCTTAGACAATCGCTTAAGAACTTCAAACAATTTATTTTTACAATTTTCTTCACTTTCTCCCCCAATAATTATATCGTCGAGATAGCAAAACACTTCTTCCATATTACCCAAGATTCTGTCCATGACCGACTGAAAAAATGCTGGTGCACTAGACACACCGAAAGGAAGGCGGTTGTTTGTAAACAATCCCTTGTGAGTATTTATTGTTAATAACTCACGAGATCATTCGGTCACTGCTAATTGCTGATGCGCGCCAGTTAAATCTAACACACAAAACAATTACAATTGCATAACTGAGCCAAAATGTCTTCAATCTTAGGTAAGGGATAATGTTCCCTTTCTAAAGACCGATTTATTGTAACCCTAGAATCGACACATATTCGGATATCACCATTCGATTTGGGGACAATAACAATCGGGCTTGCCCAACGACAATGCTTTCTCGGAGATAACATATTTTCTGAACATAACCTATCTAATTCCTTTTCCACTTTTTCCCTCAACTTGTAAGGAACACTGTATGCTGCATGAAATATTGGACATTGCTCTTCTTTTAAAACTATATCCGCACTAAAAGCCACAATCGGCTGGCTCAATTCTTTTTTTTAAATGTTAGGGAGTATGCTTTTAATTGTTTCACAAATTTGATTATTACTTACAGTACCGATTGCATTACGACTATTAAACCCTCGTTTCCAATTGGGGAAAAGTACGTCCAGTCATGTTCTGCCCATTATTGCTTTCCTTGGCTTATCACTCTTTATCACAACTAAGTCTAATTTATGGCAGTCACCTCCAAGCCTCACTTCGGTTACAATAGATCCAACTTCTTCTGTTTCATTGCCTGAAACTGTACAAAGTTTATTATTAGATTTTTTCAATAATTAATTTGAAAATAATTGTGATGTAATGATACTCTCTTTCGCTAACAATGCTGACTGTCGCTCCTGTATCAACTTCCATGGTTATGGTTTTACCCAAAACATTTACTTGACATTCCATTCCGCTGGTTCGTTATTGTTGACTACTGAGTGGATAACATCAATGGTTTTGTTTGCTTTGCAGACGTTGCTGGTATGCCCTTCGCGGTTGCACCTATAGCACCTCAAGTTTCTCGCAGAGCATGTGGCTTCACTATGTAATTTCCCGCATCTATAACAATTTCGATTTCGACTTTGAAGTCTGGGCGGCTGTTGAGTTTTAGACTGATTATAACTTCTTCCTCGACTATGTTGTGTGTATTTCTTTTCTTTATTTACTGTAAACTGCGCTCTTGTCTGACCACCGTGATTTGTTTTACTTGCTACTGTTCCAACTAATGCACTGGATGCTTGCATGGATCTTGTTGACAGCTCCGATAACTCCATGATTAGTGCTACTTCACAATACTTTTCAAATATAATTGATTCTTTATTTAAAAGTGCTTGTAGTATTTTTTTCGTTTTTTATCCCTGTTATTAATTTGTCCGATAGAGCTTCGTCTAAAAGTTCTCCGAATTCACATGTATTCACTGATACTTTCACCTTCATCTTGCTGTCCTTTGTAAAATTTGAACCTTTCCGATCTTTTATTTGTTTTCGGACCATAATGTTTGTTCAGTATTGCAATTAATTCTTCACATCCAACATCTGCTGGTTCTTTTGGGCTTGTGAGGCTCATGAGTACCTCAAATGGTTCTGGTCCTATAACAGTAAGTAACCAAACTGTTTTTTCAGAGTCTGGGATTTTGTCCCTTTTAAGGAATTGTTTAAACCGCTTTTCGCAGGCCTTGAAATTATTCCCAGGAATATAAGAATCAAATGTGGTACTTTTCGACATATTATTAGCTTCTGTTTCCGTTGCTATTTTACTTTTTATTGTGTCATTCACCATTTGATTCGCACTTTACTCTGTTTTTTTAATTGACAAGTTACCTTTTACCAGTTTGTTGTGTTCTTTGTAAATAATACACACAGGATTAAGTTCATTGTTATAATAATAATAATAATAAGATGTAGCGCGATTCACGGCTGGTCATGGAGAGAGAGTCCAATCTTATCTTTTCGCATGACAAGTCGCGAGGCCCTCTTCTTCTTACTTCTACTATGAGGTGTACATACTACATGCTTAATATTACACACAAGTGGTGCACACAGGTGCAAATTGAGATAAAAAATAAACCTAAAGAATTGGAGCCTAAGAGAGCCGTAGACCCAATAAATTCCTTATTCACCAAAAAGCCTCAGTTCCTCACCAAACCTGAAAAGATCAAGAATGTACTAAAAGATTTCCACGATTCACCGCTAGGAGGGCACACGGGCGCTTACAAGACTTACAAAAGGATAAGTCGGCAATATAAGTGGAAAGGTATGCTGCGAGATATAGCCCAATATATCAAAAAATGTGTAAAGTGTCAAATGAATAAAGCAGGAACGCAACTTAAAGCACTTATGATGTTGTCAGATACAGCTCAGACACCCTTTGAAAAGGTCTTTCTAGATATTGTTGGCCCCCTACCTGTATCGGAAAGTGGCAACAAATACATTCTAACAATTCTTGATGACTTGACCCGTTATTTCGATTGTTTCGCTATCGCTGATATGGAAGCAAGCACGGCAGCTGCCTGTTTTTATAAAAATATAATCTTAAGGTACCAAATACCTAAATAGGCATTACTGATCAAGGGTCTGACTTCATGAGCGAACTGTTCAAGAACTTTTGCAAATTATTAAAATCAAGCAAATTCGAACTACCGCGTATCATCCCCAGTCGAATGGAGCTTTAGAAAGGTCACTTGGACCCCTAATTGATGACCTTAGGAGTATTGTGGACGATAATCCGACCATATCGGACTGATGACTGGCAGAGGCAGCCTATGTCCACAATCACACAATCCACACAATCCACACGGGAAATAAAATCACCCCTACGGATGTGCTCTATGGATTTTGTCACGATCTCCCCACAAACCTAAAAAGGGATCCGGACCCAGTGTACTATTTCGACGATTAATGTGAATATATAAAATATAAGCTACAGGCAACCCACAAAATTGCTCGTGAGAACCTTAAACGAAGTAACCAACTATCCAAGTAATATTATGACCGTATGGATGGGTCCGTACACAAGTGCATAACGATGTTAACTCTACAATAAAGATAGAGAAAAAATCTCGTCGAGTACATAATAATCGCCTCAAGAAATTTTGAAAATTAATCAGTTCCAAATTTTCAACTCATACAGACCTTTTTGCCTTCTTTCCTGAAATAAGCTATATTCTCTTTCAGGAAACGACAGACGCAAGATGTGGAAAACAACTATTATTTCACTCAGCCTAGTTTCTCTTTGCTTCGCGCAAATAAAAATTCAGGAGTTGGGTGTAACGGAAATTTTGTTCGAGAATATGGGAACAGCTTCACTATATCGAAATATGTGGACCTTGTTTACCCAAATTACTTTGGTTAACGAAACTGAAGCTTTGAATTTTATTGAAAAGTGCGATAAAACTATTCAAGAGTTATGTACACACCAACCCGCAGAATATAATAGAACATGTCTTGACTGGCATGCAGAAATTTCAAATAGCATAAATAAAATAAAACAGAAAATGGAAGATATAGAGATTTACGCAAATAGAAGAAGAAAAGCAACGGCTGTAATTGACGGTATAGGTAGGCTTTCAAACTTTTTATTTGGAACAATGGACGACAGAGACGCCAAAAACATTTACGATCGCCTACAAGAACTCGAAAAACGAGATGGCGAAAATATTCATTTGATGACAAAACAACTATTTGTTGTAAAATCTAGGTTTAACTCTATTGATCGTGCGATACAAAATTTAACCAACTATCGAAGTAATTTAGACAATAAACTCAAGGTATTTACAAACCGAGTTGCAAAGGAAATAAAAACTATGGCAAAAGACCTACGTACAATTCATACTCAAAACGATATAACCGAAATTGTTCTTTTCATATTAACAAAACTCCAGCAGATATATGCAGACCTAAATGATCAGTATGCCATTATCAATACTTTACACCAAAAGAAACTGCATCCTCTAATACTGTCAGGTACCGAGCTAATTAATATTTATAAGGACATTCCAAAACTCGATGATGATATGGGTCACTCCCATCTGTATGACTTAGGTTTACTCACTCAAATAACAGAAGTGAACTATTTGCAGACACATGGCAAATTACTAGTTCTTTTAAAACTGCCGCTAACGGAATCCCTAGAGTACACGCTTAACAAACTCTATATATTACCCCATTCAAATAATCATCTCGATTACTATATTTTTGATACCAAATCTAACTTCATATTGAACAATACTCAAAACCGACATTTCTTGGAATTAACCCAAGCTGACTGCGACAAAAATTGTAAATCGTATACGTCGGTCAACTTCACTACACTTTATATATGTCATCAAGTTAATTCGAAATTAATAGGCGAAAAAACTGGTAATTTCATTGCTGACTTATTCGTTAATGAAACGATAGAACCTCCAATCTCCACACACCGCCTAGTCACGCATAATCTCGAGATTTTTATTAAATTACACCGAGTTAATAGTTGGCTGTACTCTTTGCAACAACCCAAAGAAATAATCGGATTCTGCAAAGGAATGTCAAAAAGAAAAGTGCTCAAAACGAACGGTATATTAGCGCTGACTCAACGTTGTTCTTATCACCTAGGCACGTTGGAAATTCCATACGACAACAATATCAAAACAGAATTACTATTCCACCAACCGGGCCATAAATACTTTCCATTAATTTCTACCTCTCAGGTATCAAAGCTTAATTATAAATATTTAAGCACAACCAAATCAGCCTTAATTCATAATGATTACATGCCAGAACTTAGAAAAGGCTGTGTGGCCTTGAATGATCTAGAAAAAGAATTGTGGATGCTATCATCGGAAAGAAATTCAAAAAAATTCGAGGTTCAAGCTCATTGTAATTCATTTTTTATTACCATTGGAATAATATTTGCTTTATTTCTCCTATGTTGTCACTATAGAAATCAAATAAATTGTTTCCGAAATAAAATCCCTGTTAAGGAGTCAGGAAATATAACCTTAAACGTTGATCCCAAGACTTCAGGTGTTGAAATGGAGCTTAAGCCAACCGGAGCTCCATTGTCAGATAAAGATTGTGTCAGTAAGCAATCAAGTACTTCAGGTGAGTCCGCAACCTCTCCTAAAGCAAAAAAATTACAACAAGAAGCTGACGTTGAACCAGCGTTCTGCATAACTAAACACTTCAAAATGAGACGATCATATCGAATCTAACGTTTCTAAAGTATCCTGTTTAGCTGCATAAACGGAATAGTAATTCCATGACCTTCGCCGTATTAAGGGAAACTAAGTCAGGCAAATGTAAATGTAAGAAATTTATATTATTATATAATATATTCTTTAATCTGCCCCCTACTCTTAGTAATTTAGTATCATCAAGAATAGGATTAAGTGTTCTTAGCTTGCTAGTAGAAGTAATCTGATATTTCTTCACAAAGCTGTTAATATCTTCATAAAAGGCTTCCTTTTGTTCTATCTTGGTCCATGTTTCTAATGCAAATTTTAGTTCTGTCAGGTTCAAGAAGCCTGTTCGGCGTGATGAAGATTCTACTCTGCAGTTATGAGTAAAGCGTAAACACCAAGCTGTTATACGTAGCAGTTTATTTAAATCAGAATATTTGTGCATCAAGGACATGCTTGTAACTTCCGCGTGAATAGATGTTAGAGTGGTAGATGAATGCACTGGATGCAGTGCTTCGTTTACTTCAGCAGTAGCAGGTAGTTTTGAACTCTTGGGCCATACACTGGAGTTCTTTTGTAACCAATCTGAACCAGACCACCATAAGTTGTAGGTTTTTAGCTCAGAACCTGTAATACCCCTTGTAATGCAATCTTCAGGATTTTAAGGCTGTCGGTACGTGATACCAAACTGCCTGTGGAAGTTTCTCATGAACAAGCGCTACACGATTTGCGACAAAAACCTTCCACTTCGAAGGATACTCTCTTAACCAGGCTAAGACGACTGTATAGTCTGACCAAGCATCCGTAGGAATTTAGTTTAGCTTCAGATTTTGTTGAATATATGACAAGCTCTGCTAGGAGAGCAGCTCCGCAGAGTTCTAGGCGTGGCAAAGATACTGTAAGCATTGGACTAATCCGTGTTTTGGCAGCAATTAATGTCACCTGAATGTTTTCAAAGTCGTGCATAATGCGTAGATAGACAGCAGCCCCATAAGCGGATAGCAAACCGTCGCAGAATCCATGAAGCTCAGCCCCAATAACAGTATCGCTCATACCCAGCCGCGATCAATGTAGATTTCATTTATCTGATGAAGCTCGGATTTATAATGTAACTATGTAGAGGTAATAGATCATCCCATTCGCATTTATTGGCCCATAATCTTTGTAGAAAGATTTTCCTGTGATTGTGACAGGCGACAGCCATCCCAGTGGATCATAACGACTACTTATATCAGATAGAATCGATCTTTTAGATGTAACATCCCCCTGGCATGTTAATATAAAAGCAAAAAGCATCGTGTTGTGGATTCCAACCAATATCCAGTGGTTTTATTTGAGAATCAGTGACGAGTTTTTCACCGGCACGTTCTGCTTGCTCACTTTCCGGAATGTTAGATAGGAGTTCAGCACTGTACGACTTCCACTTAGGCAATTTGAAACCTCCCAGTTGCAGAACAGTTTTCAGTTCATCGCGAATGCATTTAGCAGAAGATTTATCGTACGCCCGAAGAGCTGATCATCCACGTACATGTTTTCCTTAATCACTTGAGCAGCAGCCGGATACGTCGCTTTTTAATCCTCAGCTAGCTGATGTAGTACCTTACATGCCAAGTATGGGGCTGCAGCTGTACCATAGGTTACAGTGAGAAGGCCGTAACAGACTAAAGGCTCTGATGGACAAGGACGCCATAGAATTCTCTGCAAATCAACATCTGAGTGATCGACTACGATTTGACGAAACATGTTCTCGATGTCACCAACGAAGACATATGGGAAAAAACGCCATCTTGTAAAGATAAGAAATACGTCATTTTGTAACTTAGGTCCAGTCGTTTAGAGACACTCCTGACGTAGTTTTCTGTGAAGCATTAAATACCACTATTAACTTAGTTGTAGTACTTGTCGGCTTTAGTACCGCGTGATGTGGTAAGTAGTATTTCGGGTTCTGTGTAGTATTCTCATCTGGAACTAGCTCCATGTGATTCAGATTTAGGTATTCCTGGATAGAGTCAGAGAAGGAATTAAGCAATGAACTGTCATGGCGAAATCGCTTCTCCATTCGTAATAGAGCAGTCAGCGCTGTGTCGCGTGAATTGCCTAGGCGTAGCTCACTCGATTTCATCGGTAATTTAACACGTATCTTCCATTTTTGTCTCTGTAGTGCTTATCTTGAAAGATTTTCTCACATTCGACTTCTTCCGGTGTTAGAAAGTGAGATTGAGGAGGCTCTTCAGTTTACCAGAACTTTCTGAGAAAAATATCGATGCTATTAAGATCAGCAGTAGTTGAGTGTAGACTAAGAGCAGAATTTAGCGCATCTGAAACCTGGTTGACAGAACCTGACAAGATCCAACCTAGCGTAGTAGATTGTGCTAGGGGAGCTCCAGTCGGACCGCGTCGAATTTCACCCAGCAACACCCTAGAGTAAACATACGCTCCTAGAATTAGATCTGTTCCCGACGGCTTGCCGAAATGCGGATCAGCCAGTGGTAGCCCTATTATATGCGGCCATTCTTGTCTCTGTACAGATTTCGAGGGAATTAAGTCAGGAAGTGTAGAAAGTACAAGTGATTTATGGAATATGAATATGATGCATCAACTGTAGATATTATGTCAAGCGTTGGATTTTCCTGCATCACGCTGGCGACTCCATATATAGATATGTTGGTACGTTTCTTTGGTAGACGCAATAAATTGGAAAATGATGCTGTAATAAAGCTTGACTCGGATCCCTGATCAAGCAAAGCACGAGTGCGTATCATCAAGTGATCGAATTAGGACTAGAGCTGTAGCTAATAGTATAGATGATTGATTGGTTCGTTTACTACTTGAAACATGAGCGACCGTGTGACCAGAGCTTGATGGACTAGTGTTAATATGCTGCTCTAAGGTTGTTGCTTTATTAACAATGGCTGATGACGGCAATCCATTTGAGTTGGATGAAGACATCTGATGAATCATGGTATGATATTTCTGATTGCAACGTTGACATCTTTTATCTTAGGTGCAGGCTGAGAGTTGATTACTGGCTTTAAGGCAGTTGGTGCATATTCCTTTCCTTTGCAGAAAGTCGAGGCGTTCTGCAGATGATTTCGTTCTAAACTTATGGCAAAATAGAATGAAATGGTTCCCTGAACATACCCTACACACTTTAGATTTAAATGTCGAGGAATGATGGCTTCTTGCAGGCAACCTAGCATTAGAAAAACGCTGAGTATGGTCTGGCCTTCGAATTGAATAAGAATTATCTTTCATGGCGCTCAGAGCTTGCAAACGTGTTTCTAGAAAAGGCTGCAGAGATTTAAAGGAAGGGACTTCAGTTGTAGAACTGAGAGATGTTTCCCAGTCTTTACGTGTAGAATTGTCTAGCTTATTAGAGAGTAGATAACAAACCAGTCACCCCAATGATCTACTGGTCAAGATAGATTGTCTAATAAGCGCACTTCTAAATTAAATCCATTTAAAACTACTCTTCGCAATTCTACAGAAGATTCACCGGACATTCCTTGCAAGCTGACCAGTGCATGTAAGTTAGCATTCACTAATACCCCTTGTTTTCATATCGAGCTAATAGTGTACTCCATGCTGATTTATAATTAGCTCTAGTACCTGAGAAATGTTTCAGAAGTTTTGCTGCTTCACCCGTAATTGCTGCTTTTAGGTAGTGCATCTTTTCAATATCTGCCAATCCTTCCTTAGCTTGGATTAGTGAAACATACGTATCTCGAAAAGAAAGCCAATCGAAGTATGAACCGCTAAAAGATGGAAGGTGTACCTTTGGTAGTCTGATTGCTGGTAATGAACCTAATTCGGAAGTGTGAGCAGTAGAATTAAGTATGTTAGATTCTTTAGTACTTTTTTCGAATGGAGCCAGTTGCTCTTTTAACCATCGGACAGTATCTATATATATACACTCAACATCAGATAAGATGTCACTAGTAATACTGTAACTGTCAGCTTTTAACTCAGCTGGTGTAGCTACTGCGTACATTTCTTCGTTTGCTTCCATGAATCTTGCCCAGTAATTTTCTAAAAGTTCCAAACGCGCATTGAGAAAAACTTCATTTCTTTTATCTTTGCCAGTTCTAGATGCGTTTGCGATGAATTTTTCGATTCTGTCAGCAAGGGCTGTAACCTTAACTTTAACGGTATCCATTTCAAATGTATAATAGATAGTTGTATTAAATTTTATAATAAATATTGTCGGTATATCTGAGGCAATTGAATACAAATGAAATAAAATCTTTCAACTTTCCGAAGAATCTTTATTTATTTTGTTATTGTTCGAATTTCCTATGAGAATGTGCACTATTACATAAGCGTTAGTTATCAAATGGTAAATGACTTCTGACTCTGTTTATTTTGACGGCAGAGTCACATAGTTAATATTTTAGCAAAATTCGTTATTTATCAAATAGTCTAAGAGTGTCACCAAATGACATGAATATGATTGATCTATTTGCTGGGATTCCTATACGATCGCATGTACATATAAACCGAATAATCTCTTCTAGCTTTTACAGAGTTACTAGTATAGCGGCAGTAAATAAACATATGCGTGTATAGTGTATACCCCTACTTTACTGTATACAGAATTCTCTTAATAGATAATTATTGCAATTGCCCAATATGTAGGAATCGAAAGTTAGAGAGAATAAATGGAACGAGCTCACCAATTTGATCTTTGCTAAGAGGTGCATTGTTGCTAATGACGATCGAGTTTGTTGCTCAGGAACATTGAGTATGTACTCGGAGTATATTGAGTATGTTGTCTTTGCATAAGCACATGGTTCGATATGCACGAAGTTAGCATAAATACCCGTTATGACACTTTTAACTTGAATTTCAGCTAATTACTAATCCAAAATGCACTTTACACTGATAATGAAATTCCCAAATTTTATTTGGTTTCTATGTTTGAAGTACGGTTTATATTTTATGCTCACTGCACTGGTTTATTATGCTCAACAAACAATTTTTCACTTTTTAGATCACTAGTTTTTTAATTTTAATTTTATACTTATGCTTTCACTAGTTTTATCGCGAAAACGACCACCGCGGCGAGAAACACACGCACGTAATTAGATTTCTGTACCGGATTAGACCTTTCGTACTGAGATTTTAGCTAGATTTGCCAGAATAATATCCGGCTCGAAGGACCAAAATGTTTTAGCTTCGCGCAGGTGAGTAAAGATGTGGACTGTATAAGGCTGAAAAAGGAATTAGAAGACTAATTTTATCTTTAACGATTTATTTAAAATAATTGAACAAAGCTGTTATCACGTCGAGAGCCCGAGCATGAAGAAAGAATGTAGCGAAAAAACTACTTGAACAGGTTAACAGGTTATTGATACAGTTATCAAAATTAAAGAGAAGCATTACATAATGCGTTTTACTTATTTTACGTTAAGTGACTCTCTGTGAAATATTTACAAATACATTTGTGTGTAACTAGAGCAAGTGTACAATTTATAATTTAGGATGACTGCGGCTGTATAGTGTTGATTGTAGTTGTGGATGTAATGAGAGTTACTTGTCTGCTTGATGGTATTTTGTTCAGTATCTTATAGTCCAATTACGGAAAAACTGGCAGATAACCCTATAGTTTTGTGGCAAAATATGAAGGAATCCTATCCTTATTTGTCTAAAATAGCGCTAATATTTTTGTAGCAATCTCCATTCCACTAGTAAGACTCTTCTCAAAAGTAGGCCAAATACTTTAACAGCAGTGAAATCATCTAAAGGGAAAGAAGTTGTGCAAAGTTTTATTTATGAAGTCTTGATGAAAATTATTGGAATACTTGAGTATTTTTTCTACTTTGTTGATTATGTTTCTTTTTTTTTTAAACTTATCATAAATTGGTGTTTTATTTCCAGCAGTTGTAACATGATTTATACTGAACGTTGCTTTGTTAGATCAATTAAAAAGTTCTTATTCTTAAATAAATTTATTTCGGAAACATTTCCGCAATTCTGTTTTTAATTAAGTCAGCAGAAGTGAAATAGTTTTTCATTTTCAAAAATTTTTGCTTTCGTTCCATTCACGCTATAGTGACTTTAGTCGCTTTTTGCGTTCTGAGCAGCCAAAAAGTAACTTTTTTCCCTCGCTTTTGACAGAAAAATGTGTTCAGAGCGGACGCTATAGTCACTTTTCTTGATAGCACTCGAGAGCGGACTGCTATCAAAGTAGTCACTTTCGTGTTGGAATGTTTGAATTATCAAAGAGCATGTAAAATTGAAAGTAAATAATTGAATAAAACTAAAATGGATGTACAGAAGAAAATTATTTTATTTCTGTTTATAGTTAAAATTTATTGAAGTCCCAATTTACCAATTTACGGTAAAAAAAAACTGAGCTTATTTTCTGACCGTATATACATATATCTATACACATACATATGAATGTTTTCTTTCAAAACGCATTTTTCGCTTTTCCTCGTTCAGAGCAACTAAGTTGCTTTTTATGCTATCGTCAAATTCACAGAGTCACTTAAAATGCCTTCGAAGTCACTATAGCGTTAGCGTATTGCTCTGAACAGACTTGGTCGCGTTTATGTGTTGACCAAACTGGTCCATTATGACCGGTTCGATAATTATCGCTCTTGAATTTATGTGCCTTTTCAACATAACCTACAATAAACTAATTTTGAATCTGCCATCTTTACAATCAATTTTGAATTATGGATATTCAACTACCCAAATATTTTAAAATTTATCTTGTGAAGCGTGGAAAAAGATTATAAAAACCAAAAAAGGTTTTTTAATAATCAACTAAGACAAATAATTAAACATTTTTTAGGTACCTAAATTTTTTTTTGCTTTCCTCAGACCACTTAGAAAATGGTATACAATCGACACCAATATAATTTCCTGCAAAATTTAACACTCTCTATGAAGCGATAGCCATTGGATGTTAATGTGGGAAACATATTCAGATCAACAATGGATCGAAGTTTTCCGGTTGAGCAAGAGTGTGTTTACATATTTATGCGATGAATTGAGTCCTTTATTGATGCCGAAAGAAAACCCTGTTTACAATAACAGTAGAACCACGTTTGTGGAAAAACAAATTCCAGTAACACTATACAAATTAGCATCACGTGCAGAGTATAGAGTTCTTGGAAGTATCTTTGGGATACATTAGAGCACTATAAAAACAATAGTGTACAAAGTTGTAATTCATGATATTGAAACTTATGCGAGCAAGTATTGTGTTTCCCAATAAACAGGAAGCTGGTGAAATTAGTAGGAGTTTTGCGGAAATATTCCATCTTCCTCAAATTATTGAATATATTGACGGAACGGACATTCCTATATTAGCCCTGTTGTTGGGTGGAAGGACTTTTTGAACAGAAAGGGGTGGACTTCTATTACCCTGCAATGGGTAGTCGATAAGGACCTACTGTAACCGCTTATGCTACCTTAACAAATACCTTTATATTTCGGGATGTATCTTGCAAGTTTCCAGGCAGTGTGCATGATAGATCTCTTTTCAAAGGTTCATTCTTTTTTTCAGAATAAGACGATCTTTTTCCAAAAGAACGATCTCTTTCCAAAAGTAATTCAAAAGATTTATGATGTTCGGAATTAAGTATTTAAAACAATTCGTCCTCAGGATGGCATGTTATTAACGGATGAAATATCGAATACTATGTAATAGGAGATCCAGCATATCCGATGCTCCCATACCTTACGAAGGATTAATATCAGCACGTGTACTAGTAGAAATAGCATTTAGATGCCTAAAAATTAGATGGAGAGTATTGTCCAAGCGATCAGGTATAGACTGTACGTTTATTCCGAAAATTGTTGGAGTTTCCTGTATTCTACATAATTTAATAGAAGAATCAAATGCATATTTCAATATAGAAGCTCAAAATTTTTATTCTACCGCGGATAGTTCAGCGAACGATTCTCTCGGCCTACCAACTTTCCAGGATGACGAATTTTTTTAGATGCCACGGAACGGAACGGCAAAAGAAATTCGAAATCAATTAGCCCTCTATTTAAAAGATAATTTTCGAATGAAAACAAGAATACGCAGTTAATTTTATATTGCAAGAATTTATTTAAAACAAAACGAAATAAAATATCTATTTTCACTTTTTTTTTCTTATGGTACCTAATAATAAATTATCACATATCACATCATGTGTATAGATAATTTAGATAATTCAGTGTGTAAGGCACAATATGTGAAATCTAAAACAAAAAATAAACAGAATAATTCATTGCTTTACATAATAGAGGTTTTCCGTATTATCCATTGCGAATAAATTTCGGAGAAAATCTCGATCTTTCTTTGCTATTCTTTCCTCAAACTCCTGCTACCGTATTGAAGGCGCTCTTGTTCTTTCAAAAAGCTTCCTGCAGAGGAGCTTAGCTTTCTTCCCATTTTTCTGCAACCTGATGTAGAGCTTTCCCATATGCGTTCCGACCTAAACGAAATATAATTGTCAACAGAAGAAACACATATTTTGTTTAAATTTTAATACCACCCCGATTCCTTATGCATCCTGAAGTCGATGCAGTTTCGGCCCATCTGCATATAGTAGAAAACAAACTCTAATAATAGAATTATGCTTATATCTATTTTACTTCCCTTGGTTATTGCTGGATTCGAAAGCGAAAGCAAAGCTGAAAGAGATCCTTGGCCGGCATCCAAATATTTCATCCATCTTATCTATGTGAGGAAAATCAATTCTTCCAGCATCACTTTTACATTGAGTTTGCTTTATATTGAAATACCTTTCCTTTAATTTTTTTAATTTAAGAGCAACTTAACTCCACACTTTTATTTATATTTCGGTAAAGTAATTCATCCGAAATAAAAAATTTCCCGATTTCTACACTTTTTTCCATCCATAAGTTGTTAAGCTTTGTGCTCAATACATATCTCACTATGTCCCCAGCGCTCCGTCATTACAAATTAATTTTTTATCAAGGGTTTTTTTTTGCTATTTTTATAAAACACCGACTCTTTTTGAGGTTATGAAATTGATTTTGGAGTAAAGCTAATTATGTGCTAGTACCAGACTGGATTTGTCGCGTTTGGTCCGTACCAAAATCAAGACCAAATAGGACTAGATCGGTTTTATTTTATCTGTGCCACTAAACTTGTTTTTTCGGTCTAATTAGACTGGTTTGGTTTACACATAAACGCGACCAATGTCTCAAAACATCGACGCTTTAACGATGTCGAGGTTTGCCTTTCAATGTATCATTTGATTACTACATCTATGTTTTTAAAATGTTGTGCATTCATAAAACGAGGTATTGCTGGCAGGCTGACCCAAAATGGATGTAAAAACTTTACCACTCTGTGCAAAATTGAGGTTAAATCTCGTTACACCCTAACTATCGTCGTTTCTCTGCGTTCGTCGACCAGCGTTGTCCAATCCGAACTACGAACGACGTACGTCCCTATAATATACACATTACTCGTCTCGTCGTGTAGTTCGCTTAGTACCTACAATGAATGAAAATACATTATTGGCAGTAGCAGCGATTCTTGCTTTAAAAATTACGAAAATTATTACATAGAACGTTTTACTTTCAATTTACGACGATGAACGATGACACACACTTTTCATCCATATTATCATCCTGGTACAGCGTATATCGAACAATGTACGGAGAAAAATTTAAGCCACGGCAACGTTGCCATCCACAGTACTGCTATATTCTATCGTCGTTTGTCATCATCTGAGCTCTAGCCCCAGCATTCTTGAGTCTGAGGACACTGCATGCTGACCGCTGATTAATGTTGGATGTGTATGCCTAGAGGAAGCAGATGCAAGATTACATTTAGAGCGTCTGTTGGAATTCTTCTACGAGTAAGAAACTAATTAGTTACTTAGTCATAGTGCCTGGTATGCCTGCATAGGCAATCCTTTGAGCGGTATACTCAGTGGGAACGGATTGATCGGTTATACGGCCGTATAAATCCAAAGAACCATATAATATGTAATCAATCAATAGACTCCTGATTTTTATCTAGAATCGATTGATGAAATATTGAACCTTTTTATTCATATTGCGCCCTCACTCCAAATTTTTCAAGGAAACTTTTTTTTTTAATTTGGTAGTGTTTTCTACTATTAAAGAAAATGTAAGAAAAGATAATTTTCACGAAGAAAAAAAAAATATATAAAAATACAAAATGTGTGAACACCAAAGATAACAGGAACATTCACAGAATACTTGAAAATGTGTAAGCCACTCAAAGGGAAATATTGTAACTACTTAAGTAACCTCCAAAACTCTCAAGAAATGGGTCCAAACAGACAGAGTCAAAGCCATTCAATAGGGAACAGTCAAAGTGATCACGACCTGCGACTCAATGGAACATACAAATTGCCGCATTGAAATGATTCGATTACGACCAACGAAGACACTTCCTTTATCGATCTATGTATGTTTGCGAATAACCCCCAAATCTCCCTACATAAAAGAATCAGAAGCTGCTGGCTTCAGCTCTTAGCAGCATCGAAATCGAGAATCTACCAAGCAGGTAAATTCTTGTACTCTCGATTTTCAAATCTACATAGGGTAGATTTGTCGAACACAGATGGAACGTGGTGGGTATAAGACTTCTCGAAAACTTTTGGAAAAGTATTGTCCTGGTTTGCATATGAGTGTGGAAGAAAATTTAGAAAAATGCGTGGCACGATGCTATTAAAAAGCTGCTCCCAGACATATGTTCCGGTGATATTACCAATAATTTGCCCATCTGAACTCATTTGGAACGTTTGCGCTAGCATCTGAAATAAAGCCCTATAGCTAGGTAGATAGGTAGGAAGATAAGTAGGAAGATAGGTAGGCACATGGGTCTAGCCTAGCATGCAAAATAGATACAATGTCGCGGCGGGGAGTTCTTCATGAATAACATGTTTGTCTGGGCGTGATTTTTGCGTTCCTTTTTTTTTGTTTTTGTTTATTTTAGGTTTATGTGTGATAAAATAGAAGTTCACGGTTCACTTTTAAGATTTTCTTTTATGGTGGCTGGTGGTATTATGTGGTATTGATTCAGCAATTTTAACATAATAAAGGTGTTGTGTATGACTTTAAGGAGGTGCTGTCTGGGATATCATTTATGTGAGTTCTGGAAGCATCTTACATTTAAAGTATATACCCTTTGTAAGCAATTCAATGAGAATTGTGGGAGTGTTTTAATGTGTTTTGTAAGACAAATGATAAACATAAATGTTAATTTCTGTGATACATAATCTGAGGAAAAAGTTAATGTAAAAGATGGCCCATAGTTCCTTCCAGATAGCTTTGAAAGTGCAGGGATTATAAAGTTTTAGCAACCTTAGAATGTTAAATACAAATATATAAAAGTTCCTGTTGAAATTCACTTTGGATAGTTAAGGCGACAAGCATATTTCAATTTTGAAGTTAAAACTTAAAAGACGATTTAGAGCATTGTGCGATTGTTGTTCTCATGATTAAAGAAGCTATAAATTATTAATAAAGTTAGGTACTATAAGTGTAGTGTCTTCCAAATGGAGGTTCGAACTATAAGTAACACTGTGAGGCTGCTAGAAACAACTTATAACATACGTGGTGATGAATATATCAGGATTTATATTGACAGCCAAGTTGCTTGCCATCAAAGCTTTGGATTCGAAGACCACTAGATCCAATGCGCAGTCCAACGTTTGCATAAAGTGAGCTGGGCAACTTGGTGGAAGCTAACGAGTTATTCTCTGATGGGGTAAAATGCATATACTAAGAGGAAAAGTCCATAGGCAGGCGCCCAGAATCTGCAGGATTCTAGATTTGCAGGCCTTAAAGCTGGCTGCTCACAGATGGCGAGAACTAAACACATACGAGCTTTCAAAACAAATTATATAATCAATGCATCAACGATTGTCTAAATGTGTCTAGTTGTAGTTTTTTCGAGAGTTGCCACTCTAACCTAAACCACCCTAATTGTGATTCTCCATTAACTAACTTGAAGACAGTCTTGGATATAGAAAGAGCTTCATTTGATTTTTTCCAATTGAGATAACATTGACAGTATCACGCCATTTTGCAACCACACATAACAGGGAAACGATTGAAATAGCAGTCGACTCCCGTAAAATACCGCACATTTTAGAATATTTGAAAAATGGCGTCGGCCGATTATAAAATAAAAATTTGCTTGCCGAAGCTTGGCAGAGCTCGGTAGAGCTCGGACAATTCGTAACCAGGAAAACTATTATACTGAAACGGAGAGTATGGATGAAAATCCAAGTACTTTAGTTCGACGTCGTACCCAAGAAGATGATGCTTTTATCACTTCTGTATTTGAATATTTTGCCGTACAGAGTTCAATTTAGATAATAACTACAAGAAATTTACCATAGACGTCGTCCAGCTGCATAGCTAAAGTTCCAGAACGGCAATGTCGTATAATGAGTAGACTAAGTTTATTTATTTATTTATGTTCAGGTACATAATCAAGCATATAGTAGTCTATTTCAGGCAATGGAAAACCTATTAATCCATGAGGATGAGGGAGACTATTACCGAAAACCGATATCGTGCACTATTTTTTCTTCCGAATGTTGGGCAATAAGGTCTACAGAACATTCGATTCCAATGGAAAAACGCTCCATTCCCGGTTGAATAATATCCAAATCAGGTAATGTGATATGCTAGAATTTTTGTTTTTTATTACATGAAGGGAAAACATGCCGACAATTACTCGAAAAGTTAAGGCCAACACTCATCTCAAAATCGATCAAGTAACCCCACAAATTCGTTCTAATGAACTAGAAAAAATTATTGAAAGAAGCGTAAATAGCGATAATTTTTCAAATTTTTGTGGAAAAAATCACACAGAAAATCTCTCTTCTAGGCGCAGTGTTATAGTTACAGCGTGCTGCATGAAGCACTTGTGCCACTGACAGCTAGCAGCAGTGGTCACATTGCACCGCACGGCGATTGTGCTGCCAATTGTGTCAGACTTTGCGAGAAAACCCTGGCGGGACAGAGTAAAAAAATATTATGAGAAGATTGAAGGAAGAAGAGGAATTGAAAAGTCTGTCAATTTTGGGAAGAAGGAGGGGATTGAAAAGTTTCTGGACAAATTATCGCAAAAATTTATAAGAAAGGAAAAGATATAGCGAAAAACGTTTGTGTTAACCAGCAATTATCGACACTATTCTACAAAATATTATAATCTGTTTAACTTGATGAGACGTACGCGGCTAGAGTAATACAGATTTAAGAATTCTGACATCGAGTCGGTCCCGTAACAGTACACAAGAGTCCCCAAAGAGGAATAGGATTCCGGACACACAGGAGTTTTACGTTAATTAGAGAGCAGCAGAAATAATGATTTGTGGTAATCTGACCCATCCTAAACGACAGTTGTAATTCTGGTAGGAGCAGACATTTACTTCCACCCTGTATAACCTGTCAGGAATTCACGGATTCTCTTCGCGCTCCATCCCTGCATTCAAAACAAGGAACGAGGGATAAGCTCACAAGCCTGTAACCTTCTGCCAGATGTCCCGCACTCCAGACATAATAAGACCCCAAAAAAAGAGCGCGGTTGGAATATCAACCTACGCCACAATCACCAGGATTATATTAGCAGACCGATCTTGTCTTAGAAACTCGAATCCCACTAATTCCTTCTACCAATATTCATTAGGATGTAACTGAACATAAAACTTGAATGTTAGTTTGTACTGTTACCAAATAGGCAATAGGATAAGATTAGTTCTTGAGATTTGTTTACCAAGTTGTGAACCGTAGAAAAAGAAAAACCCATAAAGAGAAATAACACGAAGAGCGGATTTCACATGTCACAGTATAAGCGAATAAGAAAGCCTTTGATTTTTTTATGTATTCTAGTATATCACTATATTTATACCGTCCGATTTAAATATTGTACGGGCTAAGCTAACGAATGAGCCATCTTCATAGTCTAGAAAAGAGCGGACACCAGGCATGGAGTAATTTTTCTTGCGTTACGTAGTTTTTATTAAAGTCGTACTTGTTTGCCATGCTATTGATTTAATGATAATTCCAGAAATATTTTTCGGAAACAATAATTTTGCTAAGATTTTCAAATTAGACGGTCATCTTCGCTCTAATCATTTCCGTAATTAGAAAATTTGTTTCTGAGACTGTTTTTGATTACTGAATTCGATTTAAACGTAGAGATCGACGACGGTCTCAGCATCAATAATTTTAATCATTTACAGCGATAATATGCATTAGATTTCATTTATCGAATGGCTTTACTAAAATGATGTAATCGTGCCTTACTGTGAGGCGCTAAGGTATACTTTCTTTAATTTCAATTTTAATGGAACCCGACAGGGGTTTGTAAGATGGGGAACACACTGGAGCTCTTCTTTTGAGTTAGTTACAAGTTTTATAGTACCTGTATATTTACACTAATGAATTACTATAGCAGGTAAATTAACCGAATAATGCTATTCCCTTTGTACAACTACGTTTTTCATTTTGTATGGAGGTAATGAGTTTGCAATAAGAATCAAAAATATACCAATGTAAGTTAAATATTTTATGGAAAAAGATATTCTCATATATCTACATTTCAGTTTAAATTACAGTCACATAAGGTCGGAGTATCTGGTACGTTTTTCTAACTTTTGTACAATATCAGTAAAACCCAGAATTCCTTTTGTAGTCATGAGCAACTGTAAGTCACCAACAATTTAACATATGAACATCCGCAACTATTATTTTTTTAGTTTTATTCTTGATTAAAAAAGAACATAAATTACGATGAGATTTTTAGCTGTGATCAGGAAAAATAAAAATTAACAAATTATTAATAACTTCGAAACGATTATTGATGACTTAAAAAATAAAAACCTTTGATAAGCATTTAACAGGGACTGAACCCAATATTAATAAAGTTTAACCGTTCCGTTCGGACTTTTACTAAACTCTTGAATTTTAATGTTATGATCGCTGATTGAAAGTACCATTTGAACGAAATAATTTATCGTACCTATACAATTTCTAATCCTTAAATAAATAATTTGTGTAAAAATGTTTACTTTAATTCAAAATTAATTAAAAAAACATTGTGGCCATAAGCAAATGACACCCTGTACAAATAGTTGTACTTTTTAGCTCCTTAGTTTGTCCGACAGCTCTATACATATATGGTGAGCATCGTTCTTAAACTCACTGCTGTAGTGAACTCAGGGGCGTAGCTAGGAGAGGGCATCGGAGGGCAATGCCCTACCTTAAAATGACAATGCCATATCTTAAAAATTGCCAACTTATTCCGAATTCTGCGGCGAGGTCACTGACTTATAATAATGGACTGAGCGTATTGTAATTTTCCTATAGCATGGCACAAGTTTTATAGTTCTCTCTTTCGCCCTATGGCAGAGTTGGAGCTACCAACACAAAATATTGCATTCTGGAACGTTTACTTATGCCATGTGATGTTTTTATGTTGGCTACAGATGCAATCACCGCAGAAGGAATAAGGTAAAGATAGTCTTTACCATGCTCCGTCTCTCTTGCCCATAAGCAGGATTCAGTTAAGAATAACTTTTGAAAATTAAAGTCGGAATGAGTTTAATTCCTTATAAGCGATTAAAATATCACTTGGGCACAAGAAAATATATTTATTTAATTAAATTCGATTTTCGGGTGTAAAATTTCATCTGATTGGTTGAGTTCTACGAGTTTTTTATGTAATCGTTTTAAAGGGTGCTCTAACGGTGATATACAGAAACAGAATATTTTTTTGCCATATGAAATAGCAAATCGATCAATCCATTGTTATAAGTCAGTGGGCGAGGTCATAAAAGTCATCACGGCAAGTCTGTATGATCGGCAACTCTGACCAGTCAGCCACTACTCGGCCATGTTTGCGTTGCTTACCCCCCAACTCTTCATGCCATGTATGACGGTAAGACGATTAGTCGACTACTTCGTCGTCAGGACAGTTGGCTGTTATTACAAGAGTCGTATATATATGAAAATTATTCTCAGATTTTGAAGACTGCAGACAAAATGAGAAATGGAAAATTCAGTGGTGATGATATTGCAAAAAGTACAAAGTCGTTATGTTAAACATGGAAATTCGACTGGCAAAGATAGTAGCAAAGAAAAATATTATGTATTCTCGAACCGGCTGCTGCGGCTTTACAGGCTTTACAGGTTCGAAGCACGGGATTGAAGGATGCTATATCAATAATAAAATGTGTCCAGGAAGAAATTGAGGTCAAAAGAGATCTGTGAGACAATTTTGGAGGAAGCTGAGAATACCATATTATAGAAAAAAATCCCAAAATAGTTCCCAGAATAGAAGGGACAAGCAAAGCAAGACATCTGGAGGATTAAATGCTGTATGGTCCATCACCTTCTCGAAAAACCACTGAAATATAATAAGAATGGACTGAGCCATCCTATAGTCAAAACTGGCACAAATTTTGGCTAAAATCTAAAATTTTTCAAGCTTAAAATGTACACTGAACTGTAACCAATTATGAAAATATTAATTGGAATGCATTGGAATTGACACAAAAATTCAGACAAATATATTGTTTATATACTATCTCTATATTATACTATCTCTTACAAGCTCAATTAAATTTGACAACAAATCTGCAGAGGAGCACATTTTTCATTAATATTAAAACTTAATTAAAACAAGTTCGTAAATAATTTTAATTTAATGCAATACTATTTTATAACATCTTTAGTGTTTCCAATCGACAGATAATAATTAATTATAAATCGTTGTGCAATTGTACGAAATAAAGGGTTTTCACAGGATGTTCAATATTTGTGCCATTTTTGAAGCAAGAACACTCAGTTCATTCTTATTATACGTCAGTGCGTCAAAACACTGCAGGCATAATTTGAGCTCAGCCATTTATTGCGGAATATTATGAAACTGTAGACATAATAGCAGCTGAGATGAAAATAAGATTTGAAGATTCAGTTTTGTGTCTTCATGAGTTAGACAAAGTTTAAGTCTGTTCAACATTTAAATATATAATTATTGTGAGGATATTAATGAGAAAAACACAAATCCGTATTTGCAATTATTTTTCAGGTATTAAAATTCCTTCCAAAGAAGACGATACTATTGTGAAAAGTACTTGAATGAGTGGAATGGTCCAGGAGATCAGAGCGGAAACATATTAGAAGTACTATACCGACCACGGGAATCCTTCAAAGTGACGTATGAAGTATTCGCATCAGTTGCAACAATCGGAAGTAGTACTGATTAGTGCGAATCTACCTCTAGCCTAAAAGAATGTCAATGGCTCACGAGATAATGGCAGGTTTAGTGTTTCTTGCATTTGAGCGGAAAAGAACAAACATGAAAGATATTGAGGAAGTGCTACGACAATTCCATAGTATGGTAAATCGAAGACTGCAACTATATTGAATATTGTTATCATGTGTGTTTCTTGTTTGGTCCATTTATTTCTTTTTATTGTAGATACCCGTTTCAGTTCACGTATAAAATAATGTAATAAAATGAGGGTTCTAGAAGCTAACTTTATCAAAACAATCTCGCTTCACCTGAACAGTCGTATCCCAAATGCACCAAAAATGTGCGCCCTCTTTCAAATTTCTGATGCCCTACCTTTAATTTGGTTCTAGCTACTGGCCTGAGTACTTGAGCAGACTTCACCATCAGATGGTAAAGATTCGAATGTAGCAATAACCCATCTTACCTTATTGGGAGTAAAGTTTTCACTTGATCGAAAATTGAAAAGTCTCCGAAATGATTTTCTAACAAGAACTTAAGTATTTCCAAGTAATTCTCAGTAAGACTTCTATTTTGTTTTTGAAACGATCTTATACTCAGTTCAATGATTCTTACAGAGAACCTTGTGTAGTCTGCAAAAACTTTCCAGGATATTTTTAATGTTTCTATATTCCAAGGTAAAAAGAATGATCGAAATTCATTCATTCTTTAAAAGAATATTCTTAGGAAAATTCCAGTTTTCATTCCCTCGCGAACGAATGAGTCGCACTATGGTTGAGTCGGTTTCATTCTTTCGTGAGAGAATGAAATTATTCATTCCCAAGTCCTTTGTATTCGCGAATGATAAATAGTGAAAAACAATATTCTTTTACATTCTTTTGTGCCACAGGCCGAATTATATAATGGTGATTTTATTTTATTTTTTTTTAGAGTCGAAATTTTTTTACTTCACATTCTAGCGAGTCACGAGAAAATCACCAATAACAAATTGTTCGGCTTGAAGTCTGTTTGTGCATTCGGCCACTGGTTGAAAAGTTTCCAAAAAAAGTTTAATGAAATCCCAATCGATATAAAAAAAATTTAATGTTCCATTGGTTTTGCTTTAATCCCTTTTAAGTGATGTTAAGATTGGAGCATCTTGTATGTTGAATTCCACCGTGTTAAATTGTCAAGTATTCACACTTGTATATGCCTTGCGATACACCTTGACGGCTGTTATAGAAACAGCTTTTGTTCCACTTGACGATGTTTTTACGTAATTAGTATTTTTATTTTCAAAATAATAATTGTGTATAGTGTCTTTTGATATTTCTCAACAAATTTCCCTTTAAAACTTTTTTGCATAATAAGAACTTTGAAGAATCAGTGTGTCATGAATCTCTTTTTGTCCATATTGGATTTACGACCCATAATTATATATATATATCTGTAAAAATCACAAATTCAGAAAATCTTTCTACATACAAACTTGATCCTCCCAATCATAATCCTCGAGAATACTTCCCAAACGATGAAACAGAAATCTATATATGTACGTGAGGAGTCCGTTCTCTAAAATGTTCTATATTGATACCTATATTGCCTTTATATAACTATAGAGCCTAAACTACTATCCATACAAGAAAATAGTCTGCAATGATTTTACAGCTTAGTTCCTTACTTTGCCAAGGGCTACACTTACTATATACCTTACTTAACAAAAAAATCAAATTACAAAGTAACCTTACCATTTTTCGCTCAATAATTCTCAGCTGAATAATAATTGCATGTGCGTATGTGCAGCCGGAGTCCGAAACTGTAGGCAGCTACATTCGATATCATCAGCCCACGATATGCCATGATAGCACAGCGGCATAGCATATATCTACAATGACTACTCAGCGGAGAGTTTTTGTTTGAGGAATCGTAGTCATTTGGTTCAGATAATTTTTTTTAAATAATATTGTTAGGAAAGGTATAAAATTTTTAATTTCGTTCGAAAGATAAGAAAGCAAGCTTAAGATTATCAGGTCACCATTTTTTTTTTTTTTATATTATTAAGCCAAGCTCAGGGGATACCCTATGATGCAAAGCACAGCATGGCAGGAAGGAGATAGGGAAATAGTGATTTAGGGCGAGGGAGCTATTCAAATCAAACTTTTGTCAGTTTTACATAAGAAGACTGCAAACATTTTAGAATGTTAGGACTCCGTTGGGGCTTTCTTGTGGTAGTGAGGGAGTTTGTTTCATGGCTTGTGAAGTACTCTCAAGGGTTTTGTCACAATACATCTGATACAATCCACACGATTTAGCCGATAGTAAAAGAAAGAAATATTAGAATGTTCTCTAAATTCCGAATGATTAGTTTTCATTCTTTATCATTCTGTCATTGAAGAATATTCTCTCATTTTCATTCTCTGAAGAATTGAATGTATTCACAAAAATTTCAGCAGGAAAAAATTCTCTCAAGAATCTTTCGACTCAAATATTCATTCGCGAATTAATGTAGACGATAAGAAAGCATTTTTTTTTTTCATTCGCGAATGAATTTTTTCGAGCTCTGCTATATTCTTTTATCAGTTTTAATACAGTTACCTACATAATTTGGTTCTGTTGAATAGTTTTTGACCACTATTTGGTTCTTGCTTAATTCTTTATACCACCATTGTACCAATGGAACAAGTTTTCTCCTTCACAGTACAATTGTCTTCGAGCAAGGTAAATCGAGCTTCTCTGCTATGCTAACGCTGTTGCTGGGAGAGTAGAAATGAGCCTCGATAAAGCATCCAAGCTTATGCAATCATTTCAAAAAATTTAAACTTAGTGTACCAAAGCGGGAAACATTAAATAGACCATCTGCTAATTAATGTTGGGTACTAATTAAGGCCAACGCTAAGACTTATTCATAAGACCTTCTGATTGTAAATTTATTCAATAAAAATTATACTCACTATACTAAAAATCGACCATAAAAGTATTACAACAATTAATAAAACATAAAACAGCAAGCAATTCAATATTATTCTCTACAATAAAAACTCTTAAATGATTTTCTTCCATTCTTTGTAGGAAATCCATTTCTCATCGAAACAATGTTCCTTGAAATCGATAAAATTTCCCGTGCGAATAAAATTATGTGAACAGATGGTCGGATGGACTTCTCCATGGCATTTATGGTACGAAACTATGTATCATAAAATTCATTTACAATTCACGCCATTTATGACCACATAAAATAAAGTTTTTTGTGAAAGGTACCATCGCCACGCCAGAGAACATCTGATATTCGCTCGGAAGAATAACACCTGGCGAATGCACAGTTAAAATCCATTCACGTATGGAAAACATCGCGGTGGTAAAATGCCAGAGGATTTCTATTATTTATGGTTTCTTTCATTTTATTTCAAGAATTGGTCTTTACATATTCTGTAGAGAGGCTAAATTACATTTTTAGTATAAGAAAATTATTGTTTTCAAATGGGGAGAGTTATCAAAATGTACAAATACCACGGGAAATTATATACAGAAAAGTCACTGTGGTATAAGGAAAAGTTTGGAAAAGGCAAATAAATCTTTTGCTAAAGAAATGATGAGTTTACCTCTGGTAAACAATGCAGTGTACCTTTGGTAAACAATGCGAGTTAAGGATAATTGGGAAATTAAAATAATTTTATTTGTCGTTTTCCATTAGTATGCCCGTAAATTATGCAAAAGCATCTCTTGTTCTAGAGACGCTCTTTTTTTCTGTAGGTATTGGATATGTACCCACTGAAATGCTTATAATGTTTGTAAAAAAGGAATATCTGAATCATAAAAAACAATTTTTTAACTTACAGTAATAAAATAACAAATATGAAACCTATGAATGTAAAACCCATCATAGGGAGACATACATAAAACTACTAGAAACCTAAAAAATTTAAGAAAAAACCACTAAAACTGAGAAATTTTAAAATTGAAATAAAAGTTGTCCCACTTATTTTCCCTCTTATTTCCCTGGAAGCAAGAGTGGCGCCAACTTATGCAATTTATGAAAGAGACCATTACCAATGAAGAAGTTTTGTAGGATAAATGTAATTGTGCGTGTAAAAGATGACAGAATTGCTTATCGCACATGCGTTTTATGATAGTCTAGGACCCAAGCCGCTGCATTAGATTTAGATTAAATTTTTCGAAGGAGGAATTAACGTGAATTTTCGATGTCCAATTGTTCTTCGTATTACATACAGGCAATATGATCTGCAAATTCCGTTCCCGGTAAACAACACTTCTAGTTGGGCTAAATGTCGCAATTAACCAAGCAGTAAATTGCATAAAATCTTTTATCCAGTGATAATGGTGTCTTCATCGATTAGTAAATTCGGAAAAGCATAAGATTAGAAAAATGGAATGTGATAATCAAATTTTTGTAAATCATGGAATTCTTCCGTAATATTACCACAAAATTTAATTTCAATTACTTATTTGATCTTCAATTATCTTGAGATGGTTGATATCAGGCAGTTTTTCTACTGGGAGGCTTTCTATTCTTTTATTTTACAGGTAAACTCTGAAGTACCACATGGCTCCATATTAGGACCATTTTTCTATTGTAATGTAATTAATTGTAATTACACATTTTTATGCAGCAGATGATGCTGAACTGTTTTCATTTCAGAGCGGATGGATTGATTGGGAATTCAATACAGTGCCTAAATGTGGATTTAGAAACTTTTGAAATCAATAATGGTCGGAGTGGAGAATAGGCGCATACTATATTCTGATGATACAAAAGTCATAGTGCGGGATTTATAAAACGTTAAATTCTGAAGAAGAAGAAAAATATTTTCCATTATTATTATTGCCACAGTGATCGGACGCGTCAATTTTAGCTCCAAGGGGAATAATAAAAAATAGTATATTTAAAGCGAAAAAGAGTTGTAAAAGTGTTCAAGGACTGATTGTAAAGTGGGCAGTGTTTAAGTGCATCGACTACATAATCACAATCGAAAAAAAAACAATTAAAATATTGTATAAATTTGTTTTGAAAAAGTACAAATTTTGTGACAGCCCCACAAATTTAATTATTTTTCGTCGTTGCCATGACAGCATGGCAACCGTGCAAAAATTTGTAGTTCTGAGCTAAATTATTTGTATAAAATAAAAAGAAAAAATTAAATTGTTTAAAAATATAAAATATATAAAAAGTAAAAAAAACATAATCATACCAAATAAGTAAGTCTTAAATCAAACCTGCTGCGCTCAAAATGAGTTCGAGCAGTAGCGATTCTGGGGGGAGTGACGATCCCTTGAAATCGAATGGTAGAAGGAAGAAGGGCATAAAGTCCTCTTCTTCCGAAAAAACAACACAAGGGCCCACAGAAAAGGCCAGTAGGGGCCCAAGTGAAGAGGCCAAAAGTAATAATTTACAGACATCTCCACTGGAAGAGACTATTACCAGGACAGCCGTGACTGTCCGAGAAAACTCTGTAGCATCAGCTCCAGCAAGTGCAGCTATAACTGGAACAGCGTTAGCTGCAGCTTTGACACAACATCCTACACTGAAGGAAGTTGTACAAAGGGCTTCGGCTTCAGCGCCAAAGCCAAGCGGTGTTGTGATGAGGCCACCGCTTTCTTCAAAGAAGACGATCGTCTCAAAGCAACACCCATCACAACCAGCAGCAGCACCACGATCCCCGGCGTTAGTTACAGTAATTTCCCTATGCCCAGCACGTAAGTGGCAGTTCCAATAAGGAGTCATCTATTGAAATTATAGGTAAAGGCATCACTCCTCGTCCAGCCCCATTGGACGCAGGTAAGCTTCGGCCTAAGACCGGTCCTATGCGCGCCAGTCATGAAGACCTCCTAAATTTCTTGGGTAGATTTGTGAAGGTTCATGGCGGCGTTCGCGCCATTCCAATTAAAATTCGGGACGAGGGTCTCGGGCGGGGTATCTTCGATAACAGCCGGGAGGCGTCCATTACTTTAAATAAGGGATGTACGCTTCCAAGAGACTTTTACTTGAGCATATCCGGCTCGAGGCACTGGATAGACGTGAGCACCGAAGCAAAATGCCATGCTTGCCATTTGGTAGCGCATTTTATTGCTGACTGCACCAGGAGAAGCGGGAGAAAGGCTGATCAGAAGGCTCTTTTGAAGGAAACCACTACTCCAGTAGTGGCTCCAGAGAAAGGATTTTCGGGCGGCTCTCAGCCAGCTATTTTGGAGCAGCCAGTGGGTAAATTGCCTGAAGTTCTCTTAGAGGCAAAAACAGTTATGGCTGTAAGCGGCGCCGCGTCGGCACGTGAAGGCACGGCTACTTCCGACGAGGAGTCGACTAGCCATTTAGTAAAAAAAAAAGAGGACGAGGACGTTGAAGAGGACGAAGAAAGTTGACCGGGTGATGCTGCCTCCTCCAGAGCCAGCAAAGCCAGTCGCTCCAAAACGGCCCCACTCGGAGGAGGACGATAGTGGAGCTCGCGGTTCGAAGGTTATTGTGAGGGAGGCGGAAGCATCTCTCGAACGGCTTTTGGACTGCGAAATGACCGGTTTGGATGAGACTGATCTCTCGAGTTTCAGTGGCTACGAGTGGTGTGGTAGCGCCATTTCGACTGCTAGCCAATTGGAGGTCTCGAAAGGGATGGAAACCATTCTTAGGGAGAAAATTCGCAGCATTCTTGGCCAGCTCCAGTACAAGAAGAATTTAGGTAAAATCTGCAGTATTCTTGTACGGGAGCTGGAGAGGCCAGAGTTGTTACTTCCTCAGCTTCTACTCCTACAACAGTAGTCGAAGAAAAGGGGGAAGTATAACGATGTAGCTCGCTTGGATCGTCTCCATAGGAGGGTGGAGGAGCTGATTCAGGAGCATGGCTTGGCCGATTCTCCTCGTCCATCATCGTTTGAGCTTCTTATCTCTTTGACTGTGTAAGATAGGCTCTCTTAACACCGGGGGTTTAAGTGCTCATACAAGACTACACAGTACTATCGAACATGTCAGAATGTTCGATATAGACATCGCGCTTCTACAGGAGACGACCTTTACACAAGACACATACACACAACTTGAGCGCTATGCTTATTTACACACTGTCTATGCAATGTTTGCCACACCTGCGCCTCGCCGAGGCTCAGGGGTGGCAATCATTGTATCCAACAAATTTACACTATCGTCTCTTCCTTGGACTTTGTCATTCAAGACAAAAATATCAAGGTAGTAAACGTGTACCTTCCTCATGACCAGGACATGACAAGAGAAGTTCTTGATAGTCTTCAATCCTGTCTGGTGAATTTTAGCGGCGAAACTGTCCTCGGAGGTGATTTTAACTGCACTCTGAATCCTTCAATGGATCGGCATTCCGGAGTTGAGTTCAACTCCGTCAATGCTACTCGATTGAGAAATTTTGTCGGTGTTTTCAGACTCGTGGATAACTATCGTTGGATGCAGCCTACGACTATATCAAAGATGAGGGTCTTGCGAAATATCAATGGAAGTCTCGCAGTCTCCAGAATTGACAGACCTTACGTCTCACCTGGAATACTAGAACAGTTCGTTAGTGTAACTCATAAAGTGCGATCCGTTAGCATTAATCTTCATGTAGTGGCAACCAGCACTCTAGTTGAAAGAAGAACTGCATACTGGATATTCAACAACTATTTGTTGAATTCAGAGCAGTTCATCAATGAGTTCATTGATTTCTGGCATGATTGGCAAGAGAGGAAAGCTGACTTTCCTTTTCTTAGTCAATGGTGGGATGTTGGAAAGCTCCAGATTCGGTCTTTTATCGAGACGAGTTTCAATCGAAGTGGCTATCAAGCTTCTAGCTTGTCGGCCGAGGTCTCTCGGGTGGCAGCTCTTCTACCAACTCAGCCGGGGTTGATTCTTTATTTCAATGGAATAAAGGAACGCTTGGCGACACAGACTTACAAGCACAGCTTGGAGTTTGTGCTACGCGGCCAATCCCGCTGGCTGAGAGAAGGCGATTCTCCAACCGAGTACTTCTTTCAGCCGACTAGACGTCGTACTGCTTCTTGTGAGGTCGAATCGATAATTGATGAATCTGGACAAGTCCTCAACGGACAACAGCTATCAGAATATATTCGAGACTACTACAGTAGTCTCTACTCTGAATCGATGTCGACAACATCCTCGACCCCTCAAGCATTTCTTGAGAATATTACCACTTTCTCTGAAGACACTAAGGAGCTCCTGGATACAGTAATCACGTTGAAGGAAATGATTGCTGCGACAAAGGATCTGAGGCGACACACTTCACCTGGTTATGATGACTTGACTCCAGAATTCTTCGTACGTTTCAGAGATTTATTAATTCCTGACCTATTGGAAGTCTTCAATTCGGCGGTTGAGACACATTCAGGCTTTCCTTCTAGTTGGAGGAGGTCTGTTATGCGCTTGATTCCAAAGAAGGGATATTTGCAGAGGATGGGGAACTGGAGGCCAGTAACCCTATGCAATGTAGACTACAAAATCGTCTGCAAAGCATTAGGGGCGATGCTCCGCTCAGTGATTGCTACGGTAATACACCCGGAACAGTCCTATTGTGTACCTGGACGTAGTATCTACGACAACATCGCGGTAGCCAAGCATTTGTTTGCCTACCATGAACAGACAGGAGCACAAATGGCCATGATTTCATTAGACCAACAAAAGGCTTTTGATAGCGTCTCGCACGAGTATCTCTTGACTGCTCTTGAGGCTTCCACCCAGGTGACTCGATATCGTCGGGAAACTGTATAGAGTTTCAGCGATTTTGATTAAGCATCAAGGACAAGTTCTGTCTCCTATCTACCGCTACTGGCGAATCTTCGACGAATGCTCTGACAGTATGAGGTTCATCTACCATATACCAATGTGAGGCCTCTTATGTTGGTGTATGCGGATGATCTGTCTATTTTCGTGACAGGAGATGAAGCTTTTCCGGTCGCTCGTGCTGTTTTCGAACAGTTCGAACGTATAGCGGGCGCTAAAATCAACCTTAGTAAGAGTCAAGGCTTGTGGTGTGTAAGGTGGAGAGATCGTACAGATACTCTACTGAACATCCAATGGACTAATACTTGCCTGAAGTATTTAGGTGTGTATATCGGACGCGAGAGTAAATCAAATAATAGCCGCATCGCTCTTGAGAAACTCTCTCGAGCTGTAAACTGATGGCGTAGTCGACTGCTTCCATTATCCTTAATGGGTAGGTCAGTCGTGATAAACTATTTGATTACCTCGTCCATCGTTCACCTGCTAAAGTCTGAGACGTTTGATGAAGGCTTCGTAGGTCTTCTTCAAGCAAAAGCGATAGACGCCTTTTGGTGCGGAAGACGATGGGTTGCTGAAAGCACGCTCTGTCTGCCAGTCAAGATAGGTGGATTAGGTCTCACTAACTTGGTTATGAAATCAATGTGTCTCCAAGTGCGTGCATTCCAAAGAGTGTTCTACCAGAGAGACAGCTTGGTTTCTCAACTGTGGGTGAATGTACTGGGAGGGATCGGCATAGGGGAGTATTATTACCTACTCTCTGTTCGACCGCCTTATCCTCGTGACTGGCCGTAGGATCTAATCTCAACGATGCAGACCTGGGGAAGAATCAGGCCAGCATTTCACCTCAAGTGGAATACTCTACGGTACACGCACTTCGCGTCGACTCCAATCAGGTTTAATCCTGAATTAATAGATTCAGTGTTCAGTAATGCTCGGGGTTTTGAAGCTGACACGCATACACTGACGGTTCTCGAAGGTATTATTGATATCTCTGGAAACTGTCGAATAAACACTAACACTGCACAAATACACAACCTGGCTGCTTCTGCGCGGGAGAGATTTCGCCAACTTGGGACCAGTTACCCTGGCACTAAGTTGGAAGATGCTTTCGTTCTGAACAGACCACCTCACACACCTTTCAGCACACTTACAACACGTGTGCTCCCTGACGTGCTTTTATATGACCTCCGGAGTATACAGGATACAACAGATGGCAAACACACCTCGGGGTGAATATGGGCGTGATGGGAGGATTAACTTGCACAGTAGTCTACAGTTATCCCTCTAATTACAAAGATGCTGATGTAGCATTCAAATTGCTGCATCACAGTCTTGTGCATCCTAATCAGTTGTCACACATTGACCGCCGAGTTCAGAGGATTTGCACAGTTTGTGCTGGTGAAGGCACGCTGTTTCTCAGGTTCTTCACTTGCCCAGCTTTGCAAGATCTAATTTAATCGTGCGCGATATGTGTCAGTTGATCTATCCGAATTTCAGCATTACTAGAACATCGTTTCTGTGGGGGCCAATGGTTTGTAGTCGGGTGAATTGTCTGATTAGCTTTTTGTTGACACAGGCCAAATCTACAATTCACATGTACTGCATGAGAGTCGAAGATGGGAACCAGAACATTGACCCACAACACCACGCACACGCACTTAAGCGCCACTTCGTTGACAGACTGAAGAGACGTTTACGTCTTGAATATCTGGCAACGAACGAAGACAATTCAACTGCACATGGCAACCACTATCGTCGGTGCAGGACGGAGCTCTTGTCTTTCGCTGGTGATAGCAGGCCACAGCATTTGCAACACTAGTCCACGGGGCTTCTCCCCGCTTAGGAATCATTGCATGTGCTGTGGGAAGGAGAAGCACTCTGTTAGAGATGCTAAGCTGGAGGGATGATGAGGGCAGTTTGTAGAGGTCTACGATACTACAGGCTGCTCTCGCCGGACTCTATAACGGTACCGGCTAAATTTTTTCGTTCGTTCGATTTTTCTGTTTTCTAATTCGGTTTCGGTATCGGTTCTAAATTACAAAATTTTATGTTGAATTCGCTCGTTTAGGGACATTTTTATTAGTTTATTTTGGAAATTTGGATCTCCTTGGAACTGTCACTTACATAATTGTCAAAATTGGGACTGGTTCTGGATCTTTTTCAAAATTCTTGTGTCCGTTTTTAGTATCTTTTGAGAATTTTGTCTTGTTTGTTTTCCTTTTTGTGTGTCATTTTTGTTGTATTAATTGTTTTAATTGTCCCTTTTGACTTTTTTAGTCAAGTTAGTTTAGCTAGTGTCTTTTTTACAATTTTGTGCCTTTTGCCAATTAGTTTTAAGGAATTTTTAAAAGAGCCAATGAGCCACTCAATAAAGAGCAAATACAAATAAAAAAAAAATTATTATTATTTCTTCTTTTACTTATAATTATAGGATCTGAATCTTTTGAATTACAAATTGTAGATATTTCTACAACCACAAGTTATCCTGGACTATTGCCCAAAGAATGTTGTATTTAGGGGCAGAGGTTTTCTTACAGTTAAACCTTTTCCACGAATTTCCATAAATGGTTTCTTAATTTTTTTCATCTTATTTAGAAATGCCTCGCAACACCATACACGCTTCAACGGGTTTTCTTTGTAATGTTTTTGAACTGGACCCATATATTTCTAATTTTTCGTCTATATGGATTAGTTAGTTGTCTTCTACTATGGATTGTTTTCATTAACGGAGGTCGGGGCATACTATAGTCCTCCACTCAACGAACTTGGATAGACTATGTAAAAGAAAACTGTTCTGGATAATTTTTTTCGTAAGCTACTAACTGTATGCACTTACTTTTTGCTAACCTTTTTAGATTTTAGTTTTAAATAACCGGAAATAGTGGTATCATATCACAACTATGTTTTAAAATATCCAAACTAGATATGGGCACTGGAGGGGGCTATTACACAAAAATCCTTTTCTCTTGTATATTAACCCTATATAAATCTCGATTTACAAATAATAAAAAATCTTATAGCATTCAGTATTTCTCAGTATCACCCTTTGATCTCGAGTAAATTGAAAAAAAAGGGCAAATGGAAATATCCCCCTATACATATCTACTTACCTGAAACTAAACTAACTACAAGAGGAGATACGAAACAAAACAATATCAACGAAACCTTTTAGAATGCTCCACCCTTACTGCTTCAAAGTATAGGAAAAAAAACGCATTCCGTAAAAAAGGTTCAAAGATAAAAAGAAATAAAAAAAAAACTTAACACAATGGAACACCCCATTTTCGACTTGAAGCAATGATAATCCAAGGATTTATGCGGTTCTTATCAAAACAACTGATATTTAAGTTGGTGTCAAACCCTGCAGGGTAGCTGTAGATTTATAGGTGTGTATTTATATATATCCAATAAGCTTAACCTCAAATCAGTTATCCTCTTAATTAGGTTATATTTACCTGTGTGAGTAGAGTAGGAAGTATAATTGAAGTAGTCTGGATTCACTGAGAAATGATTAAAATACCTATATACATACATGTATATACAAAATCGAAAAAAATGCAATCCATTTCGACTCTTCATTCAGGAAGGTCCTTTTGACATTTGTTGTGAGATCCTTTCATGGAGGTTATAAATAAAGAAACCTCTGTGCGAGCTTTATGGGAGACATTAAAATGAAAAATAGTCTTATAAGTGAGATTTAGTCAAGCGCAAAAGCAGATAAGAATGCAATTGGCTTGCAAAACAGCTTTTCGTGCTAGGGGTGGATGGGGAGGAAGGGCGGACGATGATGGAAGCTCTAATACTTTGAGGGAAGATAGCTAAATGTGAGGGTTATTGATTGCCTCCATTTTCAAAATAACAAGGGATTTGTACATATGTACATATATATATATGTATATATACATATAAACGTAAATGCGTTGTATCTGTTTACCCTGAACATAATTTTCCATTGTCCTTTTCAATAATAGCTTTACTTTATCGTTGTTTTGTCAAGTTTTAATTATTGTATATCCATCTGCACAGATCCATAGATACATAGTTAGATTACTAAAACTAGTTACTATAAAAGGAATTTTCGAACATCTTTACGTTTTTTATAAAGCAAGGGTATTATCAATCACTTTTGGTTTTCACTTTCTCAAAAGCTCTTCGAAACTTTCAATAAGCTTTTAATCTCACTTTAGATCTTAAACTCTGCCAAAAACTTTAAATTACTTTTCATTGTTTGTTGCTGTTCTATGGTGAACGAACCGTTCGTCGTTCGTTCGTTTTTGTGCTCATCTCTGGACGCCGTCTTGACTTGCCTTCATCCGTCTCTGAAGTAGTTTTGTGTATATATGTACATATATGTATGTAATGTGCATCGCCAGAATATTGAATAGTTTCTTCCTACAGGAATATTCAATTCAAGTTGTCGAACTTAATTTCATCATAAACTATAAATCATAAAATATCATAAAGGGACAATTGAATTAATTATTTTGAAGACTTTATGGAGTTACATTCATATAGATGGAAGTGCAATATTGAGGGTGTTATAAATCATCAACGTTTATAGAAATTTTCATGTTTAATTAATTTAATTTAAGTACTAGAGAGAATCTATATATGAAATTTTGTAAGACTTTAGGGGGTTTGTACATACATAATATGCATGTAAATATGTTTTTAGATTATTTGAGACGTGGCGTGGGTGCGATAAGAACCAATGATTGAACCATATTTGTTCAACAAATCAACAGGTTTCATGTTCTTACATACATACCTAAGTAAATGTCTGGGGATTGTGGATGGTAAATTATCTCTTTATCTCTGAAGTAATTTTTATGTAAATACTATCAGAACAGAATCACCTTATTGGGCATTTTTTGCTTGAAAATTCTATTCATCAAATTATGTCAAGTTTATTTATTTATTTATTTACTGAGTTTACAAAAAGTATACATATGTATAACTATATAATAATGAAAAAGAAAAGTAGCTTTAACTAAGCTGATCTCTTATTTGACTTTTTGAAAAATGAAAGTCAATGCAATCAAATTGATGGTTAAAGAGAAATTGATGAAATCGGCTCATGCATGCCATGGTTTGTACTATGCTGAGGACCGAAGAAGTCGTAACTCATCAAGGCGTGCACAGGGCAGGAGGGTTGTTCCAATGAAGTCCACGCAGGGCAAATCGGACGAATGTCAGCTGCAAAGCCTCCATGTAATTCTTGTATACAGCATAGAAGGGAGACCAGACCAGATTGGTATACTCCAAAATGGGTCTAACTAATATGCAGTAAAGGACCTTCGTTATGAATGGATCATTAAACTCGTCTGACCATCGCTTTACAGACCCTAGAGTAGCATTAGCTCTGGCAACAATTGCGTTAATATGATCCTCGAAAGAAAGACGAGTATTAAGGAAGGCACCCAAATCTTTGGTTTTTTCAAATCTATTTAATAAGCATCCATTTAACTATAACTGATTTTTCGAGAAAAGGACATAACAGTACATTCACCGATATGGAAAGGAAGACAGTTAACAGCACACCATTTATGATAGGTGCCCAAGTCCAAGTTTACAATTCCACACTCGTTTTCATTAGAAAAAATGTGGAAGGTCTAAGATAGCTGCCTTGAATAACAGCAAAAGTATTATCTATTTCATCAGAAAGAGCTGCGCGAAATATAACTCGTTGCGTACGATCAGATAAATAAGAGCACTGCCAATTGACAAAGACAGTAGAAAAACCAAGAAGAGCCGTCAACTTATGAATTAAAATGTTGTGATTGATGCGGTCGGAAGCTTTATTGAAAGCCGTGAAAATACAATCAACTTACTTTCCGCTTTAAATAACGGAAATTCAGAAATTATAAACCCTAACAAATTAGTCGAAGTAGATTTATCGTTCATAAATCTATGCTGAAAACAGGTCAGGAGAGGCTTAGAGTGGAAGTACAAAACATCGCAAACCAGGGATTCAAATATCTTACCAATACAACTTAAATTAACTTCAGGTCTGTAGTTAAAGATTTCACACTTCTTGCCCTTCTTGTGCAAAGCAATAATCAAAGAGAGCTTCCACTGTTTCGAAAAAATAACACAGGTTAACGATAAATTAAATAACTAACACAAAATTGAAACGATGGACGTAGCCATTGCCATCTTTATGTTCCAGGCCGTGATACAAAGCGATTTTGCTACTTGCAAATGTATTAGAGTGGTACGATTTCGTACTTCTCTTAGCATTTGTTCTTATGGAAAAATACACTTCTTTCAACTTCAACCTTTTGTACAATATAAATAAGCCTCCGTACTAAAAGTTTTATTCAGGAATTGTGTTATTTAATTCCTTGTGCATTTACCAGCATAAAAATCTAAGTGCTTTCTTTAAGAAAATTGTTTGTATTTTATTACTCAAACATAACACTACACATAAAAATGAGAAAATGCGTTGAATTCTGTTGCCTTCATACCAGCTTTCATTTCTCTGTGTGTTTCTTAAATCAGATCTACTTTTGTTTGAAAGTGATTTTCTTTTGAAAATGTATAAAAACCTAAAGTATAAATTATACTAGCATAAAGTCAACAAATTTGCCTATAAAATAGGCTAATATTTGAATTACCTTTGAATTATAATTTAAAAGTTATGAAGAGTTAAACACAGAAAACCGTTGCCGTCCGTTCGATTCACAGCGCAGTGAGCAAGCGCAGCTTATGAAAACATGAGGTACACACCTCTGCCGATTCATTGATTAAAAAATACTTGGAGTCATTTTTGAAATGAAAAAACTGAATTATTTGATATGGAATGTGGGAAATATTTTTAAAGGAGCATTACGGGATAATATAAAAAAATGGTTAACAATGTCTTTTTGTCTTTATTATACTTAAGAAGTTACTGTGTGTTAAACATTGAAAGTCTTATTTTTTTCATATAACTCAATAGGCAAGCATAATCCTCTGATTGCTTTCATACCACAATGAAGGCAACAGAATTCAACGCATTTTCTCATTTTTATGTGTAGTGTTATGTTTGAGTAATAAAATATAAACAATTTTCTCAAAGAAAGTACTTAGATTTTTATGCTGGTAAATGCACAAGGAATTATATAACAAAATTCCTGCATAAAGCTTTTAGTACGGAGGCTTATTTACATTGTGCAGAAGGTTGAAGTTGAAAGTAATGCATTTTTCCATAAGAACAAATGCTAAAAGAAGTACGAAATCGTACCACTCTAATACATTCAAAGAATTCGATGTCATGGCCTGGAACATAAAGACGACTATGACGTAGCACAACAAACAAGAATTTGAAAATTCCTTACATTTTAGGGAATGTTCTATATATTTTAGGGAATTTTCCATACAATTTGAAGCAGAACTTATTCAGGTAAAAGCGATGGAAGATTTGTGTTAACTGAAAACACAACGGCAAACAAATAATTGTATATTGAAGTAGTGAGTTATTACATTTATAGCAAGACATTTATTTTGGAAAAACAGTTTTATTATTTCGTAAAATGCAATAGTAGAATCTATAGCTAAAACCTTAAACAAAAAAATTTAAATGCTGATTGGGAAGTTCTAACTCAGAACCTTAGAGAAGTATTGACATGTGTGAATACATTCCGTATTCTTACAGCAGATCTCAACAACACTAAAATCGCTCTTGGTTTAACGAAGTTCAACCAGGTTTTTTTTGTTTTTTTTTTATATTATTAAGCCAAGCTCAGGGGATACCCTATGATGCAAAGCACAGCGTGGCAGGAAGGAGATAGGGAAAGGATTAAGGGATATGAGGAGAGCGGCGGAGGTGCCGATGAATGTCGCCCTTAAACTTTCGCAGGTTGTATGCCGGAGGAAAGACAGAAGATGGTAGACTGTTCCACATTCGCACAGTTCGGGATAAGAAAGCATCACGGAATTTTAGTGTACGGCCGAAGGTAATTTGAAGGGTAAAAGGATGAGCGCGGGATGCAGCGCGAGTATTGCGTGCAGGAACTATTCTACAAGGGATCAGACTAGATATTTCATCAGAACATTGACCATGCATATAGCGATAAAAGAGCGAAAGGCATCCAACATTGCGACGGTGCTCGAGCGAGTCGATATGACGAGTAATTGCCACATCGCCAATAAGCTTGCAGGCTCTCTTTTGGACAATATCCAATGAAGCTAAGGCTGTGCGACCAGCCCCGGCCCAGATATGGGAATTGTATTCCATTCTAGGTCTGATGTAGGACTTGTAGAGGAGCGCTATATTTGATGGGCTGAAATATTTCTTACACCTTTTCAAAAAACCAAGACATTTTGATGCTTCTTTGGCAACCGAGAAGATGTGATCTGTCCAGCTTAACTTACTGGAAATATTAATGCCAAGAATTCTTAGTAACGGTGAATCAGAAATTAGTGCTCCATCAAACGAAACGGGAGTGGTTAAGTGATGGTCTTGTTTTAATGAGATGAGACAGCTTTGGGTCTTAGATGCATTGAATTCGACGCGATTCACTTTGCCCCAAGCAAGAATATTGTCAAGATCGTTATTCAATGATCTAATCATGCAGTCTCGTTTAACACATGTGGCGTTCCCTCTGGAATCCGCAAGGGTGTCAAAGGAGTATGCGAAATGTAAGAAAAGCGAAAGAGTCTGCATTATTCATGTCTAGAATTGAAAAAGTCGACACAACTGCACAGAACACCTAGAAGTCCATTATCGGGAGAGGAAAATTTCCTTTTGATCAGAATGTTGGCAAGCCGCAAAGATGGCAAAGGCTTCTGGTCCCCGATAAAGACCATCAAGAGCAACTTCAGCAACTCCTCTATGCCTTCACTATTTAATATCGGTGAAGTGGTTGTTGACTCCCTTGTTCAAGTATCTTTACTGATAGATTTGCTTCAAATTCTCTATAAAATAGCTAATACACATCCGTAAGAGGGATGTGTTCAAGGTCCTTAGGGAATCAACGTCTCCAAAGCCGTAGGTCCTGGGTTTCTCAACCCTGTTTATTAAAAGCTGTGCCTTATGTTTGGCTAAACATCTGCGCAAACTATTCTACTTGTCTTATTCGACAGGAAAATTTCCAAATGGTTGGAAATAGCTCACGTTCAGCCTATTTCCAAGAAAGGTGAGGGTAGCGACGCCTCAAATTATCGACCAATTGCAATCACATCACTTCGATTCTTTCAAAGCTTTTTGCATCTATCATTAACTCCAAATTAATGAAGTATCTAGAAACCAAACAGCTCATCAATGATCGGCATTATGGCTTCCAAACTGGACCCTCATCTGGAGACTTGCTGACATTTCTTACGGAACATTCGAACATTGTAGTCACAAAATCGTTGCTCTAGATATTTGAATGGTCTATGATTGAGTCTGGCATCCAGCCGTTTTAGTTAAACTTAAAGCACTTGGTTGTACCAAAACCTCACCCTATAAATGCCGAGACATCCCAGGGCTCTGTTACACCTCTTCCTAATTTTCATTAATGATCTACTTTCCCGTACTTTTAATTCAATCCATAGTTTTCCTATGACAGTATCCTTGATTTCGATTACTCTTTTGACTTTCTTGGGGACTCCAGAGAGAATGCCATATCTGTCAAACCAGATGCTTGATTAGATTATTGAATAATGGCCTTGATAATATCAAATTGTGCCGTTGACAGTACCCTTGATACTCTTATGGCCTCTTGGGATTCTTGGGGATTCCAGAGGGAATGTCACATCTGTCAAACAAGATTGACCTTGATCATGCTCTCGGTTGGAGTAAAGCGATTCGCGTCGATTTGCCAAAGCTGTCTCATATCTTTGAAGCAAAAGCATAGCTTTTCACTACCATTTCTTTTGATGGAGCACTGATTTGCGATACACCGTCTTTTTACATTTTTGGCTTTAATATTTCCTGTAAGCTAAGCTGGGCACATCACATCTTTTGTTTTGCCAAAGAAGCAGCGAAATGTCTAGGATTTCTGAAAAGTTGTAGAAATATTTCAACCCATCGAATCTAGAGCTCCTCTACAAATCCTACACCAGACCTAGAATGTAATACAATATCCATATCTGGGCCCGAGGCTGGTCGCACAGTCTTACCTTTATTGGAGATTATCCAAAAGAGAGCATTCAAGCTCACTTGCGATGTGGCAATAACTTGTAATATCGACTCACTCGAACAACGCCGCGATGGTGGATGCCTTCACTCCCTTATTGCTAAATGCGTGGTCAATGCTCTAATGAAATATCTCGTCTGATTCCTTACAGAATAATTCCTACACGCAAAATTTAGCAAACCGCCCATCAAATAACAGTAAAATTTCGTGATGGTTTTTATCCCGAACTGTGTGAATGTGGAACAGTCTACCATTTTCTGACTTTACTCCAACATTCAATCTGCGAAAGTTTAAGGGTGACATTCAGCACCTCTGGCGCTCTCCTCACGTTCCCTAATTCGCTTCTATATCACCTTTCTGCCACGCTTTGCTTTGCATCATAAGGTATCCCCTTAACTTGCCTCAATAATATTGTGGCGAAATCTCGTGGATTTCCAAACGTGTTCCGAGCGATGAGGAAATAAGCGGCCGGTCTTTCTGACATCAAGGAAGAAGATTATCATGGCAGCACATCTGAGCGAGGAACACTAAAAGCCACAAGAGATGGCGACACGCTCCCTTTTCGGACGCGCGATCCATTCGATATGGCAGGCCACTTTCCCCAGCCCGAGAGTGACGGAAGACCACGAAGTTTTGTCTGCACGGCCAGTAACGAGAGATTTTTTTTGAGATGTCAGAGTGATAAGACCGAAGAAGTGGAAATCGAAGTTGAAGTTGTAAATGAAAATTTTTCGGGTTTGAAAAGCGTATTACCCAAAAAGAGGAGTAATTATTTTACAAAAACTCTACGCCAGGAATTAAAGCAAAAAAAAAAAAAAAAAAAAAAAAAATCTGCCGAGAAGAATCCGCTTTGGAAAAATCTGTGGGCTGTACACGAAAAACGGGATCGATCAACGGGTCCTCACTTTATCCCACTACGGTAGCAATAAGTCTCCTCTCGACTTATGAGGAGTGAAGTAAAATAAGAACATAAGGTTTTTATTTTTTTTATTCCATTATTTTACCATTTTTATATATTGTTACGAATCTATACATAATCAGAATGATAATTGACCTTGAGCAATACCTTTTCTATATCTTTCGCACTAAGAAACTAATATCTGCGAGATACGACATAATTAACTAATATTTTTATGGCTTTATACACTAAGGAGGCAGTAATTTAGCAATACGCCGTGATTTCCCAGATATTCTGAAGATTTTATACGCGTAGAGATAGATAACCGAAATATACAAGGATTAGTTTTCACTATTCCACAGGTTGTATGCGAAACAGAGTCATTATCTGGAAGATAATTGGGCCTGAGCAATACTCCTTCTGTATTTGAACTTTATTTTATACTAAAGAACTAAAATCCGCGAGACACGACGCTCTTGGTTAGTATCCTAATGATTTTATGCGCTAAGGAATCAGTAGTTCACAGATATGCCACCATTTTCCCGATAGTTTGAAAATGCCACGAACTAAGGAAATTCTATCTGAAGAGTACGACACAATTTTCTACATTTTACCTATTTTACACACTAATTATGAGCCAATATCTGAAAGATAAACGGCGATTTTCCACAATCACCAAGGTTTCATGTAACTAAAAGTTTCTCCCTCCCGGGCAAGTGACTACAATACTTCTTTCCCACTACTCTGTAGTGATCTGGTACACTAAGAGAGACTCTGTCTGAACATAAGCGAGTATAATGAATCATTTTTAGGTATTTTAACGTAACATAACCATAATAAAAAAAAGCCACCTACAAAAAAACGAAAACCGCAGCTAAATTGTTTTGATTTCTCGCATTCAGAACCATCGATGCTCCTAGCCTTTTTAGGTAGAGCCCTGCAGTAGAAGACAGGAAGAGTTCCTGGAAAACCCCTACCGACAGCCCGGGTGAAATAGACGGGCTATCCCAAGCCCAACTTCCTCACAGGCTGACCAGCTGTTTGGTCCGGTAGGCGTTCTTCCCTTGTCATCGAGTTCCAAGAAAAGCACACTGTGAGGACTCATCACACCAAACAATATTCGCCCTGCACTTCTGTCCGCCCTTACTCTTAGAGACTTTACCTTGCCACATTCCGGAGATTTAACTGCTAGAGTATAAAGTCATTTCCCGGTAGAAAACGCAGGTAAACTTCGAGTGTCAACGGTTGGCTCTATCTCGTATTCGGTGACAATCATCAGCTGACGCCAATCCTCAGCCATCGAGTGCACCCTCTAGCGGGTGATAGGCATAATTTTCATCGTTAAGTGAGTAAAAGCCATCTTTGCCTTCGAAGAAGTTAACGACTAGCAAAGCTTCAATCGATTTTCGTGACGAATACGGTAGCGGACCCCCACTACATTAGAGGGCTTTGGGTCGATTTTCGTGTCCTCTCTCAGAGCGAACCCTCGTACCTCTCCGAGTTCCTGAATTTACCTCCAGGAGTGAAAACAAAATCTATGGCAAATAAGAACCACATGAGCAAAAATCTTTCGAGGCGAATAATTGTCGACTGTCTATTAGAATTAGAGAAAGATTCCACATTTTAAAGGCTGCTCCCGTCTACCGCGCGGCCAGAGCAATTTTATGTAAACATAGAATTAGAATAAAAAAATCAAACTTTCTTGACTTTAGTAGAGCTAAAGTACGTATCTCTTTAATTTCTGTATTTTGCAAAGTTGCAATTTTTGATTCATTCGTCAATTTGACTTTCGCGAGTGGCAAAAGTTGAACGTTGAGCAACTTACTTCGTTTCGAGTGGTAGCCACTCACTTATCTGAACGACACGTATCTTAATCGAACTTTTGATCTGTTTCCAGCTTATACCGTTTTTAAACCAAAGTTGCGCCCCTCCCTCACAAGAATCCTGGATCCGCCGCTGGTTGATACACAGACTTTTCTAAGGCCTTCGAAAAGATAGACCACCTACTCATGTTAAGAATACTGAGTAGACTTGACTTCCATACAAATTCAGTTTACTGGATTGATTCATATCTAAAAAACAGAAGTTTGTCTGTAGTTTTTAACGGATTTAAGTTATATACTTTCACCCAAACATCGGAAGTACCCCAAGGAATAAGGCTTGGCCTCCTCATGTCACTACTTTTTATTAATTGTCTTCCATTAACAATAAAATCGCCAAGCCCATTGTATGCTGATGATTCTAAAATCTTTAAAATTATAAACTCTATTAATGATTGTATAATATTACAAAATGATTTAAATAATCGTCATGAGTGGTACTTAATAAACAAACTTCCTTTAAATATAAATAAATGCCGTTGCTTAACATTCTCCAGAAAACAAAACAGACTCTACTATGATTATCATATTTCAATTCTTCCTTAGTTTGCGTCACTGAAATAAGAGACTTAGGAGTTACCTTCGATACCAAATTATTATTTGATAGACATATTAATACAAACCACGGCGATCTTTTCAATTATTAAGTTTCATTTTTCGCAGCTGTAAGTCTTTCAAAACACTACTTTAATTTTTAACGCTTTATAATTTCTTGGTAATAATTACCTTAGAATATAGCTCCGTTATTTAGAATTCATTCTATCAAATATATATATACACAACATAAAGAGTTCAAACACGATTTACAAGAATTCTTTCTTACAAATTCGATCGCACGTATATATAATACCCGGAAAGACTTCTTAAGTACTCATTGATAAGCCTCCAAAATCGTCGAGCTTATATGGATGAATTATTCCTCCTAAAAATTACATATAATCTGATAAGTAGCACAGATATGAAAGCACAATTAGGGTATAACGTTCCACCAATCCAATCTCGCGCTACGCCTACGTGTAAACTCGAAAGCGCCAGGACGAACATTAAAGACAAATCTCCTCTATTTAGAATCCAGAAACAACACAATAATATATTTAATTCCATTGACCTCTTCGGTAATAGTGTTTCTTCCTCAAAGCGTTCTACTTTGAATGTAATAAAAACTTGCTCTCTCCCTCCCTGATATTCTTCGTTTTTCCGTTTTTTCAGAAAAAAAGAAATTACAAATGTATGTGTATCTAAATTATGCCTAGCTTTGACTAGAATCAGACAGAGCTATCTTCTCTGCGAGTAACGGATACTGCTATTCTGTCAACACAGAAGTGGGTAAGGTGTAGGCGTTAGTCTTGGGTGCAGCTACTTCCACGTGGTGCGAGGCGGTAACCGCTGTTTGGTGGGCTTGACACTGATAAGTAGGCTAAAAGCTGCTCCCAGCCCAAGCAAAGGTGGAACAGCATACGCCGAGGGTTGCGTGGCTGAGGGTGTGCTTAGTCGCTAGAATACGAACTCTGGATAACAGGCGACCTCCAGTTTTAATTAGCCTTCCTGCGGTAATGCGAAACTCTGCCGTGGGTGATAGTCTTTCAGCAACTCGTGGGTCCCAATATGGTTCTTTTAGATTTTATCAAATCCACTTCCAGTAACTGCGTAGCAAATCCACGGATGTCTGAGGAATCGAAGAATTTTATCTCTAAGATATCGATATGTATTGAAAATCTCCTCCTCCAAGGGACCTCGGCTTATGAGGGCGGTGTGACCCCCATGGAAAACACTCATGCTCCTCATGGGTCAGGGCAACTTAACTCGGGCGGGGTAGTTGATGTTGTAACTTCAGAGTTGAAAGACGCTGATGGTGGCGGCATAAGTGGGACTTCCCCAGACAGGACTGTTGGTAGAGAAGATAGGAGGAGAAGGAAAACAGCTAAGGAGATGGCTAAGGCTGTTCCTGGGCATTCTCCGTCTTACCCTTCGCAGCTGGTGAGTTGTCTGGCTAGGCAGGTAGTGGAAAGTTATAGTGAGCCTCCTGGCGTCGGAAAACTGAGCACTGCGAATAGGAACGATTCCTTTCTTACGAAGAGGAAGGGCGTAGGTACGAAATCCATATGAGTCGACTTCTTTTCACGCAGATGAACCTGCAAAACAGCAATGCGGCGTCTGCTTTGTTAGGACGTTGCCTTGCTGGCTTGAGTACAAAACCCCAACAATCAAGAGTGGTGCTTGTGCAGGAGCCTTGTGTCTGGAAGGACCGTATCCGCGGTCTAACGGAGACGCAAGGTGTTTAAATCCCGTACGACACCACGTGCTCTATTCCTAGGTCTTGTGTTGTTGCGACAAAAGACGTTATGGTGACCTTACTGCCACATTTGTGCGATAGGGATACTACATCGATCAAGCTCTCATTCAAGAAGGATGGAGTCAGCAAGGAAATCCTTTTTGTCTCAGCATATTTACCGTATGACTCCGCTGCTCCCGCTCCAACTGAGGGAGTAAGGCGAGCGGTTGAGTATGCGAGGTCTAATTGGCTTGGAGGTTTTGTTGGTTGTGATGACAAAGCTCACACATTTTCTGGTGCAGCTCAGACATTAACCTTCGGGATGAGCAACTGCTGGAGTTCATAACTTTGCTACCAGCCGAAGGCAAGAAGTCATCGATTTGACTTTTGTCTCCATCGACGCTTTTCCTCTGCTTTCTGGCTGGAGGATATCGTGAGAGGAATTTCTCTCTGATCACCGCTACATTGAGTTCTGTATGGGTGCGGACCTCATTGAAGTGGAACCTAACAGGAACCCAAAACGGACTGATTGGGTGAGATACCATAGGGAACTAGTTTCCACGCTCGCCTCTCCGGTGGAAAAAATCAGGAGTATTGCCGCCTTGGAGAAGGCAGTAGGAAGGCCGCAGTCCGCTGTGACCGAGGCTTTCGAACCTTCCTGTCCTATTAGCGATATTGATCTTCCTGAAGAAAAAAAACCTGGGAGCAGCCGTGAGGCTTTCACTCCACTGGAGCGGCTTATCAAAGCTCTAACTCCGAGATAAGTAGGGTAATAGACGTCGGAGCAGCTTATCATCTTTCACTCCAAATTAAATAAATTACGCGTACTATTATCGTTATAGCTAGTACAACTGACAATGTTCTTTATTAAATTTTCCGGGTTATCTATACATTGTTCATAACCTACGTTAACCTATGCTTACCATACTATATGCTTACATTGAAAAAAAAAAATAACAGCATATACTTGGAACTGATGATGGTATACATTTATCGCAACGACAAAAATGCTTGGTCAGTGACGCAATAATTAATCGCCACGGCAAATGCATGTCGAGTGCTCTTGAGTTTTCTTGTTATTGATTTGTTTGACACAGTTCCGAGTGTACTTGGTGTCGAAATATTATTTCTTTTATTTTGCTTGTTTATGCATTGTAATGCATATTGGTTTCGATATTGTTGTAAATCGATTGACCGCAATAATTGTATATTAAATTATTGCAATCAATCGATTCATTGAAATAAATACATACTACACCTTTCCACCTTAGGAAAAAAAATGTGTTTACAAACAATTTTTTGTTTGTTTGTTTGTTTATATTTACAGTTTGGTTATGTTAGGTCTTAATTGTTGGTGCCATTATGGCTTCTTATCGCTTATGTTTACTCATGTAGTTATATAGTTTTTTTTTGTTTTGTTTTTTTAATTTCCAGTGGCTTTGTTATTAGTTGTACTTAATTATCTATACCGGTGTGTAATCTAAATAATTATAATGTTTTTATTTCTGCCTTTAATTTTCTATATTTCTTAGTCTATTCTTATGTATATTGATCTTATTTTTATTTATATCTTCGATAATGCAATATACGTTATCTATCGATTTAACTATAAATAGTCCGCTGTATAGAGGATCTAGGTTTCGTCTATTCTGTACTGTCATTAGTACCTTCTCGCCTATTTTAATAGATATTGATTTGCAATTAGTATCATTTACCTATTTCCTTAGTACTTTATATGCCTGGAGGTATTCTTTTGCTTTGCCTATAGCTTGTTGTAGTCTGTATTTCATCTCCTTACTATACAAGTCATAATTATATACAGGGTCTGGCCTATTAATTGTTAGTTCTGAGGGTAGGTTCATACTTTTGGCAAATATGAGTTCAAATGGTGTGTAACCATGTACTGTATTTGGTGTGGTATTGTAGCAGCATGCGTAATATGGAATCCATGTATCCCAATCATTTCTGTCGTCATTTACAAAACATCTAAGGTATTCATTTAAGCACTTGTGGTTTCTTTCCACTGCTCCTATGGTTTCGGGATGTGCAGCGGTTGCGTATAGTTGTTTTGTTTTTAGTATGTTACATACTTCCGCAAGGACCTGGTTTTTGAATTCAGTTCCCAGATCATTTTTAATTTTGTTCATAGGTCCGTATGTTAGTACGAACCCATTCACTATTGGTTTTGCTACTGAATTTGCTTCTTTGTCCTTTGTGGGTGTTATTACTATATATTTGCTTAGATCGCATTGTATTGTTACTGCGTATCTGTTATCGCTGTTGGTTTTTGTAAATGGACCGACTGTGTCGATGGATACAATGTCGAAAACTGTCGTTGGTGTTGTGGTTATTTCCATATGAGAGGTGCTTGGCTTGAACTTGACGCAGCCCCCAACCGTGTTGTTTCTTCCTCTGGTTGGGGGGGGGGGGGTTGACATTGCCCCGATTGGGAGTAGTTTACATTTCTCCTTTGTTTATACGTATTGTTTGTTCTTGTGTTGTTTTGGTAAAGTATATTACTATTTGATGGAACATTACCAATATATCTTTTATTACGGTGATTATATTGATTTCGTGGTTGTGCATGTCTATTATTATTTGTCATGTTTCTATCGTATTGTTGTTTGGGCCAACACTCCCTGTTCATAATATAGTTATTTTGGTTGTTAAAGCTTTGGTTGTTATTATAATGAAACTTTCTTGATGGGTTGGTATTATAATGTAGGACATTACTTAGCTGTGCTTTATCTACTGATATTGCCGTCGCAGTTACCTCTGAAAGTGTTGCAAGATTACTGGGCTTTAAAATAATAGCTATTTCCGCATTTGCAACATTATTCGTAAATGACTGTATTGAAAATTGTTCAGCCAATTTTTCGGCTGCTTCTTCAGTTGCTACTTTCTCTGTTATAAAGGCTCTCGTTAGCTGGCCTGCTAAATTTTCTATTTGGTTGGAAAAATTTGTGAATTTTTTGTTGCCTTGCTAGCATGATCGTTGTTGTGTCAGGATGGCATCTGACGATAATTTTGCCGAAAATTTTTCTTTTAACTTGGCCTTGATCGTTAATACTGTATTTGTACCTTCTGATATTACGTACTTGGCTTTTCCCGTTATACGTGTCTTGATTAATTTGATCATAATTGATTTAGGCTCATTCGCTGTTAGCTCGTCTAGTAATTCCATAGACTCGATAAAAGCATCAGTTTCACCCTGCTTTCCATCATAGGGTTGTATGAGCGATGTAGCTGTTTTTATGTCAAAAGCCATCGTTGTTTTCTCTGAGTTTTAATAATCTCCAAGATTTCGTTTGCTATCTATCTAATATTTTCGTAGATGACTTTTATTTTCAAAATTGATTCGGCATCCGCTTGTATTAGTGGGTTTTCTTTTGCCTTTGCAAGTAGTTGATTTGTTAATTCCTCTTTCTCGTTCAGAGTTTTCGTGGTGGTATACGGACTGTTTACTGATATATTAAAGTTGGTCAATATTGCATCAAGTTCCTTTTCTATCTTTATAAGTGCTTCCATTTATCAGACAGTTGCTATATTTAGTTTCGCTGGGGTACTGAGGTATCTTTTCCTTAAACCCCTAAACAAATTCAACGATTTTAAATGCAACCAATATGCACAAATTTATAACTATTTGATGATTTTCGACAGAAACTGTATCCTCTATAATTAGATTATTTACTATTTCGCAGTTGTTGTCGGCATTTTTTGATTTTGTACTACCCATAGTTCATTGAAACTCTGTTATTTTGTTATCTAATATATATTTTTTTCTTTTAAACTTTAAATCTATTCTACTTTTATTATGATTGATTGATCTTACCGTGTTCTATTAGGTCGTCTATATTATCAGACACATACATACATTCCCTACATTTATGTTCTAATCTATCTGTAAATCTTTTGAAGTCTACTTTTCTTGTGCTTGTCGGTATTGAATTTTGTTGTACACTTTGTTCGTGGTTTATTACTATGTGCTCACTCAGAGCTTCTATTGAGTCTGATATCAAGTTGCATTTAAGGCAAATGAACATATTACAACGTATTGTCGCTGTTATTTATTTGAATGAAACAAAAGGAAGTTTTTTGTTTGTTTTTTTTTAATATTTTGTTTTTTTCGTTTTTTAATATATTTTTTTTGTTTTATTGCAATTTAATTTTTTTTTTTTATCATATTAAGTATCTTTGAATGTATTTAGACTAGAGCTACTTCTACTTTTAAACATTATTTTTAAATGAACATAGCTGTCATTTTTTCCCTTTGATGATATTTAGCTGTTTTTTTGTCAGCATTATCAATTTTCTGTACTTTTCCCATTCCTCTTCGGTCGCTGCTATTTCGAAAAGTACTTTGTAATTTTTTAAATCTTTCGCAATTTTATGCCTCTTGCCTCCTCTTTTTGGTAGCTTAGCTGGTGATTTGACAGTACCTCTGTTTCTGTACTCCTCGATGGTAATTTTGTTTGGTCCCGCCTTATGTTCGTTGCGTAGCCTTGCTTTTGGGATGTATGGTGTCGGCTTCTCGTTCACTGGGTACAGTGTTAAACCCTCTGTATTCCTCTCCGGTACTGTAATTTTCTTTCCACTAGGTTTATGTTCTGGAGCCTCGTGCGTTAAATTGTCAACGTTGCTTTCCCGTGGTTTTATTTTTCCAGGTTGCTGAACATTTTTTTGAATATTTTGTCGATCTCGCTGTTCATGTTCTTCTGTTTTAATTTTGATTGGTGTCTTTTGTGCCGACTTCTTGAAGACTTCTGTAAGGTTGTTTCTCGTGTGATGTGTCACTGTCGATTTAGGAAACATGCACGATTCAAATCGTCATGTCCAAACGAAGATAAATATGCACGGTCCAAATATTTTAAATTTTCCTGGCCAAAGGAAAGTGAAGATGCACGGTCGAAATTGCCACGGTCGCCATATGATAAGCTTACAGTTTGAATAATAATAACGCTCTAGGTAGCGGTATTGATCTTGCTGAAGAAAAAAAACCTGGGAGCAGCCGTGAGGCTTTCACTCCACTGGACCGGCTTATCGAAGCTCTAACTCCGAGATATGTAGGGTAATAGACGTCGGAGCAGCTTACAAGCTTTCACTCCAAATTAAATAAATTACGCGGACTATTATCGTTATAGCTAGTACAACTGACAATGTTCTTTATTAAATTTTCTGGGTTATTTATACATTGTTCTTAACCTACGTTAACCTATGCTTACCATACTATATCCTTACATTGAAGAAAAAATAACCGCATACACTTGGAACTGATGATGGCATATATTTATCGCAACGACAAAAATGCTTGGTCAGTGACGCAATCATAAATCGCCGCGACAAATGCATGTCGAGTACTCTTTTGTTTTCTTTGATATTGATTTGTTTGACACAGTTCCGAGTGTACTTGGTGTCGAAATCTTATTTCTTTTATTTTGCTTGTTTATGCATTGTAATGCATATTGGTTTCGAAATTGTTGTAAATCGATTGACCGCAATAATTGTTTATTAAATTATTGCAATCAATCGATGCATTGAAATAAATGCATACTCCAGCAGTCTTATTGAACCCCGTAAAGCTTCCAGAAGGTTTTTTAATAAGGCTAGGAGGACTGGCTCGGAGAAAGACTGGCAGCTCTACCACGAGACTCAGAGTAACTATAAGAGGCTTATTAGGAAATCAAAAAGCAGGCCTTTGGAGATTTCTGCGAGGAGCTTGACAGCTATCGTAAACCGGTTACGCTCCTCAGGGCTCTTAGGAGTGACCCGTCGGCCAGGCTGAGTGTTCTACGAAGGCCACATGGCTCTTTTACGGCATCGAAGGAAAAAGCTTGTAGACTTCTTCTGTCGACGCATTTCCCAAACTGTAGGCTTGAAGAAGACCTGCAGCTGTGTGGCGAACCTCCCTTACCTCAATCCACTGGTGGTGATTGGTCCACTTCTGCCAACATAGCTGATGTCGATAACGTGAAATAGTCAATTTCAACCTTCTCGGCATTTAAAACCCCGGGTGCGGACGTTGTTCTGCCGATCCATCTTAAGGTAGAGAGAATTGTGCTGGCTCCATACGTCGATTCCATTGGAGAAAGGTGAGAGTTCCGAAGCTTTGTAAGGCTTCTTACATGGACCCGAATAGTTTTCGAACCATAAGCCTCTCCTCATTGCTTTTGAAATACCAGCATGACTGCAGCCTGTGCCCTCATGCAACCAGACCTCAATATGGTTGCGAACTGGTGCACCTGTCATGATATGACAGTAAGCCCAACAAAGACCAACTAGAGGGTCTTCTTCAGAAGACGTAAGCTTGGATACTTTGTTCTTCCAGAGCTTTTTGGACACACTCTGCAACTCTCTCCTCATTTGAAGCACCTTGGAGTATTCCCCGACTCGAGGCAGACATGGGAATTGCATGTAGAGGAGAAAGTTAATGCGGTTGCGAGAGTCTTCGCTCAATGCAGGAGAATTTTTGGCTGCATATGGGGCATGAGACCGAAGGTTGTGCACTAGATGTACACCTCGATCAATAGACCCATGTTTACATATACCTCATATGTATGGTGGCCGAGGACGCTTGTACGGACTGCGACTCGGAAGCTGGCGGACCTGCAAAGGTTTGCCTGCTTGGGAAATACGGGCTCCAAGCGATCTACGGCTACTGCTGCTCTTGCGGTCTTACTTAATCTGCCACGCCTGGGGCTTGTCATTCAGACAGGTGCCGAAAGGGCTGGACTTGGAAAACCCTCTGGCCAGTATGCCACGTGACGCGATGTTACCTGAGTTTCGTTGCGGGCGTCGGTTCTCTCTGAGCTTTCCTGTAAAGGAATCGTGGACTGAGGAAAGGGCCTTATCCAGCCTTTTCCGGTCCGCTATAAAAATTTTAACCGACGGCTCTCTCACTAATTAGGGAGCTGGGGCGGGTGTCTACTTTCCTGAGCCTGATATTGGGATGGAGTACTCACTTGGTAGACACACCACTGTCTTCAAAGCTGAAATCTTCGCCATATCAATGGCAGCGAAGTTAGCTCTTGATATGCAAATTACGGTGATGGACTTTGCTATCCTTTCGGATAATCAGGCAGCCTTGATGGCTCTGGGTGGCAATTGGATAACATCTAACTTACGGGGGATTGCAGGTCGTCTGTGGATAAGTTGTATATCCACAACAAGGTGTTCCTTCTGTGGGTTACTGCTCACATGGGGATCATGGGGAATGAAAGGGCTGACCTTTTAGCTAGGGCTGGCTCTGATTTTCTGTTTCTCGGACCGGAAGCCGCCGTAGGCTTTGCTTCCTCCAGTGTCGGGTTTCTCATCAAAGCGGATGTTCATAGGAAGCATCAACAGACATGGGCACACCTGAGTACTTCCAGGTGTACAAAACTGTTTCTTGATGGGCCTAATGGGAATATCTCCGATTTTCTCATGGGGCTCTGAAAGAAACAATATAGAACTGTGGTTGGCATCATCATCGGCCACGGCTCAGATCACGCTCATCTAACAAGGATGGGAGCTGTTGACAGCCCTGAGTGTCTTTCCTGCCTGGACGGAGAGCCAGAGACATGCGAACACTTTATGTGTGCGTGTCCGGCCTTCGCCCGGTGCAGACTGGATACTCTGGGATCTGCTCTTCTATCTGTGGATGAGCTGAAAATCTGCCTAACCAAGACCTAATGCGCTTCATTAAGGTGACTGGAAGGTTTTGACGAATGGCCTTATAACCGGACAGCACAATAGGCCGCTTTGGCCTCCGTGCATGCGATAGGGTCGCCTGTCCCCTGCCTTTAAAAAAAATACCTAAATTATATAATTAATAGTTTCTGAATTCATTAAGATTTACTAGTCTTTGAGTAAATATACACCTTCTTAACTCACACTAATTACTCAAAAAAATAAAATCACTGTTTTGCTTTAATATTTTCTTGGTATAGTAAAGGGATTCATATTAAGTCTGTTATACTATCGCTAAAACTGTCCAAATATAAAAATAAAATAACAGATAAACTTGTTTCTTTTACATTTTCCTCTCATTAGAAGGAGAAATAATTCTGGTATTCCGTGGATGAATTATAGTTAAATAGACTGGGAATCGAAATGCGCGGAACAAGGCTCTTAAGAGATTCAAATTGTCTGGTATGATTGATGCTCACACTCTTTTTAAAGGGTTGAGAATGAATATGATTTCTTGAGGTGGGAGTAAGGTTAATTCGCGTTAAAAAAACCATATTTACGATAATTTATTTTGACAACACAGTTGATATATATTTATTCATGTAAATAGTATATAATAAAAGGACATTTGAGGAATGTTTTGTAAAATTTTCATTCATAATTTGTACAAATGAATCATTCACAGCAAATCTTCGCAGACTCCTAAAGAAAGTCACATTTCGGTGAACCGCATAACCCATCACTGGATCATGCGAAATCAAAAACTAGAAAGATTTTATTAGCTGATAAGTTCCTTAAGGTAACGCTATCGAGTTTTTTTTTTATTTTTTAAATTTTGGTTACACTTAGATGTCAAAATACCGAGTTTTCATTAAAAAAATAGAAAATTTTGATATTGTATAATAAATTTAAGTTAAAAAAGAAAAAAAAACTGTGTTTACTCGTAATTACACATAGAGTGTGTAAGATTTCAAAAGTATCGTTGTTGCAGATTTTAAGCTGGAGGGTTCACCGACATCGAAGATGCTAAGTGTGAAAAGAACGCGTTCAAAAGTTTCAAAAATTTCTGCACATACATAAATTGAACTGTACAACTTCTCCGCAGGATGTTACTTCTATACACCAAATTTCTACAAGGCGCAGGTACTAGCAGCTACATACATATCCTTCGCCTAAGACAGGTTTTTTGGGTGGGAGGGAAGGGGGGAGGGCTTAGACAATGAGAACGACCCAGCTGCTAAGACTTCCCGCTGTGTTGGCGGAGACTTACAACTTCATTTCTCCGGTAGTTCTACTTCAATCGACTTCAAATTTTATTTTAGATGACAGCAATTTTTAAAAACGCAAAAAATACCTTGCCCCGCCCTCACTTCCACCATTTCTGTATAGTCAATATTTGGCATTGGTGGAGTCTAGTATAAATATATCTACAGAGTACGCGTAATTCGTATGGTATTCCTTCTTTTATTGTGTTTAAAAATAAAACTGCGTATAATATTTCATCACAGGTGATCTTGGGCTCAGTTTATGTGTCCACGGAGGACCTCTTCCATATATATGCAATTTGTCGTTATCCTCGGGACTGCTCCTCAATGAGTGGAAAATATCATTTGTTCGTCCTATACATAAAGCTTTTGTTAAAAATTGTGCTAGTAATTACTGTTCTATTTGTCAAATCTCTGATATTCTCATATGTCAACTTTTGCTTAAATGTCCTAGAAAATGGTGGTCAGATTGTAGCACTATATACTGATTTTGCAAGGTTACCTAATAAGCTAATAAGTTAAGCATACTATTTTCATCTTCCTGCAGTTGTCGCGATAAAAATTGCGGTAGGTATATAATATCAAAAAATGTCTTTAGCACCTATGTACCTAAATAAAGACCATTTTCTCAAATTTTATTATTCTCATAAATATGCCAATATGACCTAAATGTACTTATGGAAGAATTCAGTATACTAAGCCATGCTAAAATATTCATCTACAATAAGATTCAACTGTTTGCATGCAATTTACTTAAAAGAAAAGGATCCATTTCAATTAAATTTAATACTCAAAATATCCATGCTACATTGACGACCATCATTAAACTGAACCAATTGATGAAAAACAGCTTGCCCTATGTTGCGGTAATATGGAAAACCGCATACGCAATGGAAGAAATTCCCGGAGCATCAAAAACTCATAGGATTGGAAAACTTAAAATTCACGGAGACAATCAAGAAAAGCCAAATTTATGGAGCCTCAAGTAAAATTGAATATGCCCAGATAGATCCATGCAATTTTGAGTTCCATCTATTTGACAAACGGCCCATCTTGTTTCCATGGCCAATTTTAGTGCTCCCGTGGGATCTTTTGTTAAAATCTCCATCTATTCCCTAAGCTCTCCACTTAGTGTGGTGATTATGATAGAAAGTCCTTGAGTATCGAGGGATGAGAATTCTGGAAATCTTAACTGAAAAATACTTTCTTCAGTACCTACTGAAAATTTCCATTTATTTGAAAGCTGCTGGGTGGAGGAGGAGGGGAGGGAGCGGGTGGCACTAAATTAGACGTATACAAAATTTTACGACTTCCATTAGACTTGAAGAGGCTTCCTTAAAATGCGGATCTATTCGTAGCTTTATACGCATAGCAAAATATACTTGCAGATGTTTTTCATTTTCCTCTCTCCACTGATAAGTTCTATTCTTATTTAAGTGCTCACTAATTTCCGCTTATTTTGCCCTCCTCTTCAATTCTACTTCAATTTCTGTTGTTCATGAAGATGGCACTAATGGTGGTCTTCCTTGGCACGGAATTGGTTTTTCTAATGATGATTTCTGTTACTCGCTTATTACAACTACTGGATTTTGCTATAAGTATGTAAGTATATATATATTTATACTATTTGCGTAAAATACACTAGGAAGGCTATAAATAGAAGTCATAAAATCCATACTAGAAATTTTCCAGTTACTGTACTTCCTCCCCAACATACACCTATCATACGTAGTACATATAATGAGTTCAGAAATGAAGAAGCATCATCAACCATCCAAGCACCCAAAATCATAAAGGAATGCTGATGCTGACATAAAACTGAGAAAATGACCAGAAGGAATGATACGGGTTGCATAAGGGTGAATAAGTCATTTATCTTCGTCATTTAGTCACTGTGATTTGTACACCGCAATATACCGCACCACTCCCCACCAGTTAGTATTGTTTGTGTGGCGCCCACTACACTTCCAGCTTTTGTCTAGTAATTTTTGCTTTTATATAACAGGAAATAGGCGAACAAACAATGAAATTTCACACGGATTTTCTTTATTATATTTCTAGCTAACTGCGACCTCAATGCCTAACCATTGTTAGCATCTAAGTAGAGGATGATGACTATTATATTCCCACACAGTTTGTAGAGGAGTGTGACAAGTATTAGGAATTTAGGATGCTCCATTTTTACTTTTATGTGCAAGACTGAACTAACAAAGCTAAAGCAAAGTGAATTTTTTGATTTGAAATTTTATACAATTCTTTGTCGTAAATTCGAAACTGATTTCAGCGATAAGAATAATCAAGTGAAGGCATAGTGTAATAATGCCATACAAAAATTTCGTTTTCACTATATATTTGGACACTGCCTGAGAAGGACTTGATATAGACAGCTGAAATTTGGTACATGGTGTTCTCATAGTAAAAGCAAATAAAATTTCAAAATGGACTAAATCGGGCAACCCCTTATTGGTGTTTATGCAGGGGTTCCAAAGAATTAGTAAGATTTGACAAAAATCGGCCATAATAATTAACAAGACCGAGGAAGGATTTTAATTCTGAAATATTATTTGGCCTGGGAAATGCCTTGAGAGTTTCTTTTTTGTTTTGGGTCTTATAAATACCTTTTTTATCTGAAACAATTTTGTCTTACCAGGATTAACTTTTAATCCGTATTGAAAAAGTTTATCGAAAACCTGCTCTAACCGTTCCAAATGCATTTTATCGTTTCGTGCGGTTATTCAAACATCATCTATGAAAACTACTACACCTGGAATACCTAGAAGGTCAGGAGCACAACTAAGACCATAAAGGAGTCATGTACATTTGAAAAGGTCTTTATGCGTAGTTAAAGTGAGTTTACTTTGGTCTTCATTGCGAAACCTACACTGAAGATACGCACCGCATTTTTTTATTTTTGCAAATACCGACTGTTATAATTTGAAAGAATAACACGCAATGATAATTAATTACGTTATTCAATATAAGTATAAAACGTAGTGTCGTGTATGGTGTACAATCCGTACGGCCGTTCAGACAGGAAGGATGACAGCCGGCTTTTTGACCTATATGAATATCAAAGGGTGGGTTCATCAGTAGCAAAATAGCGCACTCTATTTGTGAGACATTTTTATTGTACTCAAAACGTCTTCAGAATACAAAATCCTACGCGATTGGTTATTATCATTTTCTCTGGCCGACGAGCCGTTCTAGAAATATATATATATGCAAAAAACCACTTCAAAAATCAAATTCGCACAGATGGGCGAGGGTGACCATAGGAAATTTCATACGGTCATTCATCTAGGTTACAATAAAAATCAGTTTTTCATTTTTATAATTTGATTTTTAAAATAAAAATCAATTCCCGATTTTTATTTTTGATTTTTTAATTACAAATCAGTTTTTAATTTTTGGTTTTGATCATTAGAAAAAGCAATAGAAAATAATCTTTTATAATCTTTTTTTTTAAAACAATCATAACCGCTACAGTCCCTGAAAATAATTTGCAAATTTTTTAAAATTTTAACTATTTACCCGCCAAAATGCATGGCCACTATAGCTTTCTCTTGCAAGACTCGGCTCTCCAGAATATTACCTTTCATTTGATCCTGCAAGTATATCCACCTACACGCAACAAATTTTTAAATCTTCTTAAAAACAGTTCATCACAGGATCAAATGAAAATATGCGAGAAAACAAATCTATCCATCATTAGTAGCACGTTCATGCTTCGTATGAAGTATTTCGCTATAAACTAAAGAACTTTCAAAGTACTATATCAGAAAACATGCAAGTCCATAGGGCACCAATGTAGAGATGGGCGGCAGATGGCGGTAACCATGATAAGCAAATACATTTTCTTTAGTATAGTTTATAAAAGGCGGCGCTGTTACATTCGGCTCTTATGGGCAATTTCCGCTATACATTTTCGGTCTCTATAGATTTCTTTACGGTATGATACAGGCTATCCCGTGAGCGGTCTAGCACCCGAAGGCTATGGATAGGTCATGCTTTGACAAGCAAGAAATAGTATGGGTGGTGGGGGTAACTCCTAATGGTTTCGAAGTTAACGGGACTTAAAGATATTTGGGTATGTTTTTATAGATCATCCTACAACTTCTGAATGTTACACCCTATGATGATACTTTTGGTAGATTGACAATTGTTGGACCTTTCTAATGATCTATCTCTCCTTTGTTTTAAAGTTATGGCTCAACAAATTTAAAATTTCGGAATTTAACTCGTTTTGTTATTTAACAACTACTTTTATCAAAAACACGTCATCGACATCAAGTTTTCATATTGGATTTACGAGGCCTAAAATATTAGCTTTAAAGTAACAATTGCAATCTGTACCCAAAATATAACACTTTCTGCGTTTTTTGCATGTTTTCTTGCACAGTGCAGTGCAGTGCGTGGAGTCAATCCGATCGGACGTTGCCTCGTGTTGTAGATCAAATGAATCAATCTAAACATATCCAATCAATCAATTTAAGACAAGTGATGTTGTGCTAAACATTTTCAATCTAATCAATTACCATAATTATTTAAATTCCGACGCAACCATTAAATTAATAAATAACCAAAATAAATTTTATCCGCCAAGTGAAGGGCTCCTCTATGCCCTATCAACATTCTATAAGCCAGCAGCACGGTAACGTTTCCTATCCTTCTCTTCATCTGTGATCAGTGCAAATACATTAGAGCTTGTCACTGATCAGCAATCCGGGTACACCCAGCTGTGGTCATTGAACTGCACGGTCTGAGGTATTGAAAGCAGCAATAGGCATAACACTATTGTTGTTTTTTTTACCTCGCTGTGTCGTTGACTGCTGCTGGGGGCGCCCAAATTTTTGTGTTGTTGTGTTTCCCTTTTTTTTTGCTTTTTTTTTGCCTTCTGCATGCAGAATTTCATTTTAGAGTTCTGCAACATTCGCGGATTAAGAGCAAATCGGTTTTCGGTGTACTGCCACCTTAACTCAAAAAATCCGGCAATTCTTGCGCTAACTGAATCCAAGGTCGTTTCTGATGCTGATATTAATCAGTATCACGTCCCTGGTTACAGCTTCGTGCCCCTTTTTTCTCAGCATTGAGGGATCGCAGTATATATTCGAAATGATGTGGCTTTTACCATTCTTCAAGACTTGCCTTCTGCCAATGCAGAGTTTAAATATATCTGGATTAGGTTCAAACTTCACTAGCACATCATATACTTCTGTGTCCTTTATCGCAGCCCAAATATGTCTGATGACGACACGGTATCCGTATTTGACAATATCTCCAACAATATTGATCATTTGCTTTCTGCCTCCCCCTCTTCCGAAATCGTCCTGGCAGGCGACTTTAATGTTCATAATATACCGTGGCTCAGACATTCTTCTACCACAAGTCCTGTGGGCCGTTTCGTTGAACTCTTCTGTGAATCATTTAATTTACAACAGCTAGTGGATGCACCAACGCGAATTCCCGATTCAGCTGGAGATAAAGCTAATTTACTCGAATTGTTTCTAACATCTCATCCGGACAAATATTCCATCTCAGTCGCTTCCCCTCTCGGAAATTCAGACCATTGTTTAATCACGGGTCAATTTACCACCTCAAACCTGTGCCGCCCAACTGCTCCACCTATAAGTAGGCTTCTTTGGCACAATAAGAATGCTGATTGGGAAAGAATCGATAGGTATCTTAGAGAAATTGATTGGTCGGTCTGTTTTGCTTCGAGCGATGTTGATGAATGCACATTAGAATTTAGTAACATACTAAATCTTGGCATGCGTGAATACATTCCGTATTCTTACAGCAGATCTCAACAACAGCATGATCGCTCCTGCTTTAATGAAAAGTGCAACCAAGCTATAAAAGCGAAAGAGTCTGCTTTTCGCGCCTATCAATTGCATCCATGTCCGGAAATGAAACAAGTCTACAAGACTGCACGGAACACCTGCAAGTCCCTTATCCAGAGAGAAAAATTCCTTTTTGACCACAATATTAAACAAAGAATCTTGGCAAGCCGCAAAGGTAGCAAAGGCTTCTGGTCCTCGGTCAAAACCATCAGGAAAAACTTCACCAGTTCCTCTATACCTTCACTACTTAATAATGGTGAAGTGATTGTTGACTCCCTGGATAAAGCTAATATTTCAGCTGCTAGATTCGCTTCAAATTCTTGTCTTCCACCCACTTCACAAATACCTGTTTTGCATCGCACGTGTGAATGTGTCCAAGAGCCAATATACGTTCGTACGAGGGATGTGCTCAGGGTCCTTAAGGGGATCGACGTCTCCAAAGCCGCAGGTCCTGTGGTTTTTCGCCCCTTTTAATGAAAAGCTGTGCCTCCTCCTGGGCTAAACCTCTGCGCAAACTATTCTACTTGTCTTATTCGACAGCAAAATTTCCAACTGCTTGGAAGCTAGTTCACGTTCAGCCTATTCCCAAGAAAGGAGAGGGTAGCGATCCCTCAAATTATCGGCCAATTGCGATCACTTCGATTCCTTCAAAGGTTTTTGAATCTATCAGTAACTCAAAATTAATGAAGCATCTAGAAACTAATCATATCATCAACGATCGCCAATATGGCTTCCGAGCTGAACGCTTATCTGGAGACTTGCTGACCTTTCTTACGGAACGTTGGAACCGTAGTCTTCACAATCTTGGTGAGTCTAAAATGGTTGGCCTAGATATTTCAAAGGCCTTTGATACAGTCTGGCATCCAGCTCTTTTAGCCAAACTTAAAGCACTTGGTCTCTCCCCTCCTCTTCTATTATGGATTGAAAGTTTCCTATCTAGTCGCCAAATACGTGTTGTATTAGATAGCGTTAGAACTGAACCGCATCCCGTAAATGCCGGTATGCCTCAAGGCTCTGTTATCTCTCCAACTCTCTTTTTAATTTTCATTAATGATCTGCTTTCCCTTACTTGCAATCCCATCCATAGTTTCGCAGATGACAGTAGGTACTCTTGATTTCGCTTACTCCTTTGACACTGTTGCGGAATTCAGGGGGAATGCCGCATGTGTTAAACGAAATTGCATGACTAGATCATTGACTAACTATCTTAACAATATCCTCGCTTGGGGCAAAGCGAATCGCGTCGAATTCAATGCATCTAAGACCCAAAGCTGGTCTCATCTCATTAAAACAAGATCATAACTTAACCACACCCGTTTCTTTTGATGGAGCATTAATTTCTGATTCACCGTCACTAAGCATTATTGGCATTAATATTTCCAGCATGTTAAACTGTTGCCAAAGAAGCATCGAAATGTGTTGGATTTCTGAAAAGGTGTACGAAATATTTCAGCCCGTCAAATTTAGCGCTCCTCTACATGTCCTACATTAGACCTAGAATGGAATACAACTCCCATATATGGGCCGGGGGTGGTCGCACAGCCTTAGCTTCATTGGATATTGTCCAAAAGAGAGCCTTCAAGCTCATTGGCGATTTGGCAATAACTTGTCATATCGACTCACTCGAGCACCGCCGCAATGTTGGATACCTTTCGCTCCTTTATCGCTATATGCATGTTCAATGTTCTCACGAAATATCTAGTTAATCCCTTGAGAATGATTCCTGCACACAATACTCGCGCTGAAAACCGCGCACATTCCTTATTCAAATTACTTTCGGCCGTACAGTAAAATTCCGTTATGCTTTTTTATCCCGAACAGTGCGAATATGGAACAGCTTACCATCTTCTGTTTTTCCTCCGGCATACAATCTGCGGAAGTTTAAGGGCGACATACATCGGCACCTCCGCCCTTCTCCTCATATCCCCTAATCCTTTCCCTATCTCCTTTCTGCCAGGCTGTTCTTTCCATCATAGGGTATCCCCTGAGCTTAGCTTAATAATATAAAAAAAACAAAAAAAAACATGTCCAGTGAAAATGGGTTAAGAATCTGATTTCTAAAATATAATTGCCTACTTTCGGGCACTAGTTTCGCTGGATATATATAAGAAAACTTGTAAAAAGCACAAAAAGGGTTGCATTTGGATAAGAGAGTGTGATAGGTCATTTTAAAGCTAAGCTTGTGGGCTTCTGAAATCCAATATGAAAAATTGTTGGTGATGACGTGTTTTTGGATAAAATTTCGAAATTTTAACTTTGTTCAGCCATTACTGCAAATTATCTATCTACTAAGTCATCATCATAGGATGTAACGTTCAGAAGTTACAGGGTTGTTATTTATTAGGGGCAACTTACAACACGACGCCTCCTTGCTGATTAACACCGCCCAGTTACACTCCGCAAAGCTGGCGAAGTTTACACCGAGGTCAGCACCTAATATTTCCGGACACCGTCAAGTGAAACTATCCGCTAAGACAATCACTTCGTTATCGACGAGTGATACTCTTACTTTTCGTTCGACAAGTTGTATTCTAGTAAAATCTGGCAAACTGTAGTATATCAGAATCCTACAGCCTATATCGTATTAAAATCTTTTTATTAAAATTCGACAAAATACTTTCAATACTGTTTATTAAAATCCGACAAAATACGATCATGTCAAAGTGTTAAAACCAACTCTTTCGACGTTTAACTTCTAATTCTTAAGTCTTGTCAGTCAGGATAGGAAAAATGCTTAATTAGCATTCCTATCCTGAGAAAATTATTTTATCGTTGGGCATGTTTAATCATGCCCACAAGAATTTCTCGTCGTGTGAAACCAGATATTTTCATAAATATCGAGCACCACTCCGTCGCTTTATTATTTCTTACATTGTTGCGCACTTGAATTCTCGCGTCATTTTTTCATTTCGATGCTTTGTTGCGCGATTGAATTTATATTTTATGCTGACAAATCTTACTGAGGTCATTTGTCTTTTCAGGTGGGCTATGCGAAGTAAATTGCTGATGCAAGTTCTTTCGCCTGTGAACAGATAAGCCGGTCACGTTTAGCATGATCGGTTTCTTGGGCCCTTTTATGATTTGATTTTAATTTTCTTTAACCAATATATTGTTTTTAGGTATTTTTGATTATAATGATACCCAGGGTTTTGGTTGTATATTGTATATACAGCATGGTAATCTATGAAAATATACCAAAATGTGTTTTAGTTGCGTTATCTCGGAAAATGTTAGGATTTCCCCCTCACCGGACATAACTTAATTTGCGCTTTTAAGTATGTGTTACGGTTCTTGTGTTGGTCGTCGTCCGCAACAGGCCTTGGGAGTTGTTTAAACTAAATGGGAAGATCACCAGCCCTTTATTGTTTTAAATAATTTTTCCTTACTTGGTTGAGGGCGAATTCACTTCTCTCAAAATGTAACTCAAGGAAATAATTTGTTTTTCGCACAAAGTTATTTTGATGTTTATTAAAGTTCAAACAAGTTAAACCTGAAGTACAATAATTAAATATATGAAAATCAAAAATACAGTATTTTTACTGAAGAACAATCCTTTTTTAATTATCAGAAAATCAAGGTTATATTATTTTTACTGAAGTCCAACCATTTAAAGTTATATTAGCGTTCTATAGCTTTACTATGAACTGCGCGAATTTGAAAACTTGAACAAAAACTGCCCCGATCCCATGATCCTCACTGCTTTTTGTTATAACCCCCATTGTTATCGCCTCTCTATCAAAAAATAAGGCAACCGATACAAATCAATATACCGGAGGCATCAAGGTGGATTGCCGTTGCATTCGTCTCAAATGACCCGGGCGCTGATTAGGCATTTTGGGTCTTTTAAATGAATGAAGGGGTCAATGAATAATGCGACAGCAATTATGAATTACAATATATGTAGGTCGGATGCTTTGCCAAATTTTTAAAAAAGCAATTGAGCGAGGATAATTTATTGGGTCTATAGGGAATATGTGGGGTATTTCCCGCGAAAGCTTTATTAGAGCAAGGCATCTTTATGAAACTAATGATGGGCTCGAATGCGAACAAAGAAAATCTATTGAATTTATAGCGTCTTGGCAATGAATCTTTATGAAATTAATGAGTGCATCCAGTGACTCATTAATATATGACATATCTATGGCCTTAGGATTTCACACCACTTACGGGATACCCTGTATAGTAGTTTGTAGATATTACGTCTACTTTCGACATTGCAATAGTTCTCTTGAAACAAGTGGTCCTTAAACGCAGAATTCGATTGGAATTTTGGACACGAGGCTTGCATCGTGTTTGACGAGTTGTAAAAAATATGCTGTTAAATTGAACGCGTTGATATTTGAGATTCGGTTACATTGAACACATTTCTGACGTCGCGATTTTTGCATTGCGAACGTAGCGTGCGGTGGTAATCTAAAGCGAGAAACACACAGACTTTGGACACGAGAATATAATCTTTTTCTTTCTTTTTTTACTTAAGGCCCCAGTTTTACTTTCAATAGCAGTTAATTAATTAAAAATTATTACTATTGGTAAACACCGAAGCAAAATCGGAAATATAGAAATAAAAATGAAGATATGCTTTGTTTCAGTGGAACCTTGAATTTAGCTCAGTCAATATCTGAGGACGTTCCGCATCGAAGCCCGCGGACACGTTAGCAAGAACGACAACACGACTGCTTCTGCCGAAACGACATTGGGTTGACTCGGTCAAGTCTCTTCCTGAAGATCGCTGGTCAATCAGGATTGTCACCTGTCAGGGTGCATTCCGGACGCATAGGGATTTAACATTTCGTCCCCGGTCAGATTGTCATTGGGACAGCCTGGAGCAGAGACTATTCTTCCGTATGTCGACCTGACCTTCATCCTTCATATGCATTTACTATCAATTAACCTTCCTTATACTGTCTACTTATTAATTTGCTGTTAATATATGTAAACATATCTGATACAATTCATAATATTTCAAGAACGCTTTAAAATCGTGTTCGTTACTCAATTATTTGTGTTGAAAATTGTTATTGTTTACAGTGCATATTTATCCCATTTTCAAGTGAACTGCTTTCTATAAAATAAGAAAAAATTGAATTTTATGAAGACACTTTTAGTACACATTACTTGAAATGACAATGACGTCTATGGGTAAATGAAACGACATTTTCTCAGTCTCTAGACGTAAAATTAATTAGATAAATCAAAGAACACTTTTACCTCAATGTACATACATAATACCTATGTGCGATGTACATATTCTATATATATACAACATCTATATACAAAACACATGTAGATATATTGAATGAAAATAGGAAGTCACAAATGTGAAATTACATTTTATCCACATGCCCAGAGATCATATAAATCTCACTGAACATGCAATTCTATCCCTTTGGCAAATGCATCTAGATCCAACTACACCTATCTATGTAACATCATCCCATTACATCTATGCGTTTGCATTAGGTATATAATGATTGTGGCGATACCAGTCATCCTATCCTACATATTCTATCCTATCCATGGGCGAGTACCTTCCTTTCTCACGAACTAATGCGGGTCATTTATCTGTGGTTTAAGCCGAATGCATTTATACTACTCTTGGGGAATGGAATGGGGGGATACAACCATTTTTGGGAATTTCTCTATACGATAGCTCTGTGTAACAAATTATTTGATTTCTTGGATCTTTCGAGTAGATATATTCATAGTCATAATATGACGGGGGAGTATACCTAATACAAATGAAATGTAAAAGCTTTAGTTAATAGATGTCATATGAGCAATGTTTCTTTCACAAACTGAGATTTAATGAAGAACTGTGCTCAGACTCTTCAGTTAAGTGTTAGTGGTCAGGTTCATTAGAAATTTTATTATAAAACAGATGTTGTAACAAATTTTAAACAGATATTACTTTTAATTTCCATATTATTTATTTTAACAATTTTTCACATATAATATTTTAGTTTCAGCTGACCTCATTTTTCCAAATTGAATGGCTTCGCTTTATATGGTGCTCGCCTTTTTATGTTATTCGGGTGTCCTGGCGATGGTAGCGTAAAGTGCGGCGCGAATAAATGAGGGTGGGACTGTGGAATTCATGAAAGAGTTTATGGAAAAGCAGTGGCGGCGTGCTAGATAGAAAAGTGGTGGCGTGCTACAATATCAACAATTTGCCATCTATATAAACTGATTTGTAGCACACTGTGCTCATTTCTATTTATTTTTGTACATATATTATAAAAAGAAGAAAATATTTAGCTTAATTGAATCTGTCCACTTTGTGTCCAGATGAGTATAGTTTTTAATGATGCTCAGTCCTTCTTCAATGGAACAGATAAATTGATCGAGCTGTGTGGAATTCCATCGACTTGCATATATTAAAGATCTAATTAACATTTGAGGCTTTTCACATCTCCAGATTCATTCATAGACGACATTATAGTCGAGTTTGTGCTATTAGATCATGCGATTATTTCGATTTTTTCGTATGGAGTACCTACTAATGTACCTAATGTAGGAATTAAGGACCTAGAATTAGAGATTTCGGAGAATAAGATTCCTATTCCGGAGAAAAAAATGCTGTTTAAAAATAAACGACACAGTGTTACATTTGGAAATCCTGGATTTGAAAATGGGTGGTTTAGAAATAGCTAATTCCAAGATCGTGATTAAAAATTCTGAAAAATAACAACTCGGAAAGCAAACTTCGGTAACAAAACAAAATGCAGAGCACATAATCTCGAAAAATGAAATAATTTAATCCCTTCGAAATAAGCTTTTCGCATTTTTTTTTTTGATTTTAGTACTATTAACTTACTTACCTACTTGCAAGATCATGAATTGAATATATTAATTTCACGTTTTTGTCAAAGAATTGAAGAGGTGTAATTATTCGATATTTAGGGAGTTTGTATTTTAAAATTTTTAAGTTCAGAATTTGCATGCAATCTCTCTGTGAGTTGGGTGCGAAATTCCATTTTTCACATATCATTCTGAATAACAAAATCTTGTAAAATGAGATTCCACAACACAAAATCTCGAAATACTTTTACAAGGAGTTTATCTTTAGAAATGAATGAATGATGAATACTAGTCTTTTCTCAATAGGATAGTTTTTTCTTTACTTTCTTTGTTCATACTGTAGGAGTTCTCTATATAAAACTATAGAAAAAATAAGTAAAACCTAAAACCTCACCGATAACTGGGCTGAACAGTTAAGTCGATCGCTCTCAAAATTTGCCTAATCCGCAAGCAAATTGCATTCGAACTATGTACATACTAATAAGTTAATAAGTATTAAAGCATCAGTCAAACGTTCCAGACGTGTCTTGTATTTTTTCAATTTTTCCCCGTTGCTATCAGTTATCAGCCGTCCTACAAAATTCAGAAGTGCGATACAACCCAGCCTGATTAGAATGTTGTGAATTTTTTTTTAAATTTGTTTTTTACGACATATTAACCACCGGTGGTTCAGATTTTATTCAAAATTAGCTAAAGTTAATGTGGGATTGATTGCGGTGCATTTAAATTCGATCGGTCGATGCACGGTTAAAATCAAATAAATTTACGAAAATTAGAGTGAATTAAAGAAACTAGCTAAAAAAAAAAAAACCCAAAATCGTTTGTGATTAGGAGAAATAATTTGCTTTTGTGCTTTGTGCTACATATTTTTGATTACGGTGAATATTCTTTTTTTAATAACTGTTGTTGGCAAGTGCAAAGTGTTAATTATTGTAGTCACATGGCGGCACGTGCAGCAAGGTTTATTGATAACGCTACTGCAAATGATTTAAAAGAGAAGCTGGACAACTTGGGCTTCAAACTACAGGAATTAAATCTAATTTAAAATTAAGATTACAGGAGGCTATAGCAAATATATCCGAGTCGGAGCTAGAAAAATATTTTCTCGAAAATCTGCTTGATATAACGGAAGAGAGTCACTCTTTTTCTGAGAATTCAGTTTTATCTACCAATGCATTAAATCTCGTAAATTCTAGCGTAAGCAATGCTTTAAGTAATGAGTTAGAATTCTTACGACAAACACTTGCAAAGAAGCAAGAAATTGCTGAACTTAAAAGGAAAATTGCTGAGATAACAGAATCTACTGATACTGCTAGCGCTCAAAATGTTTTCAGCTTTAGAGATGTGGAGGAATCTTTAACACGATTTAACGGTGATAACAGTTATTGCATTCGGAGTGGTTACAAAATTTTGAGGAATCTGCCGATATTTTAGGATGGGATCACAGAATGTGTTTCGTATACGCGAAGCGGTTAATGACGGGCACTGCAAAACTCTCTTTGCGAACAACTTGTGCTAAATCTTGGCTGGAGCTGAAAGCTGCATTGATCAAGGAATTTAATAAAAAGGTGAGCAGTGCTGAAATTCACAATACTCTGCGAAATCGTAAAAGAAGAAGTGATGAAGCATGGCAGCAATATTTATTCTCCATGCAAGAGGTTGCTTCATTGTCGGACGTTGGGGAAAGTGATCTAATCTTCTATATAATCAACGGTATTCCGGATTCTCTCGTAAACAAAACGCTACTATACAGTGCAAAAAACATGGATGAGTTAAAAGATGCTTTAAGGAACTACGATAAAATAAAATGTCAACAAGTGAGCCAGCCTGGACGTCAATTTAAACAGCGTTTGATGGAATCTTCATCCACCTACCATGCTTGAGATAAGTTAAAGTGCTTTAACTGCAACTGAAACGTAACAAATGATCTTGTTTTCGATGTGGTAGAATGGACCATAAGGTGCATGAGTGCAGTGATACCCAAACAACTGTTATGACTATTAAGGATTCTATCAGCCGAGATGAGTTAAATAAATCTCAAGACCAGGAACAACAACGAGTAACACAATATAACCAGCAACAAGGTTATGAGTATATATATCCTATAAATACTAACGAGTTTGAATTCATTATTAGGTTTAACTTTGATGAGATTGACAACAAAGGAATGAATTTTACCTGCTCTTTCTTGACGCTGCTGGATTCTGGAAGTTCCATTAGTTTCGTACAGGAACGCTATATACCACTACTCTTGATAACTGGAATTGACAAGGAAAAATACAAGTACTGCGGAATTAATGACAGCCCACTCCAGATCATAGGTAAAATAAGTCCTAAGGTTATTTTTAAAAATAAATGTATTAGTTTAGATTTGTTTGTCGTAAAAAATTCTAGCATGAAATATCCAGCTATTTTAGGTCGTGATTTTTTAAAGAAAAATAATTTGAAGGTAGGGGTTATCAATAATAACAAGTTAGGTGTAAAGACAATGACCTAACTCGCAATCACACTCAAGTTTCAAAAAATATAGAAGTCGATTTAAATCAAGAAATTTTAAACATTAATACCTTTGAAGAGAATGATAAGCCGACGGTAAATATTAACGATAAATTGTCACACGAAATAAAAACAAAAGTTTGTGAAATCGTAACAGAGGCTTGCACTCGAAGTCCTAACATAACATCTGCGAATATCAATAAGAATTTTAAAATGGTAATAAGATTAACTAAAGACGAACCATTTTTTTGCACACCTCGTAGATTACCATATGCTCATAGGTTGGAGCTACAGAAAATCGTTGACGACTTGTTAAAGAGGAAAATTATTCGAAAGAGTAACTTACCCTATGCCTCACCTATAGTATTGGTCCAAAAGAAACATCGCAAGCTTCGGCTCTGTGTTGACTTGCGCAGTGGTTTCCATCATGTTAATATAGCAACTGATTCAGTCAAATATACGTCCTTTGTAACACCTACAGGACAATTTGAATATTTGAAAATGCCTTTTGGACTCAAAAACGCACCTTCCGTATTCCAGAGATACATTAACCAAATTTTTAAAGACTTGATAGCTTTAGACAAGCTATTTGTTTATATGGACGATCTCATGATAGCTAGTGAATCGATTGACGACCACTTAGAGACACTAAATGAAGTAACGCAAATAATTGGGGAAAATTCATTAGAACTTAGATTTGATAAATACAAGTTCTTATTCGAAGAAATTGTATATTTAGGCTATACTGTAAGCTCAGAAGGGATACGTCCCAACTTTGAAAATTTGCGTGCAATAAGTGAGTTTCCTATTCCCAAATGCGTAAGGGGTGTTCACAGTTTTCTTGGCTTATGCTCGTATTTCAGAAAGTTTATAAAGAACTTTCCAATACTGGCCAAGCCCTTGTACGACCTTCTTAAGAAAAATGTTTCTTTTAAATTTGGTCCAGAAGAGGCTAGAAACTTTTGGGATTCTTAAATCTAAACTTTTGAAGTCACCGATATTGTCTATTTATAGTCCCTTGAATGAGACGGAATTACATTGTGACGCAAGTAGTATAGGTTTCGGAGGTATTTTGCTGCAACGTCAAGCTGATAGTAAATTCCATCCGGTCTTCTACTTTTCGGAGAGAACGACTGATGTCGAATCCAGATATCACAGCTACGAGCTGGAAACATTATCAATAATATACGCGCTAAGAAGATTTCATGTATATCTTATAGGTATTCCGTTTAATATCATCACAGACTGTCAGTCTTTGACGTTGACTTTAAGCAAAAAATTGCTGAATCCCCGAATATCTCGTTGGACCCTAGAGCTACAAAGCTCTGATTATAAAATTGAGCATAGGTCGGCTAATAGAATGAATCATGTTGATGCCCTGAGCCGTCGCACAGAAATATTGTTCATTGGGGGGGGGGGGGGGGGGATCCTTTGAGTTCGCTTTAGCCGCCGCACAAAACCGTGACCCTTGCAAGCTATCATTGGAGTTAGAGAAAGGCGAAATCCAACTAAATATATGCACTGACAAATGGCTTGGTATATCGCAAATATAAGGACGATGTTATGTTCTATGTACACAAGTAGATGGAAGAACGTGTAATCCAAACACATCACGAGTCCAAGTGCCATCTAGGCGCAAATAAATGTTACGAGTACTTCAAAAGATCTTATTGGTTTCCTGATATGAAAGGAAAAATTAAGAAGTATATAGAAACCTGTCTAAAATGTGCCTACTTCTGTCCTAACTCAGGAAAAGTTGAGGGAACTCTGCATAACATACCCAAGGGAAAGGTTCCATTTGAGGTACTTCATGTGGATCACTTTGGACCGTTGACGGGTGCGAGAAAGAAATATATCTTCTTGATCGTAGACGCATTTACAAAATTCATTAAATTATATGCAGTAGGTAGTACACAAACAAAGGAAGTAGTTTCTTACTTAAGTCTTATTTCGAAACCTATAGCAGACCTGGGAGAATCATATCAGATCGAGGAACCTGTTTTGTATCAAATGAATTTTCTGAGTTCCTTTTAAGCGAAAACATAACACATCACAAGATAGCGACACAATCCCCTCAATCTAACGGTCAAGTTGAGCGTATGAGCCGCTTACTTATACTAATGTTGTCTAAAGAATTGGATGCTGATTCTACAGGGGGCTGGTATAAAAATCTCGTGAAAGCTGAGTTTGCGCTGAATAATACAGTGAATCGCAGTACAGGGTTTTCACCAAGTATGTTGTTGTTTGGGGTTCAACAAAAGGGCCAACTGTGTGACAGAATAATAGGACATATCCAGGATATTAATGAAAATGGAGTTAGAAATTTAGATGGAATTCGAGAGGAAGCTTCTGAGACGATATTAAAGAGCCAAGGTTATAACAAAATGTATTACGATAGAAGACATAAGGCACCGCATAAGTATTTCAAGGGAGAATACGTAATGATAAAAAATGTAGTGACGACTCCGAGAATTAATAAAAAATTGTTGGCTAAATATCGTGAGCCTTACGAGATTTTCGAAGTTTTAAAAAATGACAGATACGTTAATAACGATGTGGACGGGTTACAGTTAACGCGCATGCCGTACAAAGGTGTTTGTTCGCCAGCCAATATGAAACCATATATCTTGAGTATTGATGAATGCAGTGTGATTGTGAAATAGCATCATTAAGTAAAAGGTTCATATACATATACACATATCTTACTGAAAACATTGTATTAGTTTTAAATTAAATTTTATTTAAATTTTATCTTTTATAAATTAAACAAGAAAAAAATATATTCTAAAGAATACATTCTAAAAGTAGATTTCTGAAGACGTTTACGTACAAATTTCTGTAATAAAATCATTATACTTACATATTATTTATGATAGATTTTGTTTCGTCAAAACTCTCGTTAGGTATTTGATTCGACCTTTTTTTTGTCTTGTATAAAAAGGCTGTAAAGTTTTATTGATTGATTCATGTTCTAATTAATAATGAAAAGAAATATTAATTTCTAGTTAATGTTTCGTAGAAGTGATCTTAGTTGTAGGCGTTTGTGAAGGGCAGTCGACGTAACTTTCCCTCATAACCGAGGCGATTATAAGTCAGGAATGGCCGAATTGTAGGAGTTCTCTATATAAAACTATAGAAAAAATAAGTAAAACCTCACTCGATAACTGGGCTGAACAGTTATGTCGATCGCTCTCAAAATTTGCCTAATCCGCAAGCAAATTGCATTCGATCTATGTACATACTAATGAGTATTAAAGCATCAGTCAAACGTTCCAGACGTGTCTTATATTATTTTCAATTTTCCCCCGTTGCTATCAGCTATCAGCCGTCCTACAATACTTTCATAGTTCGATGGTATGTACAAGGTTCTTGTATTGCACAAAAAAAAATTATTCGCTTCACCTTAGAACTACTCTATTTAGGACGCTTTGCACCCATCCCAGTGCGTATATAAAGTTCTGTACAAGCATATGTACAGAACTGCATGTAAACGAAAAAAAAAGCTCAACTCAAAACAGCATGGGTAAACTCATAAGTAAGCACATTCATGTACACAAATATATTATTGTGCAAGTGTCATATTATCTTGTGACCATGCAATATGAGACCAGAGATTGATTTGTAAAACGAAAACATTTTCAATACTTCCGACAAATTAATAAAGGAAAATCAAGTAGGAAGAATCCGCAATTTTGTACAGTTTAGCAACAAGTCAATTGACGCAATGTTTTTGTGAATAACAGAAAAACTGTGTCACAATAAACAAATAAGTTCAATATTGTGACAGGTCATGCCATAAGTAAGAAAGGGTAAAATTGATTTTCTAGCAGTTTCTTTCTGAAATTGTTAATTCTTGCTTATGGAATGACTATACCTAAGAAGCAATGTAATTCAGTTTGTATAAAAAGATTGGTGGTATCCAAATAAATCCAGAATTGTTTCACCTAGTAGGTGTGTACTTTCTCAATAAGTCGGCTCCTTAGCCTAACTGATCAATAAGGCGCCACTTTAAGCTGATCACACATTTTACTGGCGCTTAAGTCTAAAGATCAATAAAGCGGCATATAGCCTGATCTTCAGCAATATAGCAGCATATGCAATATATCGCAGCCGTGGATCCAGCTAGTGCGCGCGGGGTACGCTCGCCCCTCCTGAAGACCGCTGCAAAAAATTGCAGTAGATCTTCTGAATTTTTTCGTAACAAAATGATTCACATCTATTCTACCGCACTTTTTGTAAAAAACGTAACAATTTCTGGAAGCGTTCAATATGATATTTAGGAACGTAGTCCCTAACTAGCACCTTGGCCTTTGGTCATGGTTGTTGAAGCCTATAGAGAAAACAGAAAGCGGGGAGACCTGTACATGAGCGTCGCTTTGCTCGGGGTGTTTGAAGCAGGACCGAGCATATTCATGTTAACGCGATGGAAGGTTTGTTTTAATAGAAAACAGCTGCCAAAGGGTCTTTGATAAGCCTTCCATGTAAAGACGGCTTCTTAGAACATTATCAGCGCGACGTGACAAAACAAACATTCAAAGAAACAATTATAACTCGTAATTGGAGAAATTCAGTGAAACTTGACAGCGGCGAAAAAGTCATTCTGCGTTGCTTTGGTGAGTGATATTAGATTTAAAGAATGACATTAATTTTTAAACAATTTTTTTTTCTTTTCATAAAATGTAATAGTTTTTATAGAATACTTAGCCCAAACGTTAAATAAAAACAAAATAAAGCTGCAGATTGGGAAAGTCTCAATGAGTATCCTAGAGAATTTGATTGGTCGGTCTGTTTTGCTTCAAGGGACGTTGATGAATGCACATTTGAATTTAGTACAATTCTAAGTCTTGGGCATGCGTGAATACATTCAGTATTTATACAGCAGATCTTAACAACAGCAAAATCGCTCTTGGTTTAACGATAAGTACAACCAAGCAATAAAAGCAAAATAGTCTGCTTTTCGCACCTATCAATTGCATTATGTCCAGAACTGAAATACTATCTAAAGAGAAAAATTTCTTTTTGACCAGCATGTTAGAATCTTGCCAAGACGCAAAGTCAACAAAGGTTTCCGGTCCCAGGTCAAAACCATCAGGAGTAACTTCAGCAGTTCCTCTATTCCTTCACTACTTTACAATGAAGTGATTGTTGACTCCCTGAATAAAACTAATATTTAGACTGTTAGATTCAGTTCAAGTTCTGCTTTTCCACCCTTTTTTTTCTCCCTTGTAGATGTGTACAAGAGCTAATACATATCCATACGAGAGATATGTTAAAGGCCCTTAAGGAGATCAACGTCTCCATAGCTGCAGGTCCTGATAGTTTCAAGCCCCCATTAAATAAAACCTGTGCCTCATTCTTGGCTAAAGCTCTGCGAAAAATATTCTACTTGCCTTATCCGACAGGAAAATTTCCAATTGTTTGGAAACTACCTCACGTTCAGCCGATTCCCAAGAAATGAAAGCGATCTCTCAAATTATCGACCAATTACAATCACTTCGATTCTTTAAAAGGTTTTTGAATCTATCACTAACTCCAAATTAATGAAGTATCTAGAAACTAATCAAACCCACAACGATCGCCAATATGGCTTTTCTTTTTCTGACTTTTTTTATGGAATGTTGAAGTCGTAGCCTTCTCAATTTTGGTGAGTCCAAAATCGTTGCCCTAGATATTCTAAATTGCTATCTGGAATTCAGCCCTTTAAGCAAAACTTAAAGCACTTGGCCTCTCTCGTTCTCTTCTATTATGAATGTATAGTATTTTATCTGGTCGCTTAATATGGATTATATTAGATGGCGTTACATGTCAATCTCAGCCAATAAATGCCGGGGTATCTCAGGGCTCTGCAGCTCTCCATCTCTGTTCTCAATTTTCATTAATGATCTGCTTTCCCTTATTTGCAATCCCATCAATTGTTTTGCAGGTGACAGTACCCTTGGTTTCGCTTACTCCTTTGGCACTCCTGCGGACTACAGAGGAAATTTCACATCTGTCAAACCAGATTGGATGATTAGATCCTTGAATAACGAACTTGATAATATCCTCGCTTGGAGCAAACCGAATCGCATCGAATTCAATACAACTAAGTTCCATAGCTGTCTCATCTCTTTAAAACAAGATCATCATCAGTTTTCCACTCCCATTTCTTTTGATGGGGCACTTCCTGACGATACACCGTGCTTATGCATTCTTGACATTAATATTTGCAGTATTTTAAGCTGAACAAATCAAAACTTTTCTGTTGCCAAATAAGCATCGAAATATCTTGAATTTCTGAAAAGGTATAAGAAATATTTCAGCCCATTGATTCTAGCGCTCCTCTACAAGTCCTATGTCAGACCTAGAATGGAATACAATTTTCATATGTAGGCCGGGGCTGGTCGCAGAGCCATAGCTTAATTATATATTGTCCAAAAGAAAGCCTTGAGCTCATTGGCGATGTAGCATAAAGTTGTCATATGGAGTCACTCGAGCACCGCCGCAATGTTGGTTGCGTTTCGCTCCTATATTTCTACAGGCATGGTCAATGTTCTGATGAAAAATCTAGTCTGATCCCTGATTCCTGCATGTAATACTCGCACTGCAAGCCGCGCATATTCTATTACCCTTCAAAATACTTTTAGCCGTAGAGTAAAATTCCGTGATGGTTTTTATCCAGAACTGTGCGAACGTGGAACAGACTACCATTTTCTGTCTTTCCTCGGGCATGTAATCTGCGAACGTTTAAGGGTGACATACATCGGCACCATCGTCACTCTCCTCGCGTTCCCTAGTTCCTTTCTTTATCGCTTCTTGCCATGCTGTGCTTTGCACCATAGTTCATAGGTTGTATCCTGAGCTTGGCTTAATAATATAAAAAACAAAACAAGTCACACTTTCTTAACTTGCCGACGAAGTTATATACGTACGAGGTATGTATTGCATCTGTTCTGTGACTGCTATTTCAAATACATGTAAATTTTTAATTCATTGACTTTTCGAAGTGGCAAAGAACCTTGGGCAACTTTCTTCGTTGCGAGTGGTAACCACTGGCTAATCTGTTCGACTCGTATCTTTTAAATGATAAATTTTGTGTATTTGACATTTGCGAGTGGTGGCGAGTGTGTTCAAACTTTTGTTCAGTTTTCAGCACTGACATATATAACAAGAACTGCCTGATTTTCTATTTCATATGGGTCAACTTTTTTGGTAGGGCGTGACAATTGTCTTAATTTCAAATTTTACTTTCGCTTTACTATTCATATTAAAAGTTCAACAAATTATAGAACCACTCGAAATTATTTCTCTTCTTGGAAGCTTATCTCCTACAACATCAAATATTTTTTAAACTTGATTTTTAAAGAAATAAAATTAAGCAATTTTTGTCTACCTGCCCCTAAAAGTAGCTATGGGGGACAGAGAAAGGATTACAAATATTGTATTGCCATCTATTTATATCCTATATATTCATTGGAAAACCACTGAACTGAAACTGGACTATGGTGTATTTTGTATAGAAATTATTATTTGTAGTTCAGCGGAATAAAGTAGTTAAACCAAAAAGGGACAACTATAGAAAAGTGATCCCATAATAATGTCAAATAATGTAAGGAATTTCAGTAGTATCAGCAGTCCATTTTATATATGTCAGTGGTTTTCAGCATATACCATTTTTAAAACATAGTTGCGACCCCACCTCCCCACAAGAATTATGGATCCGCCACTGATATATTGGCATACAGCCCGCCCTATAACTGACTTGGTGATCTACGACTCTTAAAAAAGCGGCATTTTTAGCCTAGTACGACTTGATTGATTTATCATCTTTATACAACTGAAGTAGAAACACTACAAACCACATTCAGATCATAAAAACTACACCTCTCAACATCCATTTTGAATTCCGGAAGAAGAAATAAGTCAGCGCAGTCGAGTAGTACGGACATTATCTTAATTAAATCAGTGGAAGCCCATTATGTTTTCTTCATATTCTCTCTATAACGTTTAAGATTTTCGATATAACAATAATATACGTCATTTCCCTAATACAAATTCTGATTGAAATCTAGCTAGAATTATTCAAATTTGAGGTAGAAAGGAGATCTCATATAGAATAAAAATAAGCCAAGTGCCAGCGGACTCGCACACCAAGGGTTCCATACCATCGTACAAAATTTAACACTATGTATACGCCAAAACACACGTTTCTTGTATGGGGCCCCCTTTAATTTTTAATTTAATTTAATTTTTATTATTTGTTGTTATAGCGGCAATAGAAATACACACTCTGTGAAAATTTCAACTGTCTACCTACTATATTACTGTTCTCATGAGATACAGCCCGGTGACGGACCGACGGACATCGGAGGCTTAGGAATAGGGCTCCCATTTTTACCATTTGGGTACGGAACCCTACAAATGAGCAGAAGTTCCCTATTTATCATTGACAAAGTGTCACTGACGAAGTTGTTGGTTAAGTACTATGTTAGTGTACATGGAACTGCTAGAAATTTGAACTTAGAAACTTAATGAACAGACCTTAATGTGTCTATTAATCGATTAATTAATTTGAAAAAAAAAAACAAAAACAATCATGCCTAGATGTCTCAATCACATATAAAATGAACCAAATTTCTCTTATATCTACCTTCAATAGCCTCAACATAACATCGTGGAATGAATATTTGCAAAATGACTCCATTTTGATACAATTTTTTACTGTCAAACAGATAAGTATCGCATCCCCTTGAGAAATATTCAAAACGTCTTTTTGGCACAAAATAAAAAAAAACGATGCCCCGCTGACAAATGCCTTCAGAAATAATTTACGAGCGAATAATGTATAAATCTCAAAGCTCAGGCTCAGACTAAATGATAAATTGAAAATCGACAGATTGAGTTTCAGGGAAAACTCAAATCGACAGAGCTTCCTAAATCACTGTTGGGGTTTGAATGAGTGTATGTATATAGGCCTAATTCTATACTCTCGTATACTGGGAAAATTCACTTCGAAATCCTTTTCACACTTGTCAATAAGATGTTATTCACACGATGAAAATTCTTCCTTGAAAATATTTGCATTTTTCGGCGTGTGATGTTTTACGCTCTGCACCCCTTCTCGCTCTATCTTCAGAAAACGTAAGTGATGGCTTCCATTGAACCAATGATAAAAACTTCACATGAATAAGCAAAAGCTCTGAGGTACGTACCTTTGTGAGTTATCGTCTTGTCTTGCATGCTTGAAGGATTTCTCCATTTTCTTCATTGTTATCCTGCGAAATGTTTTATGAATAAAGAGCCAACAGTGACAGCCTTTTGATATTCAAAATTTACAATCTTCGGCTTCGGATGAGTCAGAGATTCAAAGTGTCGATTAAAATGTGTTCCTTTTTTATCCTTTTTGATGAAAACATACATGTATATTTGTGGGAGTTCACGTATTCGTCTACCTATATATGAATTCAAGTTTCCTCTGTTAAGTGCTTATTCAATAAATAATTTATCATCTAAAATAGTACCTATGGGTGGAAAGTATAGAATGCCCTATACTATAGTCTACCATCGTTAGATGGTACTAAGAGATGTACCCATGTCTATATATTAGAAACACACTCCTGAAGTGATATACATCTGAAATCGTTTGACAATGGTGAAGCCCAACTCGATGATTCGACATCCATTAAAAAGCGTTAATATAGGCTCAAATACAATTGAAGTTTACTTAGGATAATTTGATATTTTTAGCCTAAATAGATATCTCATTCCGTAAGGGTTATTATCTTAATACTTTCAATTTTAAAAAGTGGTAAAAACAAAACAGAAATAACAAATGGAACGTGATTTAATTGAAGATTTGTGGTTTCTATTTATTCGCAGTACCATTTTTATTCCACTTTAATTTTTACATTGCACTTTTGATCATTTAGTAATTGTTCAGAAATTAGAAAACACTAACTCTATATTGAGGATTACTTGAACTTAGAAAACGCTAAGTCAAGTATGTAAAGTAGCTCTTGTATTGGAATGAGGTTTCACTGATTCCAGTACCTGGATAGCATTGGAGCAGAGGATTGAGCAGAAGACAACAGCGTTTGATGGCTATAATAAAAACTGAACGTATTCATAAAATGTTCCACATATATAAATATATATAAAAAAATGTTAGAAAAGAACAGCAACAAATAATCAATAATTCATTGTAAGCAATAACTGTTGATTTACAAATAATTTTTTACTTTTCCTTACTTACACACAATATTGCAGCAAAAGTCGGGTCATCGTACTACAAAATATTTACGTGAAGAACAAGTGCAATTGCTTAGTAAGCGAAAATCAAAGGTGAATTTATAGTGATAACTGATCGACCAACTGCCCGTGAATTATGATAAATGTCTTATATAGCAAATTATTTTTTGTTTGGTTTTTTTCTTGTTTTTGTTTTTTATGCTTGAACAGTAATAATTTAATTGTTTGGCACATCGCGTTCTTACGGAATGAGCGATTCTTACCGCACCTTTACTGACTGCAATTCGAAATTTAAACTTAACGCAAGTTAATTTGTGTACGTCTGTTAAATTTAAATGCGCGTTCGCTTTACGTAAATAACATTACTTACGTGTACGTAAATTGTTGACGATTTGCTCTGCTGGGAATTACAATAGTGAATTCAATGAAACAGAGAATACGATGACCACGACATGACTCTTAAGGCTAGTAAGTAACTTACGTAGTTTCTATGAAATGCATGAACAAAGACTTTTGCGAATATTCAACTAGTCAAGCAAAACATTGGAAATCACAGATTTCTATTTTCTAACTGAGCGCAGTAAACAAATTTCAAAGCTGACTTAGGACTACAAGATTCCCATGTTTTTAGTAACCTTAAAAGAATTGAGGCATTATTAAATTCGGAAAGAAAAGTACAGCAATTAAGAGTATCCGGTGAGATATAAGGCGAACAAACGGACTATAATCTGTGGACCATGTGTTGGATCTAACGGCTATCAGAAGATACATTTTAACATATACGACAATTACAAAGTAACATAGAATGTTAAAGCCAACATTAGCCTTATACAGAAAATAGCATGCCTACGTCCTCACTGGGTATCATACGCACCACCACCACTAAAAATTCTCAGACCCTCAGACCTCTGTACCTGAAGGTAAAAAGTCTGGCCGCCAGCGCTGTTTACAAATACATATTGTGGGTCGTCTAGAGCCTTGACATGAACTTTGATTGGAAAGGTTTTCAACGAAATTCCTGAATTCGTAATGGAAAAATGATAACACCTCCTTTGATGCAATTAAATTGCCCGCTGAGGAGAAGGGCTTTGAGCCATCCATGGTTAACTGGATAGACTCCATGCTTGGTAGCAGGAGGATAACCATAACTCTGGGGAACTCTTCTGTTACTATCACTGCAGTTAAAGGCTGCCACAAGTAGGAGTCCTCTCTCCACTCTTGTGGTTGATTGTAAGTGACAATCTCCTAGTGAAGCTGACCAATTCTGGATTTAATGTACAAGGCTACGCGGATGACCTAGTAGTCACAATACAGGGCAAGCATGAGCAAGTCATATCCGACATCATGCAAAAATTCAGAAGCCTTAACATAAGCTTCAACTCTTCTTGATAATACGCAATTTTTAGATAAAGTCAAATTTCTGGGTGTCACTCTAGACAAAAAACTAACCTGGAATTCTCATCTGTACAGAGTAACGGGAAGAGCAGTAGAATCTCTCTACAAGTGTCCTCGCTTCACTGGCAGAACTTAGTATCTGAAGTCAAAAATGATATACTGGATGTATACCACATTTGTTATACCCATGGTCACATATACGGCCCTCACATGGTGGCCAAAAGCTAATCAGCAGCAAACCGAGACTCTGCTTCAAATAATTCAGCGGCTTTTCTATCTAGTAATAACTGGTGCTATGAGGACCTGTCCTACAGTAGTCACGAAAACCTTATTAAACCTTCCAGCCCTGCATTTGCAGGTGAAAAAGGAGGCGATCTCCGGTGCTATCAGAGTGCAAAAGTAGAAACAGTTACAGCCAGGCGATCTGGTTGGTCATTTAAGTGTCTTAAAACAGTTAGCTCATTTGTCGTAACAGAACGATTTTGTGACACTTCAAAATGTTACCTCAGAGCTACCCTAAATAATAAAAATCTCTTTATTGGCAAAGACTACAAGGACTTCGTCAGTCAACAAAGTTTATCGACATCTCTGGCGAAAAAACAAAAGAATTCCTATTTCTTAGAAGAACATTGGGGTATCATCTATAGGTACAAGACGGGCTTGGGTGAAACTTAATCCTGTCGCTTCTGTCAGGATGCTCATGAGACCTCGGAGGACCTGCTCTTCATCTGCGAAGCATTGGCCATTCGGAGATTGCTTCACCTCTTACATGCCCTCCTCCACCAAACTACGTGTGGAACCTAAGTCCCAGAATGGCTTTAGACTTCACTAAGGGGAGTCAGTACTCAGCAAAAGTTTCAATTTAGACACCAGCGAGCATTTAGGCAACAAAATTTACTATACGCAGGTTTGCGTGCTGAAAGTGAGAATATTCATATAAAATTAGCCTAGACCTGGACCACGGACCACATTAGAGACATCTATCGTAAAAGACAGAAGCTCAACATGCTAGAGTGAAAAATGAATACTTCCAGTTCAAATTAATTGAAAAATTTTAATGCGAATTAACTCTTTTGAATATTTTGCACACAATTGTTAAACATACTACTTTGCTTTCTATTTAAACAACTTTCATATAAATATTACAATTTCTCGTCGGTGAAATATCGGAAGAAAAAACAAGTACTATTAGAGTCAAATAATTAAAAAATGCTCCACTAAAAATGAAAAAGCTCGACGTTATTTGCTAGATCTAGACTTTATCTTTCTAAAATAGTCGCAATCTAAAGAAATGAGAATACCTGCTAACAGGAATTTGATTTAAAAAATTTCAATTTTTACCATTTTGTACAAGTTTCCGAGCTAATATCTCCATTCCAATACAATTTTTTTAATTTTTGTCAACGTTATTTACTAGACTACTTCGTTACCATTAATTTAAGGTATTAGTCCTTATTATGATAGAAACAGAAATTCGCATTGAAAAATGTACGAAACTTGGAAATCTTGGTAACTCCTCTTAAAAACGGGGACTCACAGGGGACTCAATCTTTCAGGTCGCAGTGAATGCAAGGCCAACGCATGCATACCACAAATATTTATAAATGACCTAGAAACCTTCATTCTCCCGACAATCCCCAGTGGACGACTAATTCACTACACGGATGGGTCTAAAACTGAGATGGGTCTTGGAACTGTAGGGTCGATAGTGACGGTCTCATGCTCGGGACATTATTGATCATATGTGCATTCCACAGTTTTCCAAGCTGAAGCTATACTAATCCATATGTAGGAGAACCTAAAGAAATCTCATAACAACAAAAGGAACTTTGTCTTCTCCTACAATCAAGCAGTAATTAAAGCGATTGTATCTTTTATGGCGAAGTCAAGGCTTGTGTGAAAATACTAATACTCTATCGAATCTGGTTAGGCTGATATAAGTACTATGGCTTCAACGCTTTGTTAATAACAAGAATACAGATGAGCTTGTATCCAAGGGCAACGGTATGTTGGGAGATACCATCGCGGAGTAGTCCCATGTAAAGCGATTCAGATCAATTTTGTCAATAGCGGCAAACCAACCATGGCTATTGTTCGACATCTTCGTTCAAGTTTTTTTTTCAGATACATACCTATATCAAGTAAAGATAAACTCAAAAGTATAGCATCTAACAATAGTGTAATAGCACAAACAAATAAATGACAGATGAAGAATCTTCTAATAAGAAATGGCCACCCATTTTCTTAGCAGCCAAGTCAAAACATACTTTACCATACATTCCAGTTGACTGTGAATGGTTGGCTATTATGAAATTGAAGTTTAATTTTTTATCAGGGAATTCTCCATGTACTTTTTATTTTTTTGTGCAAGTATTAATTTTATGAAAGTTGCAAAAAGGCGGATTTAGTCCCATGACTTCTCTACAAGGATGTGTTCTACCGACCTCCCTTTATAGTGCTAACTGTCATGGCTGAATGAGCCAAGATTTTTCAAAATATTTAGGCAAGAATATTGAGGTTAATTTCTGTTTAAGGTGGTCAGTCATTAAAATTAATAAAAAACAAAAATCTTAAGCAATTCACAATTAAAGGCTGGCACTAATCTCGGTAGTCTCTCTCAGATATGATAATCACCATCACCAGCACCCTTAATTACTCTTTGCATAGTAAAATGTTGCTTGCATGCCTGAACGTTCTCTATAACACTTCACTAAGGACTTAGTCTAATCGTTTCAATTAAGAAAGCTGTGGGAGACTTTTACAGACAGTTTGAGTTTGCTATTGCTGCTTTGCACACCACCAATAAAGTATAGGAGTTGCTCCCTTGTATAGAACCCCAAGCTCCAAGAACATTTGATTGGGTTAGACTCCTTTTCTTGGTAAACATAATTAAAGGAATTCATTAGGAAACTGACATTAGGGTTCGGTCGGTAATTGTCTAAAGGAAAGAAAATCGCACAAAACGAACTAAGTTTAATTCAGGTCAGGGTGCATAGGGTCAGCGTGAGACCAAAGAAGAAAATCGGTCCTTGAGGTCTTAAGGACGCTAACTGAATGTCTCTTTTTACCGTTTTGCTTCAACTACTTCTGTTCAACGAGGTATAGCTTGATGTTGGTGGTGGGGTGGTGGCTTGCGAATGTAAAAAGTTTCATATAAGAAATTTACCGTGATTAAGGCCGCCATAAATCTTAGCCTGTTCTAAACTGTCCTAAAATTTATTCGACTAGGACATTTTTTTTCTTCTTTTCCTTCTTACTTTACAAAAGTATGCGGAGTAGCTTTGCGACTAACAAGCTAAAATAGCCAAATATTTCCTCAGGGTCTGGTTTCTGTCGTTAGATCTGGTGCAGATGAGCACACTACACGCAATTTAACGCTACATAAAGCACGTGACCTCATTTTTTTTCTTTTAGTTAGGTGAGGGGAGGGGTGGGGCTATTCAGGATGCCAACATATGCTCTAGAAATACATTCTTCCCCTAAATTTCATGAAACCCCATATGACGAAATTTTTTATTTCACCCTCAATTTGGTAAGGGCGCATACATACGTACATAGCTCTGAAACTGAATGCCCTCGCCCATTCACAGGAAATAGCTCTCCTGCTCAGAAAGGGACTATATGGACATGGACGACAGCAGTTCATTGCAGAATATATGTATGAACCTCTCCCCGAAGGACCAACTATAAAAGTACTCTCTGATTTTTATTTGACCATTATCCTACTGATGTCTCTCGTTTATATCTTTGGGCACAGCTTTATGCTGCAGTTTTGCATTTACTTTTAATCTGTTTATATTGTCTGATAGTGCTACTCTGATTGATAAAAAATTTTATTACGATTCAAAAAGAAAGGATGGAGGAGCAGACATAGATACTTATGTATACGATGAATGTTTCATCTAATAAATTGAATTCGTTGGCACAAGTGGATCTAGTTATGTTTGATCCTTTGTAGACATTATTTGTTGTTTGAATAGAAAATGTATATACTTACATATATACATAATAATAAATCTGGCTTGCACATTATTTCGTGATATAAATGACAAATGGCACTGTCTAGAGTATTATTGTAACTTAACTCCGTCTTGTTTGGTTAGAGAAATAACTTAGCATTAGTCTATTAGAGCTATAAGATTTACTGCTCCACAGTTGGTTATTATCTCATTATTGTTTATTCTAAATCAAGTGTATCACTTGCGGCCAATAAGTTTCTTGAAGGATTTAGTTAGTGTTTTATCGCACATACTGCGGATGAGCTCGGAATATGGCTGCGAAATGTTCCGCTAACACCACTCCTTGGATACCAAAAGATCCGCCACGATAACATAGAAAATAATATTCGGTAGCTAGAGTACTCGGCAGATCATCTAAGGATACAGGTAAAAAGAGTAAGTGGGTACCTAACTGCAAAAGAAGTGAATCAGTTCTTCTTAAGATTAAAAAATTGCCGTTTTTTGGTTCAAAAATGGATATATTTTCAACTCATCATTATGAAGAAGAACTGGTAAGTCGTGGAAATTCACGTTCCATGAGAAAAATTTTCACAACCGAGTATTAATTGATATGAAATAAAGAACGGAAGTAATATATGTATGCAAAATATAGGAACTGTGTATATGACCGAAGACCGAGGAAATCGAAAAGTCTCATCTCCCAAGCTTCCAAACTCCCCGAGTTACAGAATACAGAATCTGATGTAGAGAAAAGCCCTTAATGTTTCCTTAGAAATTTACTGGAAATTTTTCTTAGAATTTATACGCATTTTTGGAGGCCGACAAAATTTTTTATGAACGTAGATGTAAATATGCAGTAAGAATTTTTGTTTTTTTTAGAAATTCACAGAAAATAAAATGTTTCAGTAAAATTTTTATTCACTTTTGTGGCCGATTGGAGTTATATTCAGATACAATACTTTGCCTTTGTCGGCCTCCAATTCTTCTGCTGTTGTCAGCCTGCAATAATGCATAAAACTTTTAAGGAACAAATTTGCAGTAAATTTCTAAGAAAAAATTCCAGTAAATTTCTAAGAAAGAATTGAGGCCTTCCTACGTCGAGGCATCGTCGATTTGATATTCAAGCGAGACGTTGCAATTTTTGTTAATTGACATGTATCTGACTTCTGGTTTTAAATTTTCCTATTCGATTCGCTATCTGTATAGTTATTTACTTATTTGTTATACTAGTCGGCACTTGTATCGTGTCGGCACTTGTATCGGAGCTTGTACCTACATTTGTATAGCCACATTTTCAACTTGTATTCAGAAAAGTTTTGACTTCTGTTCATATTACAGGGCCACTTGTCGATATACCTACTAAGTTGTTTTCCGCGCAGTAATAAAATGTTATCAGATGCGGACGATTTGGTTTTTTTAAGTGCATTGTTAGTCGCTTTTAGACAAATTTGAAAATGATAAAAGTAAGTTCTGCCAACATGAATTCTTAAAAAACGTGAAGCACATGGGGCATACGCTAATAAATGATTTAACTTTAGAAGGTGGCAGCTATTTATAAAGCATGTGAGAATGAATAAAATTGATTTTGAACTTAGTGGCGCCACTTATGGTAAAGAAAACACAAGACTTAGATTACCAGCCAGTTGCATTAAAATTCCTTTATATCTTTGATGCATCGAATTTCTAAAAGTGCAATTGGTGAGAAATGTATCTGAGGCTATTTTAACTACCGAGCAATTTCTTCTAAATTATAATTTTTTTCATTAAAATCATTATATTCTTTTGACCTGACATCGCAAAAAGCACTTTTTCTTATTTTTTCTATAAGAAGTTAGTTATTTTCTTTTGACCACGATAATATGATTTTTAATTTAAGCAATCAACCGCAATACAGAAGAAAACGCACAATAAAGTGCCCTTCAGAATGAAACGCAAAAGTATCACAACAAATCAAATCAAGAGCAAAATCGGAATATGCAAAATGTATGAGAATTTGTGTGAGGTTGAAGCACGGACTTATAACAATGGACTGAACGGAGCGTATCGTCAATTCCAGAAAGAATGGTATTATTTGATGTTTTATATTGTTGACTGCAAATGCAGTCACCGTCGGAAGAATAAGGTAAATATAGCGTTTACCATGCTCTGCCTCTCTTGCCCATACGCAGAATTCTGGTAAAAATCACCTTGAAAATTAAAGTCGGAATGAGTTTAGTTTCTTATAAGAGATCTTATAAGCCATTAAAATATCACTAAAACACAAGAAAGATATTTTTTTAAATTTAATACAATTTTCGGGTGTAACATTTCATCTGATTGGTTGAGTTTTACTTGTTTTTTATGTAGTAAACGTTTTAAAGGGCGCTTGATATACAGAAACAAAATATTTATGCCACATGAAATAGCAAATCGCTCAGTTCGTTGTTATAAGACATTGGGCTCAACCAAATGAATGAGCAATTGTATGACAAGTTGTATCGCAATTTAACGAATTTACTTGTGTCTCATGCAAATCCTGATACAAGTACCTATCTATGTGCAAACTAAGCTTTATATCTATAATCTTATTTGGCTCAGACCTCCTATATGAACTATATCAAGGGATTTGTTAGAGCATCTGGCTTGGATTTATGAGCAATATCTCATATCACGGTGAAAAATGATCCTTGAAGTAGCCTGAGTTCTACGGAATCCTTAGTATTAAAATTTGCAAACCATCCATACAAGTTAAGTCTTACGAGTGGCGTCCAGAAGTGACCATAATAGTAATTAACAAAACTATCATGACATTTGACCCAGAGAAGGAATAAATAGTACGAAATATAAGTAAACTTATCTGCAATCATTTCACAAGAGATTTGAAAAGTAAACAGAAAATATAATATTTGGTATTATCTTCATCTGCGATAAGGTAGGCACAAACTATGTATGTATATGTTTACACATAATATGCTCTTCCCTCACGTTTTGTGTTTTAAATAAGCTTTTATGTGGAACCCTCCTAAAAGACGTATATTATCTTGTCTTTCATTTCTGGGTATAATTTTACCTGCGGGCATTTGGAGGACTATAATATTGTTACGCGCCACAAAGTGATACAAGCAACATCTGTTGGAAATGGAAACAACTTTAGGTTAGTGTCATCTTAGTAAACTTTGGGTTCGGAGAACGGAATATTCAGGAAGGTTCTAGGATAATTCGTAGAGTATAAATACGGCGCTCTGACAGCTAGGAGGCGGAGTATTATTTCAGACAGGGAAGTGAGAAGTGAACGAAGTAAACTATTTGGATTGCGATAATTAGAAGTACAGTACTAGCGATAAATAAAGAGTTGATTTGATAATTATTTGCGAATTTGTGAGAGTAAACAGTAAAGTTAAATAAAGAAAGAACTTTTGAATTATATCTGAAATATTGTGTTTTAAATAACGAATTAAGGCCACGCTCGTAACAACTGTTGTCAGAAGTAAAATAAAATCGCGAAATAAAGTGGTGGCATTTGACTTTGAAATTCAAAGAGTGATTAATTTTGTGAAATCGCGCAAGAATGGGACGCAAACTAGAGGAGCTTCGCATACAGGAATTGAAAGTGGAGTTGGGGAAGCGGTCATTGCAAACGACAGGCCTAAAGAATGTTCTAGTCGAGCGACTTAGACAAGCGTTGATAGAGGAAGAAAAGAATCCTGATACATACGTTTTCGAGGAAGACCCAGAAACTGAAGAAGAGCCTGCGATGAACATAGAACAGCTTTTGGGTACTTTAATGACCAAAATGGAGCTTTCAACCCTGCAAGTGAAAAATGCTCTTGAGGAACAAAAGAATTCTCTGGAATCCCGTCTAGATGCACAAAAGAATTCTCTAGAAGCCCGTTTGGACGATCACAAGAATGCCCTTGAGGAACAAAAGAATGCTTTTGAGGAACAAAAGAATTCTCTAGAAGCGCGTTTGGATGCACAAAAGAATTCTCTGGAATCCCGTTTGGACGATCAAAAGAATGCTTTTGAGGAACAAAAGAATTCTCTACAAGCGCGTTTAGATGAACAAAAGAATTCTCTAGAAGCCCGTTGGGATGAACAAAAGTGTTCTTTGCAGAATTGTCTTGAAACCTGTTTAGAGGAACAGAAGAATTTTCTTAAAAATTCATTAGATGAAAAAAATTTAAAAATTGAAGCAATCCAGCAGGAAGTGCTGGGAGTTCAACAACAAGTGTCGGAAGTGCAACAAAATGTTACGGAGAAGCTTGACAACTTTAAAGCAGATTTGGAGAGAATAAAGCATCGACAACCTCGGCACGAAGGAACTGAGATATCCGGTGCAGGCAGAATGAAACCTCCAATATTTGATGGACAAAATTCGTGGCATATTTTCAAGAGACAATTCGAGGCAGCTTCGGAAGTAAATGGATGGAATGAGGTAGACAAAGCTACAGCTCTGGTATTAGCACTTCAAGGACCCACGTCAGAGCTATTGCAAACCATATCGATTGACAGGCAACGTGATTACACGTCATTAGTACAGGCGGTAGAATTACGTTATGGAGATGAACACAGCCAGCAAGTATATCGCTTCTGTTACGCAACAGGATTCACAAGCATGGCGAATCACTACAACAACTGCAGGCTGATGTGGAAAGATTAGCTTATCTTTCACACTCTAGCGTCAATGCAGATTTTCTTAATGAAGTGACAACAGAAGCATTTGTGAACGCTATTGCAGATCAGAATTTACAAGAAGACGAGGACAATAAAAAAAAGAAAAAGACGAAATTAAATAGTCTAAGTATGCTGATAATGACGATGGTAAGGGTATAATGAAGATCGGAAAAAGTACAGACAAAGGTGATGATAAGAAGCGCAAAGGCGGTAAGGACAAGGATGACAATGGCGATAAAAAGGGCAAGAAAATTAAGGACAAAGTAATCAAAAGCAATGACGGTGAGGATGATAAGAGACGAAGGAAAACTAAAAGCATGGAAGAGTGCTTCAACAGAACATTAATCGAACATCTAAGAAAGGTAGTCACCTATAATCAGCGCTATTGGGATTGACATATTCCTATACTTCTAATGGCTTATATATCAGCTGTTTACAATTCGACCGGACAAACCCCATCAAAGGTCATATTCGGAAGGGAGATGGGCTCACCTAGCCACCTCAAGTTTGTTATACCCAGAGGCGAACAAAAGTTACCAGAAGACTACGCAATGGAGCTCAGAAAACGATTAGCTGATGTTCACGCGGCCACGAGACGTTTTCCAAAATTACGACAACAGTGGGAAACTAGAAATAATAACATGGTATACAGGATTCAGCGTGGTACAAGAAGCAAACGGAAAATCGTTCACCTGGATCGTTTGTGTATATACTGCGAGCATCAACACCGTTGACCACCTGTTGTTCGGGACGAACAATTTTAAGAAGGGGGCAGTGTTACGCGCAACAAAGTGATACAAGCGACATCTATTGGAAATGGAAACAACTTTAGGTTAGTGACATCCTAGTAAACTGGGTTTGGAGAATGGAATATTCAGGAAGGTTCTAGGCGGAGTCTTATTTCAGACAGTGAAGTGAACGAAGTAAACTATTTGGATTGCGATAGTTAGAAGTACAGTACTAGCGATAACTATAAAAAGTTGATTTGATAATTGTTTGTAAATGTTATAAAAGTAAATAGTGAAGTTAAATAAAATAAAGAACTTACATATTAAATATCTAATATTGTGTTTTAAATAACGAACTAAGGCAACGCTTGTAACAATATTTATGTTATCTACAGAAAGATCAATTAAATATAATTTTGTTCTGTATTTTATTTTTAAATTTTTTTACTTTTACGAGCTTTTGGGTTTTTTTGTAAAAGTATTAAGGGGGGTTACCACCAAAAAAAGCTCACGATTTCTGTTCCCAAAAACTTAGTGAACATAAACGCATAAAAGTATGCAATTTGAAAATTAAAACAAGTCACTATATGTACATGCAAAGCTAAACGATGCTATGATATTCGTCTGTATTGTACTCCAAAGCATGTCGAGCATCTGGACAGCAGTAGGGTAGAATCACTGACTTCTACGTCAGTGGGTAGAATTGCATAGGCATGACGAGATTTTAAATTTGGCTGTCGGATTTTTCTTAGAATTTTGATCACGAGCAGGCAAGGAGCGAACAAAATGTATGCGCTCTGTGCTGTTGATCAGACACTTTTCCATGTAATTTGTCTGGCACTATTTATTGCTTGGGTAATTTTATTTTACTGAAGTCGGTCATCAAATACCTACCATATAATTTTTGCAATATTCACACGTTGTTAGATTACCATTTTATTAACTAGATATCCAAAGAACTATTTTAGAGAATTAGATTTGAATTTACCAACAACACAATTTTCAGGTTGAGCTATGTCTGGTACATTTTCTAATCCAATTTTAGTATATACACACATATACAATTTTATCTCTATCTAATTTCTCAATTTTGTTCGCATAAAATTTTTCATGTTTCAAGAAACGCAATTCAACCTGGGAAGGATTAGCAATATAGCAAATAGTGAATTCTTTTCTGCGACTCGATGTTAACACTGCCATCAAAACTGCCATTCTCGTGCTCTTTTCGTCCCTACTGGTGAGGTGGTGACAGATTCGGTGGCGATGGTTACACTGAGTCGCAGAAAAGAATTCGCTAAAAGATAAGATTGTGCAATGATTTCAATAAAATTTTTTTTTAAAAATAAATGTAAAGCAGTATTTCTAAGTGGCCGCAGAGGTAACTGCCACCACTCGTTTATTTAGAGCGGTGTCGCCTGTAGCCTTAATCCGCTTATATACTAAATATTGGGACTTACTTACTTGTATTTCGGTACATCCAATCAGAAAATAATGAAAATCTGTTATATTTATGAGTATTTAACAGGGATTTTCTCTTATATCCATATTCCGTGGATATCTAGGATCAGCGATTTCTACAAGAAGATGTTTAGTATAAAATGATTTAAGTTTTTCCACATTATCATCCCAGAATTGGTCATCTCTGTGTATGGTTGCCACTTTCATATCTTTGTCATTGCCAGTCCATAGAGCAAATATACAATATTTTCTTTGGGTGATATGTAGTTGGCCCTGTATTTGATAGTAATATGCATGCTTTCTATTAATTTTAGTGATATCCTTTGCATTTGTATCCACCTTCCAGAAGGTGATTTTCCTTTTACGGGTAGAATCATCAACTTCCATTCCTCTTGCTGAAAAAGGACACTTTATTTCAACAATTCCATCGTCGTTAATCAGTCCGTCTGGAGTGGCTCCCAAATATCAAAAAATTTCTACAATATTAAAAGAATTCATCCATAAATTTTCACATAAGCTAACAATGCCTAAAACATGGTTAGCTTATGAATTTAATCAGTGAAGAAAATTGCGTCAGCAATTTTCTTCACATTCCATAAAGTTTAAACAAAATTATTCCCATGGAAAATTTTGCCTTCAGCAAAATTTGCCAGTAGAAATATTTAATTTAAAAAATAAAAGAAAAGACAAATCGTACCTTCAGTACGATTTGTCGTGACAATTGCAATATGTATGTACGAACATACATACACATCACAAAAAAGCTTTCGCGATAAGAAGAGCGCGTCGTGAAAATACATTATATGTATACGCGCGCCTCAATTCTAATCGTCGTGACGGTGGCTAATGTTTATAAAAGCATCAAATTCCAAGCGTCCGTCCAACGAAAAATATTCTGGACTTGTTTAATCAAGTCCAGAATAAATGAAAATTTTCTCAGGCTAAAAATGCAACTATGCATTTTCTACCCTGAACGAGGGCTCCTGATCGCGACAAAAGTGATCAAGAGCGGAGTTGAGTTTTAAATCTTGGATAGAAGTGGTCTTGCGTTCTAAAATCAATAGTCGGTTTTAAAAAAAAAAAGTCATAGGCGGTTGTCGGTTCGAAAAAGAATTACGGTTTTGTTTAAAACCGAATTAATGAAAAAGTTCTGTTAAAAAAGATATTAGTGAAAAAGTTTTGTGAAAACGGAATTAATGAAAAAGCTTTGTTAAAAAAGGAATTAGTGAAAAAGCTTTGTTAAAAAAGGAATTAGTGAGAGAGTTTTGTTAAAAATTAAATATAGAAACCCTTTTGGTTTTAGTTACTAGGTTAGAGTAGTTCCTAATTACTAGACATGTTTTAACGTTCGATAAGAAACTACTAAAAAACTGAGAATCTAATAAAAAACTGAGAAAGACTTTTCATTGAGCTGAGAGGACTGGTGAACGCCGTTATTTTTGTGGATAATAGCAGTCGTGGACAGCGGTGAGTCATTAACACATTAAAAAAAATTGTAACAAAATTGGCGCAGCCGGTAGGATAGAGGAAACCTACTTTGAAAATCACCAAAAGTATAAGCGCTTGATAAGCCTCTATCCACCAACGAACAAAAAGGAGTACGGACGGGATCGAATACTGGGCAAGACACCCTACCCTCCGCCTGAAGTTGAGTCTGGCTTCAGGAGTATCTCGATCTTGTCGGCTCCCAACGCTCGGGGTCGGACAGCTTTAACTGCCTCTGTTTGTAAAACACGCAGCCATCCCCTCATCAAAGCACAAAGTGCCAACGTGGGAAAATAGCTGGCTCCATCCCAGCCCAGGATAAAAGAAGTCCACAACCAAGGGTTGTAAATCTACACTTGAAGGAAGGAAGTATCCTCAACCGACAATCTGCGATCCGGAGCTGAAAGGGACTTCGAAGTAGTCAACGCGCCCCCCTTTCAGCTTTTATCCAGGCGAATTTAAGTAGGCCACGGCCCCCCCGGCAGCAAAAGAACTTCAACCGAAAAAACCAGCGATGCTGAATTGAGAGGGACCTCGAAGAAGGCAATAAGCCCCCCTCTCAATTTGAACCAAGGGAATTAAGACGGCAGAAGCCTCCCTAGCTGCAAATTTTCCAAACCGTGGTCCATGAGCGAGGAAAGCTCCCACCAGGAGACGCCGCAGGAAATCACACCACTTTAAACAACTCCACAACAATCTTCGTCACTGGGCGACGCACAGAAGATCCGTCCCGGTACGAAGAAGGCAACGCGGGAACAACATCCGCAACAGAGGGTGCTAATCAAACACCCGCAACAAATTCACCAACAAGGGGAGTCACGAGTCAAAGTATTTAGAAGGGAAAGTGCGAGACTCCTCCGAACTTTCGGTTATACAGTGCGATTCTATTGACAAACAGATTTCCAAGTCTCGGGAACGAAGGCTTGAGCAAATCGCAAAATTTAAAAAAGCACTGAAAAGTTCAAAGAGAGCCTGAAGGAGTTTGGAGAACTCTCGCACTCGCTCGAAGTCACAAATAAAAATAATAGTGTAGATTTAAGTGAAAGTGCCAACGACAGTGTCAGTGATTCCACCGTGAGTGAAATCCTTTTGAATTGGCTGGGCGACTCCCTTCTGGAAACCAGCATAGAAGAAACTAGCTCCCCAAAAGTGTCAAACTTTATTTTCAGAATCCCCAATATGAACATAGCAGATTACGCGAAAATCGCCAAGCTGACTGCTCAGCTGGTTCCCCTATTATCAGGAGAACAGCACCCAAAATTGAGCCTTGAGCTCCAAACATTCCTAGGATGCTGCAGGCAGGTAATCCAGTGCATTTCGTTGGAGGAACTTTCAGCATGTTTGCAAATCTTCCCCACCAGACTTCGAGGCGAAGCTTATCAGCTTTTTGCCTCGAATATGCCAACTACTTTCAAAGAAGTAGAAAAATGGTTAAATCGCACGTACCTGCCTAGAGAAACTTACCAGGAACTGGTAAATAAATTAATCGCTACAAGGCAGTATCCTTTGGAAAACCTCACAGCCTTCACGGCACGACTAAAACAAATGCGGGCAATCTGTAATGAAGCAGCGGAATCCAAATACGGAGCCACAGTAGCCCCAGCTGTTAAAACGCAGCTGGAAGATTTCGCAAAGAATGCACTAAAGACTGGCGTAAATAACCCATATATGTGCCAATACCTTCTGACCATGACAAACGGCACGGTGGATGACCTCGTTCAAAGAATGCTTGACATGGAACGTCTGCAGCAAAGTGCTATATTCCTGCAACCTTCAGGGCAATTTCATCAAAATGTGATACAAAATCCAATACCCCATTCAATAAGTGCAACAACACCAAATAACGCACAATTTAGCCCACTTAATTCATCAGCTAATCACAGCGTATTTACTCCCGGCATAATGCCATTCGCTCAAGTTCCTCAGACCCTGCCAAACACAAATAGTCACATTCAGCAGCCGCAGTTCACACAGGCAAACACATCACCATACATCAAACAGGAGCCGAGATCTCCCAATAAAAATTATAATGGACAAAATAAAAATAATTATTTAAATAAAATAAATTGTAGTTTTTGTAATTTAAGAGGCCATACATACGGCGATTGTTTGAAACGTAAAAATACGCCGTACTGTGTGAACTGCAAAATGTATGTATAATCATGACGTGCGTGACTGCAGAAGGAACAACAATAGTTTTCAAAGACCCCAAAACAGAGAAGCACCAAACCAACGTCCTAGAGAGCCGCAAAACCCTAATAACAACTCAAGAGTTTATAACGTGCGTAATAAGTGCGAATTTTGTGGTCGTTCTGGACATGCAGTAAATAACTGCCAACAAAAACGTAAATAGGAGGCCCGGAGTCAGGGAAACGACGTACAGTCGACCCAAAACTCCCCGGCTCGACTATAAAACTCCCATATAAAAAAATAGGGTCCCCTCAGCAGCCAGATTCCAGTGTCGCTACAGTAAAACTTCCCTTAGACATAGGCCTGAACGGCCAAACTAAACTAGTAGTAGACACAGGCGCTGAGGTAAGTATAATAAAGAAAAGGTCATTAAAAGATCTCAAAGAATTAACCACAATGAGGCATGCACACTTCTGACCCCATTTGGTACCGGAAAGACGCTGGGAAATTTCCAGGGAAACTTCGTTTTCAAAAACAAAATTCCCTGGCCTTTCCGATGATGGACTTCTAGGAAATGATTTCCTAGCAAAAAAGTGTAACGTTGAGGGTCCTAATAAGGCACTAAGGTTTCCTCGCACGGAGACTAATCCCGATGAATTTGCTTTGCCATTGATGTTTGAAACGGACAAGCTACATTCTGAAAAAGCAGTCGAAGTAAGAACACTTTCAGAAGAGGTAGAGTCTAAACAGGCTGAACTATCCACCTACAGTGTCTTCAAGGCTTCTCAAACGAGAAAAACCGGCTGCCAAGCTCCAAAAGAGCTCAACGAATGCGAAAAAGGCTGTCTGGGCGAACAAGAGACCGACGAAATCAGGCAGCATTTGGTTACCTTTAAGGAACCAATCTGCATACCTGCGCGCTCTCAAATTGTTGCCCCAGTCCCGTTACAAACTCAAGAAGAAATGCTCTGTTTATCACAAGAGATAAGCGATGGAGTCTTCTTGGCAAACAGTTTACTGTCATCTGGAGAAGAATTAGTGATGGTTAGTATTCTCAACGCTAACAGTCATCAAGTAGTCATACATAGCTTAAAGTTACAGCTATTTCCAATAAACGACTACAAACACACAAAAGACCACAACCATACGCACATTCCCATACCAAATTAAGAGGCAATACCAAACAACACAAGAGACGTAATTGAGTGTCTAAAGCCTGCCAAAAAGGTGCACATAGCTCATCCGTCCAAAATCCCGAGGCATAAATCACTATTAAACAAACAACGGCCATATAAGAACGGTAGCGAGTCGCTAAAGCCTATATTAAAGGTGCATATTACTCCACCGTCACACAGCACACAGAATGCTACATGGTCAAAAAGCAATAGCATTGACGCGCATGAATATATCACACAACCTAAGGCAAAGATCACACAGGTGTACCAAACTCAGCCGTCAACAAAGCAGGAAGCAAATACCCTGCAACATGCTAAGAACAACGAAATAAAGCCGCAAAAGGAATCTCAAAATCCTCCTTTATTTCCAGGTCAAAAACTTAAAAGGAAGAGTAAGTCAAACCAAGGTTCAGCTGAAAAATCAGCAATTTTACAACATGTACGATATCTATACCCGGATAATGAGACTCCGGACGACCCAAAACAATACCCGCGTATTACTAGGCTAGAGCAGGAACTCAGCCTAGACCCTAATTTAACCGCGGAAGAAAAAATTTCGATACCAGAACTCTGCGAAGAGTATAACGAAATCTTCTTCCTCAAAGGTGACCAACTCACCTATACAAATGCGATAACGCATAATATTGCATTGGTGCAAGATCAAGCACCAATCAATCAAAAAATGTACCGCTTACCTGAAACACAGCGGAAAGTAATTAACGAGTAGTTAAAAGAAATGCTAGACAGCGGGATAGTCCAGTCTAGTAAAAGCCCTTGGAATTCACTCTACTAGTTGTCCCCAAGAAAGCGGGACCTGATGGTGAAAAAAGGTGGCGCGTCGTTGTCGACTTTCGGAAATTAAACGAAAAGACAATTGGAGACGCATTCCTGCTACCCCGAATCGAGGATATTCTCGACGAACTAGGTCACGCAAGGTATTTCACCACACTCGATTTGGTCAACGGCCATCACCAAGTTTTTGACGACAAAAAAGATCGACATAAAACTGCTTTCAGCACAAGCTATGGGCACTACGCGTTTAAGCGTATGCCATTCGGGCTCAAAGGAGCCCCGCCACATTTCAACGCCTAATGAATTTCGTCTTAACAGGCCTACAAGGCCTCGAATGTTTTGTCTACCTAGATGAGTCATCTATGGAAAAAAATTAAATGACCACAACGAAAAGTTGAGGAAAGTCTTCAATAAGTTGAGAGAGAACAACTTAAAACTGTAGCCAGAAAAGTGCCAGTTTCTTCGAAGAGAAGTTGTTTACCTAGGACATAAATGTTCTAGCGAAGGAGCCCTACCAGACCCAAGTAAGACGGCCAGCGTCCAAACATTTCCTGTTCCAAGAACAGTAAGGCAAGTCCAGTCATTTTTAGGACTTGCCAATTACTGAAGAAACTCATTCCAGACTTCTCCAAAATTGTACGTCCAATTACGAATTTACTCCGAAAGGATGTAAAATTCACTTGGACAGAGAAATGCCAAGAAGCATTTCAGAGCATAAAAAATCCTTTTATTTCCCCACCACTTTTGATTTATACCGACTTCACAAAATCTTTTAATCTCACCACGGACGCAAGTAACGAGGCTCTAGGAGCTGTTCTTTCTCAAGGAGAAGTCGGAAAGGACCAGCCTATGCAAGCCGCACATTAAACAAAGCCGAAAGAAATTACTCTATTATAGAGAAAGAGTTATTGGCTATTGTCTGGGCTACCAAGAATTTCAGGTGCTATCTTCAAGGCCGGAAATTCACGGTGTATACTGACCATAAACCTCTCAAAGGTGTCTTCAATGTGAAAGACCCTACTTCCCGTTTGGTGAGATTTCACCACAAAATATCTGAATTCGATTACAACATCGAATATAAACCAGGGAAGTACAACACTAATGCAGATGCACTAAGTCGCATCCCTCAAGCATTAAAAGAAGACACTTTAGGCAATACCTTAACCTTACCTGAGTGAGTTATTCAAAAGAGTATGTAAGCTTCTAAAGGTAAAGAAGTTACAGACTTCAGCTTACCACCCACAGTCTAACGGAGCACTAGAGCGTGCACATAGACCCTTGATAGAATACCTGCGAACAATCGTAGATGAAAATCCCAAAACATGGGACCAATACCTACGAACCGCTGCATTCGTGTACAGCAATAGTGTACACGAGGGTACTAAACTAACCCCAATGGACTGCCTATACGGCTTCATAGCGGATGTCCCATCAAATTTAAAACGGGATCCCGAACCCGTTTACAATCATGAGAGCTACTATCATATATTGAAGTATAAGCTCCAAAAATCATATGCCACGGCACGAAAGAACTTATTGGCAAGTAAACAACGCTCAAAGGGGTACTGCGATAAGCCCCTAGTTTTCAATGTAGGAGAAAAGGTCCTCATCAAGAATCAAAGCAGAAAACATAAGCTTTCTCAAATCTGGGTAGGACCTTATCAGGTAATCGCAATACCAAACGATGTAAATACCACAATCAAAATTGGTAAGCGAATAGTAACGGTACACAATAAGCGTATATTTCGAGTAAAAGCATGTTGAACAAAAACGAACAAGGTTGACTTGAAATTCCTTCATTTCAATACCTCCCCATAAACATATGCGGTGGAGTCACTCCACTGCCCAGTTTAAAACGGCACAATGCAAGTACAAACATACTTAAAGGATTGTTTTCTTCTTCTAAATTGTCCACAGAAATGGCGCTAAAACTCATCACAGTTGCCCTCTTCATCCAGTACGCAACTGGAGCAATTTTTTTTTTTTTTATTATTAAGCCAAGCTCAGGGGATACCCTATGATGCAAAGCACAGCATGGAAGGAGATAGGGAAAGGATTAGGGGATGTGAGGAGAGTGGCGGAGGTGCCGATGTGTGTCGCCCTTAAACTTCCGCAGATTGTATGCCGGAGGAAAAACAGAAGATGGTAAGCTGCTCCACATTCGCACTGTTCGGGATAGAAAAGCAGCTCGGAATTTTACTGTACGGCCGAAAGTAATTTGAAGGGTTAAAGGATGTGCGCGGTTTGCAGCGCGTGTATTGCGTGCAGGAATCATTCTAAAGGGATTAGACTAGATATTTCATCAGAACATTGACCATGCATATAGCGATAAAGGAGCGAAAGGCATCCAACATTGCGGCGGTGCTCGAGTGAGTCGATATGACAAGTTATTGCCAAATCGCCAATGAGCTTGAAGGCTCTCTTTTGGACAATATCCAATGAAGCTAAGGCTGTGCGACCAGCCCCGGCCCATATATGGGAGTTGTATTCCATTCTAGGTCTAATGCAGGACTTGTAGAGGAGCGCTAGATTTGACGGGCTGAAATATTTCTTACACCTTTTCAGAAATCCAAGACATTTCGATGCTTCTTTGGCAACAGAGAAGATGTGATCTGTCCAGTTTAACTTACTGGAAATATTAATGCCAAGAATGCTTAGTGACGGTGAATCATAAATTAATGCTCCATCAAAAGAAACGGGTGTGGTTAAGTTATGATCTTGTTTTAATGAGATGAGAGAGCTTTGAGTCTTAGATGCATTGAATTCGACCGGATTCGCTTTGCCCCAAGCGAGGATACTGTTAAGATCGTTATTCAATGATCTAGTCATGCAATCTCGTTTAACACATGCGGCATTCCCCCTGGATTCCGCAAGAGTGTCAAAGGAGTAAGCGAAATCAAGAGTACTGTCATCTGCGAAACTATGGATGGGATTGAAAGTAAGGGAAAGCAGATCATTAATGAAAACTAAAAAGAGAGTTGGAGAGATAACAGAGCCTTGAGGCACGCCGGCATTTATGGGATGCGGTTCAGATGTAACGCCATCTAATACAACACGTATTTGGCGACTGGATAGGAAACTTTCAATCCATAATAGAAGAGGAGGGGAGAGACCAAGTGCTTTAAGTTTGGCTAAAAGGGCTGGATGCCAGACTCTATCAAAGGCTTTTGAAATATCTAGAGCAACGATTTAAGACTCACCGTAAGAAAGTTCAGCAAGTCTCCAGATGAGCGTCCAGCTCGGAAGCCATATTGGCGATCGTTGATGAGATGATTAGTTTCTAGATACTTCATTAATTTTGAGTTAATGATAGATTCAAAAACCTTTGAAAGAATCGAAGTGATGGCAATTGGTCGATAATTTGAGGGATCGCTACCCTCTCCTTTCTTAGGAATAGGCTGAACGTGAGCTAGCTTCCAAGCAGTTGGAAATTTTCCTGTCGAATAAGACAAGTAGAAGAGTTTGCGCAGAGGTTTAGCCAAGGATGAGGCGCAGCTTTTAATTAACAGGGGCGAAAACCATCAGGACCTGCGGCTTTGGAGACGTTGATCCCCTTAAGGACCTTGAACACATCCCTCGTACGAACGTGTATTGGCTCTTGTACACATTCACACGGGCGATGCAAAACAGGTGTTTGTGAAGTTGGTGGAAGACGAGAATTTGAAGCGAATCTAGCAGCTAAAATATTAGCTTTATCCAGGGAGTCAACAATCACTTCACCATTATTAAGTAGTGAAGGTATAGAGGAACTGGTGAAATTGTTCCTGATGGTTTTGACCAGGGACCAGAAACCTTTGCTAACTTTGCTGCTTGTCAAGATTCTTTGTCTAATATTCTGGTCAAAAAGAAATTTTTCTCTCTGGATAATGGACTTGCAGGTGTTCCGTACAGTCTTGTAGACTTGTTTCATTTCCGGACATGGCTGCAATTGATAGGCGCGAAAAGCAGACTCTTACGCTTTTATAACTTGGTTGCACTTATCGTTAAACCAGGAGCGATCATGCTGTTGTTGAGACCTGCTGTAAGAATACGGAATGTATTCACGCATGCCAAGATTTAGTATGTTAATAAATTGTAATGTGCATTCATCAACATCCCTCGAAGCAAAACAGACCGACCAATCAATTTCTTTAAGATACTTATTGAGACTTTCCCAATCAGCATTCTTATAGTGCCAAAGAAGCCTACTTGTAGGTGGAGCAGTTGGGCGGCACAGGTTTGAGGTGGTAAATTGACCCGTGATTAAACAATGGTCTGAATTTCCAAGAGGAGAACCGACTGAAATGGAATATTTGTCAGGATGAGATCTTAGAAACAAGTCGAGTAAATTAGCTTTATCTCCAGCTGCATCAGGAATTCGCGTTGGTGCATCCACTAGCTGTTGCAAATTAAATGATTCACAGAAGAGTTCAACGAAACGGCCCACAGGACTTGTGGTAGAAGAATGTCTGAGCCATGGTATATTATGAACGTTAAAATCGCCTGCCAGCACGATTTCGGAAGAGGGGGAAACAGAAAGCAAATGATCAATATTGTTGGAGATATTGTCAAATACGGATACTGTGTCGTCATCCGACATATTTGGGCTGCGATAAAGAAGACAGAAGTATATGATGTGCTTGTGAAGTTTGAACCTAATCCAGATATAATTAAACTCTGGATTAGCAGAAGGAAAATCTTGAGAATAGTAAAGGCCACATCATTCCGAATATATACTGCGATCCCTCTATGCTGAGAAAAAAGAGGCACGAAGCTGTATCCAGGGGCGTGATACTGATTAATATCAGCATCAGAAACGACCTTGGATTCACTTAACGCAAGAATTGCCGGATTTTTTGAGTTAAGGTGGCAGTACACCGAAAACCGATTTGCTCTTAATCCGCGAATGTTGCAGAAATCTAAAATGAAATTCTGCATGCTGAAGGCAAAAAAAAAAAGCAAAAAAAAAAAAAAGCGACACACAACAACACAAAAATTTGGGCGCCACCAGCAGCAGTCAACGACACAGCGAGGTAAAAAAAAACAACAATAGTGTTATGCCTATTGCTGCTTTCAATACCTCAAACCGTGCAGTTCAATGACCACAGCTGAGCGCACCCGGATTGCTGATCAGTGAGAAGTGCTAATGCATTTGCACTGATCACAGATGAAGAGAAGGAAAGGAAACTTTACCGTGCTGCTGGCTTATAGAATGTTGATAGGGCATAGAAAAGCCCTTCACTTGGCGGATAAAATTTATTTTGTTTATTTATTAATTTAACGGTCGCGTCGGAATTTAAATAATTAACGAATTGATTAGTTTGAAAATGATTAGCACAACACTATCACTTGACTTAAATTAATTGGTTGGATATATGTTTAGATTATTTGATCTACAAAGGCAACGTCCGATCTGATTGACTCCACGCACTGCTGACAAACCGTATGTAATGACCCAGCTAAATGACTCGGGTGTACTTTTCGAGGACCTGGGAAATCTCAAGGTATATCATGACACCTGGAATGTCCTCACCGAAATAGATTTGGATGAATTAGATGCCCAGATAAAGCTAGCAGAATATGCAGAGCACTTGGTGCATAAACTCTGCATAAATATAACAAACCCAGAAGACCTGTGTAACGTGCAGCAACTACACATACACGCTATAATAGACAGCGTACGAAAGCGCACGGAAACTATAAAGGAACTAGTACCAGGAAAACGCAAGGCCAGATCGCTATTTGACGGAATAGGCAGTGCCATGCACTATTTATTTGGGAACATGGACAATAACAACAAAAAAGAAATTTACAGCAGGTTAGAAGAATTTGAATCAAATGCACAAGCCCTAGCCGAGCTAGAGATACAACAAATTAGCGTTGTAAAAACTACCTTGGAAAAGATTCAAAAACCGCTGGCTATGTTAATAGACAGACAACAAAAAATAGCACACCAGATAAACGATCTCCACTATGTGGCCGATGAGTTAACTAGGAGGCAACTAAGGCAAGAGATTATATCAAGCTTATTGCTCCAAATCATCGAAGTCGAATATCGACAACAAGCCCTCCTGGATATAATAATGGCTAGTAGAACCAATCATATTCATCCACTCCTAATGTCTCCCATAAATCTGCTGGAGATATACCGCAAGACGGCCTCGAATTGCCCAAATGACCAAAATTGTCTATCTGTTCTATATCAGACAGCAGGAGCTCAGTCACTCCTTATGCAGAATAAATTGGTGGTGAGAATTACTCTCCCAATTTTTAATCTGCCAAAAATGATGCTACAACAGATTCAATGCTATCCTGTACCCAAGTCAGCAAATTATTCATTAATTCCAGACCCTGGTTATTCATACATAGCCCATAGCGCAAAAACTCAGGAATTTCTCTTATTAAAAGGCGAGGACATGAAAACTTTCAAGACAATAACAAGTAATTTGGAAGAAAACACGTATTTAGGCCGGCTAACCACGCCTATAATCAAAGCGACAACATCCAACGAATGTGTCATTAAATTGCTATACAACCCTTTAAATGAAGTGCCCAAATGCAGGACCAGAGTACAAGCTCCCCAAAAAGACATGCTGGTCAAACTAAGCAAGCCCAATACGTGGCTATTTTCATTTATTATCTCCACGGTGCTACACATCACATGTCCAAATCATTTTGTAATCTCGAAACTGGAAGGACAAGGGATACTTGAGATAACGCAGCCATGTCAAGTGCAAATAAGTGACAAAGTGTTCAAATTTGAAGGTCAAAGTAAACAAGCGCTGACAATAATTCAACCCAAACAATTACCAAAATTTAATCAGTCCTTTTTGAATTTGAGTCTGGCTGACATTTTACCAGAGCCTCATATCCAGAACCAAGTTCCAATGGAAATTTTAACGGGAGACGATATCCATAAATCAATTTATACTGACACCCATTCGCTGTCAGCAACTTCCCTATCATTCACGAGCCTACTAGTTCTGGCCATAATGATTGTTTTGGCAGTAAAATATCGACACCCTGTTGTCATCAAGATAAGACAACAGAGAAATCAAACACCAGGTAACCCCGAGATTTCATTAGAGGGAATTCCTTTAGAAGAGCGAACTCCTGCTCCCCAACCCAGTTTACGGCGAGCCAGAAGCCTCTCCAAAACAAAATCAGTCCAAATCGTTTAAGAATGCGAAACTGACACTGTCAACATTGGTCACTTGATCGAAGTAAATTTATAAACAAAAGTAAACCTGGTCACATGTGCAAAACATATGAATGACTAACAAAAACAGTTTGTAGTAGACATAAAACAGAACTAAAGTGTCAGAGGAAAAAATGTATTACAACTACTAACAAAATAAGTTAAAATAAATAAATTCATGTAAGAAAAATAGAATAGAAGTAATTTTAAATTAAATAAAGTACATAAAGGAATATAAATAGATATAGCATTAGATAAAAATGACCAAATTAGGGATGGAATATTAAAGAAAATAAGATATGTAGTAATTATCGAGCGTAAAAGATAAAAAACAGTGTAATTACTTGAACAGTAGAGGTAGCAAAAACAAAAAGTAAACAACTCACTAAGGATAAAGTACCCAAAAGGGCATAGAGTAGTATAAAATTAAAATGTATTAGAATTTTAAACGAATTAAAACTAAAAGCAAGTCAGAATTAGGACTAAAAGATAAAGTATAACAGAATAACTAACAGAAAAAACATGTCTTAAAAGTAACAATAAACAAATAAAGGATTAATGGAATAAACTAAAGTAGCACTAGTAAGCTATTAATAAATGTAAGGTACCGGAAAAATAGTCTAAAGCAAAAACAAAGTGTTAAAATATAAAATAACCGTAGAAATAAAGAATTACACTAAAATTAATTAACACATAGAAAAGAAAGTATAATACAAGAAAAAATAATGTAAGAAAGACAAGAAAAGTTTACCAGGCTACTATAAAATTTTGATTTATTATCGCATGATACTACTAGATTTATAATATTATAAGCTATTTTTATAGTAGTTAGATAGTAACCTAAAGAAAGAAAGAAAGGTATGAACCTTTTAAATAAGAAAGGTAAAAAATAGAAAATTACTCACAAAAATGTAACGCCTAACCGAACCGACCAAGATCCGAAACCCCAAATGAGAACCAAAAAACAAAAACAAAAACCACCAACGAAACCAGCCTAGGGTAGCAAATTCCAAAAAACAAAACATTCGATTTTATTGTATTTTTTTTTATGATACAAGCAAAAAAGGTTTCGAATACGGGATGGCAGCATGCGCAGAGTCCGTGCCGGCCGGTTATGTTGAGGGTACCGCCTGAATAAAAGAAAAAGAAAAAGAGTAAATAAATGTGGCCAACGTCCTAAATCAATTATCATCAGGACTTACCTCGCACAACCCACGCCTGCCCTTGGTGGGGATACAGGGGTATGTCAGCCCAGTAGCTGCGACCGGCCACGGCATCCGCGCCCCACATAGTGAAGGGCCGCTGTCCTCGTCGTAAAAGCACCAGACGAATCGGGCCCCGCCACCCAGAGATCACGTGGACCACGAAAATTAAGTTGGCCACAGCACTGAGGCCCGCCGGGCTGCGCCAGGCTTCATTATGAACTTTGATGGCAAACAACATCCTAACTGCAATCCTGATTTTAATTAAACAACTGCAACGGCTCAAGATCAAAACTCGAATAAAACCGAGCAGAGAATTTAATCATTGAGATCCATTGCCAAGACAAAGTAATAAACCTAGCAGAACGGTAATCGGACACCCCGATAAGAGACCCAGAAACAAACAAATGAAAAACAGAAACAGTTCTGCATATGCTAATCGCACAAATGACCTTCACCAAGAGTTATTACTCTTCTAATAATAACTCTCATTTTGAAAAAGGGGAAGGATTGTTACGTACCAAATCCTGCATACCAAAAAATATTAAAAAAAAGGGATATCAAAAAATTTCTACAATATTAAAAGAATTCATCCATAAATTTTCACATATGCTAACCATGCCTAAAACATGGTTAGCTTATGAATTCAATCAGTGAAGAAAATTGCGTCAGTTAAAACAAAATTATTCCCATGGAAAATTTTGCCTTCAGCAAAATTTGCCAGTAGAAATATTTAATTTAAAAAATAAAAGAAAAGACAAATCGTACCTTCAGTACGATTTGTCGTGAAAATTGCAATATGTATGTACGAACGTACATCCACATCACAAAAAAGCTTTCGCGATAAGAAGAGCGCGTCGTGAAAATACATTATATGTATACGCGCGCCTCAATTCTAATCGTCGTGACGGTGGCTCATGTTTATAAAAGCATCAAATTCCAAGCGCCCGTCCAACGAAAAATATTCTGGACTTGTTTAATCAAGTCCAGAATAAATGAAAATTTTCTCAGGCTAAAAATGCAACTATGCATTTTCTACCCTGAACGAGGGCTCCTGATCGCGACAAAAGTGATCAAGAGCAGAGTTGCGTTTTAAATCTTGGATAGAAGTGGTCTTGCGTTCTAAAATCAATAGTCGGTTTTAAAAAAAAAAGTCATAAGCGGTTGTCGGTTCGAGGTTCGGAAAGGAATTACGGTTTTGTTTAAAACCGAATTAATGAAAAAGTTCTGTTAAAAAAGATATTAGTGAAAAAGTTTTGTGAAAACGGAATTAATGAAGAAGCTTTGTTAAAAACGGAATTAGTGAAAAAGCTTTGTCAAAAAAGGAATTAGTGAGACAGTTTTGTTAAAAATTAAATATAGAAACCCTTTTGGTTTTAGTTACTAGGTTAGAGTAGTTCCTAATTACTAGACATGTTTTAACGTTCGATAAGAAACTAATAAAAAACTGAGAAACTAATAATAAACTGAGAAAGACTTTTCATTGAGCTGTGAGGACTGGTGAACGCCGTTATTTCTGTGGATAATAGCAGTCGTGGACAGCGGTGAGTCATTAACACATTAAAAAAAACTGTAACACCTGGGTGCAATTTGCCCAAACCTCGGAGAGTTCGTTCTTAAAGCCCGTCGAATGAAAAACGTTTAAAAATCCATACCAAAAAATTACTAACCGAGAGTTAAGGAAAACATAATGAAATTTTGTGTATTAAGTGATTGGAAAAAAACTATTATTATATTAGTGCCAAGGAAATTGGGATTATAAAAATATAAAGAAAAGAATAATAAAAATAATAACAGAACAAATATAAAAAAAATAATAAGTGTTTGAGTTTTAATTTTCCCTTTGCCCAATATCGGCGACTGCTCTCTACTTCGGAGCACGGAGCAGGGCCCTTAAAATAATAAAATCCTGCCAGGCTTACAACAACTGGTAGTAGCGAGCGAAACAAATCAGTGTCAATAAAAATCTAATAAAAAATGAAAGTTATGATATAGTAACAAAAATCCGCAACAACATAACGTTTTAGTGACAGAAATATTCATTAATTTCAGTTCCTTTTTAAACAAACTAACTACGTTTTTTTTTGTTTAATAAATAGTAATTAATTAAATAAATAAATACCAAAAAGTCAAATATAAGATACAAATATAACCAAGTGAAAACCAAGAAAAGTAAAGTAAAAAGAAATATTGTAATAATAAATCAACGAAACATGAAAGTAATTAAATAAATCACAAAAAAAAAAAGAAGCCCGGGTACTCCAAAAAGAGAGTACTTAGAGGAAAATCATAATAATAATAATAAAAGTTCAAGCGCCATAGCGCTCAACGTGGGACACTTGCGAGGCTTCATCCGTGCCTCAACAAGACGAAAATTATCATAGAAGGAAGACCTCAAGAAATCGTTAACAAACTCTCAACATTAACAACACCTTCATCCATAATCGTAAATCGCCAAAATCGCCTACCGAAGCACCAAACGTCCTTTGAAAAAAAAAAACATAAAAATAAATAAACCAGTGGATAAAAAGCCAGGTAGAGCAGTAAAATTTTATTTTATTTTTTTTTCTCTCATTATTTTAAAATATTTTCTTTTAATTAAAATTATATTCAATCAAATTATTTATAAATAAACGCATTCTGCGTGAAACATAAAAGCAAGGTGGAAAAGTGAAATATATTTGTTTTTTGTATTATTAAAACGTACAACCAAGGTAGAAAAGTAAAATTTAATTAATTATTTTTTCTCTCTTCTCCTTATTATTTTAAACTAAATTTTTTTTTTTTTTATTTAATTAAAATTATATTCGATCAATTCATTTCTATATAAACCCATTCTGCGTAAAATAAATTCTTCCCCATACAAAATAGCCTGAATACGCTCCTCCTAGAAGTCACCTCTGCGGTAACATCTTGTGAGCTTGCTGGCCAGAGGACTTCGAATAAACCAAAAATCGATCCCCTACGATAGAGCTTCACATACCTATCGATCAGGAGAAATATTTTGGTTGGAAAGAGCGATTTTTGCTGATTACCTCTTTTTTTTATTAGCTAAATAATAAATAAATAAAAAAAAAAGACCAGAGATAAATAAACATACGTTTTTTTCTTTCTTCATCAATCGAATACAGTACGATTTCTCGAATACAGTACGATTTCGATTGCAAGAAGATAGACAAAAAACATTATCCCATATTATCCAGTCTATTGATAATAATTCACTTGCAACTGCAACCCAGGCATATCTAAACCAAAAATTAAGCTCGTTGCACAAATATTGGGATGATTTTGAAGAAACACACAATGAAATAATCTTGAATGTTGGCCCAAACGACAAAGACAGCGAATACTTCGCAAATGATGTTTACATAAACATGGAAACATCATTCTCAGGACACTGTAATTGCGCTGCAAGAACAATTGGACCTCTCGATTCCAAAATGTGACGAATACCTACAAATAATTCCACAGAGCGTCACCAAAATGTCTCATTCAGAGACCAATCAAGTTTTTTTCCCATCTGAAGCGAAAACATTAATTCCAAATTTCAATCGAAATCCGAAAGATCTCCACAAATTTATTTCAAGTTGTGATGACACATACGCAACAGCAACGACGGCGAACGAAAAACACTCCCTCGTTTAGCTTAATAAGGGAGTCATACGACGTATACAGATACAATCAAATTTCAGATTGGCCTGAGTTAAAATCGCTATTGGCTCAAACTTTCGAAGTCAAAACCCCTAGGTCCACACCAAATCTCAATTGACTAACTCCAGGCAAAGAAGAAAGGAAAGTGTAAAAGACTTTTTGCAGAGATTAAATACAACACTGTCCAAGCTAAATGAAGGCAACGCATTCCTATACAAACGGACGAGGTGCTCCTACGGTCTTTGTTAAGAGATAATGAGAGCTAGACCGTAAGAGCAATAGTGGACGGGTTATCCAATACACAATTACAGTCCTTAGCAAAAGTGCATTCCGATAAATCCTTTTGTGCACTAAAATCACCACATCTTGGAGCATGCATCACGCTTAGAGCAGAAAAAAACTCGTTTCCCAAGCACAAAACAAGATAAATCAAACTCCATTTGCGCAAACAATAAATTCAAATCTTCGTTGCTTCAAATGTAATAGACTGGGGCATGCTGCATCAAGTTGCCCAGTCATACAACGCACCAAGCAAAATTTCAATGCAGTTCCAAAGCAAAACCCCCAATTACAACGCTCTCCAGGATTTTAATAATCCATCACAACCTCCTTCTTGTCGATATTGCCATCGGATGGGCCATTCTATTGAAGAATGCAGGACAAGAGCTGCAAATAATTCCTGATTTAACGACAATCAAGGAAATCGATATAATTTTCAAAAGTAAACACAGCCCCGAAAACAAGCACACCTGATAGATAGCCACAAAATAGGAACTGGCAGCAGCCAGTATTCCGAGAAAGTCGAACTTCACCGCCGAAGTATAACAATGCGAATATCTCGGCTAGATCGCCATCTCCGAACAGGAGAATAACAAATCTCCATCGGCATCCAGGCAGGGAAACTGGATGCAGCGGGGGGTCTCATTCGGCAACCCCTCGCAGATGGAAACAACGGCGCAAGTTCATCGCAATCCGGAGACAATATCGACGAAAAACTAAGCAGCAAAAATTAATTCGTATCCCCCGTCCAAATTAATAAAAATCCACTAACGCTTTCTTTGCCTGTTGATATATGCTCTGCTACCAAAACTTACTTTTTTGATTGATACTGGAGCAGAGATCGATAGCATCTGCTACAGAGATGCTGTCTGCAATATAAACACATTATTCACAGAGTCCACTTCTACGGAAGGGCTCATCTTTGCTAAGTTGAATTTAGAATCTTCGAATAATAATAACTCCATCCTAGAACGCCCATTTCAAATTGTGGGAAATAACTCCATCTTCTCATACGATGGCCTACTTGGTCATGACTTTTTATCTCGATACAATGCTAGTATCAATTACAAAAATAAATATATTTCTTTAGAGATAAACGATTCAAATGAATCTTATCCTTATGAAGAATATTACACTGACTACCCATACGTTTATTTGAAAAGCGAAGACCCAGGAAAGAGGTCTCAAACAAAGAGTCTGTTATATACAGGGATAACAGTCTCCAATAAAGATATTAATACAAATCTATCTCCATCAATTGCTTCGAAAAGCAATGCAAATCGATCGTCAGCACATGCTTCACAAGAAATGAAGCATAAAGGTAAAAATCTATCTCCATCTATAGCCACACAAGAGGCTGAATTAAATAAAATTCTATCTCCATCCAAAGCTTCACAAGAAGTGGATCCAATAGAGGACGGGTTATCCAATACACAATCACAGACCTTAGCAAAAGTGCATTCCGATAAATCCTTTTCTGCTGAAAAATCACACATCTTGGAGCATTCATCACGTTTAGAGCAGAAACAACTTGTTTCCCATGCAAAAAACAAGATTAATCAAACTCCATTTGCGCAAACAATAAATTCAAATATTCGTTGCTTCAAATGTAATAGACTGGGGCATGCTGCATCAAGTTGACCAGTCATACAACGCACCACACAAAACTTCAATACAGTTCCAAAGCTAAACCCCAATTACAACGCTCTCCAGATTTTAATAAAATTAAATATCCCTCACAATCTCCTTCATGTCGATATTGTCATCGGATGGGCCATACAATGGAGGAATGCCGGACAAGAGCCGCGAACAACAGTCGTTCTGACTATAATCAGGGAAATCAAAATAATTTCCAGAAGGTGAACAATACTCCACCATTAAACACGGCTGAAAGACAGCCTCAAAATAGGAACTGGCAGCAGCCAGTATTCCGAGAAAGTCGAACTTCACCGCCGAGATATAATAATGCCAATATCTCGGCTAGATCGCCATCTCCAAATAGGAAGGACAACAAAAATTCATCGGAATCCAGTCAGGAAAACTGGATGCTGCGGGGGGTCTCATTCGGCAACCCCTCGCACATACAAACTACAGCACAAGTCCACAGGAATCCCGAGACAATATCGACGGAAAAGTAGGCAGCTAGAAATTAATTCAAATCCCCGTTCAAATAAATAAAAATTCTTTAAATCTTTCCTTGCATGTTGACATCTGCTCTGCTCCAAAGCTTACATTTTTAATTGATACTGGAGCAGAGATCAGCCTAACAAAACTCCATCGACTGAAACTGGTACAGAGATGCTGTCTGCAATATTAATGCATTATTTACCGAGTCCACTTGTACAGAAGGACTCATATTTGGAAAATTGAATTTGAAATCTACCAAATTTAACTCCATCCTAGAGCACCCATTTCAAATTGTGGGAAATAACTCCATCCTCTCATACGATGGCCTACTTGGTCATGACTTTTTATCTCGATACAAAGCGAGTATCGACTATAAAAATAAATTCATTTCTCTGGAAGTTAATGAATCTGATTCATCTTATCCTTACGAAGTATATTATTCCAATTATCCATACGTTTATTTGAAAAGCGAAGACCCAGAAAAGAGGTCTCAAACAAAGAGTCTGTTATATACAGGGATAACAGTCTCCAATAAAGATATTAATACAAATCTATCTCCATCAATTGCTTCGAAAAACAATGCAAATCGATCGCCAGCACATGCTTCACAAGAAATGAAGCATAAAGATAAAAATATATCTCCATCTATAGCCAGAAAAAAAGCTGAATTAAATAAAAATATATCTCCACCAAATGCTTCACACGAAGTGGATCCTAAAGGTTTTTTAAATGAAAAACTGCCTCCATCAGTAGTTCCAAGTAAAGTGGAACCAACATACAAAGGAAATCTATCTCCATCGACAGCTTCACAAGAGATGAAGCACAAAGGTAAAAGTATATCTCCATCTACAGCCACACAAAAGGCTAAATATAATAAAATTCTATCTTCTTCATCAACAAATTCACAAAAAGTGAATTCCAGAAATAAATCAGAAGAGAGGTCAAAGAATTTCAATAAAATTTTATCTCCTTCAAATTCTATCGAGTCAGAATCATCGTATAACTCCTTCCAAATTCCACAAAAGTTGGAATCTTATCTCCTTCCTTTTAGAAATCCGAAAGTATCGTATAAATTAAATAAAATTAAAATTCCGGCTCGATCAGCATTCATCATTGAAATTCCAACTCCTTCTATTCAAAATCAATCGGTCTGTTTCAAGAAGGAAATAAGGCCAGGGTTGTTTCTTGGAAATTCGATAGTCGAACCAGTCAACGGTATGGCAAAAGTCCTAATCCTCAACACAAATGAGGAGGACGCCGATCTGGCACCTTACGAGGTGATCCCAGTTTACCAAGACTTGGACGACTTTGTGGTCATCTCCACAGACTCTGAAAGAGATCCAATTAAGGGCAGAATAATTAAGCTGCAAAACCTTATAAAATTGGATCACTGTAATTCAGAGGAATCTGAGAGTATTCGCAATATCTGTAGGGAATTCAACGATCTCTTCTTCATAGAAGGGGATTTCCTTTCATATACAGATACGATTACCCAAAAAATCGAGACCCTCGAGGACAAACCGCCTATTTATACCAAGCCTTATAGACTTCCTGAGGCAAGTCGAACGGAAATAAATCGGCAAATACAAGAAATGCTTGAGTCAGACATAATCAGACCTTCACATAGTCCCTGGAATTCTCCACTTCTTCTGGTTCCTAAAAAACCAGATGAGAATGGAAACAAAAAGTGGCGAGTAGTGGTAGACTTTCGTCGTATTAACGACATTACTATTGGCGATACGTACCCACTGCCTAATATTACTGATATATTAGACCAGTTGGGGAAGTCGAAATATTTTACCACACTCGACTTAGCCAGTGGATTTCACCAGATAAAAACGGACTCGAAGGACAGGGAGAAAACTGCCTTTAGCACACCCTATGGCCACTACGAATACAAAGGTATGCCATTTGGTTTAAAAGGAGCCCCTGCTACTTTTCAATGAGCCATGAATAATGTCTTATCTGGCCTTCAAGGCATATATTGCTTCGTATACATGGACGATATTGTAGTCCATGGATACAATCTCAAAGACCACAATTCCAGACTCACAGCAGTATTTAGCCGCCTTCGTGATATCAACCTCAAACTTCAACCCGACAAGTGCCATTTCCTAAGAAAGGAAATTATGTATTTAGGGCACATAATTACAGAAAATGGAGTCAAACCAGACCCTGCAAAAATAAAATCAGTTCAGTCATATCCCAGACCCAAGAAGGAAAAAAGATATCAAAGCCTTCCTTGGTTTCGTCGGCTACTATCGCCGCTTCATCCCAAATTTTTCGAAGATAGCCAAACCACTCACAAATCTTTTGAAAAAAGATACGCCTTTCAAGTTCGACGCAATCTGCGACGAGGCATTTTGAGAATTACGCAATAAACTTACCAATTCTGTCATATCCCGATTTTGACAAAGAATTTTTTGTCACCTCCGATGCCAGTGATTACGCCATCGGAGCAGTTCTTTCTCAAGTTGATGATCAAGGAGATCACCCAATCGCCTATGTGAGTCGAGTTCTCAATGGTGCAAAGACTCGTTACTCAACAATAGAAAAGGAGCTCTTAGCTATCGTTTTCGTAGTTGAGCAATTCAGACCATACGTTTATGGCAGACATTTTATAATTATAACTGAACATAAATCATTAGTATGGCTCATGAATCTGAAAGATCACTCCTCAAGACTGATGAGGTAAGCTCAACACAAATGCAGACGCTGTCAGTAGAGCTATTCCAGATAGTAGCGAATATTTCGCAGAACCCACCACCTGCGTAAATGTGGTAACAAGGAATCAAGCTAGACCTCAGGCAAATCTGAACATTCCCGACACGAGTATTATTACTCCAAACCCAGCTCCATCGTCATCGAACAATTCCTCAGTCATAATAACTGAGAATAATTTTCCTCTTTTACTGACTAAAAATGCGAATCCTAAATTCTTCATCTTGCCAATGCAAGATACAGATCTTGAAAGAGTGTTGGATTCGAAACTAAAATTTTCAGATAAATCCCCACTTTCAGACACTGAACTGAACTTCTTCAAAAGAAAAGACTCCATAATAATTATTTCCAAAACTAATTTACCTTGTCGATCCCAAAGAGATAGATCAGACCTCGAAAAGATTTTAACTGAGATCTGATCATACACAGAAGCAAATCAGTTAAAACAAATAAGTATATCCTTTCCCATATTAGATCCACAGAATCTAATAATTATTAAAAACATTTTTACCAAGGTCTTCACTGCTAAACAAATAAACATTAAACTCCATCAAGATTCTATTAAATATTTACCCGACATTAATGACATCGAACAAGTTTTGAAGGATTTTCATTCATTACCGACGGGAGGCCATCAAGGCGTTTCCCGTACAATGAAAAGAATTAGAAAGTAATTTTACTGGCCTGGCATGTTAAACGATATTATCAAATACGTACGGAAATGTAAACTTTGTCAGGTGAACAAAGTATCCAGAAACCCTAAATTCCAATGAAAATCTCGAACATTAGCTCTAAACCTTTCGAAAAAGTGTATCTAGATGTTGTTGGACCTCTCCCAATTTCTCATTCTGGAAACAAATATCTCCTTACATTCCAAGACGACCTCTCAAAATTTTCTGAGGCTATTCCCATAGTCGACACCGAGTCCAAGACATTAGCGGAAGCCTTCACGACAACGATAGTTTGTCGACATGGTATTCCAGAAAGTATCCTCACAGATTAAGGTTCTAACCTCATAAGTGGCATGTTCGCCGAGGTATCTAAATTGCTGAGAATTAAAAGGCTCGAAACTACTCCATACCACCCTCAAACGAATAGTGCATTGGAGAGAATCCACAGAACCTTAGCAAAATATCTCCGATCTTATGTAGCAAAAGATCCACAAGACTGGTATACATGGATTCCTTATGCCTTGTTTGTATAAAATACTACCCCTCATTCGAGTACTAATTATACTCCTCGCGAACTCCTTTACGGATCCCCAGCCGAAATTCCAAACAATTTGAAATCATCTCCAAACGTTTGCTATAATTGCGACAATTATGCAAACGAGTTAAAAGCGCGTCTACAGCATAGCTTCAAAATAGCTAAAGACATGGCCATGGCAAATAAAGAAAAATCTAAAATACAATACGATAAAAACTCCGTCCAAAAATAGTTCATACTGGTGATAAACTCTTACTCAAAAGCAGAGTACGACATAACAAGTTCTCACCACTATGGTCAGGTCTGTATGAGATCATGGAGATTAATTCCGCCGAAAATTCCACTATTAAAATCAATAATAAAAACAAAAGAGTCCACAACAATGACCTGAAACTTTTCTCAGAGTAAAAACTTCATCATCTTCAAATATCATTCAGAGGTATTAACATAGTGTCATCTTCCAGGTTTCCAAAATGATGCATATAGCAATCATTCTAATTTTCATCCCCTTAATCTAAGGCTCAGGAATAGAGGTACGCCAGCTAAATGCTACTGCAAGCATTTATTTTGAGGAAATTGGCAGAGCCAATTTCTACAACAACGAGTGGAAATTAGTGACATTCTACGACCTGGAAAATTTTAAAACAGAATTCAACAACATCCAGTTCATAGCCCAACAAATTACAGCGACCTGCTAGAAGCTGGACAAACGCTCAGCCTTCAGCTACACTTGTAACGGTACGTTGTTACAAATAAATCTTATATTAGCAAACATAGAATATAAGAAAATGTTACTTATGACCCAAAATAGAACACAAAGAGCACTTTTCAATACTATAGGCTCAATCTCTAAAGCTCTTTTCGGCACATTAGACGAAGATGATGCCAAGATTTATGACGAGCAAATCCGTAACCTCACCCTTAACCAAAACTCCCTCCTATCACTTATGAAAAGCCAAACTGCGATAGTCGAAGCATCCGCAAATGTTTTCAATAAAACTAAAGCCGCAATTGAAAAGGAATTCATGGTCGTGTATAAAAAACTAATATCAGTGCAGATAGCCACATCATTGATGGAAAATAGATCACTTGATAACAAAATATCAATTGAACTGGAATCACTCATTTCACTAGTCTCACTAATGGGATTCAGATACCAAAATACCCTGGAAGAATTAATAAATCTTCTTACGGATTCAAGGCATGGACAATTTCATCCTACACTAATAACTCCTAGAAAAATAGAAGAATTGTTATCAAATATCAGGCAAGAAATACCATATACAATGATGCTTCCCATAAATCCCAGAGGAAATACATTATCACAAATTTATAAATTAAGTACAATCTCTGCGAATATTTTCAACAACAAAATAATTATAGAACTCAGAATCCCCATTCCTTTCAAAGAACCATATCAAATCTTTAAAACAATACCATTGCCTACTATCCTTAAAAAATCGCTCGTATATATTGAACCATCAAAGGAATATGTACTAATCGACTACAATCGCGAACACTATCTCGAACTAACAGTCCAAGACATTCACAATTGCGCAACGTTGGATCATACGCACTTTTACTGCCAGATCACATCCCCAATCTTAAATGCAAATACTAGGATAAATCAATGCGAAATAAGTTTAATAAAAAAGGAGCCGATTACACCCGATTGTAAAATTTTAACATTAGAACAAGATTGCTTTTGGACGCAATTATCGCAGCAGAACGCTTGGCTTTTCTCCCTAAAAGATTCAATCCACGTAGATATTATTTGCGAAAATTCCATTAGGTCACAAGTTCTGCAAGGAACAGGAACAATGTGTATCTATCCAAATTGCTATGTACGAAAAGTTTCTAAATTTAATTCTTTTTTATCCCAACAATAAACAGATCCAGTATAATATGGAATATAACGTCTTCTCCAAAGGAAACGCATATAGAAACAGATCCCTTAAAGATTATATCAAACGCGGATCTGAAGAAAGTGCTAGAATTAATTCATTCGCAAAAAAGCAGGAATTAATTCCGCTCAATCCAATCAACAATCACCATATCCACCATTACGCACTGTCATATTTAACAGTAGCTTCAATCATCTTTATAGTCTGTGATAATCTGTATATTAAATACAAACCAAAAGTACGCGAATCGAAAGAAATACTTCCTGAACATAAACAGGAGAATGTGCCTACTCCGGCACCGAGAGAATCAAAATTCAAAATAACTCCTGCTCCACAAAGGAAAATCACAGAAAACGTTTAACTTACAGACAATGACAAAAGGAAACGGTAACCCCTCGCTTCCCAATTTTTATCCTCCTTTATCCTTCTCCATCCAAACAAAACACTGCTAAAGAATTGAGGAGGAAAATAATATCTCACGTTTTTTTTTTTTTGATAAATATATACATATGTAGTTTTTTTTATATAAAGAAAAATAAATAACTATTAACGAAAAAAAAAATAAACAGATCTCTAAGTGTAAATAAAATAAAAATAAATAAATAGGGTAAATGTGAGTAGCTATAGGACTACCGAACAAATAGGTATAATTCAATCTAAACATTATTCACTTTCTTTTATATTATCTTAGAAGCTTTAAATAGAACAAACAAAAAGTATTATAGGAAGGCAAAGAAAAACAAAAAAATAAAATAAAAGTAAAACAAATGATGCCAGGAAACAAATTACCTTTTAAAATGAGTAGTAATTTCAATAGAAATAAATAAAAAAAAGGGGAAGAAAATTAATCATAATGTATGTATATTAAATTTAATGTAATACTTAATACAATAACGTTTTTTTTCTCTCTAGTTTTACACTAATTATCAAATATGTATAAATCAATATGTAGATATATTCAATCATTCATTGCGAAATGATAGTACTAATCAACAATAATAAATAATTCACAAGAAAATATGTATCTGCATATAAATAAAAATTGTAACAAAATAATTGAATAACAACGTATAATTAATAAAGTAAAGCTTCTCGATTAGAAATTCAAATATATATATGTATTAGTTTTTACTGTATTTTATAATTTTGTAGTTATTTACAGTTGACTAGTTATACACCAGTTCCTTTATATTTGCAAATATATGTACGCATTCTAGTTTACTACATATGAAAGAAAATTTTCTTCACAGGAGGAATAAAACTTTCTTTACCCAGGGGGGAGGGATGTTGTGACTCAGGTACCAATGCCCTAAATCACAACCATAAGGTCAACACACCAATATATTGTCCTATACGATATATTAATGTACCTCATACAATTACAATTACAATTACATACAGTGTCTTCTTACTTTTTTTCCGTATGTACTATGCACATACGTACATTACCTACTTAATCCAATCTAATTGTATGTACATACATACATACAATTATCAAAATTATTCGCGCCCTCTTAAAAGTAATATTTCAAGACGGGCGCACAAGTGCATATCGGATTACAGTTTTGCATTGATGCATATAGCTCGCATCAAAGAACTTTTGCATTTTCTCACGTACGTTTTTTCAACGTCGTGAGAAAACAATAAAAAGAAAAAAGAGCTTTTGAAGCGATCACGGGTACCTGGGTGCAATTTGCCCAAACCTCGGAGAGTTCGTTCTTAAAACCCGTCGAGTGAAAAACGTTTAAAAATCCATACCAACATTTTACTAACCGAGAGTTAAGGAAAACATAATAAAATTTTGTGTATTAAGTGATTCGAAAAAAACTATTATTATATTAGTGCCAAGGAAATTGGGATTATAAAAATATAAAGAAAAGAATAATAAAAATAATAACAGAACAAATATAAAAAAATAATGGTGATTGAGTTTTAATTTTCCCTTTGCCCAATATCAGCGACTGATCTCTCCTTCGGAGCACGGAGTAGAGCCCTGATACAACAAATAGATGATTCTTCCCTACCGTTGCAAAATTAAGAAGCACAATGTGCATGTTCACCGAAAACATGCATCTGAGTGTTTTTATATCATCACTCAACTCTGAAACCTTCGTTTCAAATGACGATGATTGCTCTATTCTATACTGAACTGCCTTTTTTACTCCAATTTCCAATCGAGATTTAGCATCAGTAAGCAATTTTCTTGATTCTAAGCTGAACTTTGTGTTTTTACTTAAGTCAAAGAGCTTACTCCTGAGGTTACGATACAAATGATTTTTGCATTCCACCTTTTGGATTTGTAAGAGGTTTCCATAAGGATTTGCTGCTAATAAAGTCTTATATACGTTACTGTCTCCATAGGCGATAAACTTATGGAAGCGTACCCCATAAAGCTCCTCACTTTGTTGGAAGCCTTCTAAAATTATCTTGGCTTCCATACCTGTGGATGAGCCAGAATAGTTGGCGTAACAGTTATGATATCGGGGGTCAACACATTTCGAAAATGCCCGAGCGCATACAAAACAATATTTATTTTTGACACTCATCCATAAAATCTTTTTTGAATGAAAGCCAACGATAGAAGCAGCACCCGAGAGAGATGAATATTTACTCTTATATGATCGTTTCGCCCAACATCCATCCACAACAACTGTAAGTAAGGGAGTTCCATCTTCGTCTATATCGCCGTCTTGTTTTACAAACTCAATTTCTTCCTGAACAGGCGCTTTCATTGACTCTTTAGCAGTTTCTGTTCATGCTTCACCAACTTTTCTTTGATAATTATTATAAGATGTGCTTGAAATGCAGGGAATGTTGCATGTTCTTGTGAATTCTTTAAGTTGACTATATCCAGATCCCCAACTTAAAGTACCAAGTACTGCGCCATAATTTATGGAATTTATTTCATCGGATTTTGATGTTTTCATCGAAAGCGTAACATTGCACATATTACATCTAAAGCAAATTTTTGAAATAAACCCCTTTTTTGTGTTCCTTTATTGGTACCAAATTGCTTATTGTGCAACCCTGTGCATTGCAATGTTCATTTAGGATTTTCAATTCATTCCAAAAGTACCTTAAATCTACCAATCGAAATCCCTCCATGGTATTCCCGTTCATATCTTCATCCTGATTTTCTTTTTCTATCAGAATTGTGAACGAATCTACTTCGCTATAATCTCAATATTTGAGCTTTCTTCATTAATATTAGCAAAATATCTTTGCTGTGCGGTTAAATTTTCTTTTGTGCTTTCCTGTAGAGATCTAAAACACAATAATGGAATACAAAATAGTGTTGTCGTAAATATATCGTGCAGATAGAGAGACGAATAGAAGATCAGAACAAACCAGCAAACCGCTAGCAGATATTTCATAGAAATTCGCGATGGGTAGTACCACTAAGCGTAGGTACACTAAATAGAGGAATCAATTAGATTGAAAAATCTCCGACAGTCTTCTTCTTGAGAAGGTGTCTTGCAAAGGCAAATTTTTGCTTTGGTCCACAACGTTCTTATTTCTACCCATTTCATAGTTCTATTCACTTAAAATAGGACTCGGGACGTAGTATTTAAAAAATTAATTGATTCTTTCCGGCAGAAATTCGCTGCGAGAGCCACAGTAGTCGATTTCGAAAAAATGCTAGAGTTACTCCGTGAAGATCTTTGGTTGCCAGAAAGGACAGCTGCAACGAAAATCATACCTAAATTGTCGACCATGCACTTCATTCTTTGAAATTTTATCCATCATATTTTTATCAAAGAATTAAAATGCAAAGCCGAACAGGGGCCGGATTCTGTAACACGGAGAATTTGGGAATTTGGGAGATGAGAATTTCGTTTTCTTAGAATTCTTAATTCCCTAATTCTCCATTCCCAATTCACTAACATGGTTGGAGAATTAAGGAAAACGTAAGAAATGTGAAAAAGTGCGAATCGCCTGGGACGATTAAGGGTATCAGTTTTTGTTGTAGAGGGTTGGACTTTTTTTCATATGTGAGGTACATCTGCCTATTACCTTCCACTGTCGAAATAAATTTAAATTTCTTTTTTCTTGGGGTGGTTTTTGAGGGATGTAGGAGGGTATGCTTTCTCGAGTTTTTCCGGGATAACGAGAGAATGGAGAGAAGAAGGAGAATGTATGTGGTATCAAAAAAATATGGGAGATCAGGGCGAACAAGATAGGTTTAGGAAATGTGGCGGGGAGAGTGCGGGGTAGAAATGGGGGCTGATTAACGGAAATTTAAAAAAAAATAGAGACAATATCAGGAGCTGTAATAATTCGTAGGGGTAAGCTCAGGATCTGTAGGCCCAATAAAAAAAAGTAAGAATTCACTTTGGTAATTAGGTATGCATGGGTATTATAGGCTATATTTTTTTCGATCAACGGTAATTTGCAGATATGAGCGGCCTCGGCGGTAAATTTTGCTATCGCAATATTCACGGGCGCCTAACTCTGTGTGAGAGGTGTGCAGAGTATTGGAATTTTTTTTGATAGATTAAGGATTTAGAGTACAAAAATATAGGTGAACAATTTTTGGGGCAGGGTGTTTTGGGGGTTGGGGGTCGTACCACCCCTCATAGGGGATTGCTCAAACTACGTCATGTTTGGTACCAAATTAAAGAGGGAGGAGAGGGTAATCGAGTGGTGTAGCTTGTATTTGATCGTTTTAACGTGATAGCTGACTTTTGACCGCCGAAAAACGATTTTTTTACACTAGGGTTATATACACCCAGTTGCTATATTTTGCATATATTTCTTCCGTTCTTTGTTTCACATCCATTAGTACTCCGTTGTGAACATTTTTGTCATGGGAAGTAAATTTCCACAACTTACTAGTTCTTTGCAATGATGAGCTGAAAATATGTCAATTTTTGTACCAAAAACGGCCATTTTTTCACCTTAAAATGGACTGATACACTTCTTTTACAGTTATCTCCAAAACCGTTTATCGGATTCAAAAATTAATTACATATTACATATTACATAGGGGACAAAATTTAGATGCGATATCATCCTCTACACACAAGCTTTACGGTGTATAATTAAAAGTTTTACAGCATCTCTTCTGTAGTGAAAGACGACCAAATTGATCACTTTCGCGTGATTTATAATTTTTACGGGTACCTTGAGACAAAAAATCCATGTTCCTCTGTAAGTATTGCATGGATTTCCATAATTATTTTTTTGAAATATAGCCAAGATATGCAGTGAATACATAACTCAATTTGAAATTCCTAGATACCTAAATACCTTCATAAAACGCATCAAAAGCAGAAAATACAATTTTTCCACTTACTTTTCCACTTGCAAGACACCGGAGAATTCGGGAATTCTCTACTTACTTTTCGTCTTACTTTTCCACAAGCAAACACCGGAGAATTAACAAGTGGAATGGAGAATTCGCGAATTCCGTACTAACCTCTCAAATTCACTCTCAGTTGAGAATTTTTCGTCTTACTTTCACTTCTCAAATTTTCCGGTGTTTTCTTGTGGAAAAGTAAGACGAAAAGTAAGTACAGAATTCGCGAATTCTCCGGTGTCTTGCAAGTGGACAAGTAAGTGGAAAAATTGAATTTTCAGCTTTTGTTGCGTTTTATGAAGGTATTTAGGTATCTAGGAATTTCAAATTGAGTTATGTATTCACTGCATATCCTGGCTATATTTAAAAAAAATAATTATGGAAATCCATGCAATACTTACAGAGGAACATGGATTTTTTGTCCCAAGGTACCCGCTAAAAATTATAAATCACGCGAAAATGATCAATTTGGTCGTCTTCCACTACAGAAGAGATGCTGTAAAATTTTTAATTATACATGGTAAAGCTTGTGTGTAGGATGAAATCGCATCTATATTTTGTCCCCTAATTAAAAATGTAATTAATTTTTGAATCCGATAAACGGTCTTGGAAATAACTGTAAAAGAAGTGTATCAGTCCATTTTAAGGTGTAAAAATGGCCGTTTTTGGTACAAAAATTGACACATTTTCAACTCATCATTGCGAAGAACTAGTAAGTTGTGGAAATTTACTTCCCATGACAAAAATGTTCACAACGGAGTACTAATGCATGTAAAATAAAGAACGGAAGAAATGTATGCAAAATATAGCAACTGGGTGTATATGACCCTAGTGTAAAAAAATCGTTTTTCGGCGGTCAAAAGTCAGCTATCACGTTAAAACGATCAAAGACAAACTACAGCACTCGATTACCCTCTCCTCCCTCTTTAATTTGGTACCAAACATGACGTAGGTTGAGCAATCCCCTATGAGGGGTGGTACGACCCCCAACCCCCAAAACACCCTGCCCCAAAAATTGTTCACCTATATTTTTGTACTCTAAATCCTTAATCTATCAAAAAAAATTCCAATACTCTACAGACCTCCCACACAGAGTTAGGCGCCCGTGAATATTGCGATAGCAAAATTTACCGCCGAGGCCGCTCAAATCTGCAAATTACCGTTAATCGAAATAAAATATAGCCTATAATACCCATGCATACCTAATTACCAAAGCGAATTGTTATTTTTTTTATTGGGCTTACAGATCCTGAGCTTACCCCTGCGAATTATTACAGCTCCTGATATTGTCTTTATTTTTAAATTAAATTTCCGTTAATCAGCCCCATTTCTACACCGCACTCTCCCGGCCACATTTCCTAAACCTATCTTGTTCACCCTGAGCTCCCATTTTTTTTGATACCACATACATTCTCCTTCTTCTCTCCATTCTCTCGTTATCCCGGAAAAACTCGAGAAAACCTACCCTCCTACATCCCTCAAAAACTACCCCAACAAAAAAGAAATTTAAATTTATTTCGACAGTGGAATGTAATTGGCAGATGTACCTCACACATGAAAAAAAGTCCAACCCTCTACAACAAAAACTGATACCCTTAATCGTCCCAGGCGATTCGCACTTTTACACACTTCTTACGTTTTCATAAATTCTCCAACCACGTTAGTGAATTGGGAATGGAGAATTAGGGAATTAAGAATTCTAAGAAAACGAAATTCTCATCTCCCAAATTCCCAAATTCTCCGTGTTACAGAATCCGGCCCCAGGCCACGCATAGATATTTCGAGGTGGAATATAGTACACAGGTGAACGAACCGCTGATGCACTGCGTTTCACCCGGTGAACAACCTCTGACGCAGCTATGTGTATACATATATATATTTATTTACAATTGTTGCAAGATTCCCAGATTTGGGAAATCTGTGTTGCAACAATTTATTATTATCAATATCTGATACTGCTTACACGATTTTCAGATCAGCCATGTGTATACATATGTATATTTATTTACAATGCCTTGCAAGATCTGTGCTGTAACAATTAATTATAATCAATATCATATGCATTCATACTGCTTACACGATTTTCATATCAGCCATGTGTATACATATGTATATGTGTATGTACATATATATATTTATTTACAATGCTTGCAAGATCTGTGCACTCACAGCTAAGTTTCTATTCAAGGAGGCAGTAGTGTCAAAATTACTTCAAAGCATGCGTAAAATACGGTGAATAAATCTACCAAAAACAGCTCTGTGAAGCAAGGGGGCGGGCCCATTCTAAAGGGAGTATAAATTGGTCCCGTTATAAAGGCTTTGGATGAGTTAGCTATTTATTTCAATACTTAGAGAAGAACTGATCTTTCTTTAAATGAATTTAGGCGATACCGATATTGCATTGATAAAAGATTTATCACATAATGACAGCAGGTCGAACTTTTAGAGGGGACGGGCTAATCGAAAGGTATAATCGCTATATAAAGAGGATGATTAACCCGATCAAATGGGCCTTGCAAGTACCTGAAAGCGTTCATATAATCCGCATAATAATTTTCGTGCAATGACCTCAATTAAATTATTTATAAGAAAGAAGTTGCTTTTAACTGAAGTATATATGAAATCGCGTAAATATTCGTCAGCAGTTTCCTCTTAGATAAAAAAAGAATTAAAAAATAATTTCAAAAGAAGATGTCATTGGTACAAAGTCGATACTTTTATTGGTCGACACAAGTCCTTTGTAATTTGTAAAAATGCTTCATCTTCGAAAATCGCATTTTGAAAACAGTAATTAACAGTAATTATAGCCGCTAGAAAGATAATCGATTGTAGTCAAAACATTGGTGCACACTATATATAATCTGACAACTCCCTACACCCTCATCAATTTTCGTTCAGTTTTCTAAATTACATACATATAGATATTCGAAAAACAACTCTTCAAAACTTAAAAAAGTTCCATTTTGTCGTTTCTACAGCTTCACTAAAACGCGGTCATAAATGGAACGCAACAAAAAATAACTATTCATAATTTAGCCAACCTTATTCCAAAATTTCATCAAAATCATTCACATTTCACAAATTCAAATTCACATTTCACAAATTTGCACATTTATAGGATTATTTCCTTTTTATATACACAGGTTTACATACCTAACAATATTCAGTTTTCTCTTCTTTATTCCATACTTAATTGCCCGAATTTTCCTAATACGTCCCATGATTAAATAAAAGTTACTCACAATTCGTTACCTATAACCATAATAGAACTGGCAAAAAATTTCTCGCCTCAAAAGCAAAAATGAACAAATTACCAATGATAAAAATTAAAATATTCCGGGCAATGTACACACATACATATACCAAATGCAGAAAATAACTGCAAACACTCTTCAAGCATGCAGCTACAGCCCGCTAAGCTTTCAAAATAAATGAAAGCCTTCCAAAAGCACATTACTCCATCTGACGATGATATAATGAATTGAAAAGGCAAATTGTATGCACTATATGTAAAAAGAAGAAATTTGGTCGTTACCATGGTTAACATTATTGACTTTATTTCCTTTATCATTGCACTACAAAATTTGAGTTTTTCAAAATAAACAGAAAAAGGTTCGATCTTTGTTACAAATTGAACTTTCTTTGAAATAATATCATAATTGTGATAGTTAATCGTCCTCTGAAAATAGCAACTTTCAAACAAAATATATTAGGAACCAAAACTTTTTTACTATTTTTCTCTCCGTCACCTCCTCTTCTACTTCAAGATCTTACATCTTCAAGTACAAATTTATCTACTTGATGTACCATTATTACGTTGTTTTGTACCAAACTTTGCAAATTTCATGAATTCGAGAATTTTTAAAGCTAATTACATACATATAAAACCCCGAAAACTTTATTTTTGACACGTCATTACCTAAGTATATACATTTTCTCTAACTATGTGCAATTTTTATCATGATAGTACACATAGATTTGCAGTAAATTTGTATTAACTTTTCCTGTTTTTTAAGATTTCAGTGGTAATCCCCCTTAATCTATGAACTATGAATATATTGAAACATTTTACATGCCTTCAGATGTGATACCCTGTGTAGTATGTAGTGATATATAACTGCTTGATTATTTGAATTTAATTGAGCTCGTATTTTATATAAATTTCTCTTAGTCAAAGAAAATATGAAAGCGTTATATTTAGGACCGATATTTTCCGATGTAAGTTCTATTAACCGCTGTCTGATATGATATAATTTATTTATAAAATATGTTCATATCAAGTTTTGGTTTAACTCATCAACAGGTCGCAAATGAGTGACTTGAAAACAAATGAAAAATAGAACAAAGAAAAGAAATGAAAAAATGAACAAATGAGAAAAATAGAAGAAAAAAAAATTTATTAAAAATATTTAAAAAAAACCAGATTCATTCGAAACGAATGTATTCGCCCGCAATGGGCTGAAAAAGAAAAATAACAAGTGAAAAAGCTAGAATTGGTCTAAGGACCAATTCTTATGATACCCTAGATGAATGCACGTATGAAATTACGTATGGTCACCCATTTGAGCAATTTTGATTTTTTGCATAGGTTTCTCGCATATATTTCTAGAACCGCCTCGTCGGACAGAAAAAATGGTTATAACCAATTTTATAGGATTTCTTATTCCGAAGAAGTTTTTGGTACAATAAAAATGTCTAGGACTGATCGTTTTCAAAGTATATGTAAAAAACCAAAATTATTAAATGGCAACACAAAGAAGGGGTTGCCCGATTTGGCCCATTTTTGAAATTTTATTTCCTATTAGTATGAAAACACAGTGTACCAAATTTCAGCTTTCTATGTGGACGTGTTCTCAGGTAGCGCCCAAATATAACGTGGAAAACGAAATTTTTGTATGGCAACCCCACGAAGAAGTTGCCCGATTTGTCTCATTTTCGAACTTAATTTTACTTTTTTTTTAATGTCCGTGTACAAAATTTCAGCTTTCTAGGTGAACTCGTTCTCGAGTTATCGTGCGCACAGACAGACAGACAGACGGACGGACGGACATGCAAAATCAAAATAACTTTTAATATTATGCGTGGGTGTCCAATTCATTTTGCTCTACCATCGTTATTTCGAGGTGTTACAAGCGAAATGACAAACTATAGACCTATAGATTTCATCTATGGTATAAAAAGGGGGAAGGCGAAGCGTTTCGTGTTAGCAGAAAACCTTACACTCATCGGTGCAGCTTGGTTTTCTGCCTGCTGCTGACGCTTGAAACAGATCAAATTGATCTCCTCTTATATGTATAAACTCAGAATAAATACTGGGTGTGAATTTTTTGAGGCAAAAATACTTCTATATTACACCAAGAAGGAAGAAATACGCCTTTTTCGTCAAGCCATTCACTTTATGTGTGCAAAGTATTATTAAAAAATTAGAACACATTCGTACATACGTATATATTCCGAATGTTTCCAAGGAAAAACTATTTGTTTTCGAGCAAATATTTAACATCACTGTGTTCAAATATACTTCCTCGAAATATTATAACCGTACACCCAAAAAAATTTCGACGTGAATATTAGAAAATCGACATTAACTATTAAAAAACATTATTGAAAACTCAACCGATGACGATTTACTTATTATTCACAAATTTTCCTTGTTACTTTGGAATCATTAAAAGCTACTTATTTAAAAGAAAGTACTTTCTCATGCTTTTATGTCATTGAGCTTTCAACTAAGTAAGAAGTATTCTTGCATAGTAGGGACTTTTTTATCTATAACGAAGGTAGCTTATATTTAAAAGAAATATCTACTTAGAATAAGAAGTCCCAGTAAATTTCTCATCGCTCCTATAGAAACTTCCATGATAATCAAAGATGCATCCTTAGTATATTATGAAATACATATATCTATTAAATAGAAACTTTTCCCTAAAATGTAGGGCTCATTTTCTATAATATAAAGTAAGTTTTATTATGAGAATAAAAACACCATATGCACCCTCTAGATATGAAGGTGGTGCTTTTATATGGTAAGTAGAAATTATAAATTATTCATAATAAATAGAAAAGCCTTCATAATGCATAAGGTGCCGTTTCTACAAATTAAGGTCCATTTGTAATATTTAAATGTTCCAATATATGCAGGATAGTTCAATTCAGCATACCAGAGTTTTCAGTACATAATTGTTTCCTATACAGGGTGACTTAACGGCAGATTAATCCAGTATACCTTCAGTACACGGATCTTATCTTGCGTTTAACCATCCTCTAATTGAACACACCTGCATACTAAAAATTTCTGAATGCTTAATTATACTTACAGATATTGGAACAACCGAAATAATAAATAGCTTAATACAGAGATCACAATAACAATTTATGAAATACTGAAATAAATGATATTGTTTCAAATTGAAATTACATTAAATCTCAAAAGTTTTAATTAGTTGCATATATTTTTATTAATTATTGTTTTTCATTATGCTAGAAACAAATATTAGGTACGCTACATAATTAAAAACTACTACTACTACATACTCAATGAAAACAAAATAACTGTCTTTGATATTTGGAGTTTCTGGATCTACATACATCACTCCTGACTTAAATTAATTTGAGACAATTTGGTTCTGTTAAAATTTATTTGATATTTTTTTTTTAATTTCATAATAATGTTTGACATAGGTACATATTACCAACGTAGTTTAATATATTCTATAATAAATTTAAAGTTGTAATATGTAGTATTAATAAATTATTAATTATGAAGCAAATATTAATTAAATTCGTTTTACTCTTTATTCATATTCTTTGTAAGATTATATAGATAAAAATTAGTGTAATAAACAAATATCTTAATTCATTTTTCTGATTTTTCAATCATCTCTTGTAAAACAGCTACAGACAGAAAATTTTGGTCGTATGCGGTTGTTATTTTATAAAAAGATTTCTGGATAAAATTGCAGACACATCCTGCTGCTGGCGGATACATCAAGTTAAATACTTGATACATTTTGAAATAGACATCGAGAGCTCTTACAAAAGTAGGTATCTTATACATTATTCCATCAAAGTATACAATAATAAGTTTGGGGCTCTTGATGCTTTCACCAATCATTATAATAAATGGTTGAATGGGTACGCCTGTTTGTAAAGGCTGCTAATCGATTCATTCAATTTTTTAGTAGTTGGCACGGTTATAATGCAGGCAGTTTGAGAGTTCATTATTGTGTATTTTCTCGTTTGTTTTTTTTCCAACAAGTGTTTTAAATACTTCTTTTGACGTGGGAGGGAGTAAATTTTGTAACAGGTAGAAAATGTATGCGTGCTTCCCATCTGAAATAAAAAAAAAAGTTATTAAGTACCAAGTACAAAATTATATGTATGTGTAACACATATAAATACCCAGATATCCAGACCTAATGAATCTGCTAAGCTATCTGTATCTGCTAACACTTTAAATTTGTCCGAGGTAGTAGACACTGGCGAGTCAAAATGGGTACTATCGAATAGCATTAGGTTGGGACATCTGGATATGACTTATTTGCGGAAAAAAAGTAAAAAACGGGCTTCGTTCTGCTTACACAAAGGGATAGAATATACTTACTTTCATCCTTGATATTTCCTAGCTCGTTTGCATCTATCCTTAGCTCCGCTTTGCTGAGATTAGATGCAAAAATTGGTACTATGACTTTTTCGAATATCTCCCAGTTTGCTAGAAGGCTTTCGAATGTCGGATGCAAAGATTTATAATCAATATATATTAGTCTGTATCCCATTGATATCTTGTAAGATTGAGACTTTTGCAAAATGTTTGATGTGGAATTGCTCTTAATATGATGTAATCTGTATTTTTGACACAGAATCCATTTATTTTCGATATCTGGCAGACTAGAAGTTTCGTGAGATAAATATAAGCAAAGTTCATCTGCATCTTTCTCAGGTTCTGAAAACAGGAACGTACTCAACAATTTTTAACAATTTCTTATGTACCTATACTAACCGAAGGTTTATGCCTCATAAGATGGAATGTCTGCTTCAGTCTTTTGAGAAACGCCTGCCTTTTGCTTCTTTAGGTTTTCATTATAGTATCTATTATAAATTCGACCTCCTAGCTTATTTTTTCTTCCACGCATAAAGTATATTCCTGTTTAAATAAAAAGATGCTAAATGATATTTAAATATGTATATACATATACCTATATTTATTCATATATATAAGATTTTTTCTGGTATAGTATGTACATATATCAGTTTTTTTCTAATTGGTATCAGTGAAAGCTCTGGATTCTAAGCTTTTTTACGATTATAAGAATTTCATTCGTGTTATTCTTTTAATAATCAAGAGTTTTCAAATATTTAATTAGCTAACAAATAGGTAACTACTGAACTTTTCAAAATTAAGTTTTGGTCCGCTGATTTTGTTCATATATTTTGAAAGCTGAAAATACATATACAGACTTCAAATGATAAAAGTATACGAACATTTCAATAAAAAAAATTATTTTTGCAGAACAGATCAATTCAAATTTTCGAAAAGTGTTCAGGAAAAGCTAAAATGTTTTGTGATTATCATTCGTTCTGATGTGAACGCCCAACTTTACCCAGAGATAACTAAAGATTTCAATGTTGTAATAGGTTGAAATTGACATAGATATACTATAGATATAGAATTCACAAATGCTTTATAAGTTCTTTACCTCTAACTCCATAGTGAAAAGAATTTTAATTTGCCCTGCAATATCTTTAGCGGTATTACAAGTTTTCATTGTCGTTATTTGTAAAATGGGTTACTATCAGGCTCACTAGAATCGATCTGGCGGTGCTATTTAGCTCTTCTTTCTGCTTGTGTATCATCAACAAATAGCTACCATCCGGACAACTTTCGAGAATTTTTAGCAAATCCAGTTTTGTCGTATTTTGGTTTGTCTTTTCCTCAACAGAAAAGGTGGACGGTAAATTTTGAAGATCAGGGCTTAAATCTTGCAAATCAAGACTAATATGTTCTCTTTGTTGCCATTGCTCTAAAAATTTTTATTTGCCTTCCGATAGTTAGACAAGAAGATAGAATTCTTCTGAATTCTGGTTGCATGTACTTCAAAGCTGTGATATCCATTTCTTCGGCTAAAATTATTAACATATAATAACATCAACTTTGAATTAGTAGATTTTAATTCCCAAATAGTACATACCTTGCATTTTAGGAAGTATGTCCTCAAATCCCCATTGGGTTAAAATTCTGCTTATTGAGTCTGATGATATCTCTAAATCAGTTATTTCTGAAGGCAATTGTTTACCATGAGCAACATCTAGAAGCTCTTGGTTTTTGGTAAAATTGTTTGAAAATGCTCCCGTGCTCAAATACTCTCAATACGAAATATCGGTGAGGCATGTGTTGCAAGAGGTTTCAGAGGAAGTTGGTTGCAAAACAAGTTGTGCAGACGGTATTCCATACTGCACAAACATTAAATCCTCACACAATAAGGTCTGTTCCACCGAAATATCAGTAAGAGATTCGCTTTAATTTTCGACGTATCAATAAATCTAATTGTAAGTATTATTTTTAAATAATAAAGTAATGATACAATTTCGCTATAATGGCAGCATCAAGTATTGTACTAACAATATTCACAGAAAAGTGTAGTTTAATACTATCAAACGAAGCATTTAACGTTTTCACATTTTAAAAGAAGTAGCAAACATTAAAAATATTCAAGGATAAACAAAACATATCTATTTGAGTTAATATTCATAGATTTTATAACTCTTAATGCTTTGAAATCAAAAATAGTAAAAGACTACTATTACATCACAAATGAGAAATAAAACGCGTTTTGTACTCGTCAAGTAACTTCCGTTCGTGCAAAGAAATTTTAAATTTTGGGAGCACATAGCTCTCAAACGGCGGTAAACCCTCTCATAAATAGGTTAACGTAAAACTTCAGGTTATGTTGTGTTTTTCTATAAAGAAAATAAAAAAAGGTATAAATGTAATAACAAATATATGGAGGATTTACATTGTGAAAAAAGGGGAGTATATTTTAGCTGGATTCATAAGCACTTTTGTAAGTACTAACAAAAGTAACCTTCAATAAATATCCACATTTAATTATTAAGGCAAGAAATGTGTATATTAAAAAGAGCAAGATTAAATTTTTACGTACCAGAAGGCTTTATATTAAATACAGGATCGATGAATTTTTTTATTGTCACAGATAAGTCAATACTCACAGATGGATAGACCTATGTCTTTTGCTAATGTAGATTAATACTGGGTAGAGCAGGCATTAGCGAGTAAAACAAGTATGCTATCAAATACATTAGGTCTGTAAATTTTTGTATTTACTGATAAGTGCTAATATAACGAGAACAATGTAAGCATTTTTTTTAATACATATTGTAACTATGCATAGTATACATATAAATGGCAAAGCCCCCTCAATTCATACAGTATATATGAGTAGCCCACCAACAACATTTGATGTTCAAAAAATGTTTTAATCTTATCATATGCGAAGCAGTTGTCATTTTATGTAAGCTGATTGGAGGTCCTTCAAATTCTGCTTTGTGTTTAATTTTTATAGAAAATTTATTATTTATTTTATATGCAACATAATGGGGATCATAAAAAAATACATTTATCGGGCTGCATAAAATGAAAATAAAATTATTCCTTTTTGTAACAATTATTTCAATGATTTGCCAAACTTTTAAGTCTTCTTCAAAGCACGTTAATAACAATCCTTTTTCATAATTAGTTCCATATATTATTGCTTCTGTTAAGCAATGCAAAAATTCCTGGGAATAAGATATTTGGAAATATAGGGCAAGTGAATTCTGTTTAATTTTGAGTTTATTTAATCATCCGTGTTTGCGTTTTCTAATAAAAAATGTGCAAATTTTAATTGGAATTTCTTAGCTATATTTAAAATTATGTTTTTTCTCGAAGATGTTGCAGTTGCGAATTGTTTTAATTCCTTATGTTTTCCTTGAAGTCGCATGGATCAATAATGTTTGGGAGGTCCTGACATTTTTATTATGCGAGCATAATGAGTCAATATTTGGAATTTTGCTTTATGAAATTCTATTTTTTGTTCCAGAATATCGATTTGATCGCCAGAAATTTCATTGCAGAGTAACATTTCTGTAATTTCTGATAGATTAAAAAAAAAATCCAAACATCATCATCTTTTGGAATTAAGTCATCAACGATCAAAGGGAAAACATGAATGAAGATTAGCGTTTCCTCTGCAGTCATTTTCAGTTTTTGGTTTCTAAGATGGTTCAAACCTACTTCTCCCGATGGATAAGTATAAGTACCTCTACCGTAATTAAAAAAATTGTTTTCTTCTATTTAGAAGATTTAGATCAAATACCTTCATTTCTATAAAATACAATATAATATGACACATGTCATAATGGCAAGTTCCTTCGTACAAATCATGCATAAATAGTTTTCAACTAAGTGGAAGGAGTTAATTTGATTGAAAATAGAGTCTTCCGCAATGCCCGTGTTTCTATGATCTTTTTCTTGTAAATCGCTACTATAATTTTCCCTATTTCGAAGCGAACTGGGATTTTCTTTGCAGGAAAATTGTGTAATAACTTTAGAGTCTTTGCAAAATCTGCAAAAATATTTCGAGCTGAAAGATTTAGAGAATTCTAGAGCTGAATTTATACCAAGATTGTCACCAAGTACCTACTAGGCCAAGCACTAAATGTATATCTTTAAATTCTATATTAACTTCAATTTGAATAACTGTTTTCTCCAGCTTGTTGATTTCATTAACAAGATTACATAGACGTTTTCGTTTCCGAAATTGGAAAAATCACTTGTTTTTATAAGACAGGCTAAAAAAATATTTCTGAATTAATGGAAAGGAGTAGTAAATGTCAGCAATTTTATGTTTTCCTGCATGAGATCCCAAAGGGTTATTAACTTCAAAATCATCAATGTAAAGAAACCAAGGAATAACAATTCACTCTTTCAAATTTTTAATCTTTTGCTTCCAAAGCTTTCCTTGAATAAAGTTTGCCAAGGAGTCCTTTGACTTGAGTTCCAGCAATTGCAGGTAGGACCTCATTTTAATCAAATTAGAATCTTTCTGAAAAAAACTTTTCATTTGAAAGCAGATAGGGAACAAAATACATGAGCACTTAGAGTCATCAAATACTGCCTCAATGGTAAGCGAAGTTCTTTTTTATTCATCCATTCGAACATGAGATAATCGGTTTTGAATGGTCTAAAAGGATCGCTACAGAAATTTAGAAATTCTGAAAATTCTAATTGGCTTTCAATATTGGAAGTTATCTCAACTTTTTTAACACGCATAGAAACTAATTTTAGAAGTTTAGAAAATTCGGATTGCATATATAATACATCTTTTCAAACTTAATTGTTTTTGTTATGGCGACGTAATAAACACGCAAAAGATTCATTGAATAATGATTTCTCAGGATATCCTCCCGTAATGCTTGTGTCTTGTCGATGGAAGCCTGCAAATAACTTGCAAAATTTTCTGAATTAGAGGGTATAATATTAGCTATATCTGTATTTTTCAGAAAGCGGTTTAAAGGAGTCTGGCGTATTCCAGATTGATTAATAGGAGTCATCTCCTGGTGAAGAATTCCGGAGCTTGAAATGATAGATTAATGTGAATTAGATTCTGTCAAATTGTCCAATAAAATTTCTTCACTGGAAGGTATGGCTTGATCTACTTCGAAATGATTAAGTGATTGATTTTCTAAAATACGAGCGCTACAGACATTTAGAGAAGTAGTAACAAAATTCTCATCAGCTTGATGTATAAACGTTAATATCGGAAAAATATGATTACGATTATCTTCAAAGCACATGAAAGTACTCCTCGATTTTAAATTGTGAACATTTTTTAAATGCTTGATTAAATCATCTGTTGTTTTAAACTCAGTTTGACATATGAAACAAATCATTTTTCTTAGATATACTTACATATATTTACATCAATCTATGTAGAATTTAATAGAAAGCAATGATGAAAATTGATCCTGTTTGAAAAGTAAAGAATAAAAAATGCTATTAATAATCAGTTACACTTCATTGGAGCCTTTTTTGAGACAATTAGGAAGGTATTCAAGTCCCATTTTTAATGAAGTATCTGAAAACAGAGAAAAACAATCAAATATTTTATAATTTTATTGGAAATTTCTTGGAAATTGCTGTATTCCAACTTGCCTATCTATGCTGGATAAAGATGCGATTTTATTGGATAAATTTTATTTTGTTTCGGACAAATAAATATTTAATAAATTTCATTTTCACCACAGATAGATACGTCTGAATAAAGAAAATTTCTGATCAAATCATAAAATTGGAAACTTGAACTCGGATTATTCCACTTGTTTCTCTCCCTATATTGTCACAAAGATTTAGAATTAATTATGTAATAATTTATATTTATATATAATAATAACAATTATATTTAATTTATTTCGTCTATTTTATTATTCTTGAACAGCAAATCGATTAATAAATATTTATTTTCATCCTATCATAAAAAAAGCAAACATTTTGCAGCGAAAGCAATATAATTTAACTTACATAGTTCAAATGACACATCACTATAGAAGGTAACAAGAACAAAAATCATTTAAGGGAACACTTTCTTTGAAAAATTTATGATAGGAGATGATTATCTTTATCGGACGAAATATGTAAAAAACTAATTAAAAAGTCACTGATCAAGTACTTGCCTCACTGCTGTTTACAGATATTTTGCCAATGAAACAGTTTCTTCTCAAACAGAATTAAGTCAGCAAATTTGATTTTCAGAACTTTTATAAAACGAAGAGATGCCTTGGTTTGACAAATTGCAGTTTGATTATATGCAATATTAATTCTAAAACAATAAATAATTAGAAGGTGGCTGTAGAATTTATTAAAAATACACATGGTTTACGTTTCACTAAAAATTTTGACTTTTTCCATGAAATTGGTGTATGGAAATAGTTAACAAATATTGAAGATCTTCTATTTCACCAGCCATTTACTCAACTGTGATGAGGATTAGAGAAAACGCAACTTTGCACTCTTTGACTTGCTAAAGAATACTTTTACTTACACTGGACTCCGTAATACTTTGGATGTTTTATCAGTTGTACTACAATAATTTCCTTGAATATTAGTAGTAATGATCCTTGAATTCTACTGATGGTCCTTGATATCTAGGGATGATCTTTGAATTCTAAGGATGGTCTTTGAATTCTAGGGATGATCTTTGAATTCTATTGATGATCTTTGAATTCTATAGATGATCTTTGAATTCTAGGAATAATCTATGAATAGTAGGGATAATCCCTATAAAGTAATGGTTGTGATTCATAAATAGAGATATTTTCTGCATATTAGATAAAATCCCTCAATAACAGAGGCATTAAAAATACTCCCTGATTTCTTACGAAAGCACAGAGATCGCTAAATATACAAAAATATTTAGTCTTACCAGAATTAGCTATACTTATTATTATTGTTTAGATTTATGAAAAAATTATTAATTTCAAAGTTCGTTATTTTATTATTTGTTATTTTTAGCAGTTTTAAGAGAAATATGTATTCTGTAAATTTTTGTTCGTTGAGATTTGTTCAATATTTTAATAGAACAGCGCAGCGTTTCTCTGTTTCTTTATGGTATTTCTATCTTTTAAAGTAGTACTAATTTCATTTACCTAAAAAAAACTTAACCAGAGCATGTATATCTGCAATATTATACAAACATTTTTAAGCCAGCCGTAAAGTTTTAAAATAATTAAGAGTTTCTTATAATAATTTAAAAATTGCTGTCGGCATATGAGGTCAATTCTGACTGCACGCGTTTTTTCCAAGTGCATTGACTCATGACACAAAACAACATCCGCAATTTCGTCACTAGTAAACCAAGTCAGAAAATTTGCTGACGAACAAATTTTACGTTTCTCATGAGGCAATGCACTCTGAAGAAATGCGATCAAATTAATTAAATTGTTCAGAGTAAGAAAGTACTTTCAAGTGTTTAGTTTTACTGAAACTCTTCCACAATCCAGTAAGCAGATCGGTAATAATTGCTAGTCCGGCATTAACACACCGTTAATTCCAGCATTTTATATTACAGATCTGTACATGGTCCTTCGAGCCGTCGTCACCAACGGCAAATTATGAAATCAATATACTGCTCACAGAATCAGCACACTGCTGATTACAAAGATTGTTGCAGATAACCCCTCCATCGCAGTGATCATAGAATCAACACATCGTTGCTTCTATAAGAGCTGCATACAGAACGCCGCATAGAATCAACACATCGTTGCTTCTATAAGAGCTACATACATAACGCCCGCATAGAATCAACGCATCGCTGCTTCTATAAGAGCTGCATATATAGCGCCCGCATAGCTGCGAATACGTTCTTCATAGAAATTAATTTAAAATAAATAAGACCTGTTGCATTTCAACAGCAGATCAATGGCCACCAATGCAGAAGAAATAGTCCTCGCTCAAAAGGAATTGGCAGAGGAAATCTTGCGGCAACTTGGCAACTTGCAAAAGGATGGACCAGAGAGAAAAACTCGACAATATATTGCAAACACGCTTGCAGACATACAAATGCTCTGGGCTCAATTTAAGCAATTTCATATAGGCCTTCAAGACTCAATAACGGACGATCATCAATACGTTACTGAAAGCCTCTATGAAAACTCTCACACCCTGTACCAAAATGCGATCGAGGCCGCTTCAAATCTGCAAACCGAGACTTCTGGTGGCAAGACCCAGGCAAGCGGCAGCAAAGGCATTTTAGATGGTAACAGTTCATCAAAACTCACAGCAAAAAGACCTATGGAACAAAATCAAGGTCAGTTTCCGCAACAACCTGCAATGCAAAACCAATGGCAGTTTCCGCAATAGCCTCCGACACAGCATCAATTGCCCCTACCACAGCAACCCGTAAACATTCAGCCGCATTATGACACAAACAGATTCAATAGCCTTCCAAAGCTTCCAGAATAGCCTGCGTCGCAAAATCAATGTCAGTTTCCGAAACAACCTGCAATGCAAAACCAATGGCAGTTTCCGCAACAGCCTCCGACACAGCATCAATTGCCCCTACCACAGCAACCCGTAAACATTCAGCCGCATTATGACACAAACAGGTTCAATAGCCTTCCAAAGCTCCCAGCAATAAAAATTCCCAAATTTGCAGGAGATTACAAAGATTGGAATTCGTTCATAGACATAATCACGAACGTCATACACAACAACTCATGCTTGTCGAGTGTTGAAAAAATGCAGTACCTCCTTTATCATTTGGAAGGCAAGGCAAAAAGAGTTATTGGTCATCTACAGCTTAACAATAATAACTACAGCACAGCAAGGCACTTAATTAATACCAGATTCAACAATAACCGGAAAATCATAACAACATACGGCAACACAATAATGGATGCATAGAGAACTGAGCACAGATGCCAAGAAGACATCATTATGTTGTATGATTTGATACGGGAATGCCTAGAGGCACTGAAGAACTTAAATTGTAACACTGATGAATGGGGGCTTATAATGGTATGCGTTGCAATGAGGAAACTGGATACTGAATCGCTTCGCCTGCCTTTTTGAAGAGAGTCTAGCAACACCCAGAGAGATGCCATCAATTAAAGAATTCTTAAATTTTCTGGAGAAACGTCATCAAGTTCTAGACTCTATAGAGGGCTCTAGATTTCAGAAAGCTGAACCAGTCTACAAAAGCACCAAAAGGAACTTCCATGCTGCTTTAAGGGACTTCTGTGCAAGCTGCTCAAAATTTCATAAGCTATATCAATGCGCAGACTTCAAGAGAATGAATGTGCATGACCGGAATCAGCTGGTCGCATAAAAGGGTCTTTGCTCAAATTGCCTCGTTCACAGAAAGACAGAAAAATGCAAATCAAATAATACCTGCATTTATTGTAAAAGGAGGCATCACAGTTTGCTTCATCAACAACTTGGAAGTCATCATAAACTCAATGTATCAACAAATACATATGATGATACCAAACAGCAATATAAAGATGATGCTACCGTTTGTCATGCAAATAGCAAAAAAACACATCATGTATTACTGCCGACTGCATTGGTAAGCATAAAAAACATATACGGACAAACAGAGCAGCTGAGAGCCCTAATTGATCCTGGCTCACAGGTAAATCTGATCACTGAAGTATCCGTCCAAATTTAAAGCTTCATAAAGAGCGGATCAGAGCTACCATACTTGGAGTAAGTGAAGCGCAAACAGCAAAATCTAACAGCAAGGTAACAATCAAGCTGAGACTCAAACAGCAAGGCACATATCTCTCCATAGAAGCATTGGTTTTACAGAAGCTCAACTCTTATCTTCCCGAAAGGCCCCTAAATGGAATAGATATGAACAAATACACCAATATGGTCTTGGCTGATCCCTACTTTGACACACCCGCTCCAATCGATCTGCTACTCGGTGCCGGAGTATATGCAAACATAATCTCAATAGGAATAAAAGTGGGTACACCGGCAGCGCAAAATACTAAATTAGCCTGGATACTATTTGGAACAACTCCAAATGGCCAGCAAACAACAGCCAGAGTAACTTTCAAGTCACTCACAAAAGAGACAATAAAGGAAGATACATTGTACGCCTGCCCTCTAAGAGTCCAGCAAAACCACTGGGCAATTCCAAAGCTGTTGCATTAGCTCGCCTATTGCAGGTGGAGCAAAGATTAAAGAGGAATGAAGACGACATGATCGGATACAACAAATATTTGGCTGAGTACCTAGCATTAGGTCACATGAGTCCTATGAAGTTCGATAAAGGAACCGAAGTGAATGTTTATTATCTGCCGCATCATGCAGTGTACAAAAAGGACAGCACTACCAAAAATTGCGAGAGGTGTTTGATGCTTCAAACAAATCACGATCTGGTCTAAGTCTGAATGACATACTTCATACCGGACCCTAAATTCAGCAAAATTTGAGTGACATACTTCTACGTTGGAGAAAGCACCGATGTGTCTATACTGCAGACATTGAAAATTTTTTCAGGCAGGTGATTGTTGCAAAAGAAGACAGAAACTACCAAACAATACTGTGGCGACCACGACCGAATGGGTCTGTGCAAGAATTCACGCTCAACAGTAAGAGTACTAAAACAGCTAGCTAATTACGAAGGAGATGCCTTTCCCATTGGGAGGAAAGCATTGTCATCTGATTTCTATGTAGATAATCTCCTTACAGGAACAGATACTACTACCGAAGCACTAGAATTGCAGGTACAATTACCAGAGGTGCTACGAAAGGGAGGGTTCAATTTGAGAAAGTGGACCTCAAATCACAAATACCTGTTAAAAAATATTCCGATGGAATCCAGAGAAGAAGGAATCCTTGAAATAGAAGAGCATGATACAATCAAGACATTAGGGATCCACTGGAACCCGACAAAGGACGAATCTCAATTCAAACTGAAGCGTGAGAAAACGGCACCAAGCTTAACAAAGTGTATGCTGCTATCTAGAATTGCCTCTATTTTTGATCCCCTAGGGCTCGTAGCTCCATTTGTGATGAGAGTGAAAGTAATTATGCAGTTACTTTGGAAAAGTAACATATACTGGGATCAAAAGGCTCCGCCAGAAATAATCCAAGCCTGGGAAGAACTTAAAACAGAGCTGCACAATCTACAAGAAATAAAAATCCATAGTTGGATAGGTTATCGCAAGAAGCAAGAAATTCAGTTACACGGATTCTGTGACGCTTCAGAGAAGGGATATGTCGCAGTCATATATTCACGTTCGACAGATCTTTTCGGGCATATACGTACCACACTTTTAACCCCCAATACCAAGGTCACGTCACGAGTTATGTGGGGCATTACTACTAGCACAATTGCTGAAATCTACACTCGGAATTTTAGAATTAGAATCACCCGCTGCGCACGCATTGTGTGATTCTGAAATTGTGTTGGCCTGGTTATCAAAAAATCCAAATACTTTGCACAACTTCATAGCAAACAGAATATCCGAAATACAGGAAACGTTTCCCACAACCATCTGAAGGCATCTGTCATCCACAGAAAACCCTTCCCGATATTGCGTCTAGAGGACCCTTGCCTAGCAAGCTAGTTTCACACAACACATGGTGGAGAGGCCCGCTTTGGCTAAGCCAGCATTCTGACGCTTGGCCAGTGCAAAAGCTCAAAATTTGCACAGACGTTGACACAAAAGCAACGGCTGCACGAGCACTTAACGCAACGCTGTTACCAATGGACTTTTTCACCTGTTCTACACTCACTCGCCAAGTACGAGTGATAGCTTACTGCCAGCGTTTTATCGCCAATTGCAAAATTTTAAAAGCTGAAAGGCAATTCTGCGATCACCCAACAAAAGAAGAATTGGAATGCTCAAGAGAGCGCATTATCAAAATCACTCAAGAAGAGGCATATTCCGATGAAATAGACAGACTGCGCAAAAACAGGCCGCTAGCAAATTCCAGCAAAACACTTTCGCTACGCCCGTTTTTGGATAATAGAGGGATTTTTCGGGTAGCAGGCAGAATAAATAACTCAACGTTGTCAGAGAATGCTAAGCACCAGATACTGCTGCCACAGAAGCATCACGTAACACATCTGATAATAGAGCACGCGCATCAACAAACATTGCACGGCGGTGCACAGCCCACCTTAAATTATATAAGAGCACAGTACTGGATAATAAACGCTAAAAGTAGAGTGCAATCAAGAATTCACAGGTGCATCAAATGCTTAAGGTTCAACCAAAAGTCAGCACAGCCAATAATGGGTGATCTGCCGGCAATGCGTATAACGCCCCCACCTCCTTTTTTCCACTGTGGAGTTGATTATGCCGGCCCTTTCCTAACAAGGTTCGCAAAGGGAAGAGGAGCTAAGGCAGTCAAAGGATATATTGCATTATTCATATGCAGTGTGACCAAGGCTGGTCAGCGATCTTACAACCGACGCATTTCTGGCTGCCTACAAGAGGTACCAATTTTGTTGGCACAAAAAGAAAACTAGACAAGGATCTCCAAACAGCAATTGCGGAAAGCACGAAACGGGCTGCAGAAATAACAGCCAATAATGGTACAGAGTGGAAATTCATACCGCCAGCAACCCATGGGACACCTATAGGAAGCAGGTGTTAAATCCGTAAAGATGCATCTCAAGCGAATCTTGGGCGAAGCTCTGCTAAGCTACGAAGACTTTAGCACTGTATTATCTCAGGTCGAGGCATGCCTTAATTCAAGACCAATTGGGCAGCTGTCGGCTGATCCCACCGACCTAGAGCCACTCACCGCAGGCCATTTCCTAATTGGACGGCCGCTGTTAGCACCTCGTGAGACAGACATGACAAACCAAGTGCTTTACGAAAGATGGAAAACTGTGACAAAATTACAGCAGCATATCTGGAAAAGATGATCGCAGGAATACCTAAGCGTGCTGCAGCAAAGAAGCAGGTGGACAACCCAAGGTCAGAACCCAAGCATAGGTGAGCTAGTAATTGTAAAGGATGACACATTGCCAACTCAGAAGTGGTCCCTCGGTCGAATTGTGCAGCTCCCGGAACTGACGGCATAGTACGTTTAGTATCAGTGAGATACAAAAACGATATCAAAAAACGCCCAGTTAATAAGTTTTGTCAGCTGTCAATCAGCATTCTGAGGACGGGCAAGGAGGACTCTGAAATTAAGGTCACCGCAGTACTTGCCGTTGCCTCAAATGCCAACTCAGCCGTCCGCAAAAGGTCAATCTCACAAGGCGATGAAGGCCACGAAAGCATGCAATGCACTGAACAAGAGCACTCCAATACAACGGACGCATTTCAAGATCCATCAGCCAAAAGAAGAAGAATCAGAACAACTCCCCGCACTTGGTACAAAAACATATTTCATGCAGCTCTACTGATACTGTACTGGATGACAGTAGTGTTTGGCAATGGATATGAAATCATCCGCCCAATGGCTGGATTTTACATAGAAAATCTGGGGTATGCTATGCCAAAATTAAAAGAGGAAATCTCAGGCTTCAGATTTCGCTTCCCATAAATGAAATCAGCACTAACAAAAGGCTTATCAATAATACTTGAACGCAGATTAATCAAATGCGTGAACAAGCCAGAAAGCTCACGCAAATTACCACACATTGCGATGCATTTCTTAAGCATCTGCTAGAAGCTACAGACGAAATCCAGCATATGTCTAAACACCAGAACAGAAGTAAACGCGGGCTGCGCGGAACCCTTCTCACAAAGGTCTTTGGTGTAAAGGATGAGGTTTATAAGGAGATAGAAGCATTGCAAAGCAATCAGCAAACCATAGTCCAATTGGCCAATCAACAAGCCTTCTACCTGAATACCAAAATTAACCAAACCAACTACGGGACTGAAAGCAAACTAAAACAATTCGACGCAAGCCTATCTCAGGTAGTTCAGTCAATTAATGAAATGGCAAACTGGTACTCTCAGGCTGATCATAACAGAATCATCATAGAGGTGCTTGCTACCTATCTTAGCGCCGATGATTATTTCGAGGAATTAGAGCATAAATATGATAAATGGCGCAACGCAATTTATGAACACGGACACATTCTTGACTTTATAAACACAAACGGCATCAAGAAAGCAATTGAAAGGGTATCCGGAAGGATGGACTCCAACTTGTTCATAACCAGGACACCACAGTGACGTTTCGACCACAGAGTAGAACACGACAGCTTAACGTTATATGGCTATTTGAACATAGCCGAAAAAAACACCTACGCAATGATTCACTTTACTCCGATTCCCCATCTAGTTGGAAAGAGCTCTTTAATAGCAGAATTAAAGTTCCTTACACGTGCTGTTAACTTCAACGAGCAAAACTACTTTAATCTGGAACAAGGAGAACTAGAGTCTTGCGTCTTAATGGGGAACTACACATATATATGCACGCCAACAAGAGTTCATAACATTGATGCAGCTCCATCCTGCGTCATCGACGAAATATATGAGGGCCTTCCAAAAACCAGCTGCAACATGCAGCATATGCAGCTGAATTGCATCATCCGGAAGGCACTGATGATGTAAAATACATGGCTTTACGTAACAGCAGAACCGAAGGTTACAGCAATCATTTACAAAGGGGAGAGAACAGAAATTCAACTCAATACCACAGGCATCATCCGCCTTGATGATGATTGCGTCATCAAGAGCAAGGAGACTACCTTAAAGACCAGCATTGATGAAACTATTGAGATCATTTCCAGCCACATAAAAGAAGTTGCTCCAATAGTGCCTCACATCAGCGACACTAAACCTTTGGCGATCTTACACCCAGGAGTTTTAATTCCTCCAGATGAGCATCTCTATAACTACGGCACGATGCCGGTTCTCCCGTTAGCAGGCATAGCTCACAAGATAACAATAGGCTCCATGGCGACCTCTACCATCATGATTATCGTGATATTATATATTGCTGCGAGAAGATATTGGACCAAAATCAAGGCCTGTTTCAAGGGTTGTCAGAAGACTCCTGCAAAACCCACACCTGCAAGGCGATCCACACCAGGCATCGAAGGGGATTTCAACCGAGTTTTGGCATCCGCCGCCCGCCAACATGTTCAGCCCTGAACAAACGTTTTTAAGCCAGCCGTAAAGTTTTC